>CM050168.1:68646021-69958521 GCA_027410445.1 Discoglossus pictus
AAAATAAGTTAAAAAACAAAACAAAAAAAAACTAAGACACGCATGGAAGGGATGCCAGCGAGTGAGGTTGCACGCAAATTTAAGCCGAATTTGCAGTTTCGGCACTTGAAAATCGCCTAAGCGAGAAAAAAATAGCGGCCGAAAAAAATGAAAAACGATGCTAAAGGAGACCGAGTCGCTCAAATCACAGCCAGGCACGTACGAGTTAGCCAGGAACGTAGGAGATGCACAATATACCATTACAATGGATGGAAAATACTCGCAAGTTAAGTAACACAGAAAAAATCCGCCATTTTACAAAACTAACTTTCAAATAATAACAATACAATTCTAAAATGCCGACTTACACGCCTGAACAAACGGTTTGGCCTTGCGCACGCAGACTATTTACAATGCACACTTCCCACATTGCTGACACTTTCTCCTCAGGTGATCAACAGTCCAACTGTACATTTTCAGACGCAGGAAAATTCAAAGAGATTGTTAGCTCTTCAGGATATTGATTGCTGCATATTACATATAAATAGGTAAAGTATATGAATTTATTAATTCATATTACTTTATTAATTCACTGTACTAAATACATTTTAGATTTTACACTGTACTTATATATCTGTCTTCGCGATGAGCGACAAAGGTGATAGTTGCAAAGCAGGAAAATTGAAGTACAAAAGGGGAGAGGCTCGCGATGAGCGCCGAAGGTCCTCAGAGGAGCAAAATCTTGACATTGTGTGGCAAACAGCATTGCCATGGCTTCAAATTTTATTGCCCCATCATTTTTGACTGGCAAGTCGCTAGTATACATATAAAATGCATGTTTAAGGAGGTCTGCACTTTTTCCAAGGGTAATTGTTACAATGGAGCTCTAATTCTCAGTTCTGACATATGTCTAGATAGAAGATGAATGCATTATATTTCAGTAATCATTAAAGGTATGAAGCTTATAAAAAAAAAAAAAAAAAAATTTGTTATAATTTTATAGACAATATATAGAGACATACTGTACCTTGTATATTCTCTCACTTTCGCGAATATAAGAGTGACCATAGAAAGGTCAATAGGAGGTCTAAGATCGTCCAGAAAGAGAAGTTTCCCTGGGTGGTCCTATTAAAAAAAGACACACAGATGAGTTCAAAGAATAAAAAAAAACAGGACAGAAACAAAAATGTCTTACAGAGATATAGGGGAAAATATGGTTGTTGTCAGACCGGATTTACCTTTCTTTGAGCCCCTAGGCAGTGAACTCTAAGGTGCCCCTGGAAGCATGTAGTGCACAACATTGTTTTGCTTTATAGATATGCTATGCGCACCCACAAAGGTTGACTATTGTGCGAACCCATCCCAGCGCGACAGTGCAGCACTTTGCACTCACCCTCTCCTCCCCCTCCTTCTCCAACTCTCCGATCCTAAACCCGTACTCATCTAATCCCCGGTACTCACCATCTCTCCCTCAGTACTCACCCTCTCTCCCATGCTCTCTGTCTCTACCCCTAGCACCCACCCTCTAACCCCAGGGCTCATTACTCACCCTCTATCCTAATAGCGTGCGCCCTGGTGTGTGTGCGCGCCCATTTGTAGTCGCACACACGCACAACGACGCGCACAGCTCGTGAGCCGAAAAGACGAGGTATCATATATAGTTGTGAGCATACGAGTTGTTGCTAACGCTTGCGGGCTCGCATAGCGAGACCGGGGCCCTCGCAAAGGCACTCCTTGCCAGCAACTGCGACCCTTGCAAACTTTACGTTGTAACGCAAACAACATACGAGACACGTTACCACCCATTACTACCTCGCAAAAATCGTCCGCAACCACCCGCGGACATGAAAAAATTAAAAACACAATAAATACACACCGCACATACATAAAAAGCTTACCTACAGCAAGAGGGAGCATCCAGCACCTCAAACAATGAAGTTACACCTTAATTTAACTGAAAATAAAAGAGTTTAGACACTAAAAAAACAAGCAAGAGAAAAAATGTCCGCCGAACAAAATGAAAACGAGGCTACAGCACTCTAAACACGCAAAACACCTACGGATATTCTGCTACAGACGCATACCACACATTAGCCGCCATTTTAGAACAATGCGGAAGTACACAGCTACACTAACCGTTTGGTCTCGCGCGCACACACAGTATTACACTGCACACATTCATCACGCTTACACAGCAGATCCACAACACTAATGCTGCAGCAACATCAAAACAGATTGCCAGCTCTTCAACACAATGCTTCCTGCATATATTACTTCAAAATAGGTAAAGTATACTAATTTATTAATGTATTATTTATTTGATTATTATACACCAAACAGCATTAGCTCACTTACAATTTCATTGCCATCATTTTTTGACGGGCAATTCGCTAGTGTATATATATATATATATATATATATATATATATATATATATATATATATATATATATATATATATATATTATATAGTTGTCATAACTGCAGGTTGTCAAAAGTTGTTGCCAAAGGCGCTCCTTGCCAGCAACTACTTACCCACGGCAAGAGGGGGCACCCAGGACCTCTGCATGTGAAGTTACACCTCCATTTACGTCCAAATTGAAGGAGTTTAGACACCCGAAAATCACCTAAGCAAGAGAAAAAATGGCCACCGAAAAAAACGAAAACGAGGCTACAGGACCCTAAACAAGCAAAAACACCAAACACATATGGATTTTCCGAAAAAGCCGGACGAGGTCCAAGAACAAGGACGCTAAATCACCAACAGCCGTGCAACACACATTAGGCGCCATTTTAAAACACTAACTTACATAATGCGGAAGTACACAGCTACCCTAACAGATTTGCCTCGCGCACACACACTATTTACACTACACACTGCACACATTGCTGACACTTACACAGCAGCTCCACAGCACTCAAAACACACATTGTATACTGCAGGAACATCAAAACAGATTGTCCTACATTTATTACTTCAAAATAGGTAAAGTATATTCCTTTATTAATGTATTATTTATTTCATTACCATACACCAAACAGCATTAGCTCCCTTACAATTTGATTCCCGTCATTTTTTGGCGGGCAGTATTCTAGTCACATATATATAACATGTAATTACACAGAAAGATACAAGCCAGGCAAAAGATGAGCGTATAAGTCACAGGCTTGTCACAATGGAAATGGAAGGGTCAAATATAGATAAAAGATTATAGTTAATAGTAAACTTCAATATAAATGCTAACTTCACCCCAGCCCAGTATGTTACCTGTGACACTTCTTCCATTCTGAAGCCGGAGTGGAGATTCTGGAGGTGCAGCTTGTCAGGGGGGCTGCTGGTCTATGAGAGTTGTAGGGTGTGTGATAAATCATGGAGATAACTAACCACAGCTGCACACAAACAGTCTGATAATGGTGGTGCTGCTCTGACAGGGAGGGGCATTGAAGTCTCAGACACTTTGCTGTCAGTGGATCTTATCTGCATGGTGTGTACCTCACACATGGTATCACTGCCTGGAAGGGGAGAAGCTGCTGCTGAATGGCAGTCAGTATAAAACATGTGACATCAAAGAGAGGGGAAGGACATAACCCCAGTCAGGCACCCCCTGTGATCACACACTCAGGCCGCCACACTCCTGTTCTGAGGTGAGTTGCGCAGAGGAAGGGCAGCCTGAGCGCAGACACAGCTCTTTTCACTACCCTCCTCACATGCTCCTCCATGTGCAGTCTTGTCCATGTAATCTGATCCCTCACCACTAGAAGGCTGTTAACCCCCTGCTTCCCTAATCCAGTTCCCCACAAGCACACATCATGTCAAAGAATGCTAAAGCAATAATATTTATTTATTCATTTATTATTCCAAATAATGCGCCCCTCTGAACAAAGCACCCATAGGCCCTTGTGAACCTGCCTAAGCATAAAGCTGGCCATGGTTGTTTTCCTGCACAGGAAGGGGGGGAGCAAAGCCGCATTGAATATATATATAGTACGTCTAAAACAAGTTTAAAAAAACACATTTCCTGCCCAGAATCTTTAATCTAAGTTTCAAACATGGCTCCTTTTAAACATATGCCTGCTGTATTACACAGCTTTAAGCAAAGCCCAGGATGCATTAAGTACAAGCCAGGAAACATAACCACAGGCAGCACTTCAAGGTTATACTGTGATGAGGGGGAGTAGATTGAGGTAGATAAAAGAGAATTGGGGTGTGAGGTAGAGATTAGTAGATTAGTGTGGGCATAGAGGTGTGTGGGGGAGGCAGAAAGTAATGGGAGGAATACTGGGGAGAGGGGTGGGGATCAAGGGTAGAAAGGAAAGGAATAGAAAGTGAAGGGGTGAGGATGAGGAAAAAAGAAAGGAGGAGTGAGGATGAGGGAGAGGGATGTGATTAGGGAGAGAAATGGAGGTGACGGAGCGAGTGAAGTATGAGGGAAAGATAGAGGGATGAAAGGAAGAGTGAGGGGATTTATTAAAAATGCATAAAAAACGTTTTATTTTGTGTTTTAGGGAATACAGCATGCAGGGTATTTTTGAATCCTATTGGATACCTACTTTCAGACAATGTGTACTTTTATAGGACGAATAGGGATAGACTAACATTTTTAGGCAACAATGTGTATATTTCGCTTATCAAGATAAGAAAGTATTTATTCACTCTTATCACTTCATGACTCAATGTTATTATGCAGTTATATCCACTCCTCCACTATTATCAAGCAGAATGAGCCTCACATGCTGTCTGTCAGTGCGCTCTCTCAGTCTCTGTGCACTCTCTGTGTGAGTTATATGGCGAGCATGCTGTCTCTCGCTCTCACTCTCTCTCACCGCCATTTAGCAGTGAAGAGCACTTGCGCACATTCCAAATGTTTACTGCCAACTCTGACGCCAGTACAATAAGCACAGCGCAGACATTACAGACAATTGTCAAATATTATAGTGGATAATAATTTAGTAAGTTTATAATTGAATATACTTTTATTCTGATCTCCTGTGATTGTGTTATTTAGAGCCTATGGAGAAGTTTATGGTAGGTTTGGCTGCCTTAAGCTTCCTGGTGCGGTGCTATGGAATAGTATATGCACAGAAATCTATATACACTGCTCAAAAAAAATAAAGGGAACACTAAAATAACACATCCTAGATCTGAATGAATTAAATATTCTTATGAAATACTTTGTTCTTTACTTAGTTGAATGTGCTGACAACAAAATCACACAAAAATAAAAAAATGGAAATCACATTTTTCAACCCATGGAGGTCTGGATTTGGAGTCACCCCCATTATGAAAGTGGAAAAACACACTACAGGCTGATCCAACTTTGATGTAATGTCCTTAAAACAAGTCAACATGAGGCTCAGTAGTGTGTGTGGCCTGCACGTGCCTGTATGACCTCCCTACAATGCCTGGGCATGCTCCTGATGGTCTCCTGAGGGATCTCCTCCAAGACCTGGACTAAAGCATCTTCCAACTCCTGGACAGTATGTGGTGCAACGTGACGTTGGTGGATGGAGCGAGACATGATGTCCCAGATGTGCTCAATTGGATTCAAGTCTGGGTAACGGGCGGGCCAGTCCATAGCATCAATGCCTTTGTCTTGCAGGAACTGCTGATACACTCCAGCCACATGAGGTCTAGCATTGTCTTACATTAGGAGGAACCCAGGGCCAACCACACTAGCATTTGGTCTCACAAGGGGTCTGAGGATCTCATCTCGGTACCTATTGGCAGTCAGGCTACCTCTGGCGAGCACATGGAGGGCTGTGTGGCCCCCCAAAGAAATGCCACCCCACACCATTACTGATCCACTGCCAAACCAGTCATGCTGGATGATGTTGCAGGCAGCAGAACGTTCTCCACAGCGTCTCCAGACCCTGTCACGTCTGTCACATGTGCTCAGTGTGAACCTGCTTTCATCTGTGAAGAGCACAGGGCGCCAGTGGCAAATTTGCCAATCTTGGTGTTCTCTGGCAAATGCCAAACATACTGCACGGTGTTGGGCTGTAAGCACAACCCCCACTGGTGGATGTCGGGCCCTCATACCACCCTCATGGAGTCTGTTTCTGACCGTTTGAGCAGACACATGCACATTTGTGACCTGCTGGAGGTCATTTTGCAGGGCTCTGGCAGTGCTCTTCCTGTTCCTTCTTGCACAAAGGCGGAGGTAGTGGTCCTGATGCTGGGTTCTTGCCCTCATACGGCCTCCTCCACATCTCCTGATGTACTGGCCTGTCTCCTGGTAGCGCCTCCATGCTCTGGACACTACGCTGACAGACACAGCAAACCTTCTTGCCACAGCTTGCATTGATGTGCTATCCTGGATGAGCTGCACTACCTGAGCCACTTGTGTGGGTTGTAGACTCTGTCTCATGCTACCACTAGAGTGAAAGCACCACCAACATTAAAAAGTGATCAAAACATCAGCCAGAAAGCATAGGAACTGAGAAGTGGTCTGTGGTCACCACCTGCAGAATCACTCCTTTATTGGGGGTGTCTTGCTAATTGCCCATAATTTCCACCTGTTGTCTATCCCATTTGCACAACAGCATGTGAAATTGATTGTCACTCAGTGTTGCTTCCTAAGTGGACAGTTTGATTATACAGAAGTGTGATTGACTTGGAGTTACATTGTGTTGTTTAAGTGTTCCCTTTATTTTTTTGAGCAGTGTATATACAGTCATTTCTATCTGGGAGTATATCTGCCACTTAGTGACACATTTTATATATATATATATATATATATATATATATATATATATATATATATATATATATATATATATAAAAATGATGGGCATAAAATTGTAAGCCAGGCAATGACTGGCGTTTGTTTTATATTCAAAGTCCCGCTTCCTTGGCGTTGTTGGTGTAAGTGTTAGTGTCTTTGTCGTTGTGTATTTTCTAAGTCCTGCGTGCCTGGCTTTGCTCAGCCTTGTTTTTCATCCAGTTTCAGAAGTTTCGAGTGACGAAACACGTCAAGTAAGGCTCAAAATCGCTTGCAACTTCACTCCCAGGCTTCCTGGCTCTCCCCCTGTGCTGTCGATTTTGCATGGGTCTGCCATTAAATTCACATTTTTCCGAGGTCGTATTTTTCCCCCGAGCTTGCATGGGTGACTGGGCCGCTGGCTGCATTGAGCGCCATAGGCACTCATTGCAGCCTAAGCGCTTTGCGGCTGCTTAATTGCTCATTTCAGCCAAGTCCCGCGTGCTCCAATGCCTCAACTGGGCAGCTTGCTTTGCAAGGCTCGCAAGGCAATGAGCGCCTTTGGGAAGTTTCAATGCCTCAACTGCTCACCTCGCTTCACGTGGCTTGCAGTTGTGGCCTTCTGGGACGCAAATGGCTTGCCTCGCTTTGCGAGTGTGACGACCAATCGCAGTTTGACAATTATAATATGTGATATATATTATTTATATATATATATATATATATTAGTACATTTGTGTTACATTTGCCTGCCTAAAATAAGTTAAACGTATTACCCGCTCAGAATCTCCAAACAAACCTTTTTAAACATGGGTTCTTTACAGCATATGGCTGCTGTTATAGTGCAGCTTATGAACATAGCATACGATCTACTTCTTAGAGGGAACACTTTTAATTGTGTCTTAGGAACAGGAAAGAAGATGTTTTGTGGAAATGGCGGGATTTTGTGTCTCTATAAAGTAGTGTATAGAGACATCTAGTGGACAGGCAGAGAATTGTAATGAGTTTACATATAACATCATACACTAAAATAGACATTGCAATGTTCAGCTAAGCACTTTGCAGCCCACGAAGAACATAGTGAGTCTAGGGGGCAGTATAACATTATCTACCACTTACTCTCAAAGAATATCCCTCTCCTGTTAAAAAAACAGCAATCCTATTTTCTTTCACAGCACCCCATTCCTCTCTTGGTGTCTCTAATTTATTTTACATAACTTCTTCCTTTCTTAGTACCTCCCTGTCACAGACTCATGGATTTTGTAATAACTGCACCAGGAGTCACTGAAAAGACTTTGATTACCATTATTGTTGGTCTGAGTTGGTCCTAGATTGTGACAAACTGGTGGCAGCGGTGGATGCTCCGGTATACAAGGATGGATAATATGCAAGAATATGTCTATTTGAACAGGAACAAGTAGGAGTCAACATGGATTTATGAGGGATAGGTCATGTCAAACAAACCTAATTAGTTTCTATGAGGAGGTTAGTGGGAACCTGGATCAAGGAAACTCAGTTGATGTAGTCTTTTTAGATTTTGCAGAGGCTTTTCATACAGTGCCACATGGAAGACTATTGTGCAAACTAATGGATACAGGAATTGCAGTAAATATCTGCTCATGGATCGAGAGCTGGCTAAAAGATAGGAAGCAAAGGGTTGTTGTAAATGGAACATACTCAGATTTGACTAATGTGGTAAGTGGGGTTCCTTAAAGTTCAGTATTAGGTCCTCTCCTTTTAAACATATTTATTAATGACTTAGAAGTGGGGCTGGAAAGTAGTGTCTCCATTTTTTCTGATGACACTAAGTTGTGCAAGATAATTAAATCAGATTATGATGTACTTTCCCTCCAAAGGGATTTGCATAAATTAGAGGAATGGGCATCTAAATGGCAGATGAGATTTAATATAAATAAATGTAAAGTTATGCATCTGGAAAGGAAAAATCTAGTTATATCTGATATTGAAAGGATTTGGTAGTACTTGTGGACAACCACCTAGGTAACAGTGCTTAATGCCAAGCAGCAGCTGCAAAGGCAAATACATTATTAGCATGTATTAACAAGGATATAGAAGCAGATATACAGCCTTCTTAAATTGTGATTTGGCCAATTGAAAAGGGCTCTATATAAGCACAGAGCCTATTTTTTTTACACAATGTTTTAGTTAGTGAAGACCTTGCTATTGGATAGAAGTTGACTAACTAAAAACTTCTGTAAAAAAATTAGGCTCTGTGCTTATATTGAGCCCTATTCAATTGGCCGAATCGCAATTTAATGAGGCTGATAATTCTGCCACTATACAAATCCCTAGTATGCCCTCATTTGGAATATGGAGTACAATTTTGGGCACCGCTACATAAAAAGGACATTTTAGAGCTGGAAAATGTACCCAGAAGGGCTACAAAACTAATAAGGGGAATGGAGGGGCTAAGTTATGAAGAAAGACTAACCAAATTATGCTTATTTTCTCTAGAAAAAAGGGCACCCCGACTTTTGGGCGCACAAGACGTGCGCGACGTCATGTGTGCGCCAACAAATACAAGCAGCCATACAAGAACAGACGAAAACAGGGCGCCTGCTAATAGAACTGAGGAGAGAGAGTGAGTACTGGGGGAGAGAGACCTGGGGTTAGAGGATGGGTACCAGGAGGAGAGACAGAGTGAGTAGTGGGGAGAGAGGGTGAGTACTGAGGGAAGGAGGGAGAGCTGGGGAGACAGGGTGAGCACTGGGGTGGGTGAAATGGAGAGAGGGTGAGTACTGGGGAAGACCGGATGAGTACTAAAGAGGGTGAATACTGTGGGAAGAGAGGGTGAATACTGGGGGGTGAGTACTTGGTGAGAGGTTGATTATTCAGGGTTGGAGAGCTAGAGAAGGGGTAGAGGAGAGGGTGAGTGCAGAGTGCTGTACTGCCACGCTGGTGTGGGTGCGCAGCCTTTGTGGGCGCTCACATGACGGCGCGCATGTCTCGTGTGCCCAAAAGTCATGCTACCAGACAAAAGGTGTCAAAGAGGAGATATGATTACATTATATAAATACATCCACGGTCAGTATAAATTTTTTTCAAGTGAGCTTCTTGCGCCAAGAGATTTCCAACTGACAAGAGGACATCATTTGAGGTTAGAAGTTAAAAAAAATCCACCTTAAAGGAAGAAAAGTGTTCTTCACAGTAAGGGTGGTTAATCTGTGGAATTCTCTACCAAAGGAGGCGATGACACCAGATTCAATAAATAACTTTAAAAAGGGACTGGATATATTTTGAATTAAAAAGGGCATTCGGGGTTATCCTGGTTAATTCTAGAGGGAGTATTGAACCAGGGAGGAATCCGATCGCCAGTATCTGGGGTCAGGAAATAATCCTTTTTTCCCCCCTCTTTTGAGAAGATTGGCAAGTTTCACTTGTATTTTTTTTTTCTGTTTGCCTTCCTCTTGATCAATTAACAATCCGTATATTGCAGATCAGAGGAGATCTTAAAAAGTTGAACGTGATGTACTAAAAGTCTTTTTTTCAACCTCATTTACTATGTAACTATAGAGGGAGATGAAGAGTAGCAATTACATGACTGTCCAGAGCGGTGGGACAAATATTTTCCTTGTACCTCCATTCATTATGTTCAGCTGCCTGCTATCAATAACCGTTGGCAGCCCTTGCAGGCAGTAATAGAGGACGGAAAACATGTACAAGGATTCTGGGCCACTGGATCCTTTTTAAGTATCATCCATCTGGATTCCATTGGCCCTTCTGCTCTTCTAATAAAAAAGGTGGACGTGGTGGTGGTTGAGGGGTAAAGGTATCTTATCCCTGTTACTCAAGAACAGATTAAGTGGGGAACAGGTTGAGGGCTCATAGAGGTGGGGGTGATGAAGTGCATTCCTGTTGATATATTATTGGGGAATGACCCGAGAGTGATGGAGTGTCAGTACATGACCATTGTAATCTGACCCAAACTGCACAGAACCAACCGATGGAGGGAGAGGAGAAAGCTGGCATCAACGATCTGGACCTGGGGTAACTCCATTACCTCCTTTAAGGTGGGCAGTAATCTGGATCAACACAGAGGAGTTTAGGAAGGAATTGGTGGCAGATAGAGCAGACTCCAAGTAAGTGGTACTCGATAATAGATATTTATGGGAAAGGGATTATTATATAGAATGTCTACACCCGAGAATAATCAGCAACCAGGGAATACAGAAAGCAGCTAGCCAAATGTTGGGGAATACAAATAGACGTAGCACATGAGATTCCTTTAGCAGGGCATACGTGCATCAAAAGGAGAGGACATTGGCTGGTGCAGGCCATTTACTGGCCAGAGTTAAATCGGGATGGGTCAAGGTTTTGTGATACATGCGATCCTAAACTTTGCGTGCTCTGGGAGACTTTCCCAAGCTCCTTTACACCCCCATATTTACACCCCATTATTGAAACTCTTTTCCATAGGGTATCCTTAGATGTAGTGGGACCTCTAGCTCGCCCCAGTAGGTAAGGAAATAAATAGATCACGCTACTGGGTACTCAGCAGTGGCAATGTCATGGATCCGTTGAAACAGCATCTCGCCCTCTGGTTACCATCTTTTACCCAAGTATGGTCCTGTGGGAGATCCTGCTGGAGCTAGAAACTCAATTAATGTCAAAATTGTCCCAGCAGCTATGGCAGCATTGTGGCAAACAAATGCCTGTGTTCCTCCCCCTACCATCCTCAAACAAACAAATGATGTGATTATATGTATTCTCAAAACCATGCTGCTGGTCTTCGTGGATCAGGAGGACTGGGAAAAAATGCTTCCAAATCATCATTTTGCATACTAAAAGGTTCCTCAGGAATCCATAGGGTTCTCCCCCTTTGAACTCCTGTATGGGCGGCGTGTGAGAGGACCACTGGAATAAGTTCAAGAGTTCTGGTAGAGGGAGTATGACCGAGAGGAGACGCCAGTGGTGCCCTTTGTACTAGAGTTTTGGGATAAAATGGAAAACCTGACAAGGATGGTTAAAGACAATTTTAGAGCAGCACAGAGTAGACAGAAGCTTTGGTATGACAGGGGAACTAAAGATCGGGAGTTTTTAGAGTGTCAGCAAGTGCTAATGTTAGCCCCCAATCCCCAGAATAAGCTCCAAGTCTCATGAGTCAGGCCCCATGTTATTGTCCATAAACTCAGCGACACTACATTTGTAGCTAAAATTAATCCCCAACTGCCCCTGCATAAAACAGTTTATATTAATATGTAAATCTGAGCCTATAGTTGTCTGTCCCCTGAGACCCCTCTTTAGACCCAGGGACAGAGCTTGCTAAAGTAACCGCAAATCAGAGGCAACAGCTGTGAACATTGTTAGCGCTGTACCCTCAATTATTCACTGCCCCTCCTGCACTACCATGCTCATCGCTAATGATGTCCCAACTACCGATCCTTCCTCTTTGAGGCAATGCTTTAATAGGATACCTGAGGTAATGAGGGAGAGTATGCAGAGAGAGCAAGCAGAAATGTTACAACTACAGGTCATCAAACACTCTAGCAGTCCTTGGGCTTCCCATGTGGTGTTATTACCTACTGTAAGAAAGTGTAAAAATAATACCAAAGCAAATGCTCCCACCAGGGGTGGAGCTAGAGGAAGGAGCGACCCAGTGCCCCAAAAAAATATGACCCCCCCACGTTTTTATTTTTTTAGTTTTTATGTTCACTACAATTTTTAACTCATCTTTTTAACTCTACTTTGTATCTCCAGTTTTGTCTCCAATTTTATCTCCAGCTTTGAAAAGTTGTGCAAAAAATGGAGCTACAAAGCAGAGTTCAGAAGTAGAGATAAAAAGAGGAGTTACACGTTTTTAACTCCACTTTTTGACTCTGCTTTGTTGCTCCATTTTTAGCAGTGCTTTTCATCTCCTTTTGTAGCTTTGTTGTTAAGCATTTTGAGCATTTTGTCTGCCCAGGTTAGATATCATCTCCGTCTTCTCTTCTGCACCATTTCTTATATCACTAACAATGGCGCAGCTAGAAAACGGAGGGCATGGTGCAAAAAAAAAAAGTTTGGTTGGTTGTAAAAATCCTTTTGCGCTGGTCCACCCGGTACCAACTCACTCAGTGCAGCTTCCCTAGAACCCTTTCCATAACAGCTCCCCTCCTTAAGACCCCTTCCCATAGCTGACCACCGAAGACCACTTTCCATAGCTGCTCCTCATCCCATAGCTGCTCCCCTTCCCTTTTGCCATAGTGAACATCCTCTGCCCCCAGCACTGATCCAGGACACGCTTGCTCCACTTTCCACTGACCTCCTGTTATACATTTATACATAGTACCAATTCCTTGTCAGCAGCCAGCTCATCTCAGCATCCATACCTACACAGCACCCAACCCTTCTCAACATCTATCTCAAATAGCACCCATCCCTATCCACTTTCCACCCCCTTAAATAATCCATCCCCCTGTACTTGGCTGTGACCCAGTCCTTGCTCTCTCACCTCCTTTGATACACATCCCCAGCATGCTTCACTGGACCACACTGCCACCTCTTGGAGCTTCTGTAGAGATGCTAATTTTTAAAACAGGCATGGACCAATTTCTGGTCGTGGTGGGGTGCAGCCAAAGAGGCGTGGGGGGTGCCTCCCACATGGATGGGCTACTAGACAGGTTAGGATCAGCTGCCTGTCTGACCGGCATCGCAACCAGGATTGAATTTATTGGAGGGCACACTTTAATTACACTTGGGACTATTCTGGACACAACCGTGAAGAAGAGAGGACACTATTTGGAGAACTATATCATTCCAAAGTGAGACGATTTGCATTTAATTTCCATCACTTTCCCGCATAGTGGATTTATTTGGTGTGACGATTGAATAACCTCACTTTGCTTTTCTCTATCTATACCCATCACTGCACAAGCCAACTTTATATATTCAATTGCACCATCCTTTTGGATATCACTTGTGGAGCGCTATAGACATAGCAATCAACCCTTTTGGGAAGTTGCTTTTACTTATTTGTTTACATGCCTGTCTGACCACTCTGGATCTGTCTAAAGGGTATTGGTAAATTTCAGTTGCAGAATCGGCCAAGGAGAAGTCAGCATTCATCACCCCATTCAGGTTATATTAGTTCACTGTCATGCTCTTAAGGATGAAGAATGCTTCCTCCACCTTCGGGAGGTTTGTGGATCAGCTGCTACACGGGTATCACACTTTAACCTAGGTGTATTCAGACAGCATAGCCATTTTCATTAACTCCTGTGACAAATAGAGCAGATCTTAACTAGAATACGTCAAACAGGGCTTATAATTCAGTGCCAGTTTGCCAAAGCCGAGGTACAGTACCTAGGGCACTGTGTGGGAAGATTTAGCCATACTTATCTAAGATAGAGGGGATAGCTACCTGGTCCACCAGGCTTCGATGTATCTGGTGATAGGAGGGGGTTTATGGCCTAGTGACGGGGTGAGGAGATTACCCTAAGAAGTTGTACTCCTCTTAGAAGAAGGGGACTGATGAGGCGGGCATGTGGGGAAGTCTTTTTTTGTTTGTGATGCAAGAAGAGAATTAAAGTCGCAGTCAGTCTTTAGAATTCTAATCAACAGGATGTCTGCTTTTATTTTTTACTAGCGAATTGCTCGTCAATTGTGGTCTGAGATGTCGGCAGTGATTGTGAGCCTCTTGGTTGTTGTATTTTTTTTTATCAGAGGAGCTTTTGGTGTCATTGTAAGGTCGGCGCTGATCTGCTTTTTGAGCTTATTGCAAGGCTGTCCCCTGGTGTAGTTTGTGTGCTATGAGCAGCGTTGGCGTTCGTTGTGAGGCGTGCAGTGAATGTCTTTTGCGTTTATTGCGATCGTGTTTTTATTTTTTATTTTTGTGTATATGTATTTTGTGATTCTAATTAAATAAGTAATACAATAATAAATTAATATACTTTACCTATTTGTAAGTAATACAGGCAGGAAGCATTGTGCTGAAGAGCTGACAATCTGTTTTGATGTTCCTGCAGCATACAATGTAGGTTTGCACTGTTGGAACTGAGGTGTAAGTGTCAGCAATGTGTGTAGTGTAAGTAGGCTGCGTGCCCGAGGGCAAGCCGTTAGCGTAGCTGGATACTTCCACATTCTGTAAGGTAGTGTTGTAAAATGGCGGCGAATGTGTATGTGGTAGGCGGGTTTGTATGATGAAGCGTCCTTGCTAATGGTGTATGTTGTAGGTCGTACAGGTTTTTGTAAAAGCCGTATTTGCTTTGTGGAATTTATCGGCTTTAGGGGTCGTGTAGCCTCTTTTTCGTTTTTTTCGGCTGCCATTTTTACTCTCGCTTAGGGGATTTTCGAGTGTGTACACTATGTAAATTTGCCAGAATTCGAGGTTTAAGCAGTGTCGCAGTGGTCCTGGGTGTTCTCCCTTGGTTCCTGGTTTGCTTCCTCAAAAAAATATAGCCTTTCATTGGTATCATTAAATTTGATTTTTCATTACTGGCAGGGTCATATTTCACATTAGGTAAAGCAGGCAGCTACCCAGAGGCATCTGCTTGCAGGGGACACCATATTCCAGCACTGAAAAATACCTTACAACACAGCTAGATACTTTTATTTCCAATGTTCCTTCCAAGAAGCGATTTGTTCTTTACGGGGCGGGATAACAAACCTCTTTTCTGGTTGGATACATAGAATGCAGGAGTTGTAGGTTTGTGTTGAGATACAGAAAATAAACTACAGACAAAAAAAACACACAACTACCAGTATTCCCTGGGAATGTGATATCACTCTGAGGTCAGTTACTCATACAAAACTTTTCCAGCTACTTGTAAGGTGCAGCTGAAGGCACCATCGATTGTCCTTGATGATAAATATTAGGACAAGGCTAGAGGAAAGATGGAGAGCATTCACATGATATGGAATGAGTCTTAACCTCCCCCCCCCCCCCCTAGAATAAACAGCATAACTTTCAGCACCCCTGCCTGCATTGAAAACCTGATATGGCATATTATTGTTACCATTAGCAGACACTGTCTCTTAAATTGGCATCATAATATGGATAACTGATTATAAAAGGGGTGGAAAAATTCTGAGCAATGACTACCATTTTCCATCCTTTTCTAATATTTCTAAATCTTACTCTCTCATTTTTTTCCCCTTTCTCCCCTACCTCTATTTCGCTCCACTTTAATAGCACCTTATTCTCTTCTTAAAAGATCACTGATGTTTAATGTTTGCAATAGTTTTTTAATATATTGACATGATAAAGAGAACTGATCTTGATCGTATAAGTTATTTGAAATTCAAAGACCATTAAAATTGCAATCCTCCGAGTTTGCTATATTTTTAAATAAAGCAACAAATATTAGCCATTGCTTGCTTAGTGTGAATCAATATCTGGAATGAATTGTGTGCTTTCTTTCTACATGAGTTGGCTTGGTCCAAAACTCATCCTAGTTATAGTAGTAATAGTAGACAGTCAGTGTAGGTAAGACCTTTCTTGCTGCAATGGGTCCTCTTAATACATGCTAGTCATATAAAATACTAGAGGTGGGGTGTGAATGCATCTATTAAAGTCTGAATTTTAAAGGTTAACAATATATTATAAATAGAAATTATATTTGTTCACTTGAAGTATAAATGAAATAATGTCCATCTATATGACCCCATGTACTGTTGTATCAGCATAATCCCTATTGATTAAGGAATCTTTGTTGAGTAATGTAATGGCTATGCATAAGAAAAATACATACAAGTTGTAAAATTGTATTTGAACATTTTTTTCAAAGCCTGCAGCAAAGTTGCTTTTCTCCACTCTCTGTCAAGAAGGTTATGGGAGCAGATCATGGCTGGGATGCAGGTTTAAAGGGTTTCATAACTGTGTATATAGATAGATTTTGCAAACTGGCCTCTATCAAGTCACTATCTATTCAATAGCACATCTCGCTACCTTGTCATAGTGAACAGACTTGTATGCTTCAATGAATTTGTAAGCTATATCGTGTAGTGTCACCCGAGATGGGCTGGTCATAGTAGAGAGGTCAGGAACTTGTAACCTACTCCAGAAAATCATATGGATAAGCGCAACCAGAGACATAGCAATAGGTGTGCTTGGTGTGCTGCAGTTCATAGGGTCACAGAAAGTCAGACACGACTGAATAAAAACAAGACACAAGGGCTTTCACAATCTTGAAAGTTCTTTTAGAGCTCATCTCAAGCAGACCTTCTACTTCACCTCTATACATCAAAGGAAGTGTGGAGAAACAGCTGAACTGGAGACTGAGACACTGATATTTGAAACCAAGTATATCATGCCCACTGGGGTCTCTGGGGAGTGATTTAATATGGACTGTAATTCCCCTGTGACCAGGTGGTTTTACATAATTTAGGTGTGTGCATATTATTGAGGCAAGGGTTAACTCTCATCATACAGGTTAATAATTCTATATCTGCCCACAAAGAAGAATCACAGCTGGTAACTCTGCTGCTCTACCTGAAACTTCCTGTGTTCCTGTGATTGTCCTGAGGGTCCAATAATGGTCTGGTTCTATCTCTGCTAGCAGGGATAAGAAGAACCATCACATATTGCTGTGGGGGTCAGAACTAGGTTCTGGGCAAGCCCAATTGAAGGAGCGGTCGTGACAAAGTATATTATTGAATGTTGTTTATTATATCATTGAATAGGATTTAAAATAGACTAGGCATGCTCAGACCCAGGGGACCTAGTCTATTTTGTGCTGGTGTCTGTAATCAATTCAAGGGACCAAATACTTCAGGAGCTAAACAGAGATTACAGGTTTAAGAATGACTATTTAAACTATATTTGGTGTTACATATCGATTTAGCCTCCAAGTGATCGAATACAGGTCCCTTTCTTATATGCACTGTTGGTTATGTACCACACCCCATCACAACTCTCAAAATAACATTTTGACAAATCATAAATACATAGCTTAGCATCATTTACATGAAACAGACACTTTAAAGGCCTCCGTAAACTTACAAAACTCTATAGGGTCTTACTCCTCCCCTACTGGACATACTTACTTGGTGTGCATAGTATTATAAAACACTGGTTTGTTTTACAACTTATTGACTTTAATACATAGACCGAAGAAACCTAAAAAACAAAGTAACACTTTTAAGTCTAAAGTTCACTTATTGTATTCTTCTTCACAAAGGCTTTATTGCAGAACATGTGTAGCTCCATGTTGTCTGGTATATCTTGCCTTGATAACCTCCTTTTAAACTCATCTGTAGTAAAGTAGTAGATGATTGGATCTAAGCAGGAGTTCATGCTTGCAAGGCACAAGGCAATTGGGTGTAATGTTAAGATGACCTTTCTCTTCGAGCAAGAACTTATTGCTTTTGCCTTAGCCAAAAAGTCTAATGGAAAGCTAAGATGATAAGGTGCAAAGCAGATCAGAAAGACAATGGCACATGTCAAGATCATCTTCAAGGCTTTTTTTTTCTCTCCAAGGTCATTGGAAACCGAGTGTGGCTCTCGGAGTGAAATAATAGTCTTCCAGGAGCAGTAACCTACAATAAGAAGCGGAGTCACAAAGCCAAAAAATTCTGCTAAGGTTATTGTTATAATGAAATTTGATTTCCCAATGTCTCTTAGCGGGAGATCCATAAAACACTTATCATTTGTAGTCATATTATTGTGGATTCGTAACAGAGGAAATGGTAAACAGCTTAGACAAACAGCCACCCATCCGACTATACTGATGTACACATCAAATGGCCGCTTTGTATCAATAAACTTAAATGGATAAATTACATATAGAAAGCGCCGGACGCTAATGCAAACTAGAAAGAAAATGCTAGCGTACATATTCACATATTTCAGGTAAAAACAGAACATACAAAGGAAATTGCCAAAAGGCCAGGATTCATTTAAATAATAAAATATTCTGAGGGGCAGCGATAGAACCTGAGCTAAATCTGCAATAGCCAGGTTAATCATAAATATCACTGCACGCTTAGTTTCTTTTATATAAGCATAAAAGACCCATAAAGCAAGTACGTTTCCTATTAAACCAGGGATTAAGATGATAGTGTATGTAACAGCATACAAATAATTCAAAAACTTTGTGTCTGCTTCACAGGCATTTGTACCATTAATAAGATCACTAGACATCTTCACTTTGAGGCCCAACAAAACAAAGCAGTGGGTCTAATATACTATTATTTTAAAGGTAGAAAATTTAGTGGTTAATATTGATAACTTAGATCCTTTTGCATGCACAGAGTTTTCCATTTTTGCATAGTAATTGAAGAATGTTCTTTTAAATGATCTCTTAATTGTGTGATTGATTTTTATGTTTTGGTTCATGCACCACAAAAGACAGCATTTTGGCAATCTGTAACAATCCATGCAGTTTAAAATCTTCCTTTATTTCCATTTCTTGTTCTTAACAAGAGTCTGCAGATTTTTGTATGTTTTGAATCTTCATCAAGCATGCTTAGATGTTGTAAGGACATTTTAAATATTGTTTGGGGATAATCTTCAAGTCAGGGTTGCAGAAATAGCAGATATCTGGAAGAATTAAAAAAGAAAATTAGATTCAAATTTATGAAGCTATAAAGACCGTAGACTAGATGTACTAAAGGGTGATGTGTTAAAGAACTCCAAGAGTTGTCACATCTTATTACAAACGCCCAATAAAGAGTAACATATAAAAGAAAATGTTTCATCCCACACTTCAGTATAGCTAGGAGTAATTTTATGCTTAGATAACCAGTTTATGCTTAGATGACCGGTTTAGTGTTAGTATAAAGGGCTCTCTAAAGAATAGTCCCCCTTCTGGATCACTACCTTGCTGTGGTGAAGGGGCTTGTGTACCTCAATGAAGCTGCTAGCTATACCATATAGGAACACCCAAGATGGGCAGGTCATAGCAGAGAGGTCATACAAATTGCGGTCCCTTGAGAAGGAAATGGCAACCCACTCCAGTATCTTTGCCATGAAAACCTTATGGATTAGCACACCCAGATACAATATGTGCCAGGCATGCTGAGGCCCATAGGGTCATGGAGAGTCGGACATGACTACGACTGAACCACAGCAAAAGAACCGTTAGGTAGGGCTTGATAAGAAAAGAAAAAAAAACATCATTTAACCTTTACTGTGCGTTTAAACAAATAGTTACTATTTTTTAATCATGCATTCAGGCTAAATAAGTTTTAGATCTCTTCACTTCCTGTAAGTGTATTGATTTTGGAGTGGAGTCCCCTAGTGGGCAAGACTATCTAAACTGGTATACAACGGTAGTATGATTGTGGTTGGTTACTTAAACAGCTTGGGTTTCACTGCTCTCTCTTCTAATATGTGTTCAGAGAGTGGTTTTCAATTTGGCACTTCCCACTCCAGCCGCAAAACTTCATTCAGAGGGTGGAGAGATCCTAAGTCTGTGGGAATACCGATAAATAGTAATTTTTAAATGCACTTGAAAAGTTAAAGACATTTATTTTTCCGTATCAAGCCTTACCTACCTATTCTTTATAAGACCACAAAAGTGTCCCTTTAAGGGTCAGGCTGAGCTATTTGAATACTATCCTTTTGAATGCACATATCATTTAGCAAACAGCTAATTACATTTCCAACCTCTTGCCAAGTTTCTTTCCAACTTGGTTTAATTTAACACAGCAAATCCAGACAATTAGCAGCATTATGTGTCATTTTCATGAAAGTTTTCTAAACTCCAGATTATTTTTTTGTGTTTGTCACGCTACTTTAAATGCATGTACCTTGCAATAATGTAATGGTGATCTCATATTCTCCTATGATACATTAGTAGACAGTCTTACATTACATAGACACAATCTAACCTATGCAAATACAACTGTTATAAATAATATCATAATCATTAACACTATTTAGAATAGAGTTATCCCAAGTGTTAAAGTATTGCACCATTACACCCTTCGAAAACAGTGCCTTTCATAATTCCCCAAAATTCATATATATTTTTAAAATGCAGCTACTCATTTAATTGTATACATAGCAATTAATTATATAATTGTAAAATGTATCTGGATTTGGCCAATGACAATAATGACAGGTAGATTTTGCTGGATAAATGTTACTATTACTTTTATTTACTTATTTTGAAAATCGTAAATCTGATGCATTATTTCAAAAAATAATTTAGTCTTGTTTTATTTTGTTGACAAAAGGAAAGCAAAGCATTTCATATCTAGACTACCATATTGTAATCTTTTATCACAAATATCGCTTAAAGGGATTTTTAAAACTTCTAAAAATATATACTGATATTATGAGACTATAATTATTAAATAGGGTAAAAAGCGGAGTAAAAACATAGATTTAACAGCCCCACTCTTTGGCCATGTGTACTAAAGAACACGGGACAAGGGGCCTCATTCAAAGCCAACATTTTTGGAATAAGTAGCCACAAGGGGAGGCCGCAAGCTACTTAGTTATTCAAGTTGCGGCCTCTGACCGGGTTACGCGGCTCGAGTTGCGATCCCTTACGATTTGCTCAATCGCAGCTTATTTCCGTCAAAGCCTTTGACCTTGCTCGGCCGCAAGAGTTGCAGCCGCAATAAATCCCAATTCGCTATTCAAATGCTATGTCAAACCCGTAAATTGTTAAAATCAAGCCGCAGCTTACTTACACCAAAGAGATCCCGCAAAGGTCTTACTTACAAAACGTAGCACCAATTAAGCGCTTAAAAAAGCCATCCTGTACTTTTATTAGAAGTGATTTTAGGTCTTAGAATTAATAGCTCAACATTCCCCTACTCTCAAATCGGCAAATAAAAATAGTGTATTTCATGTTAAATTTTCATCATAAAGTCCTACGGGCGTCAACCTCCAAGGCGGTAGGACTGTTGAATCCAACAACCGGGCTTGGAGGTTGAAGCCCTTCGGACTTTCTGACGGAAATTTAACATGAAATAAAGTAGTTATTTATGACAATTTGAGAGATTGTTAATGCTGTACTGTTAAATCTGAGACCAAACATCACTTTCTCTTTTAAGAAAAGTGCAGGATGGCATTTTTATTTGCTAACTTAGTGCTACGTTTTGAAAGTAAGACCTTTGCGGTCCTACGGGCTTGAATGACCATCCAAGCCCGTAACACATTATTCGCGTCCGCAAGCCCGCAAACTCAGAGCAATGGAAATGCAAATATAAATTTACTGTAGAGCACTGTAAATAATGGGGAACACAATGGGTGACATGAGCATTAAAGGCACATCATACTCAAGCTGGCACATAGCCGCCACAATAGAATTATTGATTTCACTTTTAATTTCCGTCCAAAGTCCCACGGGCATGAATAATCTCCAAGCCTGCAACTCATTATTCAAGCCCGTCGGACTTTGGACATAAATTAAGCGTGAAATAAAGTATTGTATTGAGAATGTTGTGCCTTCAATCCTCATGTCACCCACTGTGTACCCATCATTTACAGTGCTGTCTTGAATTTATATTTGCATTTACATTTTAACAATGTTTGCAGGCTTGAAACACGAGTTATGGCCTTGCGATCATGATCCAGTTCAAGCACAGAAGTGCTTACTGCCGATAGCATGGTTTGTGATTGGCCATACAGGGGACCTCCTTGTGACGCTGCCCAAGTGAATAGCAGCGTAGACGTAGCACTACGCAAGGCCGTAACCCGATCACAAGGAATCGCAGACTTGTGGATGTTTTACGGCCCTGATTAGAATGAGGCCCAAGGAAAGGTTCTCTATGGAGCTTGTAACAGGCTCATTAAAACAAAAAAAAACTCTGGAAATAGAAATATTAACTTCACATTTTTAATACAGTTTTCCACACGTTTTACTCTTAAATAAACTCAAAACTGACACAAAACAATTTTAAACTTGTGTAGATAATAAACATATTATATTTTTCAACAAAAAATTGAAAACCACATATTATGTTTTTTCTCACTGTCATGTAATCTGAGGCGCTCAACTGAAGCAACCAAGATCCAGAAACTGCTTCTGATTGGACAGCAGGGTCTGAAATATCCCAGATTGCTGTGATATCACATGGAAGCTGAATTATGGCTCAGAAAAATATACAAAACACACACTTACATGTTAAAATGTATTTTTAAGAAGTTCAACGATCACTACAACTTTAAGTTATTGATTTGACCAAGAAATACCTTTTGTTTGGAAGTAAATCTGAAGAATTCTTAACATACGAGTTACAGCTCTCTCAAAACCACAATGGTATCTTCTCTGGATGTCTTGAAGATTGCTAAAATGGACATCACTCTTCCTAGAGAAAGTAACACAGACTTTAGGTGGGAGAACTTGGTTAATTGGACTGGAAAAAAAAAAAACATAAGTTTGGGCATCCACAGAAACTCCCTATATCATTTTTTTCTATATGTTTGTTTTAATAACTAAGCATGAACATTTTAGAAAGCAACAGAATAATAACAGACTTTACATGATTGACTTCTGTGGTGTGCAATTTTCTGCCCTGAGATGACTACTTTGTCAGAAATCTGTATCTTTGTAAAATAACGAGCTTTCCATTCTGGCAGTTTTGACTGCCACATTCCCATTGTTCAGATAGATACTTTCTTTACATTCCAATTTTCTTCCCACCTCAGGCAGTTAATTAGCAGAAACCAAAATGGTTGATTCCACAGCATAAAAAAATTGCTAATAATTGTTTTTAGTTTTTAAAGCACCCAACGGTTTACTTACCTTAAAAAGTATTTTCTTTATTTTACTTTATAGTTTAGTTTAATTTTTTTTTATTTAACCTGCACGCTATCTCATGTTATCTGCAAGGTTTTATTTTGTCTTTCTGTTTCTTTATATTTTTATCACCTGATTACTGCTTTATTGGATAATTGTATCATTGGTAACTTTTTGTTGTCTTTTTTATATTATTAAATATTGTAAATATTTCAACAGGAATTTTTCTTTAAGTATGTTCATTTTTTTCACTATTCAAATGGTGTAGAGCAGCACTGATAACGTCTATGTCCCTTTAAGAGTTCTTAAACGCTTCCCTCTTTAGTACCCCACGGTGTTTCAGTTTTAAACCTGGTGTAAGTAAAACCAGCAATAATTAAACTGTCAATGCAATCAGTAAGTCTACAACTGCCAGTGCATTCATTAGGTCTAATGGAAAGCTAATTAATTTACAACTCTATGAGAATGTAACAGGCAGGGTCAGCTTGTAAGGAAATTGATTCCCTGCAATAATATCTAAACTATCTAAATACTGAGTCAATTGAATGTTTAAATGAAAAAAACACTGTAACTGAGAGATCAATGCCACTAATTGAGAAACTTCTGAGGCATTGTGTCCACTGACTTTTCTTTTGTGTGTGTCTGCAGGCGACTGAACTCAAGACAGTGAACCCAAAGTCTCAAAGGCTTCTCAGCAGTAGTGGAGCTGCTGAATGGAGGGCCCCGGGAGAGGTGGTGGGCTTGAATCAACTCCCTTGTATCAAACTCCTCAGTATATATATACAGTTGTGCTCAAAAGTTTGCATACCCTTGGGGAATTGGTAATATATGTACCATTTTTAAAGAAAATATATTTTGTATGGGATTTATATTCAACTGTAGGTTATAACAGAACTAGCGAATTGCCCGTCAAAAAATTGTAAGGCGGGTAAAGCTGTTTGGCACACAACGTAAGGCTTTTGGTCCTCGGAGTACCTTCGGCGCTCATTGCGAGCCTCTGCCCTGCTCCTTTTTTTTTAATATACCGTATATACTTGAGTATAAGCCGACCCAAGTATAAGCAGAGGCAGCTATATTACCACAAAAAACTGGGAAAACGTATTGACTCGAGTATAAGCCGAGGGTGGGAAATGCACTGCCCCCTGTGTCCCTCTTGTGCCCTCTGTGTCCCCCTCTTGTGTGCCCTCTGTGCTCCTCTCTTGTATCCCCCTCTATAAAGATGTCTCTTCCCCCCCCCCCCCCACTCCTGTGTTTCTTTCCCTCCCTCTCGCTGGTGTCTCTTTCTATTCCCCTCCTTTTCCCCTTATCATCCTCCTCATCCTCCCTCCTCATCTTTCCTCCTCATCCTCCCTCTCATCCCTTTCCCCATCTCTAATTACCCCCGGCTTTTACTCGAATATATACAGTATATATATTTTTTTAATAATAATTAATTAATTAAATAATAAATTAATTAATTAATATACTTTACCTATTTCTAATTAATATATCCAGCCATCAATATCCTGAAGCGCTAACAATCTCTTTTGATTTTCCTGCATCGTACAATGTACATTTGGACTGTTGCTGACCTGAGTTGTAAGTGTCAGCAATGTGTCAAGTGTACAGTATAAATATGCTGCGTGCGCGAGGGCAAACTGTTTGTTTAGTTGTGTAAATCACCATTTTAGAATGTTAATGATATTAGTTGCAAGTTAGTGTTGTAAAATGGCGGCGATTGTCTAAGTATTACTCGGGTCTCAAGCATTTTTCGTCCTTCCTAATAGTGTATTTCGTAAGTTCCTGGGTAAAAGTCTTATGTGCCTGGCAGTGTTTTGTGTGGTTAGGGGTCGTGTAGCCTCATTTTTGTCTCTTAGGTGATTTTCAATTGTCGAAACTCGGCAAATTGTGTTTAAATTGTCATGCAAACTCACTCCCAGACATCGTGGCTGTCCCCCCGTGCTCTGTGTGCTGTTTTTTTATGTTTTTTTTTATTTTCTTTGTGTTTTTGTTGTTTTTGTAGGCGCGCAGTTCGGTCATTAGCTTCGTATTTTTTCGACCTCGTATTTTTTCTTCTTCTAAGTGCTGCTTTACTTCTTGCAAAGTGTTACGGGTCGTAATTTTTCCACGCAATTTTTTCAAACTGCTACGGGTCTTGCATTGTGACTTGTCTAATTGAGATTTCTGTTGATCTGTAGTTCCGCGGGTCGTAGAGATGAGCGCCTATGGCGCTCATCTCCACCAGCGCAATGACCGCCTTCGGTGCTCACTTCGCAAGCTTCGCATGTGTGACGGACTCTTTTTCATCCATTTAAGTTTTTTCGGCTGCCATTTTTTTTCTTGCTTAGATCTTGTACAAACACCAAACATGTCTCAAATTAACTTTCAACCTCACTCACAAGCTCCCTGGCTCTCCCCTGTGCTTTATGTGAATGTGTAAGTTAATTTAAGGCATATTTTTTTTTTTTTTTTGTTTGTTCTGTGATTTGGCCGTTAAATTCGTATTTTTTGTGTGCTCCGCAATTTTTGCAAAGTCCTACGCGGCTTGCCATGAGCTCATTGCAGCTAAGTCCCGCGAGCCTCACGATGAGTGCCTGTGGCGCTCATCTCCACCACTGCAATGAGTGCCTTTGGTGCTCAATGCAGCTAAGTCCCACTGGCCTCCCCCCCCCGCAACTGCTTCCCTTGCTTCGCGAGCCACGCAGTTGCGGGCCTCGCTTTTCGAGGCCTGCAAAGTGTGACGACAACTCAGAGTACGACAACTATATATATACTAGCAACTTGCCCGTCAAAAAGGACGGGGTAATAATATGTGACGCCATGGGAATGCTGTTTGAGACATAATTGAAACCGTTTTGTAGTCTGAGGACCTTTGGCGCTCATTGCGAGGCATGTATATGTAGTTAAGTAATAATTAATGATTTATTCAATAAATTAATATAGTTTAATTATTTATAAATGATATATGCAGCTAGTAATAGACTGAAGAGCTAACAATCTGTTTGTATTTTGCGTCTTGTATAATGAATGTTTGAAGTGTGCATTCTAAATAGGCTGCGTGTGCGAGGTAAAGCCGTTGGTTTATTGTGTAAAGCAGCATTGTATAGTCGTAATGTTATTAATGTGGTACGTGTCTCCTGAGCATTTTACGGCTTTTGTAATAGTGTATCTTGTAGGTCATAGTGTGATGTGTAAAGTGGTACGCGGTTAGCAGTGTTTTCACTGTCTGTGAGTATTTTCCGGCTTTTGTAATAGTGTATCTTGTAGGTTGTAGTGTGATGTGTAAAGTAATACGCATTTAGCAGTGTTTTGCGCGGTCCGGAGTCGTGTAGCCTCGTTTTCATTTTTTCCGGCGGCCAATTTTTTCCTCGCTTAGTCGATTTTCGAGTGGTGAAAATCGTCTAAATCGAGTTAAATTGCCGTTCCACCTCAGTCACAGACGTCCTGGCTGTTGCCCCATACTGTCTGTGATGTTTTTGTAATTTTTTGGGGTGTATTTAGTGTGTTTTTCGTGTTTTGTGTTCCGCCGCTAATTTTTGCGTCTTGTATATAATTTTTTCTAAGTCCCGCGTCTCGTATTTTAACGGCTCGCCTGGCTTCGCGAGACTCGAATCGGCTAAGTGCTACGGTTTAACGGCTCGCCTCGCTTTTCAAGGTTCACAGCAATGAGCGCCTTGAGCGCTCATCGGCTAAGTGCTACAGTTTATTGGGTCGCCTTGCTTTATATATAAATAAAATGAATAATACTTTTGTACTTCCATTTGAATGTCTAAAAATAAGTAAAAAAAAAAATATATATTTCCTGCTCTGGAACAAAATGCATTCTCACCATGTACATAATGGTTTTTGGATGATGCATTGTGTTCTCATTTGCATGTCCCCGCCCAGTGACTCAGAGTGCAGTACAACAGTATTTCTGGAAACCAGAGCAGGAAGTAAGTTTTTTTTAAACTTATTTTTAGACATTCAAATGGAAGTACAAAAGTATATAATATATATATATATATATATATATATATATATATATATATATATATATACATACAGTGGGGGGGGGGTGTAAGTATTTGAACATTTGTCCACTGACAAAGAAATAATCTGTCTATAATTTTAATGGTAGGTGTATTTTAACAGTGAGAGACAGAATAACTACACTAACGGCTTCCCCTCGCGCACGCAGCCTATTTACACTACACACTTCACACATTGCTGACACTTACAACTCAGCTCCACAACACTGCAAACCTACATTGTATGCTGCAGGAACATGAAAACAGATTGTCAGCTCTTCAGCACAATGCTTCCTGCATGTACTACTTACAAATAGGTAAAGTATATTACTTTATTTACTAATTATTTCATTAGCATCACAAAAAACATAAAAAAATAAAATAAAAAAAGTCACTAACACAAGAAACGCAAAAGACATTCACTGCGCGCCTCACAACGAGTGCCAACGCTGCTCGTAGCACACAAACTACACCAGGGGGCAGCCTTGCAATAAGCGTAAAATACAGATCAGCGCCAACCTTACAATGACAGCAAAAGCACCTTTGATATAAAAAAAAATACAACAACCAAGAGGTTTGCAATGAGCGCCGAGATTCAGTGAACCTTCTTGAGCAATTGCGTGAATGCGTATTTCTGCCCAATCCATTCTGGCAGGGTTGAGCAGCTGAGGGGGCAGTGAATTGAATCCCCTGCACCGGCAGTAGTTCTGACCCTGCTTCTCATTAAATAATGGCATTGACCTCCGAATAACAAAATATATAAATTTAATCTAATCTCTAATGCTATTTTTTTAATTACATTCAATTGATAAATTACTTGTAATTACCTATAGTATTAATTATACCAATTTTGTATCCTCATGTGTGACTTTAATTAATCTCGAGTAATCTACACCAGAATGAATCCATTTAATACAGATATAACTCAGACTCCAGTTGAACTTTAATAAAAGAAACAACCACATTTCATCATGAGGAATGTAGATACTTGGAAATACAACTTGCATGTTTCAAGAAGAGAACTTTTTTTGGGGCAGTATTCAGTCTTAACAGGGTTTTGCAGAATAAAATAAAAAATCTTTATTCTGAAATAATTTTAAATTTTCTACATTTTCTCATACTAAAATAGTCTTATTCAAAATGTAAATTCCTGCCAGTAAAATGTTTCCTTTTTGGTGGTATTTTTGTGTTTAATGTGTTTTATACATAGTCCGGATGAGGAATTTCCCTTTTATAATTATAGCAGCAAAACCACCTAAATGAGTAGGAGATGGTCTCATAGGAAAGTTTACACTGATTGTGACAAAGAACGACTGTTATACTGTTATACGACTGTGTCTATAAATAAATAGCCAGGACAAAACATAGCTGAAAATACTGCACAGAAATGAAAGTGAAAAAATGAAAATGTTATATAATTTTTTTAATAATATATTTTATAGGAAATGAACTGCTACAAAAAAAAAAAACTTCACACATGGCTTGTGTGTCCTTCCATGGCAGCTGCCGGCTCATTGTTCAGTTGTAGTGTGGGCAAGTTACCCTTAACAGACTTCCTGTGAGTAAGCACTTCCTATGCAGGCTGCCCTGGAGATAGCCACCCACCATTAGTCCAAATCTGGTGACTTTCCAAATTAGTTAATCATGAGATGTGTGCGTGGTGTGCTTGCGTGCGTATATATATAAATAAATATATATATATATATATATATATATATATATATATATATATATATATAGATTGTAAGTCTGCGAGTTTCGAACCTGCAAGCTGTTTTAGGGAAAGTGCTATGGACACCGGATTCCAAGCTCAAAGACAGGGCCCTCCATTCTTTGCAATGTGTGAACGTGTCATTGCCTGTAACTAAACGTATATATAGCGCTACGGAATATTTTGGCGCGTTACAAATAAACAATAATAATATATTATATATATATATATATATATATATATATATATATATATAGTACATTTGTGTTCAAATTTGAATGTCAAAAACAAGTTAAAAAAACTTGCTTCCAGCTCAGAATTCCAAGAAATACAGTTATTACTTCATTCTGGAACATGCAAATGTGCCCACAAATGCTTTTCTCTTCAATCCATAGACCATTTTAAACATGGCTTCATTTAAGATGCCCACTGCATTACACACCTTTTATGCAAAGCCAAGTTTGGATTATACAAAAGCTGGGAATCCTACCCACAGACAGCCGTTTCAAGGCTACTGCCTATTATCAGCATGGAGTGGGATCCCAGCTTGTGTAGGGAATATTTTGAGTAGGTAGTTCACTACAACAATCAATTAATTTATTTATGGTGAGCAAAAGAGCGATAGAAGCCCTCCACCATATAGAAGTACAGTAAATAAATAGTACATCTGTGTTCACACTTAAATGCCTAAAAAAGTAAAAAGCCTGTTTCCTGCTCTCACACACACATATATATATATATATATATATATATATATATATATATATATATATATATATATATTTCTAATTCACTGGAAAATGTCATCCTTTACATATTTTACGGAAATATAATATATAATATATAATTTATTTATAATAAAAAAATATTTTTTAAGTGTTACTTTCAAGTCAATAAAGTAATTTAAAATCTTTTATCCACATTAGCCATTAGTGTTTTGCACTTGTATTTTACCAGAAGGTATATCTATGGATACTAGGATTGGTTGATCCCAGTGCAGGATGGACCACTTGTTTTATCTTTGGCTCGATGTTCCTGTATACACAATCATGCATATATTAATGTGATGATAACCGTGAATTCTTAGTTCCGCTGCTCTCCCGAAATGGCACTGTTCAGGTGTCCGTACGAGTATGTAACAGCAGAAATGTGGAGGGTGGGACAAAGCGCACCTATGTAGAGAATGGGCAGATAAGGTCTCAGGGACTGGCAGCAGTCCTAGGACTGGCTGTTAAGAACTACCATTTGTGATCTCAGTGAGCCATTATTTACAATCTAGACAGTGGTGGAGCATGGAATGGAGGACCTCAGTGCAAAATAATTTAGGGCCCCCGTAGCATTTTTCTGTACAAAGTACAGAAGGACATAAATGGGTTGTCAGATCAACCTTCTATAAAATAATAATCTGTCCCTCTACCCCAATAAATTAAAATGCCCCATTTGCTCCAGACCACTGCCAATTGCGGAAGGCCCCCACGTTGCTGTTGGCCCTTGTGCTTTGCCCCTGCCACCAGCAGTAGCTCTGCCTTTGAATCTAGAATATTTGCAACTTAAACTGTGTGTGTATATATATATATATATATATATATATATATATATATATATATATATATATATATATATAGGAACACAGGAAGCAGATTAGCACAGGCAAGGTCACAATTCAATTTCAGGATGTTGAGGTCTCAGCTGGGAGATTAAATAAATGGGGTTATGGAAGGAAAAAGTACACACAGTTTTTATATTGATTTCTGGAGAAATACAAGTTGGCAGTACCCTCCCGGACTGTTTATAGTTTCCCTTTCCTTACCTCAGATCTTTTCTATTAAAGTCCCTTGTCTATAGTAACATAGGAAACTGTAATCTGTATGAAATCATGCCATGGTTACACTCCAGAATTTACTGTCATTTGTCAGCTTGTATCATAATCAACACATAAAATCCTTGGGCATGTTATCTTTTTAACAGCTTTGTGGTTTTCCGTCCAATTTCAATTTTTTCCTAAATGTTATTTCTATTGCTAAATGTTAAAAGCTACTTTTTATTTGTTTGAGTGAGCTCCTTGCTTCCCCTTGTTGAAATCATGGCACTATTGTATCAAATAGTAGACAAGCCTTCTGGGAGAAAGACATCTTCTGAGAGGTAACAGACATTTTACTAAGACATGTGAGTAACCATGCATTTTAAAAGTCATGTACTAAAAAAGCTATTTATTTTACAATTGAGATTTTTTTAATACTATAATCCCAGTTGATTTGTTCCCACTCATAAAGAAAGATGTTATCGTTTAAATTCTCAGAAGTCAATGGATATTGCTTGTGAGTAAAACTGTTGATACATATATTTACCCCATGTAATCTAGATGTATGTGTGATCCATTACATAATTTCTGTAATGTGGCATTGATCCTACAACTGTAGTTCTCTCGCTTCCTACCTTTCCATATTCTTTGTGATGTTCGTTGTTGCTCACATCGCAGAAAACATTAACAATCAATCATTACTGAAGTATATGGGTATATCTTGTACAGTAAAACTGTTTGTACTTGTATTCAAACCAATGTGATCTAGGCAATAGTGGACAAAAGACTTGGCCAGGTCGGGAGAGAGTGAGGCAAGTACAGTGCTATGTGTGGGTACAAGAGCACTGTGGAAGAGAGATACAAAAGAGAGAAGTAGCTAAATGAAGAAACCAGAGAGAGGTGGCAAGAAATACATTGCCCTAGACTTTTCACTCATCTCTGTGGACCTCACTTGCACTCTCTCCAGATTTATATCCATGCATCATACTGACCCATGTGCTCAGTTCTTGGACCTAATCTTTTCTCACTCTACTCTAGTAGTACTAACCACCTTACCCACATTGCCATTCTGCCACCTTGGAAGAAACCATGAATGCCCTGAAACAAATTAATCTGTGAAGCTGCCACAGACATAGATACGTATGCTCTAAACCACCCTTGTATACCTTCAACTGTTATTTTGGGCCCATTCAGTAATAGCACTAAGAGCCAACAATAATGTTTATTTCACTTAGTCACTTGAGCCCAATATCCCACTCTCCACTCCAGCTCTTCTTCCTAGACATAACTATTAATGCTCTGAGACCCTCTCACAAAAACTCACACTCCTCATCTTTCCATTCAGCCTCCTGAGTTACACTATTTTATCTAATTTACCTGCAATCAGGATCCCACTCGTAGTTCTGTGGAGCTCATTCACATCCATACTCTGCCACCTGTGATCCAATGCCATTGACCTTCACTTAACTTATGCAGGGGTCATCACTAGACCTGGCACACTGCTACATGACCCCACCAGAATGCTATAATTGACTACCAAGCATTACCCCCCTATATTCTGCGTCTCTCCCACCTTGATATTACTGCTCCACACACTCTGGGTGATTATTACAATTCACAACATTACTTGGTGGGCTCTGCTACAGATGTGAGCTTCTTACACCTCTCATATTCCACTGCTTATTGTTAGAATGTTTCTCACACCTCCCACACCTATAGAGCAGTGACAATTTCCATTGCTCGTAACCAAGAGAGTGAGTAGTATAACCCTTTGACTTCCACAGAGGTCTGAAGAGCAGTTAATAAACCCTTCCCTCATAACTGCCATGGCATAAGCCCTTTCTTCTTAACAAATCAAATGTCATCCCAGCACATTTGCATGTAATATTTAATTAATATGAGGTTATTTTTTTACATTTTTAAAAACATGTTGACCAGTAACAAGTCTAGCATCCCTATTAAATTCCCCCAATGTGTAAAGCCGGAGCCCTCAAGACTTAAGGCTATTAAATTGGCCTTGCAAAGCTACCCTCAAATGACCTGCTGGTTATATGCGGAAAAACCTGCGGGATGTCGAAATTTGAACTTTGTTGCCGCAAATCCTTTGATCTGTTAAGTCTGTAACTGTTACATTCGAAAATCGCTATTAAATTGCTACGAATCCACTGGTGTTCAAACCTGTAACCGGCAAATGGAGCCAAAAATCAAATGGGTACTAAAGAGGACCCGCAAGGGGGTTAAAGTCCTATCCGTAGCACTGTAAATGCAAATATAAACATACTACTGTACTTATAATTAAAGGGAAAGTGATGTTAGGTATTAAAATTAATAGCACAACATTCTCAAGCTCGCAAATCTGCAATATAAAATATTTTTTTTTCTATTTAATTTCCGTGTTATATTGATCCCGGCAATCATTGTGTTAATAGATATAATGGAACTTGCATGGCCTAGAATATCATATTTACTGATTTATTAATATTGCATTATTTCTGGAATGTGGGTCTGTTAGAACCCGTAATCGAACCCGTAAGGCTTTGAAATCTAACCTTAATTTTTCAGTGACATAATGATGACGATCTCTTTTGCCATTGGCTCCGTCTAAACCCGTAACTACGGGTTTGACTAATTGATCAAGTTCAAGGCCGCAAGCATGCAACGTGCGCAAGAATGGTTTACAAGTTTGCATCTCCGGCCCGTTGGTCGCTGCATGGTTGAATGTAATAGCTCTGTAACTCCTGCAAATTTCAAACCCGCAGGCGCTACGGGCGTCTAATTTAATATGGCCCTAAGTCTTCAAATAAAGTATTGTTCAAAAGAGTAGTTTGGTTGTATTTTAAGGAACTGTACAATGAGAAAACATATGTGTTTGAAAACTTTGGCCAAGAATAGAAATAAGAAAGGAACCCAAAATTATGCCTATTTTTAATTAGAAAATACATTTTGATGGAGTCTGGAAACTCATCTCTTGTAATGTCACAGGTTTGTTTATATCTCTGCAGAGTGACACTTGTATTTTCTGACGAAAGCAGCCTGCTTCTGGGTCTGTTAGGGGGAAAGGGTGTATTGTCAATTTCCATCAGATCCAATTATCTAACAAAGTTTCTTGACCTCCCCCACCCTTCCCTCCCTTCTCTCTTAGATATAAAACTATGTATTTGATCTAGTTCTCTGGAAGGATGTAACAAAGACGAAATGCATTCCTCCATACTGATAAACAGTGTCTAAAAACATGTGAAAATCTGAATTTTTGTAGACTCATGGCTTACATAGCTCCTAATATTGTTAGTTATATACTTCACAAATAAGGAGCCATTTTATTGAACTACATTGGCTCTTTAATAACACGTATGGATATACATATATATATATATAGATGAATAATCAGAGTATTGCAGTATATAGTGATACCTTTTTTATTGGATAAACATATTCATAGGTTTCATGACGAGCTTTTGAGAGCGTTCCTCTCTTTGTCGAGTCAGAGTCCCACTCCATGAAAAATCTCAAAATCAAAATACTCAAAGTTTTTTTTAAAAACACTAAGGAAAGAAAGACATTTGAAATGAAAATGATTATGTTCTTTAACAGTAATAACTCAGGCCTTAATGTAGACATTGAATTTTTATCTCATTATCAAAATTTCTTGTAACCTCCAACATTCATGATTGTAAGTATATATGTGTGTTTATTGATTTTTTTTATTTTTTATTCTCTGCCTTCCTCCTGAGTTTGGTTACAGCTCTATGGTTCCTTAGATGTAAAACTATTTATTTACTTACTGGTCTGCACCCCCACACACTTGCACAGCTGGCTGAACAGAACATTATTTGTTAATCCTGGAATTTTTTGCTGTATTTGTGATTCTATAATCAGTATTGACTCTGACTCGACAAAGAGAGGAACGCTCTCGAAAGCTCGTCATGAAACCTATGAATATGTTTGTCCAATAAAAAAGGTATCAGTATATACTATATTCATCTGGATTACTGGACATTCACGGCTACCTCACTATTCATATATATATATATATATATATATATATATATATATATATATATATATATATATATATATATATATGTACAGGCAAGAAGTCAGTCTTGTCTAGAATACATTTTTAAATAATGTGAGAATAGGTATACGCATACATTAATGACACCGCTATAACACTTCACTTTTTTTTTTTTTTAAACTGTGTAAACTATTTACAGAACTAAAGCATACTTTTCAAAGACTGAAATATGAGGTTCAGCATTTCTGTGTCATCTGTTTCTATTGAGGTAAAGGGTATTTATGTAAAGTATAACGGTAAAAGAGATTTGGACCTTTTCCCGTTAATCTGCCTGCAACTTTGTTGTTAGGATAGTGGCAGGCTGAAAACAGGAAATATCCTGGAATTTTAAACAGAATAAAAGTATGGTGTATTTATAATGACTAAGGTCCATGTAAAGAGCATTGATACAGAGGGCTGATTGGAAAATCATATGAAGGGAGGGATGTAAGGGGAATACAAGGTGGATAAACAGAACTGGGACATACGATAGCCATTCATAAACACACACACATATATATATATATATATATATATATATATATATATATATATATATATATATATATATATATATGCGTCATTTTCCCCACTTGTCATGCCTTCTGGAACCAATTAAAGATGAGTACAAAGGTACTACTTTATATAAATAAATAAATAAAAATAAAAATAAATATATATATATATATAGTGAGGGGGAAAAAAGTCTTTGATCCCCTGCTGAATTTGAACATCAGTCTATAATTTTAATGGTAGCTGTATTTTAACAGTGAGAGACAGAATAACAAAAAGAAACAACAAGAAAAACGCATGTCAAAAAAGTTATAAATTGATTTGCAGGTTAATAAGTGAAATAAGTATTTGACCCTTTCGACTTAGTACTTTGTGGCAAAAACCTTGTTAGCAATCACAGAGGTTTCTTGTAGCTGGCCACCAGGTTTGCACACATCCCAGGAGGAATTTTGACCTACTCCTCTTTGCAGATCCTCTCCAAGTCATTAATTTTTTGAGGCTGATGTTTGGCAACACGAACCTTCAGCCCCCTCCACAGATTTTCTATGGGATTAAGGTCTGGAGACTGGCTAGGCCACTCCAGGACCTTAATGTGCTTCTTCTTCAGCAACTCCTTTGTTGCCTTGGCTGTGTGTTTTGGGTCATTGTCATGTTTGAATATTCATCCATGACCCATTTTCAATGCACTGGCTGAGGGAAGGAGGTTCTCACCCAAGATTTGAGGGTACTTAGCTCTGTCCATCATCCCTTTGATGCGGTCCAGTTGTCCTGTCCCCTTAGCAAAAAATCACCCCCAAAGCGTAATGTTTCCACGCCCATGTTTGACGGTGGGGATGGTGTTCTTGTAGTTATAGGCAGCATTCTTCCTCCTCCAAACATGGCGAGTTGAGTTGATGCCAAAGAGCTCGATTTTGGTCTCATCGGACCACAACACTTTCACCCAGTTCTCCTCTGAATCATTCAGATGTTCATTGGCAAACTTCAGACGAGCCTGTACATGTGCTTTCTTGAGCAGGGAGACCTTGCAAACACTGCAGGATTTCAGTCCTTCATGGCGTAGTGTGTTACCAATTGTTTTCTTGGTGACTATGGGCCCAGCTGCCTTGAGATCATTAACAAGATCCTCCTGTGTAGTTCTGGGCTGATTCCTCACCGTTCTCATGATCATTGAAACTCCACAAGGTGAGATCTTGCATGGAGCATCAGACCGAGGGAGACTGGCAGTTATTTTGTGTTTTTCTATTTGCGAATAATCGCTCCAACTGTTGTCACCTTCTCATCAAGCTGCTTGGCCATGGTCTTGTAGCCCATTCCAGCCTTGTGTAGGTCTACAATCTTGTCCCTGACATCCTTTGACAGCTCTTTGTTCCATGGTGGAGAGTTTGGAATCTGATTGATTGCTTCTGTGGACAGGTGTCTTTTTAAACAGGTAACGAGCTGAGATTAGGAGCACTCCCTTTAGGAGAGTGCTCCTAATCTCAGCGCGTTACCTGTATAAAAGACAACTGAGAGCCAGAAATCTTGCAAATCAAATACTTATTTCACTCATTTCACTTATTTCACTCATTGACCTCCAAATCAATTTATAACTTTTTTTTGTATTGTATTGTTCTTTTTTTGTTATTCTGTCTCTCACTGTTAAAATACATCTACCATTAAAATTATAGACTGATCATTTCTTTGCCAGTGGACAAACGTTAAAAATCAGCAGGGGATCAAATACTTTTTTCCCTCACTGTATAGAGAGAGAGGGACAGGTAGGCAGGATTTATAGAGAGAGGGTAAATAACCAATTTAGGTAAAAAAATTGCACTTATTTGAGAAGTATATAGGAAATGTACTGTGTAAACTAAGAGCGTAAAACATTTCATTTAATATATATATGTATATACATATGTGTACGATAAGCGTCTTTGGCGCTGATTTTGAGGCCTCTCCTCCCCCCCTTCGCCGCTCATTGCAGGCCTCAGCAAACCCGCAACTTGCATGCCTCTCAATGAGTGCCTTTAGCGCTCATTGCGAGCCTCTCCTCCCCTCTACTTTATGGCCCTTGCGATGACCGCCTTTGGCGCTCATCGTGGGCCCCGCAATGAGTGGCTTTGCCGCTCATTGCAGGCTGCAGCATGTCACGCTCATTGCGAGCCTCTCCCCACCCCTGTGTCTCTTTCCTCCTTCTCCCTCCCCTGTTTCTCTTTCCCCCCTCTCCTGCCCCTGTGTCTCTTTGCTCCCTCTCCCTCCACTGTGTCTCTTTGCCTCCACTCCCTCCTCAGAGTTACTTTCCCCGTCTCCCTCCCCTGTGTCTTTCCCACCCTCTCCCTCCCCTTTGTCTCTTCCCCCTCTCTCACTCCCCTGTGTCTCTTTCCCCCCCACTCCCTTCCCTCTCTCATTTGCGGGCTTGGTGGCGGCTGCACCTGTAACTTTTTTTCAAGCCCGCAAGACTTGAAGCTTAAGCCGGTATTGCTCCAATTCTTGCAGGCATAAAAAAAAGTTATTGCTTTAACGCTTCCATTTTTTTTCAAGGCCGTAAAACGGCAGCCATTGGGAGGACGCCAAAAGATCCCAATTGAATAGCAAATTAGCTTTCAACCTCACTTATAGACTCCCTGCCCTCAGGAGGAGGCAGGGAGCCCATAAGTGAGTTTGGTAGCTAATTCTCTATTCAATTGGCGTCCTTTGGTGGTCTCCCAGTGGTTTTCGAGTTACGGGTTGAAAAAAAAGGGCAGCGTTTTGTTTGTTTTTTAAGCCCATAATTCGTAATCCGGTCGGATCCTCTTTTGCGAGACTCGTGATGAGAGCCTTTCTCGCTCATTGCAAGCCTTGTGGGCCTCGCTAAGAGCGCAAAAGGCCGACGGCCGTTGCCTCTCATTGCGAGCCTCTCCCTCCACCTAAGTTGTGGGCCTTGTGGTGAGATCCTTTGTAGCTCATTGCGAGCCTCTTCCCCACTCTTCTACTTTACCAGCATCGCTATGAGCGCCTTCAGCACTTATTGCGGATCGCATCAAACCCGTAACCGACAAACTCGCAAATACGACAACTATTATAGTTAAAATATATAAAAAATAAGTAATTTGTTGATCAATTAAAAAAAAAAAAAAACATTCCCACTTGTTTGTCAGCCTCTACCTGATGGTGCACAGTGCATGTGGTGATTACAGTGTGCCTTTAAAGCCCTCTATCATTATCCATGGTAGGGGCTGGTAGACGTTATGTTATTTTGAGTGTTGGTATCAGACAGGGTATTAGAAGGGCAGTGCAGATGTCCTCCTCCCCCATCTATATATTATTTCCATAGATTTTCACAGAAAACAACAATAGAATCTTGTTCTTGTAAAAAAAACTGTGGATAATGAGTGATAGTTGGGTCACTGCTGACCCACTTCCATTAACAAAAAAGGACAGAGCAAAAAGTTAAAAACGTATATGTAGGAGAGAAAACACCTTACTACTCATTTGTATTGTGTGAGAAGGGATACCAATGTATATAATAATACTTATTATACACTTACAAGGAAAATACAACAATTTGTAACACTAGTCCAAAACTACCTTTAAACAAGCATGTTTTATACATTAGAATTTTTTTTTTTTTCCCATGGATAATAAATTAAATTAATTTAAGAATATTAACAATATAAAGACAGGCAGGTAAAACCATGAGCTGCTCACAAATGCCTCAAACTCACAAATTTAGCTGTGGGTGTTTGTTTTTAGAAATGTTTAGATATTTTCTATTGACTCCAGCTCACAAATTCGGACCGCAAGCCTGAACTTATAACCCTGCCTTTTTGAGTCTGATTTCAGGGGGCGTGATCATATTATCTCACAAGATTTAAGCTAGCTCGTATTTACCTCTTAAACACTCACAATACTTCTTAGACACAGCCACTAGTAAATGAGACCGTCATCATAATGTCAGTAAAACATGGAGTATATTTATACTTAAACTTTACTCAGAGACTACAAATTAATTAGTGTCTATAAGTAAATTTTGCGATCGGACTCGCAATCAATCAATTTAAAAATCAATTAAATCCATTAAAAGCATCTTTTTTAGTCCATGCAGGATCCATGATATGTATTAACCCCTTATTTCTCATATATATAGAATATGTGAGTCGAATAGAATATCGATTTTGTGTAACCTAAATCTTGATCTAAAACCAATGGAGTTTTCAGCTAGGATTTGTGGGTTTGGCTCGTCAATAGTGATTGCAGGTGATCTACTCGTTTGATAATCGGTTTGATAGTAGCTAATGAATATGTTGTAATTGCAAACTGACTATACGTAGCAGAATTTTTCATTACAGGGGCAATAGAATTGGACCCAATGTGTTTGATTTGCCTTTATCTTGTGTTAAGAGGCTGCTTAAAAATGTGTTGTCTATATTTAATGTAATGTCTCTTCAATATGCATTATTTAGTAACTTTTTTATGATTAAATGAGAACTGTGTGTTTACATGCATTAAAACATCTTTTATTCTGAACCAAAAAGTAAACAGAGAAAATTCCCATTTAATATAGTTCCTTTCTATTTGGCCTTGAAGTTGTTTCCAGTATATTGATTGCTATGACTATATGCTTCCATTTTTTCCTACTTACCAGAATTTGATGTGGAGATAGGGTAGTTTTGTCTTAGTACTGCCCATAAATCTAAAAATCCCTAATCATGAACTTAAGGTGCTACTCTAAGTAGTAAACAACATAAACAATTTTTCATTTTATTGCACTTGAAGAAAAAAAAGACACCTGTTTGTTATGTACTTGCCAAACTAACAACAGCAGCAGTGTAAGCTATGGGAAAATCTGAATTTTTGAAGACTTTGTTTATAAGTAGAGGAATCCATTTTATGTTTGTTACATCACATCCTAAGAGAAGGATGATGAGGGTTTGTGTTTGTAGTTATCAGGGGAGGGAAGGATAGGAAAGGTGGGGAACGTCTGAGCATGTACATATTTTTTTATTCATTGTGCAGTAGTCCCTTAGAGAGAAATTAATATTTTGTTAGAACTCTAACAATTGGCGTTTTCTACCATCTTTAGGCTGGACCCACCTTTTCAATCTATGGCACAACATTAACCACAATGTCCTTGCAGTTGCCTATTTACTGCACAGTAAATTAAAGAGTCATTGTAATTATTCATTTAAGTAGCTAAATCAATGTCAACATCTTCAAACATCCTAATAAGCCTTTCACACAACATTTCATTTGGGGCTATCTTGGTCTATTAAACTTCCACAATACAACCACAGCTGATTCACCACCTAAAACTATGTGTCATAAAATGTAACCGGGAAACCCAAACAGTGCATACAAAACTCAACCACAGAAAATATTCTTCATCCAAATTAATGAAGAACAATAAGTAGATTAATTAATTATTCTTTTGGGCCATGTAGTGTGTCACTTTTGACTGGTAGTAGTTAATGTCATTGTTATTATAAGCTCCTTTAGTTCTGGAAATGTGAAACTTTTGTGCATACTGGACGGTTGCACCATTGGGCTACCCAAAACAGCTCTGACTTTGCTAAGACCATGCTCATAGTGAGAGTGCATTAAACCTGAGCATTGCCTACTGCATGAAAGATGATTTTTAGGGAGATGTGAATTATTATTTCCCTGCACATCTGGAATGGTTGGGCTAGGTGAGTCAGGGTGGATTTGTATTCATTCATTAGGTTACTCCATCTATGTAATTGATTGTAAAACCTCTCCTCAGGTCCCCAGACAGGTCAGGACTTAGGTGTAACAGTGTGTTCATACAATTGAGAAAAATAAAGTCTCCATGATCTGTTGAAACAAATTACCTTACCTGTGTTCACACAGTGTTAAACCTAAATAATTACCTGTCGGGGGATATCTAAAGAGAATCTTAAGAATCACTGATCTATACCATGCCATAAATCAATTGTAAAGTTTAACAAAAGTAGTGAAAGGTTTGACAATCAAAAATAATTATTTCATGTGAATACATGTTGCCCAAGGCACCCAAAAACCTATCCTCTCAATTATCCCTTAATAGTCACACATTAGTATACTGTATGAGGAGTGTGACAAGGTTGTGTACTGTAACCTTATTTATTCAACTTGCAAGCAGAATACATCATGCTTAATGCTGGGCTAGACGAATCCAAAGCAGTAATCAATGTAGCTGGAAGAAACATCAATAATCTCAGATGCACGGATGATACACGGATTAAACTATTCTGATGGCTGAAATTAAGGAGGAACTAAAGTGCCTATGGATGAGGGTGAGTGCAAAAGCTGGCCAGCTACTGAAAGTTTAAAAGACAAAGATCATGACAAACTGCAAATCTCAGTTCCTGGCAAGTAGATGGGGAAAAATGTAGGCAGTGATTTTATTTTCTGGGTCTCTGCAGATGGTAAAATGAATTGACATTTGATTCTGGCCGAGGAAACATATGGCAAGTCTGGAAAGCTATTAAAAGTACATATATTACACTATCAACAAATGTACGCATAGTTAGAACTATGGTATTCCCAATAGTAACATACAGATTTGAAGTTTGAACCATAAGGGAAGCTCCAGTCAATCAATACTACAGGAAATAAGCCAAACTATTCATTGGAAGGTTTGATCATGGGGCTAAAGCTCAAATATTTTGGCCATATCATGAGAAGACAGGATTCCCTAGAGACTAATGCTGAAAAAGATTGAAGGCACACGAAAAAGGGGACGACAGAAGCAGAGATGGATAGATAAGGCAATGGACATGTGTTTGATGGAGCACAGAGGAGCGGTGCTGACAAATGTTCCTAGTGTGCTGTGGTCCATAAGGACATAGAAGAAACAAACAAGAAATACTGTCTGAAACAGTAAAGGTTGATGTGCTGGAGAAAAATCACAATTGTTCAATCTTAGCAAATGTAGCCCATAGTACAACATAGGAATTGAAAGGTTCTCATTGAGTTCTGTACATCTTGCCTAATTTCAAATATTATTAAAATCCAGATAAACGTTATCTCATTTAATACTTTAGTCACTTAGTTGCATAGTCAAAAAGTCAATTAGATTAGTTTCATATTCTTTCTTTAGTAAATATATGCTAGTGCCCCTCAGGTTTAGAGATGATTGTTATCACCTTTAATACATTGTTCAATTTTTTTCTCCACTAATTGTATCAACCTCACTGACTTATGCTTACAAGACCGTTTTCTATTGAACTTTTTATAATGTGGTATTACATTGGCAGTTTTTCTATCTATTCTTTTAATAAAAGCTGATGAGGCTGAAAATATAAATATACACATACAGTACCACTGATGTCTTTCGTTTTAGCTTGAATAGTGCAGTTAATAGTAATCCTCCATCATCAGCATGTTAACCACATAACCATTTGGCTTCAATATCAGTATTCAGATGCAAAAACAGACCAAACCTAGACAGTCAGCAATATACCTATCTCTTTCCACAATTTCATTTGCAGACATTTGCAGGCTTTTACAGTGACATGCATTGGTTCCAATTAGATTGCATTACAATGCAAGTGTGCATAAAAATGTGTATTTTATAAGTTTTTATTGTGTTATGCATATTTTTAAAGGCACTTTCTGTCATGATTTTCACTGATTTTCATTTCAGCTGAATATCCTTGTAATCACATCACTTATTAGTCGCAATGTGCAATTGCATTTTTCCGGTTTAACACAGGATCACAAAGATATTGAGCTGGAATGGAAATCAGTGAAAATCATGACAGAAAGTGCCCTTGAATATATGTGTAACACAATAAAATCTTATAAAATACACATTTTTTATGCAAGCTTGCAGTGTAATGCAATCTAATTTGAAACCAATGCATTTCTAATACATGTGTCTTTTCTCCTGCCTTAAAACAGCACTATCTAGTGGCATTAAAGTGTGATCCTTGTGTTAGACTTACACATCGCGAATGAGCTAAACAGCTTGTGTGTGCCATATGTGTGCTGCTTGGTGCATATATATGTGTATTTTATACGTTTTTATTGTGTTACACATATATTTAAGGGCACTTTCTGTCATGATTTTCATTAATTCCCATTCCAGCTCAATATTTTTGTGATCCTGTGTTAAACCGGAAAAATGCAATTGCACATCGCGACTAAGTAATAAGTGATGTGATCACAAGGATATTGAGCTAGAATGGAAATCGGTGACATAAAGTGACCTTAAATATATGTGTAACACAATAAAAACTTATAAAAAAACACATTTGAATATTTATTTCTGAATTTTGGGCTCCAAAAATAGGGTTTGTCTTATACATGGTGGCGTCTTATAGGCGTAATAATACGGTAATTTCTTATATGTATTTATTAACACGATAAACTAGAATATGGAATTTCCTGCTTTGAATTATTTCTTTATGTTTGAATATGAAAAGTGCAATAAAATAGACATATTTCAATTATCAATCAACTTTTTATTATTAAAGGACAATGTGCAATAAAAAATATATATATTATTGAAAACATTCTTTTTGACTAAGAGCATAATTAAATAGGAACAAATCATTCAGCCTGTTTGAATGATGAAAAAAGTAATTTTTGATGCCTCTGCTAGATTCTGGAGGAATCCATGATACATTGTGTGTTTGTGAAACAGGCATTTACATAACTGTAGAGGTGTGCCTGTATCTTGCATCCAGTGAAGGCGTGTGGTGTAAATTGCAGTTTTATCCAATTATCTAACAAAGACCTCTAACTCCTCCCTGTGTGTGAGCAGTTCATCCTGAAGAAGTACATGTTTGTAAATAATGATTCTTTTTATTTGCTTGCTAGTGGGTATACATTTCTTTTGTACCGTATTTTGCAATATCTCTGCTTAATAAATAATACATTTTGCTTTTATAGATGTGTGCATTTTACATATATAATAGACAATCTATACACTTGTCAGAACTTTGTATGTACTCTAACTCTCATAAATATCTTTCCTGTGGCACATATAATATGCAAAATTATAAAATAAATCTCTTATTCCACTGTATGTTGTATCAGCACTGCGTTTCTCTAATGTTGCAGCTGTCCCAACACAATAGTTGGCAAAACAACAATCCAAAAAACTATAACCTAAACATCATTGTTTTTTTCCAGTAAATACAGCAAATGAAAGCAACTGGGAGGTCCTAAACTTTGTGCTGTGCATGTAAAAGAATATATTTTAAGCATGAGAAAAATTGCTGATCTTATATGCAGCAAACTTATTATGTATCTGGAGATAATTTTATATTTTACAGGAAATGATCCACCCTCGTCTTGTATCTAACATGAGTGTGGTTTAGCCAACTTTATAATGAGCAATAAAAATGTGTTTCTCTGTATGCAATATGGCTGACTGACAAAGGTGATTATTTGAACAAAATAAAACCAACTTTTCAGAGGTTTTACAAAATGTAGGGAGAGAAATTGCACTGTGGGGTAAATAGTAAAACTATATGACTTCAAGCACCTGTTTTTCATCCTAGAATATGTTTTTTCTAATGGTTAACACATACTCTTTCAAATTCATTACAGATATATTTCTCATACCTTCAGACATTTAGTAGGTATTTAAAGGGTGGCCCACAGGTTGTGTATTATTGATTTACACTATGTTTAGGAGTAGAGTGTGGTGGTGGAGTGGTAAGTAATCAGTCATATGTGTGTTAAAAATATATTAGTCAATTTAAAAAAAGCATTATTTAGGACCAATGACTTTATATATATATATATATATATATATATATATATATATATATATATATATATATATAAAACTTTGTTTTTTTTAAATAAACAAAATAAATCCAAACAGTTATGTTTTATTATATAACCTAAAAAACATATTTATGATTATTAAATAGTAAAGAAAAAAAGTGCCTTTGTTGGGAATTGAACCCAGGACTCTGCACCACAGACTCCAATGCTACTTATGCTAGCTAAAGCAGTTACAAGTAGTTAAAAATCACTTAACACTGCCAGATTCAAAGCTTCTACATTTGATTCTAATTAATAATTATTATGTTCCTTGCGGTACAGAACTCATTACTCATTCAGGAAGAGACAATACACTGAAATAGCCCAAATTCAATTGATCATAACTCCATGAATTCAGCGCCAATTTAACAAATGAAAATGCTTTTTACCACATGCTTTTTCACCCTCATTCTAATGGTGCAGAGCTCAAATGGGGAATTTTGTGGTCCTTTAGTTTCATCCTCCTCAAGGTAATTATGATATACAATTTATGCTTTACTTACTTTTAAGAAGTCCCCAAGAGTAAACGATTCTCAACTGCAGTCTCCCCCTTCCCTGATTTTCTCTCTTTCTAACAAGATGACATGTTACAATTATAGCAAGGAGGTAATTAATTAGTTATCCTAGTTAAAACATTTTTTTATGAAACTTTAAAAATGCCTGAAAAGTTCCTTTAATACAGGTATCAAATGGCAGTATGTATTTTGTTACATCTAAAATGGACACGAAAACAAATCGTTTTCTTTTTAGAACAAGCTAATTGCTTAACTAGATAATTTTTTAGATATATACAAATAAATGACTAGTACACAAATGAGGAGTTTTTAACCTTTATACTGAGAGGCTAGGAATGCATTCAAGCACAATACATTGTTTGCCTCTCTGTCAATGAAAGAGATAATGCTCTTTAAAATAACTTGTTTCAAAATAACAGTGTCTTTTTTAACGTTTTTTAAATGCCAAGAGAATGAAAGTTGATTTTATCATTTATTAAGCATTCTTTTTTTTGTACACTGAATTATAATATTGTGTTCCTTCTCTTAACTTGTCTGGTTCCAATTTTGTCTGACAGGTCACACAACGGTGGTATCATTCAAAGGTGCAACTTTTTCACCCTCCACACTCTCAGTCACATCCCTCAAGGGATGTCCTTGGATTTCTGCATTTTCCCTCTATATATGATCCATTGTATCTTCCTTTTAATTTTGCTTATCATTTATTTGCCCCAGTATTTTTCTACGTCCCTTCTTTTACCCCTGACACAGCTTCTTGAATCACCTCCTGCCTCATAGCCATCCAGTCTTGTATAGAATCTTGATTTCTCCTCATCAATCCCTCCAAAACAGAAATTCTTTACTTTCCATCTTGCACCTCCCCATCAGAAACCACCCTCTCTCACACACAATCCCTTGCAGCTCATAACCTTCAAACCAACCATTTATCTCACTAATCATATAACCCTAGTTATTCATCCTCACTGGTTCCACTTGTATAACAATAGCAAAATTATACCCTCTGTATAATCAGATTTAACTCAATTATTTCTCACTTCCCTTCCTGATCTCTTGGCTTGACCTACAATGCCCATGACCTTGACCTTTGTCCCTGGCCAGATGCACCATATCAACAATAAATCAGAAACTCACTGTATGTTCTGTATTATGTTCCTGCAAAAAAAAATGTAATGTAAAGGTGCTTTATACAAATAAATAAATACATAAAATAAAATAAAACAAGTTTGCTTACTTAATGAGACTGTTTGCTGAATTTTGAGTTAAGCTAAAGCTGACAGTAGAAAATCTCTTATACCCAGTTCCTACCACAAAAAGGTTTAATTATCACAATCTACCATCTTTATTAAAAAAAAATAAACTTGCTGGTTTCAATAATATTTTGCTTGATTTCTTGTTTGATTGTAATATTAGGATAAACAAGCCTGCAAAGTGGAAAGGCAATGTGGTCGATCCATTAATTGACTACTGAAGTGTCAAATTTATATTATGAATTTATGAAAAACTGGCTTGATAATGTGAAAATTTGTTTTTAAATAAATAAATAAATAAATACAGCCTTAATATTTTACTGTTAAATTTCAGATTTTATATTTTAAAAAAATTATGTTTATTGCTTGCATAGCTTGTTACATATTTCACAAAAATAAAGGGTTATGATGGCAGTCTTAAGTAGCCATTGTAGCTATCAATGAAGCCTTACACAGTGCCTGCAATCCTTAAATAATCTAAGGCAGTATTTCCTAAACTCCAGAGACAAGCCAGGCCTAGGTGTAGCAAAGTGAGGATATAGGGGGCTGTTAGAGGTCACAAGACCTAATGAATATGAATTCCCTTGCTTAATCACACATTGTTATCCCTATATAAATATATTGGGAACCACTAATCTGGGGAATAATTGCCAGCACTCAAACTTCACACAGAAAACATTAAAGGACTACTGTAATTTGGGAAAAAGTTTACGTTTAACAAATTATCAATACTGCTAGATATGTGAGCCATGAAAATAAAAAACATTTTGAAAGAAAATCTTAAATTTAGCTGACTCTGCTTCTCTCATTCAGAACTCCATCTTGGATTTAGCATGAGTGGGTTATCCTATTGGGCATATTCTTCTATTTAGTTCTATTGTCAAGTGGCATTTATCAGTACTGAATAAAGATATTATATAAATCAGCAATTCCTCCCAATCCTCACAGTTTTCTAATCTTGTTTGGATGTAGCTGTCTGTAGTAATTAAAGCAAAAATAGATACAATAATTTAATACTTTAATCATTTAATAGTTAAAACTCAAAATGCCATATAAGTATTTATAAGTATTTTGGACATAATCAAGTTGGGGTCTTCATAAGAGCATTTTATAAAATTACACTTCAGGGGTACATAGAATTTATCAAGGACTGAAAAACATGATTTATTTTTATTTTTTAAATATGTGCGTGTTTCACAGTTTTATAAGAGGTTTTATATAACCCAATTAACCCTCCAACAGCATGAAACGTGTTTCGATCTGCAGATTCTGAAGGGTCCACTTGCAAATCATTAAAAACACCATTTGCTGCAAAAAGAAAACTTTTCCCTTTTGCTTCTCAAGACTAATCTCACAGGGATTTTTTTTTTTCTTCAGGAAAGATAGTTTAGAAGTATTTAAAACTCGTAATTTATGGTGCCTTTGGGACATGCACACTTTTTAACTCTTTCTCCTTCTAAATTCAATATATCAGCTGGTGCAGGTAATATTTAAGGTAGGTAGGCACTTTGATCTTTAAAAGCTAAATGCAACATTTAAAAACAATTATAAATCAATGAACGAGCATGAACAGAAATTTTTTTACAGGTTCTCTATTTGAATTTGACTTGTCTACATGATCTATGAGTTCAGAGACCTTTCAATACTTCACAGAAGCAGAAATATGTAATGAAGATTTAGACATAAATTCATTTCTGGCATAACATAATAAATAAAACAAAAGAAGTTTAGTAGGAAGGGAATTAGAATGTATAATATGTGTCCGTTTCTATGTAATACTTTACAATGAGCAGCCATACAGGTTACAAGGTTTCTATAAGATATTTTAGGTCACAACACATATTTTCAGCTAAATTGCAACGGTTTATCTGGCAGCACCTGCAGGAAGTGGTTGTTACTGTATATTTCATGTGTGAGAAAAAAATGTAGTTCTACTTGAGTTCTCTTTCAAGTGTAATTTGTTACTACAAGGACCATTGTAGTTCAACTTTTTTTCCCAATAACTAGGTATATCCCTATTTTGGAATATTCAGCAAATATTAGTTAAATATGTGGAATAATATGATATGAGGAACACAATTTTATAATATCACTAGCGACTTGCCCGTCAAAAAATGACCGTCAATAACTTTTTAAAGCTGGGAATGCTGTTTCCACACAATATAAAGCTTTTGGTCCTCTGAGTACCTTCGGCGCTCATTGCGGGCCTCTCCCCTCATGTACTTTTGCTCCTCTGAGCACCCTCAGCGCTCATTGTGAGCACCATGCTGAGCACCTTCGGCGCTCATTGTGTGTCTCGAAATGAGCGCCTCCGGCGCTTAAGGCGAGCCTCTCCCCTGCTCTTTTTAGTTTTTATATAAATATATATTTTTAATACTAATTAATTAAATAATAAATTAATATACTTTACCTATTTGTAATTAATATATCCAGCAATCAAAATCCTGAAGAGCTAACAATCTCTTTAGATTTTCCTGCAGCATACAATGTACATTTGGACTGTTGCTGACCTGAGGTGTAAGTGTCAGCAATGTGGCAAATGTGCAGTGTAAGTAGGCTGCGCGTTCGAGGTCAAACGGTTTGTTTAGTTGTGTAAATCGCCATTTTAGAATGTCTATGTGTTACTCAGGTCTGCAGGATTGTCCGTGCTTCCTAATAGTGTATTTTGTACCTCGTACGTTCCTGGGTAAAAGTGTTATGTGCCTGGCAGTGTTTGATGTGATGTTTTTTTTTTTTATTATTTTTTTTATTTTCTTTGAGTTTTTGTATTTTTTTGGGGACCTCATATTTTTTTATTTTCTAAATGCTGCGGGTCATTTTTTTTTTTTAAGTCACACTTTCCTTTTTGAAAAGTGTTACAGGCCATGATTTTTCCACTGGTCTCACATTGTGAATTGTGTAATTGAGATTTCTGTTGATCTGTAGTCCCACGAGTTGTAAGGATGAGCGCCTATGGCACTCATCTCCCCCAGTGCAGTAAGGGCCTTCGCAGTGAGCGCCTAAGTCGTACAGTTGCTGCGGGCTCGCTGCGTGAGCCTGCAATCGTTAGCAACAACCCGTATTGCTCACAACTATATATGTGATAGTGTGCTGTTTCCCAAACGAATTAAGCTATATAAAATGTTTGGTCTTCAAAAATGTTAACAGAGCCACAAAAAACAAAACAATATGTATGCGATAGAGCCCACAACTTCTGCTCAGGTTCGTAAAATGTCTCCACAAAACAATAAATCCCCTCAAGAACATCAAATGTCAAAATACCTAAATACCCCTCACTAAAGTACTAAAGTAGATGTGCACCACTCCATGTACAAAGATTTCCATTGAGAACAGAGGGATACTTTATCATGTAGCCCGTGGTCAAACCCATGGAATACAGTTTCGGATACATTGAAGTAATAGTATTTTCCTTATTTATGTATTGTTTTTGTCTTTTGTTTGTTTCTAAGTGAAAAGAATATGCTAAAGAAACGTCTTTGATAATATTGGTAGTAAGTGGGCTATCTCACCCTAATGGCACATGCTCCCAAACAACACTGCCTCTGCAAATTGACACTCCATCTTCACTGCAAGTTCCTGCCAAGCCACAACAAAATAATCCCATCCAGGTTAAGTAATCAATGTTTACTAATTACAACATTAATGACTCATCTATAATAACTATTTGAACTTTAGCTCCCATACTTTGGAGTTATATATGCTACAGTCATTTAACAAGTGAACTCTGAGGAAAAATTCAAAATATTGCTTGAAGATCCTTGAGCAAATCAACCATCCAGGTGGGTTTGAGTCTTCTATTCTGGAACACAAAGACTTTTGGATTTGGCCTTCCCTACAATACAAGTCCAGACAATGGTCTGACCTCCTGTCCTCCAAACATCAAAGGAACATCATAATAACTTTCATTTATATATCCCATCATGGAGCACATTGTGGGGCATAATAATAATATTGTGTGATGGTTACTGAGCCAAATTAAATGAGCAGCACTTTGCTGAGCAAGCCATTTATCTTAGATGGGGGACATCTGATCTGCCATTACCAGAGATCCCACAGCAAGTCAAGAAATGTTCTTGAGCCCAGCAGCAGTGAAGAGTCATGATGGAGGCCTGACATATGCTGTATTCTTGGATGGAGGTTGAGCCCTTTGTTCATGCTTCCAAGATACAAACTGAACTCCACTACTGTTCTACTACTGCTCCAGAGTCACCTGGGAGCCAAAAAACACTAGTTCCCATTGCATACTTTCACATCTACTAAATGCCCACACACCAAGTGGTTATTCCTTTTAACATCACCCCGAGATCTAGTAACCCCCTCAGGGGCTTTGTGATTCTAGTGTGGTGTCATTTCTTTTGAGAATAAGTAATGTGAAACTGGCATATGAGTTGTGTGAAACGGCTACCACATAATCCATATGCCATTCTCACTGTACATATCCCCCAAACAAATGGCACTACTCTAAAATCACAAACCCCAGATGAAATATGCCATGTAGATAATAACAAAACTATTTAACTATGTAACTTATTACAGTTATACCTCGTTTAATGCTGTAGATAGGTTTCAGGCAATAGGATTTTTAAGCGAAACAGCTCTAAACGGGGCAGTTTAACATGGGGAAGATAGGGATAGGGGAACTTATGAAAAAAAATACACAATTGCAATTAAAATGTAAACTTTTTTTGTTTTATATGAACTTCAAACAAACAGAAAACATACCACTAACACAAACTGAACATTAGCAGAAATATAAACTTTAAATTTGTGATGGTGAAGCTTCTGGGTCATACTGGACCTTTTTTGAGAATCAGAGCATTAAAACTGGGTTTAGCAACATTGGAAGACACCATCATTAGACCAACAAACTTAATGTTATAATGATTTCTGAAAGAATGTCACATACACTAGACAATCACAACCTAGACAGTCACAAATATTTTCTCCACTCATGCAAATTTCCCCACTGCGGGAATGAGTCAGTCATAATATGCTTTCTGGAAGTGCGATGTAATAAATACCTTGTTTGCTGGTTTTATATGTTTAATTAAGTTGAAAAGGGGAAATGGTTAAGGAGGAATCACAATGTTGTTAATTCTCAACAAGAGGTTAAAGCAAATTATGTGACTTTACATTTGTTAATGAGTTTTGACCTGTGAGTCATTTGTTAATTCTGAAATGTGATGATAAAAAATATTTTAAACAAAAAAAAGGCGTTTGGCAGGCAAAAACAGATGTGTTTCTAGAAGACTAAGTGCTATACAAAACAGTGTTAAACGGGTACATTTTAAAATAGAATAAATCACAGGCAAACTCCATTTTAGATTTCCTTTCATGGCTCTTGTTATTTTGGAATAGTACACAAGCATTGAATCAGTGTTAATCGGAGATGTGTCGGCCAATAACTGTGTTATTTCCAATGGGGGATGTGTTAGGCAAAAAAAGCTTTATAGCGAATCTGTGTTAAACAAGGTAGTGTTAAGCAGGGTCTGCCTGTGCTTGGCTTGTCTTACATTCATGGACATGACTTTATGGACATGTTGCCTCACCATTGTTGGATACTATTAATCCTGTTTTGATACCGGAACTGATCCAAATAATGCTGACATTACTGATGTAAGAATAAAAATATCACACCTCCCATATTTATCTCATACAAACCATTTACAGTTTATATCCATTTTTGTTTTTATATTGCAGCTAAAATTTGATTAAAAAAAAAAAAAGCAGTAAGGGGATTTGATCCAAGAGTTGCATTTCTTAAACACTTGCATTTTCCATTTAGCTTTGCCCCTACATGTATTATAAATGAATGAAAAATAACTATATATCTAATACAGAGCTAATTTTGGAAATGTAACACATCCTTATTCAACCTGCACAGCTTTTTCAAATTAGTGACACGGGCTGGTGTAGCACATGATGATGATTCTGTTGATTGAAGGGAAGCTTAGAAGTAAGCAAAAACACTAACTTCAAAAGCTCATAACTCATAATCTATTTGGAAGAAATTTGAAAAAGGAAAATCACCTTTGACACATGATTTTCTATCCAATGGTGTAGAGCACATGTGGTGACTTCAGTGTCCCTTTAACATTCTGTACTAAAAGTTAAACTGAGGAAAAGATGGAAAATCATTGGATCAAGCAGAATATCCAGTGGAGAAGACTTGCTGATAATGACGCTGCATAAGTTGATGGAATCCCTGCTGAGCTGTTGAACATCCTACAAGATGATGCTGTGAAAGTGTTGTTTGCAGTATGCCAACAAATCTGGAAATTCAACAATATCTGGTAAACTGGAAAAGGTAATTCTATATCCCAAGCACAAAAAAAGGCAGTGCCAAAGATTGGTCCAATTATTGAACAATTGTACTCATTTCACATGCCAGCAATGCTCAAGATCCTGCAAGCTCATCTTCAACAATATATGTTCTGAGAATTGCCAGATGTGCAAGTCAGATTTTGCAGAGGCAGAGGCACAAGAGATAACAAGATAAGCAAGAAAATTCCAGAAAAAAAACATTTACATCTTCTTCACAGACTATTCTAAAATGATTCAAGAATGGGTAAAGAGTACGACATAGTTGTATATTAACAACTTATTTATTCAAATTATATGTGGAATACAACATGTTTAAGGCCGGATTGGAAGAATCCAAAGCCGAACTTAATATTGCTGGGAGAAGAATCAACAAATTCAGATACGCTGAGGATCCTATTGCTAGGCAAAAAAAGAGAGTGAAAAAGATGGCCTAGTGCTCAATGTTAAAGATATAAAGATCATGGCAAACAGCAATCTCAGTTGTTGGCAAATAGATGGGGAAGAAGTGGAGGCGGTGACAGATTTTATTTTCCTCTGCTCCAAGATCTGTGCAGATGGTGACTGAAGCCATGCATTTAAAATACATTTGCTTCTGAGGAAGAGAGCTATTGCAAATCTGGATAAGCTATTAAAAAGTAAAGATAATTCACTTTTAACAAAGGTCTGCAGAACCTATGGATGTGAGAGCTGGATGGCAAAGAAGGCTGAGCACTGCAGAATTGATGCCTTTCAATTGTGGTGTTGGAGTAAAACACTTGGACTGCAAGAAGATCCAATCAATACTACAGAAAATCAAGCCAAACAGTTCACTAGAAACTATGATCAATACTTTGGCCATTTTATGAAAGGACAGGAATCCCTAGAGAAGACTCTGATGCTGGGAAAGACTGAAGGCACACAAATAAGAGAACAGCAGAGTCAGAGATGGATAGATGAGGTAATTGAAGAAATGAACATGATTGTGTTGGGGTGTAAAGGGTCAGTGGCCGTCAGATGTGCCTGGCTTGCTGTGGTACTATGGTCACAGAGAATCTGAGATGATTGAACGACTAATTAATAGCAACTTTAACAACAAATTTCACACTTTGCATCTGAATATAGAGAATACTCTCTGGACTCTATGTGGATATAAAATATTAGCATCCTTATTATTTCTCCAATAGTGGACACAATGCTTATTGTATGTATACTTTGAATTACTTCACTATAAAAAAATAACATAGTAACGTACTACTAAATACTTTTTAGTCCATTTAAGTTTAAACGTTTTGGATCATTTCTAATTCTTGTATTATTTGAATTGTATATTGACCCAGAGGAGGGCAAACAAAGACCCCAAAACCCAATAATATTTTCTCATTTGGGGGAAACTCCTCCCTAATTCCAAAAATTATTCCCTGAAACAATGTCCATCCTTTTATTAGTTAACTGACATAAATGTGTATGCTCTATTCATTACAAAATATATACAACCACTTTTTAAAGTTCTCCCTTGAACTCTAGCTCAAGGGTTGATCTCCTGTCAAATGTAAACTTCTTCACATGCCATAAAATAAATGTATTGTAGCATAAGTTTTTGTGAGTACTTTAAGATCAACTCTCTGAGGTAATGTTTTTTTGTATTTTTTTAAGAGCAATTAATTAAGATCAACAGAAGTTAGGTAATGAAGAAGAGCGTGCACAGTTCAAAAATGGCAATTGTACCAGATATATTAATTTTTATCACCCAATTCTTGCAATTTTTTAACACACCCCTCATTCCGGTACTGTCTGAGTACTGGCAGATAAGGTATCAGGGACCGGCATTGGTCCCCGGACTAACTATTTCTTAATATAATTTTAAATTTGTGAAGTTGACCACTGGGGATTTATATGGTTGCTTGCTCAATTTTCTGGAAAAGTGCATATATTAACAATTAATAACAAATAGTCCACATAATAAAAAGATCAAGAGAGATCTAAAAAGGTTGAATTTGATGGACTAACGCTTTATTCATCCTCAAATACTATACTATTAATAATTAATTAACAACTAATTAATTAATAACTAATCCGCATATTGCAGATCAGAGGAGATCTTAAAAGGTTGAACTTGATGGACTAAAAGTCTTTTTTCAACCTCAATTACTATTATATATGTTTCTAGGTATATTATTTAAATAAAAGCACTTCACTATAGAGTTATTTCACTCCTGTGTTCTTACATTCAAGGTCTAAGCTAAACAATTTTTCTAGTAGGAAGTTTGGGATAATCATCAGCATTTAAAGAGCTACAGTAATACAAAAAGACCATTTTTTAAAGGGAGTGCAGAATTATTAGGCAAGTTGTATTTTTGAGGATAAATTTTATTATTGAACAACAGCCATGTTCTCAATGAACCCAAAAAAAACTAATTAATATCAGAGTTGAATATTTTTGGAAGTAGTTTTTAGTTTGTTTTTAGTTTTGGCTATTTTAGGGGGATATCTGTGTGTGCAGGTGATTATTACTGTGCATAATTATTAGGCAACTTAACAAAAAACAAATATATACCCATTTCAATTATTTATTTTTACCAGTGAAACCAATATAACATCTCAACATTCACAAATATACATTTCTGACATTCAAAAACAAAACAAAAACAAATCAGTGACCAATATAGCCACCTTTCTTTGCAAGGACACTCAAAAGCCTGCCATCCATGGATTCTGTCAGTGTTTTGATCTGTTCACCATCAACATTGCGTGCAGCAGCAACCACAGCCTCCCAGACACTGTTCAGAGAGGTGTACTGTTTTCCCTCCTTGTAAATCTCACATTTGATGATGGACCACAGGTTCTCAATGGGGTTCAGATCAGGTGAACAAGGAGGCCATGTCATTCGATTTTCTTCTTTTATACCCTTTCTTGCCAGCCACGCTGTGGAGTACTTGGACGCGTGTGATGGAGCATTGTCCTGCATGAAAATCATGTTTTTCTTGAAGGATGCAGACTTCTTCCTGTACCACTGCTTGAAGAAGGTGTCTTCCAGGAACTGGCAGTAGGACTGGGAGTTGAGCTTGACTTCATCCTCAACCCGAAAAGGCCCCACAAGCTCATCTTTGATGATACCAGCCCAAACCAGTACTCCACCTCCACCTTGCTGGCGTCTGAGTCGGACTGGAGCTCTCTGCCCTTTACCAATCCAGCCACGGGCCCATCCATCTGGCCCATCAAGACTCTCATTTCATCAGTCCATAAAACCTTAGAAAAATCAGTCTTGAGATATTTCTTGGCCCAGTCTTGATGTTTCAGCTTGTGTGTCTTGTTCAGTGGTGGTCGTCTTTCAGCCTTTCTTACCTTGGCCATGTCTCTGAGTATTGCACACCTTGTGCTTTTGGGCACTCCAGTGATGTTGCAGCTCTGAAATATGGCCAAACTGGTGGCAAGTGGCATCGTGGCAGCTGCACGCTTGACTTTTCTCAGTTCATGGGCAGTTATTTTGCGCCTTGGTTTTTCCACACGCTTCTTGCGACCCTGTTGACTATTTTGAATGAAACGCTTGATTGTTCGATAATCACGCTTCAGAAGCTTTGCAATTTTAAGAGTGCTGCATCCCTCTGCAAGATATCTCACTATTTTTGACTTTTCTGAGCCTGTCAAGTCCTTCTTTTGACCCATTTTGCCAAAGGAAAGGAAGTTGCCTAATAATTATGCACACCTGATATAGGGTGTTGATGTCATTAGACCACACCCCTTCTCATTACAGAGATGCACATCACCTAATATGCTTAATTGGTAGTAGGCTTTCGAGCCTATACAGCTTGGAGTAAGACAACATGCATAAAGAGGATGATGTGGTCAAAATACTAATTTGCCTAATAATTCTGCACTCCCTGTATTAATTTTGAGAATGATGATTTATTTCTGACTTTAGCAACTTTTAAGGATTGACAACTGTATGTATGTATGTATTAATGCTATTTTCTACTATTCTGACACTATTGTATAAGTACAATATTTAAGTTAAAACTTACTATAAGGAACATATTTTGTTTAAAGAGCATATTTTGTTAACATAAGTTTTTAGTTAGTGAACTTCTATCCAAAAGTAAAGTCTTCACTAACTAGAAATGTCTTTAAAAAAATATGCTTTGTGCTTATATAAAGCCCTTTTCAATTGGCCGAATCGCAATTTAATAAGGCTGTAAGCCTTTAAATGAAATATGTCAAGTCACCCAATGAGAGCCAAATACTTTATGGACTGTATAAGTGCATAGGCTAAAATAACTTTCACGCTGTTAGGGCAGTTATCATTTGGCATCAATAATGCAACGGGTTGAGCGTATGACTAATGCAACGGGTTGAGGGTATGACTAAGAGTGTGCAGATTACAATGTTGTTAATGATTAGTACATTGTTCACACACATAACCACCAAAATTCACTAACCTTAATAGAAAATTTAGTTCTCTAGAAACGGCTATCACTGTTCACTAATCTTTTCTCATTAGAGCCTCAGACAATGACTTCAAAGTCAAAGCTTAATTTACATTTTGCCAATATCTGGTTACCCCAACTTATGCTACAAAAGTGAGTATTTTGGTAATTAACAAAAATATATATGTTCCTACCTGTCTGCAAAACATATGTGACAGTGAAATGTATGTCGTACAGTGCGTGATGCAATGGCTAAGCTTACCAGGGGTATATTTATCAAGTGAGGATAAAAAAAAAGTGTAGTTAAATATTCCCATTTCCTATGCTTTTAGGGTGTTTTTTCATACAAAAAAGTTTATTCCTATCACAATATACAGCAAAACTCATTATCTATCTATATATATATAATTATTTTGTGTGATTATCCTGTTTTTGTAATCTATCTACTAGAGTTTAAAGTTTATTTTGTAAAAGCTACTGAATGTAATATGGCTTCTGAGTTGACACCTAGGTCAATGTTCCCTAAGCTTCGCAGGGGACGTAATGTGGTTCTCTGTGATTGCAATGGCAGTTTTCCCCATTGCCTCATATAACTGAGTTTACAGCAAGACAAAACTTATAGGGGAACTACATGTCCTTAATATTTCTATATATATTTTAGAAATTAACACATACCTGGTATATGCTTAAAGCTTAATTAAGCCAAACATTTTAGGTAGATAAATAGGACAGATCATTTTTGCACATTTTCCGCTGATTGGCAAAAAAATTGTACATCGAAATTGGGGGTTCCCCTTGGGTGATGGCAATTTTTTTTATTCACCCTCTGGTGCTATATACAGTGTATATATATATATATATATATATATATATATATATATATATATATATATATATATATATATATATATCTTCTCTCCAATCCCTGCCCCGGCTGAAAGAAGCCCCAGCAGTGGAAGAATACCACTAAACCACCAATGAGTCTCTGGACCCAAAATATGTCCAAGCAAGGGGGAGCCAGTGTTCCAAGAGGATCCTGGGGGGCAAGCGGTCAACTACACTAAAAGCAATTGTTTTTCTTACAAAACACAATAAAAAAATGGATAACACTGGGGCCCCTCCAGAGAAGGGCCAATGTGCACTGCCTACACTGACTTCTAACTGATAAAAAAAGGAATACTTTAGTGTTATTTTCTAGTTAACTTAAGTAAAATAACTACAGCTCACTAGTTAAGTTAAAAAAAAATCCTATATTTCAGCAATGCATGAAAGTTATTAATAAGTAAAATATGATATAGTTGTCATGTTATATTGTCATATTACACTTTAGATCACACAAAGAAAAGAAAGAGAAACTACTGGACACTGGATGTCACAACAAAATATGTTAACACAATAAATATGCCAATGTAAAAAAATATGATAAACAATAAAATAAACAAATATTAACACAGATAGAAAAAAATTAAAATGTTAACACGTTAAATATTTGTTAGTAATAAAGATCAAAGAGCATATTTTGCAACATTTATGTACAGCCAGTCGTTCAATTATAATTTCATTGTAAAATGTGGAACAGGAAGAATAGTGTAACAATGTAACATTGAAGATCATACCTTGTGTCTGGCACAGAATACTCTTCTTTCATTTGTAAAGTTCCAGTCAACTGTAATTTGGGCTCGTGTTCGGTTTCACACTGTTGGCTATATCCTCGTTGCTTTTAGATAATAAAAAAAAAATACTGCTTAACCGAAACACAACCCCCTCAGCACAGTTTGCATTTCCTTTTTTTCACTTTTTTGTTTCTGAGAACCTTAAAGCAAAAGTTTATGTCAAAGGGGAAATGAGTTTCTGACTTACAACAAAGCGATGAGATGAGAATCTTAGGTGTGAACAACATAGCAAAATGTTGCTGAAAAACTATCATTTTTACTCATTATATACTAGAACAGAGGTTTGTAAACTATGGTTCATGGTCAACCAGTCCTTTACATGCCCTTTTCAGGTGGCCAAAAAAACTTCTAGTTTGAAACATAACTCAAGGAACACTGTGATCATGTTTTTTAAATGTACTATTTTGATGAATTACATTAAAAAATATGTATGTAAAATGTTTTTAGAATGTAAAAAAATACAGCCTCTAATTTATTATATTTTTTAAGCACTTATGCTGCCATTTTGGCTTTAGAAAATCAATTTCCTGAGGTAAGAGAGGATCTTGAATACACAGAAAATGTCTGTTTGCACAATGGGAATGTGGCATTTTCATCTACCAGTGCTATCAGCAGGACTAAACAGAAAGTTTACACTTATCTGAGAAGATAACCGTCAGCAGCATGGAAGAAGCAGTACAGAATAATTGCATATAAAAGTTGCAAAGTATAAATGTGCGTGTGTGTGTATATGTAAACTAGCGACTTGCCCGTCAAAAATGACAGGGCAATAAAATTTGAAGCCATGGAAATGCTGTTTGCCACACAATGTAAAGCTTTTTGTACTCTGAAGACCTTCGGCGCTCATTGCGAGCCTCTCCTATCGTGTACTTTTGCTCCTCTGAGCACCTTTGTCACTCATCAGAGAGAGATATATTTATCTAGATTTAGTTAACTAATAATGAATGAATTAGTTCTTAAATAAATTAATATACTTTACTTTTGTAATTAATATATCCAGCAATCAATAGTCTGAAGAGCTAACAATCTGTTTGTATTTTCCGGCAGCATACAATGTACAGTTTGAGTGTTGGTGCCCTGATGATAAAGGGTAATGAATGTTCCAAGTGTGCAGTATAAATAGGCTGCGTGAGCGAGGTAAAGCTGTTGGTTTAGTTGTGTAAAGCGCCATTATAGATTCGTAATGTTATTAATTAGAGATGTCGCGAATAGTTCGCCGGCGGACTTTTTGCGGCGAACTGCGAACATATGCGAGATTCGACCCGCCCCCAATACTTTATCATTGAGCAAACTTTGACCCTGCATGTCACAGTCAGCAGACACATTACAGCCAATCAGCAGCATACACTCCCTTCCACACCCTTCTACCTCATGGACAGCAGCCATTTTGGAATCATAAGTAACTTGCAGTCTTACTGAGAGGAGGGACAGTTTGGATGATACTGCATCAATAGGGAAAACCATAGCTAGGCAAGTTTATTCAGTGTCCAGTGCAGTGCTGAAGGACTCTTGTGCATTATTATTATTATTATTACTACTACTATTTAATGTGTAGATGTACCAGCTGGGCATGCATTATTATTATTATTATTATTATTATATAATGTGTAGATGTACCAGCTGGGCATGCTCTTGTATTATTATTATTATTATTAGTAAAATACTACTACTACTAATAATAATAATGCACAAGAGCATGCCCAGCCAGTACATCTACACATTATATAGTAATAATAATAATAATAATAATACACAAGAGCATGCCCAGCCGGTACATCTACACATTATATACTACTAATAATAATAATAATAACAATAATAATAATAATGCTCAAGAGCATGCCCAGCCGGTACATCTACACATTATATAGTAGTAATAATAATAATAATAATAATAATATAGAAGAGCATGCCCAGCCGGTACATCTACACATTATATAGTAATAATAAAAATAATAATGCACAAGAGCATGCCCAGCCGGTACATCTACACATTATATAGTAATAATAATAAAGCAGAAGACCTCCCCTGTGTCTCCCCCCCACTCCCTCCCATGTGTCTCTCTCCCCCCCTCTCCCCTGTGTCTCCCCCCCACTCCCTCCCATGTGTCTCTCTCCCCCCTCTCCCCTGTGTCTCTCCCACCCTTGCCTGTGTCTCTACCCCCTCTCCCTTCCCCAGTGTTTCTTTCCCCCCTCTCCTGTGTCTTTTCCCCCTTCCCTCTTCCCTGTGTCACTCCCCCCTCCCCTGTGTCTCTACCCCCCTCTCCCTTCCCGTGTTTCTTTCCCCCCTCCCCTGTGTCTTTCCCCCCTTCCCTCTCCCCTGTGTCTCTCCCCCCTCATCTGTGTCTCTTCCCCCTTCTCCCCTGTGTCTCTACCCCCTCTCCCCTGTGTCTCTACCCCCTCTCCCTTCCCCTGTGTTTCTTCCCCCCCTCCTCTGTGTCTTTACCCCCTTTTCTCTCCCCGGTGTCTCCTCACCACTCTTTCCCATTAGTCTCTTCCCCCCTCTCCCCTGTGTCTCTACCCCCCAATCTCTCCTGTGTCTCTCCCCCCTCCCATGTGTCTCTTCCCCTCACCTCTCCCTTCCCCTGTTTCTCTTCCCCCCTCTGCCCTGTGTCTTCCTCCCCCTCTCCACTGTGTCTTCCTCCCCCTCTCCCCTCTCCTGTGTCTTCCTCTCCCTCTCCCCTGTGTTTCCTACCCCTCTCTCCTCCCCTGTTAGCTTCTATACGCATACATACATACGATAAGAAATCTGGGGGGGTTTACCACTTACCCCCCCCCCCCCCCCCCAGTTCCAACACCCATGTGTACTGTATAATATTGTATTGCATTATGTTATATTATATCACTAGCGACTTGCCTGGCACAAATGATGGGGCAATAAAGTTTGAAGCCATGGCAGTGCTGTTTGCCACACAATGTGATGCTTTTTGTACTCTGAGGACCTTCGGCGCTCATTGTGAGTCTCTTCCCTCGTGTCCTTCATGTTTCGTGCTTTGCAACGATCAATCTTCGGCGCTCATCGCAAAGACAGATATATAAGTACAGTGTTAAATATATAATTTTTTTTGTGCTGTGTAAATTAAAAAATGTATTCAGGTCTCAGAGCATAATAAAGTGATTTAGATTTGTAACTGCTTTGAGAGTGCTATCGCTGGCAGCCAATGAGCAGTAATCCAGATATATAACTGCAGAGTAAAAAGTAAAACATTTTAGTGTAGTGTAAAGTCTACATTTTTATTTTCCATTACTAATTAATACTTATTAAATGAATGCACGATAATAACTATTGTGAATGAACAAATGTATTAGGAAGTGCGAAGCGTTAATGTATGTAAAGTAACCGCAGTGTAAAATATGCTATTAAGCGTATTTTTTTATATATTTTTTTTTTTTATAATAATTAATTAATTAATTACTAAAATACTTTACCTATTTGTAATTAATATATCCAGTGATCAATAACCTGAAGAGCTAACAATCAGTTTTGATTTTCCTGCAGCTTACAGTGTACATTTGGACTGTTGGTGACCCGAGGTGTAAGTGTCAGCAATGTGCGCAGTGCACGAGGGGAAACCGCTTGTATAGTCGTGTAACGCGCCATTTTAGATTTGTAATGTTATTAGTTGCAAGTTAGTGTTGTAAAATGGCGGCGATTGTATATGTGTTACGCGGCTCGCCAGCAGTTTCCATTATTTATAATAGTGTATTTTGTACCTCGTCTGTTCCTAGGTAAAAGTCGTACATGGCTGGCGATGTTTTGCGCGGTTTGGGGTCGTGTAGCCTCGTTTTCATTTTTTCCGGACGCCATTTTTTTTGTCGCTTAGCCGATTTACAAGTGCCAACTGGGGAAGACGTTACAGATATCACATATATAGTTGTGAGCAGGCGGGTTGTTGCTAACGCTGCGGGCTTGCGAAGCGAGGGCCAGAGTTGCTGGCAAGGAGCGCCGAAGGCTTCCACGTCGGCTGCAATGAGCCGCAGGCGGGACTTACACCATCAAATTTACGGACTTACCATCCAAAAATACGGGACTTAGAAAAAAAAACATTACGAGCTCACAAAAATACGACCTTAACGCCCGAACCGCACGCACTTAAAAACATTAAAAACACAATAAATACACACAACAAACACATAAAAAGCTTACCCACAGCAAGGCGGGCACCGAGGACCTCTGCAAGTGAAGTTACACCTCCATTTAAGTCCAAATTCATGAGTTTAGACACCCGAAAATCACCTAAGTGAGAGAAAAAATGGCCCTTGAAAAAAAGAAAACGAGGCTACAGGACCCTAAACACGCAAAACACATACAGACTTTCCTAAAAAGCGAGGTAAAGATACACTATTAACAAGGACGCTAAATCATCCACACCCGCGTACCACATACACATTCCCCGCCATTTTACAACACTAACTTACACAATGCGGAAGTACCCAGCTACCCTAACGGCTACCCCTTGCGCACGCAGTCTATTTACACTACACACTGCACACATTGCTGACACTTACACAGCACTGAAAACTTACATTGTATGCTGCAGGAACATGAAAACAGATTGTCAGCTCTTCAGCACAATGCTTCCTGCATATATTACTTACAAATAGGTAAAGTATATTCATTTAGTAATTATTTCATTAGCATACAAAAATACATATACACAAAAAAAACATTATCACATTAAACATAAAAGCCATTCTCACTGCGCGCCTCACAACGAGCGCCAACGCTGCTCATAGCATACAAAGCCTTGCAATAAGCGCAAAAAACACATCACCGCCGACCAAAGAATAACAGCAAAAGCGCCTATCAGAAAAAAAATACAACCAACAGCCTCGCTTTGAGCCCCGAAGGATCTCCGACCGCCAACAAAATGAATGTTTCGTTTAAACCATTACCTGCCTTACAATCTTATTGCCTCCATTTTTTGATGGGCAAGTCGCTAGTAAATATATAAAGATCAAGATAATAAAAGTATCAGGAAATGTAACACAAAGATGCACGCGCGTCTGAATAATACGACAAATACGGATTTTTGTCATAAGTGATATGATCGCAGTATTGGGTCATAAACCCTAAACACTGGAATCTGTTACATACAATTTAATGATGATGTCATTAATGGGCTTCAAGGGGGGGGGATCTCTTTTCATACTTTTTAAACGGTGCAAATCCAACATACGCAGAGCGGAAAAGCCACATCTGTGGGACACACACAAAGGGGTTCACTTTGGGAGAAAAAAACAAACAAATATGAAATATTTAATAATCATATTTTGATGTTACCAACAGATAAGGAAACAAAACTGAGGTTATTATATCTAATAGTAGCAAGCCTGGGAGTACTGGGAGTAATAATACTGCAGCAGGAGGTCAGGACTAATGTCACCTATAGACCCCCAGACAGATAAAGGTCAGTACTAATGTCCCTCTATAGACCCCCAGTCAGATAAAGGTCAGTACTAATGTCCCTCTATAGACCCCCAGTCAGATAAAGGTCAGTACTAATGTCCCTCTATAGACCCCCAGTCAGATAAAGGTCATTACTAATGTCCCTCTATAGACACCCAGTCAGATAAAGGTCAGTACTAATGTCACCTATAGACCCCCAGTCATATAAAGGTCAGTACTAATGTCACTTTATAGACACCCAGTCAGATAAAGGTCAGTACTAATGTCCCTCTATAGACCCCTAGTCATATAAAGGTCATTACTAATGTCCCTCTATAGACACCCAGTCAGATAAAGGTCAGTACTAATGTCACCTATAGACCCCCAGTCATATAAAGGTCAGTACTAATGTCACTCTATAGACACCCAGTCAGATAAAGGTCAGTACTAATGTCCCTCTATAGACCCCCAGTCATATAAAGGTCATTACTAATGTCCCTCTATAGACACACAGTCAGCTAAAGGTCAGTACTAATGTCCCTCTATAGACACCCAGTCAGATAAAGGTCATTACTAATGTCCCTCTATAGACAGCCAGTCAGATAAAGGTCATTACTAATGTCCCTCTATAGACACCCAGTCAGATAAAGGTCAGTACTAATGTCACCTATAGACCCCCAGTCAGATAAAGGTCAGTACTAATGTCCCTCTATAGACCCCCAGTCAGATAAAGGTCATTACTAATGTCCCTCTATAGACACCCAGTCAGCTAAAGGTCAGTACTAATGTCCCTCTATAGACACCCAGTCAGATAAAGGTCAGTACTAATGTCACCTATAGACCCCCAGTCATATAAAGGTCAGTACTAATGTCACTCTATAGACACCCAGTCAGATAAAGGTCAGTACTAATGTCACCTATAGACCCCCAGTCATATAAGGTGTAACCCTTACACTACCTGATCGATACAACATCATACCTGATGTTTTAAAGCACGTTATTCCAAACAATTTAGGAATGTTAGGTAATTTATGCCCTTTATGGCTTAAAACCAGACTCTGTATCAACTATGTAATTTTCTGTGGGAGTTTTGCCATGGATCCCCCTCCGGCATGCCACAGTCCAGTTGTTAGACCCCTTGAAACAACTTTCCCATCACTATTGTGGCCAGAAAGAGTCCCTGTGGGTTTAAAAATTCGCCTGCCCATTGAAGTCTATGGCGGTTCGCCGATGATCGCCGGTTCCCGAACATTTGCGGAGGTTCGCCTTCGCGGTTCGTTAACCGAAAATTTTAGGTTCGCGACATCACTATTATTAATGTGTTACGCAGCTCGCAAGCATTTTCCGTCATTTGTAATAGTGTATTTAGTAGTTCGTACGTTCCTGTGTGAAAATGCGACGTGTTTTGGCAGTGTTTTGCGCAGTCCGGGGCCTTGTAGCCTCGTTTTCATTTTTTGGGTGGCCATTTTTTTCCCCGCTTAAGCGATTTTCAAATGGCGAAACTCATCCAAGTCAACTTAAATTCGTGTTCCACCTCACTCCCAGACTTCCTGGCTGTTCCCCCGTGCTCTGTGTGATGTTTTTGTTGTATTTTTATTATTTTTTTTGTGTTTTTTGTTTTTGCGGTTCGGCCATTAATTTTGTATTTTTTGTATCTCGTATTTTTTTTTTACTGTGTAATAGTGTATTTTGTACCTCGTACGTTCGTGTGTTAAAGTGCTACGCGGTTGGTAGTGTTTTTCACGGGCCGCGGTTGTGTAGCCTCATTTTAATTTTTTTGGGTGGCCATGTTTTTTCTCGCTTTTCTTTTTTTATAGGCGATTTCAAGTGCCTAAACTCGTCAAAATTGACTTAAATTCTCATTACACCTCACTCCCGGACGTCCTGGCTGTTTCCCCATGCTGTGTGTGATGTTTTTGTTGTATTTTTTTGTGTATTTAGTGTGTTTTAACTGTGTTTTGGTTTTCGCTGTGTGGCCATTAAATGCTGCGAGTTAACGGCTCGCCTCGCTTTGCCTTCGGTGTTAATCGCCTAAGTGCTCCGCATTAATGGCTCGCCTTGATTTGCGACGACATCTCATAGTTTGACAACTATTAAATGTGGTATACTGTATATATATATATATATATATATATATATATATATATATATATATATAGTAAATACATAGTACATCTGGGTATTGCTTTCTAAAAAAACATTTTGTCACTATTATGTTTAGCTATTCAAAAAAAAAACAGTTTTCATTTGATAAAATGTATTGACAATCCATAAACAAGACATGTAAAAATATAATGCATGCACATTGCAATCATGTATATTTGTGAAGATATTTAGGTAGATAGAATGGGCTGACTACAAATGTGTATAAGTTTTTATTTTTATATTTCTTCTGCTTTCCAGAAATGACCTCACAATAGATAAAATATCACCATTTATTAAATAGATTAAAAGTGTAACCCCTCATATATAACTGACTTTTATATATAACTTGGAAATTGTAAAATTGTAAGGCTAGCAATGCTGTTTGCCACACAATGCGAAGCTAAGAGCACCTTTTGCACTCATCGCGTGGCTCACAATGAGCACCTTCAGCGTTCCTTGCAAGCCTCTCCCCCTGTGTACATTATAGGGATCGCGCATGAGTGTTACTGTCTTGGGTTGTGTTACTGCCTTGGGATAAGTGTTAGTGGCTTGAGTTAAGTGTTACTGCCTTTGATTAAGTGTTACTGGCTTTCATTAAGTGTTACTGCTTAGGGCTATTTTTTACGTCCTTCAAGCTAATTTTACGTCCTTGGGCCTCGTTTTCGTTGTTTTGCGTTTTTTCAGCAGCCATCTTTTTTTATTGCTTAGGCGATTTTCGATCGTGATAAAATGGCAAATATGCATCAAATTAACTTGCAACCTCACTCACAGGCTCCCTGCCTCTCCCACTATGGTGTGTGTGTGTAAGTAAATTTGAGGCATATTTGTTGTTTTTTTCATGTCTTTTCAGTTCCGTGGTTCAGCCATTAAAGTCGTAATTTTGCAGGGCACACGGTGCATCTATGGGTTTTGGTGGTAAGTTGTACGGGTCTTATTTCCCGCATGCTTCAACCGGCTAAGTTCCACGGGCCTCGCGATGAGTGGCTGTGGCGCTCATCACGAGCCCTGCAAAGAGCGCCTTTGGCACTCATTTCAGGCTAAGTTCGCGTGCCTCAGGTGCTCGCCTCGCTTTGCGAAGCTTGCAGTTTGTTTGCATGCAAGCACTCAAGTCCAACGGCCGCAAACTGGTTTACGAAATAGCGTCTCTTGCTCATAGCACGCAGCCCTTTCTAATTTAATAGTGTCATAACTCGGCAAAATCTGAAGCATGCATCCTTTAAGTGCTAAACGGACTTACGAGGCTTGAATTAAATATGGCTCTTACTAAACACTTTATCGCCTGAAATAAGGTGAGAAGAGCTGAGATAATGTTTAGAGGGTTATTTTCCCCTTAGGAAATAGTACATAGTAAATCAGGAGAAAACTTTAGATGCACCCGAGATACTTTGTAAATAGTAAATTGCCCACAATATTCCTCAGAGAGATAGCTTGGTATGAGATAAAGGGCCACTAGATTATTTTGGCATTGTTTTTTTATTTTAAATAAATGTTTTGATTAGGTTACTTGGTTTACTTTTTCCTACTGAATTGTGAACTGAGTTGTGATATAACATTTACACTTCACTTACTTTTAAGAAACACCAGATCAACCATTTGTGGGGCCGCCCTATCTCTCTATTCTCTTTTATTGCAGGCTGCCATCTTGGCAGTGGCGGCTGGTGAACTTTCAAGTTGGAGGGGCGCCAGGGAGAAACGTAGCCCCTCCCCCTTTTCAAACCACACCCATTTTATAACCCCTCCCCCTGACATTATAATGCCCTTTATAAGCCCTGCCCAATGACCTTATACTTGCAACGCCCATTGAAATACATGATCAGCAATGCAGCAATGTCAAGAAGTAAAGTAACAATGTGTTAAATTCATTGGTATGCAATATAGATTGAAAAAACTCATGTCACAAGACTACAGCAATATCATAATTGCACCTATACGCATTAACAGAAAAATTAAAGCAGTGACACTTACCATTAGTCGGCTCTTCTTCGAGTACAAACAAATCTGCTGCCACAGAGGGTTGGCACCTGGGGTTGAAAGAAAACAAGCAAATCAATCAGACCATTCAAGAACAAAACCATACTTTAAAAACCTTAAAAGACCAAGTGGAACCATATAGGCCCCAAACATACCTTAAAAGACCAAGTGTGACCATATAGGCCCCAACCGCACCTTAAAAACCTTAAATAACCAAGTGTGACCATATAAGCCCCAACCGCACTATAAAAACCTTAAAAGACCAAGTGTGACCATATAGGCCCCAACCGCACCTTAAAAACCTTAAATAACCAAGTGTGACCATATAGGCCCCAACCGCACCTTAAAAACCTTAAAAGACCAAGTGTGACCATATAGGCCCCAACCGCACCTTAAAAACCTTAAAAGACCAATTGTGACCATATAGGCCCCAACCGCACCTTAAAAGACCAAGTGTGACCATATAGGCCCCAACCGCATCTTAAAAAACCTTAAATAACCAAGTGTGACCATAAAGGCCCCAACCGCACCTTAAAAACCTTAAATAACCAAGTGTGACCAAATAGGCCCCAACCGCATCTTAAAAGACCAAGTGTGACCATATAGGCCCCAACCGCACCTTAAAAACCTTAAATAACCAAGTGTGACCATATAGGCCCCAACCGCACCTTAAAAACCTTAAATAACCAAGTGTGACCAAATAGGCCCCAACCGCACCTTAAAAACCTTAAAAGACCAAGTGTGACCATATAGGCCCCAACCGCACCTTAAAAGACCAAGTGTGACCATATAGGCCCCAACCGCACCTTAAAAACCTTAAATAACCAAGTGTGACCATATAGGCCCCAAACGCACCTTAAAAACCTTAAAAGACCAAGTGTGACCATATAGGCCCCAACTGCACCTTAAAAACCTTAAATAACCAAGTGTGACCATATAGGCCCCAACCGCACATTAAAAACCTTAAATAACCAAGTGTGACCATAAAGGCCCCAACCGCACCTTAAAAACCTTAAATAACCAAGTGTGACCATATAGGCCCAAACTATACATTTAAAAAAATTAACTAAAAATACTAAAAAAAATTATATATATATATATACATATATATATATATATATATATATATATATATTATATATATATATATATATATATATATATATATTGATATATTGATATATATATGTATTGATATATTATATATATATATATATATATATATATATATATATATATATTGATATATATATATATATATATATATATATATATTGAGATATATATATATATATATATATATATATATATTATTGAGATATATATATATATATATATATATATATATATATATTGAGATATATATATATATATATATCAATATATCTATCAATCAATATATAAATCAATATATATATATATATATATATATATATATATATATATATATAATTGAAGAGTGAAGCAGCCGTGAATGTCCAGTAATCTAGTAATTTAGTAATTATTAATCCATATAAATATAGATTAATAATGAGTATTGCAATATAATTTGATACCTTTTGTATTGGACAAACGTTATATTTATAATGACGAGCTTTCGAGAGGCTAAGTCTCCCTTTATCAAGTCTCAAGCAATACTACATGAGATGGAACCCTAAGTTTGAATAATAACAGCAGATGCAGAGAGAGTGGAAACCGCATCTGACATCATCAGGTAAATTCAAATATGGGGAATAAACACAACATAGCAAAGGAAACATATATACACATATTATATACACATATACATCAATATATACATGAAAAAGCAGAGCACTGTAGTCCACAGTGATATCTTTCCTGTTGGACAAACACCTCACTAAGAGTGCTAAGTCTGTTATTGTAGAAGAAGAAAAAAAATCACATGAAATTCTGATAATGTGTTAGAAAGCCCAAATCTATATTAAGTCCTGTGTTTTTAGTGTTGAAGAATGTGATCATCTTTATTTCAAATGCTTTTCTCTCTTGGATGCTTTTAAATTTTCCTCTGAGTATTTTGACTTTTAAGTTATGGTTGGAGTGATCATTCTGGCTAAAATGATGTCCTACTGGGCTGCAATCACTGTCTTCATTATGTTTTCTTATTGAATGCCGGTGTAAATTCATCCTTAAATGCATTGTTTGTCCAGTTTCTCAAATGTAACAGCCTGTGTCACATAAAGTGCATTGTATCATATAAACCACATTTGACGATGAACATGAATATGATCCTTTGATGTTATAGGTTTTGTTGTTATGTGTGGCTGTATCATCATTACAAATGTGTTGGCATAATTTACAGGCACGTTTGTTACAAGGTTTAGTTCCATTTTTTGTATTCAGTTGTTCATTGGCCAATTTTCTGCTGACAAGTTTTTGTTTCAGGTTTGGTGGTTGTTTAAATGCAAGGATGGGAGGTTTTGGGAATATATTTTTTAATTCAGTATCTTCAATTAGTAATGGTTGTAAATAATTAATTATTTTCCGAATTTTCTCGAAAATTGGATGGTATGTGGTCACTAGAGGTATACGTGAAGTAGTTTCTTTTGTTTTGTAGTTTAATAGTTGTTCTCGGGGTATTTTGATGGCAGTTGATATTTTTTGGGTAATAATACAGGGTTTGTAACCCTTTTGTTTGAAAGATTCAGACAGAGTTTTTAAATTTTTATCACGGTCTCCAGTGTTTGAGCAAATCCGATGGTATCTAATAGCTTGACTATGGATGATGGCTTGTTTGGTGTGGGAGGGATGGAAACTGGAGCTGTGTAGGTAATTACATCTGTCTGTAGGTTTCCTATATATAGATGAGTGGAGAGTGCCATTGGTGATGGATATAGTAGTGTCTAGAAAGTTTACCTGTTCTGTGGAGAAATCCATTTTAAGTTTTATAGATGAATGGAAGGCGTTGAATGAATTATGAAAGTCTCTGAGTTTGCTTTCTCCTTCTGTCCATATGATGAACAGATCATCTATGTAACGGTAGTATTTGTATGGTTTGTAAATGGATACAGATAAGAATGTTTCTTCTAGATTGGCCATAAATAGATTTGCATATTGTGGAGCCATTTTGGTACCCATGGCAGTCCCCATCATCTGTAGGTAGGTATCTTGGTTAAAAGTAAAATAGTTGTGGGTAAGGATATATTCTATTAGTTTAACAATAACATCAGGGCCATATTTATTGTTTTGCTTGTTTGTTGAAAGAAACCTAAAGCATGCCTCAGTGCCATCTTTGTGTGGGATATTACTGTAAAGAGACTCTACGTCCATGGTAACAAGTAGTGTGTTAGCAGGTAGGTCTTTAATCTGACTGAGTTTGTTGAGAAAGTCAGTGGTGTCTTGTATATAGCTACTGGTGTTACTAACTGATGGTTTAAGGATGTTTTCAACAAATCCAGATATCTGTTCAGTCAGTGTGTCCATACCTGTAACAATTGGTCTCCCTGGGTTGCCTGGTTTATGGATTTTTGGCAGTAAGTAGAAAGTCCCAGTTGTAGGATTGTCGGGGATTAGTTGTTCTAATTCCTGATGTATATTTTTAGGGAATGTTTTGAGGAGTTTTTTAAGTTAAAGAGTATATATTTCTGTAGGGTCCTGGTTCAGTTTCTTGTAGTAGGTGTTGTCTGACAGTTGTCTGTTGGCTTCATTTATGTAGTTCTGAGTATTCATGATAACAACTGCACCTCCTTTGTCTGCCGGTTTGACAGTGATGTTGGGATTGTTTTTGAAAAACTTTATGGCAGTTCTTTCTGATGGAGTAAGATTGTGCAAGTCTCTTTTATATTGTGTTGTTATAATGGATGCAGTTCTCAGGCGAAAGCTTTCTATATAACTGTCCAGTCTGATGTTACGACCAGGTTGTGGGTTGAAAAATGTATTTTTTTCTTGTTACTGCAGTCTAATGATGTTGTGGTATGTCCCTTGTTGTAGAAAAATTCTGCCAGTCTTAATCTCATGAAGAATTCTTCTATGTCCGAGTATAGTTGTATTTTATCTAGTTTTATGTCTGGACAGAAAGACAATCCTTTGGAGAGAACAGAGGTCTCTGCTTGTGATAGTTGATGGTCTGAGAGATTTACAATTCCTGTTTGTTCTGTATATTTTTCAGAAAAACTATTTGTTTGAGTTGGTAGGTTTTTAGATGTGGTGTTAGTAGAATTTAGGACTAAATTTGGGTCGTTTCTTCTCTCTTCCATTCGCTGTTGTATGTTGTTTTGCTGATTTTTTTCTCTTCTTCTACAATAACAGACTTAGCACTCTTAGTGAGGTGTTTGTCCAACAGGAAAGATATCACTGTGGACTACAGTGCTCTGCTTTTTCATGTATATATTGATGTATATGTGTATATAATATGTGTATATATGTTTCCTTTGCTATGTTGTGTTTATTCCCCATATTTGAATTTACCTGATGATGTCAGATGCTGTTTCCACTCTCTCTGCATCTGCTGTTATTATTCAAACTTAGGGTTCCATCTCATGTAGTATTGCTTGAGACTTGATAAAGGGAGACTTAGCCTCTCGAAAGCTCGTCATTATAAATATAACGTTTGTCCAATACAAAAGGTATCAAATTATATTGCAATACTCATTATTAATCTATATTTATATGGATTAATAATTACTAAATTACTATATATATATAGTAAATAAAAAGTACATTTGTGTTCACACTTGAATGTCCAAAGCAAGTTAAAAAACCTGCTTCCAGCTCAGAGTTCCGAGAAAAAAAAGTTATTACACTGCATTCTGGGAAGTTGAGCTGGGACATACAAATATGTCCACAAATGCCTCGCTCTTCATTCCGTAGCCATCATCAAACATGGCTTCCTTTAAGCTTATGCATGCTGTATTACACAGCTTTAATGCAAAGCCAAGGTTGGAATAAACACAGGCTGAGTATCCAATCCATGTACAGCTGTTTCAAGCTTACTGGCTATCATCAGCATGGAGCGGGATCTCAGCCTGTGTTGTGGAAATTATGAGTAGGTAGTTCACCACAACAATCATTTATAATATGGTGGGCAAAAGAGCGATAGAAGCCCTCCACCGTACAGTAGTACAGTAAATAAAAAGTACATTTGTGTTCACACTTGAATGTCCAAAGCAAGTTAAAAAACCTGCTTCCAGCTCAGAGTTCCGAGAAAAAACAGTTATTACACTGCATTCTGGGAAGTTGAGCTGGGACATACAAATATGTCCACAAATGCCTCGCTCTTCATTCCGTAGCCATCATCACACATGGCTTCCTTTAAGCTTATGCATGCTGTATTACACAGCTTTAATGCAAAGCCAAGGTTGGAATAAACACAGGCTGAGTATCCAATCCATGTACAGCTGTTTCAAGCTTACTGGCTATCATCAGCATGGAGCGGGATCTCAGCCTGTGTTGTGGAAATTATGAGTAGGTAGTTCACCACAACAATCATTTATAATATGGTGGGCAAAAGAGCGATAGAAGCCCTCCACCGTACAGTAGTACAGTAAATAAAAAGTACATTTGTGTTCACACTTGAATGTCCAAAGCAAGTTAAAAAACCTGCTTCCAGCTCAGAGTTCCGAGAAAAAACAGTTATTACACTGCATTCTGGGAAGTTGAGCTGGGACATACAAATATGTCCACAAATGCCTCGCTCTTCATTCCGTAGCCATCATCAAACATGGCTTCCTTTAAGCTTATGCATGCTGTATTACACAGCTTTAATAAACACAGGCTGAGATCCCGCTCCATGCTGATGATAGCCAGTAAGCTTGAAACAGCTGTACATGGATTGGATACTCAGCCTGTGTTTATTCCAACCTTGGCTTTGCATTAAAGCTGTGTAATACAGCATGCATAAGCTTAAAGGAAGCCATGTTTGATGATGGCTACGGAATGAAGAGCGAGGCATTTGTGGACATATTTGTATGTCCCAGCTCAACTTCCCAGAATGCAGTGTAATAACTGTTTTTTCTCGGAACTCTGAGCTGGAAGCAGGTTTTTTAACTTGCTTTGGACATTCAAGTGTGAACACAAATGTACTTTTTATTTACTGTACTACTGTACGGTGGAGGGCTTCTATCGCTCTTTTGCCCACCATATTATAAATGATTGTTGTGGTGAACTACCTACTCATAATTTCCACAACACAGGCTGAGATCCCGCTCCATGCTGATGATAGCCAGTAAGCTTGAAACAGCTGTACATGGATTGGATACTCAGCCTGTGTTTATTCCAACCTTGGCTTTGCATTAAAGCTGTGTAATACAGCATGCATAAGCTTAAAGGAAGCCATGTTTGATGATGGCTACGGAATGAAGAGCGAGGCATTTGTGGACATATTTGTATGTCCCAGCTCAACTTCCCAGAATGCAGTGTAATAACTGTTTTTTCTCGGAACTCTGAGCTGGAAGCAGGTTTTTTAACTTGCTTTGGACATTCAAGTGTGAACACAAATGTACTTTTTATTTACTGTACTACTGTACGGTGGAGGGCTTCTATCGCTCTTTTGCCCACCATATTATAAATGATTATATATATATATATATATATATATATATATATATATACACACACACACACATAAAGCAATATACATAAAACAAAAAAATATATTAATTGATATTTATTAATTAATTAATTGATGTACTTTATTAATTATTTGATTATTGCTCATGTATTTTTATTAGACATTATTTATTATACATATTACAGTGCTATTTATTTGCTATACATGTTACAGGATATTATCCTGTAACATGTATATCACATAAATAGCCCTGTAATATGTATAATACATACACGTTCACACTAACCTTTTTTGCCCTTACAGGCTTCCATACCTGCTTTGCTAATTTTTTAAAGACTCTGATTGGTTGAAATCAATGTCAATCAAAATTTCAGCCAACCAGAGTCCTTCAAAAAATAGTATAAAAGGAGGAGCGTGGGAAAAAATCAATTAGTCGCCGGGGGAGCTCCTTGTAGGAGGAGCTCCATTAGATTGTTGTGTTTTTTAGGTGGAGGCCTCTTGCAATGGGCCAGAATGGATGGACAATGGCTTCAATCAAGATGAGGACAAGGGCTTCTATCAAGATTGAAGGACATGGGCTTCAATCAAAATTGATTGGAATGCCCGACTATCCAGGGCAGAAGGCCACCGCTGGAGGGGTCAATTTGACAGGTAAGTATGTGCTGTTGTTTACTTTATTATTGTTTTGTTTTTTTTCCCTTCCCTTATTTTTATTTTATCTTTAAAAGTGACAGGCAATTTATTCTTTTTATTTTAACTGCGATGTTAAAGATACATTGCCTGTTACTTTTAAAAATGGAATAAAAATATTGGGGGGGGGGGGGGCTGTATTGTTGTTGTGTTTTTTTGTTGTGTTTTTTTTTTACTGTAAGGTAGGTGGATAGGTGGATTGCTAGTTGGGCCAGGGTGGGGTGTGGGTCACTGGGTCAGGGTTGTAGGTCGGTGGCTTGGCCTGGTACTACCACTCCACCTACCTATCACCCTGACCCAGTGACCACACCCCACCCTGGCCCAACTACCAAGTTGGTAGTAAGGTCAGGGTGGTGGGGGTCATTAGGTTAGGCTGGTAGGTGGGTTGATAGTTGGGCCATGGTGGGGTGGGGTCACTGGGTCAGGGTTGTAGGTAGGTGGCTGCTGGGTACTACCAAGCCACCTACCTACTCCCAAGACCAAGTGACCTCAGTTGGTAGTAGCTGGGTCAGACTTAGGTCAGGGTGGTTAGGGGGGTCACACCAGGGTTGGCACGTTGACGGGGCCCCATGGGCCTCCTGTCCTTAGGCGGGGTGATGACCAGGTCTGGGGGGGTAGGAGTGACCGGGTCCATCGGGCTTATGCTGGGTGGGTGACCACATGGTCATCAGCGACTGAGGTGGCCAGATGGGCCTACGGGGGGGGTGACAGGGGTGACGGGGTCATCACCGGGCTTGGCATGAGGCCACATGGGTAATTGTGTGGCTGGCAGGCATAGTGGGGTACTAGGGTAGCCCTAAGTTTATTAGTGGGACTATGGGTTGGGCCAGGGCAGTTAGGACTTACTGTAGTAGGTAGGTTCAGGTTGGGTCAGTCAGTCTGAGTAGTTTCAGCCAGGGAGGTCTCAGTCTCAGCGGTAGCCGGAAATGAAAAGGGGGCTGGCTTAGGAGGGTAAGGTTATATTAACAGGGGAGCTGTCAATCAAAATTAAACTCGAGGCTCTATTAGCTGGTGGGCGCCCTCGGATAACGGTCTGGGTGGGCTTAGGTGGTTCTCCTGAAAACTGTACAGCCTTCCATCATTGATTGGTCAATGATGGAAGTCTGTCAGTCATTGAAATGGATACATTATCACTGCCCATGCATAGCTTCTCCCTGGTTGGTGGGCGGAATCCATTAAGGGTCATGACTCATTCAGAGAGTCTCAGTCTAAAGGTTAGTGTAAGTGCAGTGTAATCTGATCACACAGCATGGTGCATGCAGGAGAAAGCAGGCTACAATAGTAGATAGTGTAGCATTGCACACAGCAGTGACCTGCAATAAAAAATGTTTTTGGGGGGGCGCTTGCCCCGACGCCCCTATGGACGAGCCGCCACTGCATCTTGGACAACTGTGACCTAAGGCCATACCCACAAGACAGGATCTTCCCACTAACAGTGTCTCATGCTGCACAGACACGCTTGCAGCAGCATGATACAATCACTCTCAGTGTGAAGCACCTCTCTTGTGGGAGAGATCTTAGGTCACAGTTGTGCAAAAAAGCAGCCTGCAAAGAGAGTGGACAGGAAGATAGGGGAAGTCTCAGAAGCAGAGAAATAGTTACGCTGGGACTTCTGAGAAGTACGCAAAGTGTGAATTGTATATGATAATTAAATTCAAAAGGATAAATTAATTAAGTCACCTTATTAAAACAAATGTATAAAGTAAAACAAAATGCCTAAAGAGTCTCTGTGTAAAAACTTTTTAGTTTGAAGGGCTTTGCACTTTCATATTTTTTTAAAAACAATGCCATGTTAGCTTTTATAACACTCAAACTGTGCATTTAACCTGAGACAAAGCAGAGGTTGGCTGCACTGCATAATTAATTGAGTTTATAGACACATTCTCTCAGGTCCTTAATGGATCATAAATTATGTTAATTAAGTTCTCTCTAAATGCTTATATTTGGGTTTGCCACAATAAAAAATTCCACTTTTTTTCACCTTCAGTGTAGAATTTCTGAAGAACCTAAAAAGTTGAGAGTTTACTGCCTTCTCATTGTTCTTGTGATTTTTGATCCTTGCAGAACTTGCCATTTGAAGGAAATTATTTCCAGCTGTTAGACAGAAATCTTTATTTTGTAAAAATATTTTTTATTGTGGTTAAAACAATATACAAATAATTAACAATTATGTTGTAGCTATACATAAATACAGACATTTCTTTGTTCTTTTATATATTTTTTGGCATATTAACAGTGATAAATCCAAAAAAAATGGGGAGAGGAAGAGTAATAGTGGGGTAATTTAAGAAATGATTTGCTTTTTATTTATTCATTTTAGGTTCTTATGTTATTAATTCATTTATTTTTGTCTATTTTCAGTGTCCAAATGTTCCAACAGGATATTCATTTTTTTAACTTTTCGTCTATAAACTGCCTGCATTTTTTTAAATCTTTTTTATTGTGGGTCTCTGATTTCCAATTTTAAGTTATGATATTTCTAGTAGCTAAGATATTTGATCTATTAGGAGTTGTGCTTCTTTTGATATATTTGATATTTTTGTTGTTGTTTAGTTGTTCACTCATGTCTTACTGTCCGTGAATTTATGGATCATAGCACTCCAGGTATATCTGTCAGCCACTGCCCCTCTGAGCCTCGTCAAACTCATGTTCGTTGTTTTAATGATCTCATCTATCCATCTCTGTCTCCTCCTTCTTCAAGTGTCTTCAGTCTTTCCCAACATCAGAGTCTTCTCTAACTATTTCTGTCTTCTCATTATATGGTCAAGATATTTGAGCTTCAGCCTCATGATCATACCTTGCAGTTAACAGTTTGTCTTGATATCCTGTAGTACTAATCTATTGGATCTTCTTGTAGTCCAAAGAACTCTAAGCAGTTTTCTCCAACACCACAATTCTAACACATCAATTCTACAGATCTCAGACTTCTTTGTGGCCAAGCTCTTACATCCATATGTTACTACTGTGAATACCATACTTTTTACTATGAGGACCTTTGTTAATAATGTAATATCTTAACTTTTTACTAGCTCGTCCAAGCTTGCCATAGCTTTCCTCCCCAGAAGCAAACATATTTTCATTTCATGGCTACAGTTACTAACTGAAGAGATCTTGAATCCCAGGAAAATATAATCTGTCACTGCCTCCAGTTCTTCCCCATCTGTTTACGAGGAACTGAGACTGCAGTTTGCCATGATCTTCGTCTTTTTAACATTGAGCAGCAGACCAGATTTTTGTACTATCGTCTTTCACCCTCATCAATAGGTCCTTTAGTTCCTCCTCACTTTCAGCCATCTGAGTAGTATCATCCGCATATCTGAGGTTGTTGATATTTCTCCAAGCAATATTTATTCTGGCATTGGATTATTCCAGTTTGACCTTACCCCTGATGTATTCTGGGTATAGGTTAAATAAATAAGGTGACACTGTACAACCTTGTTGCACTCCTTTCCCGATCTTGAACCATTCTGTTGTTCCACGTTCGGTTCTGACCTTTGCTTCTTGATCCACATACAAATTCCTCAGGAGGCAGATGAGATGATCTGGTACTCTCATCTCTTTAAGAACCTGCCACATTTTGTTGTGATCCACACAGTTAAAGGCTTTAGAATAGTTTTTGAAGCAGAAGTAAATATTTATCTGGAACTCTTTTGCTTTCTCTATTATCCAGCGGACATTGGCAATTTGGGACTTTTTTGGGATTGGGATGTCGACTGACCTTTTCCAGTCTACAGACCAATGTTGAACTTTCCAAATATGTTGGCATAAGGCAAGCAATACTTCAAACAATTCAGCTGGGATTCCATCAATTCCTACATCATTGTTATCAGCTAGTCATCCTAGGGCCCATCTCACTTCACTCTCCACTATGTCTGGCTGCAGCTCATTGGACAAATTATTGAGGTCATCACTGCTTTTAAGATTCTTCCTGTATAGATCTTCCGTGTATTCCACCTCTTCTTTATCTGATCTGCATGTTAGGTCCCTGCCATTTTTGTCTTTTATCACGCCCACTTTAGCATGAAAGGTTCCTTTGATATCCCAAATTTTCTATCTTTTTCTATCCATTTACATCACTTATTATATAATTACTCCTTGTCTCTTCTTCCTATCCTCTGGAACTCTACATTCAGGTTGGCAAATATTTTTCTACTACCTTCCACTTCCACTACCTTTCACTTTCCTTCTTTCCTGGGCTACTTTAAAGCCTCATCACAATTTGTCTTCTTAGTTTTCTTTATTTTCTTCTGTTGTTGTTTTCTGAATAATGTTGCAAACTTCGGTCCAAAGTTCTTCAGGTATTCTATCTTCCATGTCTAGTCCCTCAAATTTGTTCTTTACTTCCACTGCAAATTCTCAGGAAATGTTATTTATTTCATATCGGCTTAGTCTGATGATTTTGCCTCTTTTCTTCAGTTTAATTCTGAACTTTGCAATAAGAAGCTCATGGTCTGAGCCTCAGTCAGCTCCAGGTCTTGTTTTTGGTGACTGTATAGGGCTCCTCCATCTTTGAGTACACTGTATATAGTCAATCTGATTTCTATATTGTCCATCTGGCGATGTCTATGTGTAGAGTCGTCTTGGGGGCTGTTGGAAGAGGGTGTTTGTTCTGACTAGAGAATTATCTTGACAGAATTCTACAAATTTCTCACCTGCTTCATTTTGTACTCCAAGACCAAACTTATTATTAGTTATTCCAGGTATCTTTTGGTTCCCTACTTTAGCATTCCAATCTCCTATGATGACAGTAACATCTTTTCTTGGTGTTATATTTACGATGTGTGGTATATCTTCATAGGACTGGACAACTTCAGCCTCTTCAATTTATTGGGGCGTAACTGAGCATTGTTTTGTCTACCCTTTGATTGACCATGAGGACTACTCCATTTTTTCTGCAGGATTCTTGACCACAGTAGAAGATCTGGTGGTTGTCTGATGTGAAATGCCCCATTCCAAACCATTTTTGTTCACTAATTCCCAGTGTATCAATATTTAACCTTGTCATCTCATGTTTAACCACGTCCAGTTTGCCTTGGTTTATATGCTGAAATGTTCTTTGTAGCAGCTGACTTTCCTTTCCCCTCCAGACATATCAACAGCTGGTTGTCATCTCTGCATTGGCCCAACCACTTAATTCGACTACTATTATGGTACTACTTGTACTTGCCCTCTGCTCTTCCTTAGTATGTGGTAGGCACCTTCTGACTTGAGGGGCTTATCTTCCAGTGCCATATCGTTATGCCTCTGGTTTTACTTGTCCATCAAGTTATCTTAGCAAAGTTACTGGAGTGGGTTGCTAGTTTCTTCTCCAATGGACAGCAATTTGACTTATCTGCTATGATCTTCCCATCTTGGGTGGCTCTACATGGTATAGCTCCCAATATTGAAGTACACAAGCCCCTTCACCACAACAAGATAGCGATCCAAAAGGGGATATTTGATATAGGCAATTCTAATAATGCCTCTTCTGGTTTTCTAGGGATAGGGAAGCCTGTTAGTGTTTCTAATATTGAATATGTCTTTTCCCTTAGTTGTTATATTTTAGGACATTCCTACAGAGCATGCTTTAAAAATCCAGCTACATCACTGTGTTATATAAACAGTTCACAAAATATTTTTACTTAATTTTCCGTTCTCTGTTTGATAGTATAGGGCTGGATTGTTGAATTCCATGTCCCTTTAATATACAATATTGCACTTGTACAAGATTGCTACACATTTACAACATGCTACAAGATCTAAATGGATACTATAATTTAAATATAACCTTATTTGTTTAATTACAATACATCTATGCTACAAACATCAAATTATAGATGATGTAAAGGAGCCAGAGACCAATAGGACCACAATAGTGATATTATATTGTGCTCCCTTACGAATAGTTAGTTACAGCCTGATAGTAAACACATCTTTATTAAAAGTTTACTTTGTATTTAAAGAATTACTTACTATTTTTCAGTGATCACCTTCAACCAGGGTGTATAACTCTGGATCTCTCTATGCCCTGAAGTATTGTGGCTAGAGTGGTGCCAAATAGAATAACTCACTTTGAAAACCACATTAGTAGCATGGAGCAGTATAACCTGGGTTGCTAGTCATGTACAAACACACCTTCTAGTCTCTACCCACTATCATACTGCAGTTGTAATGTACTCTCCCCTGGGTGACTCCACTCCAGACACAGTTCTTCATTCAGGGTGTAGAGAGATATGGGGCTTATATAACCAGGGGGCATGAATGAAAAATAGTAATTAATAACTGAAATACAAAGTAAAAGATTAATAAAAATGTTTTATTATCAAGCCTATCTAACTATTCTTTAGAGAGCTCTTTATAAGTAGCCCTTTAAAGCAGAGGTTCCAAATATGCTATAATGTCAAAATATAGGTAATGACAGGTACATTATCCATTGAACGGTATTTAAAATGATATAATATCTGGAAAATACTTGTTATCACTTCTAGTTTTAATTGATACCATATTTAGAACACATGCGGTGTTACTTTAAGTATGTGATGTCTCATTAACAGAAGATTATTATCTTGGTTTGTGGGTGGCTCACAAAGGCAGGCTGACAGCTAAATGTTGCAAATGGCAATGTTAGTTTACTGTAGAAACATGCATTTTTTAATAACATTTAATTGATTAAGCAGTTGTTAGTAGCTATACTTTTACAAATATACCACTTTTGGAACCCTCTTTGTATCCATTAATGATTTTACCGTTTTTTATCAATTGGAATGTGTTGTTCTATACTGGAGTATAACATGTACACTTAAAACAATAACATGTTATAGTTCTCTATATACTTTATTATATCTATTAATTGTATCTCATACTTTTGTTTAATAAAACAGGTTCTACAGACTACCTCAGTGAGGTTTTTGAGCCACTGGTGGTCCACTGAACACAGCTTGGGAACCTCTGTTATTCCTTAAAATGTAAAGCACTTCTGTATAATGAAATCATGTATATGTTTGAACAAATTGTGTCCAAGAGTATAATTAAGCAGATAAAATGTCATAAAGCTAGATTTTAATAAGGTAAACATAAAACTTGATGCCTCTCCTACTTCATGGGTGAATTCATGGTGCTTTGGTGGGGAGTTTACATTTCTTCAGGAGCAAGACTTGCAGTTAACTGCATGGATTACTGCTTCTGGGCATTTGCAGGGGAAGGAGGTAGGTGTTGAATATTAAAATCCCCAATAATATAACAAATCTCACTCTTTCTCGCCTCCCTCCACAATCACATTACTAATTGGCAAGATAATAATATCACCTCATTCTCCTAGGATAAAATAAACACATTTCAGTGATTATGTGTGTTTTCATCATTCACTCGTGTTCAACTCTTTTGGACCTCATGGACCACAACACACTATGATGATTCACTTGGTATTCGTGGCAGAGATACTGGAGTGGGTTACCAGTGTCTTCTCCAGTAGGCCACAGCATACAGCTCCAAGTATTCCTAGGTGGTCTCCCATCCAAGTAATGATCAGGCCTAACCCTGCATGTCTTCAGGGTGGTATGACCTCTTGGTTCTCTGACTGGAATCAAACCAAGGTTGCAGCAGTGACAGCACCAAATCCTAACCACTGGACTACCAGAGAACTCAAGTGAGTGGGAGCAAGAGCAAATCCGGGTAATTATAGGCCTTGAAGCCTCCCTTCTGTAGTGGGAAAGCTTTTAGAAGGGTTGATAAGGGATAATATACAATAATATGTCTATTAAAACAGGATTATAAGTAGGAGCCAACATGGCTTTATGAGGGATAGGTCATATTAAACAAATCTAATTGGTTTCTATGAGGATGTTAATAGGAATGTGGATCAGGGCAACTCAGTGGATGTAGTCTTTTCAGATTTTGCAAAGGCTTTTGATACAGTGCCACATGGGAGACTATTGTGCAAACTAAGGGATACAGGAATTGCAGTAAATATCTGCTCATGGATTGAGAGCTGGCTAAAAGACAGGAAGCAAAGGGTTGTGGTAAATGGAACATACTCCGATTGGACTAATATGGTAAGTGGGGTTCCTCAGGGTTCAGTATTAGGTCCTCTCCTTTTTAACATATTTATTAATGACTTAAAAGTAGGACTGGAAAGTATTGTCTCCATTTTTGCTGATGACACTAAGTTGTGCAAGGTAATTAAATCAGAAAATGATGTACTTTCCCTCCAAAGGGATTTGCATAAATTAGAGAAATGGACAATTAAATGACAGATGAGATTTAATACAAACAAATGTAAGGTTATGCATCTGGCAAATCAAAAATAGCCATGCAATTTATAAACTTAATAAAGCAAATCTAGGGGTATTAGATATTGAAAGGGATTTGGGATTGCTTGTGGACAACCACCTATGTAACAGTTCTCAATGCCAAGCAGCATCTGCAAAGGCAAATAAAATATTAGCATGTATTAAGAAGGGTATAGAAGCCAGGGAAGCAAATATAATTCTGCCACTATAGAAATCCCTAGTACGCCCTCATTTAGTATATGGAGCACAGTTTTGGGCACCATTTCATAAAAAGGACAGTTTAAAACGGGAAAAAGTACAGAAAAGGCCAACAAAATTAATAAGGGGAATAGAGGGGCTAAGTTATGAAAAAAGACCAACCAAATTAAACTTATTTTCTCTAGAAAAAAGGCGTCTAGGAGGAGATATGATTTCCCTATATAAATACATCCAGGGTCAGTATAAAGATTTGTCAAGGGAGCTTTTTGTGCCAAGAGGTTTCCAACTGACAAGAGGACATTCTTTGAGCTTAGAAGTAAAAAGATTCCACCTTAAAGAAAGAAAAGGGTTCTTCACAATAAGGATGATTAATCTGTGGAATTCTCTATCAAAGAAGGGGGTGACAGTGGATTCAATAGATGCATGCAAAAAAATTGTCCTATGGATCCTATTTAGGAATCCTTGAACAACTAACCAAGGTTGTACAGAAACACCTTTTATGTAGCCTTTATTTTAATTATTATTGCCTCATACTAATTTTAAAAAAATCAATCTTTATTTGTACATTTAAAATATTGTTAAAAATGCAACGATTAAAAAAATCATGCTAAACCCAAGGGGCCTCATCCTATTATCGTCCGTAAAACGGCCGCAAAGCTGCGATTCCTTACGGCCCTGTGTAGAGCTACCTTTACCTTGCAATTCAAATAGACGGCGCCGCAAGGATATCCCACTTACGGCCGGCCGCATATCATGCAACCGGCCGCAAGGTCTGAAAACTTTAAAAGCAAATATAAATTCAAGATGGCACTGTAAAGCTCTGTAAATGCTAGGGATCATAATGGGGGACATGAGGATTAATAGCAACCCCCTCTCAAGCTTGCACATCAGCCCAAATCCGATATTTCATTAACGGTTTATTTTCCGTCCCGCAGCCTGGGCAGGTCTGAGGTGCTCCGGGACTTTGTTCACGGATATTTGATATGAATTAAAATAAAAATTATTTGTGGATTTGAGTGTAGGGGAATGTTGTGCTATGAATGCTAACACCCCCAATCACTTTATTGTCTCATCAGAGTGCAGGATGGCTTTATTATGTGCCTAATTGTGTGCTTGCCAGACCTTTTTGGTGCAAGTAAGCTGCGGCTCGGTTTTAGCCTTGCCGAGAGGGTTCCCGGAGCAATTGAATAGCAACCGGGATTTGCTTGCGGCCGAAACTCACGCGGACGTTTAAGATCAAAGGCTTTCCTCCGGCGCGTGCGGCCGCAAGGGATAACAAGGCGCCGGTCGCAAGCCTGACGGAGTCCCCGGCCGGAAGGGAATAGAATAGGCAAATAGCTTGCGGCCGGTCCTTGCGGCCCCGCATCTCCTACGGCCGATAATAGAATGAGGCCCATAGTATTTAAGGTTGAAAAAATACTTTCAGTCCATCAAGTTCAACCTTTTAAGATCTCCTCTGATCTGCAATATGCGGATTAACTATTAATTAAAATAAAAAATAAAAAAATAATCAATTCCCTCCTGATCCCAGACACCAGCGACCGGACTTCTCCCTGGATCAATACTGCCTCTCTAATTATCCATGATAACCCTGAATTCCCTTTTTAATTAAAAATAAATCCAGTCCCCTTTTAAAGTTATCTATCGAATCCGCTGTCACCCCCTCCTCTGGTAGAGAATTCCAAAGATTAACCACCCTTACTGTTTTCTTGCGGCCGAAACTCTTGCTGCCGTTTAAGATCAAAGGCTTTCCTGCGGCGCATGCGGCCACAAGGGATAACAAGGCGCCGGCCGCAAGCCTGCCGGAGCCCCTGGCCGGAAGGGAATAGAATAGGCAAATAGCCTGAGGCCGGTCCTTGCGGCCCCGCATCTCCTACGGCCGATAATAGAATGAGGCCCAAGGTTTTTAATCCTTTGGGTTTTTTGACGTGCAGCAAATTATTAAAGGTTTGTTTAGGTTTTATTTTTGTTGTTATTATATTCTTTGCTTTGATCACAGCTTTTTTATTTAATTACTTTATTATGCTCCAGTCAATAAAAGATTTTGTTTTTCAATTCAACTGTATTTGTAGTTTATTTCTGGTTATTTTTCCTTGATCAAATCCTTATCAGGTACCCTGGTTTTTAATTTACATAAGATAGAATTTTTCTTTTATAATCCTTTTGTCTGTTTATAGTTTTGTTTATTCATACAGCACTTCACTTGAGTATATGCTTTAGGTGCCTTTATGTTTCTTTTGTGTTAATCTTTTAACCTCTTTATTTATGTTAATTTCGTGATTCTATTACTTAAAGTGCATTTTACTTCAAATTGTGCTATTCAAAACTGTTATCTTAAAGTGCTTGTGCTATTGTGACTTAGTGCTAATTTATTCTTATATTGTTGAATTAACCGTTTACCTTGTGACTGTTAGTTTTTCACAGTCACTACTTTACTTTATTAATTTAAAGTGCTGGTGCTGTGCTATTTTTTTAAATGTATACACTCCTGATTTTATGCTGTATCTTGAACTGTATGTTTCATTAATGCTTCTGTCTATTAGATGTTTAAAAGAAGTTTGTGTCCTCTTTTTTCTTCGTTTTTTTTTTCCTTTAATTATGCTTTCACTCCTTTTTTCTTTTTCTTGCTTTTCTATTTTCTTATTCTTGTATATTACTCTGTTGTTTCTATATTGTAAATTTGTGGTGAAAGTATTAGCTTCCTATCTCTCTTTTAAGTTCAGTAGTGGTCCTGGAGCTATAGAGCTATATCTATCATGCTCCACACTATGTTGGCGTGGTCTGCGCTCTGATCATGCTTACTGATGACGTCACAATTCCCCGACGCGCGTTTTGTGAGGCTCTATCAGTCTCTCACTCATCAGGGGCACAGTGCTGCCTTCTCTGTGGAGCTATTTATAGTTTATATGGCAATTAGTTAACTCTTTGTATTCCAGAATGTTGTTGTTCATACTTTATTTTCAAATGTTGCTTTTGACTTTCTTCTCTTTTAGCTCACTTGTGCCCTTCACAGGGAAAAATATCCTGAAGTATATCAGTCTGGTCTCACTCAGAAGAGTGATCCAGTCCCGAAATACCAGGCAATTCTCCCTGAACAGGAGAAATAGCATTATAATTAGAGAGGGAGTATTTATTCAGGGAGGAATCCGATCACCAGTATTTGGAGTCAGGAAGGAATTATTTTTTTCCCTTTTGAGACAATTGGCAAAGTTTCACTTTGTTTTTTTCTGTTGGATCAATTAACAATTAACAACTAATCCGCATATTGCAGACCAGAGGAGATCTTAAAAGATTTAACTTGATGGGCTAAAAGTCTTTTTTCAACCTCAATTACTATGTAACTATGTACTATGTAGCCAGCCACTAAAGCTAAGTACATAGAGAGAAGGATTTTCAGAAGCCAGACAAGTGAAACTGTGACATTCAGGCGGCATGTGAGGAGCACTAAAACAAAAATCTAAACAAGTTATATATATATATATGCAGACCAAGTAGTAGGGTATTTACATCATTATAATTATCATATCTTAACCCCATCTCTGCTAGTATAGAGCAGGTCTATGGTGATAGAGTCATTGGGAATCTTATGGGATCCATGAGAGGATAAAGACTATGGGGTCCTTAGGGATATACAGTACATGACACTTAGGGGTTATGGGCACTGGGGATCATGATTGACTATCAACCACAATTAAACTAATGAATGACCCCAAAGCCATTAGGTTCAGCAACTGGAGTTCATGATGGTTCCCCAATCCCCATGGAAGGTATGGGTCAATTGTTTCACATCATGCTCACCACACAAGGTTCCCACAGTTACTTCAAGGATCCAGGATACCCACTTTAGTTATAATATTATATGCAGTGGGCTAGGCAAAGATCTTAAACCCATGTAAATGCTTTAAATTCTTTAAATTGTTACCTTTATATTTTTTGTTTTATTAGATCCAATATAAAATCTGGTTAGTAGAAGGGGTTAATAGAAGATTGTAAAGTGAACAGATAAAAAGAGAAATGTAACCAAACCTTGCAACATAACCATCTGCAAGCTCTATTAGCAAATATGTAAAGAGTATACAGCCACACACAACAACAAGACATATAACATCAAAGGGTCATCCTCCAATGTAGTTTACATATTACAACACACTAAAAGCATTCAGTGTGCACCAGTTAGCCACTTAGACACCATTTTATCCTGAAAGATCACTCCATCTATAGTCTGAAAATGAAAATACTCAGAAAATCATTTGAAATTATTATTATTATCGTTAATTTATAACTCGCCAACATATTCCATAGCGCTATACATTAATTAATTAATTTCCAGGCAAAGACAAATTCAATATTAACACATTGCAAAGAATGGTGGGCCCAGTCTTTGAGCTTAGAATCCAGTGTCCATAGTGCTTTTCCCGAAGCGCCATGCAAGATTGAAAACTCGCAGACTTACCATCTGACTGTTTAACTAATATAAACGGTTTGTGAGCTGTTTTGGGGCCTGTTTACAAGTGGATTTTCTTTTACAGATAAAGGCTGATAAATTGCAGAGTGCACTAATTGTGCCTAGGTGAGAAGGCAGAAGTTAGTATAAACGGGGAAGGGGTGAACTTGTGAGCTTGCAAACATTTTCGGTATCAGGTGCAGTTCTAGTGAAGTGTAGGAGTTTAAATAGGGGTAGGGACTTCAAAGAAAATGGAGGGCAGATTTATAGTAGAAAGGAGGAAAACTTTATACAAATATATTATTTTATATTCTTTATTTTTCCCACTGAAATTTTGTAGACAATAATAATAATTATGAGTTAGTCCAGTGGCAACCTCACTCAGTGTACATCCTGTCATATGTATGCAATTATCATATCTTAACCCCATATGTATGCAATACTGGAACAGATGATCCAGGGTCCATACCTCTGTGACAGGTGTGAGCATGTTGCCTCTCTGGAAGCTCAAATTGGAGATCTGGAGCGGAGAATTGCAGCACTTGGAGATATTGCTACACTGGAAGGGGGGTTGGTGCTCACTGAGCACAGTTTAGCTGGGCCTAGCATGGAGGGCGGAGCTGGGGCTAGTGAGGATGTCCAGGGAGGTAGCTGGGTTACAGTTACAAGGGGAAGCAGGGGGAACAGGAGGAGGCAAACACCAACAGATTTGCCAGATTGAGTGAAACTGTTGGGGATGGCAATGCCAGATAGAGCTGTTCCATCTAACAGCCGGGAGAACAGCTCTACCGGAGGAGTGGGAGGGCAGCATAGGCAGAGCAACGGACAGGTTTTGGTTGTTGGGGACTCTATTATTAGGAAGGTAGACAGGGTTATTTGTCACCCAGATCCCAGCAATCGAACAGTTTGCTGTCTCCCTGGTGCTCGGGTTCGTCATGTTGTGGATCGGGTAGACAAATTATTGGGAGGGGCTGGAAATGAACCGGCAGTCTTGGTACATATTGGTACCAATGACAAAGTTAGTGGAAGATGGAGTGTCCTAAAGAATGATTTTAGAGAGCTAGGGAATAAGCTGAAGGCAAGGACCTCCAAGGTAGTATTTTCTGAGATACTACCAGTGCCACGTGCTAGCCCAGGGAGGCAGAAGGAGCTTAGGGAGGTTAATGCGTGGCTAAAGATGTGGTGCACTAAGGAGGGGTTTGGGTTTTTAGAGCACTGGGCTGACTTCTCACTTCGGTACAATCTCTACAGTAGGGATGGATTGCACTTTAATGATGAGGGAGCTTTTGTACTAGGGGATAGGATGGTAGAAAGGCTGGAGGATTTTTTAAACTAGTAGTTGGGGGAGAGGGACTAGATATAAGTAATGGGGTAGAAAGTGCAGAGGGTATAAGGGATGAATTAACAACTCATAGGGGAGGAGATGGGGGGAGGGGTAGTATAGTCAATAGGGAGGTAGTACTAAGTAATTCAAGTACAGTGGCAAGTACAGACTCATAACATAAGGTGTATGCTTGCTAATGCCAGAAGCTTGCCAGGAAAAATGGGAGAGTTAGAATTATTAGCAATTAATGAAAAATGGGATTTAATAGGCATTACTGAAATGTGGTGGGATGAATCTCATGACTGGACTGTTAATCTAGATGGTTATAACCTATTTAGGAAAGATATAGGCAATGGTAAACGAGGAGGAGGGATTTGTCTGTATGTTAAGCCTGAATTTAAACCTATAGTCAGAAAAGATATTTATGGTGGACCTAGTGATAAAGCTGAATGTTTATGGGTAGAGTTAAATAGCGGAGCAGCAAATTCCAAAATAATATTAGTAGGAGTATGCTATAAACTCCCAAATATAGCTGAAAGTGAGGAAATACAATTATTGTTACAGATTGAAAATGCAGCTAGGCATGGTCAAGTTCTAATAATGGAGATTTTAATTACCCTGAAATAAACTGGATAAATGAGACCAGCAGTTCATCTAAGGGGAGCAGGTTCTTGAGTACACTCAGGGATCATTATCTGGCCCAGGTTGTACAAGAGCCTACTAGAAATGAAGCTATCTTAGATTTACTCATCACAAACAATATTGATATACTGTAGTATCTAATGTTGGAATAGGGCAACCTTTGGGAAGCAGTGATCACAACACAGTCTCGTTTGTGATTGAATTAAAAAAACAAAATTTTAAGGGGCCAACAAAAACTCTTTTTTATTTTAAAAGGGCAGATTTTAACGGTCTAAGGGCAGCAATACAAATGGGACAGAGAACTGGCAGGTAAAAACACTGACCACAAGTGGACAACATTTAAATCCTTACTAAATATACATACACATCGTCATATACTGTGTGGGAATAAAAGTATAAGGAGTAAATCCCATCCAATGTGGCTTAACAATGATTTAAAGATCAAGATACGGAGTAAAAAACAGGCATTTAAATTATACAAACAAGAGGGGACAGAGACTGCTTTACAGGAATACAAGGAAATCAACAAGGCTTGCAAAAGCGCGATTAGACTGGCTAAAATAGAAAATGAAAAATTAATTGCAAAAGAGAGTAAGACTAACCCTAAAATATTTTTTAAGTATATTAATGGGAAGAAGGCGAGGAAGGAAGCTATAGGAACATTACAATCTGACACAGGCGGTCTGATAATTAGTGACCAAGAAAAGGCAGATGAGCTAAATAGGTTATTTTCTTCGGTATACACAAGGGAGGTACCCCTTGTGTATACCGCCGTCTATTTGAATTGCAAGGTAACGGGAGCCCCGCAAGGAATCGCAGCTTTGCGGCCGATTTACGGCCGATAATAGAATGAGGGCCTATGTAACTATGTAAGTATGTAAAGGTATAATGGAGAATCTTCTTCCAATATTTTAACAATTTTTTTTCATGGTAAAATCATGACATATCCTACAAGAAAGTACCCGTAGACAACTACACCCTCCCCTTGGCAACTACACTGTTATCCCTTCTATACATGTAATCTAATAGGAGGTCCACATGTCACAGGGACAGCACATAGCATTTGGCTGGGAATCTGAGAACACATCCCCCCAATGACACATTCAATTGATTAAATCACTATGAGAATTTGCTAATTTTGTGATTCCTCAGAAGGTGTATAAATGTATTATTAATCAATATGATTGTGTCTGCCAAATTACTGTTTTAGAAATATTCAGCTGAAAAATACTTGTTTGGAGTGTAGTTTTCAATTCTACCAGACTTTTGGATGTCACTTAAGTGAATTTATCCCAACTCACTTATTTACTGCAACTGGTATGCCAGATACTGTTATGAAATAATGTGAGACTTTTACTGTCATTTCCTGACTAACAAACCTGACTTGATAGTGAGCAAAATGTTTTAGAATGAAAAACAAATAAATACAGTCTACATTTGGTAACATTTATTTGCAATTACTTTTTAATGCAGGGTTCCATTTTGTTTTGTTTTTGATAGTAGACACCAAAACAATGCAGCATAAATGTGAGGCTGTTGTTGAGGCTGAAGTTTAGTTGTTTAAAGGACTAAATAAAAAATGGCCACCATGGAAAAGTGGTTATTGGTGTGGTATTATTGGTGCGGTATTTGATTTGATTCATTCCATGATATCTTGTGATTGAATAATGGCAAACCACTATTCTCTGATTTCACTGATAAAAGAGCTGGATAGAAACTCTGTTTTATATGTTATTTTCATCAACATCCACTATAACTTTATGCAAGTTTTCTGTCATTTTCCATTTAGTTGCTTTTTTGTTCATCGTTTCTTGGTAATTAGAACTGGCTTAAGCATAAACACTACTGATGATTCCTGAAATGTTGTATATTTATTTACAAGATTGGTACCTTCATCACCAGACCTTGTAAGTCGTCTTGAAGTATTGTATACAAGTTCTTTTTCCAGTGCATTTCATGTTTATAATATTTCCTAGATATATACAGATAGAAAGGATAACAAACAGGGGTTAGGAAGCCAACACAACTCAGAAAGCAATCAAAAAATGACAGTGGCAACTAACATATCAACAAAAATAATATATTTAATTTCTAGGAATTTTTCTATTTCTGCTTGAAAACATTTCAATAATGAATAAACTGCATTGAATTACTAAACTGATAATGTGTACGTTAAGGTTTTTGACCCAGTTCTGCACAGGAAGCTAAAGAATATAGAACAATATTTGTGGTCTTGAGAAGTAATATGGATACAACAATATTTATTTATTAATGTATTTAAGTAAAGCACATATTAAGTTACACATTAATACTGACAAATTTATAGAAATAAAAATTCACCAGTAAAGTACCTAGGGCTTTTCACTTTCACTGTGATAAAAATAATCCCATTTACAAAATGTCGCTGTGGCTGATAATTGGATTATAAAAAGTGGATTATATATCTATAAGAGTTTTCATATGGACCACATTCAAACATGATAATGTTGCTTGTATTGGAATATCCAATCATGGGAGACTGCAGAATACACTTTAGGGGATTCCATAGTAACACCATTCACATCATAGCACAGAGATAGGCAACATCTGTGCTGAACTGTTGAACACAGTCCTGCATTTCTGAATTTCTTTGATATTCACTGGTGAGTTAGTCACTGTGTCAGACAATGTTGCCTACCCCTGTCATAGGATATTTCATAATAATGAGGGTGAGTTTTTTTTTTTTTTTTTACCAAGTATTTTATTATAATACAAGTTCATCTTTAAAGGGCCACTTAGTTCAGCACAATTGGACCATAGCACATTAATGATCTCCTAAAAGCATGCTGAAATACTAGTACGTGCATTTTTCTGCCCACTTGCATATGCACTTCTGCAGCCAATCAGATTGCAGAGGTGTGTGTCACATTCAAGTCTATGGTAAGATTGCTTACATTTCCTGTGTGAAGGGAACAGACCTTTTGTAATTTCTTATGGCAGAAAATTCTGGTTTCTGCTCTCTTGCCTTCCTCGAATTTGAACATTGCATTCTGTTCACTCTGGTGCCGGTCCTTGTAGAGATCAAAATAAAATAAAATCACCCTTAATAAATCTATTATTGCAGGTATGGAATGCTGGATTCACCTAAACAGGTCAGTTATGGGTTAACTGTTCCATGCAGTCTTGTGTCCAGGGAAAAAACTGCTATCAAACACTGTCTTCCCTATAAACAATCACCACACGCTCCTCGGCTATCTGTTATTACTCATGCAACAGCCAGTAGGCAGGATAAACTTTGTATGTAAACTGAGGCTTAAACTTTAGATTTTTTGATCTGTTATTAGTGTAATTAAATAAATGGATCATTTTAACATATAATCTTGTGCTTTTTCACACAGTGAAGATCATTTATTATTAAATACATAAATAAGTACATAAATTATATTACTATTGTCTTCTTTGTATTATCTTCTTATTTTCTAATACAAACATACATTATCAATTCATCTCTTGTACTTCTGTTTATTCATAAAATCCTATGTCTATTAAACTTTGTTCTTGTTATGAATCCATTCTTACCTTAAACACAACCTGCTCCTCAAATATTGCATCTCTGCCACCTACTCTATCTTTGTTTTCAGCTGCTCTATGGATGTAATCACAGTTTAGTTCCAGAAAAATGCTACTTCTCTTTGAAGCCCAATTAATGCTAAAACTAATGCTTCCATAGTGTTACTTATTAATAATTCTGAATAATATAATAAAGGGAAGAGTATCTGAAAGTATAAAAATAAATGGAATTGGAATATACAAGTGCTTGGTTGATTAGCATTGGTTGGCAAATTAAAATTACTTGTAGCTGTGAGACAGTATAAAAAAGCATTTTCAGTTTTCTTTTTATCCAAGCCATTTCTGCAGGTTATGGTTAATTAATATCACATGTGTCCATTAACTTTGTACATAATTATGCATTTGAGTTTGTTCGAGACTGAGTTTATGGATTATTAATCATTTTAACGATAGATCTAAAAACATTGTCATAATAATAAATGATTGGTTAAGAGTTTTAGAATAGTAACATATGACATTTTACTACAAAAACTAAAATTCCACCTACTTTTTTCACAATTTTATTTGAATACAACTCTAAAAAAGGTGCACTTTAAGTTTATGAACATATCTTAGATAAATAAATATTTGCACAAGGAATTGAGGACAGTGCACTTAAATTATTTTAATAATTCAATTAATTTTGGGTAAACTACACCTTAAAATTTCCTTCTTTAATTAAATAGTTAATTCAATTAATTTTTAAAGGCCCACTGTAGTTCAAAACATTTTTTTGTCATGAATTTAAAATATTATGTTTTATACGTTACAACAGTTCTCCATGGGAAATAAGATATATTGATTGAAGAAAACGAACGCTACATAAAGTGAGACAATATCTGGCAAAGACAAGCAACACTGGTCTACCAAAATAACTCTGTTTTGATGAACAATTAAAAATTAACTTTTATTGGGAATATTTTAAAACAGGTAAAATAAACACTTAAAATCAATTACCCCAAAATTGTGTCCCGTGTTACATCCACTATTAATTTAACATAAAACTAGTAAGTCATAATATTTTTAAGCTACAATCTTTCAAATCTTTCACTACTTGTTATTACTATAATATATATATTTTTTTATGTTATCTATTTAGATATAGAAATTAATCCATATTAATAATTTCCAGTTCATTGCCTGTGTAGGATTGTTATTTATATGTACTTGCCTGCTACCAAGCCATATGCATTTATAAATATTTGCATCAGTTCTTTAAAAAAATTGTTGCAAGTGATAAAACTTAAAAAGGAATGTCAGTTGTCTTTTTATTTTATTTCCTCTGTTGTGATATTCGTGGGTAAAAAGACCATATACAGATATTGTCTTTCACATACATATATTGTCTACATACCATTTTCCTTTGTACAAATTATTTATGAGTCTATTAAGCATGTTTTATCAAGTAAGACTTGACCAGGCCAATGCTAGCTAATGTTCAACTCTGAGAAGGCCTCGACGGAGAAACACGTTAAGATAAAACATACATATGATGTTTCTACTGACTTCAATTCCTCATTGTTCCTCACCAAGCGCTTATCAAACAGGTGTAGATAGACGTACAATAGACTATTCTATAACCCAAAATAGTTGGCAGACATAACTGGACTGAAGGTCACATATATTCCCTAATAAATTAATATTAATACGTGTAGCCAGACTGCTTCCCAGTGGACAGAAACAGATTTACACAACGTGTTTATTTACACATTATAATTATGTATATACGTACAAATAAGACATAAGCCATTGTAATTGGTGGAAACCAACCCTGTGCCTATTAGATAAACACTTTTATCATCATTGTCAGAGAGAGGGATCGGGGTCTTTTCTGTTTTTTCTAACTGTCATTTCTCTGGGCAAATTTCTGTCTGTCACTCTCTGGCATAAACTTATGCCCCCCTTATATTTTATCTAAGATATTTTACTATATCTGTCTATATCCAATTCCTATCCTATCTTTCCTACAAAGAAAAGAACCAAAAATTATATATCTTAAGAAGGGGTCCTATATTGAGACAGATTGTTACTCTGAAATCCCATACCTGGTAACATATAAAATTGTTTTACTTTATGTTTTATAATGAAGATAAAAAAGTCCAATACCTACAATCATTCTGTTACATTTCTGAATTGGTCACAGGACAAAGACTAATTAAAACCTGCGTTTCGGACTGTTGGTGTTATTCTATTTCTATCTGTGCCCGTTTTCCCTAAAACAGACTGGTTGACTGTATTAAATAATATTACCATTTAACTCTGTTACAAAACCAATTACTAAAGACACCTACACATAAAACCTACTTAGCATTTCTCAACATATATCTTCTTTAATGACACAATCAACCAGTGGCGGCTGGTGACTTTTCAAGTTGGAGGGGCGACAGGGCGAAACATAGCCACTCACCCTTTTTCAAACCACACCCATTTTTATATCTCCTCCCCCTGATGTCATAATGACCTTTGTAAGCCCCGCCCAATGACCTTATGCTTGTAAAGCCCATTGAAATACATGATCTGCAATGCAGAAATGTCAAGAAGTAAAGTAACAATGTGTTAAATTCATTGGTATACAATATAGATTGAAAAAACTCATGTGACAAGACTACAGCAATATCATAATTGCACCTATACGTATTAACAGAAAAATTAAAGGAGTGACACCTACCATTAGTCGGCTCTTCTTCTCAGGGTATTCACGTTCATTAAGTTGACCAATGAGTAGAAACAAATCTGCAGCCACATAGGGTTTGCACCTGGGGTTGAAAGAAAACAAGCAAATCAATCATACCATTCAAGAACAAAACCATACTTAAAAAACATTAAACGACCAAGTGGAACCATAAAGGCCCCAAACATACCTTAGAAGACCAAGTGTGACTATATAGGCCCCAAACATACCTTAGAAGACCAAGTGTGACCATAGGCCCCAAACATACCTTAGAAGACCAAGTGTGACTAAAGGGCCCCAAACATACCTTAGAAGACCAAGTGTGACTATATAGGCCCCAAACATACCTTAGAAGACCAAGTGTGACTATATAAGCCCCAAACATACCTTAGAAGACCAAGTGTGACCATAGGCCCCAAACATACCTTAGAAGACCAAGTGGAACTATATAGGCCCCAAACATACCTTAGAAGACCAAGTGTGACCATATAGGCCTCAAACATACCTTAGAAGACCAAGTGTAACCATAGGCCCCAAACATACCTTAGAAGACCAAGTGTGACCATATAGGCCCCAACCGCACCTTAAAAACCTTAAATAACAAATTGGGACCATATAGGCCCCAACCGCACCTTAAAATCCTTAAATAACAAATTGGGACCATATAGGCCCCAACCGCACCTTAAAAACCTTAAATAACCAATTTTGACCATATAGGCCCCAACCGCACCTTAAAAACCTTAAATAACCAATTTTGACCATATAGGCCCCAACCGCACCTTAAAAACTTTAAATAACAAATTGGGACCATATAGGCCCCAACCGCACCTTAAAAACCTTAAATAACAAATTGGGACCATATAGGCCCCAACCGCACCTTAAAAACCTTAAATAACAAATTGGGACCATATAGGCCCCAACCGCACCATAAAAACCTTAAATAACAAATTGGGACCATATAGGCCCCAACCGCACCTTAAAAACCTTAAATAACATATAGGCCCAAAAAATAAAATAAAATAAATAATATATAAATATATATATATATATACCGTATTTTTCGCCGTATAAGACGCACTTTTTCTTCCCCAAAACTGGGGGAGGAAAGTTGGTGCGTCTTATACGGCGAATATACCTTTTCAAACGGCCTCTGTCCTCTTGATCTCACCCCAGCGCTTCCTACCAGCATCGCGTCGGGCCGGTGCGTCCTAGTGACGTCACACACGCAACGCTGCAGTACACGAGGAGTGCTGGTAGGAAGCGCTGGGGTGAGATCAAGATGGCAGAGATCAGAAGAAAGGTGAGGATCAGGGGGGTCAGGGAGGATCAGGACGGTCAGGGAGGATCAGGAGGGTCAGGGAGGATCAGGAGGGTCAGGGAGGATCAGGAGGGTCAGGGAGGGTCAGGGAGGGTCAAGGGCTCCCAAATGCTCCCAAATGCTGCAGTATATGGATATGTATGTGTATGTGTGTGTGTGTATGTTTATGTGTATGTGTGTGTATGTGTGCATGTATGTGTGTGTATATATGTATGTATGTGTATGTATATGTATGTGTGTATGTATATGTATGTATGTGTATCTATATATATATATATATATATATATATATATATATATATATATATATATATATATTTGTGTGTAATGTAGGTGTGTATCTGTGTGTAAAGTGTATTTGTGTTTGATTCAGATTTTTTTCTTTCTTGTTTTCCTCCTCTAAAAACTAGGTGCGTCTTATCTGCCGGTGCGTCTTATAGGGCGAAAAATACGGTATATATATATATATATAAAAAAATTGATATCAATATATCACAATAAATAAATATATATATATATATATATATATATATATATATATATATAAAAATTGATATCAATATATCACAATAAATAAATATATATATATATATATATCAAATTGATATATATATATATATATATATATATATATATATATATATATATTTATTGTGATATATTGATATCAATTTTTATATATATATATATATATATATATATATATCCAAATATATATATATATACGCATAAGAAATACACATAAATATACATAAACATATACATACAACAATATATATTAATTGATATTTATTATTTGATTAATTGATGTTCTTTATTACTTGTTATATTATATTGTTCATGCATTTCTATTACACATTATTTGTTATACATATTACAGTGCTACTTTTTGGCTATACATGTTACAGGATATTATCCTGTAACATGTATATCACATATAATAGCCCTGTAATATGTATAATACATACAGGGTCAAACAAGTTCACACTAACCTTTTTTACCCTTACAGGCTTCCATACCTGCTTGCTGATTTGCTAATTTTTTAAAGACTCTCATTGGTTGAAATCGATGTCAATCAAAAATTTCAGCCAATCAGAGTCCTTCAAAAATTAGTATATATAGCAGACCGTGGGAAAAAAACAATTAATCGCGGGAGGGGCTCCTTGTAGGAGGAGCTCTTTTAGTGTGTTGTTTTTTTTTTTTAGAGCGTCGTTTTTTTTTTTGTGGAGGCCTCTTTCAATGGGCCAGAATGGATGGATGGACAATGGCTTCAATCAAGATTGGATTATTTTGACCATTGGCTTCAATCAACATTGGATTATTTTATTTTGACCATTGGCTTCAATCAACATGGATTATTTTATTTGACCATTGGCTTCAATCAACATTGGATTATTTTATTTTGACCATTGGCTTCAATCAACATGGATTATTTTATTTGACCATTGGCTTCAATCAACATTAGATTATTTATTTTTCATGACTATATCCAGAGGACAGAAGGCCAACGCTGGAGGGGTCAATTTTACAGGTAAGTATGTGCTGTTGTTTATTTTATTTTTTATTAATGTTTGTTTAAAGCTGTTTATTTTTGTATAAAATGTGTTGTGTTACTAACTGTACTAGCAATGTGTTTGCTTAGCTTACTGTTTAATTGTAATAATAATGTTTTTACTGTATTTTTTTTTCCCTTCCCTTATTTTTATTTTATCTTTAGAAGTGACAGGCACATATACATGCCTGTTACTTCTAAAAATGGAATAAAAATAGGGGGGGGGGGGGTAGGTAGTTGGTTCATCCAGGGTGGGGTCGGTCACGGTCAGGCGCCCATCGGTCGCCCATAGGCCACGATCAGGGGTGGCACAGGCCTCATGGGGTGAACATCCACCCCCATGTGGCCTGGTCAACCCCGCTCACTGCCCGAATACCCGGGGTAGCAAAAGCCGCATCGGGGTGGTGCCGGTGGTGATCGGGCCTCGGGGGTGGCATAGGGCGGCAACATGGAGGTCATCAGGGGTGGCACAGGCCTCATCAAGGGGGTGATCCGATCACCCCCATGTGGGCCTGTGCCACCCCGCTCACCACCCGACTACCCAGATCCCGTGATCGGGGTAATCCGGCGGTGGCATGATGGCATAGCTAGGCTAGCATAGGGCAGGCCTGATCGGGGGTGGCACAGGCCACATGGGGGTGATGGCTGGGGTCGTCGGTGGTAGTTGGTGGGTGGCTGGGTAGGTGGCACTGGCAGGCCAGGCAGGCATAGTGGGGGACTGGGGGTAACTGGTCACCCCTAACTTTTATTAGGGGCTACTAGGGGTTTTGGTTTGGCCAGGGGCAGGGGCAGGGCAGGTGCCAGGCAGAGGCAGGTAGACTTACTGTGTTAGGCAGGCAGAGCAGATGAGTAGATTCAGCCAGGGAGGTCTCTCAGTCTCAGCGTGACCAGGGTCAGGAAACAGAAAGGGGGAAGGGACAGGGAACTGGTGGTTTTATTGACTGTATCAGTCAATCAAAATGATAACTCGAGGCCCTATTTGCTGGCGGGCGCTCAGGGCTAACGGTCTGGGTGGGTTTAGATTGATCACTTAGTAACTGGACAGCCTTCCATCATTGATTGGTCAATGATGGAAGACTGTCAGTTATTAATTGATACATTTATGACCGCCCATGCATATCGTCACTGTGATGGTGGGCGGCATGCATTAACGGTCAGGGGGCCAGGCCAGGACTCATTGAAGAGAGAGAAGACTCTAAGGTTAGTGTACACAGTGTATAACTATTGTAATTTGATCACACAGGGTGCAGGCAGGGGGCTATATAGATACACAGCATTAGTTAATGTAGCGCAAGGGTTATTTTAAAGTGACAGTGTCCCTTTACTAACTTTACTTCATTTTTAATACTATTTAGACTTGAAATGATGATGTACACCTTATATTTATTTGTTTTTGGGTTATACTAATACATTGTTGTGTTTTTTTTATTGCAGGGTGAAGAAAATATTTGGGGGGGCGTTTGCCCTGACGCCCCAATGGACGGGCCGCCCCTGCAATCAACAAAACTATTTTATATATATTACTAAATCTTAATACCAAATATATCGTAGACTTTTGATTGTTGATAAGACTTTATACTCTGCTTATCATCTCTGTATTGAACTAGCCAAATATACACTCTATTAATATAATTTGTTAATCCAAGATTGATAAGATTACATAAACTGCTTATTGAAAATAAATTGTTATTCAGTCATTTAAGGATTGTAATATTCCTATATTGAACTAAGCAAATATAGAATGTTTTAATATAGATTGCTAATCCAAGTTTAATAAGATTTTATACACTTCTTATTGACGTTGTATATTGAGCTAACGGAATATAAAATATATTAAAACAAATTATTATCCAATCACTCACAAGATATTGTAATAGCAATAGGATATATTTTATATTGTGATCTAGCTAAACATCAAGGCTTACAAGTAAATACATCCAATTGTTTGTTCCTGATTTTACTATTGTTCCAATAAAAACTATTCTGTAATAAAGCGTATACTTGTCTAAAATTGATAATTGAACTCAAGAAGCTATATTGATCTAAAATCCAAATTTTCAGAATTTAATAAACACCTGTAATGCTGTAATATTTGTGTCATATCAAATTGTATGACACCTCCATTGCAGATTGATCTTATCTGGTTTGTGTAAGTGCAAGGTATATTCAACATAGTAGTACACAAAGCGCTTAGTGATATAAATAATTTGCCAGTACATTAACAGCCTCATTAAATTGGGGCTATGTTTTAAAACATAGCCCGTAACTCCAAATTTACGGGTTACGGGTATTAAATTAGCCCTGTAATGTTGTTTGCAGAGTACTTTGCATGTTAAAACGCAGGACAGCTGAGAATAGGCTACAAATCCTTTGATCCGACGAATCCTTTGATCCACTTCTTGTACAATTCAGCTATTAAATTGCAACGTGGTCACTCACGAGCAAGCACGTAACACGCAAATGGAGCCCAAAGGCCAATGTGTGCTCAAGAGCACCCGCAAGGGGGGTAAAGTCCAATACATAGCACTTTTAATGTGAATAACAACACTCTACTGTATTATAAGGGAAAGTGATGTTAGGTCTTAGAATTAATAGCACAACATTCTCAAGCCCGTAAATCGGCCCTGAATTTTTTTTTTTCCATGTTTATATTTTGTGTTATATCGATCCCTGCAATCAATGTGTTAAGACATAACTGTACCTCACATGTAATAGAATATCATATTGCATTATATCTGGACTGTGGTTCCGATAGCAAACTGTAATTGAAGCACGTAGGACTTCAAAATCTACCCTCCCCTTTTTCAGTGACGTAATGCTAACAATCTCTTTTTCCATTGGCTCCATCTGAACCCGTAACAACGTGTTTGCTTAATTGTTTGTGATCGAGCACGCAACTCCGACGGCCCGAGAACTGGTTTACGAAATAAAGTCTCTCGCTCATAGCCCGCAGCTCATTCTAATTTAATAGCAACGTAAAATGGCCAAATTTCTAGCATGAAGCCCTTACGTGCTACACGTTGGACTTACGAGGCTGACATTTACTATGGCCCATAATCAGTATGTATTGACGGAGTCTACATACACAGATTGTTTTTCCTTAACAATCTGGTTAGGACTCGGATAAGGATTTTGCTTGATAAGTTTTGTCAGTGTTGTTACATAACGTGCATAACCAGTGCCATGCGGTTGTTCGCTAAAGAGATATCACAAGAATCGTTGCATTTTGCTGATTAAACCAGATTAAATGTCAAATTGATCCGAGATGCTGGATGACAGGTAACTACGGGCTATCGCACCTGCGATCCTTCAGTACATTTCCCCCTTTATCTTACCACTAAGTTAAGAGGAAGTATAAACAAGGACGTATTGTCTTATGACAATGTGTTTTCTTATCTAATTTACTTTATAACCAATGGAAACCAAAGCACAATATGTTGCATAAGACTCACTGTCCCTTTTTTCTGTAACATACCAAGACAGAGGAGGAGTATGTAGGTAATGTAATGTTTCTTCTCTATACTCTAAATTCTAATGCCTTGTCGTTTGGAAATGCAAACATCTTGACAGCCACTAGAAGGCGGCAATACACTGTATAGTGTAGAAAAGATCCAGCAGGCAGTCCCTGCAATGCACCACAACCAAATTAAGTAATAGCTAACACTAATTTTACATGTAGCTTAAAAGATTAATATTATATAGAGTTGGCTTAAACTGAATTAAACTAAAACAATGTCAGAGGCACTCAAACTAAGAATGAACAAAACCTATGTAGGTTTGTCCTATAGTTCTTGTTACCTACTCAGGGAGCAGCCTCTTTTATCTCACCTGTACCCTTCACAGTGAGAAATATCCTGTATTATATCACGCTGGCCTCCCAGCTAAAACTGCTGAACTTGTTTGGGACAATGTTTCATCAAAAAGAATAACCAACAGGCACAAAGACATTGCATGGATGGCCATTCAGGGGGGGGTCTCCCTCTGGGGGCAGGGGGGGCTTTATTGCTGTAGTGCACCTCAAAAACTTTTTTATTTATCTGTTTAAATATATATATATACTAGCGACTTGCCCGTCAAAAATGACGGGGCAATAAAATTGTAAGGCAGGTAATGCTGTTTGCCAGAGACATACATTTTTTTTGGTGGTTTGAGATCCTTTTGCGCTCATTGCGAGGCTGTTGGTTGTTGTATTTTTTTTTCTGATAGGCACTTTTGCTGTTCTTGTTTGATCGGCGGTGATCTTCTTTTTGCGCTTAGTGCAAGGCTTTGTGTGCTATGAGCGCTCGTTGTGAGGCGTGCAGTGAATGGCTTTTGTGTTTATTGCGATAGTGTTTTTTTTTTGTGTATTTATTTTTGTATGCTAATTAAATACTTAATAAATGAATATACTTTACCTATTTGGAAGTAATATATGCAGGAAGCATTGTGCTGAAAAGCTGACAATCTGTTTTGATGTTCCTGCAGCATACAATGTAGGTTTGCAGTGTTGTGGAGCTGCTGTGTAAGTGTTAGCAATGTGTGCAGTGTGTAGTGTAAATAGGCTGCGTGCGCAAGGGAAAGCTGTTAGGGTAGGTGTGTACTTCCGTATTGTGTAAATTAATGTTGTAAAATGGCGGCGAATGTGTATGTGTATGTGGTATGCGGGTGTGGATGATTTAGCGTCCTTGGTAAAAGTGTATCTTGTACCTCGTACGGCTTTTGTGAAAACCTGTATGTGCTTGGTGGTGTTTTTTGGCTTTAGGGTCCTGTAGCCTCGTTTTTGTTTTTTTTCGGCTGCCATTTTTTCTCTTGCTTAGGGGATTTTCGTGTGTCTAAACTCAGGAATTTGGACTTAAATCGAGGTGTAACTTCACCTTCCGAGGTCCTGGGTGGCCCCCCTTGCTGTGGGTAAGCTTGTTATGTCTTTTTGTGTGTATTTATTGTGTTTTTAATGTTTTCAGGTGAGCGCAGTCGTATTTTTGCGAGGTGGAAATGTTTTTTTTTCTAAGTCCTGCAATTCGTATTTTTTGGTGCTAAGTCCATAAATTTTGCATTCTAAGTCCCGCGGTTCGTATTTTTTTGTGTAAGTGCGAATTTAGTGATTGCGTGTTAGATCTATTTTGTTAAAGTGCCGCTTGTGTGGGTATTTGTAACCGCGTGTGAGGCGCCGTAGAGTCTCCACCTCCGCAAATGCGGCCCCTCGCTTTGCCAGGGTCCGCATTTGCGGCCTACAATGATCCTGCGGCTCATTGCAGCCAACGTGGGAGCCTCCACCTCCGCAAATGCGGCCCCTCGCTTTTCGAGGGTTTGCATTTGCGGCCTGCAATGAGCCTTTGGCTCATTGCAGCCGACGTTGGAGCCTCCACCTTCCGCAATTTGCGGACCAAACTGCGCCGACGTTGGAGCCTCCACCTTCCACAAATGCGGCCCCTCACTTCGCAAGGGTCCGCATTTGCGGACCAAACTGCGTCCCTCGCAAAGTGTGACGAAGAGTCGTAGTTTGACAACTATTATATGTGATATATATATATATATATATATATATATATATATATATATATATATATATATACAGTATCTCACACAAAGGAGGGGATCATGCTCTGCTTCCGTATGCCACAGTACATGTTGGCATTCATGGTTCCCTTAATGAACTGTCTCCTTCTCCGGCACATCTTCTTCTCCTCACCCCCTGTCTATTGGTGTACCACAAGGATCAGTCCTAGGCTCCCTCCTCTTCTCCATCTACACATCCTCACTCGGCACCCTAATAAACTCTTTTGGGTTCCAGTACCATCTCTATGCAGATGACACCCAAATCTACCTCTCAGCACCAGATCTATCCCCCAATCTTCTAGCACATGTCTCCGACTGCCTCTCTAGTATATCCTCTTTGATGTCCGCCCACCATCTAAAACTCAACATGTCTAAGGTTGAATCTTCCCACCCTCTACTAGTTTCAATTCCTCACATCTCTCTCTCTGTCAACAATGCCATCATCTCTCCCACCTCCCAAGCCCGTTGTCTCAGGGTTCTACTGGACCCTGCCCTCTTTCATCCCACACATACAGTCTCTAACCAAATCCTGTCTTTTCCATCTAAAAAACATATCCAAAATACGCCATTACCTTACACAAGACACTACTAAGATTCTAATACACTCTCTCATCATTTCTCGTCTTGACTATTGCAACTCGCTCCTTGTTGGCCTGCCCATCACTCGCCTCTCCCCACTTCAATCCATAATGAATGCCTCCGCCAGACTCATCTTCCGTACACATTGTTCAGTGTCGGCAGCTCCTCTTTGTCAATCACTTCACTGGCTTCTCTTAGCCTCCAGAATAAAATTTAAAATCTTGACCCTAACTTACAAAGCCCTCAACAACAGTGCACCCCCATACATCTCTGCTCTCATCTCCAAATACTCCCCCACACGCCCTCTTCGTTCTGCTAACGACCTTCTTCTTTCTACCACTCTTGTCACCTCCTCTCACTCCCGCCTCCAGGACTTTTCTTGTGCTGCCCCTATTCTCTGGAACTCCTTGCCTCGCTTCACCAGACTATCCTGCTTTCTTAAATCCTTCTAAACTTCAATAAAAATGCACCTCTTTAAAGAAGCCTATAACCTTCCTCCCAAACATGTTCAGCACTATTCTCTCCCTACTGTACCACATACAAACTTTAACCTTTAGATTGTAAGTCTGCGAGCTTCAATCCTGCAAGGTGCTTTAGGAAAAGCGCTATGGACTCTGGATTCCAAGCACAAAGACAGGGCCCTCCATTCTTTGCAATGTGGGAATCTTGAACTTTTCATTGCCTGTAACTTAACTTATGTATAGCGCTACGGCATATGTTGGCCCGTTACAAATAAACGATAATAATAAACTGTAGCTCCCCAGGGCCAGCAGCACTCATGCAGGGCCAGACCATGGCACTCATCCACCATGCTTGATTGTAGGCAAGACACACTTGTCTTTGTACTCCTCACCTGGTTGCCGCCACACACGCTTGACTTCATCTGAACCAAATATGTTTACCTTGGTCTAATCGGACCACAGGTCATGGTTCCAGTAATCAATATACTTAGTCTGCTTGTCTTTAGCAAACTGTTTGCTGGCTTTCTTGTGCATCATCTTTAGTAGAGGCTTCCTTCTGGGACAACAGCCATGCAGACCAATTTGATGCAGTGTGCAGTGTATGGTCTGAGCACTGACAGGCTGACCTCCCCCCCCCCCCCCCCCCCCCACCCCTTCAACCTCTGCAGCGATTCTGGCAGCACTCCTACGTCTATTTCCCAAAGACAACCTCTGTTAATGACAATGAGCATGTGCACTCAACTTCTTTGGTCGACCATGGCAAGGCCTTTTCTGAGTGGAACCTGTTCTGTGAAATCGCTGTATGGTCTTGCCCACCATGCTGCAGCTCAGTTTCAGGGTCTTGGCAATCTTCTTATAGCCTAGGTTTTATGTAGAGGAACAATTCATTTTTTTCGGATCCTAAGAGAGTTCTTTGCCATGAGGTGCCTTGTTGAACCTCTAGTGACCAGTATGAGATAGTGTGAGAGAGATAACACCAAATTTAACACACCTGCAACCCATTCACACCTGAGACCTTGTAACACTAACGAGTCACATGGCACCTGGGAGTGAAAATGGATAATTGGGCCCAATTTGGACATTTCCACTTAGGGGTGTACTCACTTTTGTTGCCAGCAGTTTTGACATTAATGGTTGTGTGTTTAATTATTTTGAGGTGACAGCAAATTTACACTGTTTTACAAGCTCTACACTTACTAGTTTACATTGTAGTAGAGTGTCATTTCTTCAGTGTTGTCACATGAAAAGATATAATAAATTATGTACATATAATAAAAAATGTGAGGGGTGTACTCACTTTTGTGAGATTTTATATATAATATAAATTATGGGTCAGAGCTTTCATGGGAAAGACATACTGCCCCATAGCCCTCTAGTGGTAATGCATGACTAAGTTTAATTTTGCTATTTTTTGTGTCCCCCATTCATTTTATCTGGGGGGAGGGGGGTTATCCCCTCCTCAGTTCCTACGCCCCTGAGAGGGATGGCTGAACATTACATATTGTGCAGATAAAGGCACTGCACTAGGGGTGAGATGAGACATCTCTGCTTGTGTTTTGACATTGCCCTTTTGCCCAGGCCTTCTTTGATAGTTTGGAGGGTGAACTTATTTATTATTAACATATTTATCTTATCATTCAGTATTTCATGGACTGTTTCTGTGTACACACAGTGTTGTGTGCCCAGAATGCTAGGTGCCTCATGTGCTGTGTTAAGGACGGTTTCCTAGAAATAATTATAATACCCCTGTTCTGTAATAATAAGTCCCAAAAACTGGTGTGCTCTTTCTTTTAATTCAAATAAACAGAGCAAACTTATACAAAAAGCATTGGGAGCCCGTTCTTAAGTACTGGTCATCTGTAAGTGGAATCGTCTATAACTCAGGGAACATGTGTATATACAGGGTTGAGTCACATTATTATGCCTATTTTTGTGGTCAGCAGCTCGTAGCAAATGAAATACAGCATATGTTGTGAGCTGGCTTGGTGGGTAAAAAAGGTGACATTGACATTCTGCAAACATATCAATCTTCGTTATCATGGGTAAACGTGAAAAGAGTATGATCATTGAAACAGAGCAGTTTCTCAACTGTTTGCCTGCTGCTGTGGTTACTTGGCAAACGTCACCATTGCGAATAAAGTGCATGGAAACTGCGGAGCAGCGCGTGCCATTGATGTCAGAGGTGAATGTCAGCTGAGAAGGTGTCTGAGGGCCAAATGATATGCTACAGTTAAACAACTCACCATCCAAACAAACCAGGGGGCTTCCAGACATGTATCTAAAATGATAGTAGAGTAGAGTACGGGGCTCGGGAGCAAACTGCTGGTCACTGTATCCATGCTGACGAGCAGGGGCGGATCTACCACCGGTGCAGCGCAGGGGAATTAAACAGGGGCCCTTGCTCCGTGAGGGGCCCAGTGCTGCCTAATTTTGTTGTGGGATGCAGTGGAGTGGAACCCCAACCCACCTAGGGCCCCCTCCGCATCACCATTCACCCACCAACCACCCCTGCTCTTACCATTCACCCCCCCCCTCCACGTACCATTCACCACCCCAGGTCCCCTTGTAGCACCATTCACTACCCAACCCCTCTGTGATCCATTCACCCCCCCCCCCCCCCCCCCGGTGCACCATTCACTTCCCGTCTTACTTGTGCTGCATGGTCTCTGGTCCGAATCCAATTACTCCTTCCCCTGCCGGTGCTTCATATTGCAGGGGCACCTGACGTCATTAGAAATTCGATTCCCTTACAGCAGGGGAAGTATTCCCAACCTCTGAGCAATGGTACCGAGACCAGGGACCACAGTGCCAAAGTAAGAGAAGGGGGGGTGAATAAAGAGCCGAGGGGGGCCCTGGTGTGTTGGGGGGTAAATGGTACTGCAGATGGGGGCCTAGAGCGAGTGAATATTGCTGCTGAGGGGGCCACTACAGAAAAGTATATATGGGGAAAGGAGACACAAGGCAGGGAGAGAAGATGGGAAATGAGACACAAGGGAGGAAGTAGACAGGACTCGCCATGAAGGCGCTCTGCATGGGGCTCGCGAAGAGCGCCAAAGGTGCTCACATTGGGTGGCAAACAGCATTGCCAGGCTTAAAATGTTATTCCTGTCATTTTTTTTATGGGCAAGTAAAAATATGTAAAATATAGATATATAAAAAAAAAAAAAAAAAATATATATATATATATATATATATATATATATATATACAGCATATACATAGCACTGAAGGGGGGTCTATGGGGGGCAAAAAAGTGTTTTGTCCCTCCTCCCTGGGGGGGCCAGGGCTGCTACTGCTGACGAGGGTTCATTTCCAAAATTGGCTTCAATTTGCACAATGATACAGAAATTGGACCTCTTCTGATTTGCAAAGGGTTGCCTTCTCTGATGAGTCACATTTTCTGCTTCATCGACTAGACATATTGAATGTTAGAATGTTGGAAGAACGCAAGTTGGTGGCAGCAGGGTGGTGGTCTTGGGAAAATGTTCTTGGCATTGTCTGGGTCCATTCATACCTCTGGAAGGCACTCTCAACCAATTGGGTTATCTATCCATCCTTGCAGATCAAGTACACCCATAAATGTTGACTGTCTTCCCTGGAGTGAATCATCTGTCTTCTGGAGTGGACAATGCAACATGTCTTACAACAAAGTTGGTTGGAGGAGCACAACGAAGACTTCTAAGTACTTCCCTGGCCTCCAAATTGTCCGGACTTGAACCCCATCGAGCACCTATGGGACCACCTCGATCACCATGTTTGCAATATGGATCCTCCCCCAAGAACTCTTCAGCAGCTGTGGGGTGCAATGAAGTCTTGACAGCTCCAGATACCATTGCCAACCTTCCAGCATTTTATTGACTCACTAGCACACGGGGTCTAGTTGCTGTACATGCTGCACACAGTAGTTATGCAGGATATTAGTCATAATAATGTGACTCAATTGTGTATCTATCTCTCTCTCTCTCTCTCTCTATATATATATATATATATATATATATATATATATATATATATATATAGATATGGCTGCACATTTTTACATACCTTATTTTCTTATATATATATATATATATATATATATATATATATATATATATGTGTTTGTGCATGTGCGCATGTTTTTCACGTCTATGCATCTAGTAACACAAATCCATTTAATTTTCCAGAACTAGGTGATTTTTTGTTTTATATTAATATGGATAAAACAACAGTAAAATTGCCTTGCAGAAGCCAGTATTAACAATATAGAAAGTGAAGCTCTAAAACTCTGGCTTGCTCATAAACCTACCAGGAACATAAAGCAATTCATCAGGGATCCTGCATTCCACTATCTAGGCGAAGTATGTTGTATGGTGCATTACACAATATAATGAGGTGACTGGAGGCCCACACAACAAAGTACTGGCTTTCTGCCCATGACCTAATTTAAGCGAGACTCAATCTGTTCTATCTGTTTATAGCAAATTTCCAGATGAAGTAACTTGGTGGGCCAATATTATATTTGAAAAAAATGAATACATGTCACATCATCAACATTTCAATCAATACCCTCAAAATGTATTAGAATATAGAATCAACCCTCATGAGTAATGTATCTAAGACACGCTGTATGTGTTTTGGACATTTTCTGCTGAATCTTTGTGCTAATTTTCTATGAGTCCAGATACTTTTGAAATAGTGAATAACAAAAGTGTTATCAAGATGATAACATGAGAAAAATAAAGTGAGCTATCAAAACAATGTGGTTCCTTCATCGTTCCTTCATCGGACTCAGAATAGTGATAATTTGTATAAATAAATAAATAAATAAATATATATATATAACATGCCAAAAACATTATTAAGATTTAAGAATAAACAGCCTTATTAAATTGCGGTTCGGTAAATTTAAAAGGGCTGTATTTAAGCAAAATAGATTCCTTTTAGATTTACAGAATCACAATTTAATAAGGCTTAAAGTTAATAGTTTATTCTTAACAAAATAGTTTGTTAAATTATTAACAATAAATTACATTTTAAAAAATAGCATTAGATTTCATCCATGTTTTTCCATGTAAAATAAGTGATTTTAAGAATTATAAAAAGAATATAAAAATAATAAAATGCCTATCTTGTCTTCCCAGGACATTGCACAATTTGTTCAACACAGTATTTGTATTTATTTATGAACTTGATGTCATTTGACCATACTGGATGTTATATCTAGTCCAACTATGTGGTGACATGAGTTCAGGGCATCTAAACTTGACATCAGTATTGTATGAAGAGATGCAGTTCCCTGGGGAAGTCCCATAAAAGTATAACATTTAAGTAGGATAATATTGCTTTTGCATAGTAATACTAAGTAACATTATTCATATAGTTTGAATATCTTCTCCTGTTTCTGAAAAAAATCCACAAATTTGCTATTACTAAATATGGAGAATGCAGTAGTTGCTATTATTTTAGTAATTAACATGCAAAATCATTTCAAAGTCAATATTTGTATTGTGAAAATGTTCCACTGGTTGAACAACAATACCACAAAAAAACATTCATTATAAATGTGCAAAACATCTTTGGCTTCTCTGAATTTTACTTCGTCCTTATAATTCTATTATGAGTCATACACTGATTTTCCTTATTACTAAACCAAGCTGGAAATTTGATAATTTTTGTGCTAAAGGACATCTGAAGAGGGTGCAGGAAAAGCTCTAGTTACTGCCAAACTGGAAAAAATTAATCCTGATTAAAGCACTTCCCCATGCAAAAGGGGACCTTGTGAACTCCTGATTACTGGTAAGCTGTGCTTGTGGTTTGTTTTAGTGCAAGAGCTGATCTGAAGGATGAAGAGTGGATATAAAATTAAGTGTTCATATAGATATTTAATGGAAAGTTGACAAGACTTTGTTCCCGGTTTCACTCCTTCACAAAGTGCCAATATTAGCTGTCTTTCCAATCTTACTGTGGTTTTAAGGAATGTCCATCAATTGTCAACAATGAAGTGGGTTTGTGAGTCCTAAACTGATCTTTGAAATGGTGACATTCGATTGAAGTAAATTAAAAGTTTTACATTAGAGGATTGTGATAATGCAACTACATTTTACTGCGTAAATTAATTTCTTTAACTCAATATGCTCTTTCAGAAGGATGTATCCTTATAAAATAATGAACTTTCCATTAGCTCTGCTGAAAACATTGACAGCTTTAGATGTTATATTTCCATTGTCCAGCACAACAGGAGAAGTATGTTAAAAAAATTCCATATGAAATGATTCAGTGATTCACTTCATCGTCCAATTCTTCCCTTACCATTTTCCTCTTTATTTCTTTATAAATAGAAGAAGATAATTTTAACATTTATTTTGTCAGATTTTAAAATATGTTCTATGCAAAAATTATTATATAGGATACAATATAAATATTGAGATCTTAAGAATATAAATATTAAAAGAACTGTAGGTTACAAGATGGATAAATAAAACAATGGCATCCCCCAGTAAAAAAATAATTACATATTATTATTACTTAGTTAAGAAATTAAAGTCTATATTTATTTTGTAAAATTTGTAAAAACATTTTTCCTATTATTAAGATATTTTTCAAAAGGGCATATTGTAAATGTGTAATTCAGTGGTCCTTTAAGTGTAGGATTCAAGTGATCTTTAGTAAACATTTTAGTTGTATTTGTCACACAGTGGTAATTCATTTTTATTTTTTTCATTTACATTTTTTTTGCAAAATGAGAAAATAAGTTTTAGTTTTTTCCGCACATTTAAATATTTCAATGAACTCTGCTTTCTCATCCTAAATTAAACTACATTTTAATTATTATATTTCCTTAGGACCTAAATGGGCTCCAAGAAAAGTGGGATATATTTTGTATGGTTTTGGTGTTTATTTTTCGTCTTGTGATAATAAAATATATATTTAATTACCTCAATAATAGAAAAATGTTTTTACAAAGGTAAAAAAGCAAGAGTTATTTTTAGCCATCTTGTTATCATCACTTAGTCACTCTATCATCGGTGTCTTGCTTAATAATATTTTTAATAGAGGAAGTCATTAAAATTGCATATTGCAAAGTACTTTGTGGAGTGGGAACACTCTGGGAATTAAATCATGACCAGAAATATACAAATTGTGCATACAATATCCCACTGGAACTATCTGTATAAATAAAGTTTTTATATTATTTATGTTTATTTAATTGTGCACTCTCATTATGAAGAAACCTTTTTGCATGGAAGTAATATTTTTTTCTAACATCTGGAATATTGGTACAACTTTATTTTAGCTTTGTAACATCTGAACAGAGAATTCCACGATGAGTTATGGGATTTCTGATAGATAATAATTAGTGAATGTAGGGTCATTACAAAGTTAACTGCAACCAACTACAAAGAACATTGTAACTTCTTACAGTATGATATATCAGGACCCAAATTAAAGTGATATAATATCACGATACTCACATATAACTGCATTATGTAAAGAGTGGTTCTCTATGTAATAACTTCCTTCATGATTTAGCCAGTTTTACCAACCAAATAAATAACTGTTTTTTATTATTCAGTATATACCAAAAAACAGAAATGAGTATTTTTATGACCTTTATTTCTACTTGTTTCTAAAATTATTTCCACAACAGATTAAACTTTCCAGATGATGCAATAAAATGAAACTCACTGTACAGCTTGGGAATTCATTAATTCTGGGTTCTGTGGCTAACTCAGAGCTGTGTTTCAGTTTGGTTATTTATGAATCTACCTGATGAGATCAAAGGGAAGATTCAAGTTTCAGTTATTTTTTTCAGAGATATGAATAAATAAGGAAAGCAGGGAAAAGAATTGTACGGGCCACAGTAACTTCAAAACTATTGACCTTTAAAATTATTTTAAACTGGAAATTATTTAACCATTAATATAAGAGCATGGTTTAGAAAAAAATGTTGTGTTTTGTTAATATAAATCGGTGATTTACAGTTTTGAATATTTCGATTGACACACTAGGAGATTTTTTTTTCTCCTTGCACTGTTAAATGACTTACTAAGAGGAAGACTTGATAAGGGATCATAAATTGAAAGTGTTTGTAATGTTTGCCTTCTTGAGTATACAACTGTTTATGTCAACACAGAATAATCACTCAACAAGATCACTCAACAAGTCTTCCCCGTGAGTGTCAAGTGTTGGGATCAAGCAGGAGCAAACTCTTTCAATTGCATGGTATTTAAATACATGTTAGAATGTGTAGGGATTCTGTGTCATTTTAACAATGCTCTGAATTCTATTAAAGGAGCACTGTAGTTTGGGGAAAACTTCACATGTTTGAGAACTATGCATCAAACTAACATTAGCAGCTTTGTGAGGTTGCCTGGTGGTCCAGTGGTTAGGAATCTGTGCTTTTGACACTGCAACCTGGGATTGATTCCGGTCAGGGAAACAAGAGGTTACATCACCTTGAAGCCATACAGGGTTTGGCCTGGTCAGTACTTGGATGGGAGTCCACTTTGGAATACCAGGAGCTTTTTGCTGTGACCCACTGGAGAAGGAACTGGCAACCCACTCTCTCTGTCATGAATACCAAGTGGATCAGTAGTGTGTGACTGAACGATGCAAACACACAAGTGATTAGGATTAAAAAACATTAAATTAAGAAGTCTCTTTTTGTATCATGAATGATTCCACCTTGGACTGCCAGTAACCTGAGAGTGATGGTTACCCTACTGAGACTTACTCTTCAATTTAATTCTGTTGTCAATTCTATGGATTGTTTGTGATAGCCTTTGTGGTTTGAAATTCTATGTTTGCCAGGAGGAACTGTAGATTTGAAACCAACTGCACTGTCCTTTATTTTTAAAATACTGATCTTGATTGTCATAATAGTCACTATAGCCCTAGATTGCTTCCTACAGTTTGGTCACTCTGCAACAAAGAAGTTTAAAGAAACGAAACACAGGTTTTAAACTTAAAACCACAAATAATGTATACAAGAGTGGGGTTTTCCCACCTACTTTCCCTCTCTCAATATTTTTTTTATTTTGCATGTAAAGCGAGTGCTGCAGAGGTTAAGCAGAGGTTACTTTTAATTACCTAAATTAAATACATTTTTATTATTTTTTTCAATTAGGACCTAAAATGTCTCCAAGAGATGTGGGATACATTTTGTACGGTTTTGGTCTCTATTTATTGTACAGTGATAATAAAAAATATATTTAATTACCTCAATTATAGAAAAAAATGTTTTTCCAAATGTAAAAAAAAAGCAAGAGTTATTTTTAGCCATCTTGTTATCATCACTTAGTCACTCTATCATTGGTGCCTTGCTTAATATTATTTTTTAATAGAGGAAGTTATTAAAATTGCATATTGCAAAGTATTTTGTGGAATGTGAATACACTGGGAATTAAAACATGTCTATACAAATGGTGCATAAAATAATCCCACTGGAACCATTCATATTTATTAGGACCTCTCCTAATAAATATAGATCTGAGTGCTAAGTACAACCAGCCACTTTAGAACACGGGTTTATAATTAAAGGTCCAATGTACTAGGGACAAAAAAGAGCCAGTGTATAGGTCACAGTTCTTGACTATCTTGCTTTTTTTAATCAGTGAATCAAACTGACAATAGCCAATAGTGACTGCAATTCTTGCTGCCATATATATACATAGATAGAGAGAGACTGAGCTCAGAATCTCAACATATATTATCTTTCCACTGTGGTTCAAGGCTAAGGACCGGGGCATTCAAATCAGATCATATTGTGTTCTAAGTATATACAGCCTTATTAAATTGTGATTCAGCCAATTCAATAGGGCTCTATATAAGCACGGAGCATATTTTTTTATGGAAGTTTTAAGTTAGTGAACTTCTATTCAAAAGCTAACTAGAAACTTCTGTAAAAAAAAATATGCTCTGTGCTTATATAGAGCCCTTTGCAATTGTCCAAATCTCAATTTAATAAGGCTGTTAACATTTTAACATGGCTCCTTCATTGCATTCCCCCCATTATAACAAAGCAGGGTATGCAGCTAACCACCAACCTGAATTGGTTGTTGTACTTTTGAGGTAGATAGATAGATAGATAGATAGCTACACTTGAATGGGCAGCTATACTTGGATATTAAGTTATACATTTCTGCCTAGGCCAACATGGCCCAGGCCATAGTTCCAGAGACAGTTATTTGCATTCATAGCAAAAAATATACTTGCCACTTTATTAAACACTCACATCTATCTACAGTGGGGGGGGGGGGGGGGGGGATGTATTTGATCCCCTGCTGATTTTGAACATTTGTCCACTGACAAAGAAATGATCAGTCTATAATTTTAATGGTAGATGTATTTGACCAGTGAGAGACAGAATAACAAAAAAAAGAACAAGAAAAACACATGCCAAAAAAGTTATAAATTGATTTGCAGGTCAATGAGGTAAATAAGTATTTGATCCCATATCAATCAGCAAGAATTCTGGCTTCCAGATGTCTTTTATACAGGTAATGAGCTAAGATTAGAAGCACTCACTTAAAGGGACCTGTCCTCAAAAGCAATCAATTAATCAGATTCAAAACTCTCCACCATGGTCAAGACCAAAGAGCTGTCCAAGGATGTCAGGGACAAGATTGTAGATCTACACAAGGCTGGAATGGGCTACAAGACCATCGTCAAGCAGCTTGGTGAGAAGGTGACAACAGTTGGTGTGATTATTCGCAAATGGAAGATGCTCCATGCAAGATCTCACCTTGTGGAGTTTCAATAATCATGAGAACGGTGAGGAATCATCCCATATGGGAGGATCTTGGTAATGATCTCAAGGCAGCTGGGACCATAGTCACCAAGAAAACAATTGGTAACACACTACGCCCTGAAGGACTGAAATCCTGCAGCACCCGCAAGGTATCCCTGCTCAAAAAAGCACATGTACAGGCCCGTCTGAAGTTCGCCAATGAACATTTGAATGATTCAGAGGAGAACTGGGGAAAGTGTTGTGGTCGGATGAGACCAAAATCAAGCTCTTTGGCATCAACTCAACTCGCTGTATTTGGAGGAGTAGGAATGCTGCCTATAACGCCAAGAATACCATCCCCACCATCAAACATGGAGATGGAAACATTATGCTTTGTGGGTCTTTTACTGCTAAGGGGACAGGACAACTCCACCGTATCAAAGGGACAATGGACGGGGCCATGTACCGTCAAATCTTGGGTGAGAACCTCCTTCCCTCTGCCAGGGCATTGAAAATGGGTCGTGGATGGGTATTCCAGCATGACGATGACCCAAAACACACAGCTAAGGCAACAAAGGAGTAGCTCAGGAAGAAGCACATTAAAGTCCTGGAGTGGCCTAGCCAGTCTCCGGACCTTAATCCCATAGTAAATCTGTGGAGGGAGCTGAAAATTCATGTTACATCAGCCTCAAAACCTTAATGACTTGGAGAGGATCTGCAAACAGGACTGGGGCAAAATCCCTCCAGAGATGTGTGCAAACCTGGTGGCCAACTACAAGAAACGTCTGACCTCTGTGATTGCCAACAAGTCGAAGGGGTCAAATACTTATTTCCCCTTATTGACCTGCAAATCAATTTATAACTTTTTGACATGCGTTTTTTTTGGGGGGGTTATTCTGTCTCTTACTGTTAAAATACACCTACCATTAAAATTGTAGACTGATCATTTCTTTGTCAGTGGAGAAATGTTCAAAATCAGCAGGGGATCAAATACATTTTTCCCCCACTGTAGATAGATGTGAGTGTTTAATAAAGTGGCAAGTATATTTTCTGCTATGAACGCAAATAACTGTCTCTGGAACAATGGCCTGGGCCATGTTGGCTTAGGCAGAAATACATAACTTAATATCCAAGTATAGCTGCCCATTAAATACATCTTATCTGACTCTTCCTGGACCATATTTCTTGACAGTTACCAATATACCCAGGCAGAGGAATGCATTTTCTTACAGACGCATAAGCAATTCATTTACAAAATTGAATTATCTGACTAAAGAGATTGTGTATTTTGGTTGTGTAGTTGTACTTCTGAAACTGACTGAAAATTGATAAAAGCCATATGGGCAGAGGAAACAGTTCATTTCATGACTTTTTAAACATTTAAATTTGTTAACTCTTAGCCCTGAAAGATTTTCCAGCTATTGTATAGTGTGGAAGCAATTTGTTATTGAATTTCATGTATGGAAATTTGAGTCTCTACATTTGTGGCTGCGGGATAAACAGTTTACCTGATATCTGTAACCATAATAGAGCAATGGAAAATGTATTAAATGTCCAACAAAATATTGTATTTTCTTTAACTTCATAACAAGTGTTATCTGAGGTAGGTATATATTTATTAAAAACATAATTTAAAATGTTTATTAGACAGGCTAGTTACCCCACACAGTGTTTTCAATATGACAACAATGAATTTGATTTAACAGTTGTGTCTCCATGAACCATAACACACCATGCCAATCCACTTGGTATTCATGGCAGAGATAGCTGGGAGTGGGTTACCAGTTCCTTCTCCAATGGGCCACAGCATACAGCTCCTGGTATTCCTAGGTGGTCTCAAATCCAAGTACTTACCAGGCCCAACCATGCATGGCTTCAGGGTGATGTGACCTCTTGGTTCCCTGACTGGAATCAAACCAAGGTCGCAGAGGTGAAAGCTCAGAACCCTTACCACTGGACCACCAGGGAACCCATAAGACTGGCATACAATAGATGAAATGGAAAGTTCTTCCTAGCCCACATACAAGCCTGGATTTGAGGATTGATCTGCTGCATACAGGCAAGACTATTGCATCTTCAGTCATCCTGGTTCTCTCACCTGTTTACAGAAAGGATATCATCAAATCCAAGCCTGTGTGTGGCCCTTCAGGACCAGACTTGGCCACCCCTTTCCTAGCCTGTCTGGTACAAATTTAAAAAATAAGTTTTAAATAAACCTGTTTCTGATCAATACCTTTTTCTGGATGTAAAGCTGCATGGTTGAACTTCAGAGTTTTGCCTAGCTGTTTCCACAAAACTTATAATAATAACAGTTCACGCTACTTACCTTCTCCAACACATTACCTTGTCACTGGCACCCACTTGAATCAACTACATCAAAACTTTTATACTCAGAAGAGCAGTAAACTGTAAAAAGTCAAATTGAAACTGTAAAGTGATAGTTCCTGTCATAGTAAGAAGAAACTGAATAATAACCATTATGTTGTGGTACTATGACTCCACAGACTGAGTGAATCTTAAAAGACCTAGCAAGCTAACATTGAAGTGTATAATTTTGAGCTGTCTGTCAGCATTTCTGATCCTACCTTAAAAAGATCCATGTCAATCCATGTCATTTGCCTTGAGTGAAGTCACCTAGGTCTGACCATTTTTTTTTGCATGTGACCATGTCCAAAGCTGCCCCAAAAAATCAGTGGGGGGGGGGGGGGGATAATTCAACTCAACTCCTAGGACAGGAAGCAACTCCCAGGTCAGGATACAGGGGTGGATCTATCCGCTGCCTCAGAGGCCTGCTCTGGTGGGCCCATATTGCTGTAGTGCACTTAAAAACTGGTTTGTTTTATTTATTTGTTTAAATTCTCAAATGCCCTGCCCCCCTAACCCCCCAATATAATTAAAGATGATGGGAAAGACATACTGCTCCATAGCGCTCCATTTGACCCCTATTCATTTTATCTGGGGTGGACTTGCCCCCCCCCCCCCCCCATCTCCCTAGTTCCTACACCCCTGCATGTGACTACACTCAAGGCAAAGAACACAACGCCTACAAAAATCCAAATTGATAGCAAGATTCACTTTAGCTGCCCTAAACAAAGATGGAAACAAAACATTCCATATGCTTTTGGTGACCTATAAATATCACCTGCATATTGCCAATAGTTGATAATCATATAATTTAAACAGATAAATAATGTGATTAAAAATCAGTCCCATTTTGGCTTATGCTATTTATTACCAACCCTCAATTCCTATTAGATACTGTGCTTTATTTTATATTTGTCCCAAAGTCTATGTTAAAGAATATCTATATTCCCTATGATCTGTAACATCAACAGAGGGACAGCACAAGTGATAGGCAAATGACAGCCATGGGGCATTCCTTAGACACTTGCAAGTCATTTCCCTGGAGTGGGAGAGCATGCCCTCCTTAAAGGAATACGAAACACAATTCTTTTTCCCATGCTTTTAACATTATCAAAGTTGTGTTTTGTATGAAAAATATTAAGTAAAACCTCTTTAGACTTCAATAAAAAAGGAACAGGAAATGCACATAGCACACAAGTATGATGCATGTATATGTATTGATGCTCATTGTCTGACAGGGGTAAACCCCCAGATTAATTAAGTATTTGAATTACTTTTTGTTCTGTTTTGAGAGCATTAGTAGCTCTATCATTAATTTATCTATCTCAACTACACACAATGACTTTTTTTGGTATCTCAACAAAACAAGGGTTAAACACCTTGTGTGGCTCTTTTAAATGACCACTGTAGTGCACTTACAAGTAAAGCTCGGATGTTTGTTTGCTGGGTAGATACCATTAAACAGTATGCAGTTTAAAATGTTTCCTTAGTTTTTAAACTGTCTGTTTTCTCCTCGAGCAGAGCTGCGTATCTCTTCCTATCTGTGTCTGTTTGGGTGTTTGGTCAGCTCTGGCATTGGCTCTGCCCCATGACATTATTAGTTCCACCCTCACTGCTTACACAAAGGTAACAGCTCCACTGCAACATGCTTGGAGCTGCCCCATAGGCCCTGTCCAGTGGCAGTACATGAGCCATCAAAGCCCCAAACCCTTTACTGAGCATGCCCAGTCTTAAGCAGAACCTAGACTGGTCAGGCTTTCATTTCCGTGTTGCACACAGACAGAGCTTGCCACAACTCTGACAGATACAAGTAGGAGGAGATACACAGCTCTGCTTGAGGAAAAAACAGACAGTTTGGAACTTGTATTAATTTTAAATTGTATACTGTTTTAATAGCCTATGCCCAGCAAACAAACATTTGAGCGTTATTTGGAAATGCAGTGGTCCTTTTAGATTACCCTAGGGCAGTAATCTGTGTAAGCTAAATCTGTTAACTTGGCTTTACTAAGAATTCTCACATGAACATCTGTTATGAGGCGCAAATACCTAAAATGTTTGTCAATGACTTTGTTTTTAAAGCTTTGTAAACGTATATGCCATTTCAATGCTTGATCACTATATTGGGATGGGGTCAGATAAATATGTCATTTGAAAAATCTCATCTGTATGAACACAAGAGAGCTAAATATTGTTTGAGGTTGCCCTGAATGGTGTACCATGCTACTGAACAATATAACAAGATTTAATGCTTTGATCACCCCCTACTGACCATCTCTTACAACTTTTGTTTATACAATGAATCCATTATTTCAATTCAAAATCAACCAAACTGCACCTTAGCAAATTAACATACTATATGTAAACATAGAATAAATCATAAAATAGTGTGTGGCTAGTTTCATCATTAACTAAAAAATGTTTGTGCATATATATATATATATATATATATACATTTATAAATACAGCAGAAATACAGTTGATGCACTGCACTCTAGGAAAACTGGACGCGGACATGAAATGAGACCACAATGCACTCTTACTCTTATTAATCCAATAACCATTTTATACAAGGCTTCTTTTAAGCTTATGCTTGCTGTATTTCTAAGCTTTAAGCGCAGCACCGGAATGGATTATGCACAAACCGGGATACTTACCCACATACAGAACTGTTTCACGCTTACTGACGACCATCAGAGTGGGGTGGGTGCCTGGTTTGTGTGACAGATTTTTGTAGAGAGTAGTTCACTAAAGCAATCACACATGGTGGGCTAAAGAGTGATAGATGGACTAACTAATGTACTATTTATTGTTGGAAATACTATATATATATATACAGTTATTATAAAGTTGCAGCATTTTACACACACGTGTATGGAAACATGCTATGTCTTAGATCAGTATATATTTATAACATAGAGTGTAGAGATTGTTGCTAACAAGTGAGGAGGGGTTGACTGACAATTTAAACCATTAATCTTTCCTGATTCCATCATTCAATAGTTTATATCTAGGGATGATATTGTACTGAGTGTTATATTATTATATGGTATCATTTGTTATTAATTCCATCATGTTTGCCAAAGACTAAATCTCAAGTCATGCAACCAATTGTTTGGGCAAGAGTGCCACAAACCATATGGGTCTTGTTTGAAACGATTCCACATCATAAATGTTCATGTGCAACTTATAAAGGGAAATTGAATGAAGAAAAAAAGATACAGCTCATCCAAAAAGGACGCCCTATATGTTTTGTAAGTGCTAAACTCATGGGAAATGACTTCATGAAAACCTGATCCAGACCCCGGTATTGAAGTCAATGATGTAGCCACATATCAGCCATGTTGACTTTACAGTACTGTACTGGAATTAATCCATCTGCATTGCACACCCATGAAATCATTTCCAGGCCACAGTGTCTTGTACACTGACCTCATCTTCTCAGGCCCAGATGCTGAATCAGTATGGTCAGGGATTAATACTATTAATGAAATGCTCTTATATTTGCAGCAAGGTTGTTTTCTTAAGGGAAAAATCAAGTTTTCATCAACTTTGCACTAAATAAAAAAAATGAATGAGTATTTTACATGAAGATAATATGTGACACTCTTTTAAAGAAAGTGACATGATAATGGGCAAAATAAATAATATATAATAAATATAGTTTTTATTATTATTATATTTAATTGTGTATACTAAAATGATAGTATACACAATGATAGCAGCCACTGTTATGGAACTTTACAAAAGGCTTACATGAAAATATTATTATAATATTTTATTTGTATTGCGCCAACATATTCCGTAGCGCTGTACAGGGGATAAGAACAGGGGAAATACAAGTTTAACAAATTCAAAAGTTGAAGGGCCCTGTTTTGAGCTTAGAATCTTAGCAGAAAGTGCTTTATCCCAAAGCACCCTACAAGACTGGAAACTCGTTACTTACAATCTTAAGGGAATTAAAGGGCAGAGAACTGGGGAAGAGTAACAAATAAGGAATAGCAAGGGTCAGGAAGCAAGTGAAAGATAGAAAGAGTTTTATTTTAGTGGGAGAGGGGAGGGATCTGCGGTGAAAGACTAGTATGCTGGCTGACCCCTATTGTTGAGATGATATATCTGCAAGTAGGAAGTCAGGTGTTTTCCATGGCTCTATAAATGTAATCTGAGTTGGGGTGGGTGGGTGAGGGGTAGGGAATAAAACTCATAGTAGAATCAAATAATACCCACAAAATCAGAATTATTTATTTGTAAACTGAATTTCATATGTCTAACATGTCTGATGATATAATTTTACATCCAAGAGTTAAAAAAAACTGTACAATGATAAAACGTATATGTTTAAAAACTTTAAGTCTAATTAAGAGCATAATTAACCGGGGGGAAAAGTCATAAACTAGTTTTTAATTAGAAAACAATACATTTTGATGCCTCTGGTGGACCCTTTGGTGGAAGGGTGTGTGTGTGAGCGAAAAGGGGTGTTTACTTTTGTGGAGAGGTCTGGTTGCATCTATTGATACAAACTTTCTGCTTCTGTGCCTGTAAGTGGGAAAGAGTGTGGTATAATTTGCATTTCATTATCTAAAGAAGGCTATTGACCACTCTCTGCTCCTTCCTCCCCTACTCCTTCTTCCACTGATAGATACATAAACATACCATCTTAATCAAGCTCTAAGGAAATGATGTAACTAACACAAAATTGATTTTTATATTCATAAACAGTCTTAAAAACTCCTGATTTTCTCTTAAAATGTTTTTATATCGACAGCTGCTAATGCTGTTAGTTTATTATGTACTTCACCAACAAGCGCCTTTATTCTTGAACTACAGCGGCCCTTTAAGTCAATTATGTGTCTAATATGAGGTCAAAGGCTGGTTTGAACAGTCCTTCATATTAGAATTAAGAAATTGGAGTTCCTAATAGGTGCTGGGTTTTATTCCATTGTTGATGGTCCTGAAATCCATAGAAAATCTGCTTTGGATCTGCAAAGAAGGTCCTATATTTTATTTAAAGGAATGTTTTAGCAGCTACATTCACATTGATGCAGATGGTAACTATGGCCCTCATTCAATTGCGATTTGGCCAATTGAATAGGACTCTAAATAAGCACATAGCATTTTTTTTTTTTTTTTTACTTTTGAGTTAGTGAAAACCTTGCTTTTGAATAGATGCTTAGGGCCTCATTCAATTGAAATTTTTCCAATTGAATAGGGCTCTATTTAAGCACAGAGCATATTATTTTTACAGAAGTTTTTAGTTAGTGAACTTCTATTCAAAAGCAAGGTCTTCACTAACTAAAAACTTCTGTAAAAAAATATCATCTGTGCTTATTTAGAGCCCTATTCCATTGGCAAAATTGCAATTGAATGAGGCCCTTACTAACTAAAAACTTCTTTAAAAAAAAATGTGGTGTGCTTATTTAGAGCCCTATTCAATTGGCCAAATTGCAATTGAATGAGGGCCTATCGCTGCATTCATAGGGCCTCATTCAATTGCAATTTGGCCTATTAAATAAGGCTCATTAAAAGCACAGCGCATATTTTTTTACAGAAGTTTTTAGTTAGTGAAGACCTTACTTTTGGATAGAAGTTCACTAACTAAAATCTTCAGTAAAATAAATATGCTCTGTGCTTATGTAGAGCTCTATTCAATTAGCCAAATCGCATTTGAATGAGGCCCATAGTCTTCAGCAAAAATCAAAATAACTGCACAAAAGATAATAATTTAAATAAATGTTTTTTACATGTAAAAAAAAATCCTTTTTTCAAGTGTAACTCTTCAAAACAGTATATTTTAAATACCGTATATGACCACAGTGGTGCTTTAACTGCATATTAAGTTACACCACTTGTCTGACCCCAGTTCAAACAATAAATGAATTGCTGTCAGTAATTTAACATGTACTTCAATGGAAAGGAAATGGGGACTTCCATATGCACCTTTTAATAAAGTCCTCTAAATTGAGGTGAAAACTATACACTGTGCACAATCTCTTGGCTGGAGACCACTTTGTGCAATCTAAAAAGGAACCTCTAATCTGATAATATGTCAGTATCCCTCTCCTGTGTTTATCTGTGTTACTTTATAATATACCTGATCTTGGCATTCAGTCAAAACTAACAATGTGCTCAGTCTAGGAAGTACACATTAAAATGTGCCCCAGGCTACAACAAATAGAAGTAACCATGTAGGATATGCTTACACAAGGCCATCATCAGAAAATGTGGGACTAGGGCGCTCTGTGTGTGTCTCTCTCTGTCACTCTCTTTGTGTCTTTCTCCCTCTCCACTGCCTCTCTTTTTGTCTCTCTCTGCCTCTCTCTCTGTCTCTTCCTTCTCTCTCCCCTCTCACTGTCTCTCTCTCTTTCTGTCTCTCTCCCTCTCCTCTCTGTCTGTCACTCTCTCTCTCTCTCTCTCTCTCATTTTCTCTCTCTAACTCCCTTTCCTCTCTCTGTCACTCTCTCTCTCTCACTCTTTCTACCTCTCTACATCTCCTCTCTCTCTCTGTCTCTCATTCTGTCTCTCTTCCTCCCCTCTCACCTTCTCTTTCTCTCTCCCTCTCCCCTCTCTCCCTCTCTGTCACTCTATCTCTCTTTATATCTCTCTCTCCTGTGTGTGTGTGGGTATCTCTCTCGGTCTCTCTATTTACGTTATGTATTTCTCCCTCTCCTCTCATCTCTCTCTTTCTCCCTCTCTCTCTCTCCCTCTTTCTCCCTCTCTCTCTCTCTGTCTCTCTCTGTCTCTCTCTCTTTCTGTCTTTCTCTCTCTTTCTGTCACTCTCTCCTCTCTCTCTGTCTCTCTCTCTCTCTTTCTATCTCTCTCCATCTCCTCTCTGTCTGTCACTCTCTCTCATTTTTCTCTCTAACTCCCTTTCCTCTCTATGTCACTCTCTCTCTCTCTCTCTCTTTCTGTCTCTCTCCATCTCCTCTCTCTCTGTCTCTCATTCTGTCTCTCTTCCTCTCCTCTCTCTCCCTCTCTGTCACTCTCTCTCACTTTTTATCTCTCTCCCTCTCCTCTCTCTCTATCTGTGTGTGTGTGTGTGTGTGTGTATCTCTCTCTGTCTCTCTATTTACAGTATGTATTTCTCCCTCTCCTCTCTCTCTTTCTCTCTCTGTCTGTCTCTCTCTCTCTTTCTGTCTTTCTGTCTCTCTTTCTGTCTCTCTCCCTCTCTCTCTTCTTCCCTTTCTCCACCTCTCTCTGTCTCTCTCTCTTTCTGTCTCTCGCCTCCTCTCTCTCTTACTGTGTGTCACTCACTCGCTATCTCTCTCTCTCTTTCTTTCTCTCTCCATCTCCTCTCTCTCTGTCACTCTCTCTCTCTCTTGTTCTATCTCTCTCCATTTCATCTCTCTCTCTGTCACTCTCTCTCCTTCTGTCTCTCTCCATCTCCTCTCTCTCACTATCTCCCATTCTGCCTCTCTCCCTGTCCTCTCTACTTCTCTATCTCTCTCCCTCTCCACCCCCTCTCTGTCACTCTCTCTCTCTCTTTATCTCTCTCCCTGTCCTCTCTCTCTATATATCTATCTATCTATCTATCTCTCTCTCTCTCTTTCTGTCTCTCTCCATCTCCTCTCTCTCATTGTCTCATTATGTCTCTCTGTCCTCTCTCCTTCTCTATCTCTCTCCCTCTCTTCTCTCTCTTTCACGCTCTCTCTCTCTTTATCTCTCTCCCTCTCCTCTCTCTCTCTGTCACTCTCTCTCTCTTTATCTCTCTCCCTCTCCTCTATCTCTCTCTCTCTCTCTCTTTATGTCTCTCTCCATCTCCTCTCCCTCCCTCATTCTGTCTCTGTCCCTCTCCTCTCTCCTTCTGTGTCTCTCTCTCTCTCTCTTTGGCCCTCATTCAATTGCAATTTGGCCAATTGAATAGCAGTCTAAATAAGCACATAACATATATTTTTTAAATAAGTTTTTAGTTAATAAAAATCTATCCAAAAGCAAGGTTTTCACTAACTAAAAACTTTTTTAAAAACAATATGCTATGTGCTTATTTAGAGCCCTATTCAATTGGCCAAATGGCAATTGAATGAGGGCCTTTCTCTCTGTCTTTTTTTTAACAGCAATGATCATATACATAGCCATAGACTCACACAGTGGGGAGAATTTACTAAGCATCTCAAGTAGCTGACGTGCATCCATGGGGAAAATGTGATCATCTGACCTCAGCAGAAATTTACTAGGCATCACTAGTGGCTGAGATGGGATAAGACTTGCTGTGAGAAAAATGTTTCTATATACGAAATGGTACATAATAAATATAGGGATGCACATCTCCGACACTTAGTCAATTCCCCCCGGTGATGCACATTTATCTATTTTGTCTGTCCCACCTAATTAAACATTTTACTGTAATAAACAGAAAAATCTTTATGCACATTTTAGTTTCTTCACTGTATTTGTTTACCTCTGCCATTTCTGCTGGAAGGCCGTTCCACTTATCCACCACTATTTTTGTAATGCTGTACCTGTGTACATTACTCCTAACCCATCTACCCTCTCGTAACCTTCTGCACTATTCTGTTTCTGGAAGATTCTTTCATTCTAATTTTATTAAACCATAATATATGCTCAGGGTGAATCATGTTTAACAAAATATAATTTACTAGCGCTATAATCTATTAATTGATGATATCTGAGACTGGATCCTCTGACCTGTTGTAAGACTTATAGCCAGTCCTCCGTGCATTGGATGGACTGCTGAATGTCTTACTTGTATAAATGTCTACAGTTCTTCTTGTAAGAGAACCCTCCCCTCTGAGTCACTTAGAGCAACATTGTCAAGAAAATTTCACAGATATGACTTTGCGCTGTGCTCACCATGAACCCAGCAACACAGAGAAGCATTAAACCCACTGATATTGAGTTTCTATTCCACTGGACGTATTAATTCATTGCTGCTAAAACCCCAAACCTCAAACAGACATAGCACAGAATGACTGTTTCATTTGGATGTGAATTTTTAACAAACAGTATTTTTATTCCTTTTTTCAAATACAAACTTTAAGTAATTTTTATACAAATAAATGAAAAATAATTCCAACCATTAGATTAGTCAAAAATCCCTATAAAAGCAAATATTAAAATAAATAAATAAATAATTTAAAATAATAACTACTATAAAAATGTATGTTACAATGAATGTGGTATATATTAGATTGCATCATAAGTACTTTTAATATGTTTTCTTCTTCAAAAGTTGCTTATAAATTATTTCCATAAATAGGCCACAGATGCCAAACTGATAGATATGAGTTGTAAAGTCTATGTCGTATATATTCCATCACTGAATTTAAAATTAATTCGGCTTTTTAGCTATTCCAGACCAGTATATGGGTGTTTGAAAGGTCATCATACAATTTAATAAAGACTTTTTCTACTTTAAGGGCCTCATTCAATTGCGATTTTCCCAATTGAATAGGGCTCTATATAAGCACATAGCATATATTTTTACAGAAGTTTTTAGTTAGTAAAATTACATAAAATTATATTACCAATATTCAGTCATTAACATAGAACATACATGGCTATATATGACTGGCAAATTCTGTTATCTCACACTTGAAGTGGTGTAAATTTAACCTGGTTTATGAAAATATTAATATTTAATAAAAAAATGTATTTATATTACATCTATACATATTTATATTTATATAATGTGACATAGACTGTGTAAAATTAATGTTTATTAACAATATACATTTTTTAAATAATTTTAGGATATGGTTGCCAGACTTAAATTATAAACAAAAGTGTGTTGCTCATCATAATGTGCAGGCTAGTTATCTTGTAATGCCAACCATTACATCTTTGACAACCAATATTGCACATTTGATGGGGCATGCGCAGAATCTAAACACATACTCCTACATAAATGGTTGTTACACTGACCCCTAACATGCAGGGCCAGATCTACCTTTTTGGAGCCCCTAGGCAGTGAAGTGGAGGAGCCCATGCAAGTGAGTACGCAAGGTATGCACAGACCCATTTTTGCCTTTTCTGTGCATGTAAATTCCTTCCTTTTCCTGTTGTAACTCTCTTGTTCTAGGTGGTTACTCCCTAGTAGCCAGTCTATGAACGGCAGCATTTTTTTTTTGTATAAGCCAGGAACCATTTTTTTATAAAAAAAAGTTGCGCCCATCACAGGAAAGCGCACCTAGGCGGCTACCTAGTTGGCCTAATGGGTAATCCGGCCATGCTAACATGCACACACTACTCAGTTTGTGTCACAAAAATAGGTGGATAGGGGGTGAATTTGTAATGCTACATCAGGCATTAGTGAGCTGACCTAATTATAATGCCTGAGATTTAATAAATGGCAGACGTGAATCGAGATAGTATGCCACGTTAGATGACTGTTTAACATTCGTCCTCTTAGTACATTTTCCCAAGGTGAAAAGAGATGAGATAATGTGAGAAGGGAGTTTATTCTCATAGGATATAGTACATAGTAATTAAGGAGATAAAGTACGATGCACTTGAGATACTCCAATGTACATAATATGATATAAATTGCATTTATATAATTTGCTTAAATTAATCCTAGTGTATTCCAATAAGAATATCCTGGGAGGAGATGATTTCTGTGTTTTATCTAGGACTACCAAATCCTTTCCAAGAAATCCTACATCTTTCCCAACACCCCCACATTCTGTTCTCTACTTTATGATTATATAAATGTTTTAATATACAGATATAATACATTACGGTTATACATGCTGTTAAAGAAATTACTCCATGCAAATAAAAGCAACATGTTACTATTCTTTATTGAAATGCTAATATTATATAAAATATATTAGAGTAAAACTATATCAATCAATTGATCTGAAGCTTGTGTTATTTGGATTTTGGATTCCGTTTTTATAATTCTGTGCTTCTACATAATTACATTTATATAAGTTTTATCTTGTAATTTATTAGGGTTTATAAAGATTTTTTATCATTTATTCTCACTATAAGTTCTTATGTTTGAAAGATACATATTGTTATTTCATATTTATTTTTCTAATGTAATCTGCTTTAAAAATAATAACTTATACTACAAAACTAAAAGTTTAATGAGACAAAAACCTGTGGCCCTGAGTGGTGCTATTTATCTCTATGGGTCAAAGCTTTCTTGGTAAAGACATACTGATCCATAGCTCTAGAGGCCACAACTGGTAATGCACAATTACATTTAATTTTGCAATTTTTTGACTCCCCTGTTCATATAATCTGGGGGGGGGGGGGGGTTTGTCCCCCCCATCCCCCCAGTTAATTTGCCCTTGCTTGCATTTTTGTGGCCTGTGTATGTTTGTTTCATTAAACAAAATGCATAATTATTGAAAAAATAAGCAATTTATGAGCTTGGGTAATGAGCTATAGGACCATTTGTTTCTAAATTAAAACTGGCAATTTTTCAGAAAGCAAAAAAAAAAAAAGTTATGCAGCCTTTACATGCAGTAAGCATTTGCGGTTTTAGATGCCACATTTTGCATGGTGCAGATGGAAACTTCCTCTTTTCTATATTTTCTCCCACCCTAGGAAGTAGAAGAGCAGAGACCAACATGGCAGTTGTGACAGCAGCACAATTGCCCATAAAATCTAATAAATAAGAGGTTGTATTATTGATTTACATTCTCAAAGTGTTCCCTATTATCAAGCGTAATTCTTTGAAATACTATATTTGAAATGTAGGACTACACTGGTCCTTTAACACAGGGATATATTTTGGGCATAATTGCAATTAACTCATATTTTTCAATTTAAAATATCAATGATGACCCAATGGAACTCTGTGCAACTCTTATTAGAGGTAAAACTTCATCCCCATTATCACTGGCTCTATAGGCTGAACACACTCTCCAAATAATAATAATTGCTGTGGAATCTACCATTTTGGTTTCTGTTAATGTCATAGGTCGGCACGAAACTTGGAAGCAGAGAAAGCTTCTATCTGTATATTGGGAATGTATGTGCTTTCAATTGGAAAATTAAAATGTATTTTGTTTGTAAGGGCATAGCCTTCTGAGAAAGTAGATCTTAGTGAAGAAATTTGCATATAAAAGTAACAAAAATATAAAGGTTTTGTTTATTTTTTTATTTGCTTTCTGAAACATTTCCTATTATGAAGTTTAGCTATTCAAAAGACTATAATGAAACAATATGACCACAATCATCCTCCAATATTTTCAAAGTGGGGTATTTACTAAGCATCCCTGTATTTACTATGTACTATTCTATTGGGCAAGATTGAAATCACAGCCCTTTTTACCGCATTTCAGCCATTTAAGATCCCCTCCCCACTCAATGAGTTTTTACCTTATTGTATTTAACCCAAACTCTCTTCAAATAGTTATTATAAATGTATTAAACAAGAAGTTGTACTATATTTAAAAAGAATATTGGAGTTGTATTTAATTTTTTCAATACATATTCACAAACTTGGATTTATGTAATCAAGTGGGCTTGAAATGTAATTATTTCTGCAATTAAGATGCAAGAATTTCATATATTTTATGTGGCAATGCAGATATTATAATGGCAGATAATAAACAATACTTGAGTCTAGAATGTCCGTTCTCCTCTCTATATGACTTAAAAATCACACATTTGCTATCAGGGGCGTAGGAACTGGGGGAGATGGGGGGGGGGGGGGCAAATCCCTGATTTCCTTTAAAAAAAATGTATATTCATGATTTACATGCATCTAATGTGTTAATTTATTATAGTTCCCAATCAAGTCATTTTTCTTGTATTACAGAGATCCTTTAAAACGCAGCCAAAGATTTTTTTAAGTGAACATGAACTGAACAATAACAAGTGAAAATGCAAAACATTTGAAAGTTATATATCTGAATAAATATATCAACATGGGTCCTAAATGCTTGACATTACTAGACAAATCCCCCTATATCAAAATTAAACTTAATCATGCATTACCCCATTTGGAACATTACACATAATAAATTGGCATTTAGACATACAGCACTATAGAGCAGTATGTCTTTCCCAAGAAAGCTTTGACCCATAATTTATATGTACACACACATATATATATATATATATATATATATATATATATATATATACACGCACATACTACGCATTTAATAATTTATGATATAATTTACAGTGCTTCTATATGATCTAATTCCTATTGGGAAAAACTACCGTACTGTTCCATGTGAACGCTTACACCCACCGCATAACATTGCTGCTGTATTAAAAGTGCTGCGCTTGTACACCCAACATTTACAGTATATTTGAATGACACTGTAAAACTAGATATTTGTCATGATATATACACAAAAAATATATGAAAATGTTTATTATTGAAGAATATATACTATTTTTTCCATACCAGCTTAGAATAGAAAGCATAACTATAATGGTGCAGGGTCCAAAGGACAAAACTTACAAGGAAATACTTGATGACATTAATATGTGTGGATGAGAGGAGAGAAGGGAGAGGGGGATATGATAGAACCGGAAAATATATCAAAGAGTTTAATAAAGTTCAAGAGGGAAGTGTCTGAGAAGAAGAGGAAATCAAAAACAAGATGATTTGAAGTTAAAAGGTGGAAGATTTAAGGGAAATGTGAGCAAATGCTACTTTACAGAAAGGATAGTAAATGGAAAATGGAAAAGGCTTCCAGTGAAAGTGGTATAGTCAAAGGTCCTCATTCAATTGCGATTTGGCCAATTAAATAGGGCTCTAAATAAGCACATAGCATATTTTTTTTACATACGTTTTTAGTTAGTGAAGACCTTGCTTTTGGATAGAAGTTCACTAACTAAAAACTTCTGTAAAAAAATATGTTATGTGCTTATATAGAGCCCTATTCAATTGGCCAAATTGCAATTGAATGAGGCCTGGAAAAGCAAAGGCTATCTTTTGATATAATGAAGCCACATTTTAGGTAGATGGAATGGGCACGTGAGATGGGTTTTTTGGTTCTTATCTGCTATCAAGTCTATGTTTCTCTTCTTCCTATATTATGTTGAATAACAGATTATAAAATGAGTTAGAATTCTGATCTTTGGATGTAAATGTAGCAAAGGGATCATTGGGTAATTATGTCACTTATATTAACAGGTTTTATGCCCCAGTATCATCCTAAAAATCATAAACTCTAAAATATAAGAAAACTGGGATTAAAAATATCTTGTTATTTGAACTGAGAGCTAAAAAGTATTAGTCATTATTTATTAACCATTTCTAATGCAGCTGAGCAGATTATTCTGTGGTTAATCAGAAATGTCCAATTAACTGGAGGGATGAGGACAGCTGTAGTATATTACCCCAGATTCACTAAGCTTTGCGAGTGCGGTGAATTCTATATAGTAAAGGGTAACACTTTGCAGCTCCTGGAAACCTTAGTGAATCTGCCCCACTGTCTTCCAGGTTCACTAAACTACTGCTGTGGGTTACTCAGTCCTATGCTGAGACTGTGATGGCAATTCTGCACCTAGCATCCAATGATCTGCTTAGCAGCATCTATGAAATGGTAGGGGGGATTTACTAAGTGCTTTCTCGGCTATGATGAGAGCAGAGCCGACAGAAGGGGGAGTGGGTTGTCAGTTCCTTCTCAAGTGGACCATAATTTGTCTGACCTCTCTGCTATGATGTACCCATCTTGGGTGACCCTACATGGGATAGCTCCCAGTTTCATTGAGCCACACAAGCCCCTTCACCTTCACAAGGTAGTGATCCAGAAGGGGTCACTTATTTTACTATGTTCTTTTTCCTATGGGAAAACAAAGCCCTTCTAACCTCATCTCAGGCGAGGAAGTACTTAGTAAATTTACCCCAAGATGAGAAAAGTACAGTACATAGTAAATCAGGGGATAACACGGGATGCCCTTGAGATGCTTAGTAACCAAACTCTCTGATTCTGGGAGATGTTTCATGTATTACACAGACTTGTGCATGCTCAGTGCTAAATTACATTACCCAAAATTTACTAAAATGACAGAAATGGTTCAGTTTACTAAATAAATTTAAAATATTTGTGAAACAAACATAATTGCAATTACTTGTAAAGTAGTAGTGCATTAAATTGATACAGAAATTGCAGTTGTTTTATATTTAAAAAAAACAAACAGATCCAATCTAGTGATTTTATCAATATAATTTAATGAAGTGAGGGGTGGTAGAGAAGATAAGCATGCCTGATGATATCCATATGTTTAATGACACTGACTTAACAATTAAACATTTATGTCACTGTTACTATTTTTAACTGGGCATGCTCATCTCCCCTATAATCCCCACTTCTAATCTTAAATAATTGCTGCTGATAAAACTATCAGCTCTGAGAGTGGTTCTTTCAATTCATTTACAAACACACTTCCACAGTTGTTAATTACAAATCATAACTGTGTTTATTTTTATATGTACATTTAATGTATTGAATAAATGGGATCTTTGCTGTGTCACCATAGTTTGGCAGTGACTGCAAACTAATGTCCCCATAGGAAAAAGACATCACCATTTGTACCTGTATATGTTTCGCAGTGTTTGGGAATCTTAAGGAATCTTGGGAAATAAACTGCACAGATATATATATTCCCAGTGGGGCATCCTGTAACAGCAGCACAAGGTAACAGCTGCATAAAATGTATGTGAGACGATCATATTCATTTGTTTTGTCCTGTTGTATCTTTTCATAGGTTGTAAAGTTACAAGGTACTCATAAAAGTGATTGTAATTATCTAAACGACGTTCTCTTCAAAATTATAAATACAGTAAATATGTCAGTGGGTAGGATTCCCAGCTTGTGCATAATCCAACCTTGACTGTGCATAAAATCTGTGTAATGCAGTGGGCATAAGCTTAAAGGAAGCCATGTTTAAAATGGTTATGGATTGAAGACCAAAGCATTTGTGGGTACATCTGCATGTCCCTGCTCAGCTTCCTAGAATGCAGTGTAATAACTGTTTTTCTCAGAATTCTGGGCATGAAACAAGTATTTTTTTACTTATTTTAGACATTCAAATGTGAACACAAATGTACTATTTATATACTTTATCTATATAGATAGATAGATAAATAGATGGATGGATGGATCTAGATGGATGAATGGATCTAAATGGATGGATCTAGATGGATAGGTGGATGGATAGATGAACTGTCACATACACTGACATAAATAAATAGATAGATAGATAGATATTGACTCAGAATAAATAACCTAATAACTATCTAAATATATATGAAGTCCAGTATTAATTACTCCTGTAGATGATAGATAGATAGATAGATAGATATTGGCTCAGAATAAATAACTATATATATATATATATATATATATATATATATATATATATATATACTTTGTGCACAACTACAGTGCAGCCTTTGTCTCTGTGAGTAGCTGCTATAAAAACCCTACACCTCATCTGCTTAGACAATATGGATATTATATAACAATATGCAACTTTGGAGCCACAAACTATGTCCGACTCTGAGTATTCTGACCCACGGAGCTTACAATCTATCTGCACACCCAGCTACAGATTAAACTGACAGGATCCAGGTGAGATAAGTAATTACTAATAATACCAATGCAGATCAGTTTACTAATTGTCCAAAAGTGGTAGATATTTCATATTTTGTACATATTTTTTTAAATCATTATCAATATTTGAAATATCACGTTTTATTTAATTTGTATGAGCCGGTTACCAATAAATGCCACTAATATTACTGGATTTAAGTAAAGAATAACGAAACAGGACTGAAGGAACCCCCCAATTATGCACAAATATTACTGTGTGTTTGCAATGTATATGATATTATTACTATGATTAAAACCCTATTACTGCAATGCACATAATCATACACTTACTGAATTCAGATCTATTTTATAATGGATTTAATTGTACTCTTATCTTGAATGTGAGCATTTCAGAGTATAACGTTACTATATTATGGACACTTGTATACAGTATATAGCTTAACATTATAATAACTATATATATATATATATATATATATATATATATATATAATTGCAAATGTAAAATAATCTGTCAATATATAATGGATTTAACTATATCATTCCAGCGTATGGAATGTATAATTGTGATTAATATAATTATATCACAGTATAGTATTGCATTGGAAATTACTATTATTATGTTAAATGTATCTGAATGATTTCCATGAATGTACCTGGACAAAACTGTGTGCACGCATTAAAAATACCTTTAATTTAAATAAATGAACGTAACACAATTAATACATAATATACCATTATATATATTGTATTATTAGCTTAACTACATTATCACAAGGTATTTAACTGTATAAAAACAAGTTACATATACTTCTGTAAAATGGTCTGTACAAAAAATACTAATATTGTCCACTAATAAATATATTATATACTACCAATACACATTAGTTTTCTGTATAAATAATGTAACCGCAGTTACTAGTAACATGAATGCAATAAAACCATGAATAATTACTGTATAATAATAAATTCACTGTATTATTATCATTTAAAATCTGAAATATACAATGAAAAGAGCATTATTAGTGCTGTAAATTTAACTAATTACACTTGATAAAATTATAGTATTTAAAAAATAAAGCAGCATACTTAGAACGAATTAAAACTTTAAAATAGCAATTATTAAACGTCTACTATTAAATATTAACCATAATTCTATATTTATATCTTATTTACAATGAGATATTATATTACTACGAATGTTACTTAAATACAATAAATGCGATTATAAAATTACAGAAAAACAACTGTTTATTTAAAATGAATAACTCCAGGTAATTGCAATAAATGTCAGTGTAATATTATTATGCAAGTATTATTACTACAAACGAGTAGAACTAGATGACACAACTAATATACCAACAATTATAAAACATCCAAATGCACTATTCCATCAAAAAAAATCAGTATAATTGCAGATATTATAAATTTATGATTACAATATTTATAATTGTACTATTAAAAACTAATTTCACAAATATATCATATATTATTTTATTTTTCTTCCCATAAATTCAGCTATATATGTGTGTATATATCATGTTTGCATAGTTCCCTGATAGTTGTGTTCCTCTGTAATGTGATTTCTGATCTATCACTGCATAGTTGCCCCCTTCTCCTCCCCTTTAACTCCCCCCCCAGCAATCTGTCAGTAATTTCTTGGACTCCCAGCAGTTTCCAAAGCAAATGTTGAGTCCTGGTCTTTGTGTTGACTCAGTTGGATGAGAGGTGCAGTATCTCTCAGAGGGGTTTGGCACTGAGGGCTGGCTCTACCAACACATCCTCCCCTTGTCTGTCCTGCACAGGGGGGAATTGGGGACATAGATCTGCCTTCACATACAAGCAGCAACCATCCACACATGAGAGTATTAACCCCAGCCACATACTGGGCTCCTGGCTGACCAGTGTCCCTGGAGTTGTGTCCTGGGTGACTCACCCCTCTGGCCAGGATGGCTCTGAGCTCCAGGGCTCATGCCTTCTCTGTGGAGTCACTAGTGGGGAAATCAACTAAAAGAAAGCTAGAGGATAATAACACAGCAGATGATCAAACTGATGAAGCCATTCAGGAGGATAATGCCAATGTGGAGACCACAAGGAGCCAGGACACTGGTGAGTTCTGTGGTTTGGTGCCCAAGTGACCTTGGCAGTGGGTTTATGTGCTGTATATATGTGGATGTGACAGTATGGACCAGAGATGGGGACTGCAATTCAGAAATATTAGGAGGCTGATAGGATAAATCTAACAAAAAAACAGAGATGGATTTTTGCCTAATAATTTGCTAAAAGAAGTATGTAAATGACTGACTAGGCATATATAACATTATATGATTTAATACTCTGGAAATATATATATATATATATATATATATATATATATATATATATATATATATTTATATATATATATATATATATTTATATATATATATATATATATATATATATATATATATATATATACACATATGTATGGATGGGTTAATATTATACGAGTGTGTATGTGTGAGAAAGACTTATCAATAATATTACTTTGTATAACTTGGCCCTAATACTAAGGATTGCTGTATAAGGCTGGAGCGATATCAGAGCAAACAAATGATATTGTGATATTTTACTTGACCTATTCTGCTTATTTTGTAAGTTAAACAGATAGATGAGATTTATTGCTTATCGGATATGTATATGGCTGGGTTATTCTACTAACTAATAAGCCACTGGTATAACAAGAAAGATCAATCTTATTATTGATACATTTATATTGCTGGGTTGATTTGTTTAAACGTTTGTGAGCTTTGTTTAATTACTGTTATAATTAATTAGCACCTTAAATCCATTTTTAAAAACTTGAATGATAATTTAGAAAAATATACACTATGAATATAGAAAAAATGTACATGAAAAATGTAACACAAATATTTTACTAATTTTACAAATTGAAAATAAAAAACACTTTGTAAATACATTTTAAAACTAGACCGATTTTGGAATAAAATGTATGCTTTATATGGATGTAATCGTATTATTATATTATACACTAATTAAAACTAATACATTTTTACATGAGTGGACTATTAATTGACCAGTCTATAATTTATACATAGCTGGTAAATTAATTTAGGATTTATATTACTATATTAGTCTATGATTAATAAAAGCTTCATATGTTTCAGATCATAACTTAAAAATACAATATAGCTGGGTCATATTGTTTTTATTACCAGAAAATTTGTATGGTGGTGTCAGTCATAAAACTTATATGAAATACATGTATATATATATATATATATATATATATATATATATATATATATATATATATATATATATATATATGTGTGTGTTATAATGAATAATATTCTACTTTAGGCTGTACTAATCTGCCTACAGCTTTAGCAGATTGGGTCAGCATATAAATACATAAATAAATAAATACATGGAATAATAATAATATGGAATAAAAATAAAATGGAAGCTTTATATAAATGGGTCAGTCATTTTACTAATAATATCCTTATATAGGTAATGTATATCATAGGTGTATTTTATATTTATGTCTCAGTAATGTAACTATTATTAAGAGCAAACAACAAATAGGTCATCTCTGTTATATAGCTAGGTAAGTTTTATAACTAATAGGATAACCCAAGAGCAGCTCACTGGGGCTGTGAAGACTTTTTTATGCTAATGTAACAACTTTGCAGTGGATACTAAACATGGTGAATTTAGGTCTTTGTGGGGAGGGTTCAGTCTAATAATCAGTAGTTTTTATGGCTTGATATTTATCAGATCTATTATAAAGATGTATTTCATCTATATATGATAAAAGTGCAGTTCTTAGAGCATTTACAATATAATGACATGTCTAGCTAAACATAATCAGGTATTTTTGACACATTAGATTATAGAAAATAATATATGTTACATGACAATTGGATAGATAGACAGACAGACAGATAGATAGTGTGATATATATGAGATAGATGATAGATAGTGTGATATATATGAGATGATAGCTAGATGATAGATAGATCGATAGATAGACAGACACTCTAATATGGTTCCTTCTCAAACCATCAGTAAACAATAAATTACTTTGAAAGAAACCAAGCAGACAATAGTCAAAATTTACTAAGCTTCACTTGGATATTGATGAGGCAGTGATGGCTGTTTTGGTAAATTCCAACTAACAATCCACAATAACTCCATTAATCATAAACTTATTATTTTTTTATTTTTTCACTTAAAAAAATATTTTGAATCCACCCACTCCCCTTGTATGCCTGGGAATAGTGGCATGGCAAACTGGGAATAAACATTGGTTGGTGTTGTCTGTAGCTTTATGCCCCAAATCCCCCAAAACACTGTAAAGAAACTTGCAGCCTTATTAAATTGCTATTCAGTAAATTTAAAAGGGCTCTATATAAGCACATAGCATATTTTTTTACAGAAGTTTTTAGTTAGTGAACCTCTATCCAAAAGCAAGGTCTTCACGAACTAAACACTTCTGTAAAAAAAACAACTATGTGCTTAAAAAGAGCACTTTTAAATTTACTGAATCACAATTTAATAAGGCTGATGATGTCTAGTTCAAATTTTATTTCAAAGTCCAATAAAGCAATATAGTGTGAACCTAAGATCAATGAAGAAACCAATGTTCACTCTATTTTTTTAGCAGTTAGCCATTGTAACATCTTTATAACACATTTATTATTTTTTTATTGCAAAAATACTTGCACCCCTATCTGCTTTACTGGCTAATATATAACCACCCTTACTCTGTGTCCTAAATCGCTGTGGTAAACTGTCATAAATTAGTTCTAGACTAGTCAGGGATTACCTGACTTAATTTTTATTTTCTGCCCACTCATATGTAATATTTAATGTACATGAAAGAGGGGTATAAACATTAATTTATGTTTTAAAATACATAATCCCATATTTACTAAGTGGTTTGAAAGTTCTTTGCTGAAGGTTGGGATGGCTGCTTCCTATTGGTAAAGTTACATCTGCAGCTCTTCATATATGTAGCCAGTATATAACACTGGCTTAATCTGATTATTTGATATATATTAAATTATTGGTGATATTCACTTGTCACAGAAAACCATTTGGTATTATAGAATACGGGTTACAACCCAATTTTGCTATGGATGTTATCCATGTAGCTGGCATTAGCAGATATTAGTCTATTTGTGAAAGCTAGTGGAACATAACACATAGAATATATGTAGACAATTAGATGAAACTTGTAAAACATAATAATTCTATACTAAAACCACAAATTAGTCAACATACTCTAAAATTAAGTGAAAATCTTGGTTATTATAAATTGAAGTTACAAGGTATTGGATACAGTACATGTTGCTTGAGTGTAATTTGATTATCACAATTGTAGATGAACTGGGTCGTATTTTATCCAGGAAGGCATGTGTTCATCTAGGCATGTAGAGGATCCCTGCAGTGTTTAGCTTGGATGTAGGTATTGTGCTAGGAATTTGATATGTCCTATGGGACTACACATCCTTTGATCTTCATATGAATGAGTACAAATATACATTGGGTACAAAAAAATAACCTTGGTTGGATTTTCTGATGAAACAATATGGTTGTGCTATTTGATCATATAACTACAGAAATCTTATAATTCACATGGAAATATTTCGGATTTATGCTGGCTGTCCTAGGCCATTCAGATTTATATGCCCCACTTGCAGCTCCTCATGTCCCCTTTCTATATCTCAAATCATAAATATATGTGTATATGGTATGTGATAAAGTGTTACAGACCAAAATATCACTGAGCATAGACCTTTCTGTGCATATACAAACATATTTCAATGTACTGCGCTGCATCTTCAGGCAGCCTGCTGCCCCCTGAAAATGTGCTCCCCTAGGCCTGGGCCTTGTTGGACTAAGCAAAAACACATCACTGAGTTTACGCATGGACCAGCTAAATATTTTTCAATAATATAGTAATATAGAAGGCATAAATGTCTGTGACATAAAAATGGTGATCTTGGAAACTAGAGGCTTATAGTGTATACTTTTCTAGAAAGAAGCAACATGGATTTATATGACTTTAATGACTCTGAATAAAAAAAAAGACAATTTAGTCTCATATTGATGGTATTATCATATGATAATAAAAAAAAAAAATATTTTGCCCTTGTGTAGAAGTACAATCGCTGCCGTATGGGGAAAATTACTAAGAACTTTCGCTTAAGGTGAGAAGAGCTGAGATAACGTGAGAAGGGTTGTTTTTCTCCATAGGAAATAGTAACAAGATGCACTGAGTAAATTCCCTTCATAGGCTGAATATCTATTAAATATATTTTGGATGACAGCAGTGCTCATAAAGTAACTAAAGGAAACCTGAAAAAAGAACCAATGCAGCACACAAGTACTGGCTTATAGACCTAAAGTGGAAAATATAAAATACATTTATTTTAAAAATAAAGTTTAAAATGACTAGATCTCGTACAAAAAGCTCAAATAATTGATTTTATGAAGCAGTTACCAACTATAGTCTAGAAGAGTCCCTTGTCATTAGGACTAATCACCATAATCATTATCGGTAATGTCTACTAACCCTTGGCTAGTTCAGCAAAGAGTGTAAAGTGGGACCCTTGAGGCGAAAGCTTTTGGTTATGTCAGCTTTACAATTAACTAGCCCCTATCAAACGCCCCTAATTATGTCCTTAAAATAAAAAAAATCTTTATCAAGGTTTAAGAAAGGATTCTTTAGGACAATAATTGGTAACTACTGCATATAATCCATTTTGAACATTTTCATAGAATTCTACACCATTTATTATCTACTAGTTTTCATTTGGTTACCTGTTTAGTTGTAGTATTTTGAAGAACTGTAGCATATAACGAGCTAAGTCATTTTATAAATTTGTAAAGTATAAACAGCCTTTAATGTCTTACATCTTAAATGCAGAATGGATTGCTGCGCTACTGACTGTAAGACTTTTCCTACAATTCAGTATATTTCTCTAACAGGAGGTAAAATAATACATTTAATTAATTGTCTGTTATGAATTATAAACATGGCAGACTAATTGATTGCTTTTTTTATGTCTGGTACGGATAATCAATAATCAAGTTAATTATACAGTTTTTTTGGTATGGAGATGTTCACATAGCTGGAGTGTTGTGGTGGCCTTTTAGTTCCTGAATTATAGGGACTCTGTCACCCCAAAATCAAATTGTTTATTTAGGTTCTTATTAAAGAGCATGAAAAACTGACTATAATCGGGTTTATCCATTTTTTTGTAACGTTATTAAATCCTGGGAAATTCCATGTTGTTGGTGCAGTATTAATATACTATATATTATATATACTATAATATAATATATTAATTAGCTGCTTTTTGCATGACTTAGAATTACAATCTGCTTGTCTGTCTCTGTGATAGTCAAAATCAAGACATCCCAATGTTATCAGACAGTTAGACCCCTTTCCCAGCCTTGGACCCTCACATTAGTATGCTGAGCCATGCATTAGCTTACGGGAGTCACAAAGTCAATTCTAATTTTTTCAGAAATTATTTACTGTAGAAAAAAACTGCTAGCACACTATCTAGCTTATTTTTAATGCTCATTACAATTAAAACAACTTCCTGTTGGGACGATAGTGTCCCTTTAATAGCCAGGATCTCTTACCAAAGCAGAAGGTTTATCAAGCCAGACACGTAGATTACTATTTTTAAGGTATTTTAAATAAATTAAATTAATTGATTATTTTATTTATAGATGGCAATTAGCATGGAAACTCATATAACCAAACAAACAAGTGAATGCCTCCCATAAAATATATAATTCCTGGTTTGCATTTATAAATTGGCGGATATAATGAGACTACTGGAGTAATATATGTTTACCCAGCTATTGCTGTTATTAATTGCCTCAAGAGTATGTCTCATTTTAAATCGAAATTTATCCAATCAATTTGTTCAATTTAAAATTCTTAATAAAATTCCTTACTATGGGCCTCATTCAATTGCTACTTACTTGAGATCCGGGCCCGCAAGTAGAGATAGCAAGTTACTTTGCTATTCAAATGTCTCCTACTTGCGTGCCCCTTTCGTGTTACTAACTGTGCGCTACTTTCCCTTACTTTACTCATAATCGCAAATTACTTTCCTCAAAGCCTTTGATCTTTCACGGCCGCAAATTTCACCCTTCCTTCAAGCCTGTAAATGGCTGAACACGAACAACAGGTTACTGGTACAAAGGAGGTCTCGCAAAGGGCTTAATTACAAATTGTAGCACTAATTAAGCAAAAAAAAGAGCAATCCTGTACTTTTATTAAAAGTGAAAGTGATGTTTGGTCTTAGAATTCATAGCACAACATTCCTATGGGCTCTAACCTCCAAGCCCGTATGACTTTGGAATCAAACTCCATATTTTATTGAAGTCCTATGGGCTTGAATAACGAGTTACGCGCTTGGAGGTTGAAGCCAATAGGACTTTGTACGGAAATTAAACATGAAATATAGTATTTGATTTTGGCGATGTGCGAGCTTGAGAATGTTGTGCTTTTAATTCTAATGTCACCCATTGTGTTCCTCATCATTTACAGTGCTGTATTGAATTTATATTTGCATTTACAGTGCTCAGTTAGCAGGCTTGAAACAAGCGTAAGCACGCAAATGCTTACTGCCGATAGCAATGTTTATGATTATCGGTAAGGGGGACTAACTTGCGGGACCAGCAAATTGAATAGGCAAGTAAAAGTAGAGCTACTGGAGCAAGTAGCCCAAAAGTAGCAAATCAGAAAGTCACTTGCAAGTAACACCCCTGGATTGAATGAGGCCCTATATATGCCAATTTATACATGCAAACCAGAAATTGGAAATAATCAAAGTATGATTAGCGGTGAAAGACTCCACGACGCACACTAGATCAGATGAGGATCTGAAGAACGCGTATATAGTACCTCATAATTCTGAGGTATATATAGGTGAGAGTCCACCTACACATATTTTAATTTTTTGTGCTTTGTTTACATACACTTAGGACTCCGGCGTGAACAGTGCCCAGAGGAGTAGAAGCACATCAAAAGTTAATTACCAATAGAAGAATCAGCAAGATTAAAATACGACCTTCCACTATTATTAACACCAGAAACAAACAAATCCTCCATTAACCTTTCTGAAGATCTCTCTGAGCACTAAGGCCACTCCACTGGCACCTAACAACCCCAGAAATCCAGTTTTACCATATATGATATAGTTTAACCTTTTTTTTAAAAAAAGAAGCTTATATTACAGCTTGTATTTTTTTACCTGCTAATCAGCTGTCTCACCCATTAGCCAAATCGGTAATAGTATTTATTACTAGAGTGTAATGACTACTAATGATTTAAATTATACCATGTTTCAAAACTCCACTGTGTTAGTGGAGACTGATATAATATATTCTTGCAAGTTACAATCGTGTTGATGTTTCAAAGAGAAACCAACTCCTCTGATTCTACTGCGCAACTTTGTACAACTTTGATCTTCTGTAACCGCACATTAACTGTATATTACAGTGCCTTGAAAAAGTATTCACCCCCCCCCCCCCCCCCCGCATTTTTCGTGTTTTGTTGCCTCACAGCCTGGAATTAACATGGATTGTTTGAGGATTTGCATAATTTAATTTACAGAACATGCCCACAACTTTGAAGATGTTTTTTTTTTTTTTTTTTTTATTGTGAAGCAAACAACAAATAGGACAAAATAACAGAAAAAGTCAATGTGCATAACTATTCACCCCCCTAAAGTCAATACTTTGTAGAGCTACCTTTTGCGGCAATCACTGCTCCAAGTCGCTTTGGATAAGTCTTTATGAGCTTGCCACATCTTACCACTGGGATTTTTGCCCATTCCTCCTTGCAAAACTGCTCCAGGCATTTCTGTCTATGTTTCTGGTTGTGCTTATCCGTATGGTTTTCCTGGCAAAGATACTGGAGTGGGTTGCTAGTTCCTGACCTCTCTGCTGTGACCTGCCATCTTGGGTGACCCTACATGGCATAGCTCAAAGCTTTATTGAAGTACATAAGCCCCTTCACCACAACAAGGTAGCAACCTAGAAGGGGGTATACACTGTACCGTATTATTATTATTATTATTATTATTATTACTATATTATTGTTTATTTATAATGGACCAGTAGTTGATGCAGAGCTAAACTAGGGTAATATGATACTATCTCATATGACACATATTAAAAGCAGGTTTTGAGAATTCTTCTCTTACATGGGTTTACAGTCGACATCAGGAGATGAATGGTTGTGTTAAGGGGAAATAATATGGGAGCTTTATGGTTGATAGTGATCTGATTCAACAGTAGACTCAACTGATGAATAATATCAGTGTTTACTACTGACCAAAACAAGCCAGCCAATACAGTTGGGATCTCTACATGTTGGATGGCCACACACATCTATTTTGAAGATTATTAGTTTGAGAGTTAGTGGAAGGACTGTTGGAATTCAAGCTAGGAAGCGGTATGTCAAAGATGGGAGGCCAGTCAGACATGTTACCATCTAGCATGAAGATGATGAGTGGTGGTAGAAGTCTAAGCTGAAGTTAGTAGTGTGGAGAGGTGTAGCAATATAGACACGTTGAAGCTTGGCAGACAAGAAAATAGATTATAATATGTTTTCTCCAAAATAGTAATAAAAAATACACTCCTTAATTCCCTACCTCCTCTCTACAGAGACACTCCTTCTGCCACCAACATAACAACCACTGTTATATGGTGTTGCCTCCATTTACTTTCCAATTAAAGGCATTGATTCAGTTAACAATTATTGAATATTTATCAAAGCCATATGTAGTATTGTGTACTTGTACAGTATTGATATAAAATAAAATTGCTATTTATTCTGGAACTTCAGTTGGATGCTCACTACATGTTCCCTGCATTCTGATTCTAAGTTGCTAATTTACCTTTTATTAGATTATGACTGATTGTTCCTATTAGAATACACATTTTAATGCATATACCATGTTCTTGCAGACACTCTAATTTTTATTTTTGTGATTGATTATAATATTTTATTTTGCGACTATTACCTTATTTTTTATATTTTTCTTGGTTGTAGATTACGTCAGCAGTCGAAAGCTGAGAGAGAGAAAGAGTGGTTGTCAGAAAGTAAGGCTGAATTAAGAGAGGGCTTCTTCAAGACTGGTGCAATAAGTGCTGGTTTGACAAGAGATAGAAATGTGGTGGCAGATATTGCGCACGAGTAGTCAATTTGATTGCAAGTAGATTTGAGGAATGGGGTTAGAAGGGAAATCCTTTGAACAGAAAATAACATGAGTGCTCAAGAGCAGGGAATTTGAACATGATACACTATATAAAGACAGGGCCCTTGTAGTGTGCTTATATTGTTTTGCCTTGAATACATTTCATGTATAGCACTACGGAATATGATGGCGCGTTACAGATAAACAATATTAATAATAATATATCCTATATAGTGTACAGGGTGAAAGCAATACATTAACAGTGTGTTGTGGTTGACTTTAAAGACATGTGGTACCCAAAAAGGTGGCAACAATCTTTTGATTATCGCATGGTCTTCGCTCATTTTATTCCAAGTTCAACTTGCATCTCTCTTTTCAGGAACAGAAAAGAGAACCAAATCAGATGGATCACCCATGTCTTCTAACAATGATGTCGACCATCTACAAAGCAAGGATGCTGTCCAAATGGAATTACAGGGATCCGAACTCTGGAAGAGGTTCCATGAAATTGGCACTGAAATGATCATCACCAAAGCTGGAAGGTAAAGGTCAATGAGGTCTCCAAAGTGGTCCCTGTAGACTGTAGAACATGTTATGAAACTTAAAGTATGATTGTAGTTTAGGAAAAATTTCACGAGGAACGTAATAAACTATCAACCTTAGAAGCCATGTAAGCCATAAAAATAATAAGCAGATTTACTGAAAATCCAGATGACTGCTTGTTGGTTTAGAGCCCTCATGTAATGGAAGTGTTCTTTGTGATCCTTTTGTTAAAACTTGGGGTGTAGGAGCCAGAATAATTTGGTGGTGGTGGTGGGGGGATACAGCTGATTGTATACACAGGCCGTAAAATAGCTTATTTATACATACATACAAACATAGAAAAATCTGGGGGTGATCTGCCTCCCCCATACCCCCCATTTTCTACACCCCTGGTTAAAATCCATATTATAGCAGCCTTTCAGTATAACTGGATAGAGATATTATTTGAACTAAGGCATCTAATAAGTACTGCATTATAGAAAGGGTAGTCGATAGGAAGAACCATCTTCTAGTGGCAATGGTATGGTCCTATACAGTTAAGAAATGTAAGTATGTCTGAGCTATGGCTTTTATGTTCTTATCTGCCGACTAATCTATGTTTAATGCTTCGACCGGAAATCTAGATCTGCCAACTGATAACTAAACAGACAGAGGCAGACAGACAGATATTGTTATAAACTATTGGTTATATTGGAAGAAAGTGTGATAGAATGAATTATAGAGATAAAGGCTGCAATACTGACAAATAGACTACCAGACAATTGGATAGATAGACTGAGAGACAGTCAGATAGACTTTTGAATATACACCAAGAAAGTCAGAAAGATGTCAGAGAGGCAGAAAGACCGCTAGACAGACAGATTGACAGCCAGAAAAGTAGACTGCCAATAGAAAAAGATGGATAATGTATCAGTCATAGTGTTTTATAAAGCATGATATAGACTGCCAAGGTGTGAGAATAATAGAGACACATATAGACTGCAAGAAAGTAAGATAGACTGCTGGACAGACAGATAACTATCGAATCAGATGGTCAGGGATATTATCACACAACTCCAGTCAGCTTGCCAGAGACACAGGGAGACTGAGAGAGGTGTACAAAGAGAGAATAAAGTGGCTTGGAGGAAAACTGTCACATAGGCTATCAAAGTGCAAGACTGGTAATATCATATTCATAGATGCTATAATGTAAAGACAGAGGCAGAAAAATAAATGTGCTGCTATTTATTTGTAATCTATATTTTTCACTTTGCATTTACACAGCAATAACCTAATCCTATATTCCACAAATATTCTGCTAAATTAACCCAAAAAAATTTAAATAAAAAGACTTAAATGAATATCTACATTATTAATATATTTTGATATTGTTTTAATTAATGCATACAAAAGATTTAAAAGAAATGGAAACTGACTATTATTCTAGAACTACACATAGGGTCTCATTCAATTGCAATTCTGACAATTGAATAGAGATTTATATAAGCTCATAGCATATTTATTTGACAGAACGTTTTAGTTACTGAACTTCTATCCAAAAGTAAGGTCTTCACTAGCTAAAAACTTCTGTAAAAAATATATGCTCTGTGCTTATATAGAGCCTTATTCAATTGTCAAAATTGCAATTGAATGAGGCCCATATTCTTTAAATAATGCATTTCTTGTAAAATATATTTTGCTTTCTTTTCCTTCTATAGGAGAATGTTCCCTTCTGTCCGTGTTAAAGTCAAGGGTCTGGATCCTTTGAAACAATATTATGTTGCTATGGATGTGATCCCTGTGGATTCCAAAAGATACAGGTAATAAGTAGCCACACGATCATCCCCACATGGAGATATTAGTGGTCCATAAACTGCTGTGATAAATACTATATGCATAGTAATTATAGCTACAATAAAGTTAGTAATATAAAAGTACACATTGCAGCAGGATCATGTTTCAGCCTTGACCCACGAGGCCCAGGCCTAGGGCAGAACATTTTCAGGGTCCAGCAATGTCTATATATTTTGTCTGTAAGGGTACGTGACACTTTCCGACGTATTGTATGTTTTTTTTCTTATATAGGTGTTTGATAATCTTATGACTGGGATATAGCAAGAGGAAAGGAGGAGGAGTAACTGGGTCATGGGCAGGCGAACAAATCTGAATGGGCATAGGGAAGCATAAAATCTAAATACTGTGTAAGGCAGGAAGTCTTTTAGTAGTAAGCACGGTTCTATATTTACATTTCCCATTAAAGGACCAGAAAATAATACAGCCTCTAATTTATAAAATGTTATATGCAATTGTGCTGCTGTGAAATCCATTTTAGTTTCTTCTGATCAGTTTTCTCATGTGGGATGGGACTATGAATGCTGAAAAGCAGCTTCTATCTGTCCAATGTGAATGTGGCAGCTAAAACTGTCAATGCCTTCAACAGGACTTATGGAAAGCTCATTCATTTAAGTGGACTCCCCCTCTTGAGCAAATAGTAGACAGTTAAACAATTAAAAGGTTGTGTTTGTTTTATTGAATTTTTTTTTTGTTTGTTGCTTTTCTAATCACTTTAACTAAAAAGACTAATTAGAAAAAACAATTCACCACAATGGCCCTGTAAAGTCAATACAACAGGAATGTGGCAGATAAAACTGTCAGTGCTTCCAACAAGACTAACTGAAAATGCATTAGTTTATAAAGGCACCTGAGAGTGTAGCCAATAAAATCAGCGCAGAACAGAAATGGAACACTGCAGTAAATGGCATAATAATTAAAGTTTATTTTTGCCAATTATGAAGTTTATTCATTCAAAAGACCACAGTGGTCTTTTATTATATTTTAAATACATGACGTAAATATCTCAATAATATGTCCTCAGTAATGAGACCTTCTTTCTTATACTAGGATATGTTTCTGATATTAGTCTGTTCTCTGTTGTGACACAGCGCTGGATCATGTTGTTTACTCTGCATGCCCTCTTGTTCTCTTGCTCCAAAGGTATGTCTATCACAGCTCCCAGTGGATGGTGGCTGGGAACACAGACCATTCCTGTATCACTCCACGGCTTTATATTCATCCGGATTCCCCATGTTCAGGAGAGACTTGGATGAGGCAGATCATCAGTTTTGATAGAGTAAAGCTAACCAACAATGAGATGGACGACAAAGGACATGTAGGTGTGCATTTAATTTATTTTATATTGTGTGTGTATAAATGTGAGTTAGTTTTGTAATCTATCCATGTATATTTTATATCTATACTAGTCGTTTACCCATTATAAATGATGGTATAATATTACACGTTTCTCTTTCCCTCTACCTCTCCCTCCCCTGTGTCTCTCCCCCCCTCCCATGTGTCTCTTCCCCCCTCTCCCTCCCCTGTGTCTCTTCCCCCTGTCCCCCCTCTTTGTCTCTTCCCCCATCCCCCTCCCCTGTGTCTCTTCCCCACTCTCCCTCCCCTGTGTCTCTCCCCTCTCCCTCCCCTGTGTCTCTTTCCCCCTCTCCCTTCCCTGTGTCTCTTTCCCCTTCCTCCCTCCCTTGTGTATCATTCCCCCCTCCTCCCTTCCCTGTGTCTCTTTCCCTCTTTGTCTCTTTTCCCCCTCTGGACTTTTTTAATAGCCGCGCATGCACAAAAGCTATGTATTCACGTGCATGCACACGCGAATACATAGAACGTTGCATCGTTTTCAAAAGACTGAGCATGCACGTGTGAATACATAGAACATTGCAGGGCTTTCAAAAGGACTGCGCATGCGCGTGCGAATACAAAGAACATTGCAGCCATTTCAAAAGACTGAGCATGCGCGTGCGAATACATAGAACATTGCAGGGCTTTCTAAAGGACTGCGCATGCGCATGCAAATACATAGAACATTGCAGGGTTTTCAATAGGACTGCGCATGCGCGGCTTTATTCTATATAGTTTCAAGAGTGCGCATGTATGGAGTGTTACACACTCTTTACAAACTATATTAGTGATGTGTATTTTTAATATGTGAATGCATTCTATTAATAACCATTTCTTATGCATGTGTTTGATTTGCTGGCATTTATCTACATGAAAATTATGTGCAATTTACCAAAACAGCTCCACGCTATCGTTCAGAGGAAAACTTACTCTTTTATAAGCATTTTTATACAAACTAGTTAATCACCTCTAACTATAACCAGGAACTTCCTTGACTTTGCAGGTTCTGAAAGGACTGATAAATCCCAACCAAAAAATGTCAGACTTTTCTTTTGATTTCCCCAGACAGTGTAACTTCAAAGTAAAAAAAAAATTGAATTTATTAATGCAGTGAAGAGAGTGTATGAATGTTTAGAGGGAACTTGGAATGTATGGTTCCTTCAAGAACTGATAGCTTGTCCTCATAAGCTCCAGATATTGGACAGTGCAGTTAAGCTGCAAAAAAGACTTCATGTAAACAGTTTAATGGCTTTGAATGCTAACACTGCAGCATTGAAACCTAATTATACAGTTGTGAAAACAAAATCAAATGCATTTTTTACACATTCTCCACTTACTTTTGACTGCTCTATATGATGGAACAGAGCAGTATCCATGAGTTCATATTTACTGTTCAAGGAATGTAGTTATGTAGATACATATAAAATAAACATAGACAGATTCCTAAAGCACAGTCTAATAATCCTACATTTTTTTTAAAATAACTAATACATACATAACTTATACATAATTGATTTATTTTAAGCAGAATATATATTTAGTTGTTACAATGCACTTAATAAACAAATTGTTATATGTAAGTACATATATGTACAATACTGTTATAATGTATGTGAAATATGTATGTATTATCCTCATGACCGGATTACCCATTAGGCAAACTAGGCAAACGCCAACTTTTTTTTTTTTTAAATGGTTCCTGGCATAAAGAAAATGAAATGTTGCTCTTCATAGGCTGGCTACTAGGGGTAACCACTTTGAACAACAGAGTTACAACAGAAAAATGAACTTGCACACACCGAAAAAGGCAAAAATAGGTCCGTGCACACCTTGCATAATCACTCCAGGGTTCCTCCACTTCACTGCCTAGGGGCTCTGAAAAGGTAGATCCGGCACTGATAATCCCATTCTGCAACACTATGGAACATAATTTTATTAGTTAAATACGTGATAAATTATTTATTCTGTGGCTGTCTGCTAACACACACCTTCATTTCAGATTATTCTGCAGTCCATGCACAAGTACAAACCTCGAGTGCACGTTATTGTCCAGGATTCTAGATTTGACTTATCTCAGATACAATCCCTGCCAGCTGAAGGAGTTAAAACATTTTCTTTTAAAGAAACAGAATTTACCACCGTTACAGCTTATCAAAATCAGCAGGTGAGTGGCAACCCTTGGTGCACCCATGGTGTTATATTTAGTGTTGGGTTTATTTTCCTATGTGTCCCTCCATTAGTATGTCCTGGGGTCTGTTGTGGGACACTTTTTCTATATATATGCTCCCCGTGGTGACATTATCACATCCACATCTCTCCATCCCCTGATAGGTATCCAAGAGGTAAAAGTGGATCTGCCCTAATTTGTGTCTAACCAAAGTAGGCTTGCAGAGGATTATGGACGTAAAGAAAGTTATAAAGACAAAATATAAAGATTTGTGTAAGGGTAGTCCCGCTGGGCAGATCTTCTCTCACAGCCTAGACACATGGTGGGATATGAACATCAACATATATGCTGAAGTTCAGGTCCTTTCCTGTTATAGTTACGGCAGCATTCCGCCAGCAATGCCAGTAGCAGTGGCGGAGACCAACCACTAGATGAGGGTTACGGTGAGGCTTATAGTTTGGGTGAGGGTAAGGGTTAGTTTAAAGGTTAGGGTAACATCCTAAGATTAGAACTTCTCTCAAATATCGGCAGCACTGCAAAATATTGGCAGCGCCATCCAGCAGCTCTTTGCTGCAACTACTGCTGTTACTGCTGCCGTAACTATAACAGGATAGATCAAAAGTCTAAAAGGCTAAACTTCACATTTACATTTTAAAAGCTACATTGAGGGATTTTTTTTTACTTCAAATTCTGATTTTATTGTTAACCAATTAGTAAATATACAAATTAATTCCTATTGTATGAGCACTACAGTGGCTATTTAACAATATATATTTCCTATATGTCCTAATAATCCCTTCCATGCCAAGGTTAAGGACTGATCCTGTAGATAATTGACATTGTCTAGATGTCATCCATAAAGAGACATACGTTTATTGTTCTCATGTAAAGAAATAGTAAAAAAAATAATAATAACTACACTTAAATGTGTTGACTGTTTATGTAATTGTACCCAGTCCTGGCACTCCCCTTGTCGTCTTATTAGGGCTCCACTATCTTTGAACATGGGTTTCTTGTGAAGTAGGTGGGAATGTTTTAGATTGAGCTTAGATCATTGGCACTGAGTGAACTGCGGTTTGCGGTTTTATGTCATAGATAATTGACTCTGCTTATCTGCCTTTCAAGCAGAAAGAAGCGTTGGAAGTTGAAACATGACACATAGGGAGGTCTTTATAAGTCAAAAATGCAAACAGTCAAGATTTTATAAAATAACATATGATATGTAATCAATTACTTTTTTATTTTTTTTTATTTCTAAAAGCAGTTTGCCCAATATCAATTTTACTCTAGTACTTAAAAAGGTCCTTTAACTTACTTATGCTAAGTCTCCTGGCTTATCACGCCTTGCCATGACAAATAGTTAATCACGTGAGATATAGGCATTAGCCATCTCTTTAAAAAATGTTTGGTAAAATATACCTAATTCTCACGCTTAATTGTCTAACACTTAATAACAACAAACTGCAATTTTATTTGTTTACATATGTATAGGAAATATCCGGTGTGACTTTAAAGGTATACATATAAACATAATGGGTTCTTTATATAATGAATATAATGTGATTAACAAGTATAATATTTGTATGTATGCATTAAAATATTAAAACTGCATTCATTTAATTTCTAGATAACCAAACTGAAAATTGACAGGAATCCCTTTGCTAAAGGTTTCCGAGATCCTGGGAGAAACAGGTAACGTGATGCATGTGATATAACTACTAGCTACTTGCCCGTCAAAAATTACGGGAATAAAATTGTAAGGCTGGCAATGCTGTTTGCCACACGACATGAGGCTTTTGCTTCTCTTAACACCTTCGGTGCACATCGTGAGCCTCGCGCTGAACGCCTTCTGCGCTCATTGCGAGCCTCTCCCCCCGTGTACTTCAACATTCCTGATTTGCAATGATCACCTTAGGCACTCATCGCGAGCCCCACGATAATCGCTTTCGGTGCCCGTCATGGGACCCGCAATGAGTGCCTTCGGCGCTCATTGCGAGCCTCTCCCGCTCGCGTTGGTCATCGCGAGCCATGCGACGAGCGCCTTTGGCGATCTTCGCGTGGCTCACAATGTGCGCCTTCGGCACTCATTGCAAGCCTTTCCTCCCTCCTACTGGACGGGCCGCTCATTGCAGGGTTCGTTAACCTGCAAGTTTTGTTCCTGGGAATGCCATGTGTTTCTTTCCACCATCTCCCCCTGTCCTTTCCCTGTGTCTTTCTCCTTGCGCTCAATGTCATTTGTTTTATTTTCCCTCGCGCCTGGCGTTGTTGGTGTAAGTGTTACTGTCTTTGCCGTTGTGTATTTTCTAAGTCCCGCGATCCTGGCTTTGCACAGCCTCGTTTTCATCCTGTTTCAGATTTTTTATGTTTTTCGTCCGCTTTTTTTTTCCCCTTGCTTAGCCGATTTTCAATTGATGAAAAACAGCAAATATGGCTCAAATTCGCATGCAACCTCACTCCCGGACTTCCTTGTTCTCCCCCTGCGCTCATTGCAGCCTAAGTCGTGCGTGCGTCGTGACCAACATTGCAAACGTTACATACACTGACAACTATATATGTTATATGGGAATACAACCCTGATTGGAATAGAGTAAAATGACTAGCAAATAAACAATATTTGAGCAGGTCCAGGAGGCCTGAACAGAGCAAGAGTCTATTTGAAATATGTAGCAACAAAAAGAAAAAATGTTTTATTAAATGTATTAATTAAAAATAGTAACTACACAAATGAAAAATAACAATGGTAAAGAAACACTAATATACATATCGTAACAACTGGCTAGGTCATAAGTGTGACAGATATCCAATAATAATATAGACCATCTGTTTTATAAGAAGTCCTTTGGAAGCACACATCCAGTTGAAAAGATATGTGCCCCAACAATGCTGCTCTATGCAGGTATCTAGTAGTCCAAATTTTGGCATCCTGAACCTTTTCAGATATTATTTATTTGCTAAACATGATGCATGTCCTTCACCATTAGTAGGATGTTATAGGACCACTATAATGCATTTATAAGTAAAGCTCATAAAATACTAAAAGTTAATATCGTCTCTTACTTTTTACATATCCTGCAAGAGCTTGAATTATCAGGGGGCTTGGCCAGCTATTCTGGTGTAAAAAAAAGTTTCACCAGTCCAGGTTCTGGTTCAGACCGAGCATGTTAAGAATTGGGGCTGAGGCTATGTTAATGCATACGGTAATTGATATTACTTTCAATACCTCAGTGTGGGCAGGAGGGTGGGACAGGTGACATCAATACAATCACAGCCCTGCCTGTTTCCAAGCTTCATGATGGTTTAGCCCCCAGGCAGAGCTGGCCAAGCCCCCCAATAAGGCAAAGGGAGGTGGAGAAAAGCAGCTCTACCGAGCAGTGGCAGAGCTAGTGAATCAAGGGCCCTGGTGCAAAAAAAATATAGACAGTGGAGGTACAGAGATGTACCACAGGGTAGGGGGAGATAGGAGTAGGCAAATGGAGGAAGGTAGTGGTAGGGGAAGGCAGGGAGATGAAGTAGTGGGGTAAAGGGAGGTAATGAGTTCAGGGGAAGGTGGTGGGATGTTATGGGGCAGATGGAGTTAGTGAGGAGTACAGGAAGGCAATCTGGGGCCGGGAGGTAGCACTGGATAGAGATAAGCAGGTATGTATATACTGTATATGAATAAATACACACATCAGTATTTTTATCCCAGTCTTCACCTCACTCATCACATCCTTGCTCTTATCCAGTTTGCCACTAGGAGTGTATAATATGCATATTTCATGCATTTCTGATATGCTTCTCTTTTCCTCCTACCTGTATTGTGCACAACTTAGTCCCATGAAATTCTGTACAGAAACAGGTAAAGGGGCACTCTCATGCAGTCTCTATAGGCCACAGAGCTCTGCAGGTCCTGCAAGGACTATAAAGGATCACTGGTCTGAAAATTAAAAAAATCTAATCAATCCATCAGTACACTGCAGCTGCTTCTCCTTTTCTGTTTCTGTATATTGGCACTTTATCTAAAAAAAAAGTTAATATAGTCACCAATATATCAGCCCCTGCTGCTTAGGGGAAAACAAGACCATTCAAATATTAAGAAAAACTGACTTCTATTTATTTTAAACCATACTTTTTTTAATACTCTCTGTCCAACCAACAAACATATGAACTTTACTTTTAAATGCACTACAGTGGTTCTTTAAGAGGGTTGTGTTCATTGCTGATCTGAGGTTTATCTTTCAGAGGTGTCTTGGACGGATTTTTAGAAACATACCCCTGGAGACCACCTATTACTCTCGATTTTAAGACCTTTGGGGCTGAAACACCTGGTATGTAAATTTAGAGCTGTGTTGAGGGAATTTAAGAAGATTGCAGAACCATTAATTCATGAGCTCTATTAGCTGATGCAGAGGAACATGTGTAGGTTTAATATTCTTAGCAGGTTTATTGATAGAAAACAGCAGTGGAAAGTGTGCCAGACCTAAAATGCTATTATGTAGTTCTGTCTAACCAGAATTATCACAGATTTCTATATTTGACACAGCAACAGGCTGAGTTATTAAATAAATGAGAATGCATGTAAAAATATAGAGAGAGTAAGATAAAAAAAATGTACATTTGTGTTCACATTTTGGGTGTCTAAAATACGTTAGAAAACAATATATATAGAAAGACAGATAGCTAGATAGATAGATTATCATTTTTATTATCTGTCATTTATATAGTGCCAACCCAATGGGGTACAATAAAACATGGATATTGCAACTCATAATTTGACAGATTGATACAAAAGGAGTGGATGACCCTGCCCTTGAGCTAACAGTCATACGCATGACACTTATATACAAAGTGCTTTGCATGACAGAGAGCTTGCAAGCTTACAGACTAATGGATTAGTAAAATAAAAGGTGAAGCAATAAAATCATAGGTGTGTGTGGAGAGGGTAGGTGGAAGGTCATGCTAAATGAGTTTAGAGGCAGAAGAATGGTGGTGTGAGAGGCTTTAGGTCTGGAAGTAAAGTAACCTAAGTTGAATAGAACTGGGAAGTTGTCAGTTGGTGAGTGCTTCTTCTCAGATAGATGGTACTTAGACCTACAGTTGCTGGTGGAGCTATATGTTGGTAGGGAAACTGTGCACCCAGGGGGTAGCTAAGGAGTTTGTATCTAGGGAAGCAAGATATTACATCTGGCCCTGATCATGCACTTTTAAAATGTACATTAGGAGGTCCCAATACCCACTGAATTGAACACTCAAACTAACTTAATGAGAGTGACCTACAGCTGCGGACCCTACGTATGAAACTGGAGAGGCTTATGACCACTCGTATAAATGGAAACCTTGTATTCAATGGCTTTTGACCTCTTTATGTAAACATAATAATTGTCCACTAGCCTAGTGTTCGTACAAGAGGTCAAAAGTCATAGCAAACTGATCCAAGGAGTCATCAGTTTTTGGCTCCACCCATTAATTTAATTTAAGTATTGAACACAATGGTTAGAAGGTGAAACTCCTCCTAATGCAAAAAACATATACATTACTTTTTTTTAAATAAAAATGCTCACATTACTTTTATTTGCTGCTTGTAAGTACTTACTATGAAGTAAAAAAAAAATCGAACAAATATTTATTTTCTGAATTTGACTTGTTAGCAATGGAGTACCAGAGTATGACATTCTTTATGAGATTGTTCATTGCTGTTTTAGAATAAAACATATGGGCCCAATTCAATTGCAAGCCTGCAACTCGATCATTGTAGGCCGTATGTCTGTGGGTATGTTGCGGGCTCCCGTTCGTGTCAGATTACGATGCTTTTCAATTAAGCAAGGGCGCGAGTTACGGGCCGAAGCTTCAAGCCCGTAATTCCCTCCTGCGGCCGCAATCTGTTAAGGGGCTGGCTGAGATGCAGTCGGCCATTATGATACAATTGCGGTATAACGTAGTGCGACACAGGCCTCTCAGCAAATAGAAAGAGGTCTAGCCAAAGTTGATTGACAGAGGGAGATTATAAAGTTGCCCTCCACTCGTCCATGCGTTGACTGTGTTGTATTTTCTGATGAAGTTGCACGCAGATCCCGGAGTTGGAGGTTTTTCAGTGAGAGAGTAGAAATATTTTAAGAGCAGTCATTTGCGGTTTTGTTTATTTCCATTATACTGTTTACGATTTGACACTTAATCCTTGTTGACACATATTTGCAGATTACACATAATTGCAATACACATAATTTAAAGAACAAACATAGAGACACATAGAGCTAGGTCACTTCATACACTCCCTCCCCCCATCCTACCCCCACACCCCATCCCCAACTATTATTAAATACACATAATACACACATTTATTTTCCATCATACATATACAGCCAAATTTTGATTAATTTATCCTTACATTTTTGGGGGTATTATAATGGAGAGAGGAGAGAGAAGGGGAGAGGAGTGGAGAGGTGGGGAGGAGGAGACGAGGAGAGATGAGGAGACGATCGAGGAGAGAGAGGTGGCCCTGGGGAGTAGTGGAGGAGAGGAGTGGAGGAGAGGAGACAGAGGTTGGGAGCGGCGAAGGAGGAGGTGGCGGAGATGGAGGAGGATGTGGCGGAGGAGGAGGAGCAGGAGGTGGTGGAAGCAGAGGAGGAGAGTGGAGAGGAGGAGGTGAGTGGGTTTAGGGTGGCCCTAGCACCGGGCACACGTAGAAGAGGGACAGAGGGGGAGGGGCCTGATCCTGGGTGGGGTGGTTGATCAGGGGAGGGACAGGCCTCAGGGACAGGTCAGGGAGACGAGGATCCTTGTCCAGATTTGGGAGGGCAAGAGGCTATGGGCAAGCACAGGGCCTACAATTACACGCACCGGGAGAATGTGGTGCTCCTTGGTGCCATCCGTGGCCGCCCCATGATCCTTGCAGGGGGAGAGGAGTTAGGCCAGGGCCTAGGGCTCAGGCATGGAAGGAGGTAACGGCTGAGGTTACAGCAGTGGGCACAGCACCAAGGGATGTGAGGTCCGTCAAGCACCGTTTTGATGACATTAGGGCCAAGGTGAGGAGGATGATGGCCAAGGAGGAGAAGAACGTCACTGTGCGCTATAATGAGTGGGAGAGGGTCGCCAAGGACCTTCTGAGCCAGGTGCCTGCCGCTGGAGCTACAGGCAGAGGTGGCCCAGCAGGATCCAGCCTCCATGTCAGGTGAATATCACATACACCAACATGCCACCACATGTACATCACACACACTACATGATGACCGACAAGGACACTGACATGTCAGCTCCATGGAATTAACAAGGGATAGATGGATGGATTAAATCACTGTTATTCCTGGGCACAACAAGAGTAATCAATCAATAGAGATTCCATGTATTGGTATGCCCAGTGCAGCCTATGCAGTTACAGACCGCAGCCGGAATTAAAATAGCGTTAGGAGCCAAGAACGATCAAGACCAAGAACCAAAGAATAGATCACATCAAGCAAATTATAGCTAAACTGAGGTGCAATTAGGTTCAAGCCTAGATGTCAGATAGTTAGGAATGCACACAAAACAATGTATTATTTATCATACTAATAACATATACCTTTCTTTTCTCTCTTTCAGCATCAAGGAGGTCTGGGTCCAGAGGTGAGCCAGAGGCGTGGGTGTCAGCTCCATCGGAGCATGAAGTGGAGGAGCAAGCCCACACCCAGCATGAACCTGCACAGGGGGAGGAGGAGGAAAGAGGAGCCAAGGGCCCTGGTTCGGAGGAGGAGGATGTAATATGGCTAGTGGGGTCAACAACAGTACCACCGGCCACACCGCCAGGATTAGACCCCACTATCCCCCTCCTCCAGAGACTGAGCATATCGCCAGGGCCCTCCCACTTGAGGGAACATCAGCAACAGCCACCACCTCCTACCCCCACAGCAGTGTGTTGGACTGTCCGCCACCACCAGGCCCACCAACACCACCGCCCATAATGTAGCAGGCTCCAGCTGGGCCACAGACCATCCCCACTTGGACGCCAACACCGCCACCTCATCATCAGGCCACGCCCCAGGGGCCTCATTTCCAAACATCAGGCCAGGCTGCGCAGGCGGAGATGCTGGCCCTCCTGCAACAGCTGGTAGAGTGTCTACGAGGGATCCAGGCCAGCATCTCTGCCAATCATGCAGAGGTCATGCGCAGCCTGGCCAGGTGCAATAGGGAGTAGAGGAGGCACCATCTATTGACAGAATCCTACCTGGCCGGGCTGCTCAGGATTGGAGCGGACCAGAGAGCATTCCAGGGTGTGACTGCTGACGCTATGCAATGTGCTCTGGTCCCCAGCCCTGCCTCCTCTATCCCATTGGCATCCCCCGACCACCCGAAGCCTGGCCCCTTCTCTCCTCCCACCATACCTCCACCACCGCAGGTGCCGCTGCCTCCCGAGGGGATGCCTCCCCCTGCTTCCACACAACCACCACCAGGGATACTTTGGCCAGGGGATTGGGGCCCTGTGTCTAGGCGCAGGATGACCTAGGTGCTTTGCAGATGTTTGTGCCTTCTCAACAGCACTCCTCAGTGACAATCTATTGGTCATAATCTTAACCTAATCTAGCCTGGTCTTGGCCTATGTGATGGTGATATTTTGTATGCAGATGGCTACCTCCCATCAGATGGCCCATGATCCTCTTCTTTGTGACACGTAGGGTTTTGTTTAACATTTCACCAATGGATGATCACTGAGGAATGCTGTTGAGAAGAGTTGCTGCAGTCCCTATATTTTTTTAAGGCCTTATTTCGTAGGTATTATGTTTCTGTTTGTTTCAGGTACAATTCAGGTCCATGAAGGCATCTTGTGCATGAGGTGTAAGGTATTCACAGTGCGACTCAGGTAGACATTCCTTTAATTAAAGCCCCCCCCCCCCCCCCCCTTTAAATGTAGCTCCCACAATCTTAAACCTATCATATATCCAGATATCTAAGACGTGATTGTTGTTAGCAAAGTTTCACAATGGCATGTTAATGACAGCCAGCATTAATATATGCACTAGTGAAGCATGTGATCTTGACCTCAATATGCTGACCTTTGTGTCCTCTCCGTATTAATGGGTATTTTCCTCTATTGCTGATATCATGAGTATCATTTAACATGTGCTAACAGCTGTCTAGTTGATGGCTGCGATATCAATGTTGATGAACAATATCATATGAAGAAGGTGATAGTACACCTTGACCACTGACGCTGGTCACAGTTAGGCATTTATTGTGAGATGACACATCATTATTAATGGTCATGGCCAGTGAGTTATCCAGAGAACTAGCTAATAGTAATTCTTGCAGATGGGAATCAGATGAGTTGGTATATTGTTACAGTTACAGTATTTAGCACTGTACTGTACATGCATGTTGATTTTTTTTTATCCTCCTCCGCCTTTATTTAGTTGATTACTTTTTTCAGATTTTTGTTTTGTCACAACACTGTATGTGTGAAACTGGATTGGATTACACAGTCCAGAGGTTCAATCATCTGTTTCATTGAGCATAATGTATATAGACAAGTTGTAAGTGCTATGCACATTAATGGTTTCTTCAATTAAATGGAGTGATTTGTGATGATCCTTTTTTTCATCAGATTCCGGTTGCAGTGGTGTAATGACCACATGTGACCCTGGTAGGTGCTATGCATCATGCTTATTCTAGACTATGACATTACCCCCTTTAGGTATCCCTTTTTTCCCACAAGCCTCTTGCTCTCCCTGGATCTGCCCACACCACACCCATGATATTAATGCACAGTCTTGTCCTTTTCTGATTGTTCTCTGTGTATGAAATAAAGCTTTGTTATACCATTCTAACCATGTCAGCGTGTTTTCAATGGTTGGGGTTATGGGACATTCACATACATCACATTTGTGTCACATTCCTATATATGTAAACTAATAAGCACTAGTTACTAGACAATAGATCAATACATATAATAATAATAATAATAACATTAGATATCATATAATAATATATGTCATATATAGTAATAACAATAATAAAGGGTTAATACACATGCAAAGTCCAATTTGTGATACTGTGGTGTATCAACATTCCCCTGAGGGCCTGATCCCAATATGGCAGGTGATACTGGAGTGAGTTGCCAGTTCCTTCTCTAGTGGACTATGATTTGTCTGACCTCTATGCTAAGTACCCAAGCCCCTTCACCACCACCATCAACTATTTTACTGACTCCATTAATCACAATAGTTTAAATAAACCAATAACCAGGGTTATTGCATGCTTTTGGATCTGTTTGAATCAAATACACACGTAGTCTTTAAAAAAAAATATTTTGAGGAACTACATATTTTTACAATGTAAAAGAAAGCTATTTTGTTTTTATCTTTTGAATGTAATTTTTCTTCTGTGCAATCTAACATTTTGATTTCTGCTGATCACTTTCCTGAGGTGGGGGGACATTTTTTGAATACACTGAAAGCTTCTATCTGTATAACTGCAATGTGGCATTTAAAACTGAAATTAACAAGCAGACTCAGCTGAGAAAAGTGCGACTAATTGCATATAAAAGATAAAAAAATGTAAAGGTTGTGTAAAGTTTTTTGCTTTTTAGATTTACATTATATTTCTATTTTGCCCATTACCAAGTTTAGTTATTTAAATTACTGTATAGAAGAAAAAAAACTAATTACTCATTACTCATGATCATGAATTTTAGCTTCTGTTTGCAAGAATATATTGCTTGGACATTTTAATTGGTTGGAAAGTGTTTGTTGGGGGATTAAAATGTGTTAACTGATTATTATTCATTTAATATACTTGGTATTAAGAAATTGCAAGTACTTTGCATTTATAATAAAAAATAACCTGATATCCCTAGATCCAAAGAACATCTGAATGTCAACTTTTTGAAATGAAATCATGTTAAAAAATTTGAAAAAAATATGTGGATGCCAAAACCAGTTTCAGTTAGTTTTATCCAATAAAGGACTGTATAATACTCTCCATAAAATAAAAATAATTAAAAATATATTTAAAAATATTTAATTTCGCCTTATAGCTGAACACCAAGGATACTGGTCCAAACGATCGGTTTAGTTTATGCCAGTTTTCTTAGTTAAATTAGACAAATCTCTTACTTGTTCAAAAATTATGTCATAAATCTTATTTCAAAGTTGTTTTAATGCAAGTCATAGTGGAGAGAAGGAAACACAGAGTTTATATTGGGTTTTATATGGGTATCTTTCATATACAGTAGCATATTGGGGATTTATTAATTATCTGTAATAGACATCTAGTAGATTAATGAAATCCACATTATGTAGCTATTCATTTGAAGTATCATATGATATTAGGCCAATTAAATTGTTAGAGAAATTCTGGTGAACCAATGTTTCACCCATCTATGTAATGTAGTTCGGAGGTGCTACTGGGTGGCATATATACTAAGGTTTGACAGTTCAGAACTGCACCATTTTCTAAAGCTTTGTACTTTCTGTGTGCTCATCCAAAACCAGATCCTTACTCCAAGATACCATTTGGTATAGGTTCTGTCCCTATCAGTAAACAAGGCTATACTACAGAATATGCAATGGTTAATGCAATAACCAATTGTCTTATAGAGAGGGTGAGGCATTTATTAAACTATATACAACTATATATATATTGGCTTAAAAAATAAAACCATTTGTTTGTGTTTTCCATTTAGAATCCAATCATATTGCAATATAGGTGTTATTATATAATTATGTTATAAACATTACAAATGTTATTATCTTTACAGGAGGAAGCTCTGGCTCTTCACCGATTACCTCAAGTGGAGATCCATCACCTTTGCTGTCTCCCTCATGCTCACCTCCATCATTTCACATGCCACCCAGTACCTTTGGAATACCATGTTCAGATAACTATTTGCACAATATCAACATGCCTTTGTGTTACAAGATTTGCCCCACGAACATTTTGAGACAACAGACTCTTCTATTTTCAAACCAAGAAAAACTTGGAAATGCGAGCACCCATGTTATCCCACCTTTCATGGTTGATGTTCCTTTGTTGTCTTCTTTTAGCTTCTCAAAATCAAACAAACTGGAAGCCATCAAAGGGCCGCGTGTCCAAGCACCTTCTGTCAATCACATGTTTTATGGATTACCGCCATCTGGAAGTATTTTTCCCTCAAATTTAAATTCACGGGAATCACTTAATTGTTCTTTATATCCTCCTTACAGCTTTTATGGTTATAACCTCTCAGTACCGCCTCACTTGATCTCTTCGACAAGCCATTTTAAAATGACTGACAGTTTTCCATCGTCTTTCAGGGATGTCAGGTGCAGCAACTCCAGTTGGCACTCATCAGTCAATCATTGTTTATAACAGAACTTTTCAGATTAAAAAATCTTGAAAGTCATTTCAATCAAGCAATTATTTAATGTGAAACATTGGTGCATTGGGAAACTATTACCATAACAATTTATGGTAATATTGCTCAAAAATATGTAATTATTACAAACTGCAACAAGAATCTTTGAATTCAATAATGTGTCCTTAATAGATCTAAAGCACAAAACCATGAAGTACAGGGAATATCAACCCAAAGTCGATTCTTGGTGATGGTAAAAAAATTGTGTGCATGAATCAATGCTGTTTACATCTGTATATATTGTAAATAGATATTTTTTTCCAAAATTGTCATGTAAGGGAACTTAAACTGGTACTCAAACTGTTGGGTTTTGCTTTATACAAAGAGTGGGATTATAAGGACGAAAAAGAATCCAGCGCACAAGAAGATGTCTGTACTCCAGCTACGCAAAGCACAAAACATAACTTTTATTGGCAGTTGCACAGTAAGGACAACTCTCTGGACCTACCTGAATCATTAAGAATGCCAAATACCAACATAATCCCAGAATGGAGGCCCATCTTTATGTGCGGCAGTACTTAATTATTGATCATGAGATTTCATTGTTGTCAATATTATGGGATTTATGACTCATGGAGCAATATTCAAAAAAATGCAGAATTGGACAAACCACATATGCAAACCCATTAGTGCTTATTTTATACATTTAGGATGCATTACAGAACATATTTTTTTTTTTGTATATTTACATGTGAGTTTTTATGTCTATATGTGTATTAATTAGGATTAACTGGGCTTGAGCATGATGCGGATTAAGCAGTTTTAGAAACAGCAATATGAGGACTTGGAGTTGCACTTTATTTCATATGCGCATGGTGAAGCCACATTAACTTAACATGGCTGTGGCACACATTGCAACACAATGTCAAGTCAGTGGCTTTTTCTTATTACACAATAAACAAATAAATCTGTTTTATCGAATGCCGTTTGTAAACAGTAAGATTTTTAAATGATATTGCATTAGTTGGTATCTTACTTTTATTTTTAAGAGTCATAATAAATTAAAATTACCGTGAATTTCATTTATTGAGTGAAATTCATAAAATATTCACACAATATTATTTATCTCAAGTGATGTAAACCAGACAATAGAGGAAGATGACTGATATTTGACTAGTTTTACATTTGTACAACCTCAGACTATTCACATAAATGTACAAACTATACAATATCAATGCCATGTGTCTGTAAGCACAAGCATGTTAAAATCTTTTCACACATTATATTGACAATTACTATTCATTTAAGCCAGATATCATCTCAGTACATTAGCAATCATTTAATTAGTGTGTATTTAGTGCAATCAACATGCTTTATGTCATAGTACAATGAACACAATTAATTACAAGTATACCCACTGATGCAATGGGAGTTGTTGTGGGGCCTAGATTTATGGTCGCCTTAACCAGGCTGTGGTCTGACCAAGCACAGGGTACTATTTCCACCCCCCTAGCCTCCTTCAACAGTATTGAGTCCGTTAGTATGTAATCTATTCTGGAGTATACTTTGTGGGGGTATGAGTAGAAGGTGAACTCTCTAGCCCCTAGGTGACATTCCCTCCATAGATCCACTATTCCTAGTTCCCCTAGCAGTAGTTGAATTATTTTCAATTTTTTAGAGAATTTGCCTCCTAAATTTTTCCCCGTTCTATCATTTTTCACGTCCAACGTCAGATTGAAGTCTCCCCCCAGGATGATCTTACCCTCCCTCACTTTCGCTAGGTGTCTCAGCGCTCTGATTAAATGATTGTGTGGAGAGTTAGTAGGGGCATACATGGTGGCTAAGGTAACCGGAAGGTCTAGGACGGTCCCTGTCAGAAACAGGTAATATCCCTGCTTATCTACTATTTTTTTGTCTAGTATGAACGGGAAATTTTTGTGTAACAGAATCGCTGTCCCTTCCTTCTTAGAGTTACTACATGTAGTGTGAAATGTGGGGAAGTTTTTGTCCATAAAGGACGGGACCTGGCGGCGCTTAAAGTGTGTTTCTTGGATAAATATAACCGCCGGGTTATGGGCTTTGTAAGATTGGAACGCTTTGCTTCTTTTGGAGGGGGTGTTAAAGCCTCTAACGTTATGTGTGATGCAGACGTATTCTGACTCAGCCATAGGTATTATAGTCATGTGTTACTATTGTCAATGGTGACTCACCATTTGTGTAGACAGAGGAATTGGATTCCGCGGGAGAGGTCCGTGAGAGCCGGCGAGTTGCCAATGCATCCGTTTCTTTACCAGCCTGAGCAAGAGAAATACAGTAAAAACACATTAACAACAAAACTTGAATAACTAAACCCTTTTGGGCCCTGTTCCCCCCACCCTCCCCCCTCCTCCTCACATAACTAACCATCTTGCACCTTCGTGCCTAGGGAGTGGAGATCCCTGAACCCACTAAAGATCCCTAGTGTGAGGAACTTCCTGATAGTAGTCAACTATACTACTCAGTTTTCTCTACTAAGAGAAGAACAAAGAAAAGAAAAAAAAACCTTCCCCCATTAAACTATGGGCGGCAAACAAGCATTATAAGCTTCCGCTGTAATTATCCTAACTGTGATCCTCGTTCTTGATACGCTTCGTTGCTAAGCAAAGCAAAACCCCAGCTTCCCCCTGGCCATTACTCTGACTCGTCCCAAACAGTAAAGTAAGACTCTACGTTATTAATCGTATGTACTGCCTTTAGTCCCTGTTACTATGAAATAGCTTATCAGTCCATTATATCATTACATGGTGGCTCCCCTTCCTTGGTACCACCACTCTGATCTCGTTGCTCCAGTCTGTTGTCATGTCTTTGTTTCTTCCTGACGGAGACTTCGGACCATTCTCTGGAAGGCCGCTCTCTGGGTCTGGGTAGCTGACCCAACAGGTTAGTACCTTCTGGTACCAGCTGTAAATGCACCAGCTTTTTTTGAAGGCTTGCCAGGGAAAAAGCTCTATGTAATTGCTCCCTCCATTCAAATTGGATGCTAAATGGGAATCCCCATCTATACTGGATTTTGTTCGCAGTTAAGATCTCCAGAGCTGGTTTCATCTCTCTCCTTTTTGCTAAGGTTGCTGGGGCAAGATCTGCAAACAGTTGTAAAGAAGAACCGTCAGGTCCCACTATCTTGGGCAACCTTCGATGCAATGGGAGTTGTAGTGCTTACAATCTTTGTATTAAGATATGGTAGACCATTCAATTCCAAGTCAATAATTACAATGTCTGTGGCTGTAAGTCTGCCGGTTAGAAATATGTTACAATTTCGGCTGTATCGAATTGACTCAAGCCCACAATTACTAAACCCGCTAAAACAGTAAACCATGAACCCGTATGTCACATTTCAGGGCATGATCATGATCAATTAAGCAAGTGCATAAGTTACAATTTAGACACAGCCAATAATAGTAAATGAGAATCATCCTGACGTCAGTAAAAAGTAAATCAGTTATTGTTTAGAAGTCCGATCTGCAATTGGACTCACAATCCATAGAAATCAATAAAAATCAATAAATAAACTGGTCTAGTCCATGTGGGTGGCCTGATATGTATTAACTCTGTGATTCCTGGGATCAATATAACACAGAAATAAAACGTAAAAAAAAAAATATATATATTGCAGATTTGCAAGCTTGAGACTGTTGTGCAATTAATTCTAATGTCTTTCATTGCTTTACCAATATTTAAAAGTACAGTAGTGCATTTATATAAGCTTTTTCACTGCTACGAACAGGTGTTTAAGCCACTTTTGGGAACCTGTAATATTTTTTGCTACTTTTGCCATTAACAAGTTTGAAAGCCATTGTGGCCTTGTGGAATTGTTGCAATTGAATGACGATTTGCGGTTATAGTGGGAAAACTTACAGTGAAAATAGCTGCCCTCCATCTTTTATAAAACTATTTTTTGGTGTCTCCCTTATCTCAAACTGCATTATCACTGCAGAGTGTCACGAAAGATCTAAGCACTATGTATAAGGATGGGAAGAGCTCCAGTTTATAAACTAGAGGAAAATAGCTATTTTCAGTATAACAATTTATCACAAAGGATACATATTCTTATAAATTGAAAGATAGTTTTAACAAGTTGCAAACTATCAGCCTTATTAAATTGCGATTCTGTAAATTTAAAAAGACTCTATTTAAGCACACAGCATATTTTATTTACAGAAGTTTTTAGCTAGTGAAGACCTTGCTTTTGGATAGAAGTTCACTAACTAAAAACCTCTTTAAAAAAAATATGCTGTGTGCTTAAATAGAGCCCTTTTAAATTTACCGAATCAGGCTGTATGTGTCTTTAGCAGGGGCACACTCCGGAAAAATAAGGATTACATTAAGAGATTTTCATGACTTTAGTTTGGACCATCAACTTGTTTACATGGTCAAACATCAACTTAATCAGTCCAGTCACTTCCAGGGCTGGTTATGTTGCATCTCTTGCAAGGTACTAGCTAAAATCTTATTGTAGTATTGTATCTTGTATGTTGTTTTTTTTTATTTCAATGAAATGTCAGGCTGCAGAGTGAATTTATGTAGAGGGCTGATGCAGAAGACAAGCACTGGTCTAGAGATTGATCAGACTCAAGAAGAGGGACCTGTATTCTCAACAAGAAGTAACATGTATTCATGGATGTAGAACTGGGGGGGGGGGGGGGGACAAGGGGGACAAATCCCCACAGATTTTTCAATGTGTTTATTTATGTGCAGAGAAGCAGTTATGTGGGTTTTTTATACTATATGCGGAACCCCCCCCCCCTCAGATTTTCTTTGACTCTTACACCCACACACGTAGTGATATTTTGCTTGCATTGTGTTAGATTGCATCTCTGCTTTTCAATCAACACTACACCAACATGCCCTGTCTCTGATGTTATCATTGACTCTGCTCTCTCAATGATCCATCATATCCAGTTACACATTCAATTTTACTGTGTCTCGTTAATGAAAATATATCCATGATCTCAAAGACTAGCAAATGTATTGTATTGCGGATTAATATACTAACTGTACTGGTCACTAATATAATGTATTCCATTTGTAATGAAAAATATATAACCCATCATTTTTTAAAGTGTTCTATTGAATCTACTTTCACACTCTCCTTTGGTAGAGAGATTCACAATCTGACTGCCCTGATGGGATTTATTGCCCCCACAAATCACTCAGTGCTCCTGCCTTAGCATCCAATCCTACATAGCACCCAATTCTCGTCAGCAGCCATCCCCCCTCAGGATTCATCCCTGCACAGCACCCACCTCACATAGCACCCATCCCTATATTCTTTGTTCCTCCCTCACAGAAGCCATCCCCTGTACTTTGCTGTCCCTTTGCAGCCCTTGCTCTCTTACATTCATCCCTGATACACATCCCCAGCGTGCTGAACTGCTCCACACTGCCACCTGTTGGAGCTTCGCTGGAAATGCTCTTTTTTTTTAAACAGACACACACAAATTTAAGGCTGGGGGTGCGTGTGGTCATGGAGGCACAAGTGGGTCCCAGCGGGGTCTTGGTTAGTTGTAAGGCCCCAGGGGGGCCCCTACACTCAGGATAAAAAATAAATTTTAATTACACAGCACTGCCCCCACCCCCAGAGGAGGACCCTGGCGCACTGCACCATCTGCACCACCTGTAGATCCACCCCTGCTCCAAGTATTGCCTATGACATTATCATGATCACCATGCATGGCTGCCTAAAGGACTTTTCAATATCTACCTTGGTCCTCAGACTCTGCCCTAGTTTTATAGCTTTCTAGATCTGTCTGGAAACTCATATATGCAAAGATTCATACCACATTGCTCCTTTAAATCACTAATTTAAACTGAACTAACAGCTCTTGTTTCCTTATTTCTGTCATAGATTCTACTCTGTATACTATAATAGACCCCCATTTACTAAACTCTACCATTTCAACCATCTCAAGACAAATCGTCAACTCCCTCTATATATTTAGAAACATCTACTTTAATTTATTCAAAAATTACAAAGAATATTGGCCGCTGACACATAAAAAAGAAACTAAACAAAAGTATGTTAAAGGACGAATGAAACAATATATTTATAGTATACATTTCAAAGAAATAAACTGTACAGAGAACCATCATTACTGCATTTATTTATCTACTACCGCAGTGCAGAGGGTGGGTTACCTAATATGCCAAGATTCTTGTTATTTATGGTGTTTGTATTCTAGAGTGTCCATTAAATAGAGATATTATTTCTGCATCCAAAGTAATGAATTAGATTAACAAAAAAAATGGCTGTCCCCCTTAAGGAAAATTACATATAATGATTAATAAATTATTGTCTATATGTATTTTTCCTTTCTATATCATTAGCAAAAAAGACTACAGCTACCAAACATCCTTCTTACAATTATGAAAAAATAGAAGAGAAAAATCACACTCCATGGTGGTACAAAAGCTTGCCTTCAAGACTTCATATTAAGACATAATATTATAGCACATGGGTCATCAACCTTTTAATTCCTTCTGCCCACTGTTGTTGTTTAAATTTCACCCACCAGTGCCGCAGTAACTCAATTTCATTTCTGATTACACATCATATGACCCTAGCTATGTATCTGCCTGTACTTATTAGATAGTGATCCGGTCCTGACTGCTGTCCCTAGGCTCTCTCACCAGCTCTCCAACCAGCCAAGCATGGTGCTTCGGGTCTCCGACGCGTGACGCCACATAGTGATTACCCCACCGCTCACCATGAAAGCTTGAATCGCTAACTAGTGGGGGTGGTAAGGACCAGGTGGAGAACCACTGTTTTAACATATTACTGAATATTGTTACACTTTAACATTTTCTTAAATTGTTAAGGTAACAGCAATTGGTTTCTAAATATTAAACTTCATAGTCACAGTGCTGTTGAATTCCAAAATGTTTTTTTGATTTCAACTTTCTGAAAAATAATTAGAGCAGAAGATTGTTTGACTATACAGGGGCTTATGTATCAGTGTTCTAACTTCAATACTTTTCCATTATGGTCTGATCAGAGACATTCCAGTGAAAAACTTTCACTTACACCAGACATACTTTGATACATACATATTTAAACATGTAAATTATTTGGTTTTGTATTAACCTGTTTCTTTACTATTGCTTTCTAAAAATATATCTGAATAAAAGTTCATTTTTTAGCCTTTGCTTATTCATCATTTTGATATCAAATGTAGTATGGAATAACTAAATAAAAGACATTCTCTATATCAAGGGTGGTCAAGTCCAGGCCTGTATTTGAGAATGTCTCATCTGTGCAAAGAAAGGATAATCAGGATGACTGAAGAATTGACTGACTCATCTGTACACAGCAGGGATATCCTCAAATCCTGGGCTGTGAGGGGCTCTCAGGTTTGAACTTGCCCACCCCTGCTCTATATTAATTTAGGTACAGTGCCTTGAAAAATTATGACTCCAGCAAGAACCTTCTTTTATGGAGACCTACAATCCCTTGGAAAAGTATTCACCCCCCTTGGCATTTTTCATGTTTTGTTGCCTCACAACCTGGAATTATCATGGATTGTTTGAGGATTTGCATCATTTAATTTACAGAACATGCCCACAACTTTGAAGATGTTTTTTTTTTATGTCGTGAAGCAGAGAACAAACGGGAGAAAATAACAGAAAAAGTCAACGTGTATCACTATTCACCCCCCTAAAGTCAATACTTTGTTGAGCCACCTTTTGTGGCAATCACAGCCCCAAGCCACTTTGGATAAGTCTCTATGAGCTTGTCACACCTTACCACTGGGATTTTTGCCCATTCCTCCTTGCAAAACAGCAATCTTTAAGACTGAGCACAGATTTTCTATTGGATTGAGGTCCGGGCTTTGACTAGGCCATTCCAACACATTTACATGTTTCCCCTTAAACCACTCAAGTGTTGCTTTAGCAGTGTGTTTGGAGTCATTGTCCTGCTGGAAGGTGAACCTCTGTCCTAGCCTCAAATTACGCATAGAGTGGTACAGGTTTTGCTCAAGAATATCCCTGTATTCAGCACCATCCATCTTTCCCTCGACTCTGACCAGTTTCCCAGTCCCGGCTGCTGAAAAACATCCCCACAGCATGATGCTGCCACCACCATGTTTCACTGTGGGGATGGTGTTCTTTGGGTGATGTGATGTGTTGGGTTTGTGCCAGACATGGCGTTTTCTTTGATGGCCGAAAAGCTAAATTTTAGTCTCATCAGACCAGAACACCTTCCTCCATACATTTTGGGAGTCTCCCACATGCCTTTTTCGCAAACTCAAAACGTGCCAATTTGTTTTTTGCTGAAAGTAATGGCTTTCTTCTGGCCACTCTGCCATAAAGCCCAACTCTATGGAGCGTACGGCTTATTGTCGTCCTATGTACAGATACTCCAGTCTCTGCTGTGGAACTCTGCAGCTCCTCCAGGGTAACCTTAGGTCTCTGTGCTGCCTCTCTGATTAATGCCCTCCTTGCCCGGTCCGGGAGTTTTGGTGGGCGGCCGTCTCTTGGCAGGTTTGCTGTTGTGCCATGTTCTTTCCATTTGGTTATGATATAAATGATGGTGCTCCTGGGGATCATCAAAGAGTTGGATATTTTTATTTTATAACCTAACCCTGACTTGTACTTCTCAACAACATTGTCCCTTGCTTGTTTGGAGAGTTCCTTGGCCTTAATGGCAGTGTTTGGTTAGTGGTGCCTCTTGCTTAGGTGCTGCAGCCCCTGGGGCCTTTCAAAAAAGGTGTGTATATGTAATGACAGGTCATGTGACACTTAGATTGCACACAGGTGGACATAATTTCCCTAATTATGTGACTTCTGAAGGTAATTGGTTGCACCAGAGCTTTTTATGGGCTTCATAACAAAGGTGGTGTATACATACGCACATGCCAATTTTCTGTTTTCTATTTCTAAAAAATAGTTTTATGTATATATTTTTCTCATTTCGCTTCACCAACTTAAACTATTGTGTTTTGGTCCATCACATAAAATTCAGATTAACAAAACATTGAACGTAAGGCTGTAATGTAATAAAATAGGTAAAATGTCAAGGGGGTGTGAATACTTTTGCAAGGCATGGTAAGTGGTGGTTTGAGGTATTTTCAGTATTTATACTTATGGAGCCTCTGTTTGATTTTAGAGTAATATAGTCCTTACCAAATATCAGCGCAGACAGGAAGCATCCTGGGATGCTCCATTTATCCTCATCTTAAAGGCAAATTGATGACACAAATCTACTATATTTCAGCTAACCTCCAGACTGGCAGCTATGAATGAGACATGAATTCTCCGGCACACCGTCCTTTGGGCACACCAGACGTGCGCGCCGTCATCTGCGCTCCGTCAAAAGCGCAGACCAACAGCTGGAAGCAGCAAAAGGAAGCAGCAACACCAGCACGTCCCACAGATCAGTGACATCACAGATCACTGATGTGTGGATAGGTTTGTGGATGGCCAGGCGATAGAAGTGTGGATGGGCAGGGGGATGGATGTGGGGATAGTTATGGGATGGATGTGTGTGTTCTTTCAATATGAAAAACTTTATGTGTTACACCAACCTCCCCAGCCACTAATGGATGGCAGATATATTTGGCTTGTCATACACATCCTATCCCCTGGTCATCCACACATCCCCACACAAGCTCTTTACCTGTCAGAGATCTGTGACTGTCGCTGATCTGTGGGACGAACTGGTGTCGCTGCATCCTTTTGTCTAGCACGCTGCTGTTGATGTTCGCTTTTGACGGCGTGCAGATGACGGCACGCACGTGTGGTGCGCCCAAAGGTCGTGCCATCGAATTCTCCATTTGTGTCAACATTTAACTCAAATGTTTTGGCCAGCAGATGTGATTACTTGACCGTGCTAAGAATTAGAAGTTCACACATGTTTTCAGATAGTGAGGAGGTGAATATCTCCCATACATAAAAATATTTAATACAATTAAAAAGTATTCATCTCCCCTGTAGCGGAACCCATCACTGTTTTACCCTGTTTATGGTTATTTAATTCTTGGTTAAAATATGATCCTAGTAATATACTGTATGTATGTTGGTTTATGCTCTGCAGAATATTGGCCCCAGGCTGGTGCAGACCTTGGCAGGAGAGATAATCCTGTTACAGATAAGGACGTTTATTCATTCTCAAACATAAGAACAGAGACGGTTGATTTAATCATTGTCTGATTGTATCAAGGAGCCTCAGGGAGGGGTGACCACACCTATTGTTCTCTTTATGTGTATTGTGTGGCCAACTATGGGGGATGTGGATTGCCTGTGGGAAGAGATGTATATAAATATTTCTGCACATAACAAAATAAAGTCAGTATTCATTTGACTCCCAAATTGTGTGTCGTCCAATATGGGAGGTCGGGGATGGTGAAACTGTAGTGCCTCTTGGGTATTTTACCGTATACCAGCGGAGATATTGGACTGCGTGTTCCAATTCCGTTACATTTGGTGGCAAGTGGCGGAATTGTTCCCACGGTCAGAAGGACAGCTACAGGAGACACCATTCCGTGGAGTACAAATTGAGGGCAACGCTAGTATCCGTACAGCGCCCCTGGCTACAGCAGGATAGAACCGGCTAGTTTTCAGACAGCGTTCCATCATGAGGAGGAGGAGGCGGCCGCGGACTACAGGGATGCAGACAGAAAGGATCTCATGGTTAGAGTACCTCTTATTGCCCCACAGACTGAGTTTGGAAGAGAACTCCAAAGCAGACTGGCCTTTTTCCCAGGTACGCTTCCCATAAAAACCTTGGAATGGTTAATGACAGATGTCCACAAATACATAATGGAAAAGCAGCGGGCACGGGAGCGGTCCATCTTGGGAGCTGCTAACCCACCTCCCACCATTAACCCCCCCCCAGCACTGCGTCCGGGTGGTGGGAACTACCAAACCCCTCCACGGTACATCAGGTGCCACACGTGTAACCAGCAGGGCCACATGCAGAGAGACTGTCCCAGAAACAGAAACCGCTCCACGTAGAATACTCCAACTAATTCGGCCCCCTGGGGTACACACTGTCGCTGGGGAGGAGAAGGTGTCGTCCTTCCCCCAGCGGCAGTGTGTACCCCAGGGAGCTGAAGGTGTCGTCCTTCCTACCCAGCGACAGTGTGTACCCCAGGGAGCTGAAGGTGTCGTCCTTCCTCCCCAGCAGCAGTGTTTCCCCCAGGGGGCCGAAGGTGTCGTCCTTCCCCCCCAGCTGCAGTGTGTACCCCAGGGAGCTGAAGGTGTCGTCCTTCCCCCAGCGGCAGTGTGTACCCCAGGGAGCTGAAGGTGTCGTCCTTCCTCCCCAGCAGCAGTGGGTACCCCAGGGAGCTGAAGGTGTCGTCCTTCCTCCCCAGCGGCAGTGTGTACCCCAGGGAGCTGAAGGTGTCGTCCTTCCTCCCCAGCGACAGTGTGTACCCCAGGGAGCTAAAGGTGTCGTCCTTCCTCCCCAGCGGCAGTGTGTACCCCAGGGAGCTGAAGGTGTCGTCCTTCCTCCCCAGCGACAGTGTGTACCCCAGGGAGCAGAAGGTGTCGTCCTTCCCCCCCAGCGGCAGTGTGAACCCCAGGGGGCAGAAGGTGTCGTCCTTTCCCCCCAGCGGCAGTGTGAACCACAAGGGGCAGAAGGTGTCGTCCTTCCCCCCCAGCGGCAGTGTGAACCACAGGGGGCAGAAGGTGTCGTCCTTCCCCCCCAGCGGCAGTGTGAACCACAGGGGGCAGAAGGTGTCGTCCTTCCCCCCCAGCGGCAGTGTGAACCCCAGGGGGCAGAAGGTGTCGTCCTTCCTCCCCAGCCACAGTTTACCCTAACCAGGGGAGACACCAATCTGCCAGACGGCGCAGATGGGACCGTGGTCTCTGCGCCCACAGCCTGTCCAGATCCCCAACTACTCTCACTGGGACAACCGGAGGAGGGGGTAAGTACAAATTCCCCTCCCCAGCTAACTCCTAATGTGGCCCCAGGGTTAACAGAGAAAATGTTAACCCCCACTGACCCCCACCTTTCCCTGGCTACTGAGCCGGAATACGTCCCAAGTACCCCAGCAGAAGAGCTGACAGCGGGGCAGAGTGCAGTCGGCCTCTGCCCTCCCTTTGTCCCTTGTACAGAGCAGGATGTCCTGCAGGTTATACCAGCAGAAGAGCTGGCCTCTGCCCCTCAAGTCCCCTCAGCGTGTTGCCCCATCACCACAGCAAAGGGGAGATGTGTGACGAAGTGCCCTTCGCCACTTTGTCTTGGAGAGGACTGTTTGCCAGCCTCCTGCCCTGCGACTATGGCCCTGGGACATATTGCCCTTTAAACACAGTATTCAGCCATACCAGAGTGTATGTCACCCATTCTGGCCCTTTACATACAGGGGGGTCATTCGGTACTTGCCCTGTGTGAACCATGATACCCCAGATAACTATGCCATGGAGCCCATTCATATAATGAAAGACTATGGGAAAGACTTTAGCTACATGGCAATTGAACTGTGTGAAGAGGATCTGAGCGCTATTCTGTAGTTTTGTGCGCTCAGATCCCAGCTATCTGGGGCTATGTGAAATGTGAGTCAATGTGAATTGCAGTAATGCTGATGGGTTGTCAAACTAGAGAATTGACCAACAAATACTTTTGTCCGGACATCCCCAGGCCGATCCGTTGGAATCAGACCGTGTATGCCGGCTTATGGTCACGGGGGAGGTGTGTAACGGAACCCATCACTGTTTTACCCTGTTTATGGTTATTTAATTCTTGGTTAAAATATGATCCTGTATGTATGTTGGTTTATGCTCTGCAGAATATTGGCCCCAGGCTGGTGCAGACCTTGGCAGGAGAGATAATCCTGTTACAGATAAGGACGTTTATTCATTCTCAAACATAAGAACAGAGACGGCTGATTTAATCATTGTCTGATTGTATCAAGGAGCCTCAGGGAGGGGTGACCACACCTATTGTTCTCTTTATGTGTATTGTGTGGCCAACTATGGGGGATGTGGATTGCCTGTGGGAAGAGATGTATATAAATATTTCTGCACATAACAAAATAAAGTCAGTATTCATTTGACTCCCAAATTGTGTGTCGTCCAATATGGGAGGTCGGGGATGGTGAAACTGTAGTGCCTCTTGGGTATTTTACCGTATACCAGCGGAGATATTGGACTGCGTGTTCCAGCTCCGTTACATCCCCATTCACTTCTTATGCTAGGAAGCACTCATGTTAAATGAGCAAAGGAGACCCGCGGGAGCAAGCACATAAAAAACATGACATATATTTAATTTTATTCCCTCGCAATACTCATGCAATGTTTGCATCGCTCAGTTGTGACCTCATGGACCTCAACACACCGTGCTGATCCACTTGGTATTCATGGCAGAGATACTGGAGTGTGTTGCCAGTTCCTTCTCCAGTGGGCCACAGCATACAGTTCCTGATATTCCTAGGTGGTCTCACATCCAAGTACTGACCAGGCCCAACCCTGCATGACTTCAGGGTGGTGTGACCTCTTGGTTCCCTGACTGGAACTAGCCCCAGGTCTCAGCGATGAAAGCACAGAATCCTAACCCCTGGACCACCAGGGAACCCTACTCATAGAATACTAGGAGATACTCCACAAATATCATTGTCTGATGACTCGTGCCATGCTCTAAAGGTTCTGATATAATATTTGTCATTGTTTAGATCAGTACTTGCAGTTTTCATTGTGATTGCTTGCGTCTGAGCATGTGTGGGGCAATCATGTATCAACCCCCCCCCCCCCCCCCCCCCTCTCCTACTTCGTCCACACATGCTTAGGCTGGTAAATAGATGTTCTATACACAGGCAGAATCTGCTAGAATTCCAATTATCTCTTAAAATGCTTTTATGCTCAATTCATAATAATGCTTAATGTGTTAACATCATATTGTTGAATATATTTATCCCATCTCCACAAATATTGTGTTCATAAATCTAGATAAAAACTGTACCACCCATCTGCCTTAGATGGCTGCTTGAGCTTGGCCTGTTTCAGCATTCATTATGGAACCCAAGGATGTGTGTCTCTATTTTGAGTCCTTATACTATATAACAATACTCCTTTGCCTATTGCAATTGCATGTGCAAATAATTCAGTCCTGACACATCCTGCCCTACTATTTGCCTTGTTGATGTATCAGACTGATCTCCTTGATATGACCTTGATTTGCCAATCCAACCATTTTCTGTTAACTGCCTGCAGTGATCTAATAGTTGAGACCTCAACTATTGTCTGCTTCCTGCACCAACCTATTATTATTAGTTTTATTATTAGTTAAGACCTCCAAAATTATGTCTACTGTGTTGTCTGTCTTCCTCCTACACTGAGAAATTGTCTGAGAAATTGACCATTTTGACTCAACCTATATCCGGTGACCTTGGTAACCTTGACTAGGATATGCTTTTGATTTAACTATTTCTAACTGACCTGGACCATAAAGAAGGCTGAGCGCAGCAGAATTGAAGCCTTTGAATTATGGTGTTGGAGAAAAGTGTTGAGAGTTCTGTGGACTGCAAGAAGATCCAATAAATCAATACTACAGTAAATCATGCCAAACTGCTCACTGGAAAGTATGATCATGAGGTTAAAGCACAAATATTTTGGCCATATCATGAGAAGACAGGATTCTGTAGAGAAAGATTAAAGGCACACAAAGAAGGGAGTGGCAGAGGCAGATATGGGTAGATTAGGTCGGTGAAGCAATCAGTATGAGCCTGATGGAGCTCAGAGGGGCAGTGGCTGATAGATATGGAGAGTTGGACGTGAATGAACAATTAAATAACAAAACTGACCTGAACCAGGTTAGAAGACCAGTCTATCAGATGTTAAGTCAGTGGGACCATATCTTGTTGTACAAGCACCAGCATTACAACAATTATCAAGTGGTCCCAAGGGCTCTCTTATTCATTGTAAAGATGTAATGCCAAAATGTAATTGCTATGATAATTGCAGCAAACGTGTTTGATATAATGAGTGAATCCCCACCACCCTGTAATAACATTCAGATATAAGCCCACTCTGAGTATTTAATCTTCTGCAGTTTGGATTCTAATTAGATAATAATTTGTATCACAATTATGTAAACAAATGTGGATTCTCTGCCTATAGAAAACAGGGAAAGGTATACAGACGACTGGAATTGCATCCAGCGTTACAAACTATTTATGTATAGAATCTTTGCCAACAAGGACACGCTGTTTCAATAAAAACTTAGAAAGGAAAAGCACACGTATAATTTCCTACAAACGTTTCCAATGTTCATGTTTACAAATTTGTGCTGACTGTTAATATGTAAACGTACCTTATTGTGAACAGATGTACGCAAAAAGTATGTTGTTTTATCCTTAAACTACCTGAGGAAAACAAACAGATATGTTTCATGAAACGTATTTTCCATAAACTAAAAAAACTGTAGTGGTGCATAAGATTAATTTATAAGAAGAGAAAAAGAAGGGGAAGAACAAAGATAGAGAATTGGTGACAACGTGAGAGATAGAAAGATAGAAAAAGAGAGAGACTGTAAGAGAAAGAAAGAGATGAGAGAAAGAAATTAGTTCAAATCAAAGTTAATTTATCACAAAGAACTGGAATGTCCAGTGGTTTATTTATTCGGCTTTGAGATCCAAAGCAAAGGATCCAGATTTTATACACAGATTAAAATGTGTTGATGTTTTAATTATTTGTTAAATGTGTTCCCAGACAGAGTGTATTTCACTTCTGTAAAAAATGCCTGAACATGTTTGTGGGTTATAGTAACCATTTGATTGCCCGTGGCCACTGCCTGGCCCTTACCTCCGCCTGCCCCTGACCTCTCCAGTCTCTGTTCCTTGTCTTTGTAAGCACCCACACTCCATTCTAACTCATAGGTTGTACTTGGGGCACATTAATTGGCACTTGTGTGGTGCTGTGCCGTGTAGGCAGGTTGGTCTCTATTTAGGGCACCACCAACTGAGCAAGAGTGGTATATTGCATATCTGACTGTGTTCCAGACCTCTGGATTTGTCTACTCGATTTTCTTCTTCTGCTGCCTGCCCCCAAAACTTGGGCACTTTTTCATACTTTGTTGGTGGCCTCTCTCCAGCTAGTGAGCTACAGCCATATTGAAACCCATAATAATACAAGAGTAAATAGTTGGAAAAAAAACTTTTCGTTTGCGACCTTGTCATGGTGAATTGGCTTGTGTATCTCAATGAAGCTGTGAACTGTACCATTTAGGGTCTCCCGAGATGGACAGTTCATAACAGAGAGGTCAGACAAATTGACCCTGGTGGCAAGAACTGGCAACTCACTCCAGTATGTTTGCCAAGAAAACCATATGGATGACCACACTCAGAAACACAGACAGATGTGCCTGGTGTGCTGTGTGCACATGGTCACAGAGAGTCGGACACAACTAAAGGATTGAACAACAACAAAAATTGGAAAATAGTGGTTCACTATCTGAGGATGACACCCACGTGCGACAAAAAATACACATATCTCCCACCTGTGCAGTTTACATCCCTCTGTCTGTCTCACCAAACTCAACAACATACAGCCATTATTTTTTTTTATTATTATGTACCATCTTGCTGTAATGGTGGCAAACAATTTGCAGGAAAAAATATTTTGAAAAACATTTTTAAACTTCATTGAAAATAACAGGAAATGTAGAGAGCATGCTTGAGTATGTATATGTCTAAATAAGATTTTGTGGTCTGAGACCTTTATTGGAGAAAATACAACACACTGTGGCACATTATCAAATGCCCTCTATGTGATGCAAAAAAAAGTACTTTCCATGTCCCTTTAATGCATAATTTTCTCTTAAATATTTATGGTCCATCAAGCACAATTTATTATTTGCTCAAGGTCTGCGGTGTGTATTGAAGCTGTTGCCCTCTTTTTCTTGCCATCCGCAGACCTGATGCAAACAATTTCCTTACTGAGTTACAAAACATGTGCAAGTATTTAGCAAGTAATCACTGCAATTCCACTCACCTGCGAGGAGGAAAACAACAGATACAACAGGACGAAATGGAAACACAACATGAGGTTATTACACTAATTATGTCATAAAAAATTGTAATTTATATGGGGATTTTCTAGGCTTAAAACACAATACATACATTGAATTAGCAAAAAAAGGGATAAGTATAAGAAAAACAAAAATTATCATTTTAAGATATTGTAAAGTCATGCAGATTTGCTGGAACAATGAATACAATGGATGCCATGACAGAGTGGCGGAGCTAGTGCATATAGGGCCCTGCAATATATATATACTGTATATATATCACATATAATAGTTGTCGTAATTGCGAGTTTGTCAGTAACGCTATTTTAAAAGTTACGGGCCTTTGGTGCTCATCGCAAGACATGCAAGACTTAGAAAAAGGCTCGCTATGACATGGCGAGGCCCCCAAGACTTAGAAAAAGGCTCGCATAAGCGCCGAAGGCAAGACTTTGAAAACATTATGGCTTTACCAGCCGTAGGCCTTTGGTGCTCATCGCGAGGCCCGCAAGACTTAAAAAAAGGCTTGCCAAAATTAAAAACCTCACAAACAACACAGCTAATTTGTTCTTCAATTGGCGTTCTTTGGAGATCTGAAAACTGCTAAGCGAGAAAAAAAATGGCGTCCGTAAAGACGTAATTTTTTTTCAAAGCCGCAAATCGAAAGACTATTTCGGCTTTGGGGAAATTTATCAAGTTCCCAAGCCTGCAAATGGTTTCAGACCCATACAGCACAGAGCAGGGAGAGGGAGGAGAAAGACATAGGGGAGGGAGAGGGGAGAGAGGGTGGAAAGAGACACAGGGGAGGGAGTGGGGGAAGGGAAAGACACAGGGTGACAGAGGGGGAAAAGAGACACAGAGGAGGGAGATGAAAGTTGTGGGTTGGCTGAGGAATGCAAAGAGCGGCGAAGCCGCTCATTGCGGGATTGCGATGAGCGCCAAAGGCACTCAATGCATGTCCCATAAAGTAGACGGGGGAAGAGGCTCACAATTAGCGCCGAGGCACACAAGTTAGAGGGGGGAGAGAGTCGGATTGTGTGGCAAACAGCATTGCCAGGCTCAACATTTTATTGACGTAATTTTTGACGGGCAAGTCGCTAGTATACATTACATTATTAACTTTTATTTGTAACGCGTCAACATATTACGGAGCGCATATATGTAAATAAAACACACATATATATCACACAAATTTATATATACAGTGCCTTGTAAAAGTATTCACCCCCTTGGCATTTTTCATGTTCTGTTGCCTCACAACCTGGAATTAACATGGATTGTTTGAGGATTTGCATCATTTAATTTACAGAACATGCCCACAACGTTGAAGATGTTTTTTTTATTTTATTATTGTGAAGCAAACAACAAATAGGACAAAATAACAGACAAAGTAAATGTGCATAACTATTCACCCCCCCTAAAGTCAGTACTTTGTAGAGCCACCTTTTGCTGCAATCACAACTCCAAGTCGCTTGGGATAAGTCTCTATGAGCTTGCCACATCTTACCACTGGGATTTTTGCCCATTCCTCCTTGCAAAACTGCTCCAGCTCCCAAGTTGGATGGTTTGCGCTTGTGAACAGCAATCTTTAAGTCTGACCACAGATGTTCTATTGGATTGAGGTCTGGGATTTGACTAGGCCATTCCAACACATTTACATGTTTCTCCTCATTGTCCCGCTGGAACTTGAACCTCTGTCCTAGCCTCAAATCACGCACAGAGTGGTACAGGTTTTGCTCAAGAATATCCCTGTATTTAGCACCATCCATCTTTCCCTCAACTCTGACCAGTTTCCCAGTCCTGGCTGCTGAAAAACATCCCCACAGCATGATGCTGCCACCACTATGTTTCACTGTGGGGGTGGTGTTCTTTGGGTGATGTGATGTGTTGGGTTTGCGCCAGACATAGCGTTTTCTTTGATGGCCGAAAAGTTTAATTTTTGTCTCATCAGACCAGAGCACCTTCCTCCATACATTTTGGGAGTCTCCCACATGCCTTTTCGCAAACTCAAAACGTGCCATTCTGTTTTTTGCTGAAAGTAATGTCTTTCTTCTGGCCACTCTGCCATAAAGCCCAACTCTATGGAGCGTACGGATTATTGCCATTCTATGTACAGATACTCCAGTCTCTGCTGTGGAACTCTGCAGCTCCTCCAGGGTAAACTTAAGTCTCTGTGCTGCCTCTCTGTTTAATGCCCTCCTTGCCCGGTCCATGAGTTTTGGTGGGCAGCCGTCTCTAGGCAGGTTTGCTGTTGTGCCATGTTCTTTCCATTTGGTTATGATATGTTTGATGGTGCTCCTGGGGATCATCAAAGATTTGGATAGTTTTTATAACCTAACCCTGACTTGTACTTCTCAACAACATTGTCCCTTACTTGTTTGGAGAGTTCCTTGGTCTTCATAGCAGTGCTTGGTTAGTGGTGCCTCTTGCTTAGGTGTTGCAGCCTCTGGGGCCTTTCAAAAAAGGTGTGTAAATGTAATGACAGATCATGTGACACTTAGATTGCACACAGGTGGACATCATTGTCCCTTACTTGTTTGGAGAGTTCTTTGGTCTTCATGGCAGTGTTTGGTTAGTGGTGCCTCTTGCTTAGGTGTTGCAGGAGCTGGGGCCTTTCAAAAAATGTGTGTATATGTAATGACAGATCATGTGACACTTAGATTGCACACAGGTGGACATAATTTCACTAATTATGTGACTTCTGAAGGTAATTGGTTGCACCCAAGCTTTTTATGGGCTTCATAACAAAGGGGGTGAATACATACGCACATGCCAGTTTTCTGTTTTCTATTTCTAAAAAATAGTTTTATGTATATATTTTTCTCATTTCACTTCACCAACTTAGACTATTGTGTTCTCATAAATCACATAGAATTCAGATTAACAAAACCTTGAACTTAAGGCTGTAATGTAACAAAATAGGTAAAATGTCAAGGGGGGTGAATACTTTGCAAGGCACTGTATATGTGTGTATGTGACAGGATCTGTATTTAGGGCCTTATTAAATTAGCCCTCTTAGTTCCCTCGGTCCTCGCAAAAGGCAGTTTTTTGCTGTTTGCGAGGACAGAATCCCTCACAGCCTGCTTTGCGAGATGACTCCGAAAAATGGCCGAGAATAGGCTCCGAGTGAACTACGGAGTCACACGCAGCCATAAATCTATGAGGTGAATCTCGCACCTCGGAAGAATCCCTACGAGAATAAAAAAGTGCTAGCAAGGGATCCTAAACCACATACTAATAAACCAAAAAAAAAATAAAAAAATCTACATTACAGAAAATAAAAAAGCCTGTCACAAAAAAATGAAAAAGGAACATTACAGAAAATAAAAAAAATACACTACAACCTTCCCCCCCACTACATAAAAAAAAATACACACCTGAAAAGGAAAGACATACACAATACAATACAATACATACAATACAATACATTCAATACATTACAATACATTACAATACATACAATACAAATAAAATACAATACCCCCTATCTATCTAACATACAATCTTTTTAATATACAATAAATCCTAACTATCTAAAATACATCCCTCTATCTATCTGATATACAATAAATTCTATTTACAGAAACCCTAATTCTAAGCTAAAATAAAATAATTAAGACCACTTACCTTTGCAGATTACCCTTCAGATCACCAACCAAATAAAAAAAAAAAAATTGTGCGACACATTAACATAAATTAAATAAACATTATAAACATTCTAAATATTCTACTCACCTTTCCAGCATGTCCCCCTCCTTCTTTTCTTCTCCGGCACGGCCCCTGTTAAAAAAAACACATTACATTAGTAAAACATATAGACACAAAATAAAATAAAAATATAAACATATAAATATACATTCAACTTACCTCCCCGCGAGGTCCCCGGCCTCGTCCTCTTCTGCCCCGGCTGGGTCCTGGAACAATCTTCGCTCTAAAAAAAAAAAACGGAGGTCTGCACTCGTAGACCTCCCCGACGCTAATGAGCCTCCTAGAGCCTTTTCCGGAAGGAAATAGGCAATGGCACCTTCTGATTGGCTGAAAACGATGTCTATCAAATTTCAGCCAATCAGAAGTCATCAATGTGTGAGCCAATCAGGATGGGATACACCCCAAAATCCCACTCTGATTCGCAAACGCACCTGTAAATCTTTATGTAAACCAATCACAAGGCGCAGATGCCTTCAGCCAATCACAATGGGATACACCCCCACGGGGTGATTGGCTGAAGACATTTGCGCCTTCTCATTGGCTGTAATACTGATAGACATTGACAACAGCAAATCAGAAGGCGCAAATGCCTTTAGCCAATCACTCCGTTGGGGTGTATCCCATTTTGATTGGCTGAAGGCATCTGCACCTTGTGATTGGTTTAAATAAAGATTGACAGGCGCATTATCCAATCAGAGTGGGATTTTGGGGTGTATCCCATTCTGATTGGCTCACACATTGGTGTCTTCTGATTGGCTGAATTTGATAGACAGCGTCATTGCCAATTTCCTTCCGGAATAAGCTCTTTTTTTTTAGAGCGTGGATTGTTCCAGGGCCCAGCCGGGGCTGAAGAGAGGAGGCCGGTGAAATCGCTGGGAGGTAAGTACAATGTATATTATGTTTATTTTATTTTATGTTTATATGTGTGTTGTATTAATGTAATGTGTTTTTTTGAACAGGGAGAAGAAGAAAAAGAAGAAGGACGGGGACATGCTGGAAAGGTGAGTAGAATATTTAGAATATTTAGAATGTTTATTTATTTTATGTTAATGTGTTGCACAATTGTTTTGTTTTTCCCCTAGGTTGGTGATCTGAAGGGACATCTGCAAAGGTAAGTGGTCTTAATTATTTTATTTTAGCTTTGAATTAGGGTTTCTGTATGTAGTTAGGATTTATTGTATATTAGATAGATAGGGGGATGTATTTTAGATAGTTAGGATTTATTGTATATTACATAGATTGAATGTTAGATAGATAGGGTGGTATTGTATTTTATTTGTAATGTATGTATTGTATTGTATGTATTGTATGTATTGTATTGTATGTATTGTATTGTATTGTATTGTGTATGTCTTTCCTTTTCAGGTGTATATTTTTTTTTATTTTCTGTAGTGACGGGGGGGGGGGGGTTGTAATGTATTTTTTTTATTTTCTGTAATGTTCCTTTTTTTATTTTTTGTGACATGTTTTTTCATTTTCTGTAATGTAGATTTTTTTATTTTTTGTGACTTAGGTTTTTTTTATTTTCTGTAAGGTAGGTGTTTTATTTTTTGTGAGTTAGGTTTTCTTATTTTCTGTTATTAGAGTGGTGGGGGGTTTATTAGGGGGTAGGTAGGTAGTGTAGGTAGGTAGTATAGTTGTTAATAGATTAGTGTAGAGGGGGGTTAGTTTAGATTGAATTGTTTATTGGGGGTTATAGTGCAGTGTAGTGTTTGTAGTTAGTGTCATGATGGTCCTTAAGGACCATCATGGCACTTATGTGGTTAATGTTAGGATTTTAACAGCCACATAAGGGTCATAATATACCCTTATGGGGTTAAATAGAGGCTTATGGGGGTCTGTATTGACCCCCATGAGTAATAGGGTTAATTAAGTGCTTATGGGGGTCTGTATTGACCCTCATCAGTTATAGGGTTAATTAAGTGCTTATGGGGGTCTGTATTGACCCCCATGAGTGACAGGGTTAATTAAGTGCTTATGGGGGTCTGTATTGACCCCCATGAGTTATAGGGTTAATTAAGTGCTTATGGGGGTCTGTATTGAACCCCATGAGTTATAGGGTTAATTTTAGTTGCCTGGGGTTAATATTTTTTAGTGCAAGTCCTTTCACGACCTTTACGGTCCTTTAAGGATCCGCAAGGCAGGAATTTAAAAAAATTAAATGCAGCGGGGTCACGATCGGTGCTGATCGGGGACCCCCGCTGCAAAGGGTTAATGTGGGGGGACTGCAGCAAGGGGTTAATGTAGGGATACTTCGGGGGACCCCCAGCATAGAGGGGGGTTATTTTTAGATGCCGAGGCCGTCATTGCTAATAGTGTGCCGCGGGCCCTTTAAGGAGCCGCTGCAGGGAATTAAAAAGTTTTAAATGCAGCGGGGCCTGATCGGTGCTGATAGGGTACCCTCGCTGCAAGGGGTTAATGTGGGGGGGCTGCGGTGGCCCTATGGACCCCTGCAGCAAGGGGTTCATGTGGGGACACTTCGGGGGTCCCGATGGGGACCCCCGCATAGAGGGGGTTTATTTTACGTGTCGGAGGGGTAGTTGGAGTACCCACCACGGCAGGGCTTATGTGTGTTACTGCCGCGGAGGTCCCGTTCAGCACCCCCGCAGCATATGATGAGGTGTGGGAGCCTGCAAGATCATCTCACAGGCTGTCACTCCTCATGTACATTTTTGCAGTGTTCATACAGACGGCCCTGCTGTGTAGCTAACACGTTGCTCGCAGCAGGGCTAATTTAATAGCATCGTAAATTTGAGAAATTTGCAGCACATAGGATTTAAGTAGAAGCCTCTTATCTACGAGGCTGGAATTTAATAGGGCTGTTCATTTTTATCTTTCTGTAGTGTTGTGGGTTCCACTGGTCCCTCTCTGACCCCCTGCAGCCCCAGCAGCCACAACAGGCTAACTACACTTTGAGGTCTTTGGAATACATTATTTGGAATATTTCTGTGTTCCCTAAAGCAGCTCAGCATGGCGTAACATTGTAAGGCAAACATGTATTTTGTAAAGCACATTCACAAAATATTTAATGAATAAGGAATTCATGCTGATATTACCAAAAATCACAAATACGTTGGACTGCATTAACGTTGCATGCAAGGTACTACCTGCTTCAAATTATGAGTCCTGGACACTACAGCATTCGAGGCCACAGTATGCAGAGTACATCCGCTTTGCATTTAATGAATATCAGATCATCTGTATTAATTCTAAGATATAATTAATCAATTCAAATATATGCTTTCCCATAGAAATGTTATTAAATAAAGATCCAGATTTAATCATCTAAAGAAGTCATAAGAGAGCATAATAAAAGACTCTTTTATGTAGAGATCAATATATTTCTTTAGATTACAAAGCGGACATTCACACATCTGCAAACAATAAGTGGTCTAACATTAGAATGTTCTTTAGATATGAAATCAGAATGAATTGGAATCATATAGAGCCCAAGAGAAACTGAGCAAATGAAATCAATAACTCATGTGAGAGGCATAAAAATGTACCATACATAAAATGCATGCATATAGACTGTGTTGTACCTATATAGCTAAATACAAATATGTACACACTGTTATACATGCTGTACAGTCAAATATATGGTACTTTGTGTATTTGACGGTATTGAAGCTGAATGGCACCACTTGATAAACAAACAGGCTTCCAGTGTTAGTGGTTGGTCAAACACAGTTAAGGAATTTAAGCATGCCTAGATAAGCATGAGGCTATTCTGCGGCTTAATTAATCCAAACATTTAGATAGATAAAATAGATAGTCCAGATGGGTGTTTTTGGTTCTGAAATCAATGTTTCTATTTTTCCTGCTCCTCCCTCCATTGATTGATAAAAACACACCATCATGACCCCTCTACTCAAATACTGATTCTTCAACAATTCAAATTTTCTTCAAAAATGTTTTTATGTCCATGCTTTACACAGCTAATATGTTGTTAGTGTGTTATGTTGTTAGTACCCTTTTCTAGAAATCCAGTCATCCTTTAAGCAGGTCTGAAGTCTTCATGAAACTCAGGGACAATTGCAGGATGCTAGTAGATTGGTCAGGTCATAAGTAAAAGGTTGAAGAAAAAAGTGTGCATAATAGTTAGGGCTATAGGGAGAATATTGATATAGGAAGGGTCACAAGCCTTTGTCAAAATGGGAGAGGACAATCACGATGAGCCCCACATTTTTCACTCAGGCAGATACAGTGCAAGTTGACAAGTAACTTGCAGACCTATCTATTTCACTTGACCAAATTTTCAGTGCTCCAAGAACTGACGCTACAGTCAGTATAAACCTCAGTTGAGTCAGATATACGGCTTAATTTTTAATATCCAAGACAATTAAGGGGTTAACAATGTGCACCCTTCAAGGACCTCCATGGCATATATCCATATTGGTATATATTACATGCAATGGAGTTCCTGTAAGGGTTAATATACATAGGGTTTAGTATATAGGTGTCATGGAAGTTCTTTAAGGACCTCCGAGGCACAGGGTTAAAGATTAAACATTAGACCCCCATGGTTATAGTTTAGGGTAGTAATAGGAGTGCGCTGTGGAGGGAATCCCAATGGGTTCCCTTTAGTGCATGGGAGGAGAGAATCCCCAGGGTTCCCTGGGCTCATAGGGGATATCACTGGTGGGGTCTTAAACCCCTGCCGATCTCTTACGGTTTTTCACCACTTCCCTTTCATGGGAGGGGGGTTTATGTAGACAGATAGGGGGAAGGTGGAGGTTAACTATGCAACACTGCTGCAGAGACTACTGAGCTGACCGTCCAGTATCTCCTACAGCAGGCTACGTGGGGAACGTAGGGCTTCAGGACTGTGGTGAATTAGCCTTGGAGCATGTTCCCTACTTTACTGGGGCATTTGCAGGGGTTGAGATTGGAATCGATAAGTACCTTGCACAAAAAAGCTCCCACATATGGTAGAGCCTTTTGTGCAGCTACGTATTGCATTGGAATGGGGCCCTATGAGCTGAATTTAGAAATCTAACTAATAAATCCATTGAAGGAAGGTACAAGCAACATCAAACATAGCAAGAAAATTGATGAAGACTTTGTTAATTACTGGTCAGAATGTGTTACATTTATTTGAATGAATATGTCTAGGACAGGATGACCAGTGGAGACATGTCGCACATGAGGGTGCAGGATAATGCAACAGGGATGACGTGGAAGACAGATTTATAATTCAACAGAAACCATATAACCTTGAATAGCCATAGTTCATGGGAAGATCAAACAGAAAATATGCACAATATTACCTTTTAACTGTAAAATATTGAACTTTTTATATAGTGAACAAACAAGTAAGAGGCTGGCATTGTTCATTTACTCATAATTTTGTTAATTTCTTACTCTGCCCCACCAATCACAGGAGAGTACCAACTCTCGGCTACTGAAAAAAATATTTTTTATATGGGAATGGTCAAGTCACTGGTTGAGGACTCATTAAGAACAACACAATAAGATCTCAAACTTCTAACACTTCTCCTGACTGTTATTAAACTATAACATAATTATTACATTGTTTAAAGTGTTTGAAATGCTTCTGCATCATATTTCTCCTTTGTTTTCTGTTTAAGCTACAATTTGCCTTTTCTTATAAATGTTGTCTTTTTTGTCCATGTACCATTTTAATCTCTCTACATACTGTATTCATTTCTTGTTAATTATTTTAATATCCCTTTGGACATACTACATAAGGTCTGACATTATTACCTCTCTATTGTTGGCTACTTATATGTCTTTCAAGGCAGCCAGGCATCCTACTGAGTTTTCCTACAGTTTTCCTGTATTTTTTCACCACTTTTAAATCATCAGATATACAAATTCCCAAGTCTCTTTACTCTTGCAAATATATAGAAACCATAAAAAGATTCATAATATGAGATGGCCCTGACCATGAGAGCTCACTCATTCCTTGACATTCTGCTCATCTTTAGGTCAGGACAGTAATCATACATTTAATTATCAAGCACGAGTGCAGTCTTTGATAATTGAAGCCAATAGCATTCCTTGAGGTTGGCCATTACACAGCACATAAGTGCTTCATTTCAACATGTGCACCTGACATATATTTTCCTTGAAACGGGATACTTGTAGCTCACAGACACACGCCAATCACCGGTTACATGAGGAAATGCCATAAGTGCAGGAGAAGACTTGATGACATGTGTCTGCAAATTGATCTGCAAGATGTTCAATGCCTTTGGGTGAAAACATATGGAAAACTAAGAACACATTGAACTGAAATGTGGTTTTAATTTGACTTGTAATGTCCCTAACATATCAGTAATATATTGTATTCCATGTGATAACAATTTAGTTCATATAATACAAGCAAACCATTTGTGGTATCTTGCATTTTAATTCTTTACAATCTTCTGCAAATCTACTAATAATTTTTGTTTTTTCTTCACATAGTGAAGATTGCTTACTTGGTAATCTAAAACCTATTCTAAATTCTACCTTCAGTAACTACACTTGGGAACCCTTTTATAAAAAAAAATATGAATTACATTGTTAATATATTGGTACTCTCTCCCTTTCTCTCTCTCTCTCTTATATATATACTCTTTATTTTACTATTTTGCTGTTTTTACATAAACTCAAATATTTTCAATTCTTTGCCTAGTTTTTTTATTAGTTTTACTTACTCATCTCTCCTTCAACATTGTCTTCCTCTCCTCTACTCTTGATTACCCTATTGCCCATTTTACTTTTTTCACTTTTCTCATTCCTGTACCACTTCCCAACTCCAATCTTTTTCCCAGTCACCCAAAAGACCTCATTCCACCTATCACCCTTTTCTATCCCAATATATATATATATATATATATATATATATATATATATATATAGTGCATTTGTGTTCACATTTGAATGTCAAAAACAAGTTAAAAATCTTGCTTCCTGCTCAGAATTCCGAAAAATACAGTTACACTGCATTCTGGAAAGCTGAGCAAGGACATGCAAATGTGCCCACAAATGCTTCATTCTTCAATCCATAACCATTTTAAACATGTCTTCCTTTAAGCTTATATGTGTGGTGTATGTATGTATATATATATATATATATATATATATATATATATATATATATATATATATATATATCAATATATATATACTGTATATATTGGAATTTTATTTTTATTCTGTTAACATCATAATGGAGGAACCTTGTACAGTTCCATGCCAAACATAAACGATTAAATATTAGGCTAATCAGTGATATATTGAATACACTTTATGAGTAACGTTGTGTAATAAATGAAGAGTTAAACCACAATTAAGTTTAACTATACCTGAAAGTGGTTCCAATTCCATAGGAAAGGTTCCAATTTAGACTCATCTGCTATAGATTGAGAATGATGACTCCACTTCCTGCCCAGGTGAAACCAGAACTAGCTTTCCATGTGAATGTGGGAAATACAATGTAAACCTTTGCTGCCATGAAATATGAAGGCTTCCTTTTGTTGATAGTTTTCCCAATAAGAGGTAACAAGAAACATCCTTTTAGTAATAACAGGATGGAGCTTTAGAGTAAGGACAACACAACTCATTCAAGTGTCTGCTTTGAGTTCTGGGCATCACATTCAAACAAAATCACAAGAGCTGTCAATAGCCACACAAAACATGGAGAACATTCCCTACTGGGCACTAGTTTAAAGGATCCCTATGGCCAAATATTTCTGTATGCTTTCTATATTAACTAAATGTAATCTTCAAAAATATGATTTTTGAAAGCAAAACTATAAATACTACATTCACATTTTAACAAAGAAAGCATAGAAAGAAAATGAAGTAGAAGCCAAACATGGTAAAGAGTAAGAGCATATAATGGTTAATAAATTAATCAGTTTACAGATTCATATATATTGACATTAATAACAAAACGTTATTAAAACAATTAACAATTTATCCAAAATATATTATAACTGAGAAAAATATAAAATCAAATATATATATATATATATATATATATATAAAATAAAATTCAGCTAACATACTAATATTACATTTACTTTATTTATATAAATAATTATATATTTTAGTTTTAATTTAAAATCCACAATTTCCATATTTCTAAATAGTTATCCACTGAGTTGTGTAATTTCCTGGAAATATGCAATTTCACATACAAAGTATATTTTGCCCTGCATTGTTTCTGTATTTTTCAGGCAATAGTACTTCTGGCTACATCGTTAATATGACCTATCAGTTCCTCCAGCTGTTTACTTAAATTTATATCAATATATCCTGAAAGAGAGGTAATTGTAATTTTGATTTATAGTGTTATGTTATATTGTATTCCTTATCACAAAATGTACTAATATGTTTTTATGACCACCATAAGTGTGCTTTTCATCACAATTTCGTCAAAATTTGTGTTAATTCCTTTAAATCCATATAATGCCTTCTTGTGGGTGTAACATTTCATTATTATTTTATATGTGTTTTCTTTTATGGTGGTACATATAAAAAATGTTTTGCCTTTTCCAGATTGTCCTATTTTATAGTCTTATTCAGTTTCTAAGTTTTTGCCCTTAAATTCTATAATATAATAATAATAATAATAATAATATAATTCATAAATTCACAAACTGACAATATTTTATAAAATCTAGGTATAACCCCATGTTGCTTTACTTCACTCTCTCCATCCTCACCTCTCATTTTCCCTTTCTCACTCTTCTCTGTGTTCATATTTGTTTCTCTCCCTCGCTCTTGCTTTATGTCCATACTTTCTCACTCTACAAAGTGAGGTGGGAAGAAAATACTACTTACCGGAACTTGTGACAGGGTCACTGTGTCTAATCTAATTTATTAAGGCATATTAACAACATTTACTCTTATGCACAGAGCTTGCTTCTTATATTTTTCTTGACGTTTTTTGGCTACAAACAAGCAAAAAAAAAATGTTGGTTTAGCGGAAAAAAAGAAGCTATTTGCAGTAAGACCTAGTAAGTTTCTCTTCTATTCCCATTGGGCTTAACACATACGTCAAATCATAAAACATAGGAATGTAGAAGTTCCCCAAGAGTTCTTCCACTCTGTCTTCACTCTACACCAATGGTGAGCACCAGTAGGGCCTTGGGCCAATGCAGTCCTAAGACACTTTACATGCTCTCCATAGCCTGTTCTCTAGAAGAGTGTGAGAGCTACATGGGAGGTGTCACTTCAAATAAATATTCTGATGAATACCTATATTACCTATTTCTCACAGAGATTTTACCATTTTTGCTACACATTAAGCAAAACGCTAAAAACAACTGTTGCAGGAGTCATATGTGTGGCCCTTCAAAAACCTGGTTGCCTGTCATTACTCTGCTCTATATATGGCCCACTATGGTGGTGTTTGCTCTAAATACAGAAGATACGAATATCACTACTTATAAATAAATATATATATATATATATATATATATATATATATATATATGTGTGTGTATATATATATATATATATATAATGTATACAGTATATATATATATATATGTATATTGTTTAATCATTCAGTCGTGTCCGACTCTCTGTGGCCCATATGGATGAGCATGGCCAGAGACATAGATGTGCCTGGCACTAATGTTTTGGGGGTGTGAGCTCTACAGGCACGGGGAATCTTGTGAAAATTGATGGCAAGATGAATGCATCATGTTATCAGAAAATACTGGCAGTCAATTTGCATTCCTCTGCACGAAGGCTGCGCCCGGGACGCTCTTGGACTTTTCAGCATGACAATGACACTAAGCACAAGGCCAAGTTTTGACCCTCCAGTGGTTACAGCAGAAAAAGGTGAAAGTTGTGGAGTGGCCATCAAAGTCTCATAAACTTAATATGATCGAGCCACTCTGGGGAGATCTCAAACGTGCTGTTCATGCAAGATGACCAAAGACTTTGCATGACCTGGAGGCATTTTGCCAAGATGAATGGGCAGCTATACCACCTGCAAAAATTAGGGGCCTCATAGATAACTATTACAAAAGACTGCACACTGTCGTTGATGCTAGAGGGGGAATGATCAGTCATAATTTCAAAATAAATTTCTCAATTTCTGCAAGGGTATGCAAACGTTTGAGAACAACTGTATATATATATATATATATATATATATATATATATATATATATATATATATACGGGAGTGCAGAATTATTAGGCAAATGAGTATTTTGACCACATCATCCTCTTTATGCATGTTGTCTTGCTCCAAGCTGTATAGGCTCGAAAGCCTACTACCAATTAAGCATATTAGGTGATGTGCATCTCTGTAATGAGAAGGGCTGTGGTCTAATGACATCAACACCCTATATCAGGTGTGCATAATTATTAGGCAACTTCCTTTCCTTTGGCAAAATGGGTCAAAAGAAGGACTTGACAGGCTCAGCAAAGTCAAAAATAGTGAGATATCTTGCAAAGGGATGCAGCACTCTTAAAATTTCAAAGCTTCTGAAGCGTGATCATCGAACAATCAAGCGTTTCATTCAAAATAGTCAACAGGGTCGCAAGAAGCGTGTGGAAAAACCAAGGCGCAAAATAACTGCCCATGAACTGAGAAACGTCAAGCGTGCAGCTGCCACGATGCCACTTGCCACCAGTTTGGCCATATTTCAGAGCTGCAACATCACTGGAGTGCCCAAAAGCACAAGGTGTGCAATACTCAGAGACATGGCCAAGGTAAGAAAGGCTGAAAGACGACCACCACTGAACAAGAGACACAAGCTGAAACGTCAAGACTGGGCCAAGAAATATCTCAAGACTGATTTTTCTAAGGTTTTATGGACTGATGAAATGAGAGTGAGTCTTGATGGGCCAGATGGATGGGCCGTGGCTGGATTGGTAAAGGGCAGAGAGCTCCAGTCCGACTCAGACACCAGCAAGGTGGAGGTGGAGTACTGGTTTGGGCTGGTATCATCAAAGATGAGCTTGTGGGGCCTTTTCGGGTTGAGGATGGAGTCAAGCTCAACTCCCAGTCCTACTGCCAGTTCCTGGAAGACACCTTCTTCAAGCAGTGGTACAGGAAGAAGGATGGAGCTTTAGAGTAAGGACAACACAACTCATTCAAGTGTCTGCTTTGAGTTCTGGGCATCACATTCAAACAAAATCACAAGAGCTGTCAATAGCCACACAAAACATGGAGAACATTCCCTACTGGGCACTAGTTTAAAGGATCCCTCTGGCCAAATATTTCTGTATGCTTTCTATATTAACTAAATTTAATCTTCAACAATATGATTTTTGAAAGCAAAACTATAAATACTACATTCACATTTTAACAAAGAAAGCATAGAAAGAAAATGAAGTAGAAGCCAAACATGGTAAAGAGTAAGAGCATATAATGGTTAATAAATTAATCAGTTTACAGATTCATATATATTGACATTAATAACAAAATGTTATTAAAGCAATTAACAATTTATCCAAAATGTATTATAACTGAGAAAAATATAAAATCAAACTAATATATATTTATATATATATATATATATATATATATATATTGTGACAAACCACTTCTTTTACAGGTAGGATTGTCACCGATCTTGCAGTAACCACAGCCTTCTAGGGTATACAAAGTCCAGGACACCTTCAGCTCAGTTTTCCTTTTTTATTCAGTTTGAAAGCAGGTACTTTAAATAATAACAAAACAAACAAAATCCCTTGCTCTTACTTGAGCTCTTACTAGACAGTACTTGCTATCTGCAATTGGGTGGCTTTCCCACTTACCAATTTCCCAAACAAAAGCAATGTCTTTGCAATAAGCGCAGCCTCTCCTAGCTGTCTTTTCCTCTCCCCCTTGGAGCAGGCTGCTCTCTTCTTTTAAAGGCCTGTCTGCTAATTGAGTAGCTACAGGTGAGTGCCAATTAGCTAACTCTTAAAAACCAGATCCAAGCTGTGGTCTGTTATACAGCAACTAGTGCTGTTGGAGCATTGGCCCCCCCTGCTCTCCAAATACTCCGCCCCAGGGACCCATACCATGTTTTGCAGAGCATCAGCTATGCATATTGCAAACTGTAACATCTCTCCCTGGGGCATTTAACTGAGAAATCCTCTGGTTGCTGTCTAGCAAATCAGGTCTGATGTATCTCCCATCAACCACTATTCCACCTTTATGCTCACAATATATATACAGTATATTTATTTATATAAAATAAAATTCAGTTAACATACTAATATTAAATTTACTTTATTTATATACATAATTCTATATTTTTGTTTTCATTTAAAATCCATAAATTCCATATTTCTAAATAGTTATCCACTGAGTTGTGTAATTTCCTGGAAATATGCAATTTCACATACAAAGTATATTTTGCCCTGCATTGTTTCTGTATTTTTCGGGCATCAGCATGTGCGGCTACAATCTCTTTCCATCCTCCATCGGTGGAGCATCCTTGGACAAATTAGAGCTATGACGGGACAGAGGACCCTTAGAGGGACCCTGAAAGGCTACAATTACGAGGCCTGCAATGAGCACCTTCGGCGCTCATTGCAGCAAAGTGTTGCATGCAATGGGTAAAATGCCTCCAGGTCAGGCAAAGTCTTTAGTCATCTTGCATGAACCGCACATTTGAGATCTCCCCAGAGTGGCTCAATAATAATAAGAGACTGTGATGGACACTCCACAAACTTCACCTTTTTCTGCTGTAACCACTGGAGCTTAGGGTCATTGTCATGATGGAAATTCCAAGAGCGTCCCATGTGCAGCCTTCGTGCAGAAGAATGCAAATTGTCTGCCAGTATTTTCTGATAAAATGCTGCATTCATCTTGCCATCAATTTTCAAAAGATTCCCCATGCCTTTAGAGCTCATATCCCCCCAAAATATCAGTGAGCCACCACCATGCTTCACAGTGGGGATGGTATTCTTTTCACTATAGGCCTTGTTGACCCCTCTCCAAACATAGCGCTTACGTTTGTGACTATAAAGATATATTTTGGTCTCACTACAAATTACAGTGTGCCATAAGCTTTGAGATGTGTCAAGGTATATTGTAACCAGGCTTTTTTGTGGCATTGGCGCAGTAAAGGCTTCTTTCTGTGGATTTTTCTTTGTATTCCAAACAATTCTTCTGGCAGTTGTGGCTGAAATCTTTCTTGGTCTACCTGACCTTAACTTGGTTTTCCACTTCTTAATAAGTGATTGAACAGTACTGACTGGTATTTTCAAGGCTTTGGATATCTTTTTATATCCTTTTCCATCCTTTTAAAGTTCCACTGCCTTGTTACACAGGTTTTTTGACAGTTCTTTTCTGCTCCCCATGGCTCAGTACCTAGCCTGCTAAGTGCATCCACGTGAGAGCTAACAAACTAATTGAGTATTTGTACACAGACACTAATTGCAATTTAAAAAAGGCACATGTGTGGGAAATTAACCTTTAATTGCCATTTTAACCTGTGTGTGTCACCTTGTGTGTCTATAACAAGGCCAAACATTCAAGGGTATGTAAACTTTCAAGTGATTTCTGTTATCGTCGATTTAAAAATGGCTTCATATGATCCCTACCATTCAATTAAAGACATTTTTTTTACATGATCAGTCATATAAATAAATGCCAAAATTTCACAATTTCTGCCAGGGTATGCAAACTTTTGAACACAACTGTGTATATATATATATATATATATATATATATATATATATACAGTATATATATATACAGTATATATATATATATATATATATACTAGCGACTTGCCCATTAAAAATGACGGCAATAAAATTTGAGGCCTGGCAAAGCTGTTTGCCACACAATGCCAGGCTCTGCGCTCACGCGGGCCTCGCAATGAGTCCCTTCAGCGCTCATTGTTAACCTCTCCTCTCCTCTACTTTACGGGCCTCGTGATGAGTGGCTTTGCCGCTCATTGCAGGCCTTTGCCAACCCACAACTTTAGTGCATAGCAATGAGTGGTTTTGCTGCTCATATCAGACATCGGCCAACCTGCAACTTTCATGCCATGCAATGAGCGCCTTTGCTCATTGTGAGCCTCTCCCCACTCTCTCACCCCTGTGTCTCTTACCCCCCTCTCTTACTCCCATGTCTATTTGCCCCTCTCCCTCCCCTGGTTTATTTTCCCCTTATCTCCCTTATCTCCCCTTATCTCCACTCCCTCCCTATGTCTCCCCTGTTCCTTGCTTAGCCATTCCGAGACCTCCCAAAAATGCCAATTACATAGCAAATTAGCTTGCAACCTCACTTACAGTCTCCCTGCCTCTCCCCCTGTGCTGTGTGTGAGGTTGTAAGTTAATTTTCTAATTAATTGGCATATTTTGGTGGTCTCCTAATGGCTTCTGAGTTACAGGCTTGAAAAAAATGGCAGCCGTTAAACCCGTAATTTTTTTGAAGCTTGTAACTTGTAAGCTGTTTGGAGCCTGTCTCCCCCTCAAGCCAGTCATGTACAGGCCTTGTGATGAGCGCCTTTGGCGCTCACCGCGACGCTGACAATGAGCTTGACCAACATAGCGTGACCGACAAATCGTAATTACGACAACTATATATGTGATACTGTATATATATTATTTTCCAATAAGAAAAAGCTGAAAGCACCACCTGGTTGAACTCTACAAAGCAACACTGAATTGTAACCATATTGTGGTTCTTTCTCTGCTCCATGGCATGGGTTAATAACCCATTTCATCTGTGAGCTATTGTACTGTATGTATTTACACAGTGCGCCTTGCTGTAAACATAGTGCGTTTGATGGAAACTGATTGTGACTGGTAAAACTGCATGTTCTAAGCCAAAATCACAGATCCCACAATTTATGCACCAGTCACCAGCTCAAATATTCTGAAAAAGCAAACAACTTGTACTCTGTCAAATAAATGAATTGTTTACAGCATGGTACAAACTGCATATTTTCAGATTAAGTATATCAGATGTATACAAATAGTGAAACTGTACAATCATCCAGGCATTGAATAGTGTGAGCGTGATCCAAGTATATGACCCATTACATCTTCAGGACACAGAGTTACCAAACTGTGAAACATTTCTCATACTATAAGAATGTTTATACAGAAAATATGTTATATTTTTGGCTACTGAAACAATATATTTTCTGAACTCTATCTTAAAGGGTCTGACCAGAAGGCTGTCCTAATTGTTGTGTTGATCAGTGTAGCTTTACCTACAATAGTCACTGCAAGTACATAGGCAGATAAATAATGTGGGGAATTTACTAAGCATCTCAAGTGCATCTCACATTATCTCTTGATTTACTATGTAGTATTTCCTTATCAGTTATCAGTGTAGACAAGCCTTATCACCTCACCATCTCATGTTACTACTGGGTTTTCTAATAAATAGGTCAACGCCTGTCTACACTGTGGTGTATTAGTTAATATTATTAGACACTGGGTCCCCTTGTGGTCCAGTGGTTAGGAATTCAGTGCTTTCAGCGCTGTGACCTGGGTTCAATCCCAGTCAGTAACACAGAGGTCACACCACCCTGAAGCCAAGCATGGTTGAGCCTGGCCAGTACTTGGATGGAGACAACCTAGGAATACCAGGAGCGGTATGCAGTGGCCCACTGGAGAAGGAACTGGCAATCCACTCCAGTATCCCTGCCAGGAATGCCAAGTGGATCAGCATGGTGTGTTGCAGTAATCTAGTAAATTTAATGAGTCGTATCATATTTGTCTGTGGTCATGCCGTATCTGTCCTTGGTCACTAGGAGTCTATACTGTTGTACATTGTCTCTGTTATTAAATTCAACATGTCTGTAATGAGTCACATAGTGTTTGTTCTTGCTAACATTGTATGGATTACATTAGGAGCATATTTGATCACAGTGTGTCTGTGCTATTCATACTGGATCTCTGCACTGGAAACCACTGTATATCTCCTGAAAAATATATATTGAGTCACATTCAAACTGTGCTGGTAACCTTGTATTTTTACATCATCAACCAAAACAAGATGGAATCCTCTAGTCATAAACAGAAACATCAAAAATCTGACCTACTCTAAAAAAATATTTTAAACTAGAGTGGTCCCTTAAAGTAAGCTAATATCCATTTTTTGGCTGTCAGGAATGGTATATGAAACAACTCCAGTTTTACTTTTTACAGTAGCGAGAGTAAGCCTTATAGAAAAGCTAAGTGCCATATATTCCAGGCCTTGTGAGGATCTAAGAATTATATAGACTCACATATATATCATGTACCTGTGGTCTGCAGCATATTGGAGTGCTATAGGGGTATAGCCCAACACAGCTGTAGGGCAGCAGGCATTTCCCCCAAAAGGCAAAATAAGTAATCAGTGTCAAGGGATTTGGAAGAAAACAAGGGAAGCAAATGGCAGCCCCTCCAGTCAGTGTGGCCCCTGACCTGACTTGGAAGCATGAAAACAAACATACAGAGATAATTCCACTCCAGTTTGATTTGTAATAATCTCTCTTTTCTATATATACCTCAAATGGACAACCTACAGAGAAGACATGTGGTACTCCCTACTTTCCAATGAGTGAATGCATAGTAACTTAGACGTTAGAACATGTCTCTTGTTCTTTACTTCATTCTCTTTTCTCAACTTGTGTAGTCTTTGAACTTTTCCTTCTATGATAAATCCACTTTCTATTCTCCTGTCACTCTTCATCCAAATCTGTCCTTCATATTACTCTCAAATTTTCTACATACTCTCATTTCTAATTCTAAAGTCTCTCATATTCCCCTTTTTCTCTCCTCTTCTTTTCCCTTCCATTCCTTGCTCTTCCCCTACCCATACAGCTTCCTCCTGCCCTATATCTCTCAATTTCTTTCCTCCCACAAATGTTATCTCTTATCACATAAGGCTTGTGCCATTGTCAAGATTTGTTGATTAAGCTAGTTTTACCAGTCACCGTCATTTTACATCAAACACACTGTCCCTCATTCAATTGCGATTTGGCCAATTGAATAGGGCTCCAAATAAGCACATAGCATATTTTTTTTAAAGAAGTTTTTAGTTAGTGAAAACCTTGCTTTTAGATAGATGCTTACTAACTAAAAACTTGATTAAAAAAATATATTTTATGTGTTTATTTAGAGTCCTATTCAATTGGCCAAATCGCAATTTAATGAGGCCCACTGTGTTTATAGCAAGGCATAAAGTGCAATAGCCCACAGATATAATTCAGTCAGTTGAGTACCCCTGGTGCTTTAAGCTATTTGTTATCTAAATTATTCTCATATATATATATATATATATATATATATATATATATATATATATAGTACATTTGTAATCCCAATTGAATGTCTAAAAATAAGTTAAAAAATGTATTTACTGCTCAGATTGCCCAGTCATTTCACTGAACTTTGGGAAACTGGGCAGGACATGCAAAAGAGACCACAAAGCATCTCATTGTTAGATACAAAACCACTTTATACATAACTTCTTTTAGGCATATGCTCGATGTATTGCACAGCTTTAAGCATATTATAAGATAAATTATGTACAGGCCAGGAGACCTACCCACAAACAGTCACTTTTTCGATCTTTATGGATCTTGTAAGTGTGGGGCTGGTTTCTGGTTTGTGCAGTATATATTTTAATATATAATTGTTTTTGTCTATTGAAGTGTCTCTATGGGGTAGCCAAAGGGGAGTAAGCCATGATACTTTCTCTGCTAAATGTACTCTTTTTGTTCATTTGGTTCCAAATGGTGAGAAATTGTAGGGGAGTTAATTCATTTTGTTGGTGTAGGCTTAGCCAGAGCAAATAAATAATTAGTATGTTCTTTTCCTTAAGGGTGTGGTTTTCTATTTCCACCTACAAGGGTGGGGATTCTTTAGCAAACCACCATCTTGGAGCTTTCTGGTATCTTAGCAGGTCTGATGAGGCTAGGTCCCCTTTGTCTTTAGAAGCTATCATAGTGGCTTTGTTTACCCTCAGCTCTTTGTGATTTCTCCTTGAAGGTTTTGTGGCTTTTGTGTTAATCACTGTTGGGATAGCTTGAAAGAGGTATAGCAGCTTAGGGAGAGCTAACAACTCAAATGGTTATGGGGACACAGGATACCTCAAAAGCCAGAGGAAGCCCTATTAGGTCTCCCTATCCCAGATCTCACAAAGGGGGCTCAATTCCTATTAAACCAAATATTTTTAGCCACCAGGTTCACCCTCTCTAGAAAATGGAAGACAACCACCCCTATATTTGAGGGAGTAATGAAGAAAATCAAATATATGTTCTCTATGAGCCAGATCTCAGCCAAATAGACGCCAACTATAAAAAATGGGCCTCTTGTTGGGACGTATGGACACTACGAATCGGCTGGCAATGAATGTAGTAGAAAGATACACACCAGCTGCAAAGGTGGTATATAATATCAGCCCCTCCTCCCCCCTTCCCTTCTTCTAGTTCTTTTTTTTTTCTTGTTCTTTTTTCCCTTTAGTCTTTCTTTGCCCCCCCCCCCCCCCCCTTTCTCTCAGTCTCTTCTTTAAAGGGAGATGGTGATTTAAAGCATATCCTTTTGTAAAATAAGTAACGATAAACTAAGAGATTGGAGTAATAGACTCAAGACTTCCTAGATGTTAATCGTTCACTATTCATGTTTGCATTGGTACATCTACCCTTGATTCCCTTCAATAAAAAATATTTAAAAAAAAAAAAAAAAAATATATATATATATATATATATATATATATATATATATGTATATATACGATTTTAACTTATTTTTAGACATTTAAATGAGATTACAATTGTACTATTCATTCTATATAACGGTCTCTCTCACTCTCTCTATTTTTATTTATATATATATATATATATATATATATATATATAAAACATATATATCTTAAATTATTAAGGGTGGCAGTAAGTAATAATATTTCTTATTCAACAGGAATAAAATACTAACTGAATTTTTTTCTATTTAAACATAAAAAGTATCAACAGAAACAAATTAATTTTGCATCTGCATCGATGAAATAGAACAAATTCTCCAGACAGGCAAATGTATTACTTTGGGTTGAGAGATTCCTAACCTGGAATTCTCCAGAATTAGGGCCTTGTCAATTTCATCCTTACCCTGTGAGATCTGTTGAAAATGTGTTAACAAATGAATGGCCTGAAAGGTTAAGTGACAGTTTGGCAAACATGTGTGTGTGTGTAGAGGCGCATGCCAGCAGTGTGCCCCCCTGACACCGTGTCTGTGGGGGGCAGTTAGAGCAGGATCACATTGCACACTTTACACTCAGTTCATGTAACCTAAATGAAAATCAGCCTGACATCTGCTGCTCTCAGAAACAGCAGAGAAACTAATATTATTTTATGAGGAATATGTTCCGCCTTCTAAGATCAAGATCTCTCCTACTGCTACGACGTACTATAAGATACTATTTGCAAAGCAATTAGGACATTGTCTACAGTTTGTAACGTCTTTAATTATACCATTTTCAATTAGAGAACTTACTCCAAAAGTAAATTAAATTTGATGTTATAAAAATACTGTAAAGTATGTTACATACTAACAACATTAGCAGCTGTGTAAGTCCTGAGCATAAACACATTTTTAGAGAACATTTTCAATTTTGGGTGTTTTGTGTCTGGCTTGAGCATTTACTGATAGCTTGGAACCTGAGGACATGTACATATCTACTAAACAATAGAGAGTGTGATGATAAACTGAGGAGAGAGGAACTTATATTATTTGACTCCTATCACCTTCTTCTGCACATTCTCAGATGCAGGTAGCCCCTGTAGTTTAGGAAAAAATGTGCATGTTTGCGAAGCGTTAACAGATTCCTAAATCATAAGCCCTGTTCCTGCAGAAATGTACCAATTAAATATTCATATGGAAGTGCTACACCTATCCAGGTAAGAGAGCTATAACCAGCACATGGGTAACTCAGCTGTTTACTAACTACATAGATACCCAAAGTGAGGCATTCCTGCAACACATAATAAAATAAAAAAATGTTTATTCACCCATATAGTTCCAACATTTTCATCGCTCCCTGAAATGCTGGAACTATATGGGTGAATAAAGTATTTATATATTACTAAATGTTGCAGGAGTTTCTCGTTTTTGGATATTCCTGCAGAAATGTAAACACCGCTCTTACACAGGCAACCGTCACAAAAATTCAATGGACACCTCAAAAATCTAACAAGGCCATCAAAATGTAATTTTTTTTGTAATAAAAAGCTAGTTTTATGACATTTCGCTGCCTAAGTAAGCTTTTAGTCAAACTCATATATATATATATTGTACTTTTAATGAAAATATCTCTGATCTAAAGGGAATTTTACCAGATGTTGCTATGTATTAAACAAAAGGGTGAAATGTGGGGAGAGGTCCTTTTGACGACTTGTTTGCAAATGTAGCCCTTTAAGTGATATAAAAGGGCATCCAAAGGCAAGTCCTATCAGAGACTATTTTTTACTACCCTATAGAAAGAGAGGAACAGTATTTCAGCAGAATTGGTAGGTACAAATACACTAAAATATATTGATTTTGCCTGATTTACGACCATCCTCATGATTTATTAAGGTTTTAAGATTAACAAAATGGACAGGCAAACTGGACCTAATGGTTCTTATCTCTGATTAAATATATATTTTAAATATATATTTCTATATATCACTATGTTTACTAATTTGCTGTTATAATGAGGCCTGTTAACACATGGCATTACAAGTAATCTATAATACAAATCAAGATCTAATGTATTTGTTCTATTATAACAAACAATTACACATCTCTAGGCTGAAATTTAACTTACAATACGTTTTTTTAAAATGGCCTATATTACATCTTATGTCCGATTCAGTAAAATATAAATGTTTGGTTTCTGTTATAATACAAGTAACAGTTTTAACTGCAAATAAGCTTTGGAAATAAGAGTGCCACATGATTTACATGTTATTATTTTATTATGATGCATATCCCTAAAAATAATAAAATTAATAATAATATTAAGAAGAATACATCGATAAAGCGTATCACTGGTGATAAGAATAACACATTGATACATTGTAACCTAGGTAATAATGGTAATACATAGATATATTATATCCCTGGTCATAACCCATATACACAGATCATTCAAAAAAAAATTCCAGTCCTTTGCCTTCTTAGTTTGTTTTTATAATTACACATTTTAATCAGTGTCAGTATTTTGAGACTATTGAAGCTCATCAGAGTTTTGTTGATAACATTTCTTCATCCAAGTGATTGTGTGGAAGTTCTTTCTTTAATAGATGGTCACGGGTGAATTACACAAGACCCAAACCCCAAGGTTTCATCAACCAGTCGGAGATACTATCGCAGACACCCAATCCCATGTTGCCAACTTTATTTTATATAAACGAGCAGAGTCTAATTAGAGTTTATTTCTAGTTCCGTTTTCAGTAAATCTCCGCAGTCTGGGGGCTGAGCACTGAGGTCCAGCTGTCAGCAACTCTCTGTGATCTGACACACACAGGCAAATACTTTCCACATTCTGACCCCGGCTGTCAATCACTGAGCTCAGGGATCCTGTGCTGGAGCACTCACATTTGGATATAATTTGTGCTCACTGTCATTTATCATTATTGTAGACATTGATACACGGAAAAGCTTGTGCCAGGGAGGGAAAGTAAAGAGCCCAAGTTTATGAAGTAATCAATAAACTAACAATTTTTGCAGACTATGCTAGTGCACAGAAGCTGCCATGATAGTCACACTTCCTTTTCAAGGCATGAGGACACGTTGCAGATCAGGTCATGGAAGCCTTATTATACTTGCTACAGCAGCCATTTTACCCATATTAAAGGACTACTGCAATTCAAGAAAAAAAAAGCACTTGTTTGTCAATTATGTACTAAATCAACAATATTAGTAGCTGTGTAAGCTGTGCACAGAAAGTTGGAAAAATCTGAGGTTTTGATGACTTTATTTATAAGAACTGGAATACATTTTGTGTCTGTTACATCACTTCCTCAAAGCTGAATCATGTGTCTGTTTCAGTGAAGAGAGGTGGTGGAGAAGAGGGCCATTATAAAGATAGTTGAATGAGTGAAATAGATAAACTGCTCATTCCCTCTCACTGAGCAAGGAGCAGACCCCTTGCATCATTCACTGCAACAAGGGCTCTCAAGAAATGTAAATGCCTCTCTCAGACTCACACACAACCTCCACCAATGTATCATGGATCTCTCCAGGTTTCTGCCAAAACATCAGAATGTATTTTTTTCTAAATTAAGTACTTGATGTACTTTTTTCTGCTAAATTATACTCTTAGGGCCTCATTCAAATTTGATTTGGCCAATTGAATAGGGCTCTATATAAGCACAGAGCATATTTTTTTACAGAAGTTTTTAGTTAGTGAAGACCTGACTTTTGGATAGAAGTTCACTAACTAAAAACTTCTGTAAAAAAATATGCTCTGTGCTTATATAGAGCACTGTTCAATTGTCCAAATCGCATTTGAATGAGGCCCTTAGTCAGATTTAAAGTTTTACAATAAATATATGTTTTCATTGTGAGGTGGTCCTTTAAACAGAGCACATCAATGCACTTTCTTGAAAATACAAAGACAAAGGTGAAAACAGTGATAACGTTCTAATTTTGGAGCCAGAAAGGTTCTTAGAGGTCACAAAGGTGAAAATAGTGGCATAAAGGGACATTGTAATGCTACAACAATTAATATTATAATTATTCCTTTTTTTTATTCCATGTTTTCCTGTTTGCCATGGGGGTTTCATGCTGGCTTCTATCCCTCTTACCATCTCTCAGAGTATGTCTCTCTGAATCTCCATATTGCAGTTTCTACTGCACACAGCAAAACCAGCAGTTTTCCATTTGGTACTGAAGAACATGCTGAGATAACTGCATAGACCAGTAGCAATTCATTAAACATAATCAGCCTTATTAAATTGCGATTCGGCCAATTATAAAGGGCTCTATATAAGCACATAGCATATTTTTTTTATGGAAGTTTTTATTAAGTGAAGACCTTGCTTTTGGATAGAAGTTCACTAACTAAAAACTTTTGCAAAAAAATATGCTGTGTGCTTATATAGAGCCCTATTCAATTGGCCGAATTGCAATTTAATAAGGCTGTAAGTGTGCAGTAGAAACTACAACATGGAGAATCTCAGCTTGCTGTTCCAGCCTTCCTACTTTCTACAGTGACGTATTTTCCCATAACTAATAAATATTGTTTAATTACATGATAGTAATTAAATAGAAAATGTATTTTATTACAGATTTAGATTAAAAGGGCTCTGTAATGTCTTGTTTCTGGGTGGAAGAAGTAAACATAAAAACGAAACCATCCTTCTATCTCCTAATTACATTATCTGAGATAATTAGTTAACTATCATAGTGAGTGGATGATAAGTATAAAAGCTATGCCATTTAACATAGCTATTCATTATGATCCATGCTTTAACATCTGTAAACCTCTGTATTAGGCATAAGCTGTATTATGCTCATTTAATCAACTGTGTATGTTTTTCAGTCCCTATTGTGAGAAAATAAACCACCCTAGATAAAGTAAAGCAGAGAAGAGGAATATTTCCAGGTAATGTATATTTTATATACCTAAGCACGATTATCTACTACTTATTTGCAATTATATGTATTTATATGTGTACCTCTGCAATTACTGGGACATTGTATGTGTTTGTAGTTTAATGTAATTGGAACCCAGGGAAATTAGTTTATTTGACTGGGGTAAGACCTTTTTAAAGGACTATTGCATAATTAAAAAAACAGATATATTTTGAAAGCTGATTAAAAACTTAATTTAGCAGCCAAAGACTCATACAGCTATGTTTTTTATATAAAAAAAATAGATTGTTAATGCCTCTGCAGATCCCTGGAAGGATCCATGATACATTGGTATAAGTTGTGTGTGTGAGAAGGGCGTTTACATTTCGGTTGCATCCTTTGATGCAATATCCTGCCTCTGGGCTAGTGAGAGGGAATGGTGTGGTGCCAGTTTTAGTCCTATACAGTTATCAAACAAAGACTCTGGATTTATGCCTGCTCCCTTTTCCAACATCCACTGATAACCCCCAACACATCCACATTTTCCAGCTCTCCGTATGTGATGCAACAAACACAAAATGAGTTCCAATAATCACAAACTGAGTCTCAAAAATTCAGATTTCTCAAAAAATGCTTTATGCCCATGGCTTATACAGATGCTAATATTGTTAGTTTGGGATATACTTGACGAATAAGAGAGACGTTTTTCTTGAACTGCAGTGGCCCTCTAATGATTGTACTAAGTGGTATCTTTAATTACTAAATCTTTATTTATGTTTTGTTACATATCGAGGAGAACTGACCAGGGCCCTCATTCAATTGCAATTTGGCCAATTGAATAGGGCTCTAAATAAGCACATATTTTTTTTTTAAAGAAGTTTTTAGCTAGTAAACATCTATCCAAAAGCAAGGTTTTCACTGAATAAAAAAATTATTTAAAAAATATATATGCTATGTGCTTATTTAGAGCCCTATTCAATTGGCCAAATTTCAATTGAATGAGGCCCCAGGTCCCTAACGTTTCAATCACATGAGAAAATCCTCAGCTAAATCATAACAGTTGTTTTAACTTATGTCAAATGTGTCACCCCAGGAAACAAGGGATGGAATTATTTGGATCCTGCTCTATTATTTTTTTGGATTCCCGGAAAAGCCAAATGTTACAAAAAATTCCCTCTCAGCTATAGTCAATTATAAAATCATGTGCCCAATTAAAATTGCAATGCAAATCATGCTGGCAATAATGTAATCCTTTTTTAGTGGTTTTGGCTCAAGATCACAAAGTATTTCGTTGTGTCTGAAGGAAGGAGAGGGATCAGTTGCTTTGTTAGAAATCAGGAATTCCCAAGAGAGTAAAAAGTCGGTAAGTTCTGTTCAATGGTAAACAATCTTTTCTGAAGGAGATCTAAACTACAGTATGTGTGATCCTTTTGCTTGATAACGGGGGACCAGGGGCGTATTTAGGATTCATGCTGTGCAAGGCTCATCGAGATTTGTGCTCCTTCCTTTTACTCCTGCTTTCTTCCAAATCATAGGATTATGCTTCTGGATATATATATACAGTACATGAGAAAGTGTGAGGTACACTTATAGACAAAAAAAAATTCAAGACAATATCTGCTGGCCCATAAAATGTGGTACCGTAGGCCTGGGTGGACCTTGTGGATCAACACAACCCTGTGGTGGAGACTTACCCCAGTGGTGTGTTACCAAGGGGCTGCAATGTTCTGCAAGACTATTTACTTATAGGAAACAGAGCACACCAAAGCACACATCACAGCCCCAGGATAATTATTCTTATTGTCTGTTATATACAACATATTCAGTAGCGCTATATAGGGGTTAAGTACAAAAAAAAATACAATATTACAAACATGGCAAAAAAAAAGGGCCCTGTCTTTGAGTATAAAATCTTACGTACATAGTGCACTTTTCAAAGCACCTACAAGATTAAAAACTTCGCAAATTTACAAAGGGGTTAATGAAACAAAAAATGAAGGAATTAAAAGGAAAAAAACAAGGGCTTGGAAAGTAATTGAAAAGAGAGTGGAGGGTTAATTGGTGATTAAGTCTGTGTGTTTATCAGCTGTGGAAACGGAGGTGATAGTGCTAAGCCTGCACTATAAACTAACATGAATTCTAGGGGGGTTGGTGTGGACAGGGTAGGTGGGAGGGCATTTTATATGAGATCAGAGATGATGGCGTGACAGAAACAAGGTGAATGAAACTTGGAGAAATGTCACTTGCTGAGTGGTTCCGCTGAAATGGATGGCATGAGGCTCAGTGACATTGGCTGAGCTCCTGCAGAAGTGACTGCTTAGTCCCGATGATGAATGGAACTGGGAGAAATGTCAGTTACCGGGTGCTTCTGCTGAAATGGATAGTATGAGGCCCATTGACATTGGATGATTAGTAAATGAGCCCCAAACTCACTTTAAAGGTCCGCCATAATGCTCTGAACTGACTTATAATATTATGTCCTAGGGCCTATTCCTGAGCGCAAATACATTATTTAAACTTTAGACAATTACCCAAATCATCATATTAGTTCAAATCACTATTGAAAACATTATAGCATTACTAAATACCACAACCTGAACACTACACATTATAAACAAGTCTTATTAGGCCTGAATACTCACAGGCCATGCTCCTCTGGGATCTGGGGTACCCAACCAGAGCCTGAGGCCTAACATTATACAGGTTATTACGTTCATAGCAAGATATTCCTTGAGTTTGGGGCGGTGACAGTTCGATCTTGGGCCATACATGCCCTTGCTGGTGGGGTTCAGGGGTTCCCATCCTGGCCCTCATAAGTCAGTCATAACACTGTTCTTGGGTCTGGGGGCAACCATTAGACCTTTTGATCACTGTTTGTTTGTCTGGAGCCTGACAGGGCTATCAGTATCCTATGAAAAGTATCACAATAATGTAGAAGTGTATAAACAGAAAAAAATGTAGATTTTATCTGCATCCAAAGTCCATTTGAGTGACTAAAAAGGCAAATATCTCCTTCCAGTACATAAATCCTCTCCTTAAAGAACTAGTGCAACTCTCCAGGTGTGCGACAATTTTACTTGACTCTAATTAACTAGCAAAACATGGATAGAAATAAAAAAAATGTTCTCTCATCTTGAATGTGCTGCTACTTCCTATTTTGCCAAAGTTTGTATCATTGGTGGCAGAGAGCCTTAAAATTACTCAATAGTGGTGGTTATTATTTATCACTAAATCTAATAGCATTCTGTTAAAAGTTTGTAAAACAGTGACAGAAATAAAATAAAGTTGTCAATAAAATCTAATAAAGGGCAGTGCTTCAAACCAGGATTCATGGCATTATTGTGAGGTGGAACAATTCAACTTTATTTACATGCTAAAATATTTAACATTAAATATATATATATATATATATATATATATATATATATATATATATATATATATATATATATATATATAATTATCTATAATGATTTAGAAACAGAAAACTGTTTGCCCAATATGACAAAGATAAATGATGCATGTAATTACTTGCATGCAATCCAGTCTTTAAAGTAATTCTTTAATTGCTGTAAATGAGGACTTTAACTTGAAGCAATTACAAGAAAAGGGGCCTTGCAAGGCAGACACATAAAGACAGTGTACACTGCGATACCATTACAGAGTGGAGGCTACAAATATGGTATAATCTACAACTATACGCAATAAGTATTTTATCAGCTGAATGTTACTACTACCCCTTAAAACATTAATAAAATTACTGAAAATAAATAAAGCAATGAAAGAACATAAAAAATGGAAATCCAAATCAAATAATAAAAATATTAAAATTTAAATAAAAAAAGAGGAATAAAAAAAAATTACACTTGTTGGAGGGGATTCTACTTACCCTCCCTTGGACGATCCTCCAGCGATGATCAGTGATGTCCTCAATCATCATCCCTGGATGAGCATTAATTGTAGAAATCTGTCCTCTTCTATCTTGTTTGAAGACTCTCAGATCCTCTCTTCAGTCAACGGAAAGGACTTCCACCTAAAAAAAAAATCCAGAACGTCTCCTCTGAGGAGCTCCGCAACAGACCAACATTTTTTTTATTGCACCCTCATCTTATATACTAATTTTTATGGCTTCTGATTAACTAAAATATGTGTCAATCATATTTCAGTCAATCAGGATCCAGTATTTGACCAATCATTAACAATAAATAATCAGAGAAGGCTATCACTCCTTTTCTGATTGGTTAAGAGTTCAACCAATCACAATGTATGGATTGAACTATGTGCCTTCTGATTGGTTAGCCTTTAATTAATAACCACTGTTCTGATTGGTTGAAATGCCAGCCAGTTAGAATAGGGTTTAACTCTAGTGTTAACCTTATTAAATAATATTTGTTTTGCTTCCCAAACTAAAATGAGTTACCAGTAATGCAGGTGGTGCAATGCACCAAGGCCCTCCTCTGGGGGTAACCCAGTGTATTAAGGAGTGAGGTGAAAGAGTAAGAACTGGATAACAGCAAAGTACAGGGGGATGAGTACTGTGAGGGCAGAGCAAGGAATATAGGTATGGGTGCTATGTGCGGTGGGTGCTGAGAGGGGCTGGGTGCTGACAAAGACTGGTTGCCATGTAGGGCTGGTTGCTAAGACGGGTGAGTGCTGTGTAGGGGGGGGGGGTGCTGAGAGGGGACAGCTGCTGACAAGGACTGGGTGCTATGTAGGGATGGATACTAAGACGGTGTGTGCTGTGTGGGTGTGGATGTTGAAAGAGACTGGTTGCTATATGAAGATGGCTGCCAAGAGGGACTGGCTGACATGTAGCAATAGTCAGCCTTATTAAATTGCAATTCAGCCAATTGAAAAGGGCTCTATAAAAGCACAGAGCATTTTTTTTTTTTTACATAAGTTTTTAGCTGGTGAACTTCTATCCAAAAGCAAGGTCTTCATTAACTAAAAACTTCCATGCCCTTATCTGCAACCTGTCCTCATGCCTTGAAAAGGAAGTGTGACTTTCATGGCAGCTTCCGTGCACTAGCAGAGTCTGCTAAAATTGTTGGGGGGAGCAGCTATAGGACATGGTCTCTGGGAGGGGAGCTGTTATGGGAACAGGTCTCTTGCAGGAGTACTAAGTGAGTTGGTACCGGCGGGGGGGGGGGGGGGGGGGGGGGGGGGGGGCGAGGGTGCTAGCCAGAAGTTGGGGCATCTAAATAGTAGAACTATTCAGGTAAGAGATAGCCTTTGAGTTCCTAGGCCTTCTGCTATTGCTGTCAGATTTGTTTCTGATGTTTGTGCACTAAGGGAGTGCTTGTTGTGGAATACATGTAAATATGTAAATAAGAATTCAGTCTCTATACTATTTATGTCGACCATACAACTATCAAGTTTATCCCTCACGAGCATTAAAGAAACCTTTACCTCCTAGAATAATAACACCCTAATGTTTACCCACTTCAATTTTTAATTGCAGCAAATTTTTGTTTAGAGTCAATAAAGTTTTTCCAATTTTTTGATTTTTATCTCAGAGCTACAACTGGAGATTAAAAGTGATTAAAAGTGTTTTTATCTCCATTTTTTAACTCTGCTATGTAGCTCCATTTTTTTTAAAGGTGGATATAAATGTGAATATAAAAATTAAGTTAAAAAGTTGAGTTAAAACTGGAGGTAAAAAATGGAATTACAAAGTGGAAATAAAAAGTGGAGATAAAACGAAAGATAAAAAGTGGAGTTACACAGTGGAGATAAAACTGGAGATAAAAACTGGAGTTAAAAAGTTGAGTTTAAAACTTGATAGAAAAATAGACATAAAAACTGGAGATAGAAGTGTAGGGGGCCCAATTTATTTTATTTTTTTGCACAGGGAAGTATATTCTGTGTCTCCGTCATTGAGTAAGGTATTAATTAACAAGTTCTTTCTCAAAGCTTTATGAGCCTAAATAAGCAGAGATTCTATTAATAAATATAGTATCTATCAACATAGTATTCTATATAAGTTTAAATATCAGGCTCTGAAGATCCACTGCAATGGTCCAGCTTTAAAGGACCACTGCATATTGAAAGTAAAATGTGAATACATGACACATTGGTGGAAGTTGTGTGTGAGAGGGGCATTTACATTTCTGGAGAGCTGTGGTTGCAGCTATTGGCCTGTGAGTATGATGTCAATATCAGTCAGATCCAATTATGTAACAAATCCTCCAAACCTCTCCCTGGAGAGATATGGTTGCATTTCCTAAAGTAAGAGTCTGCTTAAGACCTACTGAGTGAGAAGAAGAGTGGTGTATATTTCAATCTTATCCAATTATCTTAACAATGCTCTGTGTTCCCTCCTTCCCCACCCTCTCTACACTGTTCTCCAAAGTATAAATCATCATTCAGCCCCGAGGAAGTAATGTAACAAACGCACAATGGATTCCTGTACTTATAAACAGAATCTTCAAAATACATATTTTCACAAAATATAATAGCGCCAACACATTCTAGTGCTATGGTAAAGTAAATCATGTGTATAACAATAAGCAATTTGACAGATTGATACAAAGGGGATTTGAACACCCTGCCCATGAGCTGACAATCATACACATGACACTTTTATACAAAGTGCTTTGCAAAACGGAGATTTCACAAGTTTACAGACTAAGGGATTAATGTAACAAAAGATTAAGGAATTAAAAAAGATAAACAAGGGTGTGGCAATTAATTGAAATAGAGTACAGGATTAATTAGTGATTACATCTGTGGGTGGAGAAGATAGTGCAGAAACCTACACTATAAAGAAACACAAATTATATGTGGGAAGCATGTTAAATGAGATCAGAGACAGAAGGGACGATTGTGTGTGAGGTTTAAGGTCTGGTGGTAAAAGAAGCTAAGGTGAAAGGGACCTGGGAAAGATGTTAGTTAGTCACTGCTCTGGTGGGTGCTCTGAGACCCAAGATCACTGGTGGAGTCCCTGCAGAAGTGACTGCCTCAGTCCAGATGGTTAATGGAACTGGGAAAGATATCAGTTGGCAAGTGCTTCTGTCCAGGCTGGTGTAATGGGCCTAGTGTCACTGACTGAGCCACTGCAGAAGTGACTGTCTGCGTCCTGGTGGTAAATGGGAGGTGACCATTCTGAAATAAATCCCTGAAATTGTTATATTGTATGATTTAAAAGTAGGCAAGCAATGCAAAAAAGCTACAGGAACAACCAGTATTATACTTGGTTGTATTGGTAGAGGAATTGGCATCAGCAAAAGGTTTGTACTAATGTCACTCTATAGATCCAGTGATAGACCACACCTAGAATATTGTGTCCAGTTCTGCAGACTTGATCTCCAAAAATATATTAATAAATAGAAAATGACTCTAAGGAGGGCAACTAAAATGGTGCAGGATCTAAAAGAGAAAAAATATAAGAATTACTGAATATGTATAGATTAGAGGGGAGAATGGTGAGGGGTATTTGATAAAAACCTACAAATATAACAAACCATGTAATATAGTTCAAGAGGCAAGTGATGTATCATAATTTAAAGACAGGGAAGTAGATATGTGGAACAATCTTTTAGTGGAAGTAGTAGAGTGAAAACTAGTGGCATAGCTAGAGCTTTTGCCACCAGTAGCTATCTATCTCTCACCCCTTCCCACTATCTCTCTACCTCTCTCTCTCTCTCTCTCTCTCTCCCCTCTCTCTCTTGCCTCTATCTCTCTAATCTCTCTCTCCTATCTCTCTCCCATCTGTCTCCCCTCTCTCCATCTCTCCCTCTCTGCCTTCCTCCCACTCTCTCCCCCTTCTTTCTTTCTTTCTCCCTCCCTCTCCTCACCTCTCTTTCTTTCTTTCTTTCTTTCTTTCTTTCTCTCTCTCTCCCTTCTCTCTCTCTCACTTTCCCCTTTCAACTCTTTCTACCTCTCTCTGTCTGTCTCTCCCTTCACTCTCTCTCCCTCTCCCCTCTCTGTCTCTCTCCCTCCCTCTCTCTCCTCCTCTCTTCCCTCTCTCTCTCATTCTATTTCACCCTCTCCCCTCCCCTCTCTCCTCCACTCTCTCATTCTATCTCTTCCTCTCACTCTCTCCCCACCTCTTCCACCCCTTGTCTCTCCCGCTGTCCCCCTCTTTCTCTGCCTCTCTCACTCCCTTCTGTCTCTCCTTCCCTTCTCTCTCCCTCTCTCCCTCCCTTCTCTCTCACCTCTCTCTCCCTCTCTTTCCCCTTTCTCTCCCCCCTCTATCTTTCTCACACCTCTCTCTCTTCTTCTTTCTCCCCTCCCTTCTCCCTCCCACTCTCTCCATCTTCCCCCCCCCCCCCCCTCTCTTCCCTCTCACTGCCCCCCCTCTCTCTTGCTCCCTCTCTCTCTACCTCTGTTTATCTCATCTCTCTCTTCATCCCCACTCTCTCCTTCTCTATCTCCCCTCCCTTCTCTTTCTCTCCCTTCTCTATATCCCTCGCTCACCTTTCTCTATTCTTCTCTCTCTCTTTCTCACTCTCTCATTCTTCCTCTCCCCTCTCTCTACTCTCCCTCCCTTCTCTCTCTCTCGTCCTCGCCTCAACCCCTCTTTTCTTTCTCTCCCCCCCCCCCCCCCCCTTGCCTTCCCCCCACTTCCCTTGGTGGCTCCTCCTCTCCCGAGTCAGAGAACTCAGAGGAGAGCAGGGGCCGGGGAGGAGGAGGGAGCCTGGGGGCACATGGCAGGACTGGCACTAGAGTTGGGCAGCAGGTGTAGACATTTTTGCCACCCCCACCCAGCTACGCCACTGAGTTAAAAACATTAAAGGAAACCATGCCTGGGATAAGCATAAGTCTATTCTAAGGCTTAGTAAAACCAAACATGTAAGCAGACAGAATATGCACATCAGATGAATCCCTTTCATTCTTATCTGCAGTCAAATATATGTTTATATGTTTCAAAAGTGAGTTACAAAAATTAAGTCATCAAAAATGTACTACTTACGATCTTACTGAAACATATATAATTGTCTGTAATATCCTGTGAGAAGTGACTAATGTGTAGAGGTATAAATGTCTCATCACTTGCTAATGTATAATGGTGAAGATCAGTACATTGTATATTACCACACACAAAGGAGCAGTACCTTCTGGTATTTCCATTAAGAAGTCTAACACAAGGTAACTTTACCTGAATTCAGTTCTCAAGTATATGATACTGAGTTAATAAGACCAGCAATCTGTATGTTATTATCATTAGTATGAATTTCCTGCTTTTTAGAGTAAGTTGATCTTTGAACTTTAAAATTATTGCATGTTATAGTTAATGTTACGATAATAAACTCTTGTACATATGAAGTAAAATAAGCAGAGATGGACATGCTTTACTATATTCACTTATATTCAGTAATGAGTGCAATATTTGTGTGTATATATATATATATATATATATATATATATATATATATATATATAGTAAATAAATATTACATTTGTGCTCACAACTGAACGTCGAAAATAAGTTAAAAGTTAATCTACCCATGGACAGCTGTTTCAAGGTTACTGCCTCTCATCAGCATGGGGCTGGTTCTACTATACAGGCTAGTAACTTGCCCATCATAAAGGACAGTATCATATGTTATCTTCAATTGACTGTGCTGTCTCTCTATGTTGTCTCTCTCTCTCGCTCTCTCTTTGTGCACCATCTCTGTGTAATATGTCTCTCTCTCTCTCTGCACCCTCTGTCTCACTCTGTGTGCTTTTTCTGTCTGTGTGCCCCTATGTGTGTGTGTTTTCTCTGTCTGTGCTCTGTCTCTCTCTGTGCTCTCTCTGTGCCCTCTTTCTCAGTGTGCTCTCTCTTTGTGCGCTCTCTGTCTTTCTCTTTGCACCTTATCTATGTGCCCTCTCTCTGTACGTGCTTTTTCTCTCTGTGCCCTCTCTCTCTGCGCTCTCTCTCTCTCTGTCCTCTGTCTTTCTCTGCCCTCTCTCTGCTCTCTCCCTTTGTGCCCTCTCTCTCTCTGTGCCATGCGGCAGCGCGCATGTGTGAATTCCTAGTGACTGCGCATGCATGACTTTGTTACTAATTATTATAGTGTGTGTGTATATATATATATGTATATATATATATAAATATATATATATATATATATTTATATATATATATATATATATATATATATATACACACACAAATATATATATATATATATATATATATATATATAAATATATATATATATATCTTACTTACTGACTAGAGAGAGAACTAGTATCTTTAGCTGGAGGTGGTAAATGTAAAGTAGGAAATCTTGCTTCTCCTATTAGGTCTTATTATATAGATTTAGGGTGACAAGCTTTCGTTCATTATATATTGATATAACATTTTCATTGGACATTTAAATTTTCCTGTTTTCGACATATTCAACTTTGTTTCAAGCCTACATATATTGACAAAGACCTGCAAGGAGTGAAAAGTTGAATTATCTAGACATGAAGAATACAATGAGGACATTTTCCTAGTTTCATGGAGTTCAGAAAGTTTCTAGCACCATCTGCTGGTGCTATACATTTTACATACGTATTGGATAAATGATATATTTTGCAGGGAAGTGTCTCACTAAGTGTCTCATGTGTGATGAAAAGCCTTTTTTTTTTTTTAAGAAATTAGTGTCCTTAGCAATGGTCACTCAGATGACAAGTCTCAATTTGTGACACTGCAAAATGCACCTGGCTTCTCTCCAAAACATAAAGTATTGGTATTAATGGACCTCTGCAGTGTCCTAACCTTTGGCGGAGATAGTGAATGGTGCAGAAAAAATTCCATATGTATTTTATATATATATATATATATATATATATATATATATATATATATATATATATATATATATATATTAGGAGATTGCCCGTCAGAAAAGACGGGAATAAAATTTGAAACCTGGCAATGCTGTTTGCAAGACAATGCGTGGCTCTTCCCCCTGTAACTTGCGAGCCCTGCGATAAGTGCCTTCGGCGCTAATCGCGAGCCCCTCCCAGCGTCTACTCTACCGGCCTCGCAATGATCGCCTTGGGCGCTTATCGCAGGCTGCACAATGAGCGGCTTTGCCACTCATTGCTGACCTTGGCCAACCCGCCACTTGTCACTTGTCTCTCCCTCCCCTGTGTCTCCTTCCCTCCTCCCCTGTGTCTCCTTCCCCTCCCCTCTCTCTCTGTGACTCCTTCCCCCTCTCCTGTGCCTCCTTTCCCCCTCTCCCTCCCCTGTGTCTCCTTCCCCCCTCTCCATCCCCTTTGTCTCCTTTCCCCCTCTTCCTCTCCTGTACCTATTTCCCCCCTTTCCCTCCCCTGTGTCTCCTTTTCCCCTCTCCCTCTCCTGTACCTCTTTTCCCCCTCTCCCTCCCCTGTGTCTCCTTTCCCCCCTCTCCCTCCACTGTGTCTCCTTTCCTCCCTCTCCTGTTCCTCCTTTCCCCCCGTGTTTCCCCCATGTCTCCTTTCCCCCTCTCTCTTTCCCCTTCTCCCTCTCCTGTGCCTCCTTTCCACCTCTCCCTTTCCCCCTCTCGCTCCCCTGTGTCTCCTTTCCCCCATCTCCCTTCCATGTGTCTCATTTCCCGTCCAATGCGCCCATGGCAAGCCGCACAATGTGTCTCCTTCCCCTCTCTCCCCTGTGTCTCCTTATTCCTCTCTCCCTCTCCTGTGCCTCCTTTCCCCCTCTCCTTTTCCCCCTCTCCCTCCCTGTGTCTTCTTTCCCCCATCTCCCTCCCATGTGTCTCCTTTCCCCCCTCTCCCTCTCCTGTACCTCCTTTCCTCCTCTCCCTTTCCCCCTCTCCCTCCCCTGTGTCTCCCCCCCTCCCCTGTGTCTCATTTCCTCCCTCTATCCCTCTCCTGTTCCTCCTTTCCCCTGTGTCTCCTTTCCCACTCTCCCTTCCCCCATGTCTTGTTTCCCCCTTTCCCTTTCCCATTCTTCCTCTACTGTACCTCCTTCCACCCTCTCCTTTTCCCCCTCTCCCTCCCCTGTGTCTTATATCCCCCTCTCCCTTTCCCCCCCTCATGTATCATTTGTGTCTACCCCCCCTCTTTCTCCATTTCCGCTTCTCTATCCCCCTTGTCTCCTTTCCCCCTTCCTCTGTGTCTCGTACCTCGATGCATTCCTGCCAGCAGCACCGCACTCACCTCCTTTGTGGCTTCGGTCCTCCTGCCGGAACTACTTTCTGAAGTGCGGCGCTGCTGGCAGGGTTGTAGCCAGGTACGTACTTGAGCTACTGGCAGGAACCAGGTACTGGGGGCCTCGCATGCTTCAACGGCTCGCCTCGCTTCGCTTCATGAGAAATACAGTTATTACATTGCATTCTGGAAAGCTGCGCAGGGACATGCAAATGTGCCCACAAAAGCTTTGTTCTTCAATCCATAACCATTTTAAACATAGCTTCCTTTAAGCTTATGCCGGCTGCATTACACAGCTTTTTTGCAAAATCAAGGTTGGATTTTAACACAACCAATGGACAACCGTTTCAAGGTTACTGCCTATCATCAGCGTGGGGTGGGATCCCAACATCTCCCTCCTTGAGATCATGGTCTGGGGTCAGGATCTGCCTTTCACATTGCCCCCTGTGATCAGGGCTTGCCCTCCACCATGCTCCCTGGATCATGGTCTGCCCCCCGGCACTAACCTAGCTGTGGCCTGCCCTAGCCCAGCTCCCCAGCCCAGCCTCTCTGTACCTGGCCGGAGCTGTCAGACTCATCCGAGCGGGGGCATCATGCACCACTGGCACCACCCCTTCTTCATCCCCTTGTTCTTACAATTGGAATTAGATATTTTACTTAGGCATTGACCATTAATAAAATTAATATTCAATTATTTAAAAAAACAATATTCAATATTAACCGTATCGCCAAAGTTCAACCACAGCTCTTACTGTTATCCACCCGCTATAGGGTCAATGAGGGGAGGTGGCCTTGTCTACCAGATTTTCAGACACAAAAGTGAACCAACACAATGGTATCCATTGGCTGGAGACGTGTAAGATTTTTTATTTCTGTTGGAGCATCTTATCAACGATTGCTTATTCTTTTGTCATATCTGATTGTTCTTAAAACCCTTTAGACATGTCTCTCAGTGTGTCCAACCACCCACTCTCACCTTAATGACCTTGGCCCTCATTCAATTGCAATTTGGTCAATTAAATAGGGCTCTAAATAGGCACATAACATATTTTTTTAAAGAAGTTTTTAGTTAGTAAACATCTATCCAAAAGCAAGGTTTTCACTAACTAAAAACTTCTTTAAGAAAATATGTTATGTGCTTATTTAGAGCCCTATTCAATTGGCCAAATTGCAATTGAATGAGGGCCCTTATCAGGATAGAGACAAACACTCACCCAGAAGCAGATACTCTGAAAATGTGTTTAATATTGGATATTTTTCTCATAAGTTATTAAATATGAATGTATTGATTATCAAAACATAATACAAAAGCAAGGTCCTCTTACTGAGGCATTACAGTGGTCTGTTAATGGTAAGATCCTTATTGTATATTTGTTTATCCACCTATCGCTTAGTTTAATTAACATTTCTGGAGGGCTGGAGTTGCATTTCCTGAAGCTAGCAGCCTTCTGTGCCACTGATGGGGGAGGGGTGTAATGTCAATTTACATATAATCCAATTATGTTAACAAAAGCTTCCTGATCCATCCTCCCCCACCGATAACTAAAATGCCCTCATGATTCAGCTCTGAGGAGTGTCATAACACAGAGAAACTCATAAACAAAGTCTTCAAAAATTCTGATTTTCTCAAAAAAATGTTTTGATGTCCATGGCTTACACAGCTGCTGATAGTTTAGTACATACTTGAAAGACAAGTGCTTGAACTACAGTGGTCCTTTAATTGCATCTCACCAAGAGCTCTCTTAATTTACATGGTCACCAATTTAAATCTGTCTGTAGGATCAATATGCATATCATTAATTGAAAAATCAACATTTCAAAAAACATAAATCCAGAACTGAAACTATTGGCTGTGCAACATCCTACTATGGGGAAGGGGCCTTGCTGCAACTTGGAGTAATTACATTGCAAACAAGGATAACTATCTACAAGGGTCTCTCAACATCCACATTGTAGGCCAACTAGTTTAAATTAATATAGCAAAGGTTCCAAATATGGTATTTAAAATTATGGGCAATAACAAGTACTTTATCTATTGAATTTCCAACAGTAAACTAACATTGAAATTTGCATTTCTGATCCATCCATAAAACCGAGATTCATATAGTAAAAAAAAAAAAGAAAGAAAAAAAAAGAAAAGAAAAGCTGCAAAGGATATTTGCTTATAAAAGGGAAAACGTATAGAAAACATTTGACCTCAATGGTCCTATAGTGTGTATGTATGAATTCTGCTGTGACGATGCAGCAAGGGTTAAAGGGGTGAAGTAATTTAAGGATAGTGTAGAATATTAAAATGGGGAGAGATACAACTTGGGAGGGGGGTTGTTTTGCACCAAGACCGTCCATTCATTAGCTCTGACCCTGCACAAATCAACATAAAAGCTACAAATCATTATTTACCGTCCCTAACTCTGACCGAAGGAGAAAAGGTCACGTCCCAGTGTATTTCATCTGTCAAGTTAGATATTCAACTTATTTTGCACAAGAAAATTTCAAGTGACATTAAAGGACCACTTCTTTTACTTTAAATAACAAACGTTAATAACTGGCCAAAAATAAAAAGCACAGTATTTACATTTGAAAATGTATTTTTGTTACTTACTCCATGGGCATTTAAAGTCTCCTTCCACTTCAGGAGTCCATCAGCAGAACCCAAATTAGTAGATTCCATAGCAGTATTATATCATACCAAAGGTAATAAATGTCCTCTTCTTTTACATTCTACAAACATTTAGCCTACTTTAAGTTTTTTTCAAAAGTGCACATTTTAAAACAGAACTAACAGTGGCCCCAGTATATATATATATGTGTGTACATATGTATGGATATGTATATATGCGTATATAAGTTTTTACATATATATATATATATATATATATATATATATATATATATATATATATATATATATAGATATAGATATATATGTATATATATGTGTATATATATATATATATATATATATATATGTATATATATATATATATATGTATGTATATATATATATATATATATATATACATAGATATATATATATATATATATATATATATAAATATAAATACAGCTATATGTATATTTATATATGTGTGTGCATATATATATATATATATATATATATATATATATGCGCATATATGTATATATATATATATTTATGTGTGTGTATATATATATATATTTGTATATATATATATATATATATATATATATATATATATATATATATATATATATATATGTGAGTGTATATAGATATATAATAGTATATAGATAAAAGTGCACAAAAATATTTTTTAGGGCAGAACTTATTACTTAGCACAGAACTGTAGCCTGTCTGATGAAATATGTGACCAGTTTTCTGCTATTTTATGTCTATTGTACAAAAAAGTTGATGATTTAGTGTGTAATTTTTTCAGGTTCAACTACAGCCCTGGGTGACTTTCATGTCTTATAGCCGGGGTCAGGCCATGAGGAACAACATGCTTTCATTGCTCTCACATTTGTTGCTGTCATTTCAGGCCCCCTCTCCTCATTTCAAACAACAGGACGTCCACATGCCAGCACAAGCCAAAAGAATAATTGATTTTAAGGAAACTGCTCAAGTTGTTCCAGGTTATCAGATCACCCACCATGAGATTTGTTCCCTGCCAAAGTAAATCAATTACACCAAAAGGTTGACTAACTACTCAGGGTAACTGTTTCACCAGATGACGCTGACAATGTCGTCCTGTCTTCTAAACAGAGGACCTAAAAATCTATTTTAAGAAACAAAAGAAATCTTTTATTTATTATCTGTTCTCTTGAAAAACACAATAAGACAAAAAAATATATTTTTAAAAAAGGTAAAAAAAATAAATTAAACTACCATAATCATGTATTTAGTATAAACTATTTTGAAGAGCTACACGTAATATTTTTTCGAAAAAAAGTTAATATAGAGAACTAGCTTTTTAACAAGTATGTTATAAACATGGAATTTCAGTGAAGTTTTAATGTTGCTATTGACGAAGTCAAATATTTTATTTAACCCGACTACCTATTAAAAATAAGTATTGTATAAAATAAACAATAAATAATAGCAATTTGTTGTGCGGAAATATCACTTCCATCAGCGTAGGAGCCCAAAAAATCTGTGTGTGTGTGGGGGGGGGGGGGGGGTGAGTTCAACTCTCAGGACAGGCAGCAGGGGTGGATCTACCCCCAATGCACCACGGCCCTGCTCTGGTGAGGGTGGCGGAGGGTTACTTAAAAGTGTTTTGGGCAAAACTATTATTTTTCGCAGGCTATCCCAGTACATGGATGCTGCCATGACAGTAATAATTCATTTTCAAGATACAAGGTGCGGTTACGAAGCTGTACTGATATGATATGATCTCCAACCAAATTTATAAAACACTCCCACTTAATCTCCAAATCACAAGGAAGCCTTTAAGACACAAACATGACATCCTTTAGGCACAAGCTGCATCTAATAAAATATAATTTACCTAGAATGCTTTTATGCCCATGGTTTATACAGATGCTAATGTTGTTAACTTGTTATACAGTTTTTCCCAAACTACAGTGGTCTTTTAAAAGATCACTTTTATTAATATTAAAATGCTGGTGTTTAGTTAAATGAGTTATCAGCATAGTAAAAATATAGAGTTTGTCCTTTCAATTTATTCAAGGCTTTTCAGTGGAGAGGTAAGTTAAGAAGGAGGTTTGATCTTTAAAAATGATTTTAATATTGAATATTTATATTATATATAAGTTATTAAATATATATAAGTTATTAAATATTTATTGATTATCAAAGCATAATTAAAAAAAAGCTAGGTCCTCTTACTGAGGCATTACAGCGATCTGGTAATGTAAAGAGCCTTATTGCACAAGATGGAATATTCTATACACATTGTTATGACGTGTTTTAACGATGGTGTCAATTTGTCCTTCGCTTATGTGTCAATTTTTCCCCTTTATGTATTATTTGTAATACGGTGGTTTGGGGTCATTGTAAATAATGTATTGGTGCTAGAAGTACTCCCTAGTACAGTGATGGCGAACCTTTTTGAGCCCGAGTGCCCAAACCGCAATACATGCCAACTTTTTTTCCCTCTAAGTGCCAACATGGCAATTAAACCTGAATACTGACGCAGCTGAGTACACACACACACGCAGCTGAGTACACACATATAGACTGATAAATACACACACTGCATTGAGGGGTGCAGTGTATGTGTTTGTGAGTGGGTAGGGGGTGCTGTATGAGAGTGGGGGGGGTACTGTATGAGAGAGTGGGGGGTGCTGTATGAGAGAGTGGGGGGTGTTGTATGAGAGAGTGGGGGGTGCTGTATGAGAGAGTGGGGGGGTGCTGTATGAGAGAGTGGGGGGTGCTGTATGAGAGAGTGGGGGGGTGATGTGTGTAAAGGAAGAATTTTTTTTTTATTCCTATCATAAAATCAAATTATTTTTATTTATCCCCCCCTCCCTTCTTCTTACCTTTGGTGAAGGAGGGGGGGACACAGTCGGTGGTGGTTAGTAGCTCTAGCTATGCCTCGGTTCGCCTCGCCTTTCCTCAGTCCTCCCGCGCAATGCTGTGGGGAGCGTGCCCGGATTACAAAACTCTTTAAAACTTTATTCCCATCTCTGAGGTACAAACACATTGTTTTGCAGATACAGCTCTTGGCCACTGGCGGGAATACAGAAATATTCTGTGAATTATGGAAATGACGTCAAGTTAAACAACTTTATTTTTTAATATGAAAAAGACCAGCACTGAGCCAGATTTGCATACAAAGAAAACTAAGCCGCAAACTCTAAGCATCTCTCCCCCCTTGGATCATACACCCTTCTCTCTCCCCTCCCCTTGTCTCTCCCCTTCCTCCTTGTCTCCCACCACCCCTGTATCTCCCCTTCTCCCTTGTCTCTTCCCTCCATCCTTCTCTCTCTCCCACCCTTATTTCTCCTCTCTTGTACCGCTCACAATTGTCTCTGTTTTCTCACTTGCCTCTACCCCCTTGTCTCTTTCCTTCCCTGTGTCTCTCCCTCCTCCTTTCTTTCCATTCTCTACCTCTCCCTTTTGCCTCTCCCCTCTCTCTCACTCCTCCCTTCTCTCACTCTCCCTTTTGCATCTCCCTCTTCCTTTCTCTCTCCTCTCCCTTCCTCTCATGTGCCTCTACCTTCTCTCCCATCTCACTCTCTTACTTCTCCCTTTCCCTTCTGCCTCTCCCTATTTTCTTTCTCTCCATCCTCCCTTCTCTCTGCTCTCCTTTCTTCCTCCCTCCCTCCCTCTTCTCTCCCTCTCTCTCCGCTTATCTCTCCCCCACCCTTGTATCTCCCTCACTCTTGTCTCTACCCCCACCCTTGTCTCTCCTTGTACTTCACTATTGTCTCTCCCACCATTCACTCTCCCCTCCCCATTGTCTCCCCCCTTGTCTCTCCCCTTCCCCTTGTGTCTCCCATTACCCTTGTCTCTCCCCCTGGTCTCTCCCACCCTGCTCTCTCTACCCCCTTGTTTCACCCAACCTTGTCTCTCTTATTCTCCCTTGTCTCCCACACCCTTCTATCTCTCCCCCATACTTCTCTTTCCCATTCTCCACTGTCTTCCCCCTTCTCTCTCCCCTTCTCCCTTGTCTCCCCCACCCTTCTCTTTCCCCTCTTGTCTCTCCACTTCCCCTTGTCTCCCCCTTCTCCATTGTCTCTCCCCTTCTCCCTTATCTGTCCAACTCCCCATTGGCTCCCTACACCATTGTCTCTCCCTCCACTCTTGTCTCTCCCCTTCTCCCTCCCCCTTGTCTCAACCCTCTTCTCTCTCCCCCTCTCCCTTGTCTCTCCCCTACCGCTTGTCTCTCCCCTGCCCCATATCTCTTACCTTCCCCTTGCCTCTGCGCGCGCGTGCGCGCACGCTAGCACAGCCCTCCTCACGCTAGCACAGCCCTCCTCAGTGACGGGAGAGCGCTCAGGCGCCGTGCTCACGCACGATGAGCATGCCCAGCAAGCTGCCGGCGACCTATGGCCGCGTGCCCACAGAAGGGGCACGGCGTGCCACCTGTGGCACTCGTGCCATAGGTTTGCCACCACTGCCCTAGTATATACTTATATACTATAAAGTTAATTAAGTCATGTATGAGACAAAGGGTTAAGTTTTTCTTCAAGAATTAATATGGTGCTCAGAAACGGCCAGACATGCATCCTCCCTGGCCTCAGGTTAGTTTATGGCTCTCTGAAAAAGAAGAGCTAGCAACTAGAGATGGGGGTTTGGCGATAGACCTGGAGGAAGGTGTGTTGTGATATCTGTAAATGTATAAAGTCAGTCTGCTTGTACTACTCAAAGGTACATGTTGTCTGTTTCTTAGATACTAAGAAAAGGATGGTGCCTGCCTCTTCAGAAATGATGCTCAGATCTGAACTGTTTGCTGGGTTCTGAGATATTGAACAAAAAAGGCACAGCCTAGATAGAGGAAATTGAGGTGTGTAGGGCCCCTCAAATCCTTGGATCGCAACACACATATATTCAAAACTTAAGATTTTCTCTAAAAGTTGATAGTGGTTTTAGTTTGTTGCATGCTTCATAGAAGAATAGATTTTTGCCTCTGAAGAAGTGGCTTTAGGGTACCCATGACAAACATAAGGCCAAGCCCACACATACTGAAAACATCCAGCAGAGATCAGTTTGCTGTATTGGCACCTTATCTACCCCTCAAGACTGTTAAATGCTACTGCTACACCCTGGATAAAGGGCAGGGTCAGAGCATGTCTGATACCCCCCTATGGATCACGGTTCTTATTTGCAAGTGTAATATTTTATTGTATTTTCCAGGTGTTGATTATATTTGATGATGTGATGTGTTTGGTGATATGCAGACCATGTTAGGTTAGAAGCCCATTAGCAGTCTGTCACTGGAAGACTTCCATTGTGATCTTGCCAAAGGATCAAAAGGTGAACTACTTAAGGTCTGTCCAGTTTTATTATAATCTTACCTGCTTGTGCTCTATAGGGGAGATCAGCTCTAGTTATGGGTACTAATAAACTGGGTACCATCAGAAATTCAAGTTCAAAACCCGCTAGATTAACCAGGCAGAAAATGAAATAAGAACTGAATTGTTTGGGTTTACCTGTAAGTTTTTACAGTGTTATACCTTCCAGGACCAGGGAACTATACTAGTTTTCTATCAACATCAGATGTGAAATTCCCTCTGTATATAATGTATTTTCCTGCTGTATATAGTAATGCTTAAAATGTTGGCACTTCATAGATAAAAGCTAATAAAATAGTAAAATTATAAGTTGACATTGCAAAATGTAGTGTTGGGTCAGACCGGGAAATCAGGGAGTTGTTGACATTGGGTGGAGAATAAACCAACCATTGGACATTTCTAGGTGACCAAACCCAGATTATGGGAGCTAATATAATAGTTAATCTGGATTATACATGATAGTTGGAAGATAGAGCGTCTGAAATAATTGGTTCAGAGTTATCCATTACCCACACACCAAAGAACATTTCCCCAAAAAGTGTAAGGAATCCACGTAGGGCCAAATGGACAGCAAAAAAGGCTGTCTTGGCGTTATAGAACCTAGATCAGCGAACCAATATACACATTGTCAGTTGGCTATGATAATATTCATGAGTGCATTAATGGATCACTGTATTAATACATGTCTGTAAATCTAGAGGGAGACTCCTACATTGAGACTACAACATCTAAATACTTTTTAACATTTGAATAAATGAAATTATATTTTCTTTCACTATATATATATATATATATATATATATATATATATATATATATATATATATATATAAAACATGCTATTCGATTAACAATATAGTGTGTAATTAATATAGGTGTATAATTATTGTGCTTTCACTGTTGAGCTTGCTCCAGGATAGATTATTTGAAGCTCATTTATACAATAACATGTCAAAATGAAAATATTTAAATTAAAACCAGCTCTTTTTTTAAGCGGTACAAGTGCAGCTGATTCATTTCCCTCATCTTCTTACCTGGATAAAGATCTGAGGAATTAAGTACTATGAGTGGATGTTTTATGAACTATTTACATTCAGAAATCTGCCTCTTGAAACAAAGCCACCAATCTAAATGGTAATTTTTGCAGTTGTTCTGATTGAACAATAAGTCTTTACAAACTCTACATGTTGGCCAAAATATGGGGCCTGTACAGTAATCTTCTAGACAGTATTGGAACCATATCACAGGGTCACTCAAGGTTTCTTCATTTAAATACTGGAGAGGCCCCAAAATATGCATGGTCGGCGGTAAAGTGAACCGTTTGAAGCCACCCCATACTGTAATATTAAATTATAAAGTCATTTTGCATGTATTTTTCAAAATTACAAATGAGCAAGGAACTCCCAGATTTTCTACCAGGCATTAAAAAACATGTTTTAAATTATACATTTTCTTGCACAAAAAAAAAAAGATGTAAATGGACATGGCAAATGGACGTTCCTCAATAGCTTTCATGCTTAATTCTGTCTTTATATATGAGTGGCTGCTCTCACATTACACATTGGTTAGTACCATCAGTAAAGAAAACAATGTCTTGCTTTTTCTCGTGTGCAAGAGGGAGTTGCTTGGTATTTTAGGGCTGGGCTCCACTTGTGGGTAGTTAAAGGGGTATGTTACAGGAAAGTTTTCTTCTGCAATGGCACATGAGCAATAACTTGAAAGGCTGTATCCTGAGCGGGTACCATCCTATAATATATGATATTTAGCGATGTTTATTCCCAGTGTATGATCCAGTTATTGAGTCAGTTTGTGTGAAAGGAGCAAAAATCATAAAGATTTTACTGTTATTCAGATCATTTGTCAGCTTTAATATACTGAAGCAGATGCTAAGTAGACACTTAATGCAACACAGGAATAAGGCTGAATTCACGCAAACTCAGAAAGATTGTTATCATATAATATTTATAAAGTGATATTTATTCCATCGTACTTGGGTATAACAAAATATGGGCATGCCAATACTAATATGACAGACTAATACAAGAGGAGTTGATGACCCTGTCTTGAGATAACAATCATAAACATGACAGGGGTATTAAAGATAGAGAGTTGGAGGTGGGTCAAGAAGTACTGATATTAGTTCCTCAACCGCAAGACAAGCTCCAGGCTATTTGGGAGAGTCCCTAACCAACAACCAAGAAATTGAACTCGTATACCTTTATACAAAGCACTTTGCAAGACTGAGAGTTTGCAAGCTTACAGGATTCAATAAACAAAAGGTATAGGAGTTAAAATGGAGACACAAGGTCTTGGCAGGTCATTGAAAAGAGAGTAGACAGTTAGTGATGAAGGCTGTGGGTGTAATAGCTGTGAAATATGGAGGTGATAGTACAGAAGATTGAAACAAAACGAGTCAGAGGCACTCATATGACAACAAACAATACCTAAGTAGGTTTGTTCACAAGAGGTCTGGTTACCTGCTCCTTAGGAAGTACAACTACACCTAACTGACGAGGCCCAAGAAAGCACGAAACGTACATCTGGGTTTTGCTGATTCTCCTGTTCAGGGTAGAATGGCCTAGCATTTCGGGGCTGGATCACTCTTTTGACTGAGGCCAGATTGATATATTACAGGATATTTCTCCCTGTGAAGGGCACTAGTGAGCTAAAAGAGACTGTGAGTAGGTGACCAGACCTAAAGAACAAACCTAATTAGGTATTGTTAGTTCTCAGATGAGCTCCTCTAGGCTTTTTTTGATAGTATAGAAACCTGTACTATAAATTAACACACATCATAGGTGGGAGGGCATTTTAGATACATTTAGTGTCTTGCAAAAGTATTCACCCCCCTTGGAATTTTTTGTGTTTTGTTGCCTCACAACCTGGAATTAACATGGATTGTTTGAGGGTTTGCATTATTTAATTTACAGAACATGTCCACAACTTTGAAGATGTTTTTTTTTTTATTGTGAAGAAAACAAGAAATAGGACAAAATAACAGAAAAAGTAAATGTGCATAACTATTCACCCCCCTAAAGTCAATACTTTATAGAGCCACATTTTGCAGCAATCACAGTTCCAAGTTACTTTGGATAAGTCTCTATGAGCTTGCCACATCTTACCACCTTCTTTCCATTTGTTTGTGATAGATTTGATGGTGGTCCTGGGGATCATCAAAGATTTGGATATTTTTTATAACCTAACCCTGACTTGTACTTCTCAACAACATTGTCCCTTACTTGTTTGGAGAGTTCCTTGGTCTGCATGGCAGTGTTTGATTAGTGGTGCCTCTTGCTTAGGTGTTGCAGCCTCTGGGGCCTTTCAAGAAAATGTGTGTATATGTAATGACAGATCATGTGACACTTTTATTGCACACAGGTGGACATTATTTCACTAATTATGTGACTTCTGAAGGTAATTGGTTGCACCAGAGCTTTTTATGGGCTTCCTAACATAGGGGGTGAATACATACGCACATGCCAATTTTCTGTTTTCTATTTCTAAAAAATAGTTTTATGTATATATTTTTCTCATTTCACTTCACCAACTTAGACTATTGTGTTCTGATCCATCACATAAAAGCCAGATTAACAAAAAATTGAACTTAAGGCTGTGATGTAACAAAATAGTTAAAAAGTCAATGGAGGTGAATACTTTTGCAATACACTGTAGAAGCAGCAGGGAAGGTGGTGTTGTCCAGGGCCGGATCATCCATTAGGCGTTCTAGGCTCTAGCCGACAGGTGGTCCTCTGAGAGGGGCGCATTATTTTCACTTCCTAGAACTAAACATTGTACTGTCTGCAGGCACAGGAAGTGGGTAGGGACCATTTTACCCAGAGTACCCTAGAATGCATCTGCAAGATGCCGGGAGCTTTAGGAGCCTGATCGTGGGAGTCCAAGAGAAAGGTAAATTTATATAACTCTATATTATGCCTAGCTGCCCTCCACTAAACTAAATCAAAGTAAATGGTGTGAATGGATGTGATGTATGTAAGCATTCACTAAGCAAAAAACGGCAGTGCACAATACATGTGCACAGGGGCACCTTAGAGTCCAATGCCCAGGGTCTCCAAAGATGACAATTTGGCCCTGTTGGTGGCTGAGGCTCCAAGTCTGGAGGTAAAAGAAACTATAGTGAATGGAACTGGAAAGTTGTCAGTTGTTGAGTGCTTCTGCTTGGCTTGATGGTATGAGGCCCAGTGTCACTGGCTAAGACCTTGCAGAAGTGGCTGCCTCACCCTGATAGTGAATGGAAAGATCCAATAATTTATTAAAATCACCAGCCTCTGTTTTCTATTGATAGACAGAATAAGTACACACCTAAGGTTTCTGTCAAGCCCAGTGGGCCACTTGACTGTTGTGGACTATAAAACATCTGGGATGGCAAGGATTAATATGGACTGCCTACTATTACATTTTCTGATTATATCCCTGGTTTGGGCCCCCTATGTGTTTTGTTTCTAACTGCCATGCTATATGTATGATGTTCCATGATTTGGCTACTTTGTGTATTGTTATTTTGGGTGCAATGTTGATTATTACATGTATGTGGCGGGACGGAGCCATAACCATGTTTGGTATCAAGCTGCTGGTCCAGAAGAAGGACATCTATGTGGATATCCATACCATCCAGAGGGGCCCTGAGGACAACAGGGGACACCACTTCCAGACAGTTTGGGTGCAAGGGAGGGATGTCTCTGGGTTTTCGAGACACAGGGGCTAACTGTGGTACATACAGATTTCGTACACCACATCGCCCTATTGCCAAAGCAGATGTGGGTCATGGTGGCCAGAGGAGAATCCTTTTCTATCCCAGTTGCCAGTTTGCGGATGTTTTACTGGAGAAAGATTATGGACAATAGAAAGTCATAATGTACATCATGTGACCAGTGCACAAGCATTCAGAGCTGCCCTGGCAGCCACAGAAGAAAAAGATAAGATGGAATATAAAGAAATTGGGGTAAATCAATTGCCTGCTGGGGAATTAGAGGCTAGTTGGGCCAGTTTACATGAATTAAAAGCAGAACTTAAAAGGAATGAGACATTGGCTGGAGATGAGCAGAAGGAGCAGGGTCCTAGAGGACCCAATAAACGGATGGTGATTCCCCAGAAGTTTAGGGGAAAGTTGTTAGCACTAGCCCATGAGGCACCTTTAGAGCTAGCAGAACCGGTAAGCAGTTCATTCTAGCCATAGTGGACTATGCTACCCAGTCCCCTCTGAGACTGTCCCCCTGTTCAAGCTTACAGCCATCAAGGTGGCTGAGGCATTAATGGGAGTATTTTCCAGAAAAGGGTTCCCACAGAAAATATTGTCAGATAGAGGTACCAATTTTATGGTCAGTGTAACCTAACAGCTATGGCAATTGTGTGGCACTAAGCACACTTCCTCATATCATCACCAAACCAGTCGGCTCTACGAGCGGTTTAATGGACCCTGAAGCAGATGCTCTGCACTATTGCAGAGCAGGAGGATTGGGAGTGGTTACTACCCTACCTTATTTTTGCTTACCGAGAAGTGCCCCAGGAGTCCACTGGGTTTCCTCACTTTGAACTAAAACTGATGCTTATCACATGGATAAGTTATTGGACCGTCTGGGTACAGCTAAGTACTTAACCACTCTGGATCTATCCAAGGGGTACTGTCAAATTCCCCTTGAAGAGACAGCTATGGAGAAGTCAGCATTCATCACTCCATTTGGGCCATATTAATTCAAGGTGATGCATTTTGGGATGAATAATTCCCCTTCCACCTTTTAGAGATTAGTGGAAAAATTGTTACAGGGACACCAGGTATTTACCCAGGCTTACTCAGATTATAATGATATATTCAGCCACACTTGGGAGGAGCATCTCCAGCACATCAGTGTTATCCCAGAAACTAGTATGGGGGACAAACTGACCATTAGCCCTGATAAGTGTCAGTGGGCAAGGGCAGATGTGCAGTACTTGGGACACTGGGTGGGGAGTGGAGAGATCAGACCAGAGCCAGCCAAAGTAGAAGGGATAGCTGCATGGCCCATTGTTCAAACCAAAAAGCAGGATTTCGGGGGACCATTGGGTATTACCATAAATGAATTCCTCATTACAGTGGCATGGCCAAGCCCCTGATGGATCTGACCAAGAAACGGTCTAGGATTGTGGACTGGAACCCCGCCTGTGACTTGGCCTTTCAAGCCCACAAGGATGCTCTGACTTGCTTACCTGTACTAGCCTCTCCAGATTACAACCAACCCTTTCTGATCCAGACAGATGCCTCTACATTTGGGCTTAATGTACTACTAAGCCAGAAGGATGACCAAGGATATGAGCACAGCCTACCTCAGCTGGAAATCGCTACTCAGGGAGGTGGCCCTTACATTTATGTGTGAGCCTCAATCGGTGTATTAATAATAAACTTCCATTGGATTATTGCTATTGATCCATCACTGGAGTATAGTTACACTCGGTAATTACTACTGCCTGGTATCCCGTCTTCCTGCTGGAGCTCCTGAGGTGATTATCCTGGCCCATCTCCTGCTAACATGGGTGCAACAGGACCTTGCTATTGTGTTGGGTAGGTGTGGTCCTTATCAAGCCCATTGAAGAAGCAGATTGAAACAGTTTGCAAATGAAAAAAAGTATTGAAACAAGACATGATAAAATATTCTACACATAAACAGAGTTTTCAAAAATTCTGTTTTTCTGTAAAAATGTTGCGATGTCCATGGCTTACACAGCTGCCAATTTATTATGTGCATTTAATCCTGAGCTATAGCGATCTTTAAAAAAAAAAAAAAAAAAGCTTTCAACAACATTCACAAAGAAAAAAATATATATATTTATTAAAGCGAAAAACAGTTACAATAGTGAATTAACAAATTATGTGTGGAGGTCACACTTTACACTGCTTAGGTCTTTATGAATTTTCTTAGTAATTTACAGTATTTAAATAGCCAGAGAAACCTTTCCTATCTGGGAAAGGCTCAGAATACAATCGCAACACACAGCAAGGGCGAGAAACCTGTCAGAAAAAACAATAGTATGTTCCAAGGGATGAATGGAAAGCTAAAGTGATAAAGATTGGATGAATATCACATCTCAAATTTAAAATGGCTATAGATTCAACAATACAGTTTCCCATGAAACACAAGCAGAAACCTTAAAGTGATAAAAGGAGAAACATGTTTAATATATCTATGTTACAAAGTAGGAAGAAGTCTTGCAAAACAAGCTTACATTCATTGTGAACCATTTACGGTCTTGCTGAGTGCCCAAAGAGAGCTTTGCCATTCACAGCCACTCTACAAAGGCTCATTAAATAGGATAGAGGATAGTTAGAAATGTTATTCTGTAGCTGTGTTTGTGCTGCATTTACATTAAACTTAAAATAATTATATTTTCTTGTCAAAAGGACACTTTTGTAATTTAAAACACGCTCTGTTAAATGCAAGATAGAAAATAAGGGACTTTAGTGTTATTTCAATGCAAGAAATACCTGTGTATTTCTACAAATGTTTCCATGCTTTCATAGAACATTACCATATGTATGTACAAAAGATCAATCCTTTTAAAATATGGCCACAGATTATTTTTTTTTACTATACTGAATGGGAATTACAAAAGGTCAACTTATAATGGAACTAGGTAAGTGGCTGGAGTGTTTACATAAAAGTTATCATTAATAATAAATTAATTGTCATAAATGGTGACTCTTCTATACTGTCCCTGCCTAATTAGTATTTCATCAGCCTCCGTGCCATCACAGCCGCTGGACCAGCATGGACTGGCTGTGCCGTTCTATTATAGTCCTCAAGTTTAAAGGACTACTATGGTCCTGCGTTCATAGGACTGGAATTTTATAATGAGCAAAGTCCTTAATTATTAACTAATGTATTCATGTCTGTGTTAATGGAGGCAGATATTTTATCTTTGTTTCTCAAAGAATTAGACACTGTGGATTCAGATAACTTTCAATATTGAAAGACTGCCATTGTAAATAGTCACATAATAATAGAAGAGTAAGCCCAACAGGACTGAATATTAAGTAAACCCCAGTAGGATAACCCAGACGATTAGGCAACAGGCAGACTAGCTATCAGTGATGTTATATACACAAACATATGGAGTTGTTATCAAACTGCAGCTGTCCTTTTGAGGATTATATACAAGTTTCCTTTACCACAGGCAGTCATTGCAATGTTAGTCCTGCAAACTAATGAAATTTGCAATTGTAATGTAAAAATTAAGGAAAAAAAAAAAAAGGACTGGGACTAAGCATTGCCACGTCTCAGTTGAAAATGCTAAACACTTATCTGCATTCAAATTTTCCTCCTCCTTATAGAAGTAGATTAGCAAAAACAAATCTGGTAGGTTCCCACTGCAGCAAAATCATATACCTCAGTAATTTAAATAAATATTTTTTTCTACAAAACACGCGCCCGTTATCATCTGTAATTCTTCAAAAGACCATAGTAAGTACACAGCTACTTTTTTGGGGGGGATAGTCTTCAGACAATAAAAATTGATAATCTCTTGGAAGAAAAAAGAAAAAGCCATGAAAAAAGTTTTTGTTTTATTGTGCGCTACTCGTTCAGAACGCCTCATTTCTGATAGATCATCACATAAAACAAACACTTGGATATTAGCCCAGGGAGGGAGATACATTAATATAGATACTCAAGACATGACTACAGCAGTTTACCAGATTACCAGGAAATGTTTGCATAGATTTCATTTCCAAGCTAAGAAAAACGTATTACTTAAAAAAATACAATTAAAGACAAGAAGTAATAATATAAATATTTTGATGATTTCCTAACGGGCAAATAATGGATTTTCGTCTTTCAGTTCTAGAAAGTTATTCTAAATGTCTAGAAAGAAATGTTTTATGTTTGTCTAGCAAGGTCCTGTATAAATGGGTCCAATTTTCAAGTCCTATGGCCTCCACCTCAATGCTTCTAGTAGGACTTCCAGAATCTTTTGGCAGCTTGTAATTGAAGAGGAAGCCGGGAAATAAGCATCTTGTATGAAAATGATTTATGCATTGAGAAACACACACAGAGAGAAACATATCCAGGTATGTAGAATATACAGAGGAGAAATGCAGTCAATGCACTTATGTGAAGGACACATCCACCACTACACTTGGTCGCGAAGACGTGCAAGTCTTTGTGACAGCTCATCCTGCAAGACAAAAAAGGAGTTGAAAATTAATTTTATCATGGTATGAATGCAAGGTCTTCATTACGCATTCTAGGTCTAGGATTTGTATTTGACTAATTACTGCAATTTAAAAAAAAAAAAAAAAAAACTTTGAAAATTACGAAATAAATGAAAAAATTATCTTAAATGGGCACTATCCCCCAACAGGAAATTGGTTTAATCTTTAAGAGCATTACAAACAGTCTATACATTGTATTAGCCATTTTTCACAGCAGTAAATTCTGACATATTCAGCACTGAAAGTACAGTTCCTGTTTGTTAATGTGAGGCTCAGTGTGCTAATTTGCAGTTCGGGTTGCTTGAGAAGGGTGGGGGAGGACATCTAACTGCATGATAACCTCAGAGAGGCTTTGTTTTCCAGTGCAAAGACAGACAAGCAGACTGTAATCTTAATAAGAACACAAAAGCAGCCAACAAGTATCTGCAAGCTGCCTATTTGCATAATAATACCAAAATAATGATTAACTCAAGAATGACTCACATTAGAACCAAATGGCTAAAACAGTGTTGCTTTAAATTTAGCAGGCTTGGAGCTAGGGGGCTACATTGCCTGCAGCAAACAAACAGCAAGACCATAAAACCCATGGCCATATCTACTAAGAAATAAATCTTGGAGAAATCCTGGCGATGTCAAATATTAGAAAAGTTTCTCCAAGCAATAACACAGGAGCTGGAGAGGTTTTCCGAACATCACACCTTAGTACGTCTGGCTTACAGTATTAACACTGAAGATATTGGCAGTACAATTATTGGAGCCGTGGCTCTCTGAGACTTGCCAAGCCCGGTGCTAAGCTATCAATCTAATTAAACCCTCACTCTTCACTTAAATACAGAATAGAAAAGGACATTCACTTGGTGAAGGATACAACATTTATATTTTAAGATCCAATGACATCCATCAATTTTCTACCATGGAGTTAATTAATTAGCGTATTTTAAAAAATGGCAAAAACTTTGTAATTGATGTCAAGCATTAAATGTGGAACCTCCCTTGGCAAAGGCAGCTCAAGAACTCTTCCCATCGTCTCATAAACTGTTCCAACACTTGACTATGCAAGTTTCCAGCAGATAAAAGTAATACAAAAGTACAGTAGTTCCTCACAATGCAATGTCTATAGCTCAAACCATTTATTGCACTGTCAGCGTGCAGCAGGGATGAGCCAGCGGCTTCCATTGCAGTCCTTAGTTTGTCATTTTTAAAATACATCCTTTTAAAGTTTTTTTTTATTGTAATTTCTAATGTCTTAGCTCCTTCTTTTTTAGGCTCGGTCGCTATTTGCAGTATGTGATATTTGTATCATGATCCTTACTACAGTCTTATCCTTTATACAACGTACGTTAGGGATACGCAAGTTACAAGTCTGATTCATTTTGGAAGATCCTTATCTATTTGTATCTGGTGATGATTCAATACTGTAATATACATCATGTGGGACGACTGAACCCAAAATAAATGAAATAAGGGATATACCAAGAGTTTCATTAAGGAACCTATATATTATTATGAACCAAACTAGGATCCGATTTAGCCTTGGAAACCCATTAGGAACAAGTATGTGTCAGGAATAAATCAGAACTTACCTGTTCAGTGGATGCAACGCTAGTACCAACAGATCCGGTCTGACCCTGAGGCAATTCCATATTCAAATCAAGACTGTTATGGCACAAGAAAAAAACAATATTAGTTTAACTAAATATTAGCAACTACACAGTCAAAACCTGATACAGGAAAAAGACACAAACACGCACAACTGCCTGCAAAGTGATAGACTATTGTTGCACATGAGTAAAATGCAATAAAAACTAATTAATGTCCTTGAGAAAACTGTTGGCAGGAACAGATTTTACTTTTTAACATAACAGGTCACTGAAAAAACTCCAACATGGAGATAAAAAAAAAAAAGGCACCTTTTTTTTTTTTTTTTAACACAAATATTTTGTATTGAGTAAATAATTCAAAGGAGTCTAATTACATCATAAATAATTTATGGCAGTTAGAGGATCAGAGTATGGTATTACACATATTATTTCAAATGTCTTAAAGTTAGGAAAGCAATGCAGCAAAGTAGTGAGAGAAGGAAGCATGTCTCATACAGAGAGCGAGGACTTGACAATATTGTATATATATATATATATATATAGTATTTCTCATGCTTGGTGTGAGGGGCTTGTGTACCTTACTGAAGCTGTGAGCTATGCAATCCAAGATGGACTGGCCATTACAGAGAGGTCTGACAGATTACGGTACACTGGAGAAGGAATGGGAAACCTATTCCAGTATCCTTGCCAAGAAAACCATAAGGCTAAACAGAACCAGATACAAATGTGCCTGGCTAGCTGCATCCATATGGTCACTGAGTGTCGGACAAAACTGAAGGACCGAACAGCAACACATTTTATTTATATATATATATATATATATATATATATATATATATATATATATATATATATAAAATTCATCCACTGAGAGCAGATGATATCTATTTCTAATGAGTCAATAATTGTCTGTGTTGTCTTTAGTGTAAATTATGTGAAAATGAAAAGACTGGGCATCATGGGTGTAGAAACGGATATATCCCCCCTAGGTTGCATGTATAAATAAGTTTTATGGCCTGTGTACACAGTGAGCTGTATCCCCCCAGAATTATTCTGGCTCCTACACCCCTGTTGGGCATGCCCAGATACCAGGGTGCCCAAAAGGAATTTACCTAATTAACCTAGTTACTTCCTGGGGCCTCAGCATACTCAGCCTTATGTTATGCAGATGGGTTATACTGAAGGCAATAGATTGAGAATGCATGGGGTAATCTGCAAATATTTTCAATGACCTCTCATTAACAAGAGAGGAGACTCTTTGTATTGTGTGTGATTCAGAAAAGGCAACAAATTGCAAATGTCAATGTAAGTTTGCTGTAATAAACAATAACATTAAATTAATTAAGCATAGTTTTAAATTATACCATATTTGGAACCACCACTGTGTCATGTCATTTCCATCTAAGTTACTCTTATCAGGAATCTATTGTGCAGAACATGTATCTTATTTCCCATTCAAATGATCAGTTAGAAAATGTTTTTAGAAAACACAAACACAGCATTTAAATATTTCACTTTTATATGCAACTATTCTTTCAGGTAGATGTGTCCTTAAAATTTAATGCAATTTACATAAGTCCTTCTGAAAGGACCGCAAGTTTTAGCTGACACATTCCCATTGTGCAGATGGAAGATTCCTCTACAAAGTTTCCTTTGACCTCAGGCAGCAGAACTACAGAAAGGATTATGGTAGATTAAAATGCAATATATTTACAGATAAATAGGTAATAAAGGCTATATTATTACTATTTTTTTTTTTAAATCTTGAAAAACATTTTGTCCGTTATCAAGTGTGATTCTTAAAAGAAGCATATTTTAAATATAAGACAACAGTTGATATTTAAGATATTACTGAAGAATCATTCTTGATGAAAAACAAGTATGGTATATATCTGGATCCTAAGGATGCAGCTGCTGGTGATGATGTTTTCATGCTGCGTCTCACTACTGCAGTATAAAGTCCTACATAATAGGAGGGAGCAGGTTTATAGCACTACAGTAGTTGGGATGCATAACTTACCCAGCCTCATCTGCCATTTCTTGTAACAGATTATCCACTTGGTTCTATAATAAAGAACAAAGAACGTCATCACAGAGCTGTTATACAAAATATAATAAAATACTAATATAGGCACACTTTTATATCGTAATATATACCCAGAAATAGCTTAATTCTCACAAGTTAATATGATCTGGCCAATTTGAATTTTTTTTTCTGGTTTAAATATGGAGCTATGTTTCATATGGAGACGACTTTAAATCATTGAGAGACAGAAAGAAACATAAACTAAGTCTAATTACCAGGATATTAATCACATGCAATGCAGAGAAATAGCATTAAAGGAAAATTCAGTTTAAAGCTTCCTTTGCAGTATAAATGACAGAAATATATCAGAGTTAGATTCTGTACTCATATGTCTACTAAACCTAAATATTATACTGTGACAGACATGTCTCTGCAGTGTTTGAGCAGACATTGCTCCTCCCTTCTCCATTTTGACTATTTGTTTAAAAAGGGGCTTGACTTATTTTGCAGATGCTGATGATAAAGTCAATTTTCAAATAAACAATCCCATCTGCAAGGGTGGAGCTATGCTGAACAAGAAATACTATATTGTAATGGCTAGTACTATCATATTTTACAAAACCGATATTATTATTATTATTTTTTTTTTTTATATTTATATGTATGGCATAGACAGTTACCCTAACCCTTAAAATATAGAGGAACTCTGAACCAATTGCTTTGCACGGTCATGTAGTACAGTTCATTTTTTCTTTTAGCTATAACATAATTGACTTTAAATGGTGCGTGACAGATTTGACAGGTCTATTTTGTTTACCCTGTATTTAGTGAGCTCTCAGTCCCATACTTTACAAGTCCCCTCTAAATACTTATATACACTATTCTTTGCAATAACACAACATTTTTCTCTTTGCGGTTACAATGTCTAAAAAGCCCAAAGGAGTGGGTGGCTGGAGCGTATTGATACTTGAATGCTTTGGGAATGGTTATTCCTTTCAGAACCTGCAAGTCTATGAAGCTCCACATGTTATTGTGCGAGTACTGTTTGTGGATGTTAGAGTTATATAAAAACACTTTTAAAAAACAATAAAATATTCATCAATTAAAAAAATTCTACATGTTTTTCACTTGTTTTCCAGTATTAAGTTTGATGATGTAGAGCAATATGCATAAATGATATGTCCGTAAAACTAAAGTATATAAAACTGTGTTTTATGCCATATAAATACAATATATATGGTTTATAGTTATCAATAATCACAATATGAACCATTTACATAATATGCAGATTATTACAAAGCTCTTGATTATCAGAAAACAAAGGTCACGCTCACCTGTGGTGTGGTCAGTGTAGTTGTGTTACTCATACTATCTTCCATCTGTTGGGTCTGGACATCCAGAGTTTCAAATTGATGCTCAAATTTGTCCATTAAAGCTGAAATCTTAAAAAAAAAAAAAAAAAAAGCAATAATACATTCAGAAAACAATTATTTAAACCCATTTAGTGCCAGTGGTTCAAGACATTTTCCTGACCCAGGGGGTCAGACATAATTACAACATTTTGCTATGCATCTGTTTAGATAAGGTTCCTGTTAGCTTACTTGTATATATACTTACGGAAAATTGTATATTGTTTTTTGCAGTAGAAGTTCAGCTTTCTACTTGAATATTTGTTTTTTTGTTTGCATGTAAAAATTGGGAAAAATAAAATAAAAATAAAGCTAGTAACTAAGAAAAAAAAATCAAACATTTTTCTTTCATTTTGGTGCTGTGTACTTTTACTAAAACTAATAGTGATAATAACTAAAGCCCTGGGTCTGCTTAGTACACTTAAAATAATTTTGATAACATTACACTTTTTTCTGACCAAGACACATAATTAAATGGCAGCAGCACAGAAGGCTTTTGTTTAAATTGATACACAGTATATGCTTCATCTTTCAAAAGAGGTTTATGCCTGTAAATCAACATAATCCTATAAATCTACATATTGTCTAAAAAGTACAGACCCTGTGCAGTGTAGTCATGTGACATCACTCGGGATTCCCCTGGCCGGCCAGAAGGCAGCACAGGCCAGGCTGGGATTTGCATTAGCCACAGAACCACCAATGTAAGACTTGGAGAGGGGACAGAGTACAGAAGCTGGTATGGAAGGGGCACATGGAATGGGATCAAATATAGAAGGTGGCTCCAGGAGTGGAATGGAAGGCAAGATCATATTGGGGAGGGGGTGATACAAGGCAGAGGGAAGAGAGAGATGTTAGCTGCACCTTGCTCCACCCATCCCGTGTCCAAACAAGCAAGAGGAGCACCAATTAATATAAAAAAAAAAATTATATCCGAATGCTGATCATACCCTCAGAACAGCATGGTGGTTGGTGGTGGGCATGCAATGCCAACCAAATTAAATGATGTGCTTAGCACTCTGGGGGATAAACCCAACAAGAATTGGATACCTTACCTTCTCCAGATTCATGCTCTTCAATGTAGCGTCCATGGACTTTACTACACCTGCCATGGATTTTGTCACCTAAACAAATAAAATGTGAGGGTTAATACAGCTGTAGAATAGGAGATTGATGAGACCATATCCTGGTTTAGCTAAAGCTTCAGACAAATAGACCATGCTTTAATTATGCTCTTTTCATTTTCTGTTCCCAGTCTTTATTACTGTGATATGATCAGCTTTTTAACTAGAAATATGCTCAGAAAGCCAATTCAAAGTTATCATGAGGGCTAACAAACTCTAGAACAATTTAGAGACACAAATCATATGAATTGTGAGAAATGTATCTTTATTGAGCCTTTTCAGATGAGTATAAAGGGATATTGGTATAGGCATGTTTTCTTTACAGCCATCTCCAGGTACAACGCAAAAATTGCACAACTGCGCCATAGCATGGATGCTTGCAAAACTAGATAAATGACTTTACCGTTGTCTAACATGGTGTCATATGTCTCCTGCTTTCTCTTGCCCTAGCAAATTCTCCTCTGCCTTCCTAATCACAGCCAATCATAGGTGGACAGTTTCCCATCATGGAGAAAGGCAGGCTTCATGTAAAAAGTCATTCCAGGATGCAATCTGTGATTGCCTTGATTGGTTAACCATCCAACCACATAATTATACTTAAAATTAAAGAATTTCTGGGGAGGAGAAAGCAGGGGATTCATGACATGGTGAAAAGTAAGCTATGAAGCTTTTGCTACAAGGCTCATTTTTTTCCAATAAATGCAATGAGAACCGATTAATAATAGCAATACATACTTTGCCCATTGTCACTGCGGTCTGAACTCTTGCTGCTACAGCATCCACTCTGGCGCTCATGCGCAAGAAATTAATGCCTTGGTTTTTCTGTCGTATTGCGTTCTCTGAATGTATCCTCGCAATCTCTGTATTGCCTTTTTGAATTGCCTAAAATTGGGAAAAAGAAAAAACATGGAATTGTAAAATATTAAAACACTTCATAGCGATTAACAACTTTTTTTAATGGGCCAGTTAGAGGACATCTGCATGCAGTGGGCACACATGATGCAGTATTGAAAAATCTAAAAAAAAAAATATTAAAAAAAATCAATCAAAAAAATAAATAAATCAGTAGTAATCAAATGTTCTCACATAGCATAATTGGTTTGACAGCACACATATTCCTGAGTGCAAGTCAGATAGATCAGCGAATATAATACATGGTTACAAGTTGTATATAAAAAGTCTCATCATTAAGACTACAAAAAAAATCTGAGGTTGTCATTAAAAAGGTTTTGTACATTTATCATTTCATGACAGGCGCCTAAAAACTCCTCTACATTGTAAGCAATGAAAAATTGATTGTAATTATTTGTTTTTTTCATTTGCAGGTAATGGCTTGACAAAGCATGGAATTAGAGGCTCCTAAACGGTTTATACAGTCTCCAAAAATGTTAGGTTAATATACACATATCTACATACAGTACGTAAACAAATTGCGGTCTCTTAAAAGGAACACAAATAATAAAGTACTAACACAAATATATTAATCTGGAAGTTATTAAAAATGTCCTTTAGTAAAATAGCTAAGAATTTACTACATTTTTGTCTGCCAGACTCTACCGATACCAGAGAAGCCATATGCAAAAGTAAGCTTTGCCTGGTAGCAGGTTCTCCAGAGCTAAGAGACAGCCCAAATGTAGCATATTCAAGGCGGTCTTAATTACTATATGATTTTAGAATCCTTCCATAACAGGCACCTCTACCGTGACCCTTTAAACACCTGAATGGCCCTTCATTTGTCTTTCATGGTACAAATTTGAAATAAAGGTTTATCAAACCCTGTCATTTACAGTATAAATTGTATAGTGCAGTGGAAACTGTTGGAGCATTAAAAACTCATACTTTATTCAGCTAGGAACCTGATTTGTTTCCAAGAAAACAACTTTACTAAGAATTAGTACTTGCCCAATAATCAACAGACCAGAAGTTGCACCCGTTATCAGAAGAACAATCCCATCAGTCTAATTAGTGGTTATTTTGCAATATGATTATGATGGAGCCAAGTATTGTAATCAACAGAGTTAGGGCAAAAGTCAGAAACAATTCTATTTAATCAATTAGATAAAAGTATTATGTTTATGCTTTTGCTGGAGACATCTATGATAACTTAGAGAGAGGCATTTAGTTTTCTGGAGAGCAGTGCAAGCATTTCCTGAAGCAAGCTCCCTGCTGCTGAACTTGTGATGAGGAAGGTGACAGTGTCATCATATCATTTAGATCTAATTATCTATCAAATGCTCTTGATCTCTCCCACTTGTCTCCTCCTCCACTGGTTAAAAAAAAAAACACGCTCTTATAATTCAGGTCCCGGCAAGTAATATAACAAAGACAAGACAGAAGCCTTCTTTCAAGAACAGCCTTCAAATATTTTCAATTTTCTCTAAAAATTATTTAAATTCATAACTGCTCATGTTGTAATTTTGTACTTTAACAACAAAATTAAAAGCACTCAATCTGAGAACGGACAATACCTGAAGAAGTTTAGTCCTATAGGTCTGGTTACTCAGAGCGCAACCTCTTTTAGCTCACTTGTACCCTTCACAGGAAGAAATATCATGTAGTATATCAGTCTGGTCTTAGTAGAGTGATCCAGTCCCGAAATACCAGGCAATTCTACCCTGAACAGGAGAAACAGCAAACCACAGATGCGTTTCGGGCCTCATCAGGGAGGTGCAGCTTTACTCCCTAAGGCACAGTGAGCGAGGAGTCCACGTCCGATTCCCCCTATCACCCTTAGGGTGAGAAAAAATCATGAAGTTTGTAATTCACAAACTTAGATTTTTTTTGTTGGAATCACAGTGGTCCTTTTAGTGACACAGCAATGGTAGCATTAATTGCAGAAACTAATAACACACAAATAAATTAATATAATTGCAACTGGATGTTAAATGGTTTAAGTGGAAGTGTTAGATACGTGAAATCTGCCCTAGTAGAAGCACATATTTACTATGATCTTAAAAAAGTTTACATAAGTAATCTATTTATTTCTTACCTTTTTAATTTTGGTCTTTTCAGCTTTTTCTTCTTTTTCACATTTCTTAGCATTTCGATTTAACTCTTTAGCCGCAAACTTCAAGTTAAACAGGTGCTCTGGATTATGTGTTAAGGCAAACATGGATTACACATGGAAAGTAAAGGCTAAAGTGAGACTTAACCTGAAAAGAGGACGATCAAAGTAACAGCATTCTAAGCCCATTATGTTCAGCAAGAGCATTGCCAAATGTGATCAATGAAGACTTTTATTAGTACACACATCACATCTCAAATGACATTCAAAACATCCAATTTTAAGTAGAAAATGCAGTTCATATACATTTTATCATGATAATTATTGCGAATACAAAACAGTATTTCCAGAGGTTATATCTGCACAACCATGATACATTTAATTAAATAATTACAGCATATATGCACTGCTTCAATAAACACATACATCTTTGCACATGTATAGTAATATCACAACAAGCACTGGTTCTGCATGTAACAATTGATGTGTACACGCTATCAGCAGGACTATGCTGGGACCTTTCCAAACTCCACTCCTGCAGTACTACTCAGTCACTATTTATAGGACAGTGGTTATTTAGTATTGCATTCCAAACAAACATCATGTCTGCATTTATACGTCATGGCTTTTCTTAGGTTGGGTTCTTATTCTTGCGTTTCCTGCTCAGCCAGTTTCCAATCTTTTTCCTCCCCCTCCAGGTAAGGTAGTGACCTCATGATCACAAGTCGGCTGCAAATCACATGATGAGCAGGAGGGTGGGTGTAGCTAGGAATCTCCTAAACACTTACTAGCTGGGAAGTCATGTACTGGGGTAATGCTAGTAACACTGGTACTGTAACATTTTCTCTTTATATGTATAAAAGGCAAAACAAAAGTGGAACCATCTTCATACAACAGCTTGCACCCAATGTACAATAGCTCATTAAAATCCTTGTATGTATGTATGTATGTCACATCCGCCTGGGATGAATATCAACCTAATTTTATCTTTACACATATGGCTTGCTGTCCGCACCATGACCTTGATTTACTGGATCAGACCTTTTTCACACAGACACGTTTAGCCGAAATATTATTTTACATCCAAACAGATTGAATTTAACGGCACCCTGGCAAACCTTGATTTGTAGATACAAATTTTAAAATACTCAGGCTGGTGGCAGTAAGTGGCACCTTTAAGATGATCTACAGAAATAAATATTTCTAAATATTACAAAAATGTTTTGTCACGAGTGAAGTTAGGCCTGTATAAAGGCTATCAAATAGTGACCCACCTAATCATGGTTCAGACTTCAAACTGTAGTTTAAATTACAGAAATTAACAGCTATTTCTTGAGAAATAGCAATATACAATTACATACACTTATAGCAAAACACCTATATGAACATGCACACAAACTCTCTCTTCTCTTCAATCACACACACCACTAACATTAACACATATTATATACTAGATACAATATAATCTCTCCAATTACACATAACATCAGGATATTTATTAAACTACTAGGAAATTGCCCGTCAAAAATGACAGGAATAACCCCCCCCTCTCCCCTGCATCGCCTTTCTCCCTTCTGTGTCTCCTTTCCCCCATACTCCCTCCCCTGTGTCTCCTTTCCTCCACGCTCCTTCCCTTGTGTCTCCTTTTCCCCACGCTCCCTCCCCTGTGTCTCCTTTTCCCCACGCTCCCTCCCCTGTGTCTCCTTTCCTCCACGCTCCCTCCCCTGTGTCTCCTTTTCCCCACGCTCCCTCCCCTGTGTCTCCTTTTCCCCACGCTCCCTCCCCTGTGTCTCCTTTCCCCCACTCTCCGTCCACTGTGTCTCCTTTCCCCCACTCTCCGTCCACTGTGTCTCCTTTTCCCCACTCTCCGTCCACTGTGTCTCCTTTTCCCCACTCTCCGTCCACTGTGTCTCCTTTTCCCCACTCTCCGTCCACTGTGTCTCCTTTTCCCCACTCTCCCTCCCCTGTATCTCTTTTCATCCCTCTCCCTCCCATATCTCTCTTCCCCCTCTCTCCTTCCCATATCTCACCCCCCTCTCTGCTTCCCATATCTCCCCCCCCCCCACCCCCATTCTCACTTTTCCCTTATTCTCCTTCCCCAGTCATGTCCTTAGCATATGCCGGTCGGACACAGCCAGAAGACGCGCTGCAGGGGACAGAGCACCAGGAGCTCATCGGATCACAGAAATAGAGGGGAAAGGGAGGTCATTGGAGAGGGGGAAAGGGAGGATAAGGAGGAGTCACTGGCAGGAACCGGGTGATGCAAGCCCTGGGGGCCTTTGGCGCTCATTGCAGCCCCCGTCAGGTGTTGTTAACGTGGGCCTAACTGCTCGCCTCTCTTTGCGAGGGCCGAAAGTGCGTTACCAACATCACAAATGTCATCAACACTGACAACTATTATAGTGATTGATGCACTGGGTGTAAAACGCTGCAATAACATACATCTATATAGCAAATATTGCACGTTGAGATCAGAGATGCATGTGTGTAAATATCTCCCAATGTAGTATACAAACTTTACTCATACAACATAATCACACTTAATAATAATGTCATGCTATTGATCATATATACACTACTCACACTCAATATAATCAGATTCTATCTATAACACTTAACTAAGGGGTTGACAAATGCCTATCAGACTAAATCAGGAGTCATTTACATTACCGAGTAGACAGTCATGCTTTACTTTCTTTATCCAAAATCTTAGGAGTGAGAAGTGAATTCTTGGGAGCTGTGGCTTCTTGGATTTGGCAAGCCAAAACATATACTACATATCTTACACACAGTAGCCCTCCATTATTTTGCAATGTGTTACAACTGTTATTGCCTTGTACTCAACCCCCTGTACAGCACCGCAGAATATGTTGGCGCATTACAAATAAAGAATAATAATACAGCTCCATGTACACAATCACTCACACTATACAGACTATATCAGTGATTCTGAACATTTATGGACGCAGGGACAAGTGGACAACCATTCAAAACATGTCTGGTGCCCCCTTGAGCTCCAAAACCAGTTCTCCAATAATCCATTTACTACATTTTAAGACTTCAATTTCTCCATTAACAATCTCTCAGCCAATGAATGCCACCCTTTCAATCCATATCTTATTTCCCTTTCTCTAATCCATCTCTGTTTCATAACACAGGAAAGGATACTTCATATGAGCCAGACTGGCTATTTCTAGTCTGGACAGACTGTGCAAATATATTTAAGAGTCAAAAGTGAGTATATGTTACACGAGCCCTGGTATATTGTTATCCATAGTGTGTATATATATATATATATATATATATATATATATATATATATATATATATATACACACACATATATATATACACATATATATATATATATATATATATATATATATAAATATATATACACACACACAAATATATATATATATATATATATATATATATATACACACACCACAACAAACTGGACCCACACAAGACACTCTATAATAACCCACAATATAATAACAATCTATATATATGTCACACTATATATCCCACCCCCTATACATTACATTATCCATTGTTACTTGTGCTCAGGATACTCTCCATGTTAGACATGATGGTTCCGGTGTCTATATCTGTCTCTTCTCTTTCGGTGTCTGTTTCTGTTTACCTCTCACCGGTCAGTATCACAGCCTCCAGGCACTTCCGCTTTCCCGGTTGTCTCCACTTCCTGTTGACCACTGACGTCACGATGACATTGCGCCACACGATTGGCAGGTCCCTTTCTGGTGGCGCACAGGACGTGGTAACTGGGCGTGACTAACAATTCATATTGTAATATGGTGGGAGCGGTCACGCATTTGCCAGAATCTGGGCTTGGTCTAGTACGTTAGTCAGCACTCTCGTGATTCTGACGGGAAGTGGGCGTGGTTATGAGTTTACGGTATAGGTATAACATGCCAGTGGGCCTGCTTGGTAGGTTAGTTAGTGGGCGTGGTAATGTAATACAATCAGATTGTGATAAGTTAAGAGCTGGGAATCCTAGGAAGTGTTAAATAAGCAGGAAATCAAGTACTTCAAGACCCAATATATTAAAAAATAGATACATCAATAGATAGATAAGTACTTCAAGATCCAAAATACTCATTTATAAAAAAAAATAGATATATAGAGGATCTATCCTGTTATGTGCATGCACAGCACAGATAGTCTCATGTGCTGGGCGGGCCCGCGTCCTGATGTACTCCCTAAGCTCCTAACCCCCTACACGCCTTGGTGGCCCTAACCCCCTATACCAGTTACTGGCCCTACCCTCCTACACCCGTTGGCAGCCCTAACCTCCTACACCAGTTATCGTCCCTAACCCCCTACACCCATTGCCGGCCCTAACCCCCTACACCCCTTGGCGGCCCTAACTCTTACCTCCTAATCCACTTACTGGACCTAACCCTAATCGTCTAACCCTAACCCCCTAAAAGTAGCTTCCTAACCCTAAGCCCCTAACCCTCTACACCACTTACTGGCCCTAACCCAAAAACCCCTAACCACTTACAGACGGCTACATCGGGACGTCCACGGCGCACTTCCAAACGGTGAAGCGTGCATATAACAGGATAGGTCCATAGATACGTACATACTGTATATAGATATACAGATAGATACCTACATAGATATATATACAGATAGATACATACCGTTTATACTTGAGTATAAGCCGACCGAGTATAAGCCATAACCTCAACCTCATCCTCAACCTCCCTCCTCATCCTCCCTCCTCAACCCCCTCCTCAACCCCCCCCCCTCAACCTCACTCCTCAACCCCCCCCCCCTCAACCTCACTCCTCAACCCCCCATCCTCATCCTCCCCCATCCTCATCTTCAACCCCCCATCCTCATCCTTAACCCCCCATCCTCAACCCCCTCCTCACCCCCCCTCAACCTCAACCCCCCTTCTCAACCTCCCTCCTCCTCATCAACCCCCTCCTCAACCCCCATCCTCAACCCACCCTCCTCAACCCCTCCATATTCAACCTCCCCATCCTCAAACCCCTCCTCAACCCCCCTCCTCATTCTAAACCCCCTAAATACATCCCCATCTACCTTTCCCCTCACCTGCTTCTTCTCCGGCCTCGGCTCCTTCCGGCACCCGGTATATGCTAATGACGTGACGTCACATGTGCACTCCCGGTATATGCTAATGACGCGGCGCACATGTGATGTCACATGCGCGCAGGGTTAAGACGGAAGGAGCAGAGGCCTGAGAAGAAGCAGGTAAGTGAGGGGAAAAAGTGAGGAGGGGGGTTGAGGATGAGGAGGGGGGAGGGAAAGAGACACAGGGGGTTAGAGAGACACAGGGGGGTAGAGAGACACGGGGGGTTAGAGAGACACAGGGGGGTTAGAGAGACACAGGGGTGTAGAGAGACACGGGGGGGTTAGAGAGACACGGGTTGGTTAGAGAGTCACGGAGGGGTTTGAAAGACACGGGGGGGGGGGTGATTCGAGTATTATCCTTAAAAAAAGGGCTGAAAAACTCGGCTTATACTTGAGTATATACGGTACATTGATAAATACATCAATAGATAGATAAGTACTTCAAGATCCAAAATACTCATTTATTAAAAATAAAAAAACATAGATATACAGATAAATAGACAGATAGGTAGATATCCAGATAGATACGTACAAAGATAGATACATACATAGATACATATACAGATAGTTACATACATAGATATACAGATAGATAAATACATTAATAGACAGATACCTAGATAGGTAGATAGACAGATAGATAGATATCTCAAATATGGTATGCTTTAAAATTATATTTAGGAGTCCTGGCTCACTTCAAATAAGTGATTATATATATACATAAATATATATATATATATATATTAGCGACTTGCCCGTCAAAAAATGTAAGTGTGTAAGTTAGTGTTGTAAAATGGCGAGGAATGTGTGTGGTACGGGTCTGTGTATGATGTAGCGTCCTTGTTAATAGTGTATCTTGTACCTCGTACGGCTTTTTGGAAAATCTGTATGTGTTTGGTGGTGTTTTGCTTCTTTAGGGTCCTATAGCCTCGTTTACGTTTTTTTCGGTGGCCATTTTTTCTCTCGCTTAGGGGATTTTCGTGTGTCTAAACTGTGGAATTTGGACTTAAATTGAGGTGTAGCTTCACTTTCAGAGGTCCTGGTGCCCCCCTTGCTGTGGGTAAACTTTTTATGTATTTGTTGTGTGTATTTATTGTGTTTTTAATGTTTTCATGTGCGTGCGGTTTGGGCGTTAAGGTTGTATTTTTGCGAGCTCGTAATGTTTTTTTTTCTATGTCCCACGTCTTGTATTTTTTGATGCTAAGTCCGTAAATTTTCTGTTGTTAGTCCCGCCTGCGGCTCATTGCAGCCGACGTGGGAGCCTCCACCTCCGCAAATGCGGCCCCTTGCTTTGCGAGGACCGCATTTGCGGGCCGAAAGTCATAGGGGGTCGTAGCGATGAGCGCATGATATATATATATTATTCTGATTTCAATAAAATTGTCCTATTCTCCTAGGCCCTCATTCTATTATCGGCCGTAAATCGGCCACAAAGCTGCGATTACTTGCGGGGCTCCCGTTACCTTGCAATTCAAATAGACGGCGCCGCAAGGCTATCCCCTTCCGGCCGGCCGTATATCTTGCAACCGGCCGTAAACTCAGAAATCTTTAAATGCAAAAATAAATTCAAGACGGCACTGTAAAGCTCTGTAAATGCTAGGGATCATAATGGGGGACATGAGGATTAATAGCAACCCCCTCTCAAGCTTGCACATCAGCCCAAATCCGAGATTACATTAACTGTTTATTTTCCGTCCGCAGCGTGGGCGGGTCTGAGGTGCTCCAAGCCCTCTGGACTTTTTACATGGATATGTGACATAATTTCAAAAAAAAAATTATTTACGGATTTGAGTGTAGGGGAATGTTGTGGTAATAATGCTAACACCTACAATCACTTTATAGTCTCCTCAGAGTGCAGGATGGCTTTATTATGGCTTTATAATGTGCTTAATTGTGTGCCTGCGGGACCTTTTTGCTGCAAGTAAGCTGCGGCTCGGTTTTAGCCTTGCAGACAGGGTTCCCGGAGCAATTGAATAGCAACCAGGATTTTCTTGCGGCCGAAACGCTTGCGGCCGTTTAAGATCAAAGGCTTTCCTCCGGCGCGTGAGGCTGCAAGGGATAGCAAGGCGCCGGCCGCAAGCCTGCCGGAATCCCCGGCCGGAAGGGAATAGAATAGGCATCTCCTACGGCCGATAATAGAATGAGGCCCCTATTCTATACTCCCATAATTGTATAATTACTCAAGAAGCCACCAAGTGAAAAAACACATTGTTATTTTTTTACCTGTTCATTGTTGTAGTTTTGAAATGGCTGGAATTCTCTATATGCAAGGTATAACCCCAAACTTAGGGGACCACATTGCAAAATACAGACAACATGATTTAATAACATTGGTATTAGATTGAGCAATATGTCTGATTTGAATTATATATATATATATATATATATATATATATATATATATATATATATAGCCACACCGACTCTAGCGCAAAGCAGACTTTTGCGACATCATGTGCACGCCGCCAAATGCACACACCCATCCCAGCACGCACTCACCCTCCTTCTCCTACTCTCCAACTCGTCTCCCCATGTGCCAGAAGGGTGGCACGACTAATCAGCCTCTCATCCCCCACCCCCAGTATTCACCTGCATCTCCCAGCCTGCATCTGCCATCAGCATCTGCCATCAGCCAGCCTGCATTTCACATCTAACCCAGGTAATATATAATTTAAAGTGACAGTTACATACAGACTAGGGTAAGCCGATTTGTATTTAAGTAACTGTCACTTTAATTTATATATTTCCTGGGTTAGATGTGAAATGCAGGCTGGCGGCAGATGCAGGCTGGGAGATGCAGGTGAATACTGGGGGGGTGAGAGGGTGATTAGTTGTGCCACCCTTCTGGCACACGGGGAGACGAGTTGGAGAGCTGGAGAAGTAGGGTGAGTGCGCGCTGGTGTGGGTGTGCTAATTTCTCAGGCATTTTTCTGCGTGCACATGACATTGCAGAAGTGTGCTTCACCCAAAAGCCGTGCCACCACATACTGTATGTATATATATATATATATATATATATATATATATACTAGCGACTTGCCCATCAATAAATGAATAAAATTTGAAGCCATGGTAATGCTGTTTGCCACCGAATGTGAGGTTATGGCCCCTCTGAGCAGCTTTGGCGCTCATCGCGAGCCCTGCGCTGAACGCCTTCGGCTCATTGCAAGCCTCTCCCCCTGTGTAATTTATAGGGCTCACACTTGAGCACCCTTGTGCTCATTGCAAGCCTCTCTCCCTGTGTTACTACCTTGGGTTAAGTGTCACTTGCTTTGATTAAGTGTTACTGCTTTTGATTAAGTGTTACTGGCTTGAGTTAAATGTTACTGCCTTGTATTACGTGTTAGTGTTTAGCGTTAAGTCTTAGTGCTCAGGGCTGGTATTTCCGTCCTACGGCTGTCTTTTCCGTCCTTCTGCTGTGTTTTCCGTCCTTCAGCCTCGTTTTTAATTTATTTAATTTTTTTTCGGCCACCATTTCTTTCCCCGCTTCGGTGATTTTAGATCGAAAAACAGCCAAAATATGCCTCAAATTAACTTGCAACCTCACTTACAGGCTCCCTGGCACTCCCCCTGAGCTGTGTGTAAATTTGAGGCATATTTGTGTGTTTTTGCAGTTTGGCGGTTTTGCTGTTAAATGCGTTTTTTTGCGGGCCGTAATTTCTCTACCGTCGCTAAGTCCCAAGTCGTACGGGCCGTAATTTTGCGGGCATCGCTAAGTTGCAGTGAGCTCCTTCTGCGCTCTTTTTATCTAAGTCCCGCATCTCCAGTTGAAAGATTTTCCTCTTTAGAGTTAGTAACTTGTGAGTAACGTCTGCGCAGAACGCACTTCACAAGCGCAAAACTATTAGAGTAGATAATGATCTAACTACAGGGGGAAAAAACACATCAAATTATCCCATTAGACATTACAAAAATAGGACTGGCACAACTACCTAACTTTTTATTATTATGTCTTGATATTTATATGGTACTAGCGACTTGCCCGTCAAAAATGATGGCAATAAAATTTGAAGCCCTGGCAATGCTGTTTGCCACATAATGTAAGGCTTTTGCTCCTCTGAGGACGTTCGCCGATCATTGCGAGCCTCTCCCCTCGTGTACTTCAAGTTTCCTGCTTTGCAACGATCATCTTCAGAGCTCATTGCGAAGACAGATATATAAGTACAGTGTGAAATATAATTTTTTTTTAGTAAAGTGAATTAATAAATGAATATGAATTAATACATTAATATACTTTACCTATTTATATTTAATATGCAGCAATCAATATCCTGAAGAGCTAACAATCTCTTTGGATTTTCCTGCATCTGAAAATGGATAGTTGGACTGTTGATCACCTGAGGAGAAAGTGTCAGCAATGTGCCAAGTGTGCAGTGTAAATAGACTGCGTGTGTGAGGCCAAACCATTTCTGTATCTGAGGTTGTTGATATTTTTTCCAGCAATATTGATTCCGGTTTTGGATTCATCCAGTCCAGCTTTACGCATGATGTACTCTGCATGTAATGTAAAGTTGAATAAATAAGGTGACAATATACAACCTTGTGGCACATCTTTTCCGATCTTCATCCATTCCATTGTCCCATGTTGCTTCTTGGTCCAGATACAGATTCCTAAGGAGGCAGATGAGATCTGGCACTCCCATCTCTTTAAGAACATGCCACATTTTATTGTAATCCACAAAGTCAAAGGCTTTAGAATAGTCTATGAAGCAGAAGTAAATGATTTTGTGGACCTCTCTTGCTTTGTCTATTATCCATTGGACATTGTCAATTTAATCTCTTGTGCCTCTTCCTCTGAAGAACCTGGCTTCCGCATCTGGTAGTTCCCGGTCCATATATGGTTGTGTCATGCCCAGGGCCTGACTGGACTATTTTACACTATGGCCTGGGCCGGTACTGGCAAGAAGTTACCCTGTTTATTGTTATACTTATGTATTTTTGTATTACTTATGGTTAAAATGACATATCAACTGTATGTATTTCTATTATGTTACAGTGTTGTTATCTGGTGAAGACTCACCCAGCGCACCTAAATAAACAAACACAGGGGGACTTGGGCAGATAAAAAAAGATTGTCTGAGTGTTTACAGCAAATGGTTATAGTTAATATAATCACCAGGATAGCCTTAAAGGCCTGACCTAATCAGATGTACAGAGTTTCCTAGTAAACAGGGGCAGGCTTGTTATCAGCAAGACATCCTAAGGTCCCAAGATGTCTTGGACAAACTGTTGATGTCATCACTGCTGTTAAGATCCAGCAAAACACCACCAAGCACATACGGATTTTCCAAAAAGCCTGTACGAGGTACATGATACATCATTAGCAAGGACGCTACATCATACACAGCCGCGTAGCACATACACATTCTCCGCCATTTTACAATACTAACTTACACAATGTGGAAGTACACATCTACCCTAACAGCTCCCCCTCGCGCACACAGCCTATTTACACTACACTGCACACATTGCTGACACTTACACCTCAGGTCCACAACAGTGCAAACCTACATTATATGCTGCAGGAACATCAAAACAGATTGTCAGCTCTTCAGCACAATGCTTCCTGCATATATTATTTCCAAATAGTTAAAGTATATTCATTTATTAATGTATTAATTATTTCATTGCCATACAAAAACAAATATACACAAACACAAAAAATCACAATAAACACAAAACCCATTCACCACGCGTCTCCACCAAACAGCATTACCTGCCTTACAATTTTATTGCCGTCATTTTTTGACGGGCAAGTCGCTAGTATATATATACTTTTAATATACACATATATACTCCAGGCACTCTCTATGGTCTCTCTTTCTCTTGAAATTTTGCAGAAAGTCTTATCAGAGGCTGTTGGAAGATGGTGATTGCTACGACCAGAGAATAATCTTGAAAAAATTCTACTAATCTCTGACCTGCATCATTTTGTACTCCCAGGCCAAACTTGCCAGTTATTCCAGGTGTCTTTTGGATCCCTACTTTAACATTCAAATCTCATATGATGATAGTAACATCTTTTCTTGGTGTTATATCTAGGACGTGTTGAATATCTTTGTAGAACTGGACAACCTCAGCCTCCTCAGTATCCGTGGTTGGAGCATAGACTTGGATCACTGTCATGTTAAATGGCTTGCCTTGAAATCGAATTGAAATCATTCTGTCATTTGCTAAATTACATTATCATTAATAACCTCAAATTGCAAATATTCTGATTTTTATTTATAGTTTAATATGCTACCATTATCGGGACCTCTGGCCATTAAGGAGTAAACAATAAACTAAGCTTTATAGTGGTCAAAAAAAGACACAATACAGCAAGCAACATGCCAGCCACCCCTGCCTCCTCAATAATCACTAAGCTATGTTTCCTAGTAACTTCTTATTAATGAGCCTTCTCTACGGGGGCGTGTGAAATACTTGAAGAGATTGTATCCCCATTAGAATTTGTCTTCTGTAGTCATCCTGGAGCAGCTATACAACATCATTATCTGAAAGACGGATATATACCTACAACATATTTTATTGCTATATTTTTCCATTAAAAGGATAAGCAAACAAATCTTTTTTTTCTTGACCACTGCACAGTGACAAATATATATATGTTTAAGGGCCACTTAATTCGGAACCATTTGGACCACATCGCTGGAAAGATATCCTAAAAGCATGTTTAGATACTCGAATTTCTGAAATACGCGCCTTTTCACTGAGAAATAAAATAAAATACAATATCTGTTTATATGTGTGAAAGATTGCCCACAGACTGCTCCACGTCTGCTACAATACTGCCACCAATGAGTTTGCAGGGGTCCCCCCCATTCAAGTCAATGGTAAGGTTTTTGTCAGATTGCTTATATTTCCAGTTTGAAGGGAACAAATTTTATTATTTCTTACAGGCAGAAAATTCTGGTTTCTGCTCTCTTGCCTCTCTGGAATTTGAGCAATGCAGACCAGTGCTGGAGGGTTAGTGCTTTGTGTTTCGTGCTCTATGCAGCTCCGTATAGGACAGCTATGGGTTAACTGGTCAGTGCAGTGTAACTGGAGTCTAGGGGAAAGCTTTGCTATCCATCATAGCCTTCCCCCCTAGAGCCTCACACTGCACGCGTGCTACAATCTACAGCAATCTACTTATGCAGCTGCCAGTTGGCAGGCTACACTGTATTTAAATAAGAGATTTAAAACTTTAGATTGTTTAGCTGTTATTAGTTAAATTTTAAAAGAATAGTTAATTTTAACATACAACTTTGTGCTCTTTCACACCTTGAGGAGCACTTATAGTGAATTCAGTGACCTTTTAAGCGTGAAAATATTCATAAAGCTAGTTGTTAATTGGAAACAAATTGTTGATGCTTTTGCAGGACCCTGGAGGGATCCATGATACATATGTGGAAGGGGTTTGGTTGCATTGAATAATGCAAGGTATCTGCTTTTGGGTCGGTGAGGGTGAAGGAGTGTGGTATCCATTGCAATTTTATCCTATTATCAAAGCAAGCCTTCGGATTTCTGCCTGTTTCCTCCTCCCCCAATTTATAATTTTAAACATCCCATCATCCAGATCTCAGGATCTGATGTAACAAAACATATTCATATACTCATAAAGTCTTCAAATTGTCATATTCCCCCTCCCCCTAATGTTTTATATCCATAGCATACACAGCTGCTAATATAGTTTGTTTGATACATAGTGTAACTAAAGCTATATTAAATACCTGTGCTTCACACCAAATTATTCTATATACAAGCATAAACAGGAAATAAACTTTATTAAATCACTCAAAAAATGCACCATTATTCCACCAGTGAGATCTGAAAATGGTGGTTTTAACTGAATATATTAGACATAAGATAATTGTAGGTAATATTACTCTGGTCTCTCGTGTATGATAGGACTTGGGATGGTACCCTATCAACAATTGATCAAGGCTTATGAGTCTCAATCATGCAATCATGTAGCCACCATACAGTACTAGTAAACCTCTAGGCAACATAAACAAAACTGATAGAGTAAAAGAGAGAGTCCTGAGATCCTGATGGATCCCCCTGACTGATGGACAAACCTATGTTAATGCCCCAAATTATTTCTATATATTCTTAACAACAAAAGATTTACGCTATAGTGGATTATTCCAAAGTCTCTATCTCTGAAACAACTAGTGTGCTCTACTGCACTATTCCCATTTATTCTCCAGACCATCTATACCGGCTCTTTAATTTTTTTAAAAAAAACAACAAAGACCAATGTAAGTGGGACCATTGTTTACCAGTAATAAAGAAAAAAATATATGAATAGAGTCAACTATATTCTATATCAGTCCATATAGATCATACACTGGGAATATGTGGACTGCCCTAAGGGAACCTCACAGTCCTCATACAAACAATCTGTATAGCTGGAAAAAAATGAGGGGCAACAAAACGTCCCTACTGTACAGCCTAACGGCTCGTTTCGCCTTTGCTGCAGGTAGTCTATACATATATATTTTTTCTGTATTACTGGTTAGCAATGGCCCCACTTATATTGGTCTTTGTTGTTTTAAAAGAGCCTGTACTGATGATCTGGGGATTAAATAGGAATAGTGCATTAGAGCACACTAGTCGGTTCATAGATAGAGACTTTGGAATTATCCACTATCGTGTAGGTCCTTTATTGTTAAAAATAGGGCTTATAGTAAGAATTTGGGACATTAACAGTCAGGAGGATCTATCAGGATCTCAGGACCCTCTCTTTTTACTCTATCCGCTATTATGTTGCCTAGAGATTTACTAGTACTAGTACTGTATTGTGGCTACGTGACTCAAAAGCCATGATCAATTTTTAATAGGATACCATCCTGAGTCCTATCATACATAAGAGACCAGAGTAATATTACATACAATTACCCTATGTCTCTGATATATTAACTTTAAACCACCATTTACAGATCTCACTGGCAGAATAATGTTTTTTAAGATTTGCGGCATTTTTGAGTGATTTAATAAAGTTTATTTCCCGCTTATGCTTGCATATAGTCTGATACATACTTGACAAAAAAGTGTCTTTTTACTTGAACTGCAGTGGTCCTGTTATCTACTCAAACAATCAGGCCATTTGAAGCATAGATACAAAGAAAGAGCAGATCAATTTCACAAAGTTTGGTAATGAAAGACAACTGCTCAGAGACAATAGCAAAGGTAAATTACACCAGTAGATGTGACGTCTTCCAGGGCCACAAGTCATTCTGTATCCCCATGACTACACCAAGACAAGCTGCAACTTTACAAGTAGCTCCATCTTCTATTTCATATCTTAGTGTAACTCAGTTTTGTGTTTGCTCTGCTAAAGTTTTCCCGAACTCATTTAGTGTAATATCTCTGCTTAGCTGAATGACTGTGAGCTCTTGTTGTTGTGTTCTGTTATTAATGTACTAGCTACTTGCCTGTCAAAAATGACGGCAGTAAAATTTTTATCCTGGCAATTCTGTTTTCCACACAATGCGAGGCCTTACCCCCACAATTTATGTTTCTTCAGCCGCTATTTCATTTAGCCGATTTTCGATCTCCAAAAAACGCCAATTGAGCCAAAATTAGCTTGCAACCTCACTCACAGGCTCCCTGGGTCTCCCCCTGTGTTGGGTGTGAGTGTGGAAGTACATTTTTTTAATTATTTAGCTTTTTTGGGGGGTCTTTTGAGTTACGTGGTTGAATCCCTTTCGGCCGTTAAAATCGTAAAGCGTTATGTGCTTTGCAATCAACGCCAAAGTAACTCTGGCGCTCACTTGCAGGCCTCACGGTGAGCACCTTCGGTGATCATTGCACATGCGCATTAACATTTGTAATGACGACAACTATTATATGTGAATTCTTTATTGTTTGGAGGCATGGTCTGCTCCAAGCATAATTGTGGCGATCCGGAGCTATACAAGCCCAGGGCCCCTGATATAGACTACAGGTTATCTACCCACAAGGACCGTTGGGTTCTTTGAAATCTCGGCACCAGCACTCTGATATCTGGCTTCTGTATCAGTCATAGTCTCTCCATCAGGAATCAGAGCTTCCAGGAGTCCCAGTAACCTTCCTGTGGTAGTGATCAGGACAGGTTACTTAGAGGGTGTACATAGGTTCAGTATCACAGCCACCAAGAGTATAATCAGAGAACATACAATTTCTATATGTCTCAGAGTGAACTGACTTATTTTTGAAAAGACAGCAATATTTATAGCTGTTAGACACAAAGGGGTGTACACAATATACCAATGAGAGGGTGTGGCAGAAAATCACAAGAGATAAACTTCACATGGGGTCTAACAGTAGCACCCTGAGAGTAATAGGCTTTTAACTCCAATACACATCCTGCCGTCTCTAGCACATATCAAATAGGATTAACTTTATCTGGCAAACAATGGAACAAAGCAGATTTACAAAGACAATAGAGATGTTTATGCAGATAATCCATTGCTGGAGCCAATCAATCTGTGCTTATATTGAGTGGCTCAATGGCCCAACACCCAGGCTGGGGAAAAGGGATCCGTAACAACAACGTATTTAGTTTGGGAATACATATAAGTGTGCATGCGTGTGTTTTCTTACAAATATGTCTCTCTCCCCATATGTCTTGTGCTGTCCCAAGTCTCCGTCTGTATATGACTCTCTCTCCTGTTTCTCTCCTTCTGGTCTCTCCCCACTTTCCTTTTCTATGCTTGTCTTCCTGCCATTTCTCTTCAGTCTCCCTCTTTCCTCCCATTTTTCCAGACTGTCTCCCCTCACCCTTTCTGCCGTATCTCTCCCTTAGGTATGCCTCTGTGTGTCCCTTACCCCTAATTTCCCTATCTTTGTCTCCATGTGTCTCTCCCTCCCTCAAGTCTCACCCCAAACTTTGGGGACACTCTCTCCCAGTATCCTTCTCCTGTCTCTCTCATATATTCACATTTCTCCTCTCTCATCTAGTGTATTTCTTGTCATCTCTCTTGTCTCTCCTAATTTATTCAACATTCTCCTCTCTCGTGTCACTCCTCATGCTTTCCCCACTTTCCTCTCTCCTGTGTATCTCCCCATTCTACTCTCTCTCCTGTGTATCTCCCAATGCATTCCCCATTTCACTCTCTCCCATGAATTCTCCATTCTACTCTCATGTATTTCCAATTCTCATCTCTTCTGTGTCTCTCATATTTTACAGACTCTCCTCTCTTCTGTGTCTCTCCAATTGTATTTCCTATTCTCCTCTCTCCTTGTGTATTCTCAATTCTCCTCTCTCCCATTTCTCTCCTGTATTCTCCATTTTCCTATCTCATGTCTTCCCTCATCTATTCACAATTCTTCTCTCTCCCATCTATTCTCCATTCTCAGTCCCCATTTGTTCCTCTCTCCTCCATGTGTTCCTCTCTCTCTCCTGTGTATGCTCCATGTGTTCTTCTTGCTCCCCTCATGTATCCCCTCTCTCCTGTGTCTCTCCCCTTCGTATGTTCCTCTCCCTCATGTGTCCCCTCTCTCCTGTGTCACTCTTCCCATGTGGTCCTCTCTCCCCTAATGTATCCCCCCTATCTCCCTAAGTCCCCCTCTCTCCTGTGTCTCTCTCCATATGTTCCTCTCCCTCCCCTCATGCTTCCCCTCTCTCCTGTGCCTTTCCCCATTCATATGTTCTTCTCCCGCCCATCATGTATTCCCCCTATCTCCCCCATGTGTTCCTCTCTCCTCCATCAGTGTAGCCCTCTCTCCTGTGTCTCTCTCCATGTGTTCCTCTCCCTTCCCTCATGTCTCCCCCTCTTTCCTGTATCTCTCTCCATGTGTTCCTCTCCCTCCACTTATCTACCCCCATTTCGCCGGTGTCTCTCCTCCATGTGCCCCTATCTCCTCCCTCAGTGTCCCCTCTCTCCTGTGTCTCTCTCCTCCATGTGTTCCTCTCTCCCCCCTCATGTATCCCCCTCTCTTCCATGTGTTCCTCTCTCCCCATATGTATCCCCTCTCTCCTGTGTATTTCTCTGCCCTCATGTATCCCCCTCTCTCCCATGTCTCTCCTCCATGTGCTCCTCTGTCCTCCCTCAGTGTCCCCTCTCTCCTGTGTCTCCTGTATGTGTTCCTCTCTCCCCCTTCATGTATCCCCCTCTCTCCTCCATGTGTTCCTCTTTCTCCCGTGTCTCATTCCCCTCATGTATCCCCCTCTGTCCTGTGTCTTTCTCCCCCCGTCAAGTATCCCCCTATCTCCGGTGTATATCTCTATCTCCTCATGTATCCCCCTCTCTACTGTGTCTCTACTCCATGTGCTCCTCTTTCCTCCCTCAGTGTCCCCTCTCTCCTGTGTCTCCTCCATGTGTTCCTCTCTCTCCCCCTCATGTATCCCCCTCTCTCCTCCATGTGTTTCTCTCTCCCCTCATGTATCCCCCTCTGTCCTGTGTCTTTCTATTCCCTCATGTATCCCCTTCTCCTGTGTGTGTCTCTCTCACCCCTCGTGTATCCCCCTGTCTCTTTCTCCCTCAGTGGCCCCCTCTCTTCTCTGTCTCTCACCCCCATGTATCCCCCTTCCCTCCCCCATTTGTTCTTCTCTCTCCTCCCTCAGTCACCCTTCTTGTGACGTGCCGTGTGCATCACGTGGGGCGGAGCCTGTACTGTGACGTCATGTCTCCATGGTTACGGCTTGCGCTCCGTGCTCTGAGGGCGGATATTTCAGCACCTGCTCCAGCGGACAGAGCTCTCCGGCCAGAGCCGGCACCAGCACCACCGGCACCCGCGCCCTGCACCCACCACCAGCCAGAGTGCTCCATCCTGAGAGACAGCGTGTGGGCAGGGAGCCCCGGGGAGAGTCACCGCACTCAGGTGAGTGAGAGCAAGGAAGGGGAATGTGACAGCATGGAGGAACTGCACGGAGGGGATAGTGACAGCACTCAGGGGAGAGTGACAGCACTTAGGGGAGCGACAGCATGGAGTGACAGCACTGAGGGGACTGAGAGAAAGGAAGGAGGGTTATCACTCAGGGGAGTGTGACAGAATGGAGGAAGAGCAAGAGAGAGGGACAGCACTGAGGGGAGAGTGACAGCACTCAGAGGAGTGACAGCATGAAGCGACAGCACTGAGGGGAGAGAGCAAGGAAGGAGGGTGATCACTCAGGGGAGTGTGACTGCATGGAGGGAGATTGAGGAGGGAGGGACAGTACTGAGGGGAGAGTGACGGCACTCAGGTGTGTGAGAGCAAGGAGAGAGGGAGAACACTTATGGGGTTTGACAGCAAGGGGGGGCAGCACTGAGGGGAGAGTCACAGCACTCAGGGGAGCGACAGCATGGAGTGACAGCACTGAGGGGACTGAGAGAAAGAAAGGAGGGTGATCACTTAGGGGAGAGTGACAGCATGGAGGGAGAACAGCGTGGAGTGACAGCACGGCGAGGAGAGTGACTGCACTCAGAGGAGAGAGAGCAAGGAAGGAGGGTGATCACTCAGGGGAGTGTGACAACACTTGGAGAGACAGCATGGCGTGACAGCACTCAGGGACAGTCACCGCACTCAGGTGTGTGAGAGCAAGGAGAGAGGGAGAACACTCAGGGGAGTGTGACAGCAAGGGGGGAGGGACAGCACTGAGGGGAGAGTGACAGCAACTAGAGGAGCGACAGCATGAAGTGACAGCACTGAGGGAAGTGAGAGAAAGGAAGGAGGGTTGGTCACTCAGGGGAAAGTGGCAGCACTCGGGAGAGAAGCACTATAGTGTGTGAGAGTCAGGGAGAGTGATAGCACTCAGGGGAGTGACAGCATAAAGGGAGGGCGAGCACTCAAGGGAGTGACAGTATGGAGTGACTGCACTGATGGGAGAGTGACAGCACTCAGAAGAGAGAGAGCAAGGAAGGAGGGTGATCACTCAGGGGAGTGTGACAGCATAGAGTGATAGCAAGGAGGGAGGGACAGCGCTGAGGGGAGAGTGACAGCACTCAGGGGAGCAACAGCAAGGAGTGACAGCACCGAGGGGAGAGTGACAGCACTCAGAGGAGAGAGAGCAAGGAAGAAGGGTGACAGCATGGCGGAAGAGCGAGGAGGGAGAAACAGCACTGAGAGGAGAGTGACAGCATTCAGGGGAGCGACAGCATGGAGTGACCGCACTGAAAGGAGAGTGACAGCACTCAGAGGAGAGAGAGAAAGGAAAGGAGGGTGGTCACACATGGGAGAGTGACAGAATATGGGAGAGCAAGGAGGGAGGGACAGCACTGAGGGAAGAGTGACAGCACTCAGGGGAGTGAGAGAAAGGAAGGTGGGTTGGTCACTCAAGAGAGAGTGACAGCACTCAGGAGAGACACCGCACTATGGTGTGTGAGAGTCAGGGGAGAGTGACAGCACTCAGGGGAGTGACAGCATGGACGGAGGGCGAGCACTCATGGTAGTGACAGCATGGAGTGACAGCACTTCGGGGAGAGTGACAGCACTCGGGAAAGAGAGCAAGGAAGGAGGGTGATCACTCAGGGGAGTGTGACAGCATGGAGGGAGAGCAAGTGGGAGGGACAGCACTGAGGGGAGAGTGACAGCACTCAGGGGAGCGGCAGCATGGAGTGACAGCACTGAGGGTAGTGAGAGAAAGGAACGAGGGTGGTCACTCGGGGGAGAGTGACAGCACTCAGGAGAGCAAGGAGGGAGGGACAGCACTGAGGGGAGAGTGACAGCACTCAGAGGAGCAATATCATGGAGTGACAGCACTGAGAGGAGAGTGACAGCACTCAGAGGAGAGAGAGCAAGGAAGGGGGGTGATCACTGAGTGGAGAGTGACAGCACTCGGGAGAGACACCACACTATGGTGTGTGAGAGTCAGGGGAAAGTGATAAACACTCAGGGGAGTGACAACATGGAGGGAGGGCGAGCACTCAGGGGAGTGACAGCATTGAGAGAGGGAAGTAGTCAGGGAAGAGTGACAGCACTCAGGGAAGAGTGACAGCATGAAGGGAGGGACAGTTCTCAGGGGAGAGTGACAGCATGGAGGGGAGAGCGACAGCACTCAGGAGGGACAGCACTCAAGGGAGAATGAGATCAAGGAGGCAGGACAGCACTCAGGGGAGTGACAGCATGGGGGGGACAGCACTGAAGAGGGACACCACTCAGTGGAGAATTACAGAAGGAAAAATAGAACTGAGCTGGCCAACATGGAGGGAGGGACAACACTCAGGGAAGTGACAGCACTCAGTTGAGTGATATCATGGAGAGAGTCACAGCATGGAAGGAAACTTAATTAAGCGATAGCATGGAGGGAGGGTCAGAACTCCGGTGAGTGACAGCATGGAGGAAGGGACAGCCCCCACTCAACACCGTAGACTCAGGTGCTCACAGTCATATTGGCCTTTTGAACTTTGATTTATGTATATACATGGAAGCGACAATCAGTACATCCTATGATATTACAACAAGATGCAGGTGTTGTGTTATGGCATGAATTCTGACCTGTGTATAGCACAACGGTCAGGAGATGCTATTGTCTAAATATTCAATGTTTATGAGTGTTCTGTGTGTGCAATGCAGGGTGTTTGCTGCTTTCTGAAGATGAAGGAAGTTGCATAGTCTGATTGTGACCTCACTGGTTCTTTTGAGATCACTACACATAATGTATAGTCATATATATTGTTGTTGTTTAGTAGTTCAGTTGTGTCCGACTCTCCATGATGCTCTGGACTGCAGAATGCCATGACATCTAGTGTCTGGTTGTGCTCATTCATAAGGTTTTCATGGCAAAGATAATGGAGTGGGTTTCTATTCCTTCTCCAGTGGACTGCAATTTATCTGACCTCTCTGCTATGACCTGCCCATTTTGAGTGGCCCTACATAGTTTAGCTCACAGCTTCATTGAGATATACAAGCCCCTTCAACATGTCAAGGTAGCGATCCAAAAGGGGTGTATATATATATATATATATATATATATATAAATTTTTTAAAATTATTATTATTATTGCATTTCTTTTACAATAAGCCAACATTGCTGTTTGCCGTTTGAGTTTTCAGTCAGCCTTTCTGATCCGCCTGAGTCACCTGCACGAAAAGAGACTAGGTATGCCCAGTATGCTGGCAACTGCGCTGAACACAATGGACCCAATTCCTCTAAGGGTCATAAGGAATGAATGGCAATGATCTCTCCTTAACAAAATATATGTATCTCAGTTTGTGGGTAAATCAGAGAGGGAGAGAGAGAAAGGGATGGGGAGGAGGGAGAGAGAGAAGGGGAGGGAGAGAGACAGAGATGGAGAGGGCGCACAGAGAGGGTGCACAGAGAGAGACATATCGCAGAGTGAGACCGGTTTCACAGAGAGAGAGAGGGCACACAGAGAGGGAGAGAGCGCACAGAGAGAGAGACACATCACAGAGGCTCACAGAGAGAGGGCACACATAGAGACACAGGACAGACAATTGAACATATAATACCAACATTTCAAGTTACTAATTTTTGAAATAATATTTAGTTGATAAAGTACTATAGTTGTAACGTATACCATATTTGGAACCTCTACTGTAATTGCAGTTCTTCAAAATGGTCTATATATTACACTGGACTACAGTGAGCCTTCTTATTGGAGTTAGGGTTAAAATCAGAATGAAATCTAAGTGGAAATATAGTAATGTAGTAAAGATCTGAATCTCTGCATTAATGATTAGTAAGACTAGCTGTTGATGTTTTGTACGTCTCTCACGGCCGCATTAAACTGAACTGCGTTGCTGCTCACTTGAATGCTAGTGGCTGAATGTTTTTGTTATTATCGCTAGCTGCCTGTAGATTACATTCTGTACTTGTGCCGTTAATGATGACAGATGTTGTGAAACTCAGTATGTAAATGAGCATCTTGTTATTGAGTAAATAGAGAACGCTGTTCCAGAAATGATTTACCTAAAGAAAGCATCGGCGAGGATGTGCCATAGTAATAATATTGCAATTGAATTTCCTTCCTATAATCTATATTCCTCTAATCATGCTATTTACTCATTCAGAACCTCAATGAAGATAGCCACACTTTAATTGTGTGAATGGGCACTCTATCTATTGAAAGTTATCAAAAATATGACAACTTAGAGTAAGCTTTAGTTTGTCAATTTCTGGAAGATTGTAATTTTTGTCAATAAATCTTTCTGATCCGCCTGCTTAGCGCTAGCTTGTAACTTTGTTTTAGAATGAAATCATTGCTTTGGGCATTTGCACATGCTCAAGGTTGTTGAATGTAATCACAGTTGAAATATTGTTCATGGTTTTCTATCTAAAAGCAAATGCTAAAAGTTGGTCAAGCTTTTGCATGCTTTAAATTGACTGCACAGCTGTCTATGTAGAGGCCAAAATAAAGACCCCAATGTTATCTGACAGTTAGACCCTTCTCCCACCTTTATCAAGTACTGTGAGCCGCACATTAGCATACTGAGCCGCACATTAGCATACGGAGACGCACATTAGCATACTGAGCCGCACATTAGCATACTGAGCCGCACATTTGCACACTGAGCCGCACATTAGCATACAGGAGTCACAAAATCAATCACATATAATAGTTGTCAAACTGAGAGTTGTCGTCACGCTTGCGAGACTCGCAAAGCAAGGCAAGGGATTGAGGCACCAGCTCGCAAAAATACGACTTTAATGGCCGAACTACCAAACTGAAAAAGACGGCGAAAACACACAAATATACCTCAAATTCACTTACACACTCACACACAGCACAGGGGGAGAGCCTGGGAGTGAGGTTGCAAGTTAATTTGAGGCATATTTTGTCTTTTTGAACAATTGAAAATGACTGAAGCAGGAAAAAAAATGGCGGCCGAAAAAACGTAAACATTTTGAAAAAAGATGGAAACGAGGCTCAGCAAGGCCAGGCACGCAGAACTTAGAAAATACACCACGCAAAAGACAGTAACACTTACCACCACCGACAGGCACGCGGGACTTAGAAAATATACAACGGCAAAGACAGTAACACTTACACCAACAACGCCAGGCACGCGGGACATAAACGAACAACGCCAGGCACGCAGGACTTAGAATATACACTACAGCAAAGAAATTAGCACTTACACCAACAACGCCAGGCACGCGGGACTTTGAAAGTAAAACCAACATCAGTCAGCGCGTTCCACACAAAGATTCAGCAGAGACACAGAGGAGAAAGATACAGGGGAGGGAGGGGGGGGGCGGGGATGGTGGAAAGAGACACATGGAAAGTTGCAAGTTGCCAAGGCCTGTAATGAGCGGTGAAGTAGATGGGAGGAGAGGCTTGCGATGAGCGCTGAATGTGCTCAGAGGGGGCAGAACATTGCATTGTGTGGCAAACAGCATTGCCAGGCTTCAAATTTTATTGCTGTCATTTGTGATGGGCAAGTCGCTAGTTCTAAATATTTCAGAAATAGTTTACTGTGCAGAAAAACAACAAGTACAATGTCTAGACAGTTTTTAGTGCTCTTTAACAATAAAGCAACTTCCTGTTAGGATGACAGAGCCCCTTTAAAATAGGTGCCTTTTAAAGCAACATGTTTTGCATACAAGGATATTATTCTACGTTACCATGCTCACTGATTACCACTGAAATTAAACAATGTTTTGTAATGGACAAGATACTGATAGAAAATAATGTGTGATTTGTTATATACTGAAACCAGAAGCTTCAAATAATAGCTACATAAGAAATGTCATTCTAAGTTCACTCACGACCTGTTTCTGGAATAGTCCCTGAGATTGCTGGCTTGGGTGAGCTTGTTAAGTTTACTTATAACAGAGAGATTATTGAATCCCTCTAGGAAACCGACTAGCCAGCGATGTCAATGAAATTTGGAGCCATAATGGATTGTGCTTAATGTCACCAACTACATAGTAGGTACGAATTTTACTTAAAGGGCCACTTAATTCATCACATCTTGGACCACATGACTGTAAAGATCTTCCAAAATCATGTTGAAATACTTTTGAATTTTTTAAATACATGCATTTTGAAATCTGTGTTTATATGTGTGAAAGCCTGTTCACAGCCCGTCCCAGGTCTGCAACATGGGAGGCTCGGTTCTGCTTCATTACTGTAAAAAGGTTGGAAACCACTGGTTTAGAGAGCTGAGGGGAAAGAGGTGAAATTATATATACTTTCAAGAATATCAAGGGATTTTATCAAATTCAGCAGGGAATTAACTTTCGAAAAATAAGAATGCAATAAGATTAATTGAAGTTGAAAGGATAACGTTTTTGAGGGTAGTACGTGAAAATATTACCATACAGATACATGGGTAACTTTCCAGTGGATGTGGTAGAGACAAACCCAGTAAATGATATCAAGCATGCCTGGGGTGAGCATAAGGCTTTCCTGAGGATTAATTAAGCCAACAAACAGTGTGAAGTAGATAGAATTAAGAAATATCAGATTATTTTGTTAGTCATACATATATTCCCCACAGATATAATGTAGTTTATCTTCTTCTATACAATAATCAGTAACCATCGTCCGGCACATATGTATTTAGGATCTTACACAGGAGTGCAATCAGGGTGTTTGTACTGTGTGTTTTGTTCTGGGTCCAGACTCATGATTCATCTGAAAGCTCATTATATGAAGAACTGACAGCAGCTCCAGCAGTGCTGGTGGAAATAGAGGATACAGATGTTCCATTGTGGGCTGAAGTAACTCGTCTGTATCCAGCTGTTACTGAATCTCAGTGGAAGACTAATTTAGTAGACAGATCGTACAGCTCAATATTTCTATAGTTTTTAAGCAAATGAATGACAAATGCAGTATTTAACTGTGTGAACTGAAAGGGCAACTGTAGCTGAGATCATTTTTTTTTCTTCGTTGTTCAGTCGTTTCCGACTCTTTGTGACCTCATGGACTGTAACACACCAGGCACATCTTTATGTTCATGGTCATGCTGATCCACTTGGTTACTTGGTTATCATGGCAGAGTGGGTTGCCAGTTCCTTCTCCAGTGAGCCACAGCATACAGCTCCTGGTATTTCTAGGCGGTCTCCCATCCAAGTACTTACCAGGCCCAACCCTGCTCAGCTTCCGGGTGGTGTGATCTCTTGGACTGGAATTGAACCCTGGTGGAAACCCGGAGATCGAGATCGATCTAGCATGCATTTCAAAAATGACATTTTAAACATTAAAAAAGTATGGTTTTGGGGTGTGGCTAAGCTGCTGGAGAGGAAAGACATGTCCTGCAAGAGCTCCAGCTAAGGCCTGGGTTAATCTGGGACAATCGACCCCTATAGATGCCCTGAGTGACCAACAAACAATATCACTAAACTCAGAAGACCTAGGGGAACAAATTGATCCCAAAATTACCTTAAAAAAAAAACAATAAAATCGGAAGAGTCCCCTGCATGGAATCCCTACCCAGCTGAACTTTTCCCCTTGGAAGCCTGGAGGGAGAGAGTGTGGAGCTGCACTGCTGAGGACATATATAAGCAGGTACAGGGGAGAGGCTATAGAGCTGTGGGGGGAAAGGATAGCCCTGATCCAAGGAAGGGGTACCCAGGGGGGCATCAGAAGCAAATTAGCCCCAGGAAAATTAAGCAATCCAGGGCCCCTTACCCACATATCCCCATCAAAGCTCTCCCCATACCCTGGGTCCAAGCAACCCAGCCCAACCTGTCTACTTAGACTCAGAACATTAAAAGTACACTGCACAGGGCTCACTTACCAACCAAACAGGATTACAAAACCATTTGTTTTTCAAGGCTAGTTTCCAGGCTGAATCCCTGCTTGTGTAACAGACTGTACTAGTGGAACTCTACTACCACCTAGTGGACAAAGTTCAAAAGCACCAAGCAAGTAAAAAGAGACAACCAAAGTTCAATTTTCAACTATAAGCATTTAAGCTATGACCACTTCGGTTCAAGAACTTTTAATAAATCCAAAAAGATGTAACTAGCAAAAAGCCCAGCAATATAGGGACGCTAACAATTGCTCTGGGACAAACCAAGTGAAACCAGGTCTCTGGCAACAACTTGATCTACAATACTCTCACTGAGATGGCAGGTGTTGCCACGAGAAAGAACAATAAAGGGATCCAATCTTACTGCCTACCCAAATCTTCAGCAAGTTCTCCCACCAATAAAACACCCACAGCCGCAGTCCACGCAGCAACAAGCTCTGAAATGTCAGCGCCTAGCACTAAAAGTGACATCCAGGACCTTAAAGACCTAATATCCAACTTCAGAGAGGAGGTCAAATCAGACATCCGGAAGGTGACAACAGAACTAACCACAGAAATTAAAAAGGTGGACGATAAAACAACAAAACTGGAAACTAAAATTTCGGAAATAATGCAACATAACAACAAGCTAACAGAGGAGATCTTGGCTTTGAAGGAGGAACAATCTAGACAACAGTTGCAACAGGAAGATCTAGAAAACAGATCTAGACGACAGAACATAAGGCTGAGGAATGTGCCGGAGTCTGTCAAGGACCTACACGCATACCTAAACGATCTATGTGAATTTCTCCTCCCAAACATACATCCAGAAAACTTGAGAATGGATCGGTTTCACAGAGCCCTAGGATTCCGTTCATCTCCACAGGAGCGCCCAAGAGACATCATTGCCAGATTCCACTACTACTCCACCAAAGAACTGTTCATGAAGGCAGCAAGAAAAGGCATCCCTCCCATCGAGGGGCACACACCGCTGCTTTTTTCTGATCTAGCCCCGACTACCCTTGCCAAAAGGAGACAACTGAAACCGGTTCTGGACTGTATCCTGGCTCAAGGATGGAGGTATACATGGGGTTTCCCTTTTCGCCTCAATATATCCAAAGAGGGAAAATTCTTCACCATCAGAACACTGGAGGAAGGCATTAACTTGCTGGCGGAATGGAACATCAAGGTCACTGTCGGAGAGCAGTTACAACCAACAGAAAACCCGAGAGGAAGGAGTCCTCCCATGAACGGAGAAAAAGACTTACTACAATGAGTTGTCACTTATTTTGTTTCTCTGTTTTTTTTGTCTTTTTTTGCTTCATCTTCCTCTCTCTTCTTCTCTCTCTCTCCTTGTTTTCATGCTACTCTGACAACCAAAGCTAGTTGAATCTGAAAACGAGTAGATCCAATAAGGTAGCACCCACACCAGTGAAAGTTCTAATACACACTATAGACAGTTAACCCAGGCCGTAAAGGCAAAAGCAACACACACCTAGAAGGCGTCCCTACGGGCGCTAACACGTAGACTTCCAAAAACCCCTACAGTAGGGAAAGGTTAGGCGGACCAATTCAGTGTCAGTTTAGAGACACTAACTGGCCCACCAGTAAAATACGAAGAGGTCAGCAAACGCTCTCCTCATAGTAGTTTAAATTACCACACTTTATTTCAGTAAGGAACACAATTAAGTTCAAACATACTAAGAGCCTTCCTGACCAACAGTAAGACACACAAACAGACTCAAGTACTTAGACTTCTTACCCAGGATTACCTTAGGGTTCCCCACTAGAGGAAAAGTAGGAACTTGCTTAATTACTGAGCCAGGTTTTTATAATTCCGAAAGTTTAAGTATAAGCAATTTGGCTCATACTCTGTTGTCTTTTTTCCTTTGAGTACAGATACTCTCCCACACAGCCAGCTGCTGAGCAGTCTTCGGGCGGAAACCAGCAGGAGGCACAGGATAACGAAGTAACAGGCTTCCAGAAAGGTGAGATAGCCATTTAGACACACCAAAGGGTCATACACCTCAATAAGAAATATGGACATTGTCATTGCGTCACACAACGCTCATGGTCTGAACGAACCAATCAAGAGGGGGGTAGCCTTGAGAAATTACCAAAAACTAAATCTTGATATCGTAATGATTCAGGAAACTCACTTTAGAAAACAAGCACTACCAAAATACTGGGGGGGAGTCTTTACTCAGGCATTCCATTCGACCGCAGATACCAAACAAAAGGGAGTCACGATTTTGTTCCACAGAAGACTCAACTTTCAGTTAAGTAAAATTCAAACAGATAAATATGGCAGGTTTTTAGCAGTACATGGGACCATACACGAACGTAAGGTTTCATTCTTGAACATTTACGCCCCGAACACAGATCAAACGCCATTCTTTCAAAAAATACAGAAACTCACAGATAGCTGGGAAGACGGACTTAAGATAATAGGAGGAGACATGAACGCGGTCTTAGACCCGCTCAAAGACAAGTCAAACGATTTAGGTTCACAAAAAATCCCCACAGCGACCAAAGCTCTCAAAAAACTCCTAAAATCAAACTGCATGATTGATACCTGGAGAAACATGAACCCCACAGAAAGGGAATACACATTTTTTTCCGCCAGACATGGTTCGCTCTCCAGAATAGACTATATCCTGATCCCACAGAACGTTACAGGGAACCTAACTGAGGCCTCTATCTGCCCCATAGCATGGTCGGACCACGATCTAGTCAAAATCTCCATGAATAATCTCCTACCGAAAGGAAATAACCCAAGGTGGTCATTAAATCCCAGTATACTGAACGACCCTATCACACGAGATAAGGTCAGAACTGCAATCGTAGATTATCTTGACCTCAATACAGTAGGGGAGATAGACATAGATGGAATTTGGGCAGCTCACAAGGCAGTGATCAGGGGAGTCTGTATACAAATTAGTTCAATCAAAAAGAAAAAAGACCAAGCACAAATCTTACTTCTAAACCAGAAAATTGCTGAAGCACAGAAACTATTTGTTAAAGATAAATCACGACATACCCATGAGAAGATACTAAGTTACAAACAAGAACTAAACACTATTTTAAGAGGGAAAATGGTCAATATCCTACAGCGAACTGAAGCTAAATTCTTCAGATACGCAAACAAGCCCGATAGAATGCTGGCCACGAGACTAAAAGAAAAAAGAGCAAACTCATTCATAGCCAAAATAATCACCAAAAATAGGCAGACAGTTTTTAAACCAGATCAAATAGTAAACGAATTCAGACAATTTTATGCGGACCTTTACAGCAAAACACCAGAATCAGGCACCCCAACCCACAAACTAGAAATTGAAAATACACTAAATAACTTAAATATACCCCAATTAGACTCTATCAAAGCTAAATCACTCTTAGAGCCCATCTCGGTCGAAGAAATACAGGATGCGATCAAATCCACAAAGGCACACGGGGCCCCAGGGCCAGATGGCTATTCCAACCTCTACTACAAACATATGAGCGATCTACTTAGCCCCACCTTACATAAGCTATTTAACAGCTTCTTAGCTGGTGAAAAAATTAAACCGGAATTCTTAGAAGCTAAAATAATACTGATTCCTAAACCGGGGAAAGACCCATCCCAATGTGCTAGCTATAGACCAATATCTCTGATCAACACAGATTTAAAAATATACACCAAAATCTTAGCGTCAAGACTAGCGAATCTGTTACCTGAAGTGGTACATCCAGACCAAGTAGGGTTCATTAAGGGGAGAGAAGCGCCAGACAATACCAGAAAAATTGTTGACCTTATTGACATAACCAAAAGTAATGAAGGCCGCGCTATGTTGTTGGCGCTTGATGCCGAGAAGGCATTTGATAGGTTAGATTGGACATTTATGAACGCCACACTGAACAAATTCGGAATTCCGGAAGGTTTTCTGCGAAGCATCGCGACATTATACTCGGAACCAACCGCACAAGTTACATACCAAGGACACAATTCACTAAAATTCAACATCACAAGGGGGACAAGACAGGGGTGCCCTCTATCACCATTGCTGTTCGCCCTCAGTATAGAGCCCCTAGCAATTGCCATTCGTCAGCACACTGACATATCGGGTATACGGGTCGGCCCGACAGATCATAAAATTAGCCTTTTTGCCGATGATATCCTACTAACAATATCAAACCCCCTGGTTAGTCTACCTAATCTATTCAAACTTTTGTCTCAATTTGGCCCACTGTCAGGATTCAAAATTAACGCAAGTAAAAGCATAGCCCTTAATATATCACTTCCTCCCACCACGGAAAAACTACTAGCCAATAACTTCCCAATAAAATGGGCCCCGAATTCTATCAACTACCTAGGCGTACAAATTACAAAATCAACTAAGACCCTATATGAAGCAAACTACCCAACCCTCTTTAAACTACTAACTAGGGACCTGCACAGGTGGTCAGAACTAAAGATTTCGTGGTTAGGAAAGCTACATGCTGTCAAAATGAACGTACTCCCCAAACTGCTCTACCTTTTTCGGACCTTACCTATCTCGATTTTAGCGATAGACTTGAAAAAAATACAGAAATTACTAATGAGTTTTCTGTGGAACAATAAAAAACCTAGAATAAACAGAGAAACAACTACTGCGACTAAGAAGGATGGTGGGCTCGGATTTCCAGACATTTCCAGGTACTTTAAAGCTGCTAGATTAGCACAACTAGTTAAGTGGTATGTCAGGGACTCCCCCCCGGTATGGGTTCAATTAGAAAAACACATACTAGGGTCCAATGATTTAATCATGCGTCAGTTACTATGGCTCTCAACCCAGCAGGGCTTCAAGTTACCCCAATCAATTCCATCAAGTGTGAGGCATTCAATTTCCCTATGGAAAGATATAAATAAGAGGAACAGACTGCTGGGCCAGGAGTCAGGGCTCAGCCCTCTATGGCCACTTTCAACTAACCCCAAAATAAACTCTAATGCTCAATACAGATGGTGGATTGATAATAATTGCTCAATTGCGGCAGATTTACCGGTTGTTAATCAAAAATGGTCCACCACCGCATTCCTAGAAGACAAACCCCTTCCTCCGGGGGAATGGCTCAACCTAATCGCTATAAACCAAAGATTAAATCACATCACTAAGAATAAAGGAGGGCAAAATATATCCTTATTCGAAAAATGTTGCATTAAATTCCCGGGAGGGAAAGGAAACATCTCCACAATATATAACCATTTAAGCGATTTAGTCACTCCCCCTAAATTACACTATGAATCAGCATGGGAAGCTGACCTCAACATAAATTTAGACAGAGACCAATGGAATAGTATTCGGAAACAAGCCAAACACACATCACTTAACGTAATTATGAAAGAAAACTCCTATAAAGTTATTATGAGGTGGTACCTAACCCCAGTAAGAATGCACATAGGGAACCAGACAATTAGTGACATATGCGAAAGGGGCTGCAACCAAAAAGGGACTCTAATCCATAAATTATGGGAATGCCCTATGATTAGACACACATGGGTGGACACCTACAAAACCCTGGAGAAACTATGGGGTCAATGCTATCCCATGAGACCAGAAGAGGCCATCCTAGGATTACCGGTAGAAGGGATGTCCAACTCAGAACAATTCCTAACTAACCAAATTTTCCTAGCAGTTAGGATAGTAGTAGCCGCCCATTGGAAATCACCCACCCCAACATTTGAAGTAGTCTTAAACAAAATTGAGTTCGTTCGATCCATGAGCGTTTTGTCCGCAGAGGTTGACCATAACTACAAGCGCTGGGCCTCCTGCTGGGCCGCCTGGGAGACAAGACGCGGCAGATGAATAGGGTGAGTGACACTTCTCCCTACAAAGGAGCTATTAGGGGATCCATAGTAGTAGTGGTCTTAATTTACCCAACATCATTAGCCCACACAGTAACCTAAACACAGAATAATCTTTCTATTAGATGCTACCAACCAAGCTCAAAACAACAGTTGGTCAGGAATCCAAGTTCATCATATTTTTCCCATAGTTATGGGACTTCATTAAATATAGTTTTCTCATTAGCCTTAAGTTATTTAAAAGCTAATATCAGCTATTATAATACCAGAAAAACGGAAAAGGGAGAGGAGTTTTGGACAGGCAGAGGACACACTGGAAACCAAATATGTGAAATATGTTTATTGTTAATTCCTATTTATCACTTCTAATGTTTTTGGTGTACTATGTTATATGTCTGACCTGTCTAATAAAAATCAATTAAAAAAAAAAAAAAGTATGGTTTTGCATGAGAAATAATTGATCTATAATATGAAAAATACATTAAATAGATAGTTTGACATAATATGTGATAGGAAAGAGAGGGGCCAGTGAGTCTTATGGATGACTGAAATGAAACTTTTTTAATGCTTTTGATCCCATTGGTTTTGATGTAAATTGTATAAGAAAACATAATTAACCACCCTGGCGGTCTGGTCGTGTCAGTGCCCCCGAGTGTTAAAGTGGTACACTCAGGGGGTGCAGACGCGGCCTGACCACCTTGTTCCGCCCCCCTGCCTTGCCTACCCACGCAGGGAATGGAACCCGGAAGATGGTTGCGTGTGATCCCGAGCATGGCTCGGGGTTGCCGCTTTAGGTACTGACAATTAACCCCGAGCCATGCTCGGGATTACTGCTAAGGCGGTTAATAGGGCCTACTTTAGTCCTTCTGGTAAGATAAAGGCGGATCACACAGATTGAATGTAATAGTTAAAGTTTAAGTGCTCTGTTTTAGATTTATTTATATATTCTTTTTAAGGACAACTTGCTCATTTCCAAATTCACTACAGTGGACCCTTGGTACTTGTCATTACTTGGGTTGAGAAAGCACGACGAGTGGCTAAAATGACGAGTACCAAGCACCCGTAACAAGTAATGTAAATTTGATTTACCAAGCACAGCGAGTACCAAGCGTTGAGTGCCAAGGCGTTTCTTGCTCATCAAGAATACCGAAATAGATTTGAGGTAGACGAGTACAGAGGGTCCACTGTACTCTAAAAGAGCATATATTGTAAATGTGGCACTTCAGTGGTCAGTCTAAACATGCACTGGTCAGCTTAGTGGTGGAGCAGACATTTTAATCTAATGTTAGTTTTTCTAAATTTTAGATTATTCAATTTTTTATATTGGAAACTTGTGTGTAAATTCTGTGTCCCTAAAAGAGACGCAGAGGAGGGGGAGAGACACAGAGGAGGGGGGAGAGACACAGGGGAGTGAGAGGAGGGGGGGAGAGACACAGTGGAGTGAGAGGTGGGGGGGAGACACAGGGGAGAAGGGAGACACACAGGGGTGGGGGGAGAGACACACAGGAGTGGAGGAGAGACACAGGGGAATGAGAGGGGGGAGAGACATGGGAATGAGAGGGGGGAGATACACAGAGGGGGGGGGGAGACACAGGGGAATGAGAGGGGGGAGAACCACAGGGGAGTGAGAGGTGGGGGAGAGATACAAAGGAGTGGCAGGAAGGGAATGAAAGACACATGGGAGTCAGAGGAGGGGGGGAGAGACACAAGGGAGTGAGAGGGGATGGGGAGACACACAAGAAGTGAGGAGGGAGAGACACAGGGAAGGGGGGGACAAACAGGGGTGGAAGAGGAGGGGGTAGACACACAGGGGAGGGTGGGAGAGACACAGAGGAGGGGGGAGAGACACATGGGAGGGGGAGAGACACAGAGGAGGGGGGAGAGACACAGGGGAATGTGAGGAGGGAGAGACACAGAAGGGGGAGAGACACAGGGGAGTGAGAGAAGGGAGAAGAGACACAGGGGAGTGAGAGGTGGGGGGGAGAGACACAAAGGAGTGAGAGGGGGAGAGACACAGGGGAGTGAGAGGGGGGGAGAGACACAGGGGAGTGAGAGGGGGGGAGAGACACAGGGGAGTGAGAGGAGGTCGGAGAGACACAGTGGGGTTAGAGGAGGGGGGAGATACACAGGGGAGTGAGAGGAAGGGGGAGATACAAAGGAGTGGCAGGAGGGGAGTGAAAGACACATGGGAGTGAGAGGAGGGGGGGGGGAGAGACACAGGGAAGTGAGAGGGGGTGGGGAGACACACAAAAGAGTGAGGGGGAGAGACACAGGGAAGGGGGGGACACACAGGGGTGGGAGAGGAGGGGGGTAGACACACAGGGGAGGGTGGGTGAGACACAGAGGGGGGGAGAGACACAGGGGATGGGGAGAGATACAGACGAAGGGGGAGAGACACAGGGGAATGTGAGGGGGGAGAGACACAGAAGGGGGAGAGACACAGGGGAGTGAGAGAAGGGAGGAGAGACACAGGGGAGTGAGAGGTGGGGGGGAGACACAAAGGAGTGAGAGGGGGGAGAGACACAGGGGAGTGAGAGGGGGGAGAGACACAGGGGAGTGAGAGGAGAGGGAGAGACACAGGGGGGTTAGAGGAGGGGGGAGATACACAGGGGAGTGATAGGAGGGGGGAGAAACACAAAGGAGTGAGAGGAGGGGCGGAGAGACACAGGGGAGGGAGAGGAGGGGGAAGAGACACAGGGGAGGGGGAGACACACAGGGGAGGGAGAGGAGGGGGGAGAGACACAGGGGAATGAGAGGGGGAGAGACATGGAAGTGAGAGGGGGGAGAGACAAAAAGGAGTGGCGGGAGAGACACAGGGGAGTGAGAGGAGGGGGGAGAGAAAAAGGGGAGTGAGAGGAGGGGGAAGATACACAGGGGAGGAGGGGGGAGATGCACAGGGGATGGCGTGGAAGTGGTAGACAAATAGGGGAGGGAGAGGAGGGGGAAGAGACATGGGATGGAAATGGGGGGGAACAGACATGAGGGAGGGGGAAGAGACATGGGGGACAGAGACACAGGGGAGGGAGAGGGGGGGCAAGAGACACAGGGGAGGGAGAGGTGGGGGAAAAGACAAGGGGGGAAAACATGGGGGGGACACAAGAGAGGGAGAGGAGGGTGGAAAGGAGACACAAGGGAGGAAGTAGACAGAGGGAGAGACTTGCAATAAGAGTCGAAGGCCAGTAAAGTAGAGGGGGAGAGGCTCCCATTGTGTGGCAAACAGCATTGCCAAAATTCACATGTTATTGCCGTAATTTTGGACGGGCAAGTCGCTAGTATAAATATAAAAAGGATATTAGAGACACTCCATTAATTAATATACTCACATTAAAATGTCCATATTTCTTACTTTAGCAGTATGGCAGCAAGTTGGGTAAAAAATCAATATAAGAGTTTAAATACCACTGTACTAATATAATATCAGTGAAAATGGACAGAGAAGATTTTGAGATGACCAATAGAAAATGAATGAACTTTAGAGTAGGTCATATATGTATTAGTCAAACTGATTTAAAGGAAGACTGTATTCAATGATTTTATTTTAACACTGTACTTTTTAGCCCACACTTTACTTTTTAGAAGGGGTAGACCCCTCCTTAGGGCTACTACCCCCCCCCCCCCCATCCCATGGGGCTTGGGGATTTTTAAAGAACCCCAAACTGGGGTAGCGATGAGAAATGTATGGGTCCACTTAGGGTTAGGTTAGATGGGGTGGGGGTGATGGCACATTCTAGCCCACATGGACTGTTAGAACTAGGGGGGGCAGGTATGACTGCCAATGGAACTGGTTCTCTTGTATTTATTGATGATGTGACTGCTGACAAAAGCAGCAGGATGAATTCTGAAGTGTTTCGGGCAATATTATCTGCTCATATTCAGCCAAATGCTTCAGAACTCATTGGACGACGCTCCACAGTACAGATGGACAATGATCCAAAGCATACCACCTCATCAGTGAAGCATGGTGGTGGTAGTGTCATGGCGTGGGCATGTAGGGCTGCCAATGGAACTGGTTCTCTTGTATTTATTGATGATGTGACTGCTGACAAAAGCAGCAGGATGAATTCTGAAGTGTTTCGGGCAATATTATCTGCTCATATTCAGCCAAATGCTTCAGAACTCATTGGACGACGCTTCACAGTGCAGATGGACAATGACCCGAAGCATACTGCAAAAGCAACCAAATAGTTTTTTAAGGGAAGGAAGTGGAATGTTATGCAATGGCCAAGTCAATCACCTGATCTGAATCCGATTGAGCATGCATTTCACTTGCTGAAGACAAAACTGAAGGGAAAATGCCCCAAGAACAAGCAGGAACTGAAGACAGTTGCAATAGAGGTCTGGCAGAGCATCACCAGGGATGAAACCCAGCGCCTGGTGATGTCTATGCATTCCAGACTTCCGGCTGTAATTGACTGCAAAGGATTTGCAACCAAGTATTAAAAAGTGAAAGTTTGTTTTATGACTGTTAATCTGTCCCATTACTTTTGGTCCCTGAAAAAGTGGGAGGCACATATACAAACTGTTGTAATTCCTACACCGTTCACCTGATTTTGATGTAAATACCCTCAAATTAAAGCTGAAAGTCTGCAGTTAAAGCACATCTTGTTCTTTTCATTTCAAATCCATTGTGGTGGTGTATAGAGCCAAAAAGATTAGAATTATGTCGATGTCCCAATATTTATGGACCTGACTGTATATATATATATATATATATATATATATATATATATATATAGTACAGTATTCCTTTAAGATTTCTCACATGCATTTAGAAGAACAGCAAAGCACAAGTAACGCTCATAATATTGAGAAATACTATATTGTAATATACCGTAATTGAGTTATAAGGAACAATAATAGTAGACATTTTCAGAATTCAATGCACTAACAAAACCTAATGGTCTTAAAATATATATGCAAGAAAAAACTGGCATTGACTCCTCAGTACACTCCATGTCTCTAGTGTGACTCATCCCCCTGTGATGCCAACAACGCCAGTAGGACCACAGCTTGTTCTTTTGACAATTGCAGGGAGCATATGGTTTTTGGTAATTTCAGAATGTGCAAAGTCAAAGTAGATCAAGGTAGCAGTGAGGTAGGATTAACTACGTTCTAAAAAAAATCCTAATCCTGGTGGTTAGGATTCTGTGCTTCCACTGCTGCCACCTGGGTTCGATTTGAGTCAGGGAACCAAAAGGTTACATCACCCTGAAACCATGCAGGATTGGGCCTTGTCAGTACTTGGATGAGAGACCACCTAGGAATTGCAGGAGCTGAATGCTGTGGCCCACTGGAGAAGGAACTGACAACCCACTCCAGTATCTCTGCCATGAATAACAAGTGGATGAGCCTGGTGTGTTTTGGTCCACAAAGAAAAAATCTATTGACAGTGTAGAGCAGGTTTGATAAATTCCATATCCCTTTAATGCCTAATGAAAAATGTTTAGATTGTTATCTTTTGAACTGATCAGCAATGTGGTTAATATGTATTTCAGCTTTCCTGCTACAGTTTCTCGTATTATATCTTGTGTTTTTTCTTTCCTAACAGATTTCCCCCGGTGGCTTTTGTTGTAAGTGACATGATGAAGATTTGTACATTCTCTGAAAGATCAAATGAGTCATCTAACTAACAACTCTGCGATTATCCTGCTTGCAACCAAACCGTCTACTGTAAGTAAAATGTATTTTTAACGTTTGTCTAAAAGGCAGCTGACCCAAATATGCAACATGGTGTGGTGTATCACCAAATTAATATTACACAAGGTTCGTCTACATTAAAAGGTATTTATTAAAAGGCAGATAACACAATACTATAAATGTATTAAAAACACAACAGCCCAGACCCACGGAGCAACACCCCCTTTTAAATCTATCTACCTATATATATATATATAGTAATTCCCTTCCCCAAACGCTTGATCTTACCCACGGTCAGACCATTGAAATCACCTCCTCACCCTCACCACCAAGGAAGAAAACAGGAAGCAGCACCAGTTTCCTGCCTGGATATAGCCTTAGTTGAGATGATGTAATTTACATCACATCCTGTCCATGAGCAATTGTGGGAGGGAAGTAAAGATTCTCAGCCCTCCTACAAAGGCCTGTTTAAATTACCATTCAAGGAAGACAAGTTACCACATTCCCTCACTTTTTCTTCTTCTATGTTGCTCAGTTTTCTAGTTATCCCTCTATTACAGGAGAACCTAGTGGGAGCAAAAACCTGATATACAGGAGAAATTCAACCCACCGTCCCTCCGGAATAGTTCCCTCAGCGACATAAGTTCTCCTGTACTTTCCTATGGCTGTCAATCCACATATTACACAAAAAATAGAATTTATAGAATTTAGGTGAGAGTGTGTGATAAATGTTTATGTATGTGCAATGTAAAACTTTATTGAAGAATGTATGAGAGAGAGAAAGAAGAGGAAAAAGACACATTATTATATATCCTCCTTGCAAGTTTCATTGCCACACAAAAGTATATTATTATAATTGTCGTTAATACTTGAATGAACATGAGTACCAGCGACAGTGTTCGTAGGACTGGATGTGTCTCTGACTCATGAAGTTCCAAGGTAAAAAGCTTCATTGTCAAATTTGTCCAATCTGCATTTGCAGTAAAATTGATCATTTCAGTGGTAAGGTTTCTTGATGGAAATACCATGATACAAGACCCTTCTTCCACCAAACATATTTCATCAACTGTCCTATATTCAGAGTGGCCGATAAAGCATGCAATGTCATCTATGCGGATCACCTCTTGCACCAGGTTTTCTTTTATCAACTGCACCCAGCCATCCTCCTCAGCTCCTTTCTCCCAAACACAACTGCACAGCCATCGGTGTTGAGATTTCCTGCAACAGCTTTCATCCATCTCCAATCCTGTAATAGTGGCCAGTCTTTTTGATGGGAAGTGTTGCCTGTAGATTCCATCACTTAACGTGCCAATGCTATGTATGAAGTTCAGTTGCTCTGCCTGCCCCTCCCAGCGGGGAATTGCCAGGATTAGTCCTATTGTCCCAGATTGTAGTCCATGTGGCATCCATTGATCTGGGCCTTCAATATAGCTGTATTTAAGATTGTCCTCAGTGATGTCCACTCCTTTTCTTTTCAATGACGTGATAATCCTTGCCTGGATGTCTTTAATAGTTTCCTTTAAATCTGCCAACAGCTTTCCTCCAATCATAGAACAGAAAATGGCAGTTCCCACTATTTCATTCTTAATGCTGTTAGCAATGGAAGCAATATTTTCCTCAACTAGATGCAGGTTGTTGGCAATGGTGTGTATGTCATCAACATTGTCTGTCAGTCTACTCACTGTAAGGGAGTCAGCTACTCCACCTGTTTTCATAGCATGTCCCATGCCATCAGTAAGGGAGTTTATCCGGCTGTTCACTCCAATGATGTCTGCTGAATTCCATACTCCCAATCCAGTTCCGACTTCTCCTAAAAGGGCTGCAAGTGTGTCCCGTTTTTCTCGACTCCCTGCTCCGGTCCACTCAATGATGGTCTCTTGTATACTTTGCTTAAACCACTGCCGCTGTGATTCCGGGCACTTTGGAGGAATAGAAAAATCATTAAAATTTAGAATTATTGGGTAGTAAGTCCACCCAACCCCTTGCTCAACTGTTTCATGTGTTGGTACCACCACCAATACGCCTATTGGCCATGGTACCTTCTTCTGATCTTTACAACGTTGCAGCTCCTTTACAGAGACAAATACTTCATCTATTGTTAGAACACACCCCTTTCCAGTATCAAAATTGCAGAATTCCTCTAGGTCAGGCTGGGCAGGTATAACTGCAGCGTCCCATTCTCCACCTTCTTCTAATGTTAAGTTACTCACTACTACTGTAATATTTGTAAACCTCTCTTGTATTGGAGCTCTAAGAGCTAATCCCCTGGTACTATTATGTGGCAAAATAATGTTTACTTGTAACCCTCCACCCTCTTTTACTTCCAATTCCCTGGGCCAAATAAATCTATCTGCTTGAACATAATGTAACTCCAATCTTTTCAAACTCTCTCCCTTATTTGCGGTATCTTCTGGCCTTATTGCCTGTCTCCCCATTCCTACTGTGATACAGCTTATACTTATCCATCCTGGAACAAGAATCCACCACAATCTTCTGTTGACACGCATCTTCATTCTTATACAGCCTTGCTCTGTGGGAACACTAGATTCCATCATTAGAAACATATACATAACAAAAACAACAGGGGCCATTCTTTTTGCAAGTTTGTTCACGGCCCTGTAATCAATGGTAAGTCTCCATGATGAGGCTGCTTTTTCATCTCTATTCCCTTTTAACACAGCTTTTCTCACAGGCCAACATGGTGAGTTACATGCATACCCATTTCCAGATTTAATTATTCCACTTCTCTCCAGTATTTCTATCATCTTGGTGATTGATGCCACTGATTCTCTTGGGACTGGATATTGCTTTTGCCATTGTGGGTCTCCTCCTTCCAAAAAGACCATTCCTTTCATTCTTGCACAGTCTAATTTATCTGTAGCCCAAACAGGTATGTCTTGGATTAGCTTCTGCAGCCATTCTGGTTGTCCGTCTAGTTTCAGTTTGTTTTTTTTCAGACTTTTTATCGGAGAGACAATATATGCCATTGGGAGCACAACCCCTTTCGTCAACTCTGTACTTACCTGATTCACCTTTTCTGTCTTCCACAAACAAAAATTGGCAAGATCTACAATGAAATTTCCTTTTTTTAAAGCTTCTATTCCCAATATTTCCTCTGGCCAACCCACTATTGCTTCTACTTCTATTGTTTTTTCTCCAACTGCTACATCAATTGGACCTGCTCTAACCTCCTGTGGATTCCCAGTAACTCCCATACTACTTACTGAAGAATCCCCATTTTTGACCCTGTTGGTCATTGTAACTGCTGCTCCTGTATCTACCAACATATTTTTCCCTACCCCTGCGATGACTGTATAACTGGTAGGCCGACCTGCCTCATCCATGGTTAAATTAGCTGAGTGAATGAGATGCTGAGGCGCAGGGGTTGGGATTTGTCATTGTGACTCACTTCTACTCTGTCCCTCTTTTATCATCTTTGCCTCATTTTCCTTCAATTTCCTCTCTGACTCAGCTACCTTGTTTTTAAGTATGTGATTTTCCTCTTCTATCCTATCCTTCTGTCTCCTGAGTTCCCAATAGCCCATGTTACCGTTTCTCTCTCCCTCCTGATTAGCCCTCCAGTTGCTGCCATCCCTATTACTATAGTCCCTAGGTGGATCTCTCCATCTTTTGTCAAAGTTCTGTTTTGGTCTCCAGTTTTGATCATCCTTCTTGTTCTGGGGTACATCCCACGTCTGGTTTCTCCAATTACCATCTATATCTCTACCAGACTCGACCTTAAATGTTCTTACAGCTGAAACAGAGCAGGCCTGTTCTGTGAAAGGATGCTTGATCCACCACTTATCAGCTCTAGTTAGTACCATTTCCAAGTCTGTTGGTGTTGGATCAAAAAGCCTGACAAATTCTTGACACTCCCGGGGAAGGGCTTCCATTACTTTTGCTATATGTTCTGGTGAGCCCAGCACTAGAGGCTGTTGAGGTTGTCGTAGAGTATACCAAAAAAATATCCTTTGAGCTACCTCTCTAGGACCATCTATTGGCCTCATGGTAATATTTGCTATTTCTTTCTCTATGCTAAGTAGATAGAAATTAGTTGCAGCAATTCTTCCTGCCTGATCAGACACACTGTTATTAAATCCCAATAGTCTACTAGCCAAAGGACCCATAGCGTATTCTAACAGTTCTGTCCATTCCTCTAAGTTAAGACCTCCTTTTTTAGCTCTATCTGCTCCCCTCATAAACCAATGTGTAAATGTATTAAAGTTGTTAGTTGGCATACTTCCCCACCATTTCTGGAAATTGTCTTTATCTGCCATAGACATCGGTCGAGTCTGCATAGAAAATCCTGTAGGTGTTTGCCTTGCATTAAATAATTCTGAAACAATAACTGGTGCTTGTGGTATGGTATCTACTTGTGGAACAGAATAACATAAGAAATCTTTTCTATCTTGGTTCATTTTCGGCACTGGTTCTTTATTTTGTGCCACGAACATATCCAGATCTGGATATATTTTGGCAATGTCTCTGACTCCTTTTATCCCTTCTAACTTTGTTTTATTTTTATAGTCCATTATTATGTTTTGAAGTTCTGTTATTTTTACTCCATAAGCATCCCTCTGTTCCTCTATTTCCCCTAACTCCCTTTCTAGTTCCCCCACAATTGTAGTTGTTCTCAAAGCTGCAATTTTTAAACAATCCCTTTTGTCCATTGCTTCCTCCATTTTATTTGTTGTTTCCAAATTATGCTGCCGTAATTCTACAACTAAGTCTATTAGGCCTCCTATTGTGGCTACAACAGCTTGTGTGACCAAACTTTTTCTCTTCTTTGTTCTATACTTTTTGTTATTTACAATTTGTTTTAGAACATCCATTAATCTCTTCTCTTTTCCACTGTCTGGGTTTGCTGGCTCTGGAAGCTCATATGGACCATCATGTTTTTGAATATGTTTCCTAAAGTACTCACGCACTTCTGTGGGAAAGTATTTGGCCCCTTGAAAAGACATTTCTACTCTTTTACTCACCCAAGTAAGAATCCAAATCAATTTGCGACTAAAGTAGCATGCTTCTGAGTAGCCAACAATAGTTGATGACTATTCAGTAGGCCAGGTGTAAAAATAGATTAGTACCCACAATGCAAATTATACTTACCTTAGTATGGTGAAGGTAATACTTGCTAATTAACTTAAAATATAATAGCAAGGCCTGCAGGGTAGGAGATAAACCCGAACGAGGATATGCAAGACACCCAAAATGTATAAGGTATGGAAGCCTATAGTGTATTAAAATGCACACCTGAAATAATATATATATATATATAAATATATATAATATTTAAAATGGTTTATTTATTATTTTTTTTTTTTTTCCAGGCCTGTACTATGATAAAGGACTAGAGAAAGAAAAAGAAAGAAGAGAAAAAAAAAAAAACCAAAAACAAAACAAAAATAATAGTATTAACACTCAGAAGCTAGTACGAACAAAACTCAACTCAGAAGCTAGTACGATATATATTAAAAATGGAGACTTGAATTAGCATTTAAATACACAAAGAAGCCACATGGAGCCTTATTCAAATGCAGGCCTATGCCTGTACTTTGATAGTCAAAAGCACAAAAAAAAAACTCAACTCAGATAAACCCACAAAAACAACCTGATGATATATATTTGTTTGATGTATCAAAATAAGCTAGTACGAACAAAACTCAACTCAGAAGCTAGTACGATATATATTAAAAATGGAGACTTGAATTAGCATTTAAATACACAAAGAAGCCACATGGAGCCTTATTCAAATGCAGGCCTATGCCTGTACTTTGATAGTCAAAAGCACAAAAAAAAAAAAACTCAACTCAGATAAACCCACAAAAACAACCTGATGATATATATTTGTTTGATGTATCAAAATAAGCTAGTACGAACAAAACTCAACTCAGAAGCTAGTACGATATATATTAAAAATGGAGGCTTGAATTAGCATTTTAAAAAAAAACAAAGAAGCCACATGGAGCCTTATTCAAATGCAGGCCTATGCCTGTACTTTGATAGTCAAAAGCACAAAAAAAAAACTCAACTCAGATAAACCCACAAAAACAACCTGATGATATATATTTGTTTTATGTATCAAAATAAGCTAGTACGAACAAAACTCAACTCAGAAGCTAGTACGATATATATTAAAAATGGAGGCTTAACCTAGACCCCACACACAATCAGCACTTGATTTCCCATGCAGAGGATAATTAGACAGAGTACTTTTTTTCCTTCCCCCCCCAAAAAAAATAAAATAAATCTTACTATCTATTAATGTGATATTACCTCATAAATAACCTTTGTAGAAGTCTAAAATTCGTGGTCGCCAAATGTGGTGTATCACCAAATTAATATTACACAAGGTTCGTCTACATTAAAAGGTATTTATTAAAAGGCAGATAACACAATACTATAAATGTATTAAAAACACAACAGCCCAGACCCACGGAGCAACACCCCCTTTTAAATCTATCTACCTATATATATATATATAGTAATTCCCTTCCCCAAACGCTTGATCTTACCCACGGTCAGACCATTGAAATCACCTCCTCACCCTCACCACCAAGGAAGAAAACAGGAAGCAGCACCAGTTTCCTGCCTGGATATAGCCTTAGTTGAGATGATGTAATTTACATCACATCCTGTCCATGAGCAATTGTGGGAGGGAAGTAAAGATTCTCAGCCCTCCTACAAAGGCCTGTTTAAATTACCATTCAAGGAAGACAAGTTACCACACATGGTACTCACTTAGACAGGGCCCACTCACTGTTCAGGAGAGAAAAATCAGGGTTGTTATTTACACTTATATTTTTAGACTTGAGTTTATTTTTAGACTTGAGTGTCTTCTAGAAAACTACTCAGATTTTTGGAGTAGATTCATTAAATATTGCAGGGGCTGTAATGTGTTTTATTTCAGATGGCCACAGCAAGGTTTCACCATTTCTGCCATGATTTAGTTCAGGGATGGGCAAGTTCGGTTCTGAAGAGCCCCACACAGGCCAGTATGTGAGGATATCACAGCAGCAGTGATATCATCAAATCCTGGCCTGTGTGGGGCTCTCCAGGACCGAACATGGCCACCCCTGGTTTAGTGAATCTCCCGTTACCTGCCTCCTTCAATACAGCGGTCAGAAAATAATTAACACTGGCTCCTGGGCACCTAATATACAGTGAAGAAAAGGAGCTCTGAAACACTAAATTTAAACAAAACAAAAAAAGTAATTTCAAATTGGTTACTAAATAAACCAACGAAAGCCTTTTGTATGACCACTGCAGGGGCCCTTTAAGTAATAAATCTCTTACTCATGTTTTATTTAACATTTTTTTCCCAATCTTTTGAGACAAAATTAGAAAGTCAGAATACAGCATGGTATAAGCACTACACCACCTCTGGCAGTAGTCAGCTAGTCCCATGCTAGTATTATTATTAGTAATCATTATTGCCTGGTATCTATTAAACAATGGTAAAGTACAGTAAAATAGACTTTCTGTGACCCTATGGACCTCAGCACGCCAGGCACATCTTGTGTCTGATTATGTTTATCAATAAGATTTCCTTGTCAAAGATACTGTGGGTTGCCAGTTCCTTCTCCAGTGGATCACGATTTGTCTAAATGCTATGTAATAGTAGACTGTATACTTGTATCAGAATGCAGTTATGGCGTCTATTCTTCTGCAGTTCATACAAGATTCAATCCATTATTTCTATTATACTAGAAAATGCAAATAATAACTTGGTATTTTTTTTTTCAGAACCACATCCTGTATTAAGCTTTAATATTATATAAATATACAACCATGTTTTTGTTAACTTGTGGCCTCTATTATAAGGTACATTGATTGTGTATGAACCTAGGAGAAGTATATGTTATACCAGGAGTTGACAAAATGATATTACGTTTAGGAGCCAGCTGTGCTAGTAAGGACCCGGATAAACTATTTTTAAAGCCAAATAATTTATTATTTACATATATTCATATGTAAGATAATTCAGGTATTTTGGACCCAACATTTTAGGAACTGTGGCCCCCTATGATCATTCAAAAATGTTGGCTCCAATAATAACATTTTAGGAACTGAGGCATTGTCTCACTGCATACTCCATTATTACAGGAATAAGGCAGGATTACTGGAGCAACAAGCAGTGAGTCCCTGGTGAGACTTGCCACGTGTGAACCTTCATGTTAGCGAATCTCTAGGCCAGTATATTCCTATGAATCAAAACTATAATTTAGGACAGATCCACTAAAACCAAAATTTCCATTCCTTTCCTCTTTGTTGTAGCAAATACTTTATGGGTCTTTGTCAGTAATAAAACAGATATAATAAAGAATTTCATGAATATTACCTCCCACATCAAAAAAATGCTATTTGATACATGCTAATTAAAGTACTGTCGTGTTTTTATTGGGGTGGTTTGACAATAAAATGCAAATATCAGTCACTAACTTGCCATAATGTTTGTCTAGTTAAAGGTAAACTAATTTAAATGGCCAATGACATGCCCTAACATAGGTTTTAATTAAGCATTGATATTTATTGATATTCCTGTTCTATTATTTAGAAAATATAAATGATCATAATTATTAGACTTTCTTTCAAACATCAAATGGTAAATCTTCAGTTTAGCTGGATGCCTCCAACTCTTATGAAGCCATCAAGGGGTGGGAGCAACGATTACAGGGATGCAGTTATAAGTAGTCAGAAACAAGTTGTGTCTAGACAGGAGCCAATGCTTTTCATTTGGCTTGGAGGCGTGTATGTAGCAAGAAGACATACGTGTATCGGAGCATTTAGAAATGTATCTCTGTCAGAGTTTGCTCCCATTCATCGTGGACCTCACTCATTAGGTGTGAATGTAAGCAGCAAAACTGGTGGAATTATACATTGATGTTGAAAGTAAGTTTAATAATTAATATTGCTTTTGTTTTATATTTGAATAGGAATTTTATTAAAGATCAATACTTAATTAAAACATATGGCTCCTATTGTAGGCTGTATCTTACACAATTCTTAAATTAATCAAACTCTTCCATATTTTTTGCAGCTTTACCACTGATATCCCACAATGACAGAAAGTGCAGACTGCAGATCCAGTAATCTCACCTGGCATCAAATCACTATTCTGAATCAGGTACTGACTGAGGTTATACCCATTCATGGAAGAGGAAATTTCCCAACTCTTGAGATAAAACCAAAAGATATTATCCATGTTGTAAGAGAACAGCTGTTAAACAAGCAACTCATCATACGTGACGTTCGATTAAATGGGTCTACAGCAAGTCACATCCTCATAAAAGAAAATGGAACCAGTTGTAAAGACTTGGACATCATTTTTGGTGTTGAACTTCCTGGGGAATACGAGTTCCAGACTGTTAAAGAGATAGTTTTGGACTCCCTTCTAGATTTCCTACCGGGATGTGTCAACAAAGAAAAGATCACAGCTTTAACAATGAAGGAAGCATATGTCCAAAAGATGGTGAAGGTTTCAACCGAGCAAGATCGTTGGAGTTTAATTTCTTTGTCAAACAACAGTGGGAAGAATGTCGAACTAAAATTTGTCAGTTCTCTCAGGAGGCAATTTGAGTTTAGTGTTGATTCCTTCCAAATAATACTAGACTCAATACTTAATATTTATAACAAAGGAAGTGAATTGACAAAGGATTCATGCCCTACTGTTGTTGCAGAGAGTATGTATGGAAATTTTAAGGAAGCAATGGATCATTTGAAATACAAGCTAATTGCAACACGAAATCCTGAAGAGATCAGGGGTGGGGGGCTACTGAAATACAGCAATTTATTGGTTCGCGATTTTAAGCCGGCAAGTAAAACCGAAATTAAATTATCAGAACGCTATATGTGTTCCAGATTTTTCATTGATTTCCCTGACGTGGCAGAACAGCAGAGAAAGATTGAATCCTACCTACGCAATCATTTCATTGGGGAAGAAAAAAGCAAGTATGATTATTTGATGACTTTGCGTGGGGTGGTAAATGAAAGCACTGTCTGTCTCATGGGTCATGAGCGAAGGCAAACTCTTAACATGATCACTATTCTGGCTTTGAAAGTTCTTGGAGAGCAGAACGTAATTCCAAATACATCCAATGTTACGTGCTATTACCAGCCTGCTCCATACATGAGTGACAGGAACTTTAGCACTTACTACATTGCTCAAGGACAGCATCCATTTTTCTACCAACCTTACCCACTTCACATAGCCATGCAGAGTGGGCTGGTGTAGATGCACATACTATAGCACTGTTGAAATAAAGTCTTGGTGAAAGCAAGTTCAAACTATTGTTAAATGACTATTTGTTGTGCAAAATGCCACTTTAGGTAAATACCTATGTATTCATAGAGCCATTATTGTCACCATGGTTCAACTTTTATCATCCTCTATGTTTAATGTTGTTCAAATTTATGTTAACCAACAGGCATTTTGAAATTGTCAAATAATGTGAAATATTACAGAGAAAAATCTATTTTCTTGTATTAACTTGGTGCCAATTATTTAATGTACCATAAAACAATTGTTGTAACTTCCGCAAAGTTTAATGGATTCTGTAAATTACTTTAAATGGGAGTTGAAGTGAAATATTTCCAATCACGTAGGTATAAAAAAGGCAAAAAACTATTGCATGAAATATTTGTACTGCATAAAATTGCATTGCAAATGCAGTTTTGTAACAGTCACATGTACCTTATTCTGACAAAATCTAATTTACATGCTATAGAGCTCAATAACTCAGCTTGTGCACATCATCCCTTCCTTGGCACTGGCATCAAATTCTGAGTAGGAGCAGGGACTGTCTCTACTTGCTTCAAAGCATATGTGGAGAACGGTGGGTGTCAGATACTAAAAGCCCCAGTGATATAACACATCTGCCTTCCTTTTCATAAACTCTTACCTGAGCTCCACGTCCATTGCTGGATAAACTAGACAAGCATCCAAGCTGGCAGGACGTGCTGAAATCACACAGGATGGAACCTTCTATACAGAATCAAAGTCTTCCAAAAATTATGATTTTCTCACTTTTGAATATTGTTTGTAGGTTTCTTCGGAGCAAACCTTCATAGGTGTAAGCATTCATATTATATAAAATAATGATTTAAAAGATCAATTCCACTGATTATTCAGATCTATTATATCATTAATTAACACATTAGACTATCAACCGGATACTAGAATCATTTTTAAACCAATATATATATATTTGAAATCACAGTGTCCCTTTGGGTCCATAAATTACAGTATCTAATTTAGCTATCCAATATACTTCAATTTGAAGCAATTTTTTTGAATGTATTCAAATTCAGATACAGAAAATGTCTCATCCAATACCGCCGACACATTAACACTATATCAGTAACAGTTTGGTTGTTTTCCTCAATGCTCAACAGATGATTATTGCAGCCTTATATTTTTTGATATGATTAGATAACAGGTAAAATGTTCCCTTACATATATGCCAGTATATCTGCAGCAAACATGTCCTAAGATGAGAAAATACTTTTATAGTATAGCATATATGCATGGATAAGGTTTTGGGCTTATAATGGGATATTCAAGATATTCAGTGAGAGGTATTCTATGTATACTGAGGAGGAATGATGGATTAATTTATTTTTTAAGGGTTATGCATCCAAATATCCTGTTGTGATTATGTATACAAATATTATTTGTTGGTTACATATCAGGATATCATGTATGAAGGCATTCTGTGGGGGTCATGTGCAAAACCAAACCGTGCATATGTTAAAACTAACGTTTTATTTGCTATCAGTTTCTCAGTTGGAGATGTTGTACTATACCCACTAAGGTGAAAGCTTCCTCACTAGTGAGCTAAAGTCCTGTCCAGTTAATGTGTTATTCCAAAGGACATAGCAGAGAGGTAGAATTATATTAATAAATAGTGGTAAATAGCAAGGGATCTCAGTGTATTTTAATTTAGCCAGCTGCACCCAAGTAGTTTGTGGCCAATGAGGACTGGAAATCAACAGACCTTTTATATGTGACCTAAAATATCAGAGAGATGCCTAGTGCTAATGCAATGTAATGGAGGTCTTGAGTGGCCCGTCTCATTATAGCATAGATAACAAATACCTCTCACATTAGCTAATTACAGTACCTCCGATGTTTATCTCAAACAGTCTCTGGTGCACCTCGTAACACAATGAAATAGTGACTATTGTTAACCCCTTACATGTTAAACATGAATGTCAAATTCCTTGTCCCATTAACTCATTCTTTTTACCTGCATGAATCACACCAAAGAACCAAAGCTTTATTGTATGTTTCTCATGTTCTCAGAAAAGTGAGACAAGACAGTATGATCAGGGAAGGTATATAGATGTGCTAAAACACATCCACCATTTTTCCACCACTGTGGTAAACCAAATGTTTAACCATCTCCATTAATTTGAATGGATTAGCTCAAAGTAAGAACATACACTGATTGACATACTGTGCAATGAAATCTGCCAGGTCTGTAGAGTTTGGAGACTTTACAAGTCTTGTTGAATTAAACCACAATTCATTGCCAGGGAAATTGGATAGTGAAGGTAGAAACAAAGGGTTACATAACATTTATGCGGACCATTTAACCCTCTATTGGCTTTAAAAAACTATTCCGTAAATGTGTTTTGGAGAGCATGACTCACTGTCATCATGACCAGTCTTGAAGTGGCATAGAAAGATGTCAAGAGACTTGGGAAGATTAGAGGGAGTAAGGAAATCTGTAGAGAAGAACCCCAAAATGTCTGATTTTGGATATAGAGGTTTTCACTGGTAGGAAAAATAGCTTGCGATTACAAGGAACGGTCAATCTCTGTGGCATTTCCAAAATAGTCTCACTGCTATTACCTATCTATCCATCTATATAAATCCCTTACCATGGCAGGGAAGCGGCTAGATATTTAAAAAAGTAATGCAGCGGTTTATGAGCCCTCAGCAGCCTATGACCCACTACACCCAATAATCCCAGGTATCCCCAGGAACCTCCCCCAATGTCTGCTGCCGCCTATGTGCAAGGGTATCCCTCTGAACCTCCTCAACACCTGTTAGATCATTTGGCACTCTCTCCCTACTTCTTGTACTTTGGGATTGGGGGTCCATTAACCCATGAAGATCCCTATATGCCCCCATGGTATCCTATACTATAATCATGGGGATCCTTATGAACAGCCGTGGTACCTAAAAACATCATAACTACTACCATTGGGTTTCTTATAGAAAGCCATGGACCCTATCCCCCATGGGGGTCAACAATAACGCCCATAGTCCCTTACACTACTCCCATTAAAAATAACTAAATTAAATACAGAAAATAAAAAAGAACTACAGAAAAAAAAAAGAATTACAAAAAAAAATCTGATGGCTCTTTTTTCCCCTATTCTGGTAGCTTGAAATGTCATCCAATCAGAATAGGGTAATGTTCTAGGTCCAAGAAAAGCTGGTTTTAGGCTAGTAAGCCATGGGGGTCCGTAGAGATCCCCATTGAACCTACAATTAATCTCTATGCCACGGGGCTCCCTACGGACCCCCGTAATATACTATCGTAAAACCATGGGACCATGGTAAGGGGTTTATTTTAGGTACCATGGGGACCCTCCTGGTTATACTTTAGATTTTCATGGCAGACCCCCATGATAATTGGTACATTTTTTGACCCCTATGTTTATGGTTATAGATCCAGTTAAGGTTAATGGTTCCATCACCTCAATGGACACAGGGTTGGGGGGAGGGTGGCTCGATGGTCCTACAAATCACGAGGGCAAAATCTGGGCTCATTCAAAGGGGGTGGCTGGTCAAAGGCTGTGATAGCTCCCTAAATTGTGTCGATTATGAGCCTTCCAGGATTCTTGGAGCCCTTTTTATGCCAATATAAATGGTTGAAGGTACCCAGAGGTTTTTTTTTTTAATTCAAGCACTCAGATGGTTACAGAATTTGTGCTTACGTGAGCCTTGGAATAGACGGCTATATATGAGTCCTAGCACTAGCAGAAATCATTCATTTACACTGAAAATAATATGAAGATGAACAGGCAGAATTCACACAAGTCATTCAATTATGTTTGGTTTCGTAAAACTGTTGTAACAAACATAAAACAATTTACAAATATTTAAATTTTTACATTTGTCTTCTGCATACAGCACAATATATGCTCTTGTTTACATATTGAATTTACTTGAAAAATAAAGACTATTTTAATACAGAGTGCTACTTTTTTTGGACAGCTAATATTTGAAGTGTCAAGCTTCTGAGGGATGCAACTTTCTTTTTCTCCCATGTTTTGTTATATCTTGTTTCATTAATGCAAATAGGTAGTTATAGGTTTCTACATGCTTACATCAATGTAATGTATACATTTATAGATTCTCACTATCAATCTGACCTTGTGCATTTACAACATTTCTTTATCCTGTGTCTTTCTTAATATTATTTATTTTGCCCTTTTTTTTTTTGCCCTCTCCGCTTGTGTAAAGACATCTTTTGTAACATCTAATCAGAATTGCTTATGATTTCAAAAAGAGTTGCATCTCTTGAAAGCTTGTCACGCTAAATAAAATGTTTATCCAAAAAAAAAAAGATGTCTTTGTATACTGCAAGAATGTTTATTTTTTTATCTGTTATATTGGACATTCACATTAACCCAATCTTCAGAACTGGATGATATTGAATGGTGCATTTCCATAAACTGGTATGACATACCCTGTGATAGCTTCTCTTCTTGTGCCACGCTTGTCAATGTACATCACCTTGTTCCATGCAATTATAGCATTCTGTTCTGGTTCAGAGACATGTCACATCAAGTTAATTGGTTTGCACAGGAGCCTACCTTTATATCTAGCGTTGGAGATTCAGCTAGGAAAACACATCATTCATAGCTTGACAAGCATCGAATGTACACTGGTTAAATATAGAAGTTACTGTATCCCATTACTGAATGATTACACAAGAATTAATCTGAGTTAAGATAGTTATTAAACATCATAAGATGCTCTGCCTCAGCACTTTTTGTGTAATTAATTAAAAGTAATATCTGACCTACAATCTGTTTCTATGGTGTATGTACCATAGGTGCTCCATTAGATCATGTCTGATCTTTTTTTGTTTTTTGTCTAGTCATTTCCCTTTTCTGGCGTAAGAGTGTTTCTGAGTGGTATGAAGAGGTCTATAAAATACTACAGAAATCAGGTAAATTCAAGTCTGTCTATGAGCAAGAAATACAAAGTTTTAGAAATACAGATCAACTCGACCTCAAGGCTATGGTCTAGGGCATCAGGAGATCATGGAGTGACAGGTATTCCCATTTCCAGTTCTTTTTATCTCCCTCATTTCTTACCCAATTTGCCTTTGCTCTTGTGCTTATCTTTACTCCCTGTGTCTCTTTTAACATATTTTCACCTACAGGATGGTGTCGAATTCTAGAAAGCACCTACAGCTGAATCCAAAGCACCTCCTGAAATCCACTTTCCTCACTAAATGATGCAGACTCTAGGTGCAGGAACCAAAATAACAAAAAGTTCTAAAGTGAACGATAAACACCTAACTACACTGAAACACAGCATGTATGCTAGTCCACCAGAAACTTTTTATTGTGCCAACAAACACACATTTTCTGTCTTCCTCCTCTGTCTTTTTGTTCTCTCTCAATTCAATCACTCTTCCCACTATGCCAGTCCTTGCCATCTCCTCATAGGGTATCTGTGAAATGAACCTAGGGCAGCAGAGTCATTAAATCCATCCACCCTATTCAATTTATAATAATTTAGTTTATAGATGACATTCATATTATTTGCTAAGCCCATGCCTATGGGTGCTTTGGAGGATTTAGTAAAAAAAAATAGACTGCTTTGGCACTAATGGTTTTGCATGAGATACTTGGCCACACCTTAAAATGTGAAAAATATATACATTTTGATTCAAATAAAATCAACGTAGAAATAAAAATATCATCAGCTCTATTAAATTCCCTCAACGTGTAAAACCGTAGCCCGTAACGTAGCCTGCAAGACTTATGGCTATTAAATTGTCCCCGTAAAGCAACCCGCTAACGATCTGCGGGTTACAGGCAGAAAAATCCTACGGGACGTCGAAATTTGAACTGAAATCCTTTGATCTGTCAAGCCCGTAGCTGTTAAGTCCTATTCGTAGCCCTGTAAATGCAAATATAAACCCGCTACTGTATTTTCAATGGAAGGGAAAGTGAAGTTAGGTATTAGATTTAATAGCACAACATTCTCAAGCTCGCAAATCTGTAATATAAAATACTTTTATTTCTGTTTAATTTACGTGTTGGATCAATCCCAGCAATCAATGTGTTAATACATATAATGGAACTCGCATGGACTAGAATATCATATTTACTGATTTAACAATATTGCATTATTTCTGGAATGCGGGTCCGATTGGAAATTGAAACCCGTAAGGCTTTTTAAATCTAACCTCCATTTTTCAGTGACCTAAGGATGACAATCTCATTTGGCAATGGCTCCGTCTAAACCCGAAACTACGAGCTTGACTAATTGATCATGTTTGCGTCCGCACATCCAACGTGCGCAAGAATGGTTTGCGGATCTACAGCCTGTAACGCGCGGCCTGGTTCAACTTAATAGCTCTGTAACACAGCGGAATTTCAAGCCTGCAGCCTTTGCAGATGTGCCAATGCTGCTAAGGGCTTCGAATTTAATGGGTCTGTATATCAATCAGGTGAGTATCAAAATTCACTCTACAGTGCCTTTTAAAAGTATTCACCCCCTTGGAATTTTTCGTGTTTTGTTGCCTCACAACCTGGAATTAACATGGATTGTTTGAGGATTTGCATCACTTAATTTACAGAACATGCCCACAACTTTGAAAAGATTTTTTTATAATGTGAAGCAAACAACAAATAGAACAAAATACCAGAAAAAATCAATGTGCATAACTATTCAACCCCCTAAAGTCAATACTTTGTAGAGCAGCAATCACAGCCCCAAGTCGCTTTGGATAAGTCTCTATGAGCTTGCCACATCTTACCACTGGGATTTTTGCCCATTCCTCCTTGCAAAACTGTTCCAGCTCCTTCAAGGTGGATGGATTGCGCTTGTGAACAGCAATCTTTAAGTCTGACCACAGATTTTCTATTGGATTGAAGTCTGGGCTTTGACTAGGCCATTCCAACACATTTACATGTTTCCCCGTAAACCACTCAAGTGTTGCTTTAGCAGTGTGTTTGGGGTCATTGTGGGGTCAGACCAGAGCACCTTCCTCCATACATTTTGGGAGTCTCCCACATGCCTTTTCGCAAACTCAAAATGTGCCATTTTGTTTTTGCTGAAAGTAATGGCTTTCTACTGGCCACTCTGCCATAAAGCCCAACTCTATGGAGCGTACAGCTTATTGTCGTTCTATGTACAGATAGTCCAGTCTCTGCTGTGGAACTCTGCAGCTCCTCCAGGGTTACCTTAGGTCTCTGTGCTGCCTCTCTGATTAATGCCTTCCTTGCCCGGTCCGTGAGTTTTGGTGGGCGGCCGTCTCTTGGCAGGTTTGCTGTTGTGCCATGTTCTTTCCATTTGGTTATGATAGATTTGATGGTGCTCCTGGGGATCATCAAAGATTTGGATATTTTTTTATAACTTAACGCCGACTTGTACTTCTCAACAACATTGTCCCTTACTTGTTTGGCGAGTTCATTGGTCTTCATGGCAGTGTTTGGTTAGTGGTGCCTCTTGCTTAGGTGTTGCAGCCTCTGGAACCTTTCAAAAAAGGTGTGTATATGTAATGACAGATCATGTGACACTTAGATTGCACACAGGTGGACATCATTTCACTAATTATGTGACTTCTGAAGGTAATTGGTTGCACCAGAGCTTTTTATGAGCTTCATAACAAAGGGGGTGAATACATACGCACATGCCAATTTTATATTTTCTATTTCTAAAAAACAGTTTTATGTATATATTTTTCTAATTTCACTTCACCAACTTAGACTATTGTGTTCTGATCCATCACATAGAATTCAGATTAACAAAACATTGAACTTAAGGCTGTAATGTAAAATAGGTAAAAAGTCAAGGGGGGTGAATACTTTTGCAAGGCACTGTATATTAGTGATTCTATGTGATATCAGTTTTACTACTGTAATTATAATATCAAATTTAAAGCAAAGGCCCTTATTCAATTGAGAAATTGTAAGTTACTGGAGCCGTAATGTAGCCCGTAAATGAATTTGCTATTTAATTGGCGTCTTTTAGCTACCCGCAAACGATTTGCGGAATAGAGGCTGAAAATCCCTGCGGTTGTCAAAATCGTAACTCCGATCAGCTAAGCCTTTGATCTTTCAAGCCCGTAAATGTTATAATCGCAAATCACTATTCAATTACTACAATTCCTCAAGCCCGCAAATGTTTTCACACCCGTAAATGGCAAATGTAGAAAAAAAACCTACAAGTACCAGATAGGACTCACAAGGGGTTTCAATACCTGATCCTAGCACTGTAAATGCAAATAAAAAAATCAATACTGCACTTTAAAAGATGGGAAAGCGATGGAATACATTAGAATTAATTGCACAACAGTCTCAGGCTTGCAAATCTTCAATTGAAAATTATTTTATTATTTTTTGTTTCATTTCCGTGTTATATCAATCTCGGGAATCAAGGAGTTAATACATATCAGGCCACCCACATGGACTATAACATTTCCTTCATTTATTTTTATTATTTTGTAAATTTGCCGGATTGTGAGTCTGATCGCATATCGGACTTCTAAACGCTATTGACGTTTAACCACCATGTTTTACTGATGTCATGATTATGATCTCACTTACTATTGTCTGTTTCTAAATCGGTAGCTACGGCCTTGCTTAATTGATTATTTTCATGGCCTGAAATGCTACTTACGATTGCATGGTTTACGGTTTCGGCTTTCGGCCTGGTAGTTGCGGCTTGTTCAATTAAATCGCTCCACGACTATTGCAATTTTAAAGCCCACAGTTGCCTTCATAATTCAAATTGCAAAAGTTACAGAGAGATTGAATAGAGGCAATAGATTACCTTAATGGATAATAATGGACTTTTTTGCTATTTGATATTACCTTACCACTCTAGAAAGTCAGTGATGTTCAGTCCTCAGTCAATTAAATCTCTCACAATAAAGTGTTCGGAAAAACATAATGGGAAAATTGAAGTGCCGTTAAGCATCAATACATGGTACAAACAGTCCTTTAAAATGTACACTTAATTAATAGCCCCCAGTGGTGTACCTGACTACTTTGTTGGTCAGTGAAAGTATTGGACCCCTGGTCTTTCTATAGCCCCTGGCTATCTTAGACCCCTGGTCTTTCTATAGCCCCTGGCTATCTGCGCTCGGTTTGTGTCTGCAGGCCTGGGAGCTTGATTTCAGGAAGTAACACAGATGGAGACAGTTGTGTTGTGAAACCAAAACTCTGACTTTATTGTTGGCCCGTTGACACTTTTATAGCATAAAAGTGTAGGTGTGTAGCATTACACCATAATACATGTAATTCTTTCATTGGTTGATACAGACTACAAAAACAAACATCATTTACAGGAAACAGGGTATGTATAGAAACTACCATATAAGGATATCTTTAGGTTGTATAGAGTCTGAGTAAGGTATGACTCAGAGGTTACACAAAAAAAGGAACTTAGGTTGGGTTACAATCATGTACACACATTAATGGAGTATATACAGATTAGGTTCCCTACCGTCTCCCACAATCCCCTCTTAAAATCATATAAACCTAAATGATTTTTTTTATATTCATCGGGGTCAGGTGTTAGAGGCACCTGGCATTCGGGGATTGAGTGAGACAGCATGGTTACATTTTCAATACCTTTGTTTAGCAGTTTCTTAAAGCAAGGTATAATACAACATACTACTATACCAACAACAAGTAGGATTACACAGATAATTATAGCGAACTGAACTAAAACATGTTTCCAGGAAGTGAACCAACCAAAGTATTGATCCCAGGGGTTATCAATACCAGAGCTTTTCTTCAGTTCTACGGATAAATCCTCTAATCTCTTAATGGCCAAGGTTACTTTGCCATTTGGGTCGGTATTATCAGGGATCCAAGTACAGCAACCTTCTGTTTTACCTATGTATACACAGGTACCTCCTTTCTCGGCTAATACCATGTCTAGGGCCATTCGGTTCTGGAATACCATTTGGGAAGTTGGCTCTAGTTGTTCAGCTATTCCTTTCAGGGCGTCTCTGGTATCATTAACAAATCTCTGTTGGTTGTAATAGATGTAATTTATCCAGTCTACATTTTTATTGATAGTTATCATAGGTATTAAGGACTCAAAGCCTGCAGCTACTTGGTCTCTGGCTTTGAATTCATTTGGGACCCCTCTTGGTACCGCTATTGTATCTATGTAGACATGGGGGTCGAAGCTTCCTCCTGGGGCTTCCCTCCTTGCTCTCCTGAGTATATTGCTTGAGTTATGGCCCAGGGGAGGATCTACCTCTGTTACAATATGGAGTGGCATAATAATCTTTGCTAGGGCGCACTCTCCTTTCCATGAGCCCTCTAACTTGGTTCTAATTTTCATATCACCACAAATCCAGTAGATGTCACCTAGGGACTTAGTTTGGTTGGCAATATTGGTTGTTCGGTTCTGTCTACAGTACCCTGGGGGGAATTTCTTTAAATCCCTTCCGCTATTGTTAGAAATGTAACAAGTGTAATTGCCAGGGTAAATAGTGATATGGCTTCCTGGATTCTGTTTTTTTGATAGGATGGGGTATTTTAGCATCCATTCACTACATCCTGTGATATTGGCAGGATTGGCAGTAAATAGACTCAAAAAGCAATCTTCTACATTCTCTGGGATATTAAGGGGTACAGTACCCAGGTGTGGCCTTGCTTTGCCACACACATAGCAATTGCTTCGGTTAAGGGATATAGCATTGTATTTCATCCATTCTAGCCAGTAATTGGTATCAGAGAAACCCGTTTCTATAGCTAGGGTGTCCTCATACGTGGGGTCTCCTATAGCTATCATTTCTTTGAATGTGTGGAGAGAGGGATTGAGAGGGTTGTCTGCTGTAACAGGGGCATTTAGTTTGAACCAATCATTAGATTGATACATATCCTTTAGTAGGAATCTTCCTTGTTTTCCCCCTGCAGCGCCTGCTGCCCAGGTCCCTAGTATGTAAGTGCCAGCATCACTGGGTCTAGGGTTTTCAATGGTTAGGGTAAATTTCATACTTTGGCCTGATTTTCCATTGTTTAGGCATGTGCCTGTTTTTAATAAGGTCATTCTGCTGATTAGGGATTTTCCATTGTGGTCCTTTTTACTCAAGGCACTCTGTGGCTTATACCCCCAATCTGTCCCTGTGTTCCACCCTACAGATCCTCAATAGTCGCAGTTCTGTCCCCAGTAATCATCTGTGACACAGATATAGGTGGAACGAGACTTGGGCGTGTCACGATACAAGTTACATTGCCAGGGAACTGGGGGACAGGAGACTATATTACAATAGTCAAAGGAGAAAGCGGCAACATGTGTGTTGGATGAGTTATACCAGAATGTGGTCACCAGGTCTTTGTCCTGTGTGATAGCCACTTGTTGTGGGGTAGGGTTAGCAGGGGGAGTGTTCCTTCTAGTCCTAGGGGATTGTTTGGTGGCAGAGGCACTGTTGCCACAAATAGTTTGCAAGCTCCCTAACTCATCTGGATCGTAAATACAGTTAGAGGTGATCCATACTATGCAAAATATAGGTATAGCAATGAGTCCTATAAATGTCCAAGATTTTCTAGAATCTGGTGATAGTAGAGTTGGCATGGCTTGTTTTGTTCGAGGTCAGGGCAACTCAGGTTGCCCTCGTTAGTACCTCTCTTTCCTCCAAGTCCGGGCTTGCTTCTGGGCTTGGACCTTTCTTTACCAGCTTTACTCGGGTGGCGTGGATCCAGGTAGGACTGTTTTCCGTTAGGACTGCTGTTCGGGTTACTGCAACGATGGTGGTGGGAGGTCCAAAGGTGAAATCCTGTTGTTTCTTTCCTTTAGGATGTAGTTTTACCACTACTTCGTCTCCTTCCTGGAAGGGATGGGTGTTTTCCTGTGAAGAAAAAGGACATTTGCGAGTAACATCTCCCTCAGCGCTGACCAAGGTTTCGATCAGCTTTCTTACATATTCATCTCTTACATTATCTAGATTGTCCATGGTCATGAATGTTTTCCTAGCCCATGGGGTGGGGAAGGGTCTACCAAACAGGATTTCAAATGGTGAATACCCCAAAGTCTTATTAGATGTCATCGTAATTTCAGCCATAATGGCTGGCAGGTACCTTTTCCAATTGGTAAAGGTTCCTCCTGTTGCCTTCCTGATTTTATCTTTAATTGTCCTGTTCATTCTTTCTACAATTCCTGAACTTTGGGGATGGTATGGGATATGGAACTTCCACTCGATCTGCAATGTTTTTGCTAATTCTTTACAAATTTTGGATGTGAAGGCGGGGCCTTGGTCTGAGTTAATTTGTAGAGGTACTCCCCATCTGGGAACTATCTCTCTGGTTAGGATTCCTACCACTGTTTTAGCATCTTCTCTTTTAGTGGGGAATTCTTCTGGCCATCTACTAAAGACGTCTATTATGACACAAACTGGTTGTGTACCTCCACTTGTTACTGGGAGATGGGTGAAGTCAATTTGCAGATGTGTGAATGGTGTTGTTGGGTAGGGTAGGTGCTCATGTTTGACCTTGTGTGGGTTGTTGGGGTTGTTTCTAATGCATGTGATGCATCTTTGTACAAAACTTTTTACCATGGGTTCTGCATTAGTAATGTAAAACATTGTCTTTAGCTGTTGTAATGTGGCTTTCCAACCTATGTGTCCTATACCGTGGACGTGTGCGATGTAGATTGGTGCACTATGCTGTGGGATACAGGGCTTCCCCTCTTTGCAAATTAGTCCAGATTTAGGACTCTTTTGCAACACTGGGTAACACCAATCTGCAAGCTCCTCCTCTGTAGCGGATGCCTGCAGATCAGTTAGCAGCTGTGTCTCATCTGGGAGGAGAGGTAGTAGGGTTGCCATAGATAGGAAAGTTGGTGTTGTGGATTTAGCAGCGGATTTGGCTGTCACATCCGCTAGGGCGTTCCCTTTTGATATGTCATCTGTGCCATGTGTGTGGGCCCTGCAGTGAATGATGGCCAATTCAGATGGAAGCTTTATTGCATTTAGCAATTGAGAAATCAGTTGGGCGTGGGATATACGTTTTCCGTCTGCTCCCACATAGCCTCTGACTGACCATAGGACGCCGTGGTCAAAAACTACGCCATAGGCATATTTAGAATCAGTGTAAATGGTTACTGGTTGATTGGCGTATATTGTACAGGCTCTAGTTAATGCTATTAACTCGGCGGCTTGGGCTGATTGGTAGTCAATAGGCTTTGCTTCTAAGATTATATTGGGTAGCTTTACAACCGCATACCCTGCATGGTAGGTATTGTCATTTGGACGGGAGCAGGAGCCATCTACGAAAATCACATCTCCTACATCTAGTGGGGCCTTTTGCATGTCTAGCCTTGGAGATGTCATTACCTCTATGGAATCTAAACAGTCATGATCTTCAGGTATGTGGTCATTTGGTGACTTTAAGCCTAGGAGGCCGTTTAGAATCATTGCTGGACCTGCAGTTGTGGAGTTATACTGGACTTTTAGCTGTGGGTTACTTAGGAGGATGATCTCGTAACCACTCTGCCTCTGGGCTGACATGTGTTGTGTGTGGATACCCTTTAAGATGGATAGTACATCGTGTGTAGTATGTAGGGTAGTTGGGTGTCCTAGTGTGAAAGTGGTAGCCATTTCAACAACCATGGCACATGTTGCCAGTGCCCTAAGGCAAGAGGGAAAACCCTGGACTTGGAGAGGCATGACTTTTGAAAAAAAGGCGACAGGTCGCATTTTCCCACCGTGTTCCTGGCCGAGAACGCCCGCCATGGTTTTACAATTGTCTCTAGCATATAAATGGAACATCACATTATAATCAGGGAGGCCAAGGCCAGGACTTGTCATCATTGAACATTTCAATGCCTTAAATGCTTTCAACATATCATCTGACCAATGTACAGCTTCAGGAGAATCCTTTAGTGTGGCTTGTCTTAAAGTATTGTCATAGAATGAGCAATCGCTTATCCATTGTCTACAATAGTTTACCATCCCAAGGAAAGATAGCATTTCTTTCTTGGTACGTGGGGTGACCAGGCCCACAATGGCATCGACTCGTGATTTGCTCAAGCTCCTTTCTCCCTTTGAGAAGACGAAGCCTAGGTATTCTACCTTCTCTAAACACCATTGTAACTTTTGTTTTGACACTTTGTAACCACATTCTAATAACCATAGTAACAATGACCTACAATCTTTCTGGCTGGCCTCCTCTGATTCGCTGCAGATCATCAGATCATCAACATATTGCAGCACTACCGAACCACAGGGGGGGTTCCATGGCCTTAAAGTGGACTGTAGTACAATACTAAAAACCACGGGGGAGTCCACATATCCTTGCGGCAATCTTGACCAAGTCATTTGCCGTTTTCCGTCAAGGCTAAATGCAAAAATGGGTCTCGTCTCTCTGTCAACAGGGATGCTAAAGAAAGCATTCTTTAAGTCAATGACTGAAAAATGTGAGGCGTCATGTGGAATGGTTGCCAAAAGGGTGCTAATGTCTGGGACAATGGGTGCTATCGGGGTCACAAGATTATTAATAGCTCTTAAATCTTGGACAAAGCGGTAAGTGCCATTAGGTTTCCTGACAGGGTTCACGGGTGTGTTGTACGGGGAGATACAGTACTCCAGTACCCCTTCTTGGAGGAACTCTTCTACTAATGGGGTTATTCCTTTTATCTTTTCTAGTGACAAAGGATATTGTTTTTGGTAGACCGGAGTGGCTAGGGGTTTGGGGGTGGCCCTATACGGAGTACAGTCTATCAGACCGGTATCATGGTTTCCCTCAGCCCACACCTGCTCTGGTAGGTCGAGAGGTAGGTTTACATAGATAAGGTCGAGGTTATCAGGGCCTATACTTTGATTCGGTTTTAGGTCAAAGAAGGGTGAGTCCACAATTAGGCCCCCTCCATGTTTGTTCACGGTGAGGGTCAAATTGAGCTTTTCAAATAGATCCCTGCCCAGTAGATTTACAGGGCAGCCTGGTATGATGCTAAAGGCATGGAAACAAAGTAGTTTCCCTGTACAGTCAGTAATCTTTAAACGGGTGGTTTTAAAAGTGGGGGTTGATATCCCATTTATTCCCATAGAAGGCGATGACTTTTCCTTTTTACCAGAGTAATTAACAGGTGATATTACACTAGTGGTTGCCCCTGAATCAATAATAAATGATAATTTATCTTGGTCTATGATTAGATCCACAAGGGGTAACTCCTTCCACGTTTCTGTAATTTGTGGAAAAGTCGGGATATCAGCCTCCGGGCAGCATCAGCGTTGTTGCTGCTGGTTGGACCAATCAATGGGGAATCTATTACCTGCGGGCGTGGCTTGGGGGGTCTGCTGTTGTGGCTGTGGTGGCGCTTGATTAGGAAATTGAGGGTTCTGGGGTTTACGGGGCTAGGGCAGTCCCTGGCCCAATGATTTTGGTCACCGCAGTTATAGCAGGTACCCGGGGGGTACCTGGGTGCATTTCTCTGACCTGTGCCTCTCCTGGGTCCTCCTCTATTTGAATATCCTCTCCCTCTTCCTCTATCTGTACTTTTGTCATATTGGGGTGAGGTGGCTTTATCAGTGAAGTTGTGTGTACTGACGGCGGGTTTTTTAAAGTCAAAGCATCCTGCAGCTTCTTTTTGCGTGAGGTGTGTTTTAAAATTTTCCACTGTGTCGCTTGGCCATGATGATACCATTTGCTTAATAGGGATAGTAAGGTGTGGCAGGGTGTTGGTGAGGAAAGTAGATATGAATAGGCTATCATTATTCAATATTTTTAACCCTGCCTCTTGAATCCAACAGTCATGGAACCTTTTCCAATAATCGGGGATGGATTCATCTTTCTTTTGTTTGCATGCTAGTGCCGTGGATAGTGAAGAGGTTTGTTTGAAAATTCTAATTACTTCTGCTTCTATTTCTGTCCACATTGTATCCTGACCTGCTTGTGTATTTAGGGTGTATTCAGCTGCAGTAGGGTTTGTAAGAGGTGGGGATGCTGCTCCATTGGCGGCTGGTGCGGGGTTTATAATCTGTATAACGCTGATAGAGGCTACTTTAGTCCAATCCCACCCGGTATGGTTTGTACCAATGATCTGGTCTATTATAAGACGCATGTCTTCTTGAGTGTTTTTTCTACCCTTACAAGCTCTTTTCAAGTAGGTGACCATTCCTAGCGGGGCTACGGTGGGCTTGGGACAGTGTTTTACAATTCTGTTTATATCTTCTCTCTCAATGGGTTTCTTTAAAAGATAATTTCCCACTGACATAAAAGGTAGGTGTAGTGTCTCTTCACTGTTAAGTGCGAGGTCATTGGTACCTCGTTGTCTCCCGCTACGGAGGTAGAGTGGGGACACTATGGGTATTGAAGGAGAGGCCCCGGCGGGGGCCAGTGTGGGTAACTGTTGCGCAGGTGAAGACGGGGGTGTAGGGGCATTGGGCACTACAGGTTGCGTGCCTTGTGAGTCATTGCTCGGTAAGTTGGCTAATATAGCTAAGCTATCTATCTCTTCTTTATTTAACATGGGATAAATGTGATTATATGGTGGTGGGGGTCGGGCAGTATTGCCCTTGGGTGTGTTAGTGGACTTGGACGATGTTCTTATTAATTCTAGGTCGTGGCATTTCTTGGGGTCTAATTTAGTCTTGTTCTTGTTCTTTTTGTCCTTCTTATTTTGGGTGTCTTTCCAATAGGGGGCATACTCAAGCCAACTGATTCCACCTTGTTCCATATAATTTTGGTCCCACTGTGGGTCCGGACCATAGTAGGGCCATGCCGTTGTGTCTAAAAGGCATAGTCCCTTCACCATGTCCATGTGGAATGGGTCATTGGCGCCCTCTCGAGGAAAAGGACTAGAACTTTTCATACCTTCAGTCCACCCTGCTAAATTATCCATCCATGGGTTAATTAGGTAATAATTGGTCCCACTAACTCTTGCTACATAATCTTTACACGTCTCTCCTACCTCGGGAGGTGGGGGTGGTTTACTTCCTTCGTGACCCATCTGTTATATCACTATCAACTGTTACTATCAAATATGTATATCTATTTAATTTATTTTCCTCTCAGGGAAAAATAAGTAGGTCTAGGGGTCTTTTTGTATATTTAAAATTTAAACAACTTGTATACACATATATTAATCAGGTTATGGAATGTTCACAGTGCTCAGCTGCCACACCGGTCGCCCAGTGTGCGCTTTCCCAAAACGTGAACGGGTCATAAGTGTATTTCAGCCGTGCTGACAATACGGAGCGGTTCGAATGCAGTGTGACTATTTCTGCAATCTCATCAGAGAAAGGACATTCAGTAAATGACTCGAATCTGTTCACTTACCAACCAGATTCATTGAATCATACAAACAAATAATCTTATACTTCTATGTGATAGGAAGAAAGCAAAGAAAAGTATTTTCAGACACAAAACGAGCGTATTTACGTATTAACTTCTCTAAGTCTCCCTGAGACTAAATATTTCCTTGAAATATTTTACTCCGCCTGACTATATTCCCGGAATATGTCAGCGTATACGGTTCAATGGGATCCGAACTTAGTCAGTGTCCCCCGGCATCTAATTTCATTCGGCCATATAGAAAAATAGCATTTTTTCTACTCACCGAATGAATGGATGTCCGCAGGAGTGACTTTCGGATCCCGGACGAGCCCCCAGCTGAAAGTATTGGACCCCTGGTCTTTCTATAGCCCCTGGCTATCTTAGACCCCTGGTCTTTCTATAGCCCCTGGCTATCTGCGCTCGGTTTGTGTCTGCAGGCCTGGGAGCTTTATTTCAGGAAGTAACACAGATGGAGACAGTTGTGTTGTGAAACCAAAACTCTGACTTTATTGTTGGCCCGTTGACACTTTTATAGCATAAAAGTGTAGGTGTGTAGCATTACACCATAATACATGTAATTCTTTCATTGGTTGATACAGACTACAAAAACAAACATCATTTACAGGAAACAGGGTATGTATAGAAACTACCATATAAGGATATCTTTAGGTTGTATAGAGTCTGAGTAAGGTATGACTCAGAGGTTACACAAAAAAAGGAACTTAGGTTGGGTTACAATCATGTACACACATTAATGGAGTATATACAGATTAGGTTCCCTACCGTCTCCCACAGTCAGTATATTGGTCTCTCCTTGTTCCTTTTGGTGACCTTGGTCTTGGACAACATTCTAAAGTGAAGTGTTGCTTGCGCCTTAATGAGATGTGTTTGTAAGAGTGGTCTTTACATTTCTGGAGAGTGTGGTTTCATTCTTTGATGCTATGGTCTTCTTCTGGGTCAGTGAGAGGGAAGGGGTGTGGAGACAAGTTCAGTCTTATCCTGTGATCAAACAATGGCTCTGGACTTATGCTTGTTTCATCCTTCCCCAACCCTTCCTCACTTATAACTACAAACACACATTCCCATCACCCAGCTCTCATGAAACAAACACAAACTGGATGTGCATGGCTTATACAGCTGCTAATATTGCTAGCTTGGTACATACTTGACAAACAAGTGTCTTTTTCCTTGAACTGCAATGATACTTTATGACCTTTGGTTGCCCATAGACCCTTTAGTACTTCCTCACTTTCAGCCATCAGAGTAGTATCATCCGCATATCTGAAATTGTTGATATTTTTCCCAGCAATATTAATTCCGGCTTTGTATTCTTCCAGTCCTGTCTCACCTTATTCTGTGCATAGGTTGGATAAGTACTGTGACAATATACAACTTTGTCACTCTCCTTTCCTGATCTTGCTCCATTCGGTTGCTCCATGTTTGGTTCTGACTCTGGCTTCTTTATCCACAGACAGATTCCTTAGGAGGTGAATGAGATAGTCCGGTACCGCTATCTCTTTAAGTTCTTAACACATTTTGTTGTGATCCACACAGTGAAAGACTTTAGAATAGTTTATGAAGCAGAAGTAAATGTTCTTCTGGATCTCTCTTGCTTCATTATCCAGCGGACATTGGCAATTTGATCTCTTGTCCCGTGCAAAACCCGGCTTGCACATCTAGTAGTTCCCGGTCTTTATATTGTTGGAGCTGATGATTTTCCCTCTTATTTTCAGTTTAATTCAGAACTTTCCAATAAGAAGCTCATGATCTGGGCCACAGTCAGCTCAAGGTCTTGTTTTCGCTGACTGTATAGAGCTCCTCCATCTTTGGCTACATAGCATATACTCAGTCTGGTTTCTAAAAAGTCCATCTGGCGATGTCGATATGTACAGTCATCGTTGAGGCTATTGGAAGAGGGTGTTTATCATGACAAGCAAAGTATTGTGACAGAATTCTGCTAATTTCTGACCTAAATTAATTATGTACCCCAAATCTGTTAGGGTAGCTGTTTACTTCCGGATTGTGTAAGTTAGTGTTCTAAAATGGCGCCTAATCTGTGGTACACGGCTGTGGCTGAATTTGCGTCCTTGTTTTCGGATGTCGTCCGACTTTTTCAGAGAATCCGTAGGTGTTTAGTGGTGTATTGCGTCTTTAGAGTCCTGTAGCCTCGTTTTCGTTTTTTTCGGCGGCCATTTTTTCTCTCGCTTAGGGGATTTTCGGGTGTCTAAACTCTTTTATTTCAAGTGAAATTGAGGTGTAACTTAAGTTTCCGAGGTCCTGGCTGCCTCCCCTTGCTGTAGGTAAACCTTTTTTGTATTTTTTGTGTGTATTTATTGTGTTTTTAATGTTTTCCTGTGCTCAGGTTTCGGGCGGTAAGGTTGTATTTTTGCGAGGTCGTAATGGTCCTGCATCTCGTATTTGTTTGTCGTAAGTCCGTAAATTTTGCGAGGTCCGCAGTTGCTGGCAAGGAGCGCCAAAGGCGCTCCTTGCCAGCAACTGCGGCCCTCGCTTCGTGAGGGACGCAGGCTCGCTATGCGAGCCCGCAGCGTTAGCAACAACCCGCCTACTCATAACTATATATATATATATATATATATATATATATATATATATATATATACTGCATATATATATATATATATATATAAAATCAGGCACAATATAATATCAAAACAGTTCTTAAAGCCATTTACACCTATCTTACAGACAGAGACTTGGCCCCAACCGTGATGTCCTTAGAAGGCTGACAATAAACAGGACAACTAGACGATAATTCTCTAATGTTAGAATGTATATTTAATACTGAAAATTGCTTTATAAAACCACATAACATTTTATTAATGGTCAATGCATAATTAAATCACATGAATTACAGTCAGTCCTTTAAGAGGTAGCTACATAAATCTGCCATAACCTTGCTGATTGCTTTGGAGATTTTTTATTGCACATTTTTAAAAATATATAATTAATCACTGTTTTAGCTTTATTTAAAAAATAAGTACTTATTGAATTGAAACAATTGAACTTTAAAGGGAGATGGAGCACATGTTTAAATTTAATTACTATTAACAAGAAGTGCACAGAGCCTACATATGTATATAGAGCTCATTCACAGAAAAATATGACTCATACAGCTTATTGACTGACAGGGGCTAAGTCTTGTATCAGTTTATTCTTTTCTGAGAACCTGATATAAAAAAAATTAAAAGACACTGTGATGCACGAACAAATACTGTTTCAGATGCAGCAAAGACAAATGTTTTCCATGGCTCTTAAAACTGATACCAGCAGCATTTTTTTCTGCAGTGATATAATGAATGTAGACACTGGGGGTGACATTTGCTAATATAAATAATTCATGTTTTTGTAAGGTATGAGAGCATGTTCCAATGTTGCAAACACTTTTAAATGTTAAACAGTGTCGTTCAGGCTGTGATGGGAGATAAATCAAAATGTCAGAGCTATGAAGGCGGTGAGTCACCGATGACCCGAGTGCACCTGCTAATCTCCTCCCCAATGAGAGAAACATTGATGTGTTTACTGAGCTATTTCTACACACAGCTTCAAGTTTAAAGGGACTCTCCAAGATGATTTAAAGCGCCACAACATATATCCTAGTAATAAAAGAATAGCAAAGAGTCCATACAAATATAAACATTTGCAACTGGAAGTAATTAAAAACGTCACTTAGTAACAGAAAAACAGATTTGAAATTACAGTGGCAAGTTGAGTTCCAAAAAGGTTGAGTTCCAAGGTAGCATTTCCCATAGGGATCAATGTAAATTGAAATAATCTGTTCTGGAGCCCAGAATTTTTACATTTTATTTTCATATGATGGTGTTGTTTTTTTTTTTTATACAAAACCTTAAAACAAAACAGACATAAATAAAAAAAAACATTATTAGATCAAATAACATATAATTTAACTTTACTTTAACTGTACAGAGAGGACTTGAGGGCCCAATGGGGGTGGCAATGTAGAGGAGGAGAAGGAGGCTTGGAACTTTGATTCTTGTAAGCATAAGCTACACTCTGGCTCTTGTAAGCAAAGATTTAACTTTGGTTCTTATAGGCACAGTCTACACTTTGGTCCTCATGGGCACAGGATGCACTTTGTTTTTTAATAAGCACAGTCTACACTTTGATTCGTATAGGCACAGCCTACATTTTGGTCCTTATAAGCACAGGTTGCACTTTGATTCTTGTAGACACAGGCTGCACTTTGATTCTTGCAGGCACAGACTGCTCTTGGGCTCTTGTAGGCACTAACAACACTACGCCACAGTACTGAACCTTATTCCAGTTCATGAAAGACAGGATGTCGGGTGTTGCAAGCTTGTCGAGTTCCGAGCAATTGCTTAGTTTCGAGACAATTTTGTCAGTCCGACGTGTCAAGTTTGGAGCAAGAGTTGAGTTCTGATGCAATTTTTTGCCAGTGAGATGCTTTGAATTCCGAGAAAGTCGAGTTCCGAGGAGGTCGAGAATCAAGGGTCCACTGTATTATATTTTGGCTGTAAGCTCAAGCGATCCACCCACCAGACTGGTTATGTTACCAGAAGCTTATTAGCTCAGGAGTGATGAATGACATCCATGGAATAATGGTTTCATTTGCATATGGCTTCTGTAAGCAGCCAGACTCTATTGATTGTCTAGTTGGGCGAGGCAAGGAGTAAAAATATTTAAATTACCTTATTTTTTCACGAGCCACCCTTGGCCAACCCATTTGTTTCACTTTAAACTGTGATGCTGAGAGTTTCAAGTCACAGCTGTGACATCTGGAATCTGCCTCTTTTTGTATTTATGTGAAAGTATTGATACTCTTGCATCATAGGACAGAAATACATTGTCTGAAATGGTTTGAAAGCTGATTGCAAACTCGTGCAGAGCTCCTATTGCTACTCAATGGAGTACAACAGCGGGCAAAGCTTTCCTTCACTCAGCCCATAACCATCACAGGAGCCTGATATATAACATTTGAAAATCCCAATATATCTGAGTTATGAGAATGAAAACACGTAATTAGCATTATTAGTTACAGGCTGCAGAACTGACCTAGAGATGTCTTGCTTCTTCATCACGGGACTACAATTTTCTGTAGCTGACATTTTAATATCAACGGAAATGAAATAAAATGCAGTCTTATTGATTATAGAACCATACATTCATCAAGAGCATCACATCTGTAGCTTGCTTGGGCCGTGTCTTGCTGAATGTATGGTTCTATAATTCATAATAATGTATTTTTTTTATTTATTTTACATAATAATGTGTTATACTGGAAGAATGTGTATTGCTTTGTGTGCTCAGTTGAGTTTTTATATTTAAAGGATCACCATGCTCATATTTAAAAAAAAAAAAACAATTCTGAAAAATGACACTTGAAAATAAAATATGGAAAATACAATAATACAGCCTAATCATTTATATATCTTTTTCATATGTAAATAGATGTGGAAGATGTCAACTTTAGTATACATGTCCTGCAAGATCACATAGGAATGTAGAGGCTCTCCAACACAACGTTATTTAGTATATCTGGCCTCTTGTTACAATTTATATTCTCAGTCATGTTTCATTACTTTTATTGATTATGATAAATATTGCCAGAAACTGCTAGGATTTTACTTTAAAGAGATGCAGCATAGATTCCATATTTAATCTAATTTAAAACTTTACAGTGCCTTGCAAAATTATTCACTCCCCTTGACTTTTTACCTAATTTGTTACATTACAGCCTTAAGTTCAATGTTTTGATAGTCTGAGTTGGTAAAGTGAAATGAGAAACATATATATATAAAACTATTTTTTAGAAATAGAAAACAGAAAATTGGCATGTGTATTCACTCCCTTTGTTATGAAGCCCATAAAAAGCTCTGGTGCAACCAATTACCTTCAGAAGTCACATAATTAGTGAAATGATGTCCACCTGTGTGCAATCTAAGTGTCACATGATCTGTCATTACATATACACACCTTTTTTTAAAGGCCCCAGAGGCTGCAACACCTAAGCAAGAGGCACCACTAACCAAAAACTGCCATGAAGACCAAGGGACTCTCCAAACAAGTAAGGGACAATGTTGATGAGAAGTACAAGCCAGGTTAGGTTGTAAAAAAATATCCAATATCCAAATCTTTGATCATCCCCAGGAGCACCATCAAATCTATCATAACCAAACGGAAAGAACATGGCACAACAGCAAACCTGCCAAGAGATGGCCGCCCACCGAAACTCACGGACCGGGCAAGGAGGGCATTAATCAGAGAGGCAGCACAGAGACCTAAGGTAACCCTGGAGGAGCTGCAGAGTTCCACAGCAGAGACTGGAGTATCTGTATATAGGACGACAATAAGCCATATGTTCCGTAGAGTTGGACTTTATGGCAAAGTGGCCAGAAGAAAGCCATTACTTTCAGCAAAAAACAAAATGGCACGTTTTGAGTTTGTGAAAATGGATGTGGGAGACTCCCAAAATGTATGGAGGAAGGTGCTCTGGTCTGATGAGACTAAATTTGTACTTTTATGCCATCAAAGAAAATGCTATGTCTTGTCGCAAACCAATCACCCAGCAGCCGGGACTGGGAAACTGGTCAGAGTAGAGGTAAAGATGGATGGTGCTAAATACAGGGATATTCTTGAGCAAAACCTGTACCACTCTGCCTGTGATTTGAGGCTAGGATGGAGGTTCACCTTCCAGCAGGACAATGACCCCAAACACACTGCTAAAGCAACACTTGAGTGGTTTAAGGGGAAACATGTAAATGTGTTGGAATGGCCTAGTCAAAGCCCAGACCTCAATCCAAGAGAAAATCTGTGGTCAGACTTAAAGATTGCTGTTCACAAGCGCAAACCATCCAACTTGAAGGAGCTGGAGCAGTTTTGCAAGGAGGAATAGGCAAAAATCCCAGTGGTAAGATGTGGCAAGCTCATAAAGACTTATCGAAAGCGACTTGGAGCTGTGATTGCTGCAAAAGGCAGCTCTACAATGTATTGACTTTAGGGGGGTGAATAGTTATGCACATTGACTTTTTCTGTTAATTTGTCCTATTTGTTGTTTGCTTCACAATAAAAAAAAAAAACATCTTCAAAGTTGTGGGCATGTTCTGTAAATTAAATGATGCAAATCCTCAAACAATCCATGTTAAATCCAGGTTGTGAGGCAAAAAACACGAAAAATGCCAGCGGGGAGGGGGGCTTAATACTTTTGTGAATATTATTAAAAAAATAATTTTCCTGTGATAATTGTTCACTGAAGATTGTAATGATTATCAATCAGTCTTTCTGATCCTCTCCTTGGCCTTTACTCTAATTATATATGCTAGAGTGTAATAAATAATTTTGATTGACAATTACCCTCAGGAATTATACAAGTGCACACATTTATTCTAGTTGCTGAAAGCATAGTTCTGGATCTCTACCTTGTCGTCGTGAAGGGGCTTGTGTACCTCAGTGAAGCTGTGAGCTCTACCATGTAGGGTCACCCAAGATGGATAGGTCATAGCAGAGAGGTTAGACAAATTGTGGTCCACTGGAGAAGGACTGGCTCCAGTATCTTTGCCATGAATAAGCATAACCAGAAACAAAGACAAATGTACCTGGTGTGCTGCTTCCATATGGTCATCGAGAGTCGGACACGACTGAAGGACAGAAAAGCAACAGAAATGTCTACATTCTAACATTATAATGATACATGCAAATGCTAGGGATGATGATTAACCCAAAAATGGCAATCTTCAATGTAAGTTTACTTTAAGAAAATGTAATTTTTTTTAAACAATATCCATTTGTACAATTCTGTTAATATTGTCATTGTCATATTACTTGAAGATGGACCCAGATATAAAAAAAAAAAAGCAATTGCCAATTTCTATTTCATTCTCATTTTTGCAGCCCTAGGAACAGTGATCCTTACAGATGTGATTTTTCTACACAGTTAATTATATCATTAGTGTCAGTAATCCCAGTGACTCATCTAAAGCCTTATAAATCTAATGAAGTAGATGTTTCCATGGGAATGACCCTGAAATGGCCACAATGTTATACATGCGCAAGACTGAGTACAATTAATGTGATATAAGCTAGAGTAAAATGGAACTGATTCAAATTTATTTAAATATTAGAACTGCATACAAATGTACAGGAGATCTGCAGTATGTCTGTGACAATCCGGGGCTAGGAGCTAATACTGCCCAGGGCCCCTGCTATAGACTACAGGTTAACTACCCACAAGGACCGTTGGGTTCTTTGAAATCTCTGCACCACCACCCTGATATCTGGCTTCTGTATCAGTCAGAGTCTCTCCATCAGGAATCAGCACTTCCAGGAGTCTCAGTAACCTTCCTGTGGTAGTGATCAGGACAGGTTATTTGCAGGGTGGACACCGGGTCAGTATCGCAGCCACCAGGAGCAAAATAAGAGACATACAATTTCTATACTGTATGTCTCAGTAGTGAACTGTTTTATTTTTGGAAAATCAACAATGTTTATAGCGGTTAGATACAGAGGGGGGTGTGCACAATGTAACAATGAGAGGATGTGACAGACAATTACAGGAGATTACATACAGTATACAAGATAAGGCAGAGACATATGTCATAATATGAAGCATGGTGGTACACTATGGTCCTATGTTTTGGGGCTATTCACCCCACCACCCGCCTGCCAACATTTCCCATGTGGCAATATAATTCCCCTACCCATTTTCCAATGGATAGGTATTATGTCCTCTATGGTGGCACAACGCACCAGAGATTCAGGCCCTGGAAAAGGGTCCGTAACAATGTTACAACTTGTTAATTGGTCTTTTTGTGCAAGCAATCTGTTTCAGGAGACAAATGTAACTTAGTATAAATAGGACCAGCAGGTAAGAGAGTAGGGTGCATGGGAGCCTGAACAAAGTGTAGCTTTACACTGTAATACTGGTTGTTGCCAAACTAGAGAAAAACACAAGGGACATCGGAAGATTGCAGAGACCAGTCAGTGAACCTGGGTGCAGATGCAATTAGCATCAGGTTAGTCAAAGTCTACTCCAAGGTCAGGGGCTGGCGAGTAAAAGTGAAGCAACTCAAGTGCTAATGTAGTGTTTGGTCCACATGGAAATAGGTGAGTGAAGCAGTCAATTATATATGTATATATATATATATATATATATATATATACAGTATATATATATATATATATATATATATATATACTTGTAACTTGCCTGTCATAAATGACAATATATGTTATCTTCAATTGTCTGTTCTATCTCTCTCTGTGCTGTCTCTCTCTCTCTCTCAGCACCCTCAGTCCCGGTGCGGCCTCTCTCTGTCTCTGTGCCCTCTCTTTGTCTGTTCTCCCTCTCTCTGTGTGCTCTCTCTGTGCACTCTCTCTCTCTGTGCCCTCTCTCTGTACTCTCTCCGTCTGAGCGCTCTCTCCCTCTCTGTGCACTCTCTCTCTCTGTGCGCTCTGTCATGGTTCCAGCAGAAGGCTTCTACATCACTGGGGATTGTGGTTTCAGAAAGACACATTCGTTAAGCAAGGTAAGTAGCAGATTTGGCCTTAATCCACTGTACAGCTTTGCCTTGCCCATGTCCAAGGTACTACGTTTTTGGCTTTTAAGCCCACACTGTGAGATTACAGCCAAATTCTACTAAATAGCGGCCCCATTTCAGCCTTTGCAGGCTCCACCGAATCATTCTGTCAAATCGTGTTCTTGCCCATGTCCAGGGACACGCCCCTTCTTGCCGCTTTTCGCCAGCAACTGCGGCCCTCGCTTTGCGACGGCCTCAGTTGCGGCGGGCTCGCTATGCGAGCCCACAAGCATTAGCAACAACCCACATTGCTGACAACTATATATGTGATACCTGGTAATATATGAGTGCCAAGGTACCAAGGTAATGGGCATGACCATTTGTCTCCCTTAAAGGAAAGTTGTTGTTTTATTAAATGCATACTGTAGTCAATATGCAAAAGAATGGAAATTGAGAATGGTATTAAAAAACTCTAAACTTACTGGTACTTATTTTTTAACCATTTTATTTTTATTCTATGTGACTCCATTTGTAGCTCTGATCTTGGTGTGTGTTGGTGGACATTATTCCTCCAGGCTCTCTAAGTGAGCCCAGAAGCAGCTCTATGCTCCCAATATTTAACATAGAATACTCCTGTAGTGACATAACACCAAAGATGAAATGTAGTGCTTGATCAGAGCTGCAAATGGAGTTGCATAGAATAAAAATATGCTTTGGAATACTGCCTACATGTGCAATATGCTTTAAAAAATACCTTTACACAGTGGTCCTTTAAATTATTTGTGTGTGCTAGGAAAGGTAGGAAGTTATGGGTAGGGAGGTGCCTTTTTGCAGTGATGAAAGGAACTTTGGTTAGATTTGTTGGTCATCCTCCTTCGCCCCATTGCACAATGTGAGTGCTAAATTGGATTGAACTGTGCTTAGATGGTGAATGTTTTTTTGCTCTCCATAGCCAACCTGCTAGTAGGAGTAGGATTATATACGGTAAGTAGGACTACTGCTTTAGTTTATTCTATATTGTCTACTCAATCAACAAACAGTTCTAGAAAGGGGATATGAGGGCTCCCAAAAGGGGATATGAGAGTTCCCAAACTTTATTTTGTATTCATTGTTATCCAGTACTTTGTTGTGACCTGTAACATGTTAGAATCACTTTATTGTAAAAGTGAATTGCGTTGAGAGAACACAACCTGTGACAGAAACCTCCCATTTCTCAACTATCTTCTGTATCATGATGCTTACATCGAAGGACCGCTGGGGTTTGAGAAAAGATTTTCATGTTTGTGACGAATATAACAATTTAACAACCTTAGCAAATATATAAGCAATGAGCATAAAAACTATTTTAGCTAGTCTGTCTGTAACCAAAGGCAGGGGAAGTTATCTTAGTGTTGACTGCTCTATATTCAGTAATACTATCAAATGAGTTTGTAGTGGCAAACAGAACTAAATAGACATATTATCTGACTACATAGTTCCTCACAGGTACCTAATCCTGTATAAAACAAATGTAAAATGTCTGAAAACAGACATGCATTCTTATACATGATTTATAATGTATACACTTAGTAATGCTAGTGGTTATACTTTAAAGCTCTTACTTTTATAGGTTTCTGGCCGATATGCTGTGCTGCTTAGCTCTGCTCTTTTTGTAAATTTAGTGGCAGGACATCTGTAGCAGGTTTCCTTCTTTGTGCTTTGGTGTCTGCCTCGTTTAGACCTCAGCTATACACTAGTCAGACAACGGAGCGCACAGCAGGTAGTCTGCTACAGTGCCTCTGCCCCTAATTATGCAATGGGGGCAGAGCTAAATGGCACAGCATGTCAGGCAGAAACCTATCAAAGTAAGAGCTTAAATGTATAACTGCTAGCATTACAAAGTTTAAATATTGTAAATCAAGTATACTTATTCATGTACTTTCATTTTAGCAGGCATTATTTTTATAGTACAGTACACAGTTAAAGACTGTACCCATTTACTTTAAAATTTCTATAATTATATTCAATTTATTTAGGATGCAGAGACACAAATAAAATGTATTCCACACCAACATAACCAGATGTTTGTGGAAAGGAAGGGTCACTAAGGACACAACTCTCACACGATCTAACCCAAAAAACAAATTTTCTGTGTTATACAAAATTTCGAAAATGTAATGCCCTATTGTGTTATAAGTTCCATGGAATATCTATAAGAATCTTTAATGAACATCCCATAATGTAACAAACCTCTCATTAACTGTGTTACTCATTTAGTGTCACTCTGCTAATTGGATGTCTCTAATGTATGAACGCTCTCTTCCAGGGCTAGGAATAGCTGGACGTTAACAGCTTTGTAATTCAGACTAACACAATAATGCAGATAAAAGAATTTACACCCTTCTTTACGTCACTAAAATTAATTCTACAAAATAAGGCATTTCTTTATTCAACAAGAAAATTATTTGGCTTGGATTCTATGGCACTGCACATTTATAGCAATAAAATAGGAAACTGGTTATTTGGAACCAATTAGTTTAATTAATAGGTAACATGTTTTATACTTTATTATGGCGACTAAAAATAACTTTTCACTGATGAGTGTGTGTGCTGTGTCATTTATTCCTCATTAACATGTAATTGTGTGTCCATGGCAGTCACATATTAAAGATGCCATTGGTATTCATTAGGTAGATAGGAATATAATCTCTCAAGTTGTGTTATGTATCTATCCGAAAATAGTGCAGAGAGATGGTTTAATATGTAAAATATAAGAAATTCAGCTGAAACTACTTATATTCCTAAAAATAATGTGAAGACATTTCGATCAAATAGCATCAATTTAAGATGGTGAATCTTATTGGTGTAAGTGTTAGTACAACAAGTGCAGAGCAGTGTCCTCATTTGGTACAGCCCTCGAGGGCCCGTACATTCCTTGCAGTCAGGTGGCCCCACAATACCAGTAGACTGTGATCATCACCATAATTTAACCCTTGACCTCCTAAAACTTAGAGGACATTTGCAGTTCAAGAAAAAAAGACACTTGTTTGTCAAATATCTACTGACTAATAATATTAACAGCTGTGTAAGCCATAGAAAGAAAACATTTTTGGGGAAACATTTTTGAAGACTCTTTATAAGTATATGATTCCATTTTTTGTTTGTTACATCACTTCCTCAAAGATGAATCATACGGATTTGTGTTTGGCTATCAGTGTAGAGAGAGGTGTGGAAGAGACAGCCTTTTTTAAGATACAGTATCTCACAAAAGTGAATACACCCCTGACATTTTTGTAAATATTTTATTATATCTTTTTGACAACACTGAAGAAATGACACTCTGCCACAATGTAAAGTAGTAAGTGTACAGCCTGTATAACAGTGTAAATTTACTGTCCCCTCAAAATAACTCAACCATTAATGTCTAAACAGTTGGCAACAAAAGTGAGTACAGCCCTAAGTGGAAATGTCCAAATTGGGCCCAAAGTGTCAATATTTTGTGTGGCCACCATTATTTTCCAGCACTGCCTTAACCCTCATCGGCATGGAGTTCACCAGAGCTTCACAGGTTGCCACTGGAGTCCTCTTCCATTCCTAGATGTCGACGTCACAGAGCTGGTGGTTGTTAGAGACCTCGCACTCCCCACCTTCTGTTTGCGGATGCCCCACAGATGCTCAATAGGCTTTAGGTCTGGTGACATGCTTGGCCAGTCCATTACCTTTACCTTCAGCTTCTTTAGCAAGGCAGTGATCATATTGGAGGTGTGTTTGGGGTCATTATCATGTTGGAATACTGCCCTGCGGCACAGTCTCTGAGGGGAGGGGATCATGCTCTGCTTCAGTATGTCACAGTACATGTTAGCATTTATGGTTCCAGCATATATATACATATATCCATATAAATTCTTGCAGAAACTTTGATTTAACTCTTTGTTGTCATAATAAAAATCATAGAATGCTGAACACAAAATGGCAGAAATCATATCTCTGTTAGTTACCTGTAAAATAATAGTCACCACACTTCCACCAAGAAACCATGACAAACAGTTAAATGCCCACAAGGTCCCAATGTCCAGAAAGCTGTGACAAAAATTATAACAATCCTACCTGATAAGGCCACATACCCACATACTGTCACAGTCCTGGTAAAGCTCCTGGTCTAATGGTTAGCAAAAAAAGAGTCCGTAACAGGTTTTAGCCCTGAAATTACTTTTTTTTGGGTGGGCTCAGGGGGTTCCACTCTCAAATGTCCCTCATGACAGCTAATCCCCCCTTTCAGATGCAGTATCCTGGCTGTGATCCACAGCATCCTGGCTGTGATCTAACTGAATGCTGCTAAACTCAATCTGTCCATATGTCCTTGGTAAAAACAAAAAAACATGGTCCAGCAACATCCATAGTCCCCAGTAAACAAAAATGGCTGCTGTGTTGTGCAACTGCAGTGAGTACCCACAATGATACTTGTGACAAAGTGGTAGGGGTATACACATACAGAGCCACCTGCTATAGACTACAGGTTAACTACCAAGGCCCATTTGGGTTCTCTGCACCAGCACCCTGATATCTGGTTTTTGTATCAGTCAGGATCCTTGCATCAGAAATCAGCACTTGCAGGCTATCAGGAGACTCCAGATCTGCTTCTTCTTAGGTTTGACTTGTTACAGTCAAACCTACCCCAACAGGATCCTACAAAGTCTCCCAGTACCTCCCTGTATCCATTCAGGAGAACAGGAGCAAAATGAGAGACACATAATTTCTATATGTCTCCAGAAGGAAACTGTTTTATTTGCTTCCAAACACCAACTAACTTTATTCACCCTTCAGACACATTTCCCCCAAAAGCAATAAAAAACACATGGCCCTCTTCCCACCATTGCTAAAACTTGTTTGATCTTTCCATCTGGTATTTGCTGCCCCTGGCCCAGCTTACAGTACCTCTTATCTCAGTTTTACGAACCTTCTTTGATAACTAAACATTCCAGGTCTTGGTTACAATATCTCTTGTTTCATCTGGGGCCATATCAACATAATAGAACTTAACCAAATATATCAGACTATCACATGACATTAACTATACTCACACATTAATTATTTTAAACATGACATGGGGAATTACATACATTATACAGAATGAGGCAGGGGCATATGCCATAAGAAACATGAAGCATGCTGGCAATATAATTCCCCTACACATTTTCCTGTGGGGTAGTCTGTTCTTTATGGTAGCTCACTGGGCCAAAATCCAGGCCCTGAAAAGGATTCTGTGACAATACTATTTATGCTTAATGTTCCTGCAGCTGCAACAAAGATTTGTTGTAAACAAGCCCCCCAGTAGGTCCTCTATAGTAATCCAGCAGTGTAAAATTATCTAGGCTAGCAGAAACCCTGAGGCTCAATTGCCTGTATAGTTTCCCCAAGCCAGTGCAGTAAAACATTCTGGCCTGGTGAATCAGGAGCTCTATCAAAATCTATTGGAGCAGATGGGATAACAGCCCCATGGGCTCAGGATCTGGGCACCCTTCCTGATCCTGTGTGTGCAGGAAACATTTCTGTCATTATTCACCGGTAAAATTCCAGGGGAGGAATCAATGCCATGGGTGACCCCTGTGGATCCCCTGCCAGTACAAACCCCACAGGCCAGGACAAGTGGCCATCCCTGGCTATTAGACCAGAAGCATAATAATATTCCTTTGTAGAAAAAATAAATGATGATCCCAGTTGGCCTTGGCTGTAGCTTCCATCCCCCTGGATTGAACCACAATCTGGCCATTGTATTCCAGCTTTCCTTGCTTGGGCCCACAATATTGAATGTGGTCCCAATCTGGCTTAATAGCCTGGTCTATGTGTGTCAGGGTCTCAGAGTTCATCCTGACCTCTGGCCTGTGGCTGGTTCTATCAATGGTTTACAGTCCATTATAATCTTTCCAAAGGGCCATGAGCATAGCTTCCCCTATCCAAATTTTCCACTTGGCCTGGGTTCTTAAAATAGTCCTTTGTACCCCCTTGCAGAGCCACACTTCCCACCCAAGCCAGTCCAAACTGCTGTCCTGCTGTACCTAAAACAGTCCATGGGCCTATGGGACCAAAAGTAGGCAATACTTCTTCCCTCCCCAGGTCAACTCTTTTCTCTAACCAGTGTTTGAGATCAGGGGTGACTTCTAAGCCTTCTAACTTACCCAATACCAGAAGTTCCACTCTAGGAGACAGTTCCAAGGGAGCCATCACCATTGCACCCCTCAAAAACCAGGGTTGATGCCCTGTTCTTCCCCACTCCATAGGTAAAACACTGCCCTGGGTAGTCCAATTCCAAGGAGTAATGTACAGGTCAGATCTGAAAGTCAGCCCCAATATAGTGGCCTGGTCTGGAGGTCCCAATCTTTGAGGTTGTATCTGATCAGCATATTAGATCCTTCTTCCTCTGGAACCACCGTGTGGGCATAGCACTCACCTCCTTCTGAGTCCATGGTGTTAACTGTTAACTAACAGGACCTCACTGCTCTCATCCAGACTTCCCCTTTGGCCATCAATTTTACAGGCTTTCTCTGTCTTCCCCACTGCCTTCTTGTTAGCAATGGTGCCCCAGCCATCTGAGTATGGCTGGTTCCCTTGGTCTGGCACAGTCCCAAGGTTGTTCTCTGTGTTTGCACCTTGGTCAATGGCTGGCTACTGGACACTAATTATGCTAGGTTCACAATCCATACCTAGTGCACAGTCAATTTCCTCCTCCAAGGGCTGGTGGGTATGGCTGCTCCCATCCAGACTCTCTCTTGGGTCATCAGGCTGATAGACATCCTCTGTCCTCCCCACCTGCTAGCAATGGTACCCAAGCCATCCAGGGATGGCTGGTCCCCCTGGTCTAGTAAGGTCACATGGCTACTTTCTGGGTCTGCCCCATGGTCTATGGTGGCTCCTGGACATTAGCTATCCGCTGAAGCCCCATTACTCTCTGGTTCCTTAAAAAATCCAGGAGCATGGCTCCCTTCCTCCAGGCCCACCACCTGGCCTGATATTACCATTGTAGACCCAGACTCTACAGCTTCTGGGATGTACCCATATGTATGCCACATGTATGGCACCTTCCTCATCTGTCCTAATCATAGCAAGAATTCATCCCTTGTGCATAATTACTCTTGTCCATACCTCCTGGTTTGTAGGGATCCAGTAACCAGTCCTCTTCATCCCTGTCTGCCTGACAGGATTCTCCCAACAATCTCTCCATAGATGCCTCATTTAGTAATTCAACATACTCAGCCTCCAGCTACAACTCTTGCTGGATCAGAGGTGCCAGCAAATTGGCCTCTTGAGACCATTGCTCTAGTCCCAGCTCTTTTAAGCGTTTAAGAATCAAGTTATTCTGCCTCTTCACAGCCCTCCATGCTACATTCAGGATGACCATGCATGATCTCCCAGAGTCCATTCATTGGCTCTAATCAAAAATAGGGATTTCCTCAAGGGCACCAACAGGCCCTATCCAGGCATCATATTGCTTCTCCAAGGCAATCTCTTTCCATACCAGTTCCTCAAATCAGCCTGACAGCTCATTGCCCTGCCACAGTCCCATGAATACCATCCATGGCTTTAGAAGGGTAATTCCCTGATAGTCCTTTGCCTCCCTTGTCACCTGGCTCTCCTCCACTCTGTCTCCTCCAAGCCTGCAGGGGATTTCAGCCTCCACCATGTCCATGTAGGCAGACATCCTGCTGCTGGTTACTGCACCGAGACCCATCGTCTTCCACCAGTTGTCACCACCCAGAGATGAGGGGATCAGGTATCTCCTGCCTTCTGCTACATGATTCCATACAGGTCATACATTTCGGGTAATCTCTATGCCCAGCTCTTACTCTCACACCAGGAGAATCTTTCAGGCAAACTCACAGGAGCAACACCATTGGATTAGTGTAAAGAGAGACTGAGACTTCCCCTTACACAGATATTTAAAAACAGCACAAAGGACACACCTCCCCATGCCTTCTTCCCCCTCTGATATATAACTGATCTTGTATGTTTCTGTTGTCAATCAGGTCTCCAGACCTGATCAGTTTTACAAACCCAGAGGGGCAATAAACTAAATTCAAATCTTATGACTATCTGAGGCCAAAGAGAGGTGGCCTGGCTGCTCTTAGGAGCCATATATTCATATACATTCTTGCAGAAACTTTGTGTTAACCCTCTGTTGTCATACTAACAAACATGGGGTGCTAAACACAACCTGGCAGAATGTGTATCTCTGTTAGTTACTGGTAAAATAACATTATTACAGTGCAGTAATCACGACTGCTGCTAGCTTACTCCAGCTACTTATAGGGCAATGCATTATCAGAGCAACTTGTAAAATATGCCAGTGGTATAGCTGACAAAAAATACACTGAATACAAGTGTACAGTCTCAGAGTAAGCCTCCTTCATGTATGGGACAGTTAATCCACCATTTTGTAGTAGTACAGTAATAACAGTAACTACACTCCATTCAAGAAACCATGCTAAACAGTTAAATGCCCACAAGGACCCTATTTCCAGAAAGTTGTGACAAACATTATAATAACTAGCAACTTGCCTGTCAAAAATGACGGTAATAAAATTTGAAGCCTGGCAATGCTGTTTGCCACACAATGGAAGCCTCTCCCCCTCTACTTTACTGGCCTCGCGATGAGCGCCTTCGGCACTCATCGCGGGCCTCGCATTGAGCACCTTTGGCGCTCATTACGGGCCTCGCAATGGGTGCCTTTGGTGCGCATCACGGGCCTCGCAATGAGCGCCTTCAGCGCTTATTGCGAGCCTCCCCCCCTCTACTTGATAGGATACACTTATTGCGAGCCTCTCCACCCCTCCACTTTACTGGCCTTGTGATGAGTGCATTCGGCACCAAAGGCGCTCATCGCGAGTCTCTCCCTCTGTCTACTTCCTCCCTTGTGTCTCATGCCCCCCTCTCCCTCCCCTGTGTCTTTTTCCCCCTCCCCCCCCCTGTGTCTCTTTCCCCCCTGTGTCTCATTCCCCCCTGTGTCTCTTTCCCCCCTGTGTCTCTTCCCCCTCCCCATGTGTCTCTTCACTCCCATTTCCCTCCCCTGTGTCTTACCCCCCTCCCCTGTGTCTCTTTCCCCTCCTCTCCCTCCCCTGTGTCTCTCACCCCCTCCTCTCCCTCCCCTGTGTGTCTCCCTCCTCCCCTGTGTCTCTTCCCCCTTCCTCTCCCTCCCCTGTGTCTCTTCCCCCTTCCTCTCCCTCCCCTGTGTCTCTTCCCCCTCCTCTCCCTCCACTGTGTCTCCCCCTCCTCTCCCTCCCCTGTGTCTCTCCCCCTCTTCTCTGTCTCCCCACCTCTCCCTCCCCTGTGTGTGTCCCCCTCCTCCCCTGTGTCTCTTCCCCCCTCCTCTCCCTCCCCTATGTCTCTTCCCCCTCCTCTCACTCCCCTGTGTCTCTCCCCCCTCCTCTCACTCCCCTGTGTCTCTCCCCTCTCCCCCCCTTCCCTGTGTGTCTCCCCCCTCCTCTGTGTCTCCCCACTCCTTCCCTGTGTGTCTCTTCCTCCTATCTGTTTTTCTCTTCTAGGTGCGCGCACGGGCGGCCGCACGAGCGTGCGCCTCGCCGCAATGCACATTCGCTCCCGCAAGCATTCTCTGTCACAAGCGTGACAATGAATCGCAGTTTGATGCTGCCTAATAAGGACACATATCCACATGTCATAGCCCTGGTAAAGTCCCTGGTCTAATGGTTACCAAGAAAAGAGTCCCTGAAATGCTGTTTTTTGGGTGGGTTCAGGGGGTTCCAAAAGTTAGTCATGACAGTATCCCTTCCACTCACTGGCCCAGAAGCAGACTCCTTGCTTTCCTTACTTCAGGAAATGCAATGTCCCTCTCTCATATACACAACTTCCACCTATTTATCATGAATTTCACCAGAGCCCAACAAAGGCATCACCATTTATTCCTTCTAATTAAAAGCTAGTTGTTTCACTTGTTTCTGCTTAATTATGCCCAACGTTTTCAAACATTTTCCATTGTGCAGTGATACTTTATAACACCACTTTGGTCAAATTTTTCTATATGGTGTTTAGAATAAGAAAACTTTATAATGTGCAAAATGTTATTAGAATCTGTATTTATTGTTTAAATCTCAGTAAAAAAGCAATCAAGTTACAGAATCCAAAAAGTATTTGATTATTACATTAAACTGACTGTTTATTACTCTATTTGTAGTTATTTCAAATATATATTTTCAAATATTTACTAAATATAAAGCCCAGCTAAGATCCTCATTTGTCTATGAATTCCTTGTTTTTTTACATATAATCATAGATTTGACCAAAATGCTTATATAGTCCGCCAATTATAGCACACAGAATGGCCTTATACTTAACCCTTGCTTATAGCTGTTTACTTTTCTGGTAATCATATCAGTGCTTTTTCTTTCATTTTTAGGCACATTTGATTTGTTTATAAACCTTTTTCAAAAAGCAATAAAGAATTATTGTTTTATGATTAAAACATTTATTTAAATGGATGAGATAGAGACATCCTTAATTCGCACACAATGTACAATATATGTCATCCTTTATTTGATTGCCTTAATTGAAAACATAACCAGAACTTATTATCATAAATTACATCACAAGTGATGTATCATTCAGTAGAAGTATTTGAATTGGTTCAGAATAATATGCATCAGTTAGACTTAGGCCACCAGCGTACCGTATCTTTAATTACCGTATATACTCGAGTATAAGCCGACCCGAGTATAAGCCGAGGCACCTATTTTACCACAAAATACTGGGTAAAATAAGTGACTCGAGTATAAGCCGAGGGTGGGAAATGTGCTGCCCCCTGTGTCCCTCTTGTGCCTTCTGTGCCCCCCCCCTCTCTCCCGTGTCTCTTCTCCCCTCTCCCTTCCCTGTGTCTCTTCCCCCCTCCCTTATCACCCTCCTCAACCCCCCTCCTCATTCTCAACCTCCCTCCTCAACCCCACTCCTCATCCTCAACCTCCCTCCTCATCCTCAACCCCCTCATCCTCAACCCCCCCTCAACCCCCCCCTCCTCAACCTCAACCCCCTCCTCATCCTCAACCCCCTCCTCAACCCCCCTCCTCATCCTCAACCTCCCTCCTCATCCTCAACCTCCCTCATCCTCAACCTCCTCAACCCCCCCATTCTCAACCCCCTCCTCAACCCCCCTCCTCAACCTCAACCCCCCTCCTCAACCTCCCTCCTCATCCTCCCTCCTTATCCTCAACCCCTGTAGCCTCGTTTTCATTTTTTTCGGCGGTCATTTTTTCTCTCGTTTAGGGGATTTTCGGGTGTCTAAACTCTTGTATTTAATTGAGGTGTAACTTAACTTTTTTGAGGTCCTGGGTGCCTCCATTTGCTGTGGGTAAGCTTTTTATGTGTTTGTTGTGTGTATTTATTGTGTTTTTAATGTTTCCGTGTGTGCGTGCTTCGGGCGCTAAGGTCGTATTTTTGCAAGATCGTAATGGGTTATTTGTAAGATCCGCGGCTCGCATTTGTGGATGTAAGTCTGTAAATTTTGCGGTCGACGTGGGAGCCTCCACCTCCGCAAATGCGGCCCCTCGCTTCGCGAGGGTCCGCATTTGCAGGCCTAAAGTCTGCAGTTGCTGGCAAGGAGCGCCTTCGGCCGCAGGCTCGCTATGCGAGCCTGAAGCGTTAGCAACGACCCGCATGCTCACAACTATATATGTGATAGTCAAGTGGCTGTTTAAAGTGTCATTCTTTCAGTGGAACTGAATAGAGATGTTGGCAGGAATATACTAAGAATATCAAGTGGCTGAGATGTGCATCCACTTATTTAAAATTGCACAGCCCTTCTCACCTCATCCCAGCCACTTGTGATGTTTAGTAAATTCAATTCATCTCATGAGTCTAATCAAGTTAGGGGGAAAGGCAAAATGCAAAGTTAAATACAATAGTTAAAAGTAAAAGCTGTAATTATTTTTTATTTTATTCTATTATTATTTAAGTCAAGTTCTTCCTAATCATAATTCATCAACAAAATGTCCCACTCAGAAAACTTCAGAAATATGATAATTACATGCAAAGAAGATAAAGGGATGGAAAGAAGGTACCATACTGCTGATCAAAATGTAATGGCAAAACTGTTGATATTTTGTTGTTGTTTAGTCGTTCAGTCATGTCCGACTCTCTGTGACCCTATGGACTGTAGCATGCTAGGCACATATTGTGTCTGATTGTGTTTATTCATAAGGTTTTCTTGGAGTGGGATGCCTTTTCCTTCTCCACCGGACCACAATTTGTCTGATCTCTACGCTACGACCTGTCCATCATGGGTGACCCTAAATGGTATAGCTCACAGTTTCATTAAAGTACACAAGCCCCATGACAAGGTAGCGACCCAGAAGGGGACTGTTCATATTGGAATTGTGGAAATATTGAAAGCACACTCTCACCCTAAAAACAAGATTAAGGAATATCAGCAGCAATCAGTCAGTGTAGAGGTAATACATTATTTCCCTATAAATGATTGCTCGCTAGCTCATGATATACCATACCATCTGCATTTTCTCAGGGGAGAGTTCTGACACTTTCAAAACCTGCCATTACACTGAATTAAAAATGAATGATTTACATCTTTGTAACTCCTCTGTCATGCAAAATATGTTGTTATGTATAAACTTTTAAATGCACTATAAAAAAAGGAAATTTCAGGTCCCATAACTGTTTACTCTTAGTTAACAATATAAAGTAAAGTAGCTTTTCATTCTATGAGAGTGTCTGACATTTATTGCTTGTGTTGATGTCTCTATTTACTGTCTACCTTTGGTCTCATCACCACACAAAACTTAAGCACAGATTCTATAGTTTGTTCGCATGAAGTTATTGAATCAGACAACAAAACCACTCAATGGCAAATCTAAATAATTCCATGAGCCTTCTTACTGATATCTCATGAGAGACCGTTTATGACGCACAGTCTGATGTCAGAACAAATTAATTCACAGAAAGGGTATGTCACATGTCATTATTATATATAACCAGAGTGTCCTTGGTGACTAATTCAGCTTGTAGCAAGACCATGGACCAGATCCACTAATGTTCCCCGCTCTCATTTTCAAATAAAATGTGTGTTGAAATCTTTCTTATAGTTTCTATCTATCTATCTATCTATCTATCTATCTATCTATCTATCTATCTATCTCTGTGTGTGTGTGTGTGTGTATATATATATACAGTCACCTTATTATGAGCTAATATCCCGAATAACCACTATGTGCAGCACAGACAGCATTCTAGTGAGTAAATAAGATGCTGGAAGGCTGGCAAGGGTATCTGTAGCCATGCAGGCTACATTGCATGCAACAGCTGCTGAAGAGTGCATGGGGATCCATATGGCGAACATGGAGATCAAGTTGGTCCCGCAGGTTCTCAATGGGGTTCAAGCCTGGGGAATTTAGAGGCCAGGGAAGTACTTGGAAGTCTGCATCGTGCACCTCCAACCACTCCCGGACAATACTGGCCTTATGACATTTTGCATTGTCCTGCTGGAAGATCCCAGCCACTCCAGAGAAGACAGTCAACAAAAAGATTTGGGGATCCCCTATGTAAAAAGGAGGTGCCCCTGAAAGTTAAAAGAAAATCCAAAAAATATATGTAGGTGGTCTGAATACCCCAGGGTTATCAGATGACATTTCAATAAAAATAATTATCTGCCCCTCTTCCCTAATAAATGAAAAGTCCCCTTTTAACCTAGGGTGTGTTAGGTGATGTGAGCTACTGAGGAACACAGAACATGAATCTTTCAAAGCTTAGTGTATTCTGATTGGGTCTTGATCTTTTGGCCCAATCAGATCACATCGCTCAGTGTTAGTGACAGAATTGGATCACAGTTTTTGGTTTCTGCGGAAGCTAGTGCTCTCCTCAAAAATCCTATTCGCTGCATTATGACGTTTGGATATGACTCCCAGGATGTGAAAGAGCCCCTTTCAAAACTTTGGCACCTTCTAAAAAGTGATGAAGATCTCATTGATGTAATAACAACTGACACCTCAGTGACATATCGTAGGAGCAAAAATCTAAAGGACACCTTGGTACATAGTACCTTTAAAGAACAACTTGGCTGAAAACTCTATCAGGATGCTTTAGATGTGGTAGATGCAAATATTGCAGTTACATAAAACCTATAAAAATATTTGAGCATCTTGTAACAGATGAAAAATATGAGATTAAAGATTTTTATAACTACTTTTCCACAGGTGTGGTTTATGTAGCAGTATGTATTTGTAATAAGATTTACGTTGGTAAAACAGGTCGCTTTTATTTGAAAATGTACTAGATATGGATGGATGGATATATATTTACCGTATATACTCGAGTATAAGCCGAGTTTTTCAGCCCTTTTTTTAAGGCAAAAAAGGGCCCCCTCGGCTTATACTCGAGTCACTCTCCCCCCGTTTCTCTCTAACCCCCCGTGTGTCTCTCTACCCCCCGTGTGTCTCTCTACCCCAGTGTCTCTTTCCCTCCCCCCTCCTCAACCTCAACCCCCCTCCTCCACCTAAACCCCCCTAAATACCTCCACCCTCTCCCCTCACCTACCTGCTTGTGCTCCGGCCTCCGCTCCTTAACCCAGCGCCGGCGCGCATGTGACGTCACATGTGCGCCGCGTCATTAGCATTTACCGGGTGCCACCCGGTATATGCTAATGATGCGGCGCGCATGTGACGTCACATGCATGCCGGGTCAAGGAGCGGAGACAGGAGCACAAGCAGGTAAGTGAGAGGAGAGGTATTTAGGGGGGTTTAGGTGGAGGAGGGGGTTGAGGGGGGTTTAGTTTGAGGAGAGGGGGTTTGAGGAGGGGGGTTGGGGTTGAGGGGGATTGAGGGGGGAGGTTGAGGGGGGTTGAGGTTGAAGAGGTGGGTTGGGGTTGAGGGGGGTTGAGGTTGAGGAGGGAGGTTGAGGATGGGGGGTTGAGAAGGAGGATGGGGGGTTGAGGATGAGGGAGTTGAGGAGGAAGGTTAAGGAGGGGGTTGAGGATGGGGGTTGAGGAGAGAGGATGAGGATGGGGGGGTTGAGGATGGGGGGTTGAGGAGGGAGGTTGAGGAGGGGGGTTTGGGGTTGAGGGGGAGTTGAGGTTGAGGAGGGTTGAGGTTGAGGAGGGGGTTGAGGATGAGGATGGGGGGGTTGAGGAGGGAGGATGAGGATGGGGGGCTTGAGGAGGGGGTTGAGGATGGGGGTTGAGGATGAGGATGGGGTTGAGGAGGGGGTTGAGGATGGGGGAGTTGAGGAGGAAGGTTGAGGAGGGGGTTGAGGATGGGGGGTTGAGGATGGGGGGGTTGAGGAGGGAGGTTGAGGAGGGGGGTTGGGGTTGAGGGGGGGTTGATGTTGAGGAGGGTTGAGGTTGAGGAGGGGGTTGAGGATGAGGATGGGGGGGTTGAGGAGGGAGGATGAGGATGGGGGGCTAGAGGAGGGGGTTGAGGATGGGGGGGTTGAGGAGGGAGGTTGAGGAACGGGTTGAGGATGGAGTGGTTGAGGAGGGAGGTTGAGGATGAGGAGGGAGGTTGAGGATGAGGAGGAGGGCTTGAGGAGGGGGGTTGAGATTGAGGAGGGGGGTTGAGGATGGGGGGTTGAGGAGAGAGGATTAGGAGGGAGGTTGAGGAGGGGGTTGAGGATGAGGGGGGGTTGAGGAGGGAGGATGAGGAGGGAGGTTGAGGAGGGGGTTGAGGATGAGGAGGGAGGTTGAGGAGGGGGTTGTTGAGGATGAGGAGGGAGGTTGAGGAGGGGGATTGAGGAGGGTGATAAGGGAGGGGGGAAGAGACACAGGGAAGGGAGAGGTTGGAAGAGACACAGGGAAAGGAGAGGGGAGAAGAGCCACAGGGAAGGGAGAGGGGAGAAGAGACACAGAGAGAGAGGGGGACACAGAGGACACAAGAGGGACACAGGGGGCAGCACATTTCCCACCCTCGGCTTATACTCGAGTCACTCATTTTACCCAGTATTTTGTGGTAAAATGGGTGCCTCGGCTTAAACTCTGATCGGCTTATACTCGAGTATATACGGTATATATATTTGTGTATATATATCTAAGTGTGAGTACACTCCAGTGGTAGTTAGTTTGACTACTTCTTAGCTATAGGATTAGAATATTGATTTATTTTACCCCCTTTATTATTTATGGAGGTGTTATATAATAAGAGTTACTATTTTTCCCTTTTTGTATTCACCACTATAAGCCATCATTTCTTCAGTATATTTGCAATTTAACACTTTATTAGTCACATCATTATTCTCCCATTATAGGAGTAACTTCAGCTTCCTCTAAGATATTTCTGCACTTTATAGACCTTCACTGTGGTCTCTTAGCTGTTTATGTACACAGCATAATATTTTTGTTTATCATTCACCAATAGATAGATCACAATTTTTTGTAATATTCCTCTTTTTTGTAATATTCCACTTCCTATTTAGCATTTCACTTCATCGTATATATCTATAGCTCATGTTTTATGTTTATCTATCCACTTTAATAGATAGTCATCTTGTCAGTGATGTTATTTTCCATCACTATATTGAGATATCACTGTCTGTTCAAACATTTTTTGATAATAATTTGTTATTTTAAAGTAGTCACTTTTAGCATATTCCCTTCACACTCTTTATCTATATAACTAGCGAATTGCCCGTCAAAAAATGACGGCAATGAAATTGTAAGTGAGCTAATGCTGTTTGGTGTATAATGAAATAAACAATAGATTAATAAATGAATATACTTTACCTATTTTGAAGTAATATATGGAGGAAACATTCTGTTGAAGAGCTGACAATCTGTTTTGATGTTGCTGCAGCATTAGTGCTGTGGAGCTGCTGTGTAAGCGTGATGAATGTGTGGAGTGTAATAGTGTACGTGTGCGAGACAAATCCGTTAGCGTAGCTGTGTAGTTCCACATTGTATAAGCTATTGTTCTAAAATGGCGGCTAATGTGTATGCGGCTGTGGCTGATTTAGCGTCCTTCGTTTTCTATGTCATGCGACTTTTTCGGAATATCCGTAGCTGTTTGGTGGTGTTTTGCGTGTTTAGTGACCTTTAGCCTCGTTTTCGTTTTGTTCGGCGGCCATTTTTTCTCTCGCTTAGGTGATTTTCGGGTCTCTAAACTCCGAAATGTGTGCTTAAATCAAGGTGTAAATCCTGGGTGCCCCCCCCCCTTGCTGTGGGTAAGCTTTTTATGTGTTTGTTGTTTGTATTTATTGTGTTTGTAATGTTTTTGGGGTTGCATCCTTGTTTTTTTAATCTCGTAGGGAGTTTTTCGGCAAATACGTAGTTGTTTGGTGGTGTTTTGCGTCTTTAGACTGCTGTAGCCTTGTTTTGTTATTTTTCGGCGGACATTTTTTCTCTCGCTTCGAGAATTTTTTAGTGTCTAAACTCTTTTATTTTGAGTTAAATTGAGGTGTAACTTTCATTTCAAGGTCCTGGATGCCCCCTCTTCCTGTAAGTAAGCTTTTTATGTATTTGTTGTGTGTATTTGTTGTATTTTTCATTTTTCGTGCGCGCGTGTTGCGGCCGATTTTTGCGAGGTCGTAATGGGTCGTAACGTGTCTCGTATTTTCCTTGCGTAATGACGTAAAGTTTGTTAGGTGCGCAAGCATGTAGACGCCTAGTGCTCCGCTTATCAGCGTCCTCCTATTCTAGCTGTGTCCGGGGTACCACGACCTGCTTTTAATACATGAGGATGGACTTGCCCTATCCCGCTTCCAAATCTCTAAAATACTAAAAATCTGTGAGCGCCTAGGTTTGAACCAGGCTTGAGTTGGTACTCACTCATTCCGAATTGGTGCAGCTACCATGGTGACACACTTGGGCCTGCCTGAGAAAGTTGTAAAGAGAATTGGAAGATGGGAGTCATAGCATTTCCAAACTTTCCAGACCAAGATCTGATACTTACCCCACTCACAGGCATTACACCAAGAAAAAACATAGTCCGTTGGTTATTTCTCATTATTAGAGTTTAATAGAAAAGGAGATGTGAATTAGCAGCAAATACATCCAAAATGGCTGCCACTAATTCACTCACCGGGCTGCAACTGACAGAAAAACATCAGACATAGCCTTTTATATTGTTTACATAACAAATGAAAACAATCCATCTTAACAGCCAATTATATTTTATTTATATATTATATCCAATAAGAATCTCACACATACTTTGATGATATCTGTGCCTCCATCATTTTTTATATGATACACTTGTGCTCAGTACATAACACTTATTAGACCTTGAATATGACTGATTTTTATGTATAAAAATCTGTGTACTATCTGTAAATGAAATCTCTAAGTCATGGGTCAGATATAGTTAACCATTTCATACCTAATGCCTTGCAATGGAAAATTACTGGTTCACAGCCTATATCCGAGCCAAATATTACACTTAACTGGAAAGAGTGGTAATTGTATATGTATACTCAAAAAATGTAAGGATATTTGTATAATTTCTCTAACCGTTCCTATACCTTTAGAGGTGCAAGGAAGTAGCTCTGGATTGTCGGCCTCTCGTATGTATACTGGGCTCGGAGGTTTGCTGCAGTTTTGCAGGATGGCCTGCAGCTGGGTGTACCAAGAGAGGAAATGGAAGTACAGTGGTTTGGTATCCAGTCGCTTAGATGGTCACAAGTGAGACGACTTAAGGAAACATGCCACCCGGTATGAGAGCCCGTGTATTATACGTATCCATTTCCCTGGGCAATGATTTAGGGAAGGTACCCATAAAGAGGCTAGTAAGGGATATGAAGAGGAACATTTTAATGGAGGGAGACATTTCCTTGGGCTTTCATTATAGAGAGTTTGGAGGAGTGCGAGGATCCCAGTTAATGTAGATAAAGCGCAAAAAAAGGTCAACAAGTTGTTGACTAGTTCCATTTGTAAAATAAGGTTCCTGGTGCTGCGCCATCTTTAATTTGAAGACGAGGATGCAATTTCAATGTTTATTCCTGACGGTGTGCCCTTGACCGAGATTGGTCTAGAGCTCATGATGCTAGAATTTAAATTGGGGGTGCAGCGGGGCATAGCCCTTCAATCGCAGCCGTGTGAGTGGTCCAGTGCCTGCTTTGTGGAAGGTAGGGGACTTGCTCGGGCCAGTGACAACAACTGGGGCCCTGGGTGCGGGCTCAGGGCATGAGGTTGCTGTTGCTGTCCGGGCTCCTACTCATAGGGTTATTACTGTTTTGTTTATTACTATTTGTAATTTGTTATTCCTAATAAATGCTGTGGCGCGTTGTACTCCCACTATCTGTTCTGATTCTTATTTGCAGCATTAGTGGCACCTAAGGGACATGTGGGGTCATTATTATAAAATTAGATCAAACATTTCTCCAATTTTCTTTTCATTAGAAGCCACAACTCAGGTTTGCAAAATAATCCAGGTATGTAAATGTAGAAAAAAATTAATTGGTAAATGTTCTTTAAATATCTCTACATCACAATCATGTCAAGAAAACCGGCACATTTATTTATAACTTTTGTTATCCTGTTAGTTAATTTAATTATTATTTGAAAGTTATTTAAAAGACCACTTTAGAATAAGAAAATTGTCAGATGTTTTTGAAGTTTTAACAAATTAGCAACATAGGCAGCTGTGTAAACAGTGGGTATACAGTTATTTTTAGGTTAAATCCTTATTTTAGTTGACATTACTTGTGCTTAAAATATGCCATGTTTGTGTCTTCCACACTGTCGGGTTTAAGTAGTAGTGTGAGAAGGGAAGGGATGTTTGTTTACTAGTATTCCATGCGGTATAGATATTCACGGTCTCTTGGTCCCGAACTTGCGGTCAGCTAGGGAATTCCCAGGGGTAGCTGAAGCCAAAGTTCTTAACGAGGTCAAACTAAGCAGGATGGCGGGGCCATTTGCATCCCCTCCTATGCAGAATTTGTTTGCATCTCTGCTCCGGGTTGTCCCCAAGAAAGAAAAAGGGAAGATTCAGATTAATCAAACACCTTTCCTATACCAGTGGCCGTTCGATTAACGACGGTATATCAAAAGACCAGGCTACTGTGTCTTATGAATCGTTCGACCGGGTGGTCGAGATGGTCAGGCGGGCGGGTGCCGGGGCGCTCATGGCGAAAATGTACATCGAAGCAGCTTTCAGGTTGCTGCCGGTCCATCCGTCGAGCCACCGGCTGCTAGGATGTTTCGTCGATGGCAGCTATTTCATCGACCTAAGCCTACCCATGGGGTGCTCAATCACATGTGCTTACTTCGAGGCTTTCAGCAAATTCTTGCAATGGGTTGCAAGCCTGGAAGCGGGGTACAGGAGCATTACGCACTACCTCGATGATTTCCTGTTCGTTGTTCCAGCTGGGATCGACGCTTGTCGTTTCATGCTGGAGGTTTTCACCGGAATCTGTCAAGATTTCGGGGTACCGCCGGCCCATAACAAAACAGAGGGTCCCACAGATAAGTTGACCTTCCTGGCTTTCGGATCGACTCCACAACAATGGAGTGTAGTCTTCCCTGGGAAAAAGTGGTGGACATGCAAGCGGAGCTCAGTGCGTTGCAAGGCGCGCTGAGGGTGTCCCTGCGACGATTGCAATCTATCTTAGGGAAGTTAAACTTTGCATGTAGAATTATCCCCATGGGGGGGTGTGGCTAGCAGCAAACAGACAGGAAGCAAAACAACATAGCTCCCAGCAATAAGACTTTAAAAAGCATGAAAATTATATATAAAGTAACTTCTATCACCAAATCAACATATTTAACCAGGATTGCACACAGGAGGACCCAGCTGGCTTTAAAAATCAAGTTTGGCAACTTTTCTCCTGAGATTTGCTGCTGAACCAAAACAAAGGAGACTAGGAAACACTGATAAACAACATGCCTACTTAAGGTTGGTAAAGACTCATATTGCCTGTCTGTTTCAAACCTATACAATTCTTTGCCTTATACTACTGGAGATCTAGTCTGTGTAATAATCTAAAGATATGGTACACAATAAGCTGTACTACTTTTTAAGAGAAGACCCAGCAGCTTATGTCTCAAAGCTATAATATATCAAAGAGGATGTGTGTTTCTGCTGAAAAAACATTTAAGACCATATATAAAGTGACTTATCTATCAGCAAATTGATATATATGACCAGGATTGTGCATAGGAGGACCCAGCGGATATTAAAAATCAAGTTTGGAAACTTTTTCTTCTGAGATTTGCTGCTGAATAGTGATGTCGCGAACAGTTCGCCCGCGGATTATTCGCAGCGATTTTGGCATGTTCGCGTTCGCAGCGAACGGCGAACATATGCGCTTTTCGGTTCGCCCCCTATTCTTTATCATTGAGGAAACTTTGACCCTGCACCTCACAGTCAGCAGACACATTCCAGCCAATCAGCAGCATACACTCCCTTCCAGAGCCTTCCATCGGAAGGACAGCAACCTAAAAAGCCCTTTTTAGGGCTAGAACATCATTTATTTTATTTTATAATTTTTTTCTTTTTAATCTAATTGCATATGCCTGCCTGCCAGCGTGTGTGTGTGACCGGCTAACACCTAACAGCTTATATTGTGCTTAGTGAAATAAAACAAAAATTTTTTGTCTGCAATAGATTGAATATCAGTTGCCTGCCTACAGGCGTGTGTGTGAAGCCTATTGCATCTACTCTGCCAACTTTTGCCAGTGCACAGTGATACGTCATATCTGGTGCAACCGTAGTGTACAGTGACATAAAACAACACTTTTTTAAATGTAATAGATTGAATAGCAATTGCCTGCCTACAGGCGTGTGTGTGAAGCCTATTGCATCTACTCTGCCAACTTTTGCCAGTGCACAGTGATACGTCATATCTGGTGCAACCGTAGTGTACAGTGACATAAAACAACACTTTTTTGACTGTAATCGATTGAATATCAGTTGCCTGCCTACAGGCGTGTGTGTGAAGCCACTTGCGTCTACTCTGCCAACTTTTGCCAGTGCACAGTGACACTCATATCTGGTGGCACCTTAGATTGCACGTGCAGTGCCCCAAATTTGAAGTGGGAGGACCGACGAAGCATCTTTTTCCATCTCCCGCTTCCAAAAATCCATGTCATATACACGTCCCCTGATAGTGGACGTAACAGGGATTAAACCGATAGGAATAGTACTACTTAACAGTACACACCTTATAATAACGCAGACAGAGGCATCGCGTATAATCTTCCATTCTGTGCAGTGGAAGCCCCCAGACTCTGACCTGTGTATAATATTCCATGCTGGGCAGTGGAAGCACCCAGACTCTGACCTGTGTATAATCTTCCATGCTGGGCAGTGGAAGCCCCCAGACTCTGACCTGTGTATAATCTTCCATGCTGGGCAGTGGAACCCCCCAGACTCTGACCTGTGTATAATCTTCCATGCTGGGCAGTGGAAGCCCCCAGACTCTGACCTGTGTATAATCTTCCATGCTGGGCAGTGGAAGCCCCCAGACTCTGACCTGTGTATAATCTTCCATGCTGGGCAGTGGAAGCCCCCAGACTCTGACCTGTGTATAATCTTCCATGCTGGGCAGTGGAAGCCCCCAGACTCTGACCTGTGTATAATATTCTATGCTGGGTAGTGGAAGCCCCCAGACTCTAGGAGTCTGAAGAAGAGGAGTCAGAGGAGGAAGGTGGCTTTTAGGAGGTGGAAGACCAAACACAGCAGCTGTCCCAGGGGACTTGTTGTCACCTTTCGGGGACCCTTGGTGGCTGGGTGGAGGAAGAGACCTTCAATGACATCAGTGAGGACAAGGAACGTGACATGGCTAGCTTGGTATCCAACCTTGTGCAAACGGGGAGTTTGCGGTTGTGCAAAGGGACTGTTTGCGGTTGTTTGCGTTTGTTTGGTCTGTTACTGTGAAGCGGGTGTAGCCCTTACACTACCTGATCGATACAACATCATACCTGATGTTTTAAAGCATGTTATTCCAAACAATTTAGGAATGTTAGGTGATTTATGCCCTTTATGGCTTAAAACCAGACTCTGCATCAACTATGTAATTTTCCGTGGGAGTTTTGCCATGGATCCCCCTCCGGCATGCCACAGTCCAGGTATTAGTCCCCTTGAAACAACTTTCCCATCACTATTGTGGCCAGAAAGAGTCCCTGTGGGTTTTTGAAATTCGCCTGCCCATTGAAGTCTATGGCGGTTCGCCGGTGTTCGCCCGTTCGCGAACATTTGATGAAGTTCGCGTCCGCTGTTCGCAAACCCAAAATTTGATGTTCGCGACATTACTACTGCTGAGCCAGAACAAAGGAGACTCTGATAAACACCATCCATACTTAAGGTTGGTAAACACCAAAATTGCTTGTCTGGATCAAACCTATTCAGTTCTAATCTAGATGCCTTACGCTATTGGAGATCTTTTCTGTGTAACAATTTTTAGATATAGAATAAAATCTGTATTGTACTCACAATAAACTGTATAATTGTGAATTATGTAAATAAAAAATAAAAATACCCAGCAGCTTATATCTCATATAATACGGATATAACCTATACCTTTTATGTGGGAGACTGTAAAAAATTAATGCAGACTATTTCTGCTCTATAAGGTCCCAGATTATCACCCTTTTATTAGACCTTCCAATCCAGGGGCCCCATACACCTCCCACATCTCCAATTCTAGAGTGAAGCCTAAAGGGCTTGGAGTCAAAGTCTGTCCACACTCATATTGACAAAGGCAAGAAACAAAAGCGAACATGCTTGCACAGATACCCTCTAATCTGGGGATGCTAAGAGCTAAACTGATGAACAACTAAGGAGTACCTAACACTTTCAATCCCAGTGCCTGCACAGTGTTAAAGGCCTAGAAGCAGGGTGCAGAGAGCTGTTACACAACAAGCCAGTCCCCCAGGGGTTAAAGAAAAGCCATAATCTATTGTACCCTGCCACACCACACTGCCATCTGGTGGGCCTACAAAGTATTTGCAGCTCCATACAACATTGACTCAGAGCTATAAGGCCTTTCAGTTAACCACTCCCTGCACCCCCACATCATTACCTGCTCCTCTCGGCTATCTCATGGGACAAGATTTTTTTCTCCCCCCGCTTTCTCACCAGCCAAGTCTTCCGAACATAATGCCTGATTAGCACTATAAGTGTACCTGAAGGAGCCGGGCCCAATGACTTGATATGACCAGACTGGAGACCTCTTGCACCCGGCCTACTGGTGTGTTATGACTGGGACGGGAGCTAAGCGGATATAATCCCTACTTGTTAACAGAAAGAAAGCCTATCCCTGTACCTCCGGATTGTCAGCCTAGACAGTCTCCTCTCACATTTTCGTGCCTCAGCTTTACCCGCTAAAAACACTATCTTCCTATCCATCATGGGGAAATCTAGCAAGAAAACCCAGCAATCTAGAGGAATTAAGGATCACTTTCAAACACAAGCCCCTCCACCGGCTCCATCTCCACAGCCAGACGATTCAATGTTCGCTTCTGTGGCATCCCCAAAGCGGTAACTAATCTTTTGCTGTACCTGCAAACAACTATTCAGTCCATCTTACCGACGCGCCCAGAGTCAGCTTGGGAAATCGAGAGATCTCATAGAGCATTGGGAGGTCCCCCGAACTCTGATCAACCAAAGGACGTTTTGGTCCACTTTCTCCGCCAGAATGCAAGAGACCTTCTACAGGAAGCCAGAAAGTCCCCCGCCATTGTGGGTCCAGACGACTCCACTCTGCAGATTTATGCGGATCTAGCACCATCTACGCTCTGGAAACGTAAATTCATGAAGCCCGCAATTGCAATCCTCATTCACAACAAAATTAAATATAGATGGGGCTTCCCATTCAGCCTCTCCTTTCAAGTGGGCTCATCCGCTTATACAGCTTTCTCACTGGAAGAATGTATGGCTTTCCTGGCTCAACTCAATCTAGCCCCAGATCCTGGACTGTCGGAACCCCCAAACCCTCTGGACCCCAGCTCGGTGGAACCTGCAAAAATGCTGCCTTCTCAACGCCCGACTACGCAATGGGTGACAGCCTCGAAACCTAAGTGACCCTGGAGACCTTCCCAAATAGAGGTCACACCAAACATCCCTACTCTTCTTTCTAAACCCTCGCTGGACATGCCTAGTAATCCGGTTGCGTGTTCCTCATCCACGAAAATCTAATTTTGGATTGCTTTCCCTGATATTCATCAATGACTATTTAAGACTTGCAATCCGTAGTCATTACTCTAGGCTTGCACTTCCCAGTAGGATATGCTGAACTCCTACATACTTTCCAAGGCACCTTTGGAACTTTAGATTACTTGATTCTCTTACCCACACCAAGTCGACTTTCCCCTGGACCAGGTTTGGTATGCCCCCTATGTTGATTGTCCCTGGGAGTCAGATCTTAAACTGTATCCACTCTATGCTTGAGAAAGGGCTTTAACCTCCCTCCCATTCTCCTGTACAAGGCAACATCAAGCCCATTTTGATCTTTCCATATAATTTAGACCCGTGGTGGATCCACTAACCTTCCCAGAAAGGCCCCCGCCCTAGTCTCCACTCACCCCTAACCCCCCCCCCCCCCCGGCATTGGACTGGCCTAAACCGGGGTCCCTCAGGCCCCTCAATTTAAATCCAATCTTAGACTCAAAAACACTCCTACACGGGCCCCCTCAGGTCCATTAATTTAACCCTTATACAAGCTTGGACCTATACTTTGCCCCACCTCATGAGTAGGGATTCCAAAGATTCCCTTGCCCTCGGCACTTCGTGTGCCTTAAGTTATTTAGTGAGGATTTACCTCCACTATACTTTTATATTGTTTTTTATATTGTTTGATAAGATGTTGATTTTATGGATATTTTCTGAATGTTTTAAACTGTTCTTTTTGTCTCTATTCTCCGATCATCGGCTGTCTGGCTCCGGTCCTTTGCTCCTCCTCCGCCTCTGGTCCTCGGCCACCATGAGCTTAGCGGCGGTCTCAACATCTTCTTGAGCATTCATTACTCCCACAGGTACAATGACTGACACTTCTTTCACCTTTCTCACTCACAATGTTAAAGGGTTTAATTCCCCATTTAAAAGGCGTAAAGCGTTTATCTCATATAAATCACTTCGACCCTCAGTGATATTTATACAGGAAACTCATTTTTGCTAAAGGAAACCCCCCCTTACTTACACAAATCATACCCCTACTTCCTCAACTTGTCCCACTAAGAAGGCAGGCGTGGCTATACTACTCCATAAAGACTTCCCTTTTACTGTGGAGAGTAAAATAATTGACCCAGAGGGCAACTACATTTTACTAACAGGATTCCTTCTGAATACTAGGATCTCTCTTATAGCTCTTTACTCCCCCACTACCGCCCCCCATAATACTCTCATTAAACTCCTTGCTCATTTCAAATCAATAGATACAGGCAAAATCATTCTAGGTGGGGATATCAACTTAGCTCTAGACCCTAGCATGGATAGGCCCTCTAAGTCCCAGGGAGATAAATTCTCCAAAAAACTTAAGCACATCCAGAGCCTGCACGAGGAGACTGAAACATCAGGGAGTAAGGGAGTACGCGTTTTTCTCCCCAGTGCATGGCTCACTCCTTCAGTACTTAATGCTAGCAACAAAGAGTCATATAGCCAGGCAATGGAAATCTCCCACTCTTACTTTACAATCAGTCATCAATAAGATGAAGTTCATTGCTATAAATGAAAGGCTAACCCATTTACTGGAGGACCGTATGCCTATTTTTCTCCAGATATGGAATCCCTGGAGTCATTCTCCCTATAGACCCCCTATCAAGTGAAGTCTTCTTAATTAATATTGTGCTATATTTTGCTAATTCTTACATTGGAGCTGCGGACCGGGGACTGGAGGAGGCGGGATGGGCGGTGGATCCGAGCTGGTAACCAACAGGACTTATACTTCAGTACCCTTGAGACAAAAATCTGTTTTCAAATTTAAATTTCATGTGTAGTCAACAATGCTTTTTATTTTTCTCTTTTAATATACTGTTTTAGCTAAATTAGAGTTATATTGTGTCTATACAACATAGTATGTTTTTTGCTTTTCTTTTCTGTTCGTTTCTTACTTAGGCTCTGGATGTTTGCTCTGCTAGACCGAGCCTACCAAACTGCTTTATTTTAGGTAAACTTTTTCCTTAGAAAATTGGAAAAACTTTGGTAACCTGGCTACCCTTAGACCTTCCCACAAGTGAGGATAGATCTTTTTGGCTAACTTGATTTCAACTATTATATGGTATTTTCTTATGGTGTAATGTAATGTTAACCTTTTCTTCTTTCTTTTTCCCCTTAATTGGGTATGACTGTATGTTAATAATGTCAAACTGCTACTTGGCTTTTATGTTATCCTCCTGCTTATTTGGTTACCTAATAAAAAAAAAAAAAAAAAAAAAAGAATTATCCCCATGGGGAGGATATTCTGCAGAAGGATGTCATTCGCTACTATAGGCATTGCGAAACCGCACCATTTCATAAAAGTTTCCAGGGCCATGCAAGACGATGAGAGGGTATGGGCTGTTTTCCTCGACGAGTTCAATGGCCGGGCGCTTCTTCAAAAGAAGAGCGCCACCAATGCAGAGTTAGAGCTGTACACGGATGGATCCGGACCGCTCGGCTGCGGTGCATATCTCCAAGGGAGATGGTGCGCCGCGGTTTGGCCGGAGGAATGGGGAGTAGCAGGTTTAACAAAGAACCTTACATTCCTCGAGTTATTCCCTATTGTGGTGGCGGTACACATATGGGGTCCGGCTTTCAGGGACCGGCGAGTTATATTCCACTCGGATAAGATAGGGGTGGTGGAGGCCGTAAACAACATCACGGCTCCGTCATCTTGTACTATGCTGTCTCCGCCTGAACATATGGTTCCAGGCGAGACATGTTACAGTGATAGAGAACGGGATTGCTTATGCCCTTTCTCGGTTTCAGGAGGAACGTTTCAGGGCATTGGCCCCTCAGGCGAACGCCCTGGGGGAATGCATTCCCGCGGAGCTCTGGGAGCTTGGAGCTGCCAGGTGATGAGACTCATTAGACTGTCTGTTGCCCCGGCAACATGGACCGCGTACAGACGCGTGTGGGCAAAATGGGATGGCCTTGGGGCTATGGCCGGTGGTACTACGACTGAAGATAAGACCATAGGGATCCTGCTTTGGTACCTGCTGCGGTGCGCCGAGGAAGGCGAAACAAGAGGGAGACAGGTCACGGCGCTGGCTTTCATGTTTAAGCTTGCCGGGCAGAGGGACCTTGCAAAGGAGTTTCTAGTGCGCAAGTTGGTGCGCGGAATAGAGGCGGCTTTCGTGTCCTTCCCAAGGCAGCAACCAGAAAGGACAAATGGGCAAGGGTTGAGAGGAATCTTTGGTTCCTCCCCATCAGGATAGTGATTCTTAATCTGTAGTCTTCTGGCCAAGGTCTTTAGACTCTTCAATCCAAAGGGGACCTGTGCATGAAGACTGCAGAGCCCCCTCAGCCTATACAGCATGCAGAGGTGGTGGGTGCAAAAAACAAAGGTGCCGAAAAAACTAAATTAATTGTGTGTCAGTGCCAATAGGTGCTGTGCTTCTGCCTGGGAGGCCACTGCCACTAACCTCTCAGACCCTTTGTGCCTTAGGGAGACCTCTCTCGCAGACCTAACTTCAGCAAAAGTTATTTAGGGGTGAACAAGTGTTGTGCTCCCCCAACCCAAAGGCTGGGGGCTGGGAAAAAAATCAGGTACCCCCCCCCACCAACTAAAAAGTCCTGGCCAGGGGGCCCTAAAGTGCTTAGGTTGCATATAATTTATGTGCTTGTATGAGGGATGACCAACGCAACGCGATCATCTGGCCAGAGGACCAAGTGTTTCCCTGTTGGCACGGTGGCACGTCCTTGGCGCACAGCTAAATAGCGTGCCGTCATCAGGGCGCAGAGAACTGTGCTCTAATGACGCTCTGCGCTCCAGCCTGTATCCCAGCCTGCTTGGCAAGGTAAGGGCCTGACAGTACACAATGCTCTATACGTACAATACACACTACTCTATACATACAGTACACCCTGCTCTATATATATCTAGTACATAGTACAAGTTACACATACAGTCCCCAGTGATTTTGGATGTCCCTGGGCACTCTGGACTCTGGTCACCCAACATGGATGTGTAACGTGTAGAGTGTACTGTACTGTATATGTAGAGCAGTGTGTACTGTATGTATAGAGTAGTGTGTTTAGGATGCAGGCTGGAACGTCATCAGAGCGCAGTTCTCGGCACCCTGATGCTGTTCCCACATCATGGCAGAGACTAGACCCCTAGTAGGTAGGTACTACACTTGATCTTAGACAAATGGCCGAGAAGCAATAAGATTACTCGTAGACAATGTTCAATGTTATTGCATCTCACCAGTGTGGGGTTGGCTCCTTTTTTTGTGCAGAATAAAAAATAAATGTACTATTTATTTACTATATTCTGTAAGTTGGAGGTCTCCTATAACTCTTTTGCTCGCCATAAGTTAAATGATGTTGGGCAGGAAGACAGAGAGGACAACAGCGGAACAGAGGAAGGACAAACACATAAACACTATAGTGGCCCTTTAAAGTGAGGGGAGTCACAAAATCAGTCATGACAGTAAAAACTGTGAAACTTAGATATACCTTGGAGTAAAATAAGATCTGTTTTAATAATAAAATGGAATTAATAAGTGTAAGGCTGGGACATGAATATAATATCATATTTTCTTCCCAAAAATATACATATGAGAAAATAATGCAAAACAAACATCCTGAAATTTACTTGACTCTTTCTACATTAATCATTCAATTATTTAATATATATATATAAAAAAGTTTATAGAGAATGGATTCTGGAGATGTGTTTAGTGCTTGATGAGTCATTCCGAGTCAAGTACCATCAGCATAAAAAGATTATATTGATTACAAATGTATTTTGCTATAGTCTGACCTAAAGTGAATTCATCTTATTTCAGTGCAGTTCTATATTACATACCCTGCACATTTTCACATTCTGAGATAAACTTTAGAATTTAGCTTATAAAATTGGCTTAAACTTCCATTTGACCTTTAAAAAATATAAATAATATATTTTTTTTGTTTTTAAAAGGATAAAAAAAGTATTAAAACATGGTATAATTTATTATTAGATGTGGTAACAAATAATTTATTAATTGAATGTTAATGAGAGCAACGTACCTGATGACCACAAGCAAGTGCCCTCTGTTGACTCTGGAGACACAGCATCTTCGGTGGGAGAAGTTTCAGATAAAAATCACTACTGAGTTTGCAGGAGAGGTGTTCCTACCAGCAGTAGATGGTCTGGATTAGCACACAGGTTTTACAATCCTCCTACACAGCCTACACTATCATATTATTTCTCTGATTTTTGATGATAGCTGCTGTGAAGATCCTAGGAGGAGCACTATTCAGCTCCAACACTTCCTGCCTTTGCACTACAGGAATCCCCCTCTTACAGCTGGCCATCTTCTCAGAAGGAATGGGCCTCTCGGTGACAGGCAGTCATATCCCGTTCAATAGGATATCAGGAACACGGTTCAGCATAGCAAAGTGATTTCTAGCATAGCAAAATAATAAACGCCTTCCCTCTAAAATAATTTGCACTATTCCCTATGTATTCAAGAAAGCATGGTTTATTATGGACTCTCTCACAGCATTTCAAAAACAGCAACTACACAAAAGGATTTCTCTTCAGTTTAATCATGGTGGGCCGAACACATGCAAATCCCCCGCCCAGATTAGCATCACCCAATAATAGTTGTACCTCCTGGGGTATGAGGCCAGCTGCCTGATGAGGGGTTAGTCAGGAGACATGAAAACTATGGGCTGGGCTTGGGGGGTGGATCACTGGACCGCACCCAACATGGTCATGGTGTGGCCTGGCAGGACCTCACTGCTCTCATCCAGACTTCTCCTCAATTTGACAGACATTTTCTGTCTAGCCAACTGCCTTGTCCTTAGCAATGGTGTCTCCACAAACTGTATAGGGCTGCGTCCCCTGGTCTGAAATGCTCCCAGGGCTGCTTGCCGAGTTTGTTCCTGGAACTGTGGCTGTCTCCCTGAAATATCAGCACAGTTAGCATAGCTAATCCCATCCAGACTCTCTGAATATGGACAATCATCCAATAAGCTGATTGCCAGGCTGCATGAAGATCTTCCTTATCCTCATCTGATTGGTGGGGCTCCTCAAAGTACATGAGCCAGGTCCCACTTGGGCCCACCTCCTCACTGTTTGCTCCAAGCCTGCAGGAGCTCTCTGCCTCCACTTGGGATAGAAGCTCCACATCCACAGGAACTGAGGTATAGCAGTTATGTACCCCTCTCCAACCCTCCAGGACCTCCCGAATAATTATTTCCAGCAGGGGCACCAACTTTTCCCTTGTTATATAAGGAGACATCTTAGCCCTCCACTTCTGGAACCTCCAGTACACCTTGTCTTCCTCAGCTGCGGATAACCTGGGGCCAGGGACTAGGGCTGGGATGACCTCCCCTCTGCAGTGCTCATCCTCTGCTCTTTGCTCCTCCAATATGTATTTGATGGTAGCCATCCTTGCGGCCGACTCTTGCACCGAGATTCCAACACACTGCAACAGGTTTGTGAAGATCCCAGGAGGGGCACTATTCAGTTCCAACACTTCCTGCCTTTGCACTACACGAATCCCCCTCTTACAGCTGGCAATCTTCTCAGAAGGAATGGGCCTCTCGGTGACCGGCAGTCATATCCCGATCAATAGCATATCAGGAACAGGGTGCAGCATAGCAAAGTGATTTCTAGCATAGAGAAATAATAAACGCCATCCCTCTTAAAGAAATTACACCATTCCTTATGTACTCCAGAAAGCATGGTTTAATATGGACTCTCTTACAGCATTCCAAAAACAGCAACTACAGAAAAGGATTTCTCTCCAGTTGTATCATGGTGGAAAGAACACATTCAAATCCCCCGTCCAGATTAGCATCACCCAATAATAGCCATGCCTCCTGGGGTATGAGGCCGACTGCCTGATAAGGGGACAGTCAGGGGACAGTAAAACTATGGGCTTGGTTTGGGGGTGGATCACTGGGAATCAGAGCGGCAAACAGAACAAAGGGCCTGTAATTACCCCAACGCCCTGCAGTGACATCTTGTGGACAAGAATTGCTGCTAGACTTATCAGGTGTGCTTTTTTGTGAATACTGCCAGCCATTACATCCTGCTACAAATATGATGTTTGTCATATCTCATATTGCGTTTTCCTGTGAGAATGTCAATGGATGTTATTGCTGCCTCTTGCTGCTAATCTGGTATTGTCTTACCTCAACTCTTCAAGCCTGTCGCCATCCAGTTCTGATTCTGTTCATTGGTCTCACCTCTATTACAGTCCTGTGATCTGACCTCTGACTCCAGTCCTGTCTAGTCTTGTTCCACCGGGACACTCCAAGTTGTCTACTGCGCATCCCAGAAACATCTACTGGATTCTAATATTTCCCAGCTTGGCCCTGGACTCCTGGTCATGGGCTAGTCATATCATCCCTGTCTCTGTCCTGTGGCTTTGTTACCAGCTTGGTGCCTTTTAAGCCAGTTAAATGGTAACACGTGAGAGATAATGACAAGAAAGTGTTGAATATTCCCATCACTGCCTGATATGTTGGTGGGAGAGATAAAGAAATTTGCCATATCACTGGAGCTTTTAGATTTGATACCTAGCCAATGAACCAAATGATCAGAAGAAAGCAGTAGTAATGTACACAAGACCACTTTTTTAAACCACAATTTGGCCCAGATGCATTTCAAACTCTAACTTTGTTGTATGGTTTATGCAAATTCCCTTAGGGATATATCTCCCTAAGCGGCATAGGGGACTCCAGACGTGGACCCCTTGCTCACTGTGCCTTAGGGAGTTCAGCTACAACTCACTGACGAAGCCCAATGAAGGCTGAAACGTACATCTGGGGTTTTCTGTTTCTCCTGTTAAGGGTAGAATTACCTGGTATTTTGGAGCTGGACCACTCTAGTGAGTGGGACCAGACTGATATACTACAGGATATTTTTCCCTGTGAAAAAATTAGAAGAAAAACTCCCACTCTGACTTTATCTCACATGACTAATTACCTCTCGCACTGGGAAGTGATATACCACAGGAGAATGCCTAAATTAATAAATAATAATAGTCACAAAGGCAACTGTGTTAAGGTTTTATCATTATTCAGATCTATAACAACTGGGCATGCTCTTGTAGTTTGTCTCCTTGTATTGTGAGAGATAGTTAATCAAAAGGGATAAAGTCATCAGGAGATTGGGCGGTTCTTTTTAGTATAATGTATGCTCTAAATACCCAACTTTCTTTTTTTTTTTTTTTCTTTTTTTTCTTATTTGTTTTTTTTTTTATTATTTTGTACATATAAAAGAGTAATACAGCTAATAATATATATATAATTACACCATACAAGAGAGAATAATAAACAGTACAAAGGTATGACAACACACAATCTTATTATCCCAACATCTTTGATATCTCTCAAGTTTTAAGTATATTTTAAGATCAACAAGCACAGAGGAAAAAATAAAAAAGAACAGAGAAGAAAGAGAAAAAGAGAGGAAAAAAAAAAAAAAAAATTCGTCATAGAAACACTATCAAGGAGAGTTCCATCGCCATAGATTTTCTAACTCAATGTCAGGTATTGGTCCCAGAGCTGCCATTTTATTAGACGAGTGGCCTTGGGGATATTATCTCGGACGTTATCCGGCGTTTCTGATCTCATCATTTCTCTATTCTTTGAGATGGTGTTCTCTAGTTCTTTCCAAGAAGGTACTTGAGGTTGTTTCCAATGTTTCACCAATAGCCATTTGGCAACTAGGCATATGTGTGATATTAGATATCTTTCCCCTAATGGGAACATTTCCATTTGTGAGTGTAGAATAAATATTAACGGATTGCAAGAAATGTGTTTCCCAGTAAGAGCCGAAAGTTCTTTGCTTACTCTCATCCAGAATATTTTTATTTTTTTACAGTCCCACCACATATGGATGGTTGTGCCTGGTAGTCCGCATTGTTTCCAGCATAGACCATCTAAGTTACTATATATTTTAAATACCCAACTTTCAATCCTTTATTTGTTATAAATGGCTTATCAGATTAGATATGCATTTGATAACACCAGATAACTTTTTTACAATTCTTTTGAGATGCTATGTTCAGTGTGATAACATTGTCTCTTTCAAAAATATACATATTTAAAATATTCATATCCTTTCACAAAATTGACACTGAAATCTGCAATTTTTAGCTGACAGCCTCATTGACAATAATTCCTTATTATCCTGTGTGACTGAGGTCAGTGTGTCAAGAGAAAAACAAAACACTGGGCATGCTCCCTGGAGTCTTGTTTTGCATATAGATTACTGTATCCACCATTTTTTTTTTTCAAAGGTTTTTATTAGGTAACCAAATAAACCCGGAGGATAACATAAAAGCCAAGTAGCAGTTTGACATTATTAACATACAGCCATACCCAATTAAGGGGAAAAAGAAAGAAGAAAAGGTTAACATTACATTACACCATAAGAAGATACCATATAATAGTCGAAATCAAGTTAACCAAAAAGATCTATCCCCACTTGTGGGAAGGTCTAAGGGTAGCCAGGTTACCTACATTTTTCACTATATCCACCATTTAACTGAAATTACTTATTATGCCTTAGGACTAACCCCGGAGTTGATCTTATTTCATATTTTTTCTGAAGTTATTGAACATAAGAAGGCTAGTATTATTATCAATGTTTTGTTGGCAGCTAAATATTTGGTTACTTTGAAGTGGAAAAGATCTTCACTCCCTTTGTGGACAGAAATAAAGACAGTAAGTGATAGGAATAAGCAAACTGAACAGGATTATTTGATGCTCGAACCAAACAGACATAACCACCTAATTGCCCTTCTGTTGGTAGAATCTTCTGGCCTGCTTTTTTTCCCCCTTTCTTGCTCCTTATTCCTCGCTCCGCAAATCTTTCCATGGTGACCTCCTTTGTAAGGGTTCCCCTGGATTTTTTGTTCCATACTTTTGCAAACGGAACCCGTATTTAGTGTATGGAAATAAATAAGTGTGAATGTTTTTTGTTTTCTGCATTTTTTAGCTGACAGCCTCATTAGCAATAATTACTGAATATCCTGTGTGACAGAGTTCAGTAAAGTCAAGAGAAAAACCTAACACTGGGCATGCTTCCTGGAGTCTTGTTTTGCATATAGATTACTGTAGGAAAATACATTTTATTGATAAATGACTATCTACAGTTTTAAAATAGGGTATGCTTGACACTTTATACCTCTAAATATGTGGCATGTGGTAATCTTAGGATGAGGATATAGCAAGGGAAATGTAGAGTAGTAATTGGGGCAAAAGGCATAAAACCGCCCTGAGCATATGACTCATTCTGTACATTGGTTCTCTTTAATTTACATACTTCATTCAATTTGAAAAAATACTGTACCTAATAATAGATTTTCTCCTTACAGCATTAAAGATAAACAGCCTTATTAAATTGCGATTTGGCCAATTGAATAGGGCTCTATATAAGCACAGAGCATATATTTTTTACAGGAGTTTTTAGTTAGTGAACTTCTATCCGAAAGCAAAGTCTTCACTAACTAAAAACTTCTGTAAAAAAAATATGCTCTGTGCTTAAATAGAGCCCTTTCAATTGGCCGAATCACAATTTAATAAGGCTGAAAGTCGTCTTTTTCTCTGTAATAATGAATATTTTATGCTTTTCACAACTAAATCTGGGTCGCTGTGACACCGCAGGCTTTTCTGGTATATGACACTTGATATCAAGTGTTTTTTTTTATCTTCCAGATCCCAGAGAGCTCTGGATGGAAATTGCAGTTATTGTGAATTTGTTAGAAGATTTACTCAATTTAGTTCATTCTTCGTATCTTTTGTTAGTATTACTTGGAAGGAGAATCTGCAGTTACTGTATCTTCATGTTTTATCATATGATGAAAGAAATTATATATATATATATATATAAGTAAACTCTATATTATCAAACAGAGAACCAAGTGATTTTTTTTAATTGTTAAAATTGATACATATTTCACTTTATTTATAAGAATTTTTATATAACCCACTTACATCTCAAAAACTATGTGGGGCTTCCTAGACTCAGCAGGTTTTGGTAATACACTCAAATGGCAATGCACTCTGCCTGCTGCAACCAAAAAATATATCAGCTTATTCCTTTGGGTTCTTTAGACCTCCTTATGTTAAAAGGAAAATATGAGAAATGTATTATTACATTGAGGAGAGTATAAAGCATTTAGAGGGAGTTTAACATGTATAATTCAATCAGTGCCTAAGTTTTTTTTTCTGCACGCACTCAATAAATTGTACGGTGCATAATCCTGTATTTTTAGCACCTCTACCTATACCCCTTTACGACAATACTGTATAATCATTTACAGAAGAATAAACATTTCACAACATGTAGGTATGGTCCCCATATTTCCCTCCACATGTCTTAAAAAACAATCACAGCAGTGTGTCGCAAGCTATCAGGGGGTTCAGACAATCAGGGGGCAGTTATTGGTTCATTCCCTAGCCTGGAGGAAGTGAAGGTGCTAAGTGGATGTCACGATCTGCTACTTCAATTGGACTTGGTAAGAAACTGGTTCAAACCTATCCAGCAGAATCATGAGGTCATTGTACACCTCTGATATCAGAAGTTGGACCAAACACAGGAACCACACCCAGGAGCTTGCTTCCACAGACCAGGATCTCAGGAACACCATATAATCCCTTGGAATTAGAATTAATTCACAGACTGACACTTACACCGTGTTTATTTAAGTACAGACACAACTGTCCTACCTTTATTAATTGTCACATTTAATACAATTTTCTGGCACAAAGGCTGACCAATCACAGCAAGCCCCATCCCTAAAAAATAGGCTGCCCCCTGCTTACTGGGAATCCCTGCACATCTGATGAGCTCAGGGTTTTAATTTCATATTTAGGTGGAGCTGAGTGAGTTATCACCAGACAACAATACTGTAACATAATAGGCTTCACCTGCTTACTGAGAAACCCTGCACATCTGATGATCTCAGGCTCCTAATCTCATCCTGGTGATTGCATTAATGATAACCCTTTGCAGTAAGTGTGTGTAAAAGGATTATCTAGGAGACTACTGTCTAGGGCATTTGGCCGATGCATTAGCCTGCAGAATATCTAATGTTTTTTTTTACAACAATTCCTATAAGATGAAACATAATACATAAACCAATATACATACAGTATAACAGTGTAATCATATTTTAACCATAAGCACTAAGAAATACATAACCATATTAATAAAAACAGGGTAACTCTGGCCAGGCAGGCCCAGCCCATAGTGTAAAACAGTCCAGTCAGGCCCTGGGCATGACAGTGGATAACCAAGGGGTATCTATGCACCAACTTGTCTGTCTAGTGATAAAGGAAGGGGACTATGTGACCCACAGATGTGCCCCAGTCTGATTGTCAGAGAAGGGGCAGTGTTGGAGTCTCCTTTGCTAGTTCCTCCTGGAATCCCGCTCCTGCCTTTGTGAATGGACTATTTGAATAGTTTAACCTGTAGGCCATTTTCTGATCCCTACCACCATTTTTCCTGAAATGTTGTGGCTATGCAGGGAATTATTAGCAATTGCTGTAGCGCAGCAGCCAATCGTACCGCTAGACAGTTATAAGAAGTTATGCAAATGTTGTGGTTACTGCAGACAATACATCATGGGGGGGGGGGGGGGGAGAGAGAGAGAAGGGGATATGTATAAAATGTTCGCTCTGGGAGGGGGTCTCAAGGACAGCCCTGGGCAGCAAAAGCTCTGGCTACACCACTGTTCTTACACTAGGGCTTTCCTCTGTGGTAACAAACAATTAGCTTCTCTATAATATATTTAACTAAACTAGATCTATACACAGACATACCGGCAATTATTTTCATTTATTATTTTTAGTAACATTTTATTTGATTTATTAAAAGTATGTGCAGCTCCTCTCTGCCAGTCACTCCACTGGCTTCCCACAGCCTCCAGAAAAACAATTAAATCATGGCCCTAATGTATAAAGCCCCCATATAATGCACCCTCTTATATCTCTGATCTTGTCTCTAAATATAACCCCGACTGCCCTCTTCACTCTGCTCTTCTTTCCCCCTCTCTTATCACCTCCTCTCACTCTGCCTTCAGGACTTTTCTTGGGCTGTCCCAATTCTTTGGAACTCCTTGCCTCGCTCCACTAGACTATCCTCCTGTCTCGAATCCTTTGAAACATCTCTAAAAATGCATCTGTTTAAATCAGCTTATCACCTTCAGCCTTAATATACACATCACATCTATTATACTTCCATACCGCCCCCATACCCTTTATAATGCAAGTTAAGCAAATTCCTCTAGTAAAACAAGAGTAAAATAATTTACAGTGTGCACAAACTGACGACTTTTCTTTTGTTTTTAATTTATAATTTACTTCTGCTCTTGTACCTGCATCTGATTCTGCAAAATATGACAAAATACCCTGAGATTTCGATGTAATTTTTTTGTGTGTACAATTTACCCCTAAATACCCCTAGAGGGCAGGCTCTCTTAAAATATATAAGGGAGTCATAGCAGCCCCTGTTTTCTGTGACTGATGCCTTCTACTATTCAACCACTAGGGGATGCTACATCACAACTCAATAGGAAGAAGCTGCTCTTCATAGAAGTTTAATTGCAGATAGATGCATTATAACTTCAGATCATAATTATATTTATTTTCTTTTTTGTTGTAGTTTTGGAAGGCAGTATGAACAAGCATTAGACATTGCATGGAGGGACACAACTGAAAAGCACATGCTATTTGCTGCTAGTTCACTCTTCATTACATACTACTCATCGTTCATCCCCCCCCAGTCAACCATCTCCTTCAGAATGTGAGCTCTTAAGAGCAGGAACCACCTCTTCTTGTGTATAAAAGAATAATGTGTTTAAATAATGGTTATTATTATTAATAATAAAAAGTAACAATAATAATTGATATAATTACTGTTTAGTGAAGATGATGGATCTGTCCTGTTAGCTGGCCGCACACAGTGGCAGCCATTGGCCACTAGGTGGCCTGGCCAACATTTTAGTGAATTTCTTGCCAGTATAAAGCTTATTATCTGCCGGTACCGTAACCCTAAGCCTAAACCGAGCCCAAACCCTAAAAAGCTTAGCCGCGCTAACCTAACAGGAAAGGTCCAAGATGACGTCACTCAGCTGGACATGTGGACATGTGGACATAACTTAAAAACTCAGAGGCCCAGACTCCCTCTCTCTTGGAATCAGGAGAGAAAATGAGAAACAAATGGTGCATTGTCATACTTAAAGGCATATCGAAGTTTCTGAATACATCTGATAGAGGAGAATCAGCAGAATATGAAAAAAACATTTTGCATGAAAAAATCCCCAAATAAACACTACTAAACTTACCCTTGCATAATTTATTTAGCTTTCTGGCAGTTGGTTTTGAGAAGGATGCCCTGGAAAACCCTAGTTAAATTAGCATAAAATGCCTAATTCGTTGTAGCCAATCAGAGGTCGCTACAAGATTGTAGCGATGTGAGAATTCTACCCAGCAGCAAAGCATCATGGGATCTGTAGTCTGTTTTTCCCTCTCCTCTCTTGCATGATGCAACTGCTGGATCTCTGCACTGTGGTGCTACTTGCTGGAAGGTTAGTATAGGGTTAAAAACTGTAACCAAATGCAGTGTTTCTATTGGTAGATGTGACAAAGCATAACAAACATAACAAAGTCACTCCTGCCTACTGCCTGTTGCATGAGTAAAAAAGACAGCCCAGCTGTGCGGTGAAGACACTGATTGATGCACTTAAGAATACACTGTCAAGTTAACCCATAACCGACCTGTTTAGGTGATTCCAGCATTCCATGCTCTGCCCAGGTGGATTTGTTGAGGGTTAGCCTCTGTTTTATCTTTTGCTGTAGCTGGGGTCTGGCTAGGGGCAGTCAGTGATAGATGTAAACACAGATTCAATTTGATTTGATCCCTCAGTAAAAAAAATAACGGATTTCGAAAAAATCTAAATGTATTTCAACATACTTTTAGGAGATCTTTACTGTGATGTGCTCCAAAGTGGCCCTTTAAATTAAGCTATTTGTTTAGAAATGTGGGACTGTCCCTTTAAAAAAAGACACTTCTGGGAAACTTTCATGGGACAGACATACATGGAAGGAGCAGAGATTCAGAGATGTTTCCTACCACAGAATTTGCAAAAACATCTAAAAGAACAGAGGAGTCAGAGTATTAAAAAAGGATTATTATTATTAAAATGCTTTAAACTCCCATTAAAGCTGCCTCGGAGGGAACCTATCAACCTGCTCAGTTCTGCTTCACAATCCTGTCTTGGCTCAGTCACAAGAGGTATCTTTTTTTCTATATGGTCCACTGAGAATTGGAGGAAAACTGTCTACCGAAGGGTCTTGATAATGAGATCTGGCAAGTGGGTGGAGCAAGAATTGGACATGACTTTCTTTTGGTGGCTTTGGGTTACTTTTCCAGAACACAAAAGCTGAATGCAGTTCTAGGGATCCCATGTAAAGAGCAGGTGGAATGTGACAGGAACAAGGTTGTTTTGCTAATGATAATTGGGACCTTTCCTGTAATCTGCCCACCACGCTGACATACTTTCTTCTTGCGGTTATGGTTTGAGGTTAGATTTTTAGGGTTAGGATTTACGGTTAGGATTAGTATTAGGGTTTAGGCTAGGGTTTGGGGTTAGAGTTTAGTGTTGGGGTTTACGGTTAGGTTTAGGATAATGTAAGGGTTTAGCGGTAGGGCTAGGGTTAGGGGTTATGGTTTCTGTTAGGAGTTAGGGTTTACGGTTAGGGTTGGTGTTAGGGTTTAGAGGTAGGTTTATGGTTAGGTTTAGGTTAGTGTTAGGGCTAGGGTTTGTGGTTAGGGTCTTAGGTTAGGGTATAGGGCTAGGGTTTGGGATTATGGTTTAAAGTTAAAGTTTAGGGTAGTAGCAGATGACAGCTTGTAAATACTAAAGGACTGGCGTGCGCAGTGCTGGGCAGGTGGTGCACTAGCAGGGCTGTGGGTGGGGGGAGGGCAGATAACAGGAAAGATCAGATAATTGTATTAGTATGTACTAAAAAATGGAATATACAGTAAGACAGTGGAGGTATCTAAAAGCCAGCACATGTAAATAATAGCTTCAGGCTTGCTGTATGTGTGCCAGTGTATTAGGTCATTATGCTCAGAGTGATATTCAGATATGTAGACATCCTGTTGGAGGCAGATCCTATTAGAGTTGGAATAATAGTCTTTAATGTATGTGACATAAACATAATTTAATTCATTAACTGTTATCTGCACTAAAGCTGTGCATTAATGTGAGGAAGGGTGGAGATCCTTGTATGAAAGATTGCACTCCAATGTGCACCCCCTTTCAATGGCAGAAACTGAAATCCGAGTCCTACGCAGACAAATCAGATAAATTAAACGGGCCACATCTTGATGAGAAAATGAATAAGTTCCAAAATGTGAAGTCTGACAAAGAGCATAATTAGTCATACAGTTATAAAAAAGATGTGACGCCTCTACTGGTTTCTGGAGGCATCCATGATACTTGTGATAGGAGCATTTACATTTCTGCAGGAGCATAGGTAGCAGTTAATGTTGCAAGCTGCCCGATCTGAAAATGTGCAGGGAAGTGGGTAGCTCCAGTGATTACACAAAAATGTCACTGGCACATGTAGCGACCATATTCCCATTGTGCAGACAGACCCCCTGTGTATTCCCCTTCCTCTTAAGTAAGTGGATCTGCTGAAGCCAAAACCGATTACACAGTAGCAAAATTGCATGTAAAAAACAATACATTTGTTTATTTTTACATTTAAAAAACATGTTGCATATTTTTAAGTGTAGTCATTTAAAATGTCAATCAGCCTTTCCAACCCACCCACTACGTATAGACTGATATAGGATGCTAATAGGATATCACTGCCAATAATTACTATCTGCTGAAACTATTGTAGACAATGTAAAGCCACCTGCAAATGAAAAGTCTAAGGGAGTAACTAGACTAATAAGGCAAATTACTGCTTGTCATATGGGCATGCTCAGTCTTTTCATTTGCATGTGGTTTTACTCTCTTAACAATTTATTCAAAACTCATTGGCTTATTAGAAATGACTGGTAATAATCTCCCATTAGCAACAGTTGCCACTCTTTATTTGGTGGGTGAATCAGAAAGACTGACTGGCAAAAATTGCAAAGTTCACTGTAAGTTTACTGTAAGAAAATGCATGTTTGCTAGCAACGGACTTGCAATTACCTTTAGATTTAAATTACACCACGTTGGGAACATCAGAAGTGTCCCTTTAACTTATTTGCGTTAAAAAATAAAATAAAAGCTAATACATTTATTTAAGGATTTTGTTATAAGGCAGCGATCCTCTCCAGTGAATGCGCCCATGAATCACTGACATGACCAGAACGCGCTGTGCGTGCTACAATAAATAAACACAACCATTCAAAGACACAGCCATGTGAAACATCCCACCTGACTTCATTCCTCAGCAGATACTTGGTCAGACCTGGGACCCTCATCTAACTGTCATAAGGAGAAGCGAAGGAGACTTCATGTCTTGGGCTGCTCATAGAGAGGTGTAAAGATCTACCTGGTTTTATACTATCCAATACATCTTTGTGAAGTTCAATTTTTATTAAATCTAACAAATTTTCACATATACAGTATATATATAATGGTTCTCAATGAAAAATAAAAACTATCACTATCATACTACAATACTATTTTTCACCTATTTTTAACCTACTTAACTTGGTATGTGTATATATAAATAATAAGAATTTAATCTCCATCTTCCCTTACTCAAAACATTGCGAGCTGTAGTGCCACCGCCAGATGGCGCTGCAGATTTTTGGAATACTGCTGCACATTGCATATAAGGCGCGCCGACAGAAGAGGCCTTGAGCTAGGAGAGACGCGCCCGAGGCCCTTGAGGGCCAATTGCCAGCGCCGAACATAGCGATGTCCTTGCTGTCAATTCAGAGCTGTTGAGTTGCGCCACCTCTGAGTGGGGAATAATTATAGGCCTTTCCTGAAACCTGACGGCGCTGTCTAGCGGATACTTGCTGGCACTGCAATTTCATGTGCATACACAACAGGATAGATCCCATTTCTGATAAGTAATCTTCAGAATACATATAAAGAATATGATATTGTAGTTACTATTAATATGATTATCGTTATCCCCATGTATTTCAAAGAGCAGCTTTAAACATTACCTGTTTTGCAATAAAAAAAATATTAAGTAAAACCTGTTTAAACTTCATTGAAACTAACATGGATTGCACCAAGCTTTCCTACGTCTGTAGATTTCATTGGCAGACAAGTCTGAGTCATACATCTATATTACTGCTCATTGGCTGACAGGGGCAAGCCCCCAGATCAGTTAAACTTTTTTTTAAAAATTCTGCTCTGAGAGCATCATTTGCAAAACAAAAACACACAGTGGCACATTATAAAATACCTTCTTTCAGATGCAACACACAAAAAAAATGCTTTCAATGTCCCTTTAATATAGTAGGACACAGAGAGCAGCTTATATGCAAACCTCACTGTAAAGGGGACTGGGCCTGGGGAGGACCAAGTATGTGGGCACCAATCCCACTGTGAGACCGTTAGAGGGTGAGATTACAACATTGTAGAAATGGTTTTGTTTTTGCTTTAGCACCCTGATCCCTAAATTTTAAGTTGCACCGTCTGGTTCTCTCTGTCCCAATTCCCATATAAAGATTTCAGTTACAAACTTATAGTGAATACTGTGAAGAGTTGCACCCACTTAACACCTTAACTGCTGGGCAATTATAAGACTCGGATGCACACTTTTTTTGCAACTCATTTTGCACTTTTATTCGTATTATTTCATTTATATTATCTATATTGTAATACATTAAAAGCATACACATAATATGTAAACATAGCTTTTGCTGGAACATTCATTAATATTATATATCTTACAAATAAGTTAAACAAACATTCATTTAAAAAGATACCGTTTATGTGTCTGACTGTTTTAAATGCAGCATTAAAGGGCAGTTTTTTTTCTATTTTGTCTTTTAAATAACTAAATTGGCTCAAAGGCAAATGTTTTCGAAAGCGAAAAAAAATGTACACAAAGTTTACTTTTCATTTTACATGCAATTATTATATAATGCAAGCTTCCACTTTCTTTTCTACACAGATCCATTCTGCCTCTTGCCCAGGACTATGTGCCCTTGTTAATTAATTAGTTTTTCATTAGACTTGTTGAAAAGCACAGATAGTTTTAGATGTCACAATCCCATTGTGCAGAAGGAAGTAGATGAGCAGAAACTAGAATGGTAGATTACACAGCAGCATAAATGCATATAGAAGTTATGAGAGTATGTTTTTATATTCATGTTAATTATATATTATATTTATATATTATTATATTTTCTTTAAATAAAATAAAACTTAATGAAAGTTACAGCAAAGGAAAAAGAAAACAGCCAAAATGTTTTTTTATAATGAAAAAAAAAAATACAGCCTCTAATGTATAACTTTTATTTGAAATGACGCTGTCATTTTAATTTCAAGCGTTCTACTCCCTAGAGGCTTTGAATGGAGAGATTAAGTTCTGTCTGTAACAACTGCCAGTGCTATCATTAGTGCTACTTTAAAGCTCATTAGTTTACATGACATTCCTTATTGAGGCAGAAGCTGCAAAAACAGGATTAGTAAAGATAATGGAAGCCTAGAGGAGAGCAAAACTGCATATAAAACTGAAAAATTGAACGTTTGTGCTTATTATTTTTCCCCATGATGTTTAGTTATTTGAAAGACCATATAGAAATATTTTGACCACAGTGGTCCTTTAAACAAGTCATGACAGGAGGAGAAGTCACATAAACATGCTCAGAAAATGTAAAGACTAAGCAATAAAAAAACTTTTGATATTTTTAAAAATCAAAAGTCTTGTGTATTTAAAGTATTTGTGACAGTCAATGACAGATGTTTCTTCCTTGTATAAATGTGGCTACAATTTGAAGTACAGTTAAATAATAACCATTAAAAAGTGATATAGCATTACATAAACAAAGGCTCCATCCAGGTAGCAACTCATCTGTAGTTTGTCCTCTAGGTCCACCCAGGCTCCATCCAGGTAGCAACTCATCTGTAGTTTGTCCTCTAGTCCACCCAGGCTCCATCCAGGTAGCAACTCATCTGTAGTTTGTCCTCTAGTCCACCCAGGCTCCATCCAGGTAGCACCTCATCTGTAGTTTGTCCTCTAGGTCCACCCAGGCTCCATCCAGGTAGCAACTCATCTGTAGTTTGTCCTCTAGTCCACCCAGGGTCCATCCAGGTAGCAACTCATCTGTAGTTTGTCCTCTAGGTCCACCCAAGCTCCATCCAGCTAGCACCTCATCTTGAGTTTGTCGTTTAGGCAAGGATGCAAGGATGGACAGTAACTTGGGGATATGCATTAGCGAACAGTGTTGAACAGGCCAAGCGTGGCAGTGACCAGTACAAATCAGAAATGTTTCCTAATAACAGGTTCACCGTATAGCTCCAGGTATACAAGACAGGCAAGTACAACAAGCACATAATCCCAAGACTGCTGAAATTATAGCAGCTATCCGTGACTGCCTCTCGTATTTCAATGCTTTCTTGACTTGTTCGTTGGATTGAGATATATAGTCCATGGTGTTTATCACATTATACTCTATATTATTGACAATATCCTGCTGCTCCAACACCAAGACTTCCAACTGTAGGAAAATAGTGTGGAGCTCTGTAATTTGGGCTTCTAGGTCCAGGAGCTGTTTGTGCCTCTCCTGTGCCATGGCTAGGTGTTGTTTGGCTTTGAGGATTTCCAAGTCATGGCCAACAATTTTAGGAACCATTGAGCTTCCTATCAACTCATTGATTTCATCCTCTTGAAGGTTCAATCCAGCCAGTTCAGTCTGTCTCATGATCTGTTCCTTCAGTTGCCCAACATATTTTGTCTCTTTGATATAATGTTGAGTCATGATTTCTCTGTATCGGTTAGTCAAGACGGAGAATTGGCTTTGCCGGATACGATATTCAGCTTTCCAGATTTTATCATCTTGATCCAAAGTAGTTTTCAGTCTACTGAGATGAGCCTGGATCATTTTGGCATCAGAAGTCAAGAAGTTCTTCATCTGGCTTAATTCCTTCTTGCCTTCACAAATGCTGACCTCTGTGGTGCTACAGAGGACTTCTTCCTGCTTCTTCTCAATTTTCTCAGACATATCTCTCAGCTTTTTCAAAGCCACAGAGAGGACTGAGATTTCCTGGAAAAATGAGTCCATGTCATTCTTCTCTTCTTCATAGCCAGGGTTGTCAAAGGCAAAATGTTCATCAAACTCCAAAGAATCATCTTGACTGACCCTGTTCTTCAACTCCTCCAGCCTGTCCTTCATCTTTACGCTTAGCTTCCAGGAACATCTGTCACAGAATGGCAATACAAAAAGTAAAAGCATCAGTTGTGTTCAAACGTTAAAGACTTAAAAGCTTCTGCCCCTTTGCGTCAGATCAAGTTGTTATATTTTTCCTCCCAGGCCGAGCAAATATTGACTAAGTCACTTGGCTAACAGATAATTTGTTCTGTGGGTCTAACGATACAGGCTGGGCTACATTACATGCCAGAAGTGGGTGGTACGAGTTTTCTGAAAAGGATATGCTGAGCGATATTCCAGCACAGGTAACCTGGGGCAGCGCCAGGAGAATATCCCTAGACTATTAAAGTAAATGTAATGCCATATTTACAGTGCATTACTTTGAAGAACTAGATCTGATAATATTTTTTATTTTTTCAAATATTTTTGTCTTGGATTTTTTAATGGAATTACAGATGATCAGATATTCTTAAAATGTGGCATAATATATACCGTACTAATTACCCTATTCGATAAAAACTTGGAAGTGGGGCATTTCACTGAAGTATAGATTTGATAAATGTACCCTTAATTCTCAAAATAATTATGAGGGTGCTGAGAAGTTGAAGGATCACTGAAGTGTCATATTTATAGGATACTCACATGTCTTCCACGTGTTTTTATAAAGTTTAAATCAAGTACATTTAATAAAAATAAGTAGATACATTTACATTTGGCAATTGTATTACATTTTGCTTTCATGGCAGTAGATTTTTTACCTTTGTTCCAAACAGAATTAGAAACATCTGAGGAATGGGGAATTGTGGATTCAGATAAGATCACTACTTTGTTCTGTTGAAAGACTGTCATTGTAAATAACCACTTGTCAATAGAACTAAACAAAGCAAAAGCCGCAGGAAAATAATACTTCCTTTCAAATTACGGGCAGACTAGCAGTTCAAGATGGAATTCCCCAGGACACAGAGTCTTCTACATTTAAGATTTTCTTTAAGAAATCTTACATAGCTACCGGTGTTCTTAGTTTGATATAAATATAACTCTTTGTAAAATGTAATACTTTTTAAACACTTTTTTTTGTAATACTTTTAAACTACTAGAATTTTGAATGGGGGGACCCTAGAATACAAAACTATAATATAAGAGCAGGAGCACTGGAGGTAAAGTTTCAGATCCATCATGTATACTGGAGATATTTTTCCTCATACTTTGCTGTCGCTAACTGACACTCACATATTTTCTTAAGAAGTGCTTAAAATTTCAGTTTTTATCTGCCTATAATCTTACAAATAGTTTCTAACTGGTTTCTCCCCTCTGCAGCTTATGAAGACAGCGTACTTCTAAGGGGTTGTCCTGTCTCATAGTAAGCAATCAGTAGCAACATGCTATTTAATAGAGGTCACTGAGAGGCTAATTTGAAACGCTGGCACTTATCGGTGTATTCATGAGCTGCATGTGCTATGGAAGGCAGACCCAAACAGGTAAACATTGTATGATTTTAGCCAGAGAAAACAGTGCTTTTCAACACTTCTTAATAAAATTATGGGTTCTATCCTATGATGTGCTCGCAACTAGAAGCACGCCACCGACGTCACGATGCGCTGATAAATGGTATGGGTTTTTTGGCTTAGAGGGGTTAGGTTTAGGGTTAGGGACAATAAGTGGTGGAGGGGGTTAGGGTTATGGGCTTAGGTTTAGGGTTAGGCTCGGTAACTGGTGTAGAAGGTTAGGGTTAGGCCCGGCAAGGGTTGTAAAAGGATATGGGGTTAGGTCGGTAACTGCTGTAGGGGGTTAGGGTTAAGGGGGTACATCGGGACGCGAGCGCGGCACCAGGAAGCTTGCATGCACATAACAGGATAGATCCAAATTAAGCACATAAATGTAAACAGATACATAAGTATATCATATTACTTGTGAAATCTAGAAACCTTCCGTGTCCCTTTAAGGCAATTTCAATTTGAGTAAGCGCCTCTGACTAATTATATTTGTTTATAGATCGAGAGCTAATAACGCGTACATTGTTGCAAGATCACACTGCACTTTGGGACTGTATTCATTTCCTTGCAATAAAATTAGGCTAAATTGCTTTAGCAATCAGTAAAATGATTTAACTGATTGGTGGAGTTGGAATTGATAAATATACCAATTAAATGTCCGTTTAAACTGTTAATGTGACATTGTCACACGGTCATATCCACTAAAGGGGGAAATATTGAAGAAGAATTCTTGGAGATGTCCAATGTTTGTACAAATGCCCCACAAGATAAACTGTTCCCAAAATTAATTAACTGTTTAAAAAAAAACTTTTGTGCTAAAGGATTTACCATTTATGGAACCTGTGGTACATAACTATGCAGAGTTGATTCTTCATACATAGATCCCTAATCGGCTTATAACAGTCTCACAAAGTGAGGTCCATTCTGATATGTGAGCAAATCACAAGGCTTAAAAGAAATAGAAATGCTTGGCACCAAATAGGAAGAACATGGGCACTCTGGACGGTGGGCACAGCAATGACAGGATACAAAGTGATTTGGGGGCACTTTAGAAAGAAGGCACAATGGGGGCAATGTGGAAATTAGGCAAAAAATAGATAGAATGGAGAATGGGCATAGTGGGGGTGCTTTCCTGTTTCATGCTAGCACACGTACACGTGCATCTGTTATGTGCACACACGCTGCACTGCCCTGCGCCGATCAAGCTGTCTCCTTGTGGCCGGTAAGTGGTTTGGGGGTTTCGGGTTAGGTTTACAGGGTTAGGGTTGGGAAGGGGTGTAGGGGGTTAGGGGCTTAGGGACTTAGTTTTAGGGGGTTAGGGTTAAGCTAAGAGGTTTAGGAGGTTAGCGTTAGGGCTGCCAAGAGGTGTTGGGGGTTAGTGGCTTAGGGTTAGGGCCCAGCAGTGCTGTAGGGGGTTAGGGGCGACAAGGGGTGTAGGGGGTTAGTGTTAGGGCTGGCAAGGAGTTAGGGTTAGGGCCGGCAAGGGGTGTAGGGGGTTAGGGTTAAGGACTATGGGTTAGGGGGTTAGGTTTTGGGTTAGGCCCGCTAACTGCTGTAGAGGGTTAGGGTTAAGCCCGGCAAGGGGTGTACAGGGTTAGGGGCTTATGGACTACATTGGGACGCAGAACGCAAGCGCGCCCAGCAACAGGAGGCTTCCAGGGCTGTGCACGTGTGCTAGCATAAAACAGGAAAGGTCCATAGTGGGTACTATGACAGTATATAGAATAGGCGCAATGAGGATAGTATGGGAATTGAGTACAGTGAGGAAAGCAAGGAGATCAGGTATATTGTAAACAGAATGGGCAGTGGGCACTCAGTGGATGATATGAATAATGGATATAATGAGAACAATGTGGGGATGGGCACAGTGAGAACAGCATGGGGAGTGGACGAAGTGAGTGGAGCAGTATTAATTCCTGGCACAGTGAGACCAGAATGGACTGGATAAAATGAACACAGAATGGGGAGCGGGCACAGTGAGGTCAGTATGGGAAGTCGGCACAATGAGAACAGCATGTAGAGGACACATACTGTGGAGCAGTACACAAACTAGGCACAATGAGGACAGTATGGATGGTGGGTAGAGCCAATGAGAGACTGTAATAGATGGCATTTCGGGTACAAAGTACAGGGAAAAATCAAGGACACTTGAAAGCAAACAATATGGCACAGTGGGACAACAAACAATGCTGAGAGCAAAGTGGGACTAGCTACAGAGTGTACACTGAAAACAGCAAGGGAGAACTGGCATGGAGCACAAAGTGGGCACTGAAGCATGGACAGCTGGCACGGAGTGCATGGCAGGCACTGTGAGGGAAGAGTAAAAAACGTGCACAGTGCAAGCAACATGGGCACCCAGCAGAGAAAGGGGGCACTAAGCAGTGGATACAGAGAACACACATGTCAAAGAAGTGCCAGGGATCAGAGAATGAAAGGGCACATCAGGACAAGGAACAAATTGGGCGCCATGAGCATAGAGTTACCACAACAGCTGCACACATCAGATTACAGTGACACAGCTGGGGTATAACTTAAAATTCTAGGTAATAACAAATACTTTATCTATTGAATGTTATTAAAAATGCACTTTTATACAGCTTGCCTTTCTGATCCACCTACAAACATGAATTCATATTTCTTGTTAACTAAAGTAATGCAACAACACAGTCGCAATATACAACGGGGTGTGGGGTTGTGTAGGAAGACATTTTAGCAGCGGGTGGACAAGTTCGGTCCTGGAGAGGAACACACAGGCCTGGATATGAGGATTTCCTTTCTGTGCACGTGAGTCCATCTGGATGACTGAAGAAGCGATAGTCTGACCTGTACGCAGCAGGCATATCCTCAAATCCTGGCCTCCACGACCGATCTTACCCACCCCTTCTTTAGGAGAAAAAAAAGAGAGGGGACATATGATAGAACCTTCGAATATAAAAGATGATTTAAGAAAGCTCCTGAGATAAGTATTTTCACAGAATAAAAGGAATGCAAGAACAAGAGGTCATGATTTGAAGTTGGGCGTTGAAAGATTTGAAAAGGATGGGTGAAAGTATTACTTTATAGAAAGGGTAGTAGATAAAGGGAACAGCGTTCCAGAATAAGTGATAGGGTCAGTTACATGCCTGGGGAAAAACTGTGGGCTTCATGAGGTTTAGTTAAGCAAAGTAGGGCATACTAGATGGGCATTTTTGGTCGTTTTGTTGTTTCTATCTTATATAACCCCTATATTTTCCAATTAGCAGAATAAAGTAAGCAATTATATTTACCTCATAGCTCTAGAGTGGATAAGCTCCCTGGGCACTTGTAGAGCAGTTGGTACCCGGCATCTCCTCCCAGCGATGCCGTCGCTTCACACAGATTGTCTGAAATAAACCTAACAGCTATTTAACCAGGACCAGCTCCCAGTCTGGGGGATCGGCCCTGATGTCACCGGACACCACTTGGCACAAAGACGCAGAGAAGGTAGAGAGGAGCCTGGAGGAACAGGTTTGACTGCAAGTGTGTACAGAATTAGGAAGCTATGACACAGGAGCAGGTCAGTAACCAATCACAGGCCTGCTCTGAGCTCTAGTTATTGTAGTTTACTATATTTTTGTCACTAATTGTAATATTGCATCTCCCATTCAGCCCCAGATCCTAGATGACAATACACATGTACGTTAATTACTGACTCACCTGCTGTTTAACCCTTGCTCTACCCGAGACTGGAAACATTGCAGCCAATGAGCGGATTTCGGGGCTACAAAGTTTAAAATAAGTACTACTAAAGTACTCTATTTTTGCTGATGACAGCCATTCCATCTTTGTTCCTAGCAGAGAAGTAGTTGGATGAACTGGGGATTAAGATGAAATCTCTACTCAGTTCAGTTGAAAGATTACCACTTTACATATTGTTGTTGTTCAGTCCTTCAATCAATTACGACTCTCTGTGACTCTATGGACGCAGCACACCAGGCACATCCGTCTGTGTTTCTGGTTGTGCTTATCCATATGCTTTTCATGGCAAATATACTGTAGTAGGTTGCCAGTTCCTGTGATTTTTCTGACCTTTCTGCTATGACCACTCCATCTTGGGTGACCCTACATGGTATAGCTCACAGCTTCTTTGAGATACAGAAGCCGCTTCACCACGACAAGGTAGCTATCCACAAGGGGACCACTTTGCATTGACAAAAGAGCTCCCCCTCAAACTACAGGCAGACTAGCGGTCCAAGATGGAATATCCCCCATGACACAAACAAACTGCTTGTACGGCTTACTTAATGAAGATATTATCAAACTGCAGTGGTCCTTAAATGGCTACTACTAGAACTACTCTGCACCGGTTAAAATCAACCTGAAAAACTTCATAATAAAACATTTTTACACGTTTTCAAGTTGATTTTAATCATTGCAGAGTGGTTCTAATGGCGTCTGTAGCGCTTTAAGGACCGCTGTAGTTTAGTAGAAACTTCACAGGTTTGTCATGTTGTTGTGAACGAATAACATAAAAAATTATGTAAGCCATGATCTTAAAGGTAGTTTTAGAGAAAAATGTAATTTAACTGACTCTGCTTGTGTCATGGGGGATATTCCATCTTGAACTGCTAATCTGCCTGTAGCTTGAGGGGGAATAACTGTATGCTTTTGTAGTGCTTCAAAATGCTGTTGTGTTTTAAAGCACGCAGGCTGTTAATTTAACATGAGTCTAAGCTGGAGTTGGCTTCACTGTATGATTCATTGAGCTAACAGGCACATACTCTCAGGTCCTGAATGGACCATAAAGTACAAGCTCCCTTCAAATGCTCATATTTATCAGTACAGCAATAATATATTCCACAATGTTTCTTTTTGAGGTTAGAATGTATAAAGGATGGAAAGGAATAAGCAAACCATTTGAGTGGGTCAAGGATAGCAAACTCTATACAGCCATTCACTGCAAGTGTTTAAACATTAAAAGTGTTTTATATGTGTGTTGTATGTGTAAGTCCTATAAAACAATAAAATATGGACCAATTTAAAAAAAATAAGTTTCATCATTTGGTTTTCCAGAATTCTATTTGCTAATAAGAGCAGTATTGATATATCCCATGTACCTTAAGGTGAGAAATGTCTCAATAATGTGAGATCTCCACAAATACTCAATGTAGTCTTTGTTCTGTGAAAGAACTACTGAAGTCTCTTATTTACAAACTTCCATATGAAGCTAGACTTGATTATGGATAAAATAACAACCAGCCTTTATTATATTTACTATTATACGCAATAAATCTTTATGATGGGCAGAAATTATTTTGTATACTTTAACTCGCTTAGGTTTCCATTAGTCCTATTGAAAGCCTTTGCACAAAGGATTGCCACATTTAACTGAGACCGCTAAATGCTTTTCTACATGCAAAGCCATCTTCCACTTGTAGAAGTAGATAAATAAAAACAAGAATGGCAGGTTCCTGCTACAGAATAATTGCATATCATAGTTAATAAATAAGGGCTTGTATTATTTTACCTTCTAAGGATAGTTTGACCTATATCATGGCTAGTTCTTCAACTGAGAGTATTTTAAATCGGAAACTACAATGATTATTTAAAGAGCATGAAGTGTCCCCAGTTAAAATGAGCCTGTTGTGACCTTTCACATGCGGTTTGGCAGGTAATATTAATTCATCTCATTGTGTGGTCTTTCTATCTAGCCAAATCCCCCACTTCTCTTGTGATGACCTTATCAAGGAGGGGGTACTATAAGCTCAAATGAAGGCTGGTTCTTAAAGGGGCATGGACGGTTTCTGGTTTCTATGCATGTAATATACCGTACATATGCATTTATTTAAGAAGCAATTAAAAAATCTGTTTTTACTGCCTACATTTAAACAAATAGTCCTGGTTATGTGCGGTGTAGTGTCCTAGTCTATCAGGGACCATGTCTCAAAAATCATGCTCCAATATTCTGCCGATACATGGTCCCTGATAGGCTAGGACACTACACTACACATCCAGCAGAATCTGGGTCTGCATATGCAGCAATGGGCAGACCCATACAGGTACTACTTGTTTAATTTTAGGCAGTAAAAACAGAGCTTTTAATCGCGTCTTAATAAGTCAAAGCACATATAAGTAAATATATACATAGGTATATTACACATGATGTCATTAGTGATGTCAACGTTTTTTGTCACCTGAATTTCAAGACAGTGCAGCATAATTTATAACCTATAATAATGTATTTCTAATCATATGCAGCACAACAGCAGCTCTTTTACTGTGTGTGATATTCTCCTGCCAGTAATAAATATGGCTGCCTCTTTCACCTTGCAACTCTCAACCAATCATGGAGTCAAAATATCCCAGGACATGGCCTGCTATTGGTTGGGATACAAACATAAGATCCTCATTGTAAAGGAAAACTGGCAGGGGAGGAGGCAGCATCTATTCAACTTCACAGAAACCATTTTTTGTTGTCTTATATTCTGTTTAAAACAGTTTCTTTTTCTTATATTTTACAAAAAAAAAGTGTTTTATATCTAAAAACGAATGGTTATTAAACATTTGTTTTATGATGTCACTTCCATTATTAAAAAAAAGTATTTACAAATTTAAATGAAAAGTCATATTTATTTTATGACTTTTTGCAAAATGTAACTTAAAAATATGAATTTTGAAAGTTAAAACAAATAAATAAAATATTTAATTTCAACTCTTATATTCAAAGTTGCATTTGTTTTTATTCCTATGAAGATTACTTACCTGGTTGAAGATTGACTTTCCTCAGGTAAAGGCTCCTCCCTTTATGATTAAAAGGCTCCTCCCTTTATGATTAAAAGGCTCCTCCCTTTAGAACAATATGATTAAATGGAAAAGGCGCTCACCTTCCCCTCAGGCTTCTGGCCAACACATATATTGAAGTCCTCAGACTGTTAAAAGTAAGATTTTTGGACCACTGAAAATCCACTAGAACTAATACCATTTGCTTTGCTTTATCTAGCCAGTCAGTGCTCACCTGATAATTATAACATAAGCTCTGTACTACTAGTGTTAAATTATATACAATTCCCACAGCCATGGCCCATAATGTAATGTAATCTATCGTCTTATAATAACCTCCTCCCCCCCCCCCCCCCCCATCCCCCCCCCCCCCGGCTGTGATTAACTATCTCTCACAGTTGGGAGATAAACCACAAGACCTTGTCCAGTTGGTAGGAATAAATTAAAATAATGCTAGGACTTTAAAAGGGACACTGTACTGGTACTGCTATGTAACTAATAAAATTAGCAGCTGTGTACAGTGAAAGTAAGATTTTTAGACCATTGGAAATCCACTAGAGCTAATACAATTTGCTTTGCATTATCTAACCAGTCATTAGTGCTCACCAGATAATTATAACATAAGCTCTACTTTCCAAACTAAAGCTCTGTATTACAAGCCTACAATACAGACTCCCATGGCCATGACTCGTTATATGATCCATCCTCCCTCTTATAATAACCGTCTCTGGTAAGAATGATTTCGTACACCATTCAGCAGTATAAAGCTTCAGATTTCAATAATAATCTTATTAAAAAAATATGACTAATGTATTAGGTCAGGCCCAGATAAGGAGCTTTAGAGGCCCCAAGCACTTAAAAGATTTTGGTGTCTCCATATATATCTAATTCAAAATGTAAAAAAAAAATATGCATATAATTTACCTCTATTATTACAATTTTATTATAATTTTAATATTGTATATATATATATATATGCACATAATGTTTTCATATAGCCCCCTTTTTTGGAACCTGGTTCAGCTGCACCATTTGCAGTTTTGCATTATATGGTCCATGGTATAGCCACCAATGGAAAATGTCTTTGGTGCCCTCCTTCCCTTGATGCCCTAAGCGCATGCTTATTTTGCTTAATGTTTATTCCGGCCCTGCATTAGGTGATTAATTAATGCGACACAGCAAAGGACCAACTTACTGCGAAAATTAGAAGTACACATATAAATGAATATAATTACAATTGATTGATATTTAAAAATGACTTTATCTCATGTGATTAACTCTCTCTCATAATTGAGATGATAAACCACAAGAGTATGTTCTCTCATCTGGAGCCTGGACGGACTGCTGAATGTCCTGGGCGTCTGTGTCTCCCAGACCAGCTTTGGTCACAAGGTCCACTATCTGGACTATGATGGGCTCTTCAACTTGCACATCCCCAGACAGCTCTGGACAGATCTTGTTCCACACAGATTTGAGGCATTGCTGTGTCACCTCCTTCCAAGACAGATCAATGTTGGTGAAGTTGTACTTCTTCCAGAAGTCCAACACTGATTGCTTGTCCTAGCTGACCATCTGGTCAATTAGCTGCCAGAATGTGCAGTGGCAATCAACCCCTGGTTCATGAGCGATGTTGTGTTGGGTGGCAGGAACAAGATCTCACAGGGATACAGCAGGGCAGCTCAGGCAAGTTGGTAGGGTGGCTTGGGGCATTGTCCATGATGAGCAGCGTTTTCTTCCCCAGTCCCTTGCGCCTACAGTAGCGTTGCACGGAACGGCAGAAATGGTCACTGAGCCGCTCTTTGAAAATGTCCTTAGTGATCCATGCCTTCCTTTCGGACTGCCAAATGACTGGCAAGCTGGGTTTGCTTATGCCCTTCATTGCCCTCTGTATCTTGGAGTGGTAGAACGGCAATGGCTTTATCCCGAAGTCACGGCTGGCGTTCTCACCCACAAGAAAGGTTAGCCTGTCTTTGTTCGCTTTAAAGCCTGGTGCTCTCTTCTGCTCCCTGGAGATGAAAGTGTGTCTTGGCATCTGCTTCTAGAAGAGGCCGGTCTAATCCACATTGAAGACAAGCTCTCGTGGATAATCCCCTCTTTTCACTACGTCCTTGAAAGAGGCTGGAAAGGCAGCAGAAACTTTGGTGTCAGCACTTGTCGCTTCTCCAGTAATTTTAATGTTTTGGAGGTTGTTTTTTTGAATGGTCGAATCATCCTCTACTTGCTGGGAAGCTCTACGTCACATCTGGATTTTGACTCTGGATGTTGGCGTATATGATCTTCACCTTCTCCGTTATAATGGCCTGGCTCAGAGGCATGTTATGCTCATCATCTAACAGTTCATCTATCCAGATGGACAGCCTATTCTCCGTCTCTTCAAGGGCGTAGCACCCATAGCGGGGGATCTTCTTCGCTGAAGATGCAGTGCTGATAGTCGCCGAAGTTCAAATCATATCCTTGTTTTTAAGGATGGTGCGGATTGTGGAGGTTGGCAATTGAAGATCTGCCCCAATATCCACTTGCCGCTCTCCTTTCTCAAGGTGCTCCAGCATTTGCAATTTAGCCTGCTCAGATATCTGTAAAACAGTACAAAAAATACAATTAATGTAGATTTTAGTAGACAATTAGCAATCACATTATGAGAAAAAGGAAACAATAAAAATTTTCTGCACTGTACCTTGCCACTGGATGTTATCTCCAGGAATGGGGGTCCCCGCTGGCAATGGGTCTCTCAACCACGACTTTCTCTCACTTACAAAAAACAATTTAGGTAGATTTTATTAGAAAATTCACAATTAACAATCACATTATGAAAAACAATGGAACAATGACAATATTCTGTACCTTGCCAGCGGATGTTCTCGGCAGGATTTGGGGGTCCCTGATGGCAGTAACTCTTTCCAAATGTGACTCTATCTCTGTTTCCCAAAAAACCCAATAAAAGTAAAATTTTTGGACAATTAAGAATTAATTAACAATTAATTAACAATCACATTATTATAAACAAGGGAACTAATAAAATATTCTGTACTGTACCTTGCCTCTGGATCTTGCAGGTAGGATTTGGGTGTTTCTCTCTCTTTTTCTGGCACGCTCTGGCTCTCTCTCTTGTCCTGCCCCTCTTAATGTTGTGACCCTGTTAAGAGCGCTAAAAAATAGCATTATCACAAAGCAGTTCCTTAAAGGTATATGAAAGTGAGCTGGATTATGAATGTATCTGATAGAGGAGAATTAATAGTGCCGGAAAAATAAAATTGCATGAAAAAATTCCAAAGTAAACAGTTAAACCATTAGCCTGAAGTTTGCTGAATTTCTTGCTTTTGCAAAGAGTTTTCTCTCAATGTTGACACCCCCTGAAATTCCCAGGGCTAATTAGTATAACTTATATAATGTTTCTTTTTGGCCTGGGGATTGTGCAGGCATACTGAGATAGCACCTGTAGTCTGCCCTACTGTGGGAAGTCACATGATTTCAGACATTTAGCCAATCAGCATGTGCTGCATATTGGATATCTCATTAAAAATTAGATATCCATTATGCAAATTGCAGTTGCTGGGGGTGTCTACATCACCCCCCAGCACATTTATTTACATATTGCAAAAACGGTGTGCATGTTTTCATGCAATCATTTTTGCTAGGTGGGTTATGATGCATTCTACAGGATGCATTCATAACCCACCTCACTTACATATACCTTTAAGTGCTATAGTGGGGTTTACAGTGCCTTGCAAAAGTATTCAAACCACTTAGCATTTTAGCACCCCACAACCTGGAGTTAACATGGATTGTTTGAGGATTTGCATCATTTAATTTACAGAAGATGTCTTTTTTTTTTCTATTGTGAAGCAAACAACAAATAGGACAAAATAACAGAAAAAGTCAATGTGCATAACTATTTACCCCCCTAAAGTCAATACTTTGTAGAGCCACCTTTTTCGGCAATGAGCTTGCCACATCTTACCACTGGGATTTTTGCCCATTCCTCCTTGCAAAACTGCTCCAGCTCCTTCAAGTTGGATGGTTTGTGCTTGTGAACAGCAATTTTTAAGTCTGACCACAGATTTTCTATTGGATTGAGGTCTGGGCTTTGACTCGGCCATTCCAACACATTTACATGTTTCCCCTTAAACCCCTCAAGTGTTGCTTTAGCAGTGTGTTTGGGGTCATTGTCCTGCTAGAAGGTGAACCTCCGTCCTAGCCTCAAATCACGCACAGAGTGGTACAGGTTTGGCTCAGGAATATCCCTGTATTTAACACCATCCATCTTTCCCTCAACTCTGACCAGTTTCCCAGTCCCGGCTGCTGAAAAACATCCCCACAGCATGATGCTGCCACCACCATGTTTCACTATGGGGATGTGTTCTTTGGGTGATGTAAAGTGTTTTCTTTGATGGCCAAAAAGTTAAATTTTAGTCTCATTAGACCAGAGCACCTTCCTCCATACATTCTGGGAGTCTCGCACATGCCTTTTCGCAAACTCAAAACGTGCCATTTTGTTTTTTGCTGAAAGTGATGGCTTTCTTCTGGCCACTTTGCCATAAAGCCCAACTCTATTGAGCATACAGCTTATTGTCATCCTATGTACTCCAGTCTCTGCTGTGGATCTCTGCAGCTCCTCCAGGGTACCTTAGGTCTCTGTGCTGCCTCTCTGATTAATGCCCTCCTTGCCCGGTCCGTGAGATTTGGTTGGGGGCCGTGTCTTGGCAGGTTTGCTGTTGTGCCATGTTCTTTCCATTTGGTTATGATAGATTTGATGGTGCTCCTGGGGATCATCAAAGATTTGGATATTTTTTTTATAACCTAACCATGACTTCTACTTCTCAACAACATTGTCCCTTACTTGTTTGGAGAGTTCCTTGGTCTTCATGGCAGTGTTTGGTTAGTGGTGCCTCTTGCTTAGGTGTTGGGGCCTTTCAAAAAAGGTGTGTATATGTAGTGACAGATCATGTGACACTTAGATTGCACACAGATGGACATAATTTCACTAATTATGTGACTTCTGAAGGTAATTGGTTGCACCAGAGCTTTTTATGGGTTTCATAACAAAGGCGGTGAATACATACACACATGCCAATTTTCTGTTTTCTATTTCCCCCAAAAAAAGTTTTATGTATATATTTTTCTAATTTCACTTCACAAACTTAGACTATTGTGTTTCAATCCATCACATAAAATTCAGATTAACAAAACATTGAACGTAAGGCTGTAATGTAACAGAATAGGTAAAATGTCAAGGGGGGTGAATACTTTTGCAAGGCACTGCAGTTCTCAGCAAGTCTCTGACACCAAAACAGTGCTATAGCAAATTAGCGCTATGTGGGATAGCATTAAGAGGAGTATTACTCTATATATTACTAATATAGTTTCCGTTGTGTGTAAAGCTGGCTAGCGCATGCGCATTACGGAAACTATATTCAGCAATTCGCAGCTGCTCATTGCGCGCTGGGGGGGAAGACACAGTGGAGGGAGGGCAGAGGGGAAAGGAGGAGGGGAAAGAGACACCAGGGAGGGAGGATGAGGGGGGAAGAGACACAGGGGAGAGAAGGAGGAGGGAGGGAAAAGACACAGGGGAGGGAGGGAGAGAAGAGGGGGAAAGAGACACAGTGGAGTGAGGGGGATAGAGACACAGGGGAAGGAGGCGGAAAGAGACACAGGGGAGGGGGGAGAGACACAGGGGAGGGAGGGGGGGAAGAGACATGAAATATTATGCCGTCATTTATGACAGGCAAACGACTAGTCTATATATAATCTTTTGATCCACCATCCCATTTAAACTTCCTATGTATTCAAAGTCTCCTCCCACTTTAGAAAGTTGACCACTGGAAACTAAAATGGTAGATTCCATAGAAGTATAATGGCATATAAAAGATAGTAACAATAATAGGTGGCAATTTTTTTTTTTTTTTACATACTAAAAACATGTTGCTGATTTTCCAGTGACGTTCTTCAAAAAGGTGCTTTTCCAACACAGTAGTCCTTTAAGTTTAAAGGACCACTTTATTGATCTAATAGAGTGGTGTATAAAAATAGATAGGGCCTGAAAAGAAAAAAAACTTTATTATTTAAACAATGAATTACTATTTTTTATTTATGCACCGCAACAGTATGCGCCCCATATCTCTCCACCCCCTGAATTAGGTATTGTCTCTGAAGTGGGAGCCACCCAGAGGGGAATACTCTCTCAGACATACTGTACTTGCAGTATGATAGTGGGAGATGACTACAAAGTGTATGTGTGTACATTGCTAGCAGCTTATGTTACACCCCTGCCTCCTACTAATGTGTGTTTTACAAAGTGGTCTCCAAATGTTTTTAGTTTGGTACTTTCCCTCTGGGCAGCTCCCACTCTAAAGACAATGCATCATCCAGATGGCAGAGAGATCTGGAGCTTACACAGTCTGGGGCATGATTTAAAAAAAAGTTATTTATTGTTTAAATGTTCAGTAATAGTTTAATAATTTTTTTTTGTTTTCTTATCTGGCAACAGCTAAATATTTTTTACAGAGCCCTTTATAACACCACTAAAGTGGTATTTAAATGCTGAGCATTCTCTCTGGAGCGGGAGCCAGACATCTTGGAAAGCGAAGTTCGATAGGCCCTAGGATGCCTTGCTGATAACAAGGCTGCAGAAGTGGATGGAATCCCAATTGAACTATTTAAAATCCTACAGGATTATGCTATGAAAGGGTTGCTTGCCTTATGCCAACAAATTTGGAAAATCCAACAATGGTTAATAGACTGGAAAGGGTTAGTCTGCATCCCAATCACCAAAAAAAGGCAAGAGTGCTCCAATTATCAAACCATTGTACTCATTTCACATGCAAGCAATGTAATGCTTAAGATTCGATAAGCTCAGCTCCAACAAATATATGGAACTGGAACTGGACTGATGCTGGTCAAATATATAGTGTTATATTTATTCTTAAAGTGACATGGAAATTGCAGACATGAATCTACACAAATGTAATTACCATTGGTTGTTAACACAAAATTGTTAGTGGAATTGTATTTTAAGCATAACTGATCTATAAAAGGGCATTACTTAAAGCCTATCATGGTGGACAGCAAGCCCACGGAGGGCTTTAGGAACACTGAATCATGTCTCACCTTTATCCACCCGAGCCTGGTGAGTCCCTCTGCTGCCCAGAAGAGGCAGATGAACATTGTGGTATCTTGTGGGGGGGCAGCAGCTATCCATCCCCTTAGCCTAGGTAAATTTTGACTGGGGCACGGCAAGTGCATGAAAGATGTGGGAGTCATGATCAGACTCCCCATGGATGTATTGTTGGGGAATAACTTGGGTACGCATGGAGTGTCGTTATGTGGACATGATTACTTGGAGCCAAGCCAAACTGGCCACCAACATAAAGACACAAGAGGAATCGGCCCAACCTACAGTAAGCCAGATGCCACTGGGGAAAGGTTAGAGCCATGGGTAGACCTGACTGAGTTTAAACAGGAGGTAATGCAGGATGCTGCTTTAGGGATGGGTAGGGTTAGGGCACTGACTGGGGTGACAAGACCTGAGAGGGATAGGTATATTTGGGAAGGTGACCAGTTGTACTGGGTGATCGATCCACAGAGGCCTTGGATGACCAGGCAGCCCTGTTAGCCATTGCCCATCTGTGCAGGAGAGCTGCAGTGCATCTACAAAGATCTGAGATGCCCCAATACGATGAAGCAGAGATCTGCACAGTAAATTTACCCCAGTGGATGTTATACTTTGCTGGTTTTGGCTTTCATCCACCACAAATTTGCGTGTCCTGAGGTTGTCACAGTGCTGCTACTATAAGGAGTGGAAGTGTCCTGGTACACCTGCTCACTGTAATGGAGTGATTCTATCAGCGAGACATTGGTCATATTTTCTTCTTAGCAGAGCACCAGGGCAATTAGCGAACTTGCCCAGGCCTTTTATTGGCCTAAAGTATCACAAGATGTCACTAGTTTCTGTGCCTCGTGTGAAACTTATCAGTGCTTTGTGGCCGCGGGCGAGTACCGTGGGCTCCCCTGCAACCCATGCCCGATAAAGAGATTACCTTCCACCAGTGCCTGTAGATATAATTGGCCCCCTTGCCAAGCGTAGTAAGTCACTCAAGACATACATACATACTCACAGTGGTGAATTATGCCACCCGATATCTGGAGACTGTAGCTCTTGGCAACATTATGGCAGCAACGATGGCTGATGCCTTGATAACCATTTTCAACCAGGTTGAATTTTTTTTTAGATCAGAGTAACCAGTTTATAGCTGAGCTGACCCAGCAGTTGTGGCAGAAATGTGGAGTAACATAGCTGAGGTTAACTCCCCAGACCAATGCCTTATAGGAGAGGTTCAATGGCACACTGAAGGATATGATTAGAGCCTTTGTAGATAAGGAGGACTGGGAAAAGTTGCTTGCCTACCTCCTCTTTGCCTTTTGCACAGGCAGCCATTTATCCTGAGTTTTTGGAAGGGAACCACTAGGGATAGTAACTCCCCATAGTGCCAAATGGACTCAGAGATAGGCTGTAGACAGACTGGGCTAGTCAAAGAGCATCTATTGGCACCCCATGGAAAGCAGAAGTGTTGGTAAGATTAGAAAGCCTGGGCTAGGGAATTCTTGGTAGGCCAGCAGATATTGATGTTGGTACCCAATCCCCAGAATATATGATAGCCAAAGCCGTGGATGAGCAACAGCTGATTTAGAGGGCGATCCACATGAATCAGAATCCCTAAGTAAAGGCCATTAGCTTGCCAGGAGGGGAAGATTTTGTAGATGGGTTACTAAAAGACACCCTTGCCTCTGCTGAACCTTCCTGTTTTCCTTATCCTGCTGACTTGTTCCATGACCAGTGAAAGTACCGGTTAAAGTGGTCCACAAGGTCCTTACTAATGGCATTCCGCCAGTGAAGCCGACCTCTTATAGGGTCCCCAAAGGCTAATATAAGATGGGATTACTGACGCTTAGGCTGGATGAACTGCAAGATAGGCTAGGCTGGGCAAACTTTGTGCTCACTCTGGACTTGTGTAGGGGCTGCTGGCAGATCCCACTTGCTGAGAGGGCTAATGAGAAGTTAGTATTCCTCACCCCATTTGGGCTATACCAATTTATGGTTATGCGTTTTGAGTTGAAAAATGCCCCTTCCATGTTCCAATAACTTGTTGACAGGAATTCACCCATGATTACCAGGATGACATTGTCATATTCAGTCATACTTGGCAGGAACATGTGGACCACCTAGTCATGGATGGGTATCGAATACAGCAATTAGGGCTGACCATTCACTCTGACAAGTACCAGTTTGCTAGGGGGGAGGTGTAGTACCTAGTACCAAGTATGAAAGGGGAGGGTCCGGCCAGAGCCAGCCGAGATAGCCTTGATAGAGCAGTGGCCTACAGTTCTGGGTGCTGCAGGGTATTGTTCTTAGATTGTTCCCCATTACCATACTCTGGTAAAAGCCACCAAAGAACCTCACTAGAAAGAAATGCCATGGATGATCCAGTGGTTCCCCAAATGTCAGAAAGCCTTCCGGGACCTGAAGGCTGCCCTAAGATCCCACCCCATCCTAGTTGGTCCAGACTGCTCTCCCCCCTTTTTGGTCCAGACCGCAGCTTCCACATATGGCATCTGGGCTGTTTTTTTAGTCAGGTGGATGCCCAGGGTGAGGAGGACCCCATTGCATACCTGAGCCACAGCCTGTTGAGAAGGTGTACCTGGCATTTGTCTGTGCCCTAAAGAAAATACAGCTCTACCTTTTTGATAATTCATGGATGTCACAGAATACATCTCATTGTGCAGGCCAGGGACAATAGTCACCTTTTGAGATAAAGCCTAGCCCAGCAAACTCATAACTTTACTATGAGATACAGGCAGGGTGTAGCTCATCAGAAAGCTGATGGTCTCTCCAGTCAATTTGATCCCCGTGACCCGCTCTTGAATAGCCTGGTGAAATAGTTGGTGAAATAATAACATTTACAGTGGCTTTTAATTGTTAAAGTCTTATCATTATAAACATATACCAACGTATTCTTCTTCTTTATCACCCGCACTATGAGATTTACTTAATGGCCATAGATAAAAAGATTTAGAGTAAGAGAGCACCTAGCAGTAATTGTTAGTATTATTATCATTAATAATATATATTTATTATTATTAAAAGTATTCATTTATATGTATACTTTTTATTTCTGAAGTAACTGGGCCCTTTAAGGAGAATTCTCCCTGTATAGAGATCTGTGTCACCTCTTTTCTTTCCTCGAAGACTGTATCTGGATAAGTTTGCTCAATATTTTCTTAGTGCTGTTGATAAGAATTCCTTCTGTGCAGAGTTGGACTTCTCTGGATGTCTGCTCAAGAGTCATACTGACAAGAATTAACTCTAACTCTGGATCTTGAGGACTGGATTGCTCTGTATTGTTAAATTTATATACGTAGTCGCATTCTGATGACGTCACAAGACAGGCCGCATTGCTGAGCCGCCACAGGTTCAGCGTGGAACGCTACAGACTCCATGTTCATGCTCTGATTTACTATTAATGGAGCACTGAAGCAGACTATACTATATCTCATTGCTATATACCTGTCAAGAAAGACGTATCTTTGTGGGACACCAATGTATATACTCTGTAATTCTGTAAATAACAAACTACTAAATAAAACGAACATCATATAATAAGTTATAGGGTATGTGAAGATCCTATAGAACATAATAGAGGTATTATAAAAAATGATTTGCACTGTGTTGCATTAACCTTCAATTTATCAAGATTGCACTACAGATAATTTTTGCGCACTATTTAAAGTGAGACTAACATTTTCAGTTAGTGAATAAGATATCATTGTTAACATAATTCATGGTCACATTTATAAGTATGCACTTTTCTGCACATAGTGTTATTGCACAGAAAACTGCTATACAAGGTGAAATTTGCACTTTTTACATTATACTTCCTACTGTTGATAAGTATGTATATAAATAAATTGGCATATTAGCACTTTTTCACGGTTCATTTCTAGGTATAGAAAAAGTATAGAAAGTTTTTACAGGCAGGAATAGAGAGCAACTGACGGGTCCTATTCCAAACTCTGTCACACAAAGGGGTTAACTTTTATATGTTCGGTTACAACTAATTTACAGAGTTTTTATACTTGGAGACATGCTTACCCTGGCTATATCTCAATTCTGAGTTACCATTAGAAATCATCATATTCAGAGCGCCTAAATTTGTGTTTTTAAGAGTTTTATATGGCGTTGTTTGTGTTTTTATATATGATATGTTTTTAATATTACTATTAAAGAATGTATTTAAACTTATTTTGTGGCCTCTTATTGGATTTCTACACTAGGTTACTTATACCATTAATTGTTTCTCTCTGGTGTGAAAGGTCCTTCTAGTTCTTTTGGTGCTCTTTTTCTTTTTTCTTTCTTAGATCTCTATATATGTTTACTCTGGATCTTGAGGACTGGAATCTTCTATACTTTTATGTTTACTGCTATTGTGCAGAACTCCTGGCTCGGTCCCTCGAGAACTGTGTCTGGAGTTACTCTGTAGTGTTGTTAGGTTTTCGTGCATTCTCTCCATGAAGAGATTTGTAAATCCGGAGTCTGGGGGGCATACCGCATATAGTATAAAAATACCACACAACTGCTCTCTACACATAAACACACATATTGAAACATTTTTGGGGGAAATTGTTCCCCTCGTTCCCTCCAGTTCCTGAGAACTGGACGGCTCTATCACATATAATAGTTGTCAAACTGCGAGACGTCTTCACACTCTGCGTGGTGCGTTTGCGTTAGGCGATGAGCTCCGCAGGCGATCATCGCTTGTGAGCCTTGCAAAGCGAGGCGAGCTGTTAAGGCAATTAAACATGCGGGACTTAGCCACAAAACAATTAGTAAACACACAATTGCATTAGCCTTCAAGCTCTTGACAAACGGCACAGGGGAACAGGCAGGACGTCTGGGAGTGAGGTGCAACGTGAATTTAAGCTGATTTTGACGACTTTCACCACACGAAAATCGCCTAAGCGAGGGAAAAAAATGTCCGCCCCCCCAAAAAAAACTAGGATACACGACCCCTGGCTGCGCAAAACACTGCCAAATGCGTAGCACATTCACACAGCAATGAACGACATACAAAATACACTATTACAAAATACGGAAAAGGCTTGCGAGACGCGTAACACATTAACAATATTACCAATCTACAATGGAACTTTACAGAACTACACCAACGGATTTCCTTCGCGCACACAAACAATTTATAATGCACATTTGGGACGTTCATTACACTTTATCATCAGAGCACCAACACTCACTGTACATTATATGGTGACGGAAAATATAAACAGATTGTTAGCTCTTCAGGCTATTGATTGCTGGATATATTAATTACAAAGATGTAAAGTATATTAATTTATTCAAGAAATAATTAATTAATTATTGATTAAGTAAACATAGATGAATATATATATCTCTTTATAATGAGTGACAGAGGAGCAAAAATAGACGAGACGAGAGGCTCGCCATGAGCGCCGAAGGCCCTCACAGTACAAAAATGTTTGCATTGTGTGTCAAACAGCATTCCCATGGCTTTAAATTGTATTGCCCCGTCATTTTTGACGGGCAAGTCACTAGTATTTTTATATTTAGTGCTATTGTGTAGAATTATTTCTGTACAGAGCTCTGTGTTTCTTGTTTCCTTCCCTCGAGGATTGGATTTGCTCTATAATGTATACTGAGGATTATTGTGGAGAATTCCCACTACACATAGCTATGTATCACCTAGGTTTGTCCCTCAATGACTGGACAACTCTGTAAAATTATATCTAGTGCTCTTTTTGAGAATTCCCTCTGTGCAGAGCTTTGTATCTCCTGGCTCTGTCCAATGAGGACTGGACCGCTCTGTATATTTATATTTAGTGCTCTTTTTGGGAATTCCCTCTGTGCAGAGCTCTTTATCTCCTGGCTCTGTCCCTCGAGTACTGGACCGCTCTGTATATTTATATGTAGTGCTCTTGTGGAGAATTCCCTCTGTGCAGAGCTTTGTATCTCCTGGCTCTGTCCACTGAGGACTGGACCGCTCTGTATATTTATATTTAGTGCTCTCATGGAGAGTTCCCTCTGGGCAGAGTTCTGTATCTATCTCCTGGCTCCCGGACAAGCTATGACCACATCCACTTTTAACTTGTGTTCAGTAAGTAAAGAACGTATTGTCCACAATTCCCTGGCAGAGATGGCAGTGACTCATTACAATGACTGCGTCAGCTCTGAACAAACACCCGGACTGTACACGTTACATGCTTCAGAGAAGCAGAGTATTAATCACTTGTAATTTGCAGTGCTCCTGGGCTGGGGAGTAAGAGTATGTGCTGGGACAGAACAAGAATTACTATATTGTACAGACATATTTAATTACACTAATTGTTCCATTGAATTGAAAAGACACAATAGTTTTGGCTAACTGTGATGTGGACACCATATCCAATCACATCATACAAAAGTATATATTGCATATAATAATAATAATAACGATAATGATAATGTACATATAGTAAAATACAGAAAACAATGCATGTAAAGTTGTGTAATTGAGCAACTATGAGTATATAATGATGCATGCATACTTACACCCTATGTATATCAATGCATATACTTGTATGAGAAATAAAGAACTATAATACACATATAGTCTACCCATTCTATCCACCTCATGATGACCCTATGCTTATGCCAAGCTGGCTTGCATTCCTTTATTATGTGTGTATCTCTAAAACCACTACTGGAAGGCTGTTCCACTTATCCCCTGTCCATCTGCAAAGTAGTACTTCAGCACATTACTCTGAAATACTTCTTCTTGTATTGCTCTTTTTCTAAAAGATAACCCGCCGCCCCCCCCATCAAAGAATAAAAACTTTATTAAATCCTTTGTTGTATTTGAAAGTTTTGATCATGCCACCCGTTTCCTTTCTGTTGTCTAAATTGTTTCTAGTTTGTTAATATAATCTTGGAAATAGGGTCTGCAGAACTGGACACTGTAACTTAGGTTAGATTTGACTGGAGATCTATAGAGCGGAATTAATACCTTTTTATGATTCTTCTTCTGATACAAATAATCGGCTATAGTAAGTATATATTTGACATTTCTATTTTTTGTGCCCTAAGTGCATTTGTTTTTGTTTAGTCATACAGTTTCCGTGTTTCAAGCTCATGCTCATTGCTTCGATTACCACATCTGCTGCCCTCTTCTTTATGTGCATTCAATCGTTCCTAGCATCAGAATCTTCTCTAGGTAATCCTATCTTCTCATGATAAGGACAAAATATATAAGCTTAAACCTCATGATCAAATCCTCCAATTCAAAGGTGTCAGTTCTATGGCACTCAGCCGACTTTAAGATGCAGCACTCATATCCGTACGTTATTATTGGGAATAGTGCAATATATTTACTTTTTAATAACTTCTCCAGACCTCCCATAGCTTTTCACCCGAGAAGCAAAGTTCTTTAAATTTCATTTAAGTCACCATCTGCAGAGATCTTGGAGCTCAGGAAAATATAATCTGTCACTTCCCCATCTATTTGCCAGTAACTGAGATTTCTGTTTGCCATGATCTTTGTCTTTTTAAACTTGAGCAGCAGGCCGACTTTTGTACTCTCGTCATTTACCATCATCAATAAGTCCTTTAGTTCCTCCTCACTTTCAGCCATCAGCGCAGTATCCACTGCGTATCTGAGGTTGTTGATATTTCTTCCAGCAATATTGTTTCCTGCTTGGATTCATCCAGCCCGGCCTTGAATATGATGTATTCCTTGTATAAATTTAATTAAAAAGGTGACAATATACATCCTTGTGGCACACCTTTCCCGATCTTGAACCATTCAGTTGTCCCATGTTCAGTTCTGACTGTGGCTTCTTGGTCTACTTACAGATTCCTCTGGGCGGCAGATGAGATGATCTGGTACTCCCATCTTTTTGCCACATGCTGTATTGGTGTGATCCACACAGTCAGAGGCTTTAGAACAGTCTATGAAGCAGAAGTAAATGCTTTTCTGGAACTTTTTTGCTTTCTCTATTATCCATCGGACATTGGCAATTTGATCTCTTGTGCCTCTTCCTCTGTGGAACCCGGCTTGCACATCTGGTAGTTCTCGGTCCATATATTGTTGGAGTTGAGCTTGCAGGATCTTAAGCATTACCTTGCTGGCATGTGAAATGTATGCAATTGTTTGTTACCTGGAGTACTGAACACATTCACAGCATCATATTGTATGATTTTCAACAGTTCATTCCATCAACTCCATCAGCCTTGTTATCACGAAGGCTCCTTGGGGCCCATCTCACTACACTGATCAAGATATCTGGCTCCAGCTCATTGGACAAACTATTGAGGTTATCAGTGATGTTAAGATCCTTGCTGTATAGATCTTCTGTGTATTCCAGTAATCTCTTCTTTATCTGATCTTCTGTTAAGTCCCTACCATTTTTTTGTCTTTTATCACAAAAACTTTGGTATGAAAGGTGCTTTTGAGATCCCCAGTTATTTTGAACAGATCTCTTGACTTACCCATTCTGTTATCTTCTTCGATCTCTTTACATCGCTAATTACATAATTTCTTCTTGTTTCTTCTTGCTCTCCTCTGAAATTCTGCATTCAGATGGACAAATATTTTCTATCTCCACTATATTTCACTTTCCGTCTTTCCTGGGCTACTTTCAAAGTCTCATCAGACAACCAATTTGCCTTCCTAGTTTTCTTTCTTTTGGGATTATTTTTGGTGCTATTTTCTGGATAATATCAAAAACTTCTGTCCAAAGTTCTTCATGCAAGTCTAATACCTTTAATAAATTCTTTACCTCCATTGCACATTCACTGGGGATATTACAGGGTTAAGTCACATTTTTATGACCACCGCCTACTTTTGACATCAGCAGCACATAGCCAATAAACCCTCGTTACCCATGCTGACAAGGGTTCATCGTCAGAAACAACTTCAATTTGTACGACAGTACTGACATTGGACCTCTTCTGATTGGCAAAGGGTTGCCTTATTTGATGAGTCCCATTTTCTGCTCCATCGACTGGATGGACTTTGGCGTGTCAGGTGCAAAACCTTCGAAAACAAACCCTCTGCAACAATTGTTGGAGGAACACAAGCTGGTGGCAGCGTTATGGTCTGGGGAATGTTTTCTTGGCATTGTCTGGGTCCACTCATAACTCTGAAAGGCACTTTCAATTGATTGGGTTATTTATTCATCCTTCATCCTTGCAGATCAAGTACACCCATACATGTTGACTGTCTTCCCTGGAGTGGATGGGATCTTCCAGCAGGACAATGCAACATGCCCTACTGCCAGAATTGTCTGGCCTCCAAATTCCACTTGAACCCCATTGAGCACCTGTGGGACCACCTCGATCTCCATGTTCGCTACATGGAAACTCCACCACACACTCTTCAGCAGCTATCAGATGTACTGCAGTCTGCATGGCTCCAGATACCCCTGTATCTTATTGACTTACTATAACGCTGTCTAGCTGCTGTCCGTGCTTCACAGGCCGGTTATTCGGGATATTAGCTCATGGTCATAATAATTTGACTCAATGTTTGGTCTGCTAATTTTCCCTCTTTTCCTTAATTTAATTCTGAATTTTACAGTAACAAGCTCAGGCCCCAGTCAGCTCCAGGTCTTGTTGTTGCTGACAGTATAGAGCTCCTCCATCTTTGGCTACATAGCATATAGTCAATCTGATTTCTATGTTGGCCATCTGGTAATGTCCATGTATAGAGTTATCTCTGAAACTGTTGGAAGATGGTGTTTATTATGACCTGAGAATTATCTTGTCAGAATTCTACTAATAACTGATCTGCTTCAAGGTCAAACTTCCAGGTATCTTTTGGTTCCCTTCTGTAGCATTCAAATCTTCTATGATGAGAGTAACATGTATTTATCAGCATTAAACTATAGCATGTATGTGTATATATTCCTGTTGCGTCTGTATATATAAGCATTGAAAATTGACTACTACTTCTACCAGAGAGAGAATGCGATAGACATAGAGAGACAAGGAAAAGAGAAAGAGAGAAATTTTATATAAGATTGTAAGGCAGGTAATGGTGTTTGGTTGAGACATTAATTTTGTTGGTGTTCCGAGATGCTTCAGCGCTCATTGCCAGCAGCTAAGGCCCTTGCTTCGCAAAAAGCAACCTATATGTATACAGCACAACTCATAAAACATTTTTTTTTATTAATATGTAAAAATCCCGCCAATTATTGCGTTGACACCCCCAGGGGTGTCTACACAACTTCCTGATCCCCACCCAATCAGCATGCAGCATCCGGGGAGCAATATTAACCCACTATTTACCTGGTCTTGTTTGCTCAGCCAATAGTAAAGCAGTGTTGTCAGCCTCCCAGTCACTGCTGGGATATGACTCATCCCTGCTTCCTGTATATTCTGTGTGGTGTTGTCATAGCAACTAACGTAGTGCTATGTCTCAAATCTTTCATCTAACCAGATTGGCCCAAACAAATTATGGAGGGGGTGTTAACCTAAATTTGAAACTGTCAGAAATTACAATAGATTTTGCTAACTTCAAGGTAAGTGTTTAAATGTTTATTTTGATATTTTTTCATGCAAACATTTTTTTTTTCATGTACTATTAATTTTTCTCTATCAGATTCATTCATAATCCAGGAAATTTAGATATCCCTTTAATAAAAGTTGAAAAAAAGGTTCCCTGGTGTTCCAGTGGTTAGGATTTGGTGCTTTCACATCTGCAAAGTGGGTTCAATCCCAGTCAGGGAACCAAGAGGTTGCACCACCCTAAAGCCATGCAGGGTTGGGCCTAGTCAGTACTTGGATGGGAGACCACCTAGGAATACCAGGAGCTGTATGCTGTGGCCCACTGGAGAAGGATCTGGCAACCCACTCCAGTATCTCTGCCATGAATATCAAGTGGATCAGCATGGTGTTTTGTGGTCCATAAGGTCACAGAGGCTTGGACATGACTAAGTGATGCAAACACACAATAAGAGAGAGAGAAGGAGGAAGAGAGAGAGAGAGAGAGGAGGAGGAAGAGAGAGAGAGAGAGAGAGAGAGAGAAGGAGGAAGAGAGAGAGAGAGAGAAGGAGGAAGAGAGAGAAGGAGGAAGAAAGAGAGAGAGAGAGAGGGAGGAAGAGAGAGAAGGAGGAAGAGAGAGAAGGAGAAAGAGAGAGAAGGAGGAAAAGAGAGAGAGAGACAGAGAGATTGCCTGTTATTATTATCTTTATTTGTAACGCGCTGTACAGGGGTTAAGTACATGGCAAAAACTAAAAAGTTAACACCTTATAAAGAATGGAAGGCCCTGTTTTTGAGCTTAAAATCAAGATTGAAAACTCCCAAAGTTACAATCTAAGGGTTTAGGTGAGATACAAGAGGGTGACAAATGCAAGATGGCAGTGTGAAAGCTATTTATTTAGTCAAGTGGAGGTGTCTGTGTGTTGTACTGTAGGTTGTGGGTGTAAGTCTTAAGCTGTCTGCATGAGTTAAACAGGAAGACTTTTGTTGGAAATATTTGAAAGGTTTCAGTGAGTATAAACAGAACTTTTTTAAGCAGTGATTAATTAAATGGTGTCTAGATATGTAAACAAACATTAAGGTAGTTTATTTCAGTATTAAAACAAGGAGCCTTCCATATCCTTTCAAAAAAAGAAACAGGTGCTTTCATTTTTATCTAGTAAATTATATTTTACTAGAACCAGGGGAACCAACCTTTTGAATTCTGTTCACACATACTCATCTGAGAGGGATCATAGATGCTGATAAGATTTGTTTAAGTTCTACTGATAAGCTGCCATGTTGTTGGGGCACTTAACAATAGGACTAAGTAGAAGTGTGTTTCAGAGTTTCCAACAAGGATCTGATAACACTTTCCCAAACTAAAGATGTCATATAATATTAAGCAACAGACAGATGTACAAGTTGCCAGTGGCCTTCATTGTGTTATTGAAGCACCATGCTGATCAACTTTGTATTGATGGCAGAGATACTGGAGTGGGTTGCCAGTTCTTTCTCCAGTGGGCCATGGCATACAGCCCCTGGCTTTCCTAAGTACTGACCAGGCCTGCATGGCTTCAGGGTGGTGTGACCTCTTCATTCCCTGACTGGATTGGAACCCAGGTTGCAGTAGTGAAAGCACCAAATCCTAACCACTGGACAACCAGGGAACCTCCCTTCCTTCTCTCTACACATACTCTAAACTCAACGACTTCTGCCTCTCCATCCTACTGGAACACCCATCACTAAGTATATTAGATGATATTTATCTTACTCCTGAGCTAAGCAATATCTCACATGTTTTGGGCCATCACATATTGCTTCAATTCACAACCCACATGAATGTTCCATTACTATGCACATTTGGGTTTTAAGAATATGAAATCACTCCTATATAGTCATTTCCACTTCTTTCTTTCTCAACCATTGCAATGGCCACTCTCCAAGAAAAGGCAGCGATGAAGAGGGAGGCAGGCCAGGCAACAATCACCTGTTCCTTCATTTGTTTTTTTTTCCCCTTTTCTCCTTTCAAATTCCTGTAATCTACCATCAAATGCAGCACATCCTTTAAGTTTCACTCCAGTCTTCCCTACTTGATGTGCTCAAATATAATAAACCACAGCTCTCCTGCATTCATTATCATCTCTTACCAATGGCCATTCATATTTTCCACACTAGCCCTCTTGCTATAATGTTCTCTTTCCACTTTGACAATGGACTTTCTCTTCGACCCACACAATGGCCGTATCATGCATTAGGCAATGTTGGCATTAGCCTACATGCGCATTTCTAAGAGGGGCACCTCATTATTGCACTCAAATTAGTTGTTATCTTGAATTGAATCCTGGGCTCTCCAATATCAGCCGTGACCATGCAGAGAGTGTGGAGGAAGGAGGAGAAGCCAGAAAGGAAGTGACAGGGAGCTATGGAGGTCCTAGTGCAGCAAAAGGGAGGATCAGGAGCGGTGGAAACGCTGGTGCAAAGCACCGTGGCCCCGGCCTTTTGGGGGCCCCAGTGCCATCTAATTAGGTGTTTTAAATATTTGCTATCAGGGTTTTTTTTATCTCCATCACCCTGGCCCATGCCCCCTTGGGCCCCCTAACACACACTAGGTTCCCCCGTTGCTTACTCTGATCTGCTGTAGTCATTTGATGCTCTTTCTGCTCCTCTCCTGCTGGTGTTTCTATCTTCTGAGGCAGAGAGTTCCAAATTATGTCACATGACCTTCTGTTAAAGGGGTGGCCAGGGGCTCCAGAAATTTTTATCCAGCCCTGCCCACACCCTCTCCTAAAACCAAGTAAATCAAACGCCTAGAAAGTAGCCCAAGGCCAGTAAGATGCTGGGAAATATTGAAGGCACATGAGGAAGGAGGCGGCAGAGGCAGAAATAGAGATTGAGTCCTTGAAGCAATGAACATGAGCTTGATGGAGCTCAGAGGAGAAATGTCTTTTATTGAACTGCAGTGGCCATTTAAATTAAATAATTCCTTCTAAAAAAAAAAACATTTCCTGTCACTGATTTATTGATTACTGCAATAGTCTCATAATTAGCACTCATTCTATGTTAGTAAACATGTGCCTAATAGGTTTCTTTGTGGTCCAGTGGTTAGGATTTGGTGCTTTCCCCACAGTGCCCTGGATTTGATTCCAGTCAGGGAACCAAGTGGTCATACCACCCTGAAGCCACACAGGGTTGGGCCTGGTCAGTACTTGGATGGGAGACCATCTAGGTGTAGTTGTACTGTAGCCCACTGGAGAAGGAACTGGCAACCCGCTCCAGTATCTCTACCATGAAAACCAAGTGGATCAGCATGGTGTGTTGCGGTTCATGAAGTCATGGAGAGTCGGACTGATCGACGCAAACACATTTCACAAACTTGTGCCTACTTCTATCCCATTTACCGTCTACCTAGTGCTGTACCTTATTTCAAGAAACCCCTTTCACACTTAGACTCTAAGCTATTAATTCCCCAATAACTTCCAGACAGGCCATGATTTCAGTTTAACACTATGTGAATACATGTGAGGTAATTTTAGGCCTGTGAAATACTAATTGCCTCACTTTGTGTTCACACAGAGTTAAACCTAAATCATTATCTGTCTAGGGGTCCTTGCGATGAGAGAAGGAATCACTGCTCTAAGTCTTGAAATATACCATGAGCTTCAAATATCCAGGGCAACATAGAACCACTGGCGACACCCACTTTTTCCTCCACCTTTGGAGTCCCTGTCCCTAGGATGCCATGCACTAAACCCTTTGTTCTCATGCTCCCCACTGTTACTAGAGCATCTTGCTCCAACTAAAGTGATAAATATGCATCACTAGTTGCCAGAAGGACTTACCCTCCTTTGTTGAATAAAATAAAATAATTTGTTGTGTATGAGAATGTGATGGAATAAACAAGCGTATACAGTAGGCATAAAAAGTCTACACATCCTTATTGAAATTGCAGGTTTTTGTGATGTTAAGCCAGGAATCAAGATAAATCATGTTGGAAATGTTTCCATCTTTATTGTAACCCTAAAACTCAAGAGAAAAATAAATAGATGATCATTAGGAAGTATAATTGAAAAAAAAGTCTAAGATCTCAGTTGCATAAGTGTGCACCCCCTTTTATAAAGGGCTCTGTAGCTATATTCAGAGTTCATCAATGGCATTAAAAGACAAGCCCAAAGGCAAGTAGCATACATCTGACATCAATGAGAGTAACCCCAAACAAAAATATATATTCATTTATCTTTATATTTGCATTAGTTGCTTATCCTGTAGAGTTCATGGTCACATCCTACTGAGGTGAGGATTTCTGGCTTTACCGTATAAAAAAAAAAAAAAATCAATGTGTGTAGACTTTTTATATCCACTGTATGTTAAGAGGAATTGTTTTGTGGGATAAGAGAGGATCACGGAATTATGGGCCCTATTCTATTGCCCAATTTGTAAATTTATATACACATAAAATCACTCTTAATATTGCCGCATGTTCTATTAACTACTATATTAACTACTCACTATCTGATTACGAGTTACCCACCTACAATCACTTCGGGCCAGTAAAAGATGCAAAACCAGCCTTAGAACTCCATTGGTTCTAGCACAGCTCAAATATTACAAGCACTAAATAAAGTTACACAAAATCAATATTCTATTAGAGCTAGATTGCAAATAAAGTCTAACCCGCAACTGAAAAAAGTATCAAGTTTCTGTCAAAAATATTGCTAAATAGGGCTCACAAGGGTTTTTTCAAATACTTATTAGAGCTGTAACAGCAATTAAACACACAATACTGTGCGTTAAAAGCATGGGAAGCCATGGAAAGACATTAGAATTAATTGCAGAACAGTCTCAAACCCACAAATATGCAATCACATATAATAGTTGTCAATCTGCGAGTTGTGGTCACGCTTGCGGCCCATAGGGCCGCAACTGCGAACCTCGAAAAGTGAGGCAAGCCGTTGAGGCACGCAGTGGGACTTAGGCCGCAATGAGGCACTCATTGCAGCCGTAGACGCGGGACTTAGTTTGTGCTCATCCTGAGACACGCAGGGCTTGGAAAAAATTACGGCTCTTATGACTTAGGACCCAAAGCACGTAGATGGACTGCGGGGCTCGAAAAAATACGACTTTAACAACCGAACCACCAAACTGGAATAACATGAAAAAACACACAAATATGCCTCAAATTCACATACACACAGCACAGGGGTAGAGCCAGGGAGTAGAGATGTCGCGAATAGTTCGCCAGCGGACTGTTCCCGGCGAACATAGCATGTTCGCGTTCGCGGCGAACTGCGAACATATGCGATGCTCGATCTGCCCCCTATACTTTATCATTGAGCAAACTTTGACCCTGCAACTCACAGTCAGCACACATTCCAGCCAATCAGCAGCATACACTCCCTTCCAGACCCTTTAACCTCATGGACAGCAGCCATTTTGGAATCATAACTAACTTGCAGTCTTACTGAGAGGAGGCTGAGTGTAGGTGATACTGCATCAATAGGGAAAACCATAGCTAGGCTACTGTACACAGTGTGCAATACAGTCCTGAAGGACTCTTTTGATCTCTGCTGCAAGGACACCCCTGTGTCTCTTCCCCCCTTATCATCATCCTCCCCTCACCTTAGCACCCAACCCTAACACCCCTCACACTTATCCATAACACCCATCAACCTAACACCTAACACCCCTCACACTTATCCCTAAGACCTAACACCCCTCCCACTTATTCCTAACATGCCTCACCCTAACACTCCTTACACTTATCCTTAACACCCCTCACCCTAACACCTAACCCTAATACCCCCTCACACTTATCTCTAAGACCCCTTACCCTAACACCTAACCCTAACATCCCTTACCCTAACACCCATCACACTTATCCCTAACACCCCTCACCCTAACACCTAACCCTAACACCCCTCACCCTAACCCCCCTCACACTTATCCCTAACACCTAACATCCCTCACCCTAACACCCCCCACACTTATTCCTAACACCCCTCACCCTAACACCTAACCCTAATACCCCCTTACACTTCTCTCTAACAGCCCTAACCCTAACATCCCTTACCCTAACACCCATCACACTTATCCCTAACACGCCTTACCCTAACCCTAACACCCCTCACACCTATCCCTAACACCCCTAACCCTAACACCCCTCACACGTATCCCTAACACCTAACCCTAACATCCCTCCCCCTAACACCCCCCACACTTATCCCTAAGACCCCTCACCCTAACACCTAATCCTAACACCCCTCACACTTATCCCTAACACCCCTAACCCTAACCCCCCTCACACTTATCCCTAACACCTAACCCTAACACCCCTCACCCTAACACCCCCCACACTTATCCCTAACACCCCTCACCCTAACACCTAACCCTAATACCCCCTTACACTTATCCCTAATATCCCTTACCCTAACACCCCTCACACTTATCCCTAACACCCCTTACCCTAACCCTAACACCCATCACACTTATCCCTAACACCTAACCCTAACATCCCTCACCCTAACACCCCCACTTATCCCTAACACCCCTCACCCTAACACCTAACCCTAATACCCCCTTACACTTATCCCTAACAGCCCTTACCCTAACACCTAACCCTAACATCCCTTACCCTAACACCCATCACACTTATCCCTAACACCCCTTACCCTTACCCTAACACCCCTCACACTTATCCCTGTGTCTCTTGTCCCCTTATCATTAAGGGAGGGGGGAGGATGATGAGCGAGGGGGGAAGAGACACAGGGAAGGATGATGAGGGAGGGGGGAAATAGACACAGGGGAGGATGATGAGGGAGGGGGTAAAGAGACCCAGGGGAGGGTGATGAGGAAGGGGGGAAAGAGACACAGGGGAGGATGATGAGGGAGGGGGTAAAGAGATACAGGGGAGGATGATGAGGGAGGTGGGAGGATGATGAGGTAGGGGGGATGAGACACAGGGGAGGGTGATGAGGGAAGGGGGGAAAGAGACACAGGGGAGGATGATGAGGGAGGCGGTAAAAAGATACAGGGGAGGATGATGATGGAGGGAGATGTTAGGTTATTTATGCCCTTTATGGATTAAAACCAGACTCTGCATCATCAACTATGTAATTTTCCGTGGGAGTTTTGACATGGATCCCCTTCCGGCATGCCACAGTCCAGGTGTTAGTCCCCTTAAAACAACTTTTCCATCACTATTGTGGCCAGAAAGAGTCCCTGTGGGTTTTAAAATCCGCCTGCCCATTGAAGTCTATGGCGGTTCGCCGGTTCGCAAACATTTGTGGCGGTTCGCTTTCGCGGTTCGCGAACCGAAAATTTTATGTTCGCGACATCACTACCAGGGAGCCTGTGAGTGAGGTTGCAAGGTAATTGAAGGCATATTTTGCCTTTTTTCACGATGGTAAATCGCCAAAGCAAGGAAAAAAATATCTGCCGAAAAAACTTAAACACGCTGAAAACAAGGCCGAAGGACGTAAATACGAGCCCTAAGCACTAAGACTTAATGCAAACCAGTAACACTTAATACAACACAGTAACATTTAACTCATGCCATTAACACTGAACTAAATCCATTAACACTTAACCCAATGCAGTAGGCCCCTAAACTACACAGGCATATAAAGTACACAGGGTGAGAGGCTCGCAATGAGCGCCGAAGGGAATTATTGCAAAGCAGGAAAGGTGCGGCTTGGCAAAAATGGCAATGAGCGGCAAAGCCGCTCATAGCAGGGCCTGTAAAGTAGATGGGGAAAGAGGCTTGCAATGAGCTCCGAAGGCGTTCAGCGCGGGGTTCGGGATGAGCGCCGAAGGTGCTCAGAGAGGCCATATCCTCGCATTTTGTGGCAAACAGCATTGCAAGGCTTTAAAATTTGAATGACGTCATTTTTTGACGGGCAAGTCGCTAAATATATTTTTGTCAATGTTATTTCTGAGTAATACGGATCCTGGGACTCAAGGGGTTAATACATATCATGAAACCCACATGGACTAAAACAGATGATCTAAGGCATTATATAGAGTGGTAGATTGTGTGCCCGATCTGTAAATATTACTTATAGGCACTAATTAATTCTTAGCCTCCGATTGCAGATTACGTGTCTCATTTTTTACTATTGGCTGTGTCAAAGAAGTAAATTATGGGCTTGCTTATATATTGTCAGATCATATGATCACGCCCCCTGAAATCAGACTTAAAAGGGCTGGGTTTACGAGTTCAGCCTTGCAGTCAGAATTTGTGAGCTGGAGTCCATAAAAAACATCTAAACATTTATAACAAAAAACACACCAGTAGCCAAAAGTACGGGTTTGAGGCATTAGTGAGCAGCTAGAATATGTGTTCAGTAAACAAGAAGAGACGGAGAACTAGATGGGGACAGCCTGCAGCCAAAAGTTCTAGAGCGATGTTCCCAAACACCCTTTTCCTATAACCCATTTAAAACAACTGGAGTTCTTTATATTTGTATTAAAAGATGCAATATGGAGATTCACAGCTTGCTTACCTATTACTGATGGGATAAAAATGCAATAACTGATCTCTATTGCCTTGTATTTAAGTTTTACCTTTTGAATTAACTACACTTAAAACAATCTCTATATTTTTAGCCTGTAATCCACAAATAATAGGCCCTCATTTTTCTTCCACACTGGTTTCTACTGATTAACTTCCTGAGACAGACAAGATTTTCATCAGGAAGCTTCAATCTGCACAATGGGAATGTGTCATTTCAAACTATCAGTGCATACAAAAGACGTATTGAACAGCTTCTTAGGAATGTAACAGAATTAGCAATTTTTTTAATGATTTTATAACAACTCAATTGAAAAACAAACTGAAATCTTTTAGGTGGAGAAAAAAAAATAAAATAATAATAATGTGGTTGCATAAGTCTGCACACCCTCTTATAACTGGGGATGTAGCGGTGTTCAGAATTAAGCAATCACATTCCAAATCGTTTTAAATAGGAGTCAGCATACACCTGTCATCATTTAAAGTGCCTCTGATTAACCCCAAATAAAGTTCAGCTGCTCTAGTTGGTCTTTCTGGAAATTTTCTTAGTCGCATCCCACAGCAAAAGCCATGGTCCACAGAGAGCTTCCAAAGCATCAGAGGGATCTCATTGTTAAAAGGTATCAGTCAGGAAAAGGGTACAAAATAATTTCCAAGGCATTAGATATACCATGGAACACAGTGAAGAAAATATGGCACAACAGTGACATTACCAAAAACTGGAGCTATGGGGTAGAGTGGCAAGACGTTTCGCTTTCCCCTTTCAGCTCCCGTTTCTCTTTCCCCTTTCTCCTCCCATTTCTCTTCCCCCCCCCCCTTCTCTCCCTCCCCTGTGTCTTCCCCCTCCCCACATGTCTGTTGTGTTAATATGTGTGTCTGTGTTTTGTGGATGAGTGTGTATGTGTATGTTATGAGGAGTGTATGGGTTTAGGGGTAATTGTCCATATATGATATGTTAATGACTGTGCATGTATGTTGGACATGATGCATGTGTGCCTTGGGGATGAGGATGAGTGGTGTGTTTTGGTGATGAGTGTGCCAGATGTCATAGATGAGTGTACATGTGAGTTTGTGTAGTAAATGAGTGTGTGTGTTGGGGATGAGGGTGAGTAGGTGTGTGCTGGGAATGTGTGTGTTGGGGATAAGTGGGCTGCAGCTCCTCTCCCCTCAGCACACCGGGGCACCATGAACTCCCGCCCAGGAGAGGAGGCTGTGGGAGGGAGCCGGTCTCACCTCATGCACGGCGTGGGAGGTGTAACATCCCCAGCAGCAGCTTGAGCTTCACTGCCGAGGACAGGCTGTGAAAACACAGCCGCATGTTATCGATCACAGAGACAATGATCAGGGAGGCGATGCTCGGCGGCGTCCTGACGGGGCCCTCGTGCTCGGTGCTTGCCGTCCTTCCCACTCTGCTACCGGTATTCCCGACTCGCCTCCCCATTCTCCTCCCTGGTTTCGGTCAGGTTAATGTGCCGGAGCCTCCGGACCGCTGAGGCTGCACTTTCCAAACTCTCCATACTGTTACACTACACTCTCACCCCTGCTGCCGAGGCAACGGCGCAGCCAATCACAGACCAAGCTGTAAACCTAGCAACCAATCACGCCGCCGCCGCCGCCGCCACCACCGACAACAATAACCAATCAGGATGCTTAAATTTAACATTGAGTTAACATTTTTCTTCTTACAACTATATATGTGAATACATAGAAGAAGATGTTCAGTAGGCAAAATATTTTTGTATTGGTAAAGCATTTTCTAAAATGAGCACTAGGCGGTGCTCTTGTATTGCTGTTCAAAAGAGAAGGATAATATGTGGATCTAGGTGATCCCTATAGAGGTTATAGATGATCACTTCATTTGTGATGTGAGGCATTGGGCACGCCGACCCTTTGAGCGCTGCAGAACTGCACCCTGATGACACTCTGTGCTCCAGCCTGCATCCCATCTGCCCCATTTCATATTTACTGGACCTGCTTGCAGGAGGCTGTCAAGGCTAAGGTAAGGGGCTGACAGTGTGCCATGTGGGTCTGGCATGTGTCACTAGGAGCATATTGTATGTAATGTCACTTGTATGTAATGTAACATGCTCCTAGTGACACATGCACACAGTGACAGCAAGCAGGTCCAGTAAACATGCACAGCAGACCATCATCCAAGTGTAGTTATTCTGTGCATCATATTGTTTATTTAATATATATTTGTAGTTGGATCCATCTCCCTGTGTAGCTGGTGTTGAGCTCAGCCTGCTAAGCGGACCAAGGGCTAGTAAAAAATGGCTGAATTGTAGAGAGAGGGGGATGAGTGATGTGAAGGATGCATGCAGGTTAGTGAGGAGGGGTATTTAAGGTGGATGTGGTATAGGGCTCCACCCACAATTCCAGGTAATTATCTAGCTATATATTATTATTGTTTATATGTAAAACGCCAACATATACCATAGTGCTATTCATGCGCTGTGATCTATACATACATATGTTATTTTATGCACCATTTTGCTTCCTTTAATTTAATCAAACATTTTAGTGTAACATATATATTTATTTTTGTATATGTTTATTTCCCTGGCTAATAAAAGTGTATCTGCCTGTTCATCAACCTGTTTGGCTCCTGTTTTCCCATGTAAAATTTTCAACATTTGAACTTTGATGTTATTGGCATTGAGACAAAATCCCAATGTCAAGTCAAATAAAAGATGTCCAAATGTCCAATTAACCTTTTCAATTACCACATTTCACTATTTATTAATTCCTACAATTCAATTAATAGCATGTTTGCAAAATGCTGCCCAGTTGGCTCACTCGGTGTGTGGGGCACAATCCCCACTTTCTTTTTCTGTTCCCATAATGTTTATGTACTGGTTTCCAGTTTCGTTCCTCCCCATATACATTTCACCGCAATAGCGATATATCCACTACACAATAACTTATTTTGTTTGATACCAATACCTGCATCCAGAGTTCCCTGGTGGTCCAGTGGTTAGGATTCAGTGCTTTCACCACTGTGAGCTGGGTTTGATTCCAAGTCAGGGAACCAAGAGGTTACACCACCATGAAGCCATGCAGGTTTGGAACTGGTCAGTACTTGTATGGGAGACCACTTAGGAATACCTGGAGCTGTATGCTGTGGCCCACTGGAGAAGGAGCGTCGGACATAACTAAGCAACACAAACAGTACCTGTATCATAGTCCATGAGGTTACCATGTTAAAGAGACTAATGTGTCCCAACAAGGACTAAGGTAATCTACTCTAAGGGCCTCATTCAATTGCGATTTGGCCAATTGAATAGGGCTCTAAATAAGCACATAGCATATTTTTTTACAGAAGTTTTTAGTTAGTGAAGACCTTGATTTAGGATAGAAGTTCACTGACTAAAAACTTCTGTAAAAAAAATGTGCTATGTGCTTATTTAGAGCCCTATTCAATTGGCCAAATCGCAATAGAATAAGGCCCTATGTATTTAAATTATCTGCAGCATTAAGTGCATAACCAGTCTCCTTTTTTTCATTGAATATCCATAAAACCTTGGGATCCTTTACGTGGTACCAGAATAAAAAAAAATCTAATACTTTTATTATAAATACAATCTTGGGAATATTAATCAAATGATTCTTAATATATAATATCTTCCTCCAGTTAAGGGTTTCTCTCAACCAAACCTTCTTTTGGACGATCTTATGGTAAAGAAATGGGTCTAAAGGGCTTTAAGAACAATTAGATAAGACAAAGGATCATAGAGACTGTCTCCACTGGAAAAACTTGTCGCCAAGAGAAACTTCTTTAACCCATTAAGTCTCCTGTTAATGGAGACCATTATATTGCTACATTTTGTGTCTGAAAAATTAGAAGCTGGCCACTAAACAAAATCACCTTCCCCCATTGACCTTATAGTGGGTGGATACCAGGAGCAGCCGAGTCTAAACATTGAAAGTAATTAGTGTTCAATATTGTTTTTTCAAATCATTGAATTTGAATTTTATTAATGATAGTCAGTGCTTAAAAAGGTACAGTATATCGAATTTTCCCTGTTTTTCCCTCGCTCTAATCTATCACATGCTGCTTATATCAGAAGCACACATTACTTGGAGACATTCTATACACATACAGGTTTAAGTTATTTAGAAATAAAGCTTGGTTTCCACACCCCCAGAGCTGCTTACATAGGCAGTGTACCTACCAATAGAAACACTGCATTTGGATACAGCATTTAACCTTTTCTAGCATTCAATCCAACAGCAGCACAATACAGAAATCCACAGAGCAGTGTCCGAGCTCCCCCCTGCAACCTTGTGCAGGGCACTACACATCCCATGATTCCTTGCTACACCAACTGGCATCATTATTGATACAATGTATTAGCTGACTGATTGGGCAAGCAAACTATGAATTTTATGCACATTTTAGCAGGAATTTGTAGGGTGGTAAACATTATTACTCTTAAGGTTTGCTAAATCTTTTTGAGTTTGCAAGCAGTTGCTTTTTAGAGTTAAGAGTAATAATGTTTATTTTGGTATTTTTTCATGCAAAAGAATGTTTGCATATACTAATTCTCCTCTATGGGACACACTCATAATCCAGGAAACGTAGATATGCCTCAGATGATTTCAGTCTACCCTATATCAAGGCTTTACATTTTTTGGTAGATTTGACACAATTCAGTAGACAAAACTTATTTTACAAACTAGTTAAAAAAAAAAAAAAAGGGAAGATTATTTTTTTTTTTAATTTCTTTATTTAAGACCGTTCCATATTAGGAAAAAACAAAAAACAAACATTAAAGCAACAAAAATGTTTTAAAAAACAAACTTTTTACAAATGTACATTTATTATAATACAAAAACTGGAGTTCCTTGTATATAAATACTACATTTGGTTTGCCACAACAACATGGCAATAAAAGAAATCCCTGAATTCTTTAAAAGGACCTGAGACAGCTGACATACAGTAAAGACTCTGCGAAGCATTTCAATAACTCTATGCAGAAGCCCAACCCATGTGACAACAGCGTTAATGCATTTATGAGATAGGAGCGATGATTTGAACCCTAAAAAAGTGGAAATCTCAAATATCGGAGCTTGAGTGAATTTATCAAATATAGAAATATTGCTCTCTTCAGAAAATTAAGAGAAAGTCCCATAGATCTGAAGGGTCTGACAGACTACCAAGGGTCACCACTCTGGGAGTCTGTATATACAAATAAGATATTTGCCAGTTTATGGAGTCATCAAAATGTTTCCTACAAAGACCATTTGCAAAGGTGTCATTGCTTGTGTTGATCTATCCTAGCCCAGACAAGATTAGAAAAGGATTCGAACAACTTGACGTCTTTCTTTCTTAAACTACTAAATTCATCAAATACTAAAGCTGTAAAAAAGAGAAAAGTTATGGATTAGGTTAAAAATAAAGATATGGTCCACTTTATTTGTTCAAGTATCAATTCATTGGTTAACAATGTAATTTGTTCAGAAGATGAAATCTGTAATTTTTTCCCAGAAAACAATTTACTGCATATTTAATAAACAATATTATTAAATATCCCAAGACAGTGACATTGTATTTCGATACCTCAACTTTGAAGGGTGTGTAGAGCAGGGTTTCCCAACTCATTCTCAAGGACCACCAACGGGTCACATTTTAGGAAAATCTCTTCTTGAACACAGCTAAGTTAATCAGAGGCTCAGTGATTCTGATTGGCTCACATGTGCCCAAGTAGGGTTATGCCTAAAATGTGACTTGATGGTGGTCTCTGAGCACTGGAGTTGGGGATACATTGGTGTAGAGAGACTGGTCTAAAAAACGAGCATATTTTCCAATGAGCCTCAAACCGTGTTCTCCCCAGGTCCACCCAACTAAATTAGAAGTGCTGCCCAGCTTGAGAACCAAACAACATACAAATACCCACTGTAGAATGATATACCCACCATGCCACCCTGCTGGTAAAAAATACTAGGGAGAAGATTGCCCTAAGACTAGGCATATCCAAGGGGAAAAGGGTTTGCAACAAATAGAACATAAAAGCAGAAAGAAAAAAAAAAGAAAAAAAAAGCTCAACCTTTAAGTCATTGATGTCTATACTTCAGTAGAATATTTGCCGGCACGATGTAGCCAAGGTGCCAAGAAAACGGCACTTTCCCATTTAGCCATGAAATGTATCACGTATTCCAATTTTGTTTTATTAGAACCTATTTTACAGTCAACATCAGCGCTATAAAGTAAAACCCGACTGCATGTGATGAATACACCCGGATTATGCTTATAGGACTCTCGAGAAATCAAATGGACATGACTTACAGCAACTTCCTGTCTGGATTTCACCCATCCCTGACTAGGTAACAGGCATCATTAAACGCGTGAAATAGTTTGTTTTGATTTGTTAACTAAAAAAAAAAAATCACATTAAACCAGACAGGACTATAGACCAAATCACAAAGGAATTTAGTCATGTGAAACCCCTTCCCCCAAGCAGATTCTTGATATTTTCTTTAGATCCGTTTGATACTTTAATGGTTTAAAATACTTGGATGAACTGGTTTAAAAGTGAACTTGTGCTATGGATTATATTCTCTCTGTGGGCAGACTGAAGTCACCGCACATTACGTATGAATGATAATTTCAATCATAGTGATCAGTAGATTACATTGGATAATGGGAGTGCACCATTGGCTGATTCATACGTGCATTTTTAAATTATTCTTCACCCGTACAAATGTGTCCATACTAATTTGGATTGATCTTTTGACAGCATTTAGAGAAATGGCACAGATGGGTAATAATTAAAATATATTCAAGTGTTTGTGCCAAAATCCTGACTATCACAATCACAAATTCTCTCTCTCGCTTTTTAAAGCATCATAATTAGTACCTGAAAAACATGATGTCCGGTAATAGATGTTGTACAATAATTTTGAGAGAAGGTGTAATTCCACCTGGATGGAGAAGTTATACATTTTTAAAAATGTTTCCTACCGGTAATTAGACTGTACTGCTATGGTTCACAGGCAGTCTTATTAAATTGTAATTAATTTGCTGTAGGCCGGACAATCACTGTTTTCACTTACATTATCACTTTAATGGTGCCACCATTTGAAAGCAAGAATAAAGTTTAAATTTCTGTCACTAACACTTCAAATTCTCAGCTGTGTGATCTAAATGAATCAAAAACATCAAACTACAGCTGCAATTCTAAGATTTGTTTTTAGCAGATGGCATTGGTTACAGAAATCTTTTTTTATCATAGTTTAGGTAACTTACATTTTCTCATCCACAATTAAAGGGCACATAGATGGACTGATGTTCACTTTTCTGTATTCCTCAGCAGTTTACATTAGCTGACACACAGACATGCTAGAACTTTTATACCACACTATATATAAGGAGATCAAGTTAGAGAAGTTCAAATTTATATATATATATATATATATATATATATATATATATATATATATATATAAACATCTTGTGTTAAATGGGAAGTTCCACTTAAAAGAACATAGAGATCCCATATTTCCAATATGCTCTTTCAAAGAGTTTGGATGAGCTAAATGTTCTTAGAAGGTTAAATAGATACATATTTTAATTTAGTATCTAATCTAGATAATTATCTTCTACTAGAATACCCATTGTTTGGTCTACTTCCCTAAATTAACACTTGGCAGTATGATCCTAAAATCAATACTTTCCTTTGTATATACTTATGAACCTAATGTAAATTGCAATTTGAATGGGTTTCTTATCTGCATCCACAGCCACTTCACAGAATGTCAAATCCCAATAAAGGATATTTGCACAAAAGTTAAACTGGAGGATTTTTTTTTTACTTCCTAAAAACATTTTGCCTGTTACCAAATTAAGTTTCTCAAAAAAGCATATTGAAAATATTGTCCTTTAACTGGGTTTTTACTTGAGGATTATTTCTATTTGTGTGTTTACATAAACAATTACTTTTAAAATGAAGCCCTAAAAGAAATACAAATGGTGAACAGACCAAATGGGGAAAAAGCCACCCTTGATATCATTCAGGAATTTAGATTGAAAACTTCACAGGGCCCACGTCAATCACTTAAGCTGGCTCCCTAAAAGTGACTACTAATAACAAACTGAAAGCTTTGGCATTTGGCATAGGGAGAACCATTGATACCAATGTTTTGGTCAACGCAAAACACAATGGAAACTCATAATAAAGTAGACAAAGAAGAAACCCACATACACAAAACAGAGGTGTCCTGGCTTTGTAAATCAGAATTAACTTGCTGAGAGTCTGTGCTAAAGTTCATGGTCTTGTAACATACAAAACACAGATCTGCATATGAAGAACAAACTGGGGTGGGATATTGGAGTATACGGGCAACACGCACACACAGGTCAACACAAAGCTCCTAGTAGATCTACACAAGGATTAGCATCCATTAGGTAAATAGAATAACCGACTGCCTGTTTTATTGAGACTTCATCACAAATTAGGAAATGCCATTAGCAGGATTAGACTAGTGGTTGGTCCATCTACCGCAGGGTGAGAATATTCACACTAAAGCCTTTAAAGCTTTCTAAAACAGAAAGAGAATGGATCAATGGAAGGAGGAAATCATATAAGGAAGGCTTTAATAAAACATGTAAAGCACCATATGCAGAAATGCAAAAACACATGTCCAAGAGAGAGCAATTGTTCAATAAAAACAAAAAGGTAAAAAAAAAAAAAAATTGGGCATTCGGTAGGCAGGGCATTAGACACAAGCCTGGGTTCCATAAGATCCTTGCTGGTCAGTGAATCTGCTGTAATATTAAACACAATAGGTATCGTGTCTATAGATGTGACACTATCAGGGTATACAATGTAAAAATGATTGGACCAATATGTATAATATTCTCTGATTAAGACATTGACTTGATAATGTAAAAAATATTCTTACGGTCTCTTATTTTTAACTATTGTATTCAATTTTGCATTAATGGTGTGAGACATTTGTTCTTAACAGGATTACACTCTTGGTCGAAATGGGAAGAACCTTCGATCAGATAACATCAGTTCTTTATTTTTTCATCTGACAATAAAGGAGGTATAATCCGATGCCATTTCAAATAAAATGATCAAAAATGGTATAACAAAAGTAAACCCTCTCTCCACATCAGGTCCATTGAAAGACTGACCCTACAAAAGTTATATTTGTCAATAGGACTAAATAGAGAGAAATGACCAAAAGGATGACCCTCCCCTTTAAGCTAAAGGCAGGCTTAGTTATGGTATGGAAAAAGTAATCCACTGACACAAACAATCTTATAAATGCAAGATTATCTGTAAAAAAATAAATTAAAAAAAATGCTTTTATGCTCATGATAATGTTGTTAGTTTGTTACATAATGCCAGCATAGCCCTAAAGTAGTAGCACCACGAAGGTAGATTGTGATCTGCCATTAGATCAAAGAAAAATAAGCCTTACTCCATGTTTTATATGCAAAGAGACTTATATCTCTATTACCAAGAGCCCCCAGTGCAGGATAGCAAGAAGATGCTGTGCAATGTGTTTAATGTGGCTGCGAGAGACAACTAAAAGTAAGGGTGTAAGATTTTGTTAGGATAACCATCAGAATCTCACACCACTAACATCTTATAACTTCTGCTAAAATATATAAATGTATCCGTTTCTGCATTTAAACAAAAACACCTCAAAGTGTAGTAATTTGCAGGTAGAACCTGAAATAGATTACACTATAGGTATATCAAAAGAATATGGATATCACCAAAGCTGCGGTGCACCATCAGAAAGAGTCTTGAAGGTCAATGTGGAAAAGCGGTTCACATTTTTTAGAACTGGTCATTGGGAAATTTTAGTTATTGCTCTTATAATCGTTTTATAATAGTTTTTATTTGGATCAAAGGTTAACCCTCCCAGAGAATAAATATAAACTGCCTTGTAACCATAATTTCTCTGCCTTATATATACACACACACACACAACAGCTTCTATGCATTTAAATATTCTATAACCCCCAAAGCTACAAATGGTTCTAAATCCTTCAGCAGCAATTTTAAAAAGGAAAATAATAATAATAATAAAAAAAAACTATCCCCATGCTTTCAACTCTCTATTTGATGATGCGGAGCAAATGTGATGAATTCATAGGCCATTTAAGCATTGGCGATATTAACCTATAATTCAGAGCCCTATAAACAGTTTTCCGAATAGCCTCATGGAATGTGGCACAGGATTCACGTTGCTTATGATCCATAACGTAAAAAAAAAAAATTCCATACAATAGTACATACAAAATACATGGACAATATGGCAACAAAAGATGTTCCCCGAACCCCCTCAAATAGGATTTTAACGACATAGTAATTAACACAAAACTGACCAATGTAGAACAGTTTAGGGCCAAGTTCAACAACCAAGCACCAATTGGAATTTAATTTATCCACTTCCAAATTACAAGCAGAGTACCTCTCATCTGACAGACGCTTAACATAGTTTTGTCCTATTTCAGAGATAATTTAGTTCTATTAATATTTGCCCATTAGAAATATAATTTCATCTAGCATCTGTATATATATATATAACCTTCTCTGTCCACAGAAATATCTGAGAGGTAGCTGAGCTGTTAATCAAAAAGTGTTTGCGGTCTAAAACATGACCAAAACAAAATGGCTGTAAAATTCTTAGAACATAAAACGACCTGTGTAATTTATGGCAGATTTTGCCGATACTCCAAATACGACACAAAACATAAAAAAATGGTTTGTATTTACAAAGGCACCAATGCTATTGAACTTTACACAAACTTTAAAATAAAAAAAACACAAATATAAAAAATAAATAAATACTGAAAAAAAGAGTGGATTGAACCAGAGAACATCAAATAAATCTAGTTTAGTTTAACCCATATAACAAGGACTTGGCATTGGCAGAGCAATTTTACGGAAATCCCCAGAAGAGTTAGAAACTGTAAACATGTTATAGCTGCCATCAGGGTTGGTAGTTTGTGCAAAAATTATTTTTCTGTATTTGAAGCATAAATTCACAAAAACATATAAAATATCTTTAAGAAAGGTGCTTACTCTATAATACACACACAGAAAAGCTACAACCAGAATTTTAAAAAGGTTTCATACCACTTGTTGAATTAGGAGCTGCACCCTTTGACGTTTAGTGTTGCATTTTTTTGTGGCTCTAAAGTCACTTTAAGACCTAATTAATAAGGCTGGTCTTAATATGTTGTTTAGGAACATATTTACAATTGCATCAAAAAAGCACCACCATGAAGAGCAAACAGTTCCATAAATATCCTATAAGGAATTTGTTCTGATAAAATCCCTGCAGTAGACTCCTTTTTAAAACAAAACAAAAAAAAATGTAAAAAGTCCTTGTATGATGTAGGCAAGGTCAAATGGTTATTTAGCCGTTCCATCCCATAAGATGACTCACTCTGGCTTTCTCTGTCATTTTACGCACCCTTCCAGACCTGGATGTTCCAAGGTTTAAAGGGTCATCAGTTTGTACCAGATTATCTTTTTCATTGTCTGAATCATCATCATTGTATAAAACAGTTCTTCGACCCTGGTTTCTGGTGTTGATTCTAACCTTCTTCCTTACTTGTTCTACATAATCACTTTCCTCTTCTTCGTCTTCATCATCATCATCACCACCAACATCGTCGTCGTCATCATCATCATCTTCATCATCAGTCATTTGAGCACGTTTTAAACCTGGACCTCTGTTTGGTTCCTTATTTTGTGTTCCTCTTCCACGGCCTCTTCCTCTTCCTTTTTTGATGGGCACAGTTTTTCCTTTATTATATCCTTTGGCACGCCCTCTGCCTCTGCCCCTTCCCCGTCCCTTTGTTTTTCCTTTGCTCTTTCCATCATATTTATTCACTTGTTTTCTTTTATGCTTTGTTCGTGCTACTTTAGTGTAATCGTGATCACCGTCAATATAATCCTGATCAGATTTGGCAGAAGATTCAGAACTAGACTCTGATTCACTGTTTGAACTTAAACTGGACTCTGAATCTTCGCTCTCAGATGAAGACTGTGAACCTGGTTCTTTTTTTGGACCTGCCAATACTTTCTCCTCTTGATCTTCTCCCAGGCTTTCATCTTCAGAAGTGCTCAGCAACCTTCTCCATGATTTGGGCGTCTCCCCTCCATTGCCATTTGTAAGAGGTCCATTGGTATGTTCAGCTACAAAACAAACAAAGAATGTATATTATATAAAGCAGCAAAAAAACAGAGGACACCCCTTCTCACAAGAAGAGCCAGTAAGCAAATTTAATAAGAATATGATTAGTATTTACTTTGTAACTTTGATAAATACAATATTATTTTCAGTGTCTTCGTAACAAAAACACAATAATTCCAAAATGTAAAGGAACAAAAACTAGACAAGCAAAAAAAAAAAATCTGTTTACCTTTAACTGGGGAGCGTTTTGCTTTTGGACTATTTGTTTCTTCTGGCTCAGTATCACTTTGGTTCTGATTATTGGCTCCAGATGAAGACGGCTCTTCATTTATATGTTCATCCGCAGATGCAGGGTCCGGCTCAACTGCAGCATCGGACACTGCAAATAAAATGAGTTTTTAATTTCTATTTTATGTAAAAGTTTACAATGAATGCAGTTATCCAGCTGGAACTGGATAAGACTTAAGTCGATTAAACACACAAAACTGCAATGAAAATTCTTATCTTGCCCGTTAATATCATAATGTTTTAAAAGTAGAAACTTTAACGGACCACTGAAGTGATCATACAAAAAGATTAAATTTGTTTGTTTAATTACGGATTAGAAGTATAATCAGATTTTAAAGAAAATAAATAACATTTGAAAAATTACATTTGAACTCCAGCATTGCCTGCTTAAGCAGATCTGCTCTCCATCCCGTTAGGTGTCCACGGGGTGGGAGAGGATCTGTCCTTAGGCTGACTTGTTAGGAATCTTTAGGTTTTTCTGCAGTAGCCACTGTAATAAAAGGAGGTAAACAGACTAATCTAGCAGAAAACACAAGCTAGCCTCTAGACAGATCCGGTCACACAAACCTCTTGACATCTAAAAGGAGAATATAGAGAACCAGTGCACCAGTTACTTATTACTCCCCAGCAATAACACTTCAGACTATCACTCTTTATACAACTTGCAACACATTGTAGAACATATTTTCTCCCCAAACAGAGCAGACACAGGATAAATCACAGAAGTGCCTACGCATCACTACCTTGGCTGATGAGACAGTTCTGAGTGATGGTGCCTAAGAGACAAACAGCTTTTAGGTTCCAACAAGTTGTGTGGCCAAGCTTGCATCCTCATTAACAACTGCTTATGGGCGGTTTTCAAAAGCTATAAAAGCAATAACTAAAATGCCTATAACCAAGTCAATTCTTGATCAAGTGCAAATATGTAAACAGTTTTCCGGATTTCATTTACAGCATACACTTATGGGGTTTACAATAAAATATGTAAGTGCTCCTTTAATGTTTTAGGTTAAAAAATGGGGTGAAAGTATGCGTTTCAACAACAATATTGTACTAATAATACACAGATCCCTTTGAATACAAAAAAAAGGAAAAGTAACTTCTGTATTATAAAACAGGTGTATTGCATCAAAATAGGTTAGTTTCTTCCGTATACACTAGAGCGATACCAGTGGTTGGGACAGTGCAAAATAATGGGGCTACACTACCATCCCCAAATAATAGGTTAATGCAAGAAGAAATCCAAAAGTTGTTGGAAAAAATAAATGTTAATAAAGGCCCTGATGGAATACAACCACGTGTACTGAGGAAACAGAGTTCTGTAATAGCCAAACCATTATATTGAATTTTCAAGATTCACTCAACACAGGGTCTCTACCAGATGAATGGAGAAAAGCAGAGGCGATAGATAGCTTTATTTAAGGGAGCAAGAGCAAATCCGTGAAATTATAGACATATAAGCCTCACTTCTATAAGGGATAATATACAAGAATATGGTTGTTCGAACAGGATTATAAATAAGAGTCATGGATTTATGAGGCTTATGTCAAACCTAATTAGTTTCTATGAAGAGGTTAGTAGGAACTTGGATCAAGGAAAATCAATGGATGTAGTCTTTTGGATTTTGCAAAGGCTTTTGATACAATACCACATGGGAGACTATTGTGCAAACTAAGGGAAACAGGAATTGCAGTACTGTATTTATAGGCATATAACACGCACCGGCGTATAACACGCACCTCATTTTAAGAAGGGAATTTCAGGGGGAAAAAAAATCAAATAAATAAAGAACTTTGAAGCAAATTCCTCAACCTCCCTCCTCATCCCCCCCCCCCCCTCCTCAACCCCCCTCCTCATCCTCCTCAACCCCCCTCCTCCTCAACCCCCCTCCTCCTCCTCAACCCCCCTCCTCCTCCTCAACCCCCCTCCTCCTCCTCAACCCCCCTCCTCCTCATCCTCCTCAACCCCCCTCCTCCTCATCCTCCTCAACCCCCCTCCTCCTCATCCTCAAGCCCCCCATCCTCAAGCCCCCCATCCTCAAGCCCCCCATCCTCAAGCCCCCCATCCTCAAGCCCCCCATCCTCAAACCCCCCATCCTAAACCTCAACCCCCCTATCCTAAACCTCAACCACCCTATCCTAAACCTCAACCACCCTATCCTAAACCTCAACCCCCCTATCCTAAACCTCAACCCCCCTATCCTAAACCTCAACCCCCCTCCGCATCCTAAACCCCCCTTAATACCTCCCCCTCACTTACCTGCTTCTGCTCCGGCCTCCGCTCCTTGACCAGGTGACGTCACATGCGCACCACGTCATTAGCATATACCGGGTGCCGGCACCCGGTATATGCTAATGACGTGGCGCGCATGTGACGTCACCAGGTCAAGGAGTGGAGGCCGGAGCAGAAGCAGGTAAGTGAGGGGGAGGTATTTAGGGGGGTTTAGGTTGAGGAGGAGGGGGTTAGAATGCGGAGGGGGTTTAGAGTGAGGAGGGAGGTTGAGGAGGGGCATGGAATATCGGCGTATAACACGCACCTATCATTTGCCCCCTATTTTCAGGGAGAAAAAGTGCATGTTATACGCCGATAAATACGGTAAATAACTGGTCATGGATTGAGAGCTGGCTCAAAGACAGGAAGCAAAGGTTTGTTGTAAATGGAAAATACTCTGATTGTACCAATGTGGTAAGTGGGGTTCCTCAGGGTTCAGTATTAGGTTTTCTACTTTTTAATATTTATAAATAATAATGAAGTAGGACTGGAAATTATTGTCACCATTTTTGCTGAGGACACAAAGTTGTGCAAGGCAATTAAATCAGAAAAGGATGTACTTTCCCTCCAAAGGTATTTGCATAAATTAGACAAATGGGCAACTAAATGACAGATGAGATTTAATATAAATGTAAAGTTATGCATTTAGGAAGGAAAAAAATAGCCATGCAATTTATAAACTTAATGAAGCAAATCTAGGGGTATCAAATATTGAAAGGTATTTGGGAGTACTTGTGGACAACCACCTAGGTAACAGTGTTCAATGCCAAGCAGCAGCTGCAAAGACAAATAAAATATTAGCATGTATTAAGAAGGGTGTAGAAGCAAGGGAAGCAAATATAATTCTGCCACTATACAAATCCCTAGCACGCCCTCATTTGGAATATGGAGTACAATTTTGGGCACCACTTCATAAAAAGGAAATTTTAGAGCTGTAAAAAGTACAGAGAAGGGCAATAAAACTAATAAGGGGAATGGAGAAGCTAAGTTATGAAGAAAGACTAACCAAATTAAATGTATTTTTCTCTACAAAAAAAAGCATCTAAGAGGGGATATGATTACCTTATATAAAATACATCCTGGGTCAATATAAACCTTTGTCAAGTGAGCTTTTTGTGCCAAGAAGTTTTTAACTGACAAGAGGACATCCTGAGGTAAAAAGATTCCACCTTAAAGGAAGAAAAGGTTTTTCCACAGTATGGGTGTTTAATCTGTGGAATTCTGTACCAAAGGAGACAATAGATTCAATAGTTAACTTTAAAAAAGGGATTGGAGATTTTTTTTTTATATATATATATATATATATATATATATATATATATAAATAAATATGGCATTCAGGGTTATTAATTAGAGAGGGAGTATTGATCCAGGGAGGCGTCCTATCACCAGTAGGGGTCAGCAAGGAATTATCCCCCCTCCCTCCCCTATTGAGACAATTACTAAAATCTCAACATGATACATACATCTTTTTCTGTTTGCTCAGTCTTTACTCATGCAAGAATGTCTTATCAATTAAATACAAATGTATAACAACTTACTTTGGGATGAAGAATTACTCTGAGATCGAGAGCTGCTCCGCTTAAGTCTCGTTTGTACTTTTGTTCTTCTTCGTTTGGCTTTTGGGCTAGAATATACAAATAAAAAAAACACCATGATAAAGCCGACAAATAAATTATGAATACAATAATACTGGACACACCTGGCAAATACACCAAAAGCAAGCTGCCAACATACAAAACATGCACATGCAATCGTCCCATTCTTTACCTGGAAGCTCGACTGGTGGAGCTACTACTAGTGCTCTGGATTCTCCTCCGGAACCTTTGTCTCTTCCTTTGCTGGAGTTGCAATGCTAGATCGTAATCACTGATGATGTTCTTAATGTATGTCTCACATAGTGCTGATAGGCGAAGAGTCATACTGTAGATCTAAGAAAATGACATTTTAAAAAGCTATCAGCAATATTACATCTTTCGTGATGGCAGTTGAGGGTCCATCAATAATGCACACGCACCAATGACCCACTAGTTCTTAAGTTTGTCTAAAACAAATTTAAAAGAACGAGAAAATAACCAAACATACAAATATTTGCACTATTTTATAAAGCAGCTCTCTTTAGTCTCTAAATAAGAATAAAAATATGAAAGTGTCTGTAGATGGAGTGGCACTATTCCCTAAGAGGATATAAATAAAAAGTAGCTTTTTTTATGAATAATCTTTATTATGGTCCAGAGAATAAAAAAAATGTGTTTACGTACGTTAAAATGTTTCTTCAGTTTTCTGTGTGTCACCAAGTGAAAAATTAATAATCATTTAAGTTTCTTGCACTTCCTGACTTAGGGAGTTGCAACAGAGAAAAATAAGTTGGTTCTCAAATCATCTCACTAGGATATTTCCAAATAGGTTCATGAAAAAAAAAGAAAGTCATCCAACCAGAATTGGATTATAGATTTCTTTTGTTACAGCTGTGAATGCTAAAGAAAACGTGACAGCTTGTATTATAAAGTGAAACACATGAACTGTGCAGTCTGTCTGGTTGCAGCTCAGGAAATGTAACATATGTAAATGTTTTAACATGATGACAAATTCAATCAGGATAAAAAAAAAATATCCTCTAGCCATTAGTGTGTATTTCTTTAGGAGGTGGAATAATCGCTTAAAAACAAATAAATACATAATATATCATTATAAAAGGGTTAATTTCACAGTAAGGCCACAAGGTCTCTGCAAAGAGACAATAGATAAAGTGTGGAATATATGTTTGACTAAATAGGGAATATTAGGTTATGTCAGCTAACTAAAATTAGTAGAATATTGATTCAGAGAATAATTTGAGTTTTTGTGATAAGGAAGGAATTTCTCACCTTAAAGAAATAAATAGGTAGGTGACAGTGTCAAAAGGTAATTTTATCCTCTGGATCAATTGACAACACATAAAAAAAAACCAAATAGGCTGAACTAGATTGACCAAAACATTTTTCCACATCTCTTTTACTATGTTACCATCTAATGGTTTGTATGGTTCAAATGTGTCCAGGAGCTCATCATGGATCCTTACCCTGGATTTCTTGTTAGGAGTGTATGCTTTTGAATTGCTGAAAATGAGTCGCACATCTCTGCCAAACTCCAAGGGATCATTGTAATTTCCAGCCTCAAGAGTTGCTTTCACAGTGCTGAAGTCCATTGGTGTCTCAATAATATCCTGGTAATCCTGCAAGAGAGAGAGTATGTTATTGAGTTGTGCAGCCATATACACACTGTTCTAACAGCAGATATCACTTGAGTGTCCTTACAGGAAGTGACAGCACTCATATACTCACAGGATAGTTCAAGCTATTGACTGGTTGCCTAAATGGCTCGGAATCTTCTCGCTCATAGATCAAGTCTAATAACTCTTTGCATTTTTCTTTCCATAAATCTGGATTATTGCGGAGAAGTTGCCTTTTAGTGCGACGGGTAACCTTAAAAATAAAGCAAAATAAATATAATTAACCTATCTTCAGGATTAAAACAGCCTGCATAGTTTTCGGTTATTAATGGTGTGCTTTCTCCGATGGTGTCCAACTGGGCTGGAATAACTGTCTTCATTGTGCTTTTTAATAGAATATCAGTGCAGATTCATTGTTACATGCATTTTGTTGGTTGGTTCCCCCAATGTTACAATCAATTTCACATACAATGAATTATATTACGTAAACCACATTGGAGCATATACATTTTATTAACCTCAATGCAAAGTTAACATCTAAAACCACTACTGCTTCTGATTTCAGGTGAGGAGTACAACGCTCAGAATCCTGCCACGCTAAACTAAAATGTTTGTCCAATAAAAAAAAAAAATAATGATAAAAAAAAAAAAGGTATGACTTTGAACAGTTTCTATTCTAGAACCTAGAGCATGACAAAACAAACGAGACAACATCTTATAACTCAAGTATGTGCTTGGTTGGATAGTTCTGCATTTACAAGCATAGCAATGAACCACAGATTGTGATTATGCATGTCCATTCTGTAATGTAACCTGTCAGGACAAGTTGAGGGGAAAACAATCTCCACTCCTGCATAAATAAATATATGTTTGCATGATAGAAGCCATTAATGCATGCAATGTCTGTAATCACATACTTCTAAAGAACATACATTAGTATCTATTTAAGCTATAAATAAGACATACGTTCAACAGGTCTTTAATAAAATAACCACAACAATTAAGATTCAAGCTTAAAGTAGTTGAAGTATTTTCAGAGCTATCTTCCCCCTAAGAATTTCTTGGCAAGAATTATTAAATGTTACAAAAAAAAAAAAGAAAGAAAAGAAACCCAATACAAGCAAATATGGAGATAACTCACGGCTGGTCTAGAAGAGGTTCCTGGTTCATCGGACTCCACATCCATAGCTGCATTCTGCAGGAAAAGCAACACATTGTCCAAGTTAAAGGTACTCTGAACTTATGAATATGGCTCAGCACCATCATTTAGAGAACTCAAAATCAAGTGAAGAAGATCAAAGTAGTTTTATTATGATCTTAAAATTGCTGCAGTGCTAGTTTTTAAGATCCTATATTTACTTAGCTTTAATAATTCAGTTCAACAGATGATATATTGTGCTTATGGGCACAAGCTCTCAAGCCATGAAGAGACCATGAATTACAAGCATCCTCTAAATGCTTACATAAACTACCCCTACACGGATATTATTTTCATCTTTTTGCATAGAATGTCATGAGAGGACAAAAGGAAAATGCTGAAATGTTTTTTGTGCCACCAGACACTGGCTTTTTCAGCATATTGTTATTTTTTCCTTTCAGAATCTGTATGCTCCAGACAATGGCACATCTAAAAACATCTTACAAAAGTATACTGAAGTATAGAAGAGATTAATTATAATGATCCACTTTGTATCTGAAATGGAATACTTAAACCGCAGATAAGAGGATAGAGCAAAATACTTAAAAGTATTTTTATTTAATTTTCCAACACACCAAAAATCTTAAGATTTAATGGAAACCTTCTGCTTATCCAGTTAATTTCAAGTTTGGAGAACCAATCTACCATGGCTATATAGGATACGTGTGTTTATAATATTTATGTTGTATTTTCACTGTTCTGTTTGTTTACTTGTAAATGTGTATTTTTCCCTTTATTTGCAGTAATTATTTTGGTGATGTGGAGCAACACCGATAAATGTCATGCCTCATTAAGGGTTGAATATTTAATTAATTAGGGAAATATCAACCCATGGTTCAAGGAAGCATTAACCAACTAACTGAAACATACCTCCTCCTCTTCCTCGTCATTGCTGACGTCTTCAGCCTTCACCTGATTATAAATTTCCAGTATATCAGTGCAATTACTGTCGCTAAAAAAAATAAAACAAAATGATGATACAATGTTATGTACATTGCATAGCTGGTAATGGAAAAACTTCAAAACAATAAGATATTTACCCAATAAAGCGCAACAACACATCTGACACAATTTTGGCAGTTTTGACAATTGGACTGTCGGGCTCGTTAAAGGTCCTTGCGTTGTGCTCAATATAACGAACTTCCCACATCAAAGCAGAAATCCTCCTGAAAAGAAAAAAAATTGCAGAAATACTATGAAAATGTCTACATTGTTAAATATGAGGCTCAAATGCATAGATTTTCTACATAGCAGGGGGGGGGGGGGGGGGGATATTATAAGTACCCATGAGAAGCTGAGCAATTGAAATCCCAGATAAAGAAACCTCTGAATATGATCCTTCAGTTTACCTGCCGTTTGCTACATATGAGTATTTACTAACAGTATAAAAAAAAAAAAAAAGATAATAAAGCTAAGCACAGCTACATTTTGAAACAAATTATATTAATACTATTCATAGTTACAAAGTATTTAAGGTTGAAAAAAAACTTTCAGTCCATCAAGTTCAACCTTTTAAGATCTCCTCTGATCTGCAATATGCGGATTAACTATTAATCGTAGCGGTCATGAGCTCACAATGTACCTAGCCCATATTTTTTGCCTTTATGTTTAAACATTTTGTTTTGCTCTTGAGGCCCAGGTTGTGGGGATCATTAGGTATGGTGACATTTTAATGATCTTTTGAGAGGTGTTGGACCTTAAAACAGCAGTTTTTGTGTTTCAGAAATGGTTGTGGGATCAACAGGTCAAGCTGTTCTGAGGCGCCAACAATACTTTATGATTTCATGTTAATATGGTAGGAATACATTAAAAGGGCCATTGTATTTCACGAATCCTGTTTGTGAAGTATGTGCCTTACAAGCATTAGCAGTTGTGTAAGTAATGAGCATGAAAGCATTTGAGAGCAAATCTTAATTTAAGTGTATAGCAATAGACATGACCACAATCATTTCTGTTCAAGACACAAGGAGAGTAAGCAGAATTGCAGTTTTAAGTGCAACTGTCTAACTGAGCATGTATATGGAAGGAGGGTAGTGTCAACTTGATCTGAATTAGCCAAACACAACAAATCCCCCTTTCCAGAATGCAGATAACAGGGCACTGAAGTTTATCTTTATATAAACACTTATAACACTTATCTAAAACGTTATTATAAACGAATAATTCATAGATTAGTAATGATCAAATTTGGTTCTAGAAAAATCAGCAGCAGAACAGGAAAAGGGAATTAAAGTAGAGCGAAAAATAACCTCCACATAAACAGAACTGCAGGAGTACAACAGATAAAGAACACATTGAAAATAAAACCAACCTATAGAAGCGACTGTCGAGTCTTTTTCTAATAGTGCTGAGGTCAGTTGGATAGGCAACCACAGTGCAATATAAGGGATAGGCAACAAGGTCCACTGGAGCACCGAACGGGCTGGCAAAGTCTGAAAACAAGAACATATCCTGTAAATATCAGATCAGACAGGAACTTGACCTCATTGAATACTGAATAATATACAGATTGAAAGTATAATTCATTATTACACTGACTTGCACATGTGCTCAACAAATCCCAAAAGCCAGGGCTCCTAACCTTTTTGTTATTATACAAATATTTCATAATCCGTAACCTGGCTCCTCTCAAACCTGGCTAGCTCCTTAGTTTTAGATAAATGTATAAACCCCTGTCTTACACAGTCTGCTTCTTTTGCTTGAGAACAATCTTGGAAAGGTGTAAAGAGATAGCAGATTCAAACTTTCTACAGAGTGTTTAAAAAGTTCAGGTTTTATGCATTGCAAAAACATTTGTGTGTGAAAATGGCATATAGTGTATAAAATGTATATTAAAATTGAGAAATGACACAGTTGTTTCCTCCTTTTCTTCTGGTTAAATAAGTGACAATTCACCTTCAAAGTCCTGAGACATTAATAAGCAAGGATTTTAAATTACATAGATAGTTTCACTTTCAAAAGAATAAAAACACCAGGTAAGACCGTCACAGAGTCCTAGATAACATTTTGTTCTCTATTATCTTCCATTCACTAGCCAATGGCACACTTTTATTATATATCAGTGTTCCTTAGTGTTCTTCATCTTACTTTAATATCATTTGTATATATATTTTTTCTTTCTAAATAATAAAAAAAACAAACATTTTCTTAAATGCACAATAAAATAAAAAAAAAGCCAAATTATAATTGCAAAATATTTCTACCCACCGAGTGTCAGAAGCTGATCAATTCCTTGTATGACTCTCTCACACACTTCGTCTCGTGTGTTTTCTCCCCACTCTCCTTCCTCTATTTGATACTGCAAAGCCTTCAGCTCCTCTGCAGTAACTGGAATGCCAGCCCCAGTGTCATCTGGCAAAGCTACCGAACACAAAACAATGTCAGTTACTGGCTGTCTGAGCTAAAACGGATAAACGGATTTGTGTAAAGGTACAATACTCACTTCCATCTGGCACAGGCTCCATGTCCCACGGACTCATATTTTCTCTCTCATTATTATCCCAACTATTAAAACAGGAAAAAGAGGGTTCTCTAAATAAGGAATTTTACAGTCCTTTTAACAAAAAACAAAATGTACCAGTACAAACAAACACTTTGGTGGAGTTTCTGCAGTTCTGATTGTAACTTTCATTCAGTTATTGTGGGTAGTATACATGGAAAGAATATGAAAGGTGCTTACTGGACACTGTAGCACTGGAACAAGCTGTCGGGATAATCTCTCTGGAACGGCCGTTGATCCTCCACAGTTCCAAACCACCAAGCGTCATCTATGATACTACGGAACCGGTCTCCTAGAGAAGGAAAGAAACAGAAAGTAAGAAAAACAGTTCACAAGGATAGATCAGCATGTGTACGCTTACTCATATATTATACACACACACATATATATATATATATATATATATATATATATATACTAGCGAATTGCCCGTCAAAAAATGACGGCAATGAAATTGTAAGGTAGCTAATGCTGTTTAGTGTGTAATAATGAAATATATAATACATTAATAAATGAATATACTTTACCTATTTTAAAGCATTGTGTGGAAGAGCTGTGAATGTGTTTTGATGTTGCTGCAGCATTAGTGGTGTGGATCTGCTGTGTAAGCGTGCTGAATGTGTGCAGTGTAACACTGTGCGTGCGCGAGCCCAAACCGTTGTCGTGTACTTCCGCATTGGCGTGAAATGGCGAGTAATGTGTGTTATACGTTTGTATCGGAATATCCGTAGGTGTTTTGTGGTGTTTTGCGAGTTTCTTGTGGTGTTTTGCGAGTTTAGAGTGCTGTAGCCTCGTTTTCGTTTTGTTCGGCGGCCATTTTTTCTCTCGCTTCGGTTTTTTTTTAGTCTCTAAACTGTTTTATTTGAAGTAAAATCGAGGTGTAAGTTGTATTTTTGAGGTGCTGGGTGCTCCCTCTTGGTGTAGGTAAGTTTTTTATGTATGTGGTGTGTGTATGTATTGTGTTTTACATTTTGTAATGTTCGCGAGTTGCGTCCGAGTGTTGCGAGTCCGTAATGTGTGTGAACGTGTGTCGTATGTTGTTTGCGAGTGTCGTAATGTGTGTGTCGTAGTGTTTGGGTTGCGACGTGAAGTTTGCGAGGGTCGCTGTTGGTGGCAAGGAGCGCCTTCGGCGCTCCATGCCAGCAACTGCGGCCCTCGCTTTGCGAGGTCCTCAGGTGCTGGCATGGAGCGCCTACGGCGCTCCATGCCAGCAACTGAGGCCCTCGCTTTGCGAGGGTCCTCAGTTGCTGGCATGGAGCGCCTTCGGCGCTCCATGCCAGCAACTGAGACCCTCGGGCAGTGCCCTCGCTTCGCGAGGGCCTCGGCTCGCTGCGCGAGCCGCGGCCCTCGCTACGCGAGGGCCGCAGCCCTCGCTTTGCGAGGGCCGCGACTCGCGTAGCGAGCCCGCAGCGTTAGCAACAACTCGTACGCTCACAACTATATATGTGATTATATATATATATATATATATATATATATATATATATATATTATACTTTGACAAGTGCACATGCATACTACGAAATTAATATAAAAAAATAGCAACTTGCCCGTCAAATGACAACAATAAAATGTGCACCTTCGGCGCTCTTTGCGAGCCTCTCCTCCCAGCTACTTCACCGCTCATTACAGGCCTCGGCAACTTGCCATGTGTCTCTTTCCACCATCTCCCCCTGTCCCTTTCCTGTGTCTTTCTCATCTGTGTCTCTGCTGAATCTTTGTGTGGCGTGCGATGACTGCCGTTGGTTTTATTTTCAAAGTCCTGCATGCCTGGAGTTGTTGGTGTAAGTGTTACTGTCTTTTGCATGGTGTATTTTCTAAGTTCTGCGTGCCTGGCCTTGCCCTCGCCATTTTTCCCCCCCATCTTCAGAGAATTTCGATTGTTTAAAAAGACAAAATATGCCTCAAATTAACTTGCAACCTCACTCACAGGCTCCCTGGCTCTCCCCCTGTGCTGTGTGTGAGTGTGTAAGTGAATTTGAGGCATATATGTGCATTTTCGCCATCTTTTCCAGTTTGGTAGCGGTTAAAGTCGTTTTTCTTGCAAGCGCGTCCCTCAACGGCTCGCCTCACTTTGCAAGGCTCGCAAGCGTGACAACAACAACTCGCAGTTTGACAACTATTATCACATATATAATTGTGAGCATGCGGGCCGTTGCTAACGCTGCGGGCTCGCGAAGCGAGGGCCGCAGTTGCTGGCAAGGAGCGCCAAAGGCGCTCCTTGCCAGCAACTGCGGCCCTCGCATCCGGGCACCCCAGGCTCGCGATAAGCTCATGGTGAGGCCCGCACGTCTCCCCCCTGCCCCACTGATGAAGGAAAAACAACCGGCAGGAGTCCTAAGAGAGGAGCGGCCCACTTCACAGACAGGACAGGGCAGGCCTCTTCCAGCACCTAACTGCCCTCCTAAATTTGCCTTTGATATGGGTGCCAGCCAGAAGAGGCTCAAAAGGGACATCACTTCCATTGCCAGAGTGCTGACGGGACGTAGAGGCAGGGCTACTTCCCTGCCAAGCCCGCAGTGCTTACAGGATGCAGACGCCGGCCCCTCCTCAAAGCTGACTCCCCCTCCTAGAGCATACCCCCTGCCTGCACACACTGGAGACGTGCTGGGGAGGTCGGAGCTCCAGGGCCCACAACTCTCGGGCCCTGCTCATCCACACCACGCTCATGCACACCCTGGCTGACTTCCACTGGAACCAGCTGGCCTGCACTTCCCCTGCCAAGCCCCAGCCTATCCCGGCCCTTCTGCTCCACCTCCCAGATGGATGTCAATGACAGCAGCGGAATCTGCTGCACACACATGGCAGAGGGAAGCCCATGAGAGATAGGAGTGAGGTAAAGGTAAGAGACAGAGGGCCTGGGCCAGGAGAGGGGTTGGCAGATATACAGGCGTGGGGGGAGATACCAGGGTACAGGTAAGAACTGGGGATACTATGTTGGGGTTAGGGGCCTGGCAGCACACATAGGACATAGGCACACACAGCCCAGCTGGGTACACCCCTCCACCACAGACCAGGACACACGAGAGTGTCAGGCCCACAACACACACTGACAGGGGAGTTAGAGAGGGGGCAAAAAATGACAGGGGAGTTAGAGAGGGGGCAAAAAATGACAGGAGAGGGAGAGAGGGGGCAAAAAATGACAGGAGAGGGAGAGAGGGGGCAAAAAATGACAGGAGAGGGAGAGAGGGGTCAAAGAGAGACAAGGGAGGGAGAGAGGGGGAAAGAGAGACAGGAGAGGGAGAGAGGGGGCAAAAAATGACAGGAGAGGGAGAGAGGGGTCAAAGAGAGACAAGGGAGGGAGAGAGGGGGAAAGAGAGACAGGGGAGGGAGAGAGGGGACGAAGAGACACAGGGGAGGGGAGGAGAGATGCCAAAGGGAGAGACACAGGGGAGGGAGAGGGGGAAGAAACACATGGAAGGGAGAGACACAGGGGGAGAGGAGGTGACACATGAGAAGGAGGAGGGGAAGAGACACAGGGAGAGGAGGGGAAGAGACACAGGGAGAGGAGGGGAAGAGACACAGGGAGAGGAGGGGAAGAGACACAGGGAGAGGAGGAGGGGAAGAAGCACGGGAGGAGGAGGGGGAAGAGACACGAGGGGGAAGAGACACAGGGGGAAAGGAGGGAGAAGAGTCACAGGGGGGAGAGGAGGGGGAAGAGTCACAGGGGGGAGAGGAGGGGGAAGGGTCACAGGGGGGGAGAGGAGGGGAAAGAGTCACGGGGGAGAGGAGGGGAAAGAGTCACAGGGGGGAGAGGAGGGGAAAGAGACACGGCGGGGAGAGGAGGGGAAAGAGACACGGGGAGAGGAGGGGAAAGAGACACAGGGGAGGAGAGGAGGGGAAAGATGCAGAGGAGGGAGAGGGGGAGGAGGGGAAAGAGACGCAGAGGAGGGAGAGGGGGAGGAGGGGAAAGAGACGCAGAGAAGGGAGAGGGGGATAGGAGGGGAGAGAGACGCAGAGGAGGGAGAGGGGGATAGGAGGGGAAGGAGACGCAGGGGGGGAGAAGAAGGCAAAGAGACACAGGGGGGGAGAGGAGGGGAAAGAGACACAGGGGGGAGAGGAGGGGAAAGAGACACAGGGGGGAGAGGAGGGGAAAGAGACACAGGGGGGAGAGGAGGGGAAAGAGACACAGGGGGGAGAGGAGGGGAAAGAGACACAGGGGGGAGAGGAGGGGAAAGAGACACAGGGGGGAGAGGATGGGAAAGAGACACAGGGGGGAGAGGAGGGGAAAGAGACACAGGGGGGAGAGGAGGGGAAAGAGACACAGGGGGGAGAGGAGGGGAAAGAGACACAGGGGGGAGAGGAGGGGAAAGAGACACAGGGGGAGAGGAGGGGAAAGAGACACAGGGGGAGAGGAGGGGAAAGAGATGCAGAGGAGGGAGAGTGGGGAGGAGGGGAAAGAGACGCAGAGGAGGGAGAGGGGGAGAGGAGGGGAAAGAGACGCAGAGGAGGGAGAGAGGAGGGGAAAGAGATGCAGAGGAGGGAGAGGGGGAGAAGAGTGGAAAGAGACGCAGAGAAGGGAGAGGGGGAGAGGAGGGGAAAGAAACGCAGAGGGGGAGAGGAGGGGAAAGAGACACAGGGGCGAGAGGAGGGGAAAGAGACACAGGGGCGAGAGGAGGGGAAAGAGACACAGGGGCGAGAGGAGGGGAAAGAGACACAGGGGCGAGAGGAGGGGAAAGAGACACAGGGGCGAGAGGAGGGGAAAGAGACACAGGGGCGAGAGGAGGGGAAAGAGACACAGGGGCGAGAGGAGGGGAAAGAGATGCAGAGGAGGGAGAGGGGGAGGAGGGGAAGGAGGGGAAGGAGACGCAGGGGGGGAGAAGAGGGCAAAGAGAGACGGGGGAGAGGAGGGGAAAGAGACACAGGGGGAGAGGAGGGGAAAGAGACGCAGGGGGGAGAAGAAGGCATAGAGAGACACAGGGGGGAGAAGAAGGCAAAGAGACACAGGGGGGGAGAGGATGGGAAAGAGACACAGGGGGGAGAAGAGGGGAAAGAGACACAGGGGGGAGAAGAGGGGAAAGAGACACAGGGGGGAGAAGAGGGGAAAGAGACACAGGGGGGAGAAGAGGGGAAAGAGACACAGGGGGGAGAAGAGGGGAAAGAGACACAGGCGAGTAGAGGAGGGGAAAGAGATGCAGAGGAGGGAGAGGGAGGAGGAGGGGAAAGAGACTCAGAGGAGGGAGAGGGAGGAGGAGGGGAAAGAGACTCAGAGGAGGGAGAGGGGGAGAGGAGGCCAAAGAGACGCAGAGGAGGGAGAGGAGTGGAAAGAGACGCAGAGAAGGGAGAGGGGGAGAGGAGGGGAAAGAAACGCAGAGGGGGAGAGGAGGGGAAAGAAACGCAGAGGGGGAGAGGAGGGGAAAGAAACGCAGAGGAGGAGAGGAGGGGAAAGAAACGCAGGGGGGGGGAGAGGAGGGGAAGGAGACGCAGGGGGGAGAGAGGAGGGGAAGGAGACGCAGGGGGGAGAGAGGAGGGGAAGGAGACGCAGGGGGGAGAGGAGGGGAAGGAGACGCAGGGGGGGAGAGGAGGGGAAAGAGACACAGGGGAGAGGAGGGGAAAGAGGGGGGAGAGGAGGGGAGAGGAGGGGAAAGAGACACAGGGGGGAGAAGGGGAAAGAGGGGGGAGAGGAGGGGAAAGAGACACAGGGGGGAGAGGAGGGGAAAGAGACACAGGGGGGAGAGGAGGGGAAAGAGACACAGGGGGGGAGAAGAGGGGAAAGAGACTCAGAGGAGGGAGAGGGGGAGAGGAGGGGAAAGAGTCGCAGAGGAGGGAGAGGGGGAGAGGAGCAAAACACTACCAAACAGCTACGGATATTCCGAAAAAGTCGCATGACGCAGAAAACGAAGGACGCTAAATCAGCCACATTATATACACCAAACACCGTTAACTCGCTTAAAATTTCATTGCCGTCATTTTTTGACGGGCAATTCGCTAGTATGTAATATTAGAGAGAAACGAGACAGAGTAGAGACAAGGAGGAGGAGTGAAGGGAAGATAGATAAGAAGAGAAACACTACATTCTACCAACACTACGGACAATAAAAATCTTACCTATTTGCCAATTCCTCTCCTGTGCTTCCTTATAGAATTGATACAGGACGAGGAAGTCTATAACATCAGGCATGTCATGATATCTAGGGAAGAGAAGAGAAAGGGACATTGAATATTGAGAATTAAAATGGATCATATTTCTCAGGACCACGTCATGTCAGCTAGACATAACTCGTGTGTGTGTGTTCATAGAGATACATTATAATTTTAAACATATACAAACAATGAAAAATATCTGTATTTGATGGGATATGGACTAGTTCCCCATACTCAGTAGATCAATGCCTTTGTATTATAAATGACTCACTAATTCCCTGAAGCAGTTATCCCAAGCTCCAAAAGCAGGAGCCAAACGTACATTTACTGTAGGAAAATGCATTTTAATGACATTAAGAAGCTCAAGTTTTTGTAAATTACCTACACTTTTAAATAATACCATTTGGAACCTCCTATGCGTCACTTAAAACATTTTTTTTTTATAAATAGTTTATTTAAAAAATATATGTACAATACAGTATCACAATTATTAACAGTCTTTTGTTTCCTTTTGGACCCTTACAAGTCTTACAGAGACAATATAGAAACAACAACAAACTGAACTAAATTATCAAATTCACATAATTTACTACAAGAATGATCAGTTTAGTTATGTGGCCTCTAATTTGATACTACTTACTTCACAGAAAAAGACTCTCCATTCATTTTGCCAGACGTTGGATCCAGGAACGCCAATTTTAGACAGCACAGTGTAGGTGGCCCAACTTCGTACTTAATTCCCACAACCTTCAAACATTCCTGTTCCTGTATATTAAAAAATAATCTGTTTTAGTACAAATTTTTTTTTGAAAATAAAGCATTTAATGGCCACTGTAATGTCCCACTAAAAAGAGCTAGTTATTTTCACTATGCATTGATCATGAATACATTTTAAGTTTAATACCAGCAGCGCTCAATGTTCAATTCAAAGATTAGAGTACCAGCCTCCCGCTGAGTGCTCATCTGCACCATAAGGTCACAATGTGGAGAGGTGGGAAGTCGGCGGACAGACAGGTCTACATACATTTTATTAAGGCTTTAAATAAACTAAAGTACCATATTTTAAGTGTGCTGTTTTAAAAGAACAATTATAATAATAATGATAACAATAATAACAACCATAATTAAAATGACTCTATATTACCCGGAGCTCTGTTTTCTTCCATGGTTGTTTTTGCAGGTGAACACTGTAGATTTTTGCCCTTTTTACTGCACGTATATAGGCTTCATGGCCTTGTCTAAAATAAATAACCTGAAAAAATTAAAATAAAAAAATTAATTAGGTGTGCGGAATGAGAAAAATGATGCATATATACAGTCTTATTTTATAGTTCTAGAGAGCCTGAAAACTCTGAATGTGCCCCCAATCTGCAAAGATATCTTTAGAGTGCTCTAAACAGTTTTACAGTGCTCTATAAACAAACAAACAGTTAAAGTATTATGATATTCATTCTCTCAATATTAAGTTAAATTGTCACATGAGAAGTTAAAACCATAATTTCAAAGCACCATCTATGCTCAGTCTCACGTGTACTGGCAGACAATGAATAATCTTAACCAAGCAAGAGAGCAGAAGACTGCCGAGACCTCATGTGCCTAAAACACCCAATTATATCATGAATTGCAAATTACCTCATCTCCCATCTGTGGCACAAAAGGAGAGCGGCGTGGGATGGTATCCAGGATCCATGCAGGAGGAATGAATTCTTCACTTGGTTCTCCTTCCATAGACAGAAGCTCGTTCTTTTTCTAAAGTTACACAAATTCACAACAAAATCAGATCAATCTGAGAGGGTTAACACTGGCCAGTAATTAAGAGCAGTAGCTTTGCAAATCATGGACATAAAAACAAAAATCATAAGTACTAAAGCACCTCTATATACATAAGATTTCACCTGGTCTGGTTTCCTCGTTCATTACACACACACCTTTTTTTTTTTATATATAATTCAAAATAGATTTATGTAATTTGTTCAGATTATTTTTTAATTAGAATTCTTTAACTGATTTGTTATTTAATTCTACTTTTATTAGACTCAATTTTATATAATTGCTTTCCCCCCATTAACATGACACCAAGAACTGCTGGTAAAGAACTGGGACTCTATCAGAGCACAGATCCTGATATTTCCATCGCACTCAACACTTTCCAACCAAACATACCCATTCTTATATAGCACTACACTTTGCTTGATGAATTTGGGACATTTACATACCTTTCTTCTTGTTTGTTTGCGTTTTCTTGGTCTTCCATCCTCTTTTAAGTTCTCATCTTCAGAGCTACTGCTCATTTTGCGCGTCGTCTGCCTCGTCCGCCTTTTGGGAGGCTGGAGATTGATGCCAGCATCTGCCGTCCAGTCAGAATACTCACTTGAAGAATCGCTAAAGAAAAATGAGAAGAAAAGTTAGAGGCTTGACCATTTGTCACTACTGACCCCAACGCAGCTTGAAATATCACAAAACCACAAAGAAATATTTTTGGGATATACTGGACTGTAACCTGAAATTCTTCAAACTCGAGGTACAGTACACTTAGCCTTCAATTTTATTTTTAAGTAATAAAAACAAAAAAACAAAAAGGTATCTCATTTTAAACAATTGAAATGAACGAGAATTTCTAAAATGAAGGTAAATTAAAGTTATAATGTAAAACTGTTATATTACACAGATGCAGTTGAAAATAAAACTATAATCCAGTTTATCAATATTTGTTCTGACTAATAGCCCCATTTTATCTTTGTTTGTTAATACTTGCAAAAGCTTTTTTTATTTCGTTTTTTATTTTGTAACTCCTTGGATAATAAATAAACAGACTAATAGACCAAGATGCAAAAACATCAGCTAAATCAGATGTTCTTCTCAGGAATAATCTTATTTTCTACTAGAGGCTTCGACAATAGTAAGACTTAATTCTGAGGGTGGGTAAAGATTTTGCAGAGATTTGAAGGAAGCGGGACAAGCAAATATCAAGGCAGTTGAGAGGATATGGATTTTTGAACAGAACACACAAACCAGGTTGGATTTGCTCATGTTTGTTTCATCAGTGTCATTATACAGTACACTTAAATTATGCAGGGTTGATCTGGCTTGATCTTAGAGGAGTTATTCATGGCACACACAGTCATCTGACCAATACATGTCTTAGAAGAAGAAAAAAAAAAGATAATGCATTTTCCCCATCTCCTATTTTTTTATGTAGATTCCTGTTATTTCCCCAGGCTGTGCTCTCCTATTTACATGTAAAACATAGGATTTACTTGTCAGTATTGCTAAAAAGGAGGAGGCACCTGTCCAAAGCTTGCTCATTATAATACATGGAGATTATATATATGATCATGGGGATATATATATATATATATATTTTTATATATATATATATATATCCCCATGATCAGATTATCCCTAATGTGTTGGTCCTGGGCTAATTCTAAATGTCAATTAGCCCCTGACTTATCTCTTTAACCACTTCTCCTTCCTTTTCTAATGTCCTTTCCACTGACTCAAAGGCTTGGTGGAACACTCAAGGCCTAGACAGAATAGATGCGTGGGTAATTGAAGATCAAATTATCAATTTTAAATACTTATGGGACAACTTTGAACTCCCACTGGAGGAGCATTTTAATTTCTAGGCCTTCCCAAGGCTAATTGGATGACTCACGTCTACAAAGATGCTCCATTAACAAAAGGCATTCTAGGCCAAATATATGAAAACTTCAATAACCACCCTGAAAATTATAAACCTAAATACATGATTAGATAGGAGCTGGGTCAGAATTGGGATATGGACAAATGGGGACAAACTAGTCAGATATTAGCTAAAGGCTCTTTTAATTACAGCATATTAGAAACTTCACTAAAGGCTCTTCACAGAACCTATATCACCCCCGAGAGACTTCATAGAGTAAATCCTCAAGAATCCGCTACCTGTTTTAGGGGATGCCCAGAAATAGGATCCTTTATCCACACGCGGTGGACCTGCCCAAAATCTATGGTCTGAAATAACTCAGTTGGCTTCAGACCTTCTATGCACCCAGGTAACACCCTCCATTGAAGTCTGTTTATTGGGACATAACTCTTCCCTCCTAACAAAATCCCAGAATAAATTCTTCCAAAATGTACTATTAGCAGTTAAAAATCATATTGCCAAGAGGTGGAAAAATGCTGACCTATGCTTAAAAGAAATAATTAATAAGATAAACTTCATAATGATTCCGACACATATTTTACATTCTTATCCATTTGGGGAACCTGGATTTCCTCGACTCACAGTATAGATTTAAGATAAAAAAAAATGTGTATATATATATATATATATATATATATATATATATATATATATATATATATATACACACACATAAAATACATTTCTGTTGGACTGTTGTGTGTAGATCTGAGGCGGGCTGCTCGAGAGATGCAGGGCCTGGTGCCCTCAGTGAGTTGACGCGCTTTATCATTATAGTACTAACTTTGGGATTCTGGAATATATATATATGCCGTCTTTACTTCCTTCCCTTTCCCCTTCTTATTATCCCCGTTTAGCTATACATTTTTATTGTTGAAAACGGAAAATGGTTGGTGGCGACGCTCAGTTATAAATTAATAAATGTATATCATCAAGCCATGTTGATTCCCTTTTTTTTTGTGTATCCTTTACACCAACATGTACATGCCATGGTTTGTGACTGATATCATTTTGTTTCCCTTCTGTTTTATCTTACAATAAAAATTATTGAAACAAATAAAAATAAAAAAAGGGATATTATTATAGCACAGTACTCATGCACAGTATGCATTTTATATAAACAAAAACAAAAAATTACAATACCTGGATGAACTTTCTGTCTGCCAGCCGCCTGCAGTTTCATTTGCAGATGCCTCACTTGAAGGTCGAGATTCCTCATCCTGTAACGTGCAGATAATTAATGACGTCTTGTTCAAAAAACGAGCAACTCGTTACAATCAAATTATGTAAACAAATGGAGTGCAGCTTAATCATTTTAATGTAAATAAATAGTACATTTGTGTTCACATTAAAACAACTTATTTCTTGCTCAGAATTACAAAAAAATAAAATTATTGCACTGCATTCTGGGAACCTGGGCAGGGAGCTCTAAATGTGTCCAAATGTTTGACTCTTTAATCCAATGACATTTTAAACATGGCTCCTTTTAAGCATATGCCTGCTGTATTATATCGCTTTAAAGCATAGCATAGGATATATTGTGCAAACCTTGGGAGACCTACCCACAGAAAGCTGTTTCTATCTTAAATGGCTCTCACCAGAGTGGGGCTGGTACCAAACTCCTGCTTTAGATTTGTGGGAAGGATATCACTACGTCAACATTTAGCATATGGTGGGAAAAAGAGAGATCGAGTAAGTAAATAAATAGTACACTTGTTTTATTTCTCTGAACTCTGAGCAGGAAATATGTTTTTTTTTTTTTTTACTTATTTTAGACGTTCAAATGTGAACACAAATATACTATTTATTCACTGTACAGTATACAACTCTTCTATCGCTCTTTTGCCCACCATCAAATATTTCAATACACTATCCAGCCTAAAGCATTTATAACATCTTGCTTTCTTCATCTATCTGTGCGTTTTAGAATTAATGATAAAGCAAAGGTTCCCGTTTCTGCAAGAATGAAACACAAATATTTCAAGTTGCAATAGAGCAAGCAGCAACATGTTAAAATTACATGAAAAAGTCTTCCTAATAACGGACATGATTATTAGTCACATTGAGAGGTGATGCATACCCAGATGGTTAAATAATAATAGTCAGAGACAATCATAATATTGTTCTAATATATACCAATTGGACATGCTCTTTTGCACTGTGAGATAATTGATCATGTGCGATAAAATTCATTCGTAAAGAAGGAGCAGTTTTCCGTTTCAATTATACTTAAACCCATGTTTGTTTTAGTATCAACCAATTGTAATTAAATGTGTGCGTTGTATTTCTGCAATAACTGGAACCTTTGCAGTGTCACTTTAACAATCTCATTTATATTTCAAGCAAAAAACAACCTTTATGGTATTTACAACACAATCTTTTAAATGTCTGATAGAACATTTGGGTCCACATGGTCCCTAATAGTAAACACTTCCTGAAACCACAATGAAAAACAGCAACTAATGAGCTGGATGTTTGTTTTTGGTCTTCTGGAAACACACAGGCAATACAGTCTCTATAAAGGCGCTCCCAGTTTACCTCTCTGGAGCTCTGAGAGTCCTCGTTTGTACTAGCTGGGTTACTCTGAGCACTGTGATCTATAGTAGACCGGGTCTGGTAGGCGTGCTGACGCTTTCCACGGATTTTCCTCAGTGATCGTCCACCATAGAGTTGATGTTCATTCTAAAAGAGTCAAAATTAAAAGGTTAAATAGATTCAAAACAGGCTCTAAATAATACCCTAAATCAAAGACACAGGGCTGGAAACTTCCCTTTTTCCAAAGTATAATATTTATCTATAAAGTGCATCCCTCCAGGCTTCTAGAAACAGCTTTGCCATCTCCAATAAAATCCTCCTGCGTTAGATATTTCTACCCACTCCTGCAAATGTATTAATGAATTCCTTATTGTAAGACTAGAAAAAAAACATATTGAAGAATTTACAAACAAAAGGTTCTTACTATGGAAAAAAAAAACTGACAATTAACCAAATTAAAAAAAAATGCTTATCCTCACATATTGATGTGTGAAGTCAGTAGAGTAGAGTGAGAATATAAACATGATCTATACAAACAGGAATGCACTGCTCAGCTCTAAACTATTTTCCCTATCTTAAGAACAGATATATAAATAAATAAAAAAAAGAAAAGGAATTTAGGGGAAAAAAAGGCTAACTGAAATAAAGACTGTTCAAGTTTATTTATTTGTTTAAAAAACATGGAAGCAAATATTTTTAAGATTAATGTTCTATTAGAAAGGATTCAGGAAAAGTTCCAGTACACTACAAGTCTAAATGGGCATTTAATAGAAAAAGTAAAAAAAATTGTAGAAATTGTGTTTTCAATCTACCAAGTCAGCCTCTTATCAGAAAATGTACATGTAGTCCAACTTGTTTTTATCGGACATTTTTTTACTTGTTTTAGACGTTCAACTGTGAACACAAATGTACTACTTGTTGCTCTTTTGCCCACCATAATTTAAATGATCGTGGTGGTAAACTACCTCCTCCAAAAAAAGATAGGAACCAGCCCCACACTGATGAAAGGCAGTAACCTTGAAACAGCTGTACGTGGGTGGGGTTCCTGCCTTATGTATAATCCATCCTTAACTTTGCTCAAAGCGGTTTAATACAGCAGGCATATGCTTAAAAGGAAGTCATGTTATGTTTAAAATGGTAATGGATTACAAAAGCAAAGTCTTTGTGGGTTCATTTGCATGTCCCTGCCCACGTTCCCAGAATGCAGTGTAATAACTGTATTTCTCGAATTCTGAGCTGGAAGCAGTTTTTTTTTTTAAACTTGTTTTAGACATTCAAATGTGAACACAAATGTACTATTTATTTACTATATTAAAAATGTAAAAGATCGAATAGTACTTTTGTATAAAAACTAAGTGGTCTTTAGTGTAAAATACAATAAATTGGGCCTTTATTCCCATTCAAATGAATGTGATAAAAACACAATTAGCAGGCTCTCGATGAGGCTTTGTTTATACTTCATAATTTCACTTGTAAGATAAAGGGAGGATTAAACACATTGTGAAGTGGTTTCTGCGATGCTCTGTTGGCAATTTTCTTGAATTAATATATTTTAAATTAAAAAAAATAAAAAATTGGATGGTGTTCTGGAATACAATGGCTGTGAATTTGTTGCTAAATGGTTTGTGTACAACCATAGCCATTTAGCAACAATGGTTTTATCCTCAATACCCAGCATAACTCTTTTTACAAATGAGAATGATTGTTCAGACTCATTGCAAAAAAAATTAAAAACAGCTTGAATTTTAAAAAGTAAGACTTACGAGTTGCTAATGACAATAAATTGCAAAGTTGCTTAAGCAAAACCTATAGGTTACATTACAGAGCATGTCCCAATAAGCACACTTTATATGTTTGTGGTACTTGGATATTAAATTGCAAACTTGAAAAGTTTGCTTATGAGAAGCAAGGTAGAGAAGTAAATCTCACATTACAACACAATTCACCTACATCTTAAACATGTAAAATACTTACTCCATGTGTGGGCTGGGATGGCTTCCTCTTTTTCTCAGTGGTGTACAGGTTAATCTCAATTTCCCCCTTGGAAGCTCTGCATTCTTCCTGGACCCTGCAATAAATAACTTCTGTCTTAATAACCCGAAGTGAACATGAGGTGCTGGAAAACATAATGTTTTGGTTCAAATTAGATAACTGGATTATACCTGCAAACTCCAAGATTCAACTCATTGACAACCACCCTTCTGCTCCAAGCCATGAGATCTCTTTCAGTTGCGATTTGGCTCCGCGGCGCATTATGATGCATTTGCCGAACACCTTCAATTTGACCACTTCGGCGGAGGCCAACATTAGGCGGAGAGGTTAGGTCCCAACTTTGGCTCCTCATTACTATACAATAAAGAAAAGCATGTAAGATAGAGGATAGACATCACGCTATTCTCACAATGCTGGGGTGACAACCACGGTATGATTACATTTGTATTAGAATATATATGCACAAGTAAAGGTATACACATTTCTGCAGTAACAGGTTTGCTATTAGATTTGCAAGCTTCATCAAATTATGTAACAAACGTCCCTCTGCTATTGTTCAGTAGATTAGTACAAGCCTTCTGGATCCAAACTATCTAGAAGTGTTTACGAATAGAATGTTCCATCTTATCCAGTCTGCAAAAAAAAAATTTCTCTAAACATGTTCATGGATTACATAGCTGCTATTGTTAGTTTGTTACATACTTCACAAAACAAAAAGACAATTTATAAAATATGAACTCTATACCCTTATTCAGTTTTATTACATACATATTACAAGATGTTTTATGTACTTTTCCTAATCTATGAAATCGCTACTGAAATCTTAGCGTGCAGCAAGCATTTACTAAAGGGGCAAAATACACAAATAGAGCCTGCAGATCTCTAGTTAACCAGTCATCATCCCATCTTAGGAGAAGAAAAATTGACCAGTTAGTGCATTTCTGATTTCATACACTGTCCAAATTCTGAACACTTGCCTCCACTCCCAGAGTTGGTTCTGTTTAATGGAGGGTTTGGCGCTTCTTCTGTGTGTTGGTGGTCTTGTTCGCGCTGCAAATCTCTGATTAGAACATCAAGGACACTTTCCTCCTGGCTCTCTGTCTGCTGGCCGATTACCTGCTCTACTACATCGCCATTACCTTGATAGGATAAAAAACATGTTTAGATACCGGGTAACTTTTTTATCACAGCTATTACTATCAAGCTCTCCAAGGGCACAATGAGCATGTCACAATCCATGTCTGGAGCTCCCTATGACCGTTATGAGGCCAAAACCCAAGGGTCATGTGCTTATTAGCAGATACAAGGTCAGGTGCATATGAGCATGAAAACACATTTCTTTATATAAAATGATCCCACACTACTGCATATCACAGCACCACTGGAAAATAATATAATTGTATACTTGATTTACTTGCTGCATACCATTTGAAACATATCCCAGTTGTGGAATGAGTTGTTCATCCTTGCAGTTTTCCCGGCCTGGCACTAGACGCTGGAGACGAGTGGGATGTGGATTTCCATCTACATCCACCAGGAATGGGGGAGGCATGAGGTGAGGAGCCTGTTGTGTCTGCTCGTCCAGCACATAATTATTAGCATCTCTGATCAGAGGTCGGAAATCTGTATGGAAGAACATCTGTTCTGGAATCTGCCAGCGACATGAATGCAGATGATCAGGACATGAAAGATACCGCATCAGCAATTTTCTAGTATTGACAGGATATGATTATTCATATCTAATAAATACAAAGAAGGTTGGTGTGATCTACATTCACAAGATATATATTATGTTACTAGATGGACTAGAAATAAACAAGAGTCATAAGATGCAGAAAATGTTTAACTTCTAATTTCACGTAAAGAGAGATAAAGAAAATGTGTTTAAAGAAGCCAAGCTTTTTAAGTAGATTGAACTGTAAGATAATTTTATATATATATATATATATATATATATATATATATATATATATATATATATATATATATATATATATATATATACACACACACACACACACACACACACACACACATATATACACACACACACACTCAGACAGATTTGATGGCAGGTAAAAAAACAAATAGGTCCATCTTATCTGCCAGTTCTACCTACTTAAAAAGTTTAGCTTCATTAAAAGTCATGATAGCCTTTATGCTTATCATACACCCCCCCCCCCCCCCCCCCTTTATTTTTTTTTTTTTTTTACAAGCAAGAATGAAAAAAGTTCTTAGTCCAGAACACTGCATTCTTGCATAGTTATTTCTGTGTGGCAGGTTGCTCCTGCTTCATGTTTTGTATATAGTGTGGTTGTGGCAGCTATTTATTTAGCACTTGAAGTGATCATATTTGTTTTGGGTACAGTGACCGTGATGAAGTCAAACCACATAGTTGCACCAAACTAATGCCTGGAACTGCTGCTAAACCGTAGCGCTTATACACATTGTGCAACTCAAATTCATTGTCAGTCATTTTAATGTGACTTGATAAGGTGGTTATGTAAAGAAATGTATATACACTATTTATGGTAACCATTTAATATATTTATTTCAATTAAGGAGTGTATGAAAATCTACACAGCTTTTGTTGATAGTGATCCTTGATGTTTGCTTTTCTTTGTTTAGCCAAGTAAAATAACAGTACATTTGTTGTGTGTTTCACTGCACTTGCTGTTAGATATGCAAACTCCCCACCACATGCTATATAATAGATATTTAAAATGATTATTTAAAATTAACCCCATTTCCTTTAAAAATGAAATCTATGTGATTTACTTGCTTTAATTACAGTGAAAAAGCATACATAAATTCAGTGCCCTTCAAAAGTTGTAAATGTGAGTTAACAGAAACCAAAGAACCAAAAAGCAAAACATAAGAGAAAAGCTAAAAACAGTTGTCTCTAGACACAGAACTTCACAACCTACCATTTCATAAATTTTACTACACCCAAAACCAAAAAGCAAAACATGACCATGGGAATCTGTGCAGGCAAAATGCTGTCCATCAGAGGAGAATTTACAGTCAAATACTGCTCCGTGACCTTGGCCTTCAATCTGTAGAAATGCAGACATGTTACATTATTAACAGAGCAAAAAGGCATGAGAATAAAACAAACAAACAATTTTTAATTGTCAAATGTGAAATTTCCACTCCCTTACCATGTTAAAATAATTACGGATTTTGGTTCCTTTCTCCAAGTCCCAGATAAAAATGTTCCCATCATGACCAGCAGAAAGTAAAATCCTGTGGTCAAATGGATGTGCCTCCAAAACAAACACCTCATCATCATGACCCTGAGGATGGAAAAAAACAGGTTTGCTTTATTTTATACATGTTTTTCCAACGGTTTTGGAATTTAACTAATTGTTCCTTTGGTGTTATTACAAATAAAACTTGTAATCAAGTGAGCAGATTTATTTTTTTATAAAACTACAATACAAGGGGACGCAATTCAGTGGATATATACATGGAAGTAATTAGTCAGGTTAATCAAAATATAAGGCTTCGCTTGAGTTTCTATTTCTTAATAAAAATGGACACTCTCATCCCAACAAAAACTGGTTTCATAATAAAGAGCATAAAAACTGATTATATATATATGGCTACATTGCAGCTCAGAGTACTTGCTTAGTGTGGGGGGAGGAGTTCTTACTGAATGACAATATTGGGGGTCATTCTTTTGGCCACCACAGGCTTAGACAGGCTTATCTAATGAGCACATCAAAGAAAGCAACATGCAGGGACTACTCATCTGCAGCACAAATCAGCACATCTCCAGTAATCTAGATAATAAAAGTATTGCAGTATATAGTGATACCTTTTTTTATTGGACAAATAAATGAGTATGCTTGTCCAATAAAAAAAAAAAAGGTATCACTGTATACACTGTATATAATATATATATATATATATATATATATATATATATATATATATATATATACAGTGTATACAGTGATACCTTTTTTTTTTTTATTGGACAAGCATACTCATTTATTTGTCCAATAAAAAAAGGTATCACTGTATACACTGTATATATATATATATATATATATATATATATATATATATACACACACACACATACATATATACACACACACACACACACACACTTGGTTTTGGGGTGACAGAGTACCTTTAACAAGCACCTGGTGAATAGTGCAAAAAAATTAAAACCCTTAAAACTAACCCTCTTCATTACTTCCCTAGCACAATGTGTCTCAATTAGATGTAATGATTAATCTATTTTTTAAATAGTAACTTTACAGTGCTGCAAAGGAAAACAGATATTTCCAGTGTCCCTTTATGTCCACAGTGTACTCACAGACAAGATATGAAGAAGTTGTCCTGTTCGGGAATTCCACACTTTCAGAAGATAGTTGTTCACAGCAGTAATGACCGTTGTGTCAAATCGGTCCCAGGCGACCATTGTAACTTTGAGCTTTGGCGCTTTATCCTCTGTATTTGCAGTATTGCTCCTGTGAAATGAACATTCCAGTAGTTTCATATAATAAGGAATTTTAGATTAAATACAGGAGTCAAATACTGTATATAAGAAACCATGAGTCCAATGTAAACTAACTATGCATTTACATATTTAAACCTTAGCAACAATATTATGTATTATTACCCAGCCATCTTGACGGTCATATCAAGAACAAGTGCTTTCCATTCCTGTTCCTGATACTGCCAAATCCGAGCAGTTCCATCTCTGCTAGCACTGACAAAGCATAAGCTGTGGACAAAAGGAAAAGGAATTGCATCAATGATAACACAAGTCTATTAAAAGGGAACGGTGATGAACTGCAGTTGTAATTTTTGCCCAAAAAGACTGGTAATAAGATGATTAAATGTGCAGACAGAAGACTGATCTAGAATATTGATCACTATTCACAATGGAGTTATTTCCTACCAACAAGCCTAACACCACTCACCAATATGAAGGCAAGCTTGTGCCAGAATACTATTCTAGGAGGATAAGTTAAGAAATACCCCTGCATGATCGTAACCCACACAGAGAAGGATAGGAGCAAATAGAATTAGTGGGAAGAGAGATTAAAATAAATGCCCTTCACCACACACAAAGGAGCAGCCAGACAAGCACACAGCTCCACAATGTGTGTCTATGTACTATCTGCCCTTCAATCACGTGACGCCTCAAACCAGGAGGAAAGAACCCTTGGCCAAATCTGCCTGAGAGAACACGGAACTGTACCCCCAACCTTACAATACAGAAAGTTATTAAAATAACTGCATTTTGAACCCTTATTTTTTTTAGAATTTGAGAAACGATTAAGGAGACACCAGTCCGTATCAGTCATGCTTTGTCAAAATGACTTAAGCTACTTGTAATTATACAGATTTTGAAGTTCACACAAGACAAATGAGAAAGACAGTAGATCCCAAACCAATCTCTAATGAACCCTTGAATGGTGAGGATTTAGGAATAACCCTGTCTTAATACAGGGATGTAGTTTTTCATCAGATGATGAAGAACCACCTGTTCCTGGAATCAACTTCCTAGGGTCCTCTGAGAATGATTAAGAGATGCTGATTAACATAGACTCACCGGTCCCCATTATTGCAGAACTGAACAGCAACAACTTTATCCTGGAAGAAAAATGTGAACGATAAGTAAATATTCTGAATTAGGGTCACGCCCAAACATCTACCATTGTTAGAAATATCACAAATATTCTTGAGATGCTAGAACTGACAGCATCATACATTTATAAAAATCATAGGATGTGTTTTTCTCTATTGGTCATATAGCTACAGCTCTCCTCTAATCTATATAAAAATCAAATGATTAGTAAATACATATGTTTATAAAATCCTAAAAATGGCAATTTATTGAGTTACAGTAATATAATGCATGGTACATAAAGTACAAACACCACCATAACTTGGCCAAGCGTTTCTTTTTAAAAACAGTAAATATAGAACTTGTGACTTTCTACACCTAAAACACCCATTAAAAACATGGCAGAGAACCTCACATGATCACTACTACAGCAAGTGGCAGATTTACATGTTACATGTTGGCAGCATGTCCAAAATTACCAGAGCAGTTTTAGAGTAACACGCACATGCAATGACTGCATGGCAAGACATAGGAGCCTCAGAGGACAGATAACCTCCATCATAACCCGTTATACGCTGTTCTCTTATGTTTGATAGTAACCCTATGGGTCAGAAAGTAGACTCACCATGTGTGACTCAAGTTCTGCTATTTTCTCAGGTGACCCTGTCCCCAAGTAATAGACTCGTATGACATGGTCAGTACTGCCTGTAGCTATGAACATCCCACCTGGAAAGAGAAAACAAAAGAGCTGGAATTTTATAATATGAAGGACAACTGTCCCACATTATGCACTTTTTAAAATAGGAAAGATTAACTTGCTACAAAAATATTGCCCGAGTTTTATAGTTTAAATGTTTTATCCTTGTGTAACTTACAAGACGTACTTGAAATGGTCCATCTAAGCAACATAATAGATGCAGGATTGGAGTTATGGATCAGGGATACTTAAATTTATAAAATCTGTGTTAATTTGTATACACACAAACTGCTGAGTAGTATAAGGGAGTATAACATGCAAAATATGTTTTTTTTATATAAATAAACTTTTAGGAATGTTTTATCTGAGGACTTATCGACCCTTGACACAAAACTGGCAAAAACTAATTTAGGCATAAAAATATTGCAACTAGCAGACACAGGTTTATATCTGGAAGACTGATACATATTACATAAACCAGAAAAGACATGCTTGTTTTCTTATGATAAAAAATAAACTTTTAGAAGATGCGTCACCAGATAAAGTGATCAACAAACAAGATAATTTATACTGTGCTCTGTATTAGTTCAGAGTGTTCATAAATACATGGTGGTTCACAGAGTTATCTCTGCCATATATAACAGGGAATTTAAATGGTTTACGAACTAGTACAATGCAGATTTTCATGTGTACCTGAACTGAAGGATGAGCAGGAAATCTGAACGCCAGGCCTGGATCTCTCTGCAAACTTCACAGGCTGATCACTGCAAAGAGACATTGTTAGCTGTGGAGCAGTTTGTAAACATGTATTATGGTATTTATGACACAAAAATATTTTAACATGTAAAAACATTCTAATGACTGACTTCTACTACACCTAACAGATAGAAATAAACTTAAAAAAAGGAAGTTTATCATTATATATATGCTATTCTCTGGACAGACTTACTTAAACTTCAGAGTGTCTGCGTCCCACTGCCAGAAGCAGATTGTCCCGTCAGCACCAGTAGATGTGAGGTATCTAGTTTTATATTTCGACCCTGGACAAAACTGAATAGGAAACAAAAATGTTAGAGTCTACCAAATCATATATTAATTAGCGTAGAAGATATTGTTATTGAATTATATATAAACATAGCACAACCATTGCACACTATATTTAAAATGGGTTGAAGGACCCTAATAAAATAGATATGAACATTAGCAGCTTTATACGAGATGAGCATAAAAGTGTTTTTCAGACGTAACTTGGGTTATGAGCGGTTCCACCTTAAATAGCTAGTGTGCATGTAGCCTAAGGGGAGGGTTATCCTACTGAGGATTGCTCTCTATTTTGCCCTACTGTAAAAAGTGTTACTGGGAGTTTCTCAACAGAATTGAATAGAGACTATACATTTTCTCCCAGGTTTCTATTTTCGCTTGACACAAAAGGCAAAACATCTGACACAATCAAAAGGAGAATGTAATAGTTAAAATTAAAAAGCTGTATTTATATTTTTAAAATTCTAAAACAGTTTGAACATTATTAATTCAAGTTCTACACAACAGCATGTTATACATTTGACACTTCAGTAGTACTATAAAAAGCAAAGGTGAAATATTTATTGCACACATTAATGTAATGAAACCATCTTAATAATGGCAAAATGTTTGTATAAAAGGTAAGAAAAATACAGTCTCTGCTTTTTAAATAATATACAAATTTTGCTTTATTTGGGGAAATTTCAATTGGGATGGGCCTTGGATAAAGAACAAAACCATTCTGTTAAAAATTCTATTGAGAGGCTGTCACAGTGCTGTATAAAAGAATTAAACGGAAGTGCAACTCACAGATTAAATCGCCTCTCCCCTCAGACTACAAGCAGCGCTCTTAAGTTTGATCTAAAATGCTTTATAAGCTCTTGACCTACTGTTGCTAGTTTGCTCCAAACGTATCCAATGTAAAGTTGTTCCCAAACTACAAACTGCTATGGTGCAGATACAGAAGACATAGAAACATAATTTACTATGAAAATAGATTGTCCTCACTTGCAATACTGCTACGTTAAGTGGGTCCCTGTGTAACTGTATAGGTGAGGTTTTATTTACCTGTATGGAGGTGATGGATGCTGTGTGGCCTTGCAGTACTGCTATAGGAGCACAAGTGCGAAGACACCACACCCGGACCACTTTGTCACAGCTGCCAGCTGCAATAAGGGTGTTCTCATAATTCACAGCTATGTCTGAGATTTCAGCGGAGTGTCCTCGCAGCGTGGAGAGGAGACGACCATCATCTGTGGCCCAGATCTTCACTAAACAGTCATCTGAACCCTGTACAAAAAAAGGTATTCAATGTGAAATGGACATTGGACACAATTTTTTTTTTAAATCATTTAAACGAGCTTAGTTTAAACATTACCAAAATTGTTTTTGCATGATAAATTAAAGTAAAACCAGTATAAAAACTTAATTGAACCTAAAATGTCATTGGCATGCAAGTGTGAGCCATACAAATATATTACTGCTGACAGGGACAAGCTCCCAAATCATTTAAATCAGTATTTTCTACATTAAATAACCTCTTTAAAATGGAATAAACAACAACAAAAAATGCTTTCAATATATATTTACAATTTAAAAGGTTAAATGGAATACATACTGTACAATGAACAGAACAGGACAGCTGACCACAAATGCTCATCGATTGCAAACTCACCGTGAATATACGCCTCCCAGTGCGGTCGAAAGCCACACAGTATACAGATGATAAATGGCCCAGAATCCGCTTGTGCATTTTGATTTGCTGGTAAGTTGAAGTTGGGAATATATGATGGAAACGTGCACATCCGGTCAGCTTTCTGGCAAATGTAATATTTACTAAAGGGAAAAGAGTGGGTAAATGATCAGCAATGTACGGCTATACAGACTCTACTTGATATAACATGTTGCCAGTTTAGGCTTTTTTTCAGGTGAAATATATATTTTTTGGTTCATTATTAATTGACATAGAAAACACATGTTTATACTATGTTCTCTAGCAAAGAAAGGCTTTAGCAAGAAAATATGTTTTAAAAACATAGTGCCTCACATCCATGGCCACTACTGCTCTTCTCGCGGTTTACACACTGCTGACCAGATCACAATCAGCCCAGGTTTAACTAACCTGAACATTTTTTTTATTTTCATCAATAAAATACAACTCCCCATTATAAGGGAGCTAAAAAGGTACTTAAATTAACCATTGATCGAGTACATCAGTGATTGACTGTGCATTAGTGCAAATACATACTACATCATTCACTGGTATCACACATGGACACATACAGAGTAAGTAAACTGTTTAGATATATCTATATGGCTTATAAATATTACTTTAAACCACTCATAGATGGTTTAGCAAAGGTGTACTTGCCTTTTTAAATACATTATTATAATACACTCAAAAAGCTACCAGGTTGGCAAGTGTGGATGTATATGCCAAATAGACATTAACAAACCAAGCTATGAAAAAAACAACAACTTACCAACATGGAGTGGTTTCCCATATGAAACGGGGAGTTCTGGAGGCCTCCCCCTGTGCAAAGCTGCAAATGCGGATCCTTTCCATAATATATGCTTGCAATCTGAAAAGATTCAATCAATCACTAATTAGATATGATTTATTGGTTCATCTGCTCATTGCACATATGTAAGTTCTCATTAGACCATAAGTTTGTAATAGTAAGTTCTACACGCTTTCCTACTTGAATATCAGATAAGTGAAACCAATTGACTTTACAATAAAAATGCAAATAGCAATTCACAGAGAGGCTATATATATATATATATATATATATATATATATATATATATATATATATATATATATATATATATATATATATATATATATATATATATATATATATATATATATATATATATATATAAAAAGCCTCCATGGGCGCCGCCTGTTTGACAAAAATATATTTACAATTAGGGAAGGTTGGGACTGCACATAATTGTATAAAACATTTGAAAGTGGTTTAAGAATGTTTTTTTTTGCCGTTCTAAAATGTTGTTGTACATTATCAATACTAATTCTCTAAAAATGGCAAAATAAAACATCAGACTACCCTGTACCTGTACTATATTATCATAAAACTCAATAAATAAGGACCGTAAAAGGATCAGTAAACTGGAACTTTGTTGCCATATTTACACAAACATGTTTACAAGTTACTGAACGTCAGAAGTCAGTCAGACGAGTAGAAATATGTTTAGTTTTACTTAACTGAATAGCAAAACTTGTCAGCTCCAGTGGAGCAGAACCAGAAATGAATGTGGCCCGAAAGTGTGGCACTGACATTGCTGCCAGGGTAGAGCCAGCTACTGGACTTTTTACATTTTTTCTTACTGAACTAGTGCTAAAAAGTGGCACAGCAACCATTCTAGATATAACAATTTACAATTATAGGTAATAAGTGCGTTAATAGAAGTTTACCGTTTTTACCAGTCAATCAGCCGTTCCGATTCACCTACTAACTACAAACTGCTGCTAATAAGAGAGTTCATTGAAAGTCACTGCAAATTACCTTCTGTGGCTCTGGAATGATTGTCTGTGATGTAAAGACAAATAAAAAGACTGGACATGCTCAGCCCCTGGGAGTAGCTCATGTAATCAGCCTATATTTTCCTCTAATCAATATATTTTCCTTTTTTCAAACAGCTTTACACTGAAGACAATATATTTCCCAGCCCCAGTCACTGTATCCCTTTTTAATTTATCACAATGGTACGATACCAGTGAAGACACTGCGCATCTATACAGTTAACCACTTGAATAAGCAGTATCTTCACTGGTATCATACATTTGAACAGAGGCATTAATCACTCAGTCCCTGTACACAATGCCGCTCTCCTTCAGTCATTTTACAGTCGGATAGAAAATAATTGCAAGTTTTAATTATATTATATATACTGGTATTTCTGTTTGACATGATTACCTTTTGCTTTTCTTAAAAGAGACTGCTTTCCAAGCCCCAGCAGACTCTGTACCCCACGCACGCTCTGTGGAATTTGCTGGTCCAATACAGGCCCGATGCGCTCACAAATCTTAAGCAGGTAGTCTGGAGGAATGTGAGCATTGGCTGCCACCTAAAAACAACACGTATATTCATAACACAATAGATTTGATGAGAACTCTTGAAACAATGTACCAGCAACAGTGGTAAAGTCATGTACAGCAAAGGGTCAGAAATGTTGGTTACAGATAAACAAGTACCATAAATAGGAAAGAACCTGTGAAATGGATTATAGCTTCACATAGTGAAAAAGCATGTCTTCTAAAATGTTTTTTTAGTCCTACGATTGGGTTATTCCACACATATTATATGTGCATTCAGTATAGGGATTTGCCACAACACCATAAAAATGGTAACAAACCCTCTCAAACATGTATGTCCAGGTCACAAACCTAGCCCTGAAAACAATAAAGGAAGCGTCATTATGATGGTATCTGGTCTAAGGCTATTGAAAATAAACATTTAGGTAGGGTACAATTGTAATTCTAATGCAAAACAAATTTCTTCCAATTCAAATGTATTTTAAGTTTTATATGTTAAGGTCAAGAAAAAAAAAAAAAAAGAAATGTATGAAACATTCTCAAAATTCTGCACTTTTGTTACCAAATCCTATCACCTATCCAATGGAGCCAAGCCATAGGTTACCAGAGTTTGGCTAGAAGCCCAAGCCAAGATTCCCTGTATAACCCAGCCTCTGGACAGGATACTCCTCTATCGTCCCTAATCTAATATGAGAACCCTTCCCCTTGATGCCCGCCCATCCCTTGCCTGCGCAGGGCCGTTCCCTAAGCCGGGGCGCCCATCCCTTGCCTGCGCAGGGCGGCCCCTAAGCCGGAGCGCCCATCCCTTGCCTGCGCAGGGCGGCCCCTAAGCCGGAGCGCCCATCCCTTGCCTGCGCAGGGCGGCCCCTAAGCCGGAGTGCCCATCCCTTGCCGATACATTTCCTGAGCAGGGTGTTTCTTATCCAGAGCATTTCACTTCTACCTGTCCAGAGCATTTCACTTCTACCTGTGCAGACCAGGCTCTAGTCCGGTATTTCGCCCCCTTACATGTAGGCCATGCCCTAGCCGCAAAATTTTCACCATTTTTCATTACAGGCAGCACCTTCTCATGCCAGTCCTAGAGAAGGGGTGCCCTCCTTTCTTAAAGAGTATGGGGGCATGGTATAAGACATTTGCCCTCACATTCTGTGAAGACTATTCAAGACTTGTCTCTATACATATTAACATTTTTTCAACATTTCTTCAAATATTCCTCTAATCACTAAAGAATATCAAACCTGACTCAAAGCCCTACAACCGTGGTTGTTTAGTCAGGGCCTAATTGCTTTTGACCAATACAATCTATTGATAAACTACAGTTTGGCAATAAAGCACACTAAAGATGACCACATTTTCTAAATGAGCTCTGGGGGAAATTGTTCAGACAAGAGCATGGTTATAAAAACAGGTATTAGGAGTACATTTCATTTATCTATTTAGTGAACAAATATGCTGCGTTAAATATAGTTTATTATAAAGTGAAAACAAACGATCTAGACAAATTTTCATCCAGGGTTTCCAAGAACCAAAAAAAGTTCAGAGAAACATTAAAGATTTTCCTAACAATAATTTAGATACATTTTTCATACTGTATTGTATGTAATCTTCCTCAGAAGTGACTCTGTAACCCCCAACATGAAGTTGATTTATTCTTACAGAGAATTAAAAACATGTTATACATTGCACTAGCAGTTTTTCTCTAGAGTAAATCAGTTCTGAAATATGTAGAATTGATTTTGCGGCTCCTGTGTTTAGCTCAGAGTGCTTGATAAAAGGTGGGAGAGACACTAGCTGCCAGATAACATTGGAGTCTTTATGTTAGCCACTACAGAGACAGACAAGCGGACTGAAATCCTACTTAGCACATCAAAGCAGCTAAATATGCACGAGCTGCTCATTTACATATAAATAGAGCAACAAGAATATGAAATTTCCCAAGACTGATGCACTTTAGAAAAATATGAATACCACAAAGTTTAGCCAATTGTCTGTGCTCTAAGAATAACCAAAAAAAAAAACAACCTCATTTTGGAGTGAAAGTCATCTTAAATCAACCACAATTGTATATATTGAGAAGGACAACACTTAAAATACTAATAAATGCTTAGTTTAATATTATACAGACACCCATGGTCGTGCCAAGGCTGCTAAATTGGCTCACCCTTACGGTTATCTGCCAGTCACACAAAACTATATTGAACAGAACATTAAATCACACAATCTATGCACATACAAAGTGGACTGAACTAAGCATGCATAGTGCCACACACAGATCGGACTAGGTTATATACAAAGTGGTTTTAGGCTGAGCCCATATACACTGCATGAGCACATGCTGGGTATACACTCCACAGTGGACTGGCTGAATACAAAGCAAGTGAAACACATACTGAACATGCTCACTACACAGGGGACTGGACTCTGTACACGTGAAGTGCACTAAACATATCAACAGACACACTAAGTAGATTGGACTGAGCACACAATGCACATTGGTCGGGAGTCTAACACACACTACACATATGCACTGAGCAGTTTTTACCAAACATTAGATATACACTCCTTCTGGATCACCACTGTGTCATGGTGAAGGGGATTGTATACTTTAATGAAGCTGTGAGCTATACCATGTAGGGACACTCAAGATGGGCAGGTCATAGCAGAGAGATCTGACAAATCACGGTCCACTGGAGAAAGAACTGGCAGCCCACTCCAGTATCTTTGCCAAGAAAGCCTTATGAATAAACATGACCAGAGACATAACGACAAATGTGTCTGGAGTGCTGCTGTTCATAGGGCTGCGGAGATTCTGACACAAATGACCGGCTTAACAACAAGATATACACCTTTGTGCAAGTGTAGAATAGCACTAGTCTAGATCTTAAGGTATTCTATTAAAATACAATCAGGACAACCATGATGGGGGTTATCCTATCATCACTGGACATTTTGGGGGACTTATTTCACCTACAATAAAAACCTATTAACTATTCATACACACTTCCTGGTCTTTATTATCATATATTAGATATGTGTTAATAAAAAGTGAATACACAAACACTAATCACATAAAACGTTAGTTATATTGCTTTTACCCTATGCAGTGCTGCAATATATCATTATAGAAGTGAACTCTTAATAGAACAGACATGGTGACACAATATGAGTAGCTCAGTTATGAGTGCACCCCGTGTCACCCACAAACAACATCTGCTATTTTGCTAGGATTGTTTAGGGCCGAGAGCTTCGTTTCCTGTATTATGATTGTGAGAGCTAATCAAAGCGCGGCTTATGTTATAACCACGCCCGTTTTGCATTGTAAGCTGCGTTCTTATTGGTCAGAATGGTTAAGTTCCGCCCTGTGTACGTGCCCTCAGATAACCCCCATCTTTCACAATAGAGACCGGGGTGAGAAACAAACAGCGGGACACGAGCAGTGAGACACAAATACACGGATAGGCCAAGAACTCACCAAGTCCTCAAATGTCCTGCGGTGTCTCTTCCCTTCCCAGTCCAGACGGTGCGGGATCAGCTGGAGGAGAGAGGGGATACAGTGTATATAGAGATACCCGTGCTGTGTACACAATAACACACCATAAACACACAACAGGAGAACTCACCTCATGCTGCTCCAACTCCTCGGCCAGGACCTGTAAGGGCAGAGACAGAGGGTCAGAGTGCACGTAGGGAGGGCTGGTATAGAGACAGGGATATATCAACTAGATGAGCAGGAGGAGATACGAGTGAGACCTACGTAATGGTGATAGGGATAAGGACCTGGGTATTGGTGCAGAGGACCAGGGGTGATAGGGATAAGGACCCAGGCGCTGGGGCAGAAGACCATGGGTGAAAGCGATACGGACCCAGGCGTAATAGGGATAAGGACCCAGGCGCTGGTGCAGAGGACCATGGGTGAAAGCGATACGGAACCAGGCGTAATAGGGATAAGGACCCAGGCGCTGGTGCAGAGGACCATGGGTGAAAGCGATACAGACCCAGGCGTAATAGGGATACGGACCCAGGTGTTGGTGCAGCGGACCAGGGGGGGGGGGAAGGGATATGGACCAGGTGTAATAGGGATAAGGACCCGGGTATTGGTGCAGAGGACCAGGGGTGAAAGGAATATGGACCCGGGTATTGGTGCAGAGGACCAGGGGTGAAAGGAATATGGACCCGGGTATTGGTGCAGAGGACCAGGGGTGAAAGGAATATGGACCCGGGTATTGGTGCAGAGGACCAGGGGTGAAAGGAATATGGACCCGGGTATTGGTGCAGAGGACCAGGGGTGAAAGGAATATGGACCCGGGTATTGGTGCAGAGGACCAGGGGTGATAGGGATAAGGACCCAGGCGCTGGGGCAGAAGACCATGGGTGAAAGCGATACGGACCCAGGCGTAATAGGGATAAGGACCCAGGCGCTGGTGCAGAGGACCATGGGTGAAAGCGATACGGAACCAGGCGTAATAGGGATAAGGACCCAGGCGCTGGTGCAGAGGACCATGGGTGAAAGCGATACAGACCCAGGCGTAATAGGGATACGGACCCAGGTGTTGGTGCAGCGGACCCGGGGGGGGGGGAAGGGATATGGACCAGGTGTAATAGGGATAAGGACCCGGGTATTGGTGCAGAGGACCAGGGGTGAAAGGAATATGGACCCGGGTATTGGTGCAGAGGACCAGGGGTGAAAGGAATATGGACCCGGGTATTGGTGCAGAGGACCAGGGGTGAAAGGAATATGGACCCGGGTATTGGTGCAGAGGACCAGGGGTGAAAGGAATATGGACCCGGGTATTGGTGCAGAGGACCAGGGGTGAAAGGAATATGGACCCGGGTATTGGTGCAGAGGACCAGGGGTGAAAGGAATATGGACCCGGGTATTGGTGCAGAGGACCAGGGGTGAAAGGAATATGGACCCGGGTATTGGTGCAGAGGACCAGGGGTGAAAGGAATATGGACCCGGGTATTGGTGCAGAGGACCAGGGGTGATAGGGATATGGACCCGGGTATTGGTGCTGAGGACCAGGGGTGATAGGGATATGGACCCTGGTATTGGTGCAGAGCACATGGGATGATGGTGATAAGGACCTGGGTATTGGTGCAGAGAACCAAGTGATCATGTAGGACTACAGGGTGAGCATCCAGGTAGTCACCCAATATGTGATGGGCAATGAACAGGATGAAGGACCAGTAGGACTGAAGAGAAAGTGACAAGGTGATGATGTCCAGGGGATGATAAGGTTGGGACCCAATCAGTCATGTCCAGGGGAGCAGTACAAGGGGCTCTGGGGTCATGTCCAGGGGAGCAGTACAAGGGGCTCTGGGGTCATGTCCAGGGGAGCAGTACAAGGGGCTCTGGGGTCATGTCCAGGGGAGCAGTACAAGGGGCTCTGGGGTCATGTCCAGGGGAGCAGTACAAGGGGCTCTGGGGTCATGTCCAGGGGAGCAGTACAAGGGGCTCTGGGGTCATGTCCAGGGGAGCAGTACAAGGGGCTCTGGGGTCATGTCCAGGGGAGCAGTACAAGGGGCTCTGGGGTCATGTCCAGGGGAGCAGTACAAGGGGCTCTGGGGTCATGTCCAGGGGAGCAGTACAAGGGGCTCTGGGGTCATGTCCAGGGGAGCAGTACAAGGGGCTCTGGGGTCATGTCCAGGGGAGCAGTACAAGGGGCTCTGGGGTCATGTCCAGGGGAGCAGTACAAGGGGCTCTGGGGTCATGTCCAGGGGAGCAGTACAAGGGGCTCTGGGGCCATGTCCAGGGGAGCAGTACAAGGGGCTCTGGGGTCATGTCCAGGGGAGCAGTACAGGGGGCTCTGGGGTCATGTCCAGGGGAGCAGTACAAGGGGCTCTGGGGTCATATACAAGGGGAGCAGTGGTGGTGGTCTGGGGGTTATATCCAGGGGAGTGGTGGCGAGGGGATTATATCCAGGGGAGCGGTGCTGGGGGTCAGGGGCTATATCAAGGAGAGCGGTCCTAGTAGGTCAGGGGCTTTATCCAGGGGAGCGGTGCTGGGGTAAGGGGTCAGTGGTTCTATCCAGGGGAGCGGTGCTGGGGTAAGGGGTCAGTGGTTCTATCCAGGGGAGCGGTGCTGGGGGGTCAGGGGTTATATCCATGGGAGCAGCACAAGAGGCCCTGAGGCCAGCGGTTATATCCAGAGAGCAGTACAATAGGCCCCGCTGTGCTGAGGGTATCATTGTGCTGGGGTATCCACTCACCTGCGCTGATCTCCGGCAAGGGCCGGACTGCAGGAACCTGGCGATCAGGAAGTACAGCTCTGCGGGAGAGATGAGTGTTAAGAGCCGGCCGTGTAAATACAGACTGCTGATATTGATCCAGGGCCCCCGGGGTACAAACCTTCCTCCATGCCGCTCCTTCTCTGTAACTATCGGCCCGGAGCCCCCATACCAGCCACCTCTAGTCCCAGCATCACCCGGCTCTACAGCTGCTCCTGCCGGCCGGAGTACAAGAATAGGAGGCCGGGTTGCGACCTCCGAACACGGGGTGGCGCTGTGTGTGTGTAATACAGATCTATGTACAGCGAAGATAAGAAACCCAAAGTGGGACACACACTGCAGGGCTGGATAATAAGTCAGAGCACTGCGGCCTCCGTACACTGGGGGATGTGAGGAGGCGGAGCTAAACCATAGAGGAACAGATGGAGGTGGGAGCGATTACGGCCTCCAGACACTGGTGGAGATGTGAGGAGGTGGAGCTTAACCATAGAGACGATATAGGAAGTACGAGGGACTGTGGCGTCCAGAGTAGGCCAGCCTAAATCATAATAGACAGATTAAAAATAGGAAGTGGGAGCTATTACGATCTTCGGACACTGGGGGCGCTGTGCAATGCTATATTAAACCAAACACGAACTGCATTGGCAGAGTTCGGTTATACTGAAACTGGGCGGAGCTAAATGATGTATTACTTGGAATGAGCAGTTCTGTGTGCTAGGTGGCGCTGTGGTTATTGTGGGCATTCGGGATAATAGTAGAGTGGCATAGCCTTTATCAGTGCCCGGATGTTGAGAGGAGAAGGCGGGACTTAGATTATATTATTGCATGAGGAAGGTTTGCAGTGGCCGGAAGTTGGGAGTAGTTCCCGGTTTGCAGTGGCCGGATGTTGTGCTCTGAGGAGTCACATTAGGCATAGCTATCATACCTTTTTATTGGTCTAACATTCCACATTTAGAAGCTTTTCATCGATGTAACTTTTTATTTAGAGTCAGAAGTAGAACTGATTAGATGTTACACATTATGTAGTATAAGCAAATACCGAGAGCAGAATTGGAACAGAAGTGTGGGAATTATTTATTATTAACCTTTATAACAAACCAACATATTCTGTAGTGCTATACAGGGCTTAAGTACAAAGAAAATACAACAAAAATGGAGAGTTGTGTCTCTGAGCTTAGAATGTTATGCACCCTAGTGCTCTATCCTAAAGGGTAAGGGAGCGTGATATATATCACATATAGTTGTGGTAAATGTGGATTGTCGTCACGCAATGTTAAAATTTACGGGCTTTGGCGCTCCACTCATCGCGAGGACATAAAGTTATGGGTTTGACGGGGGCTGCAATGAGCGCCGAAGGTGCCCATTGCGAGGCCGTAACGTAGAGAGGGGGGAGGCTCGCAATGAGTGCCGATGGCCTGCAATGGGGAGGGGGTAGAGGCTCTGAACGGCTTACAAGGTTTCAAAAAAATGACAGGTTTAACGGACGCCATTTTGTCCAAGCCCGGAAACATTCGGGGGCCGCCAAAAAAAGCCAGTTGATTAGAAAATTAGGTTACAACCTCACACGCAGAACAGGGGGAGAGGCAAGGAGACTGTAGATGAGGTTGCAAGCTAATTTGCTATTTAATTGGCGGTTTTGGAGGTCTCAGAACGGCCAGGCGAGAAAAGAATTTGCAGCCGTAAAAAAAAAAATTCAAGCCCGTAAATCAGAAACCCATTTTGGGCTTGGGGAAAATGATCAATTTCTCAAGCCTGCAAATGGTTTCAAGCCTGTAGATAGAAGCGGGAGCACAGAGGGGGAAGAAAAACAGGGGAGGGAGAGGGAGCAGAGGGTGGAAAGCAACACAAGAGGGAGAGGGGGCAGAGGGTGGAAAGCGACACGGGAGGGAGTGGGTGGGAAAGAGACATGGGTGAGGTGGGGGCAAGAGACACAGGGCAGGGAGTGGGTGGGAAAGAGAGGGGGGGGGGGGGAGACAGTGAAGGGAAATTCCTTCCCCAGCAGACCACTTTGTTTCACTTTTCTGCTATGACCTGCCCATTTTGGGTGACCCTACATGGTATAGCCCACAGCTTCGTTAAAGTACACAAACCCCTTCATCACAACAAGGTAGCAGAAGGGTAAAAGTTGTTTTTCTTTTAACTTTAAATAATATAATATTACATTGATAAAAACTAGCTATGTTTTAATATTACAAATAAAGAGAAAAAAAGTTAGTTGACTAAAATATTTTAATTGTAATATTTTTTTCATTATATGATAAATGTATTTGAAAAAAACAGCAAAAAAAAATAGTTAAGGTTGCAGTGCGAGATTTGGGGCAACCTAGGGCTGGAAAAATGCAGGAAATTGGAAAGTTAAGGTAGCAACCCAACATTAAGATACCTTCCTCCCCCAGCTAAGGTTTTTCTGATAACATCATCCATGACAGTAGTTGACATCATTCATGACATCACATATGATATAAGTAACAACATTGCATATAATATGAAAAATTACATCTTCCATAATATTGTACACTTGGTATTATGACAGGTATTATAAATATAGTGCTCAGTCAATCAACTCACACACTTGATCAACCAAGTATTTCATTTACGATACCGTCTCCTGTCCCACATTTGTTTCTTACTACTCAGATTCCCCAGATTCCAATTCTCATGTTAAACCCTAATCACTATTGCTTGTGACTTTTAGGCCTTTCCTCTTATAGTTGCGCTGAGCATGCGTGCAGCTGATGGGAACACGCTGTGTGCACAGTGCAGCGCCACCTACCACTCACAATGCAGGACTTCGCATGCAGTTTAAAATAGATTGCTGTAGGGGAGAGGGGTTAGGGTGATGCATAGGATTTGGGGTTTTGGTTAGGAATAGGGTTACGATTTGGCTTCATTTAGGGTCATCACATTAGTTGTTTGATTTTTAATGTGTTCAGTGCAAAGAGCACATACTTGCCACTAGGTGGTGCTGTGACGTAGCATTCAGTCACGCTCACAGTGAGCAGCCTAACTATAAAAGGATAGATCGTGACTTTTTTATTATACAATTATTGTATCATTGCATACTTCAATACTCCAATTTATTTATTTAAATAATTGATAACAGGCAACATGTTTTTTTTAGTTTGTGATAATATATATCCCGCTCCATGCTGATGATAGCCAGTAAGCTTGAAACAGCTGTACATGGATAGGATACTCAGCTTGTGTTTATTTCAACCTGGGCTTTGCATTAAAGCTGTGTAATACAGCATGCATAAGTGTAAAGGAAGCCATGTTTGATAATGGCTATGGATTGAAGAGCGAGGCATTTGTGAGCACATTTGCATGTCCCAGCTCAGCTTCCCAGAATGCAGTGTAATAACTTTTTCTCAGAATTCTGAGCTGGAAACAGTTTTTAACTTGTTTTAAACATTCAAATGTGATGTACTGTTTATTTACTATATATATACAGTATATATACACACACTAATTCATTTATTATTATATTATGCAATTATTCTTTACTGTGAACAACAATGATTTCATTTGCATATCTGCACTGGAGCGTGCATTAGTTTGTGGATCCAGTACAGGCTTTAGTAAGTTTAATACCTTCTGCAAACTATAGCCATAGAAGTGAATAATAACTGTCACCCTTATTAAATTGCAATTTGGCAAATTGAAAAGGGCTCTATATAAGCACACAGCATATTTGTTTTAGAGAAGTTTTTAGTTAGTGAAGACCTTGCTTTTGGATAGAAGTTCACTAACTAAAAACTTCTGTATAAAAATATGCTCTGTGCTTATATAGAGCCCTATTCAATTGGCCTAATTGCAATTTAATAAGGCTGTATATCTCTCGTAATTGTAAGGAGGAAATCATTTGTATTAACTTATATTAGACGTTCAAATGTGAACACAAATGTACTATTTAATTACCATAGCATTGAACAAATATATTATCTGTTCCCACTGTCCTGTCCTTAGTGATATCTTAGGAAAATAAAATGAACATTTTTATGTTGTCCCTCAGGTTGTGATAGAGTGCAGACTGTGTCTCTGTATCTTAGAAGTGCTAATTGCTTTTTCATTAGTGATTTTGTTTTTCCAGTCGGCAAACCAGAGCCCCCAAGGGCACGAGTGAAGGAATCACCCAGACCATTTGTTATTAACCCTCCATTGCCAAGCCTAATTTTAACACTTGAGTGGTTTCTACGACATACGTTTCAATGAAAGTCCTAATAGATATACAGTAGACTCTCAGTTATCCAGAACTATCAAGCATCCAGAAACAAAATTGAATACTGTACTATAAATAAAAATGTACATTTAAAGGGCCCAACAAATGCCAGGAGCCAGATTGTCATGCCACAAAATGCTTACAGGCACCTAGATTGCATCCACTGTACGTCTCTGCAATTCAATGTTACCTGGAAGCAGACAGGCATTAGGGACTGAGCCAGTGCAGTGTTGGCGTTACATTCCCCGGGTTCAGCACCACACCCTCCAGCCGAACGTACCTGTGTGTAAGTGAGGAGTGAAAGTTGCTGCTGCAAACATTTGATTTATTGAACAATCTGTTTATAAGTACAGGAATCCATGTTGTGTATGTTGCATAATATCGTGAGAGTTGGATCCTGAGGGTGGTGGGGGAGGAGTGCCATTGGATAAGATTGAAATAGACACCACACTCCTTCCCTCTCACTGTCCTTGAAGCAGACACCTTGCATCACTCACTGCAACAATAACTCTCCATAAATGTAAACGACCCTCTTCAACCAATGTATCATGGATTTCTCCAGGGTCCTGCAGAGGTATTTGTTTCTTATTAAAACATTGATGTGAGACCTTTTTCCTCCTTAATTGTGTTCTGAGTGAAACAAATGTTTTTATATTGTTCATTCTTACTTTAATAATAAGCAAAATTACACTTACTCTTAAAATTGGCAGTGAGGCCTAAATAATTTGATCTTAAAAGTGTAATCACATTAGGGGGTATTAATATTTGTGTAACTTGCTTACTTTATCTTTTACTTCTGGTAGTGTGCATTGTAGAGAAGGCCAGTGGTATGATTTACACACAAAAAACACACACAAAAGATGACAAAAAGCTGAGAGTGATTTGAATTTGCAGATATAATCCTGTTGTCTCAGCAGCCAAATAAGAGGGCTGCTGGTCAGTGCCATCAAGCCACATTTGGTTACATGGTAATGTTTATTGAGCCATTTCCAACTCTAGATCTATAGGATGGAGACTGCTGATCTACTGGGTTCAGATAAGAAAATGGGAATCTGTCCCATTCATACGAAAGTTATCATCAACAAAATCTCAAGGTTCCCTGGTGGTCCAGTGGTTTGGATTTGGTGCTTTTACCACTGCAACCTGGGTTTGATTTCAGTCAGGGAACCAAGAGGTCACACCACCCTGACGCCATGCAGGATTGGGCCTGATCAGTACATGGATGGGAGACCACCAGGAGCTGTGTGCTGTGGCCCACTGGAGAGATGCTTAAGGTGGAATGTTTTAGATTGACTTATTAAATATAATTAACTCATGCCAATCAACCTTAAGGGAAACTTAAGGTGGATTGACTTATTAAATGTAATTTATAAAGTGCTTTGAATGTTAAACACCCTTTTAATATATTACCTATTGTATGAAATTACATATAATTTTTTTTTTTCCGTCAACTTCCAAGCCTCCTTTCTGCTTGAAGTACAGATAAGCAAAATCAATTGTCTGTATCATAAAAGTGCAAATAGCAATTCACATAGTGTCCGTAAGCGAACCTGAGTGTCCAAAGGTCCACCCTTACAGGTAGTTGATATAGCAGAAGACAAAAATGGAAATAGCCACGACTGCAATAACTGGTACGGTTATTAGTTACATTTTGTATCATTTCCTTTACACAATGTGATGTAATGAATTGTGAATGTTATGTACAAAATGGCAGCAATTTGAAGAACCATTGTGAAACATTTCAAATTGTTGTGATGTGTGTACCAAACTAACATCTATAGTGTCTGTGTATGATATGAGCATAAAGTATTTTTAGAGAAAATCTTACATTTATCAGACTCTGCTTGTGTCATGAGTGCTTCCAGCTGGTATGTTACCTAGGGCTTATCTTGGTGAGATCTGCTCTGTTATTTAGTTATATTGTAAAGCTGCAGTCTTTCAATAAAACTGAACAAAGGTGTTATCCAGATTCAAGGTTCCTCCAATTTCTCCGAGGTGTCTTATACTGTTTGTAACCAATGCAAAATATTTGCAGCCATGAAAGCAAAACTGAATATCACATATATAGTTGTGAGCGTATGGGCCGTTGCTCACGCTTGGGGGCTCGCGCGGTAGGTGCAGTGCCCGGCTGGTGACACATGATGCAAGCTGAGCCCTCAGCACCTTGCGGGACAACAGAGGCCTCTCCTCCAGCCATGCCCTCAGCGGCTGCCTGATGTCTTGGCTCACATGGCGGCTCCAGGCCCCGGGCTCAGGTATCACACACCGGACGGCAGCACAGGCACACACCGGCTCCCAGCGGGCCCGCACCCCGCGAGCAGAGCTACCGAACACCAAGAGAGGAGATCGGGTCAGGAACAGGGCCAGTACCGTCATAACGAACAGGCCTAGGGCTTAGCGTCCCATACAGTCTGACAGCGGCCGCGCTTTACGGCGCTCACTGATTTACGTCAATAATGAACTCAGGCCGAAGATGTCAGCCTAGAGATGTGATAATGTAATGTGCACACCCACCTACAACCGATCATATATACAGGCCAGGCCTGGGATAATGTGCACACCGACCTACACACCCATCATATATACAGACCAGACCTGGGATAATGTGCACACCGACCTACACACCCATCATATACGCAAACAACACGACACACCAACTGCGACTCTCGCAAACTTTACCTCGCAACGCAAACAACATACGAGACACATTAACACATTACGACCTCGCGAACATTACAAAATTCAAAACACAATAAATACACACAGCAGTGACAGCACATACATAAAAAGCTTACCTACAGCAAGAGGGAGCATCCAGGACCTCAAAAAAGCAACTTACACCTTGATTTCACTCGAAATAAAAGAGTTTACACACTAAAAAATTCTCTAAGCGAGAGAAAAAATGGCCGACGAACAAAACGAAAACGAGGCTACAGCACTCTAAACACGCAAAACACCACAAGAAACTCGCAAAACAACACAAGAAACTGGCAAAACACCTACGGATATTCCGCTAAGACGCATACCACACATTACCCGTCATTTTACGCTAATGCGGAAGTACACCACTACGCTAACGGTTTGGTCTCACGCACGCACAGTATTACACTGCACACATTCAGCACGCTTACACAGCAGCTCCACACCACTAATGCTGCAGCAACATCAAAACAGATTGCCAGCTCTTCAACACAATGCTTAAAAATAGGTTAAGTATATTCATTTATTAATGTATTATATATTTCATTATTACACATTAAACAGCACTAGCTACCTTACAATTTCATTGCCGTCATTTTTTGACGGGCAATTCGCTAGTAATAGATAAATATGATATGCTTTATTTTTTTATGTTAGACTTTCTAAAACCATTTTTCACATTATCAAGTCAAGTTCTGCATAAAAGTACACTATATATATATATATATATATATATATTTATATATATATATGACACTTCAGTAGCTCTTTATCCTTTTAGAAAAAAAAATGATAATATAGTTTGTTCTAATCATAGAAAAGAAACACAAAAGGAAGGGGGGAGAAGCACACCACCTTCTAGTTCAGTTCACCAAGGCATAGTAATACATATATTACTATGTGTATTAGTGACCTGCACTAGGAGGTGGTGCGCTTCTCTCTCCCCTACCTTTTGTGCATTGGTGACCTGCACTAGGAGGTGGTGCGCTTCTCCCCCTTCCTTTTGTGCATTGGTGACCTGCACTAGGAGGTGGTGTGCTTCTCCCCCCCCCCCCCCTATTCCTTTTGTGCATTGGTGACCTGCACTAGGAGGTGGTGTGTCCCCCCCCCCCCCCTTCCTTTTGTGCATTGGTGACCTGCACTAGGAGGTTGTGCGCTTCTCCCCCTTCCTTTTGTGCATTGATGACCTACACTAGGAGGCCTACACTAGGAGCTGGTGTACTTCTCTCATCCTTCTTTTTGTGCATTGGTGACCAACACTAGGAGGTGGTGCACTTCTCTCACCCTTGCTTTTGTGCATTGGTGACCTGCACTAGGAGGTGGTGCGCTTCTCCCCCACCTCTTTTTGTGCATTGGTGACCAACACTAGGAGGTGGTGCACTTCTCTCACCCTTGCTTTTGTGCATTGGTGACCTGCACTAGGAGGTGGTGCGCTTCTCCCCCACCTCTTTTTGTGCATGGGTGACCTACACTAGGAGGTGGTGCACTTCTCTCACCCTTCCTTTTGTGCATTGGTGACCTACACTAGGAGGTGGTGCACTTCTCTCACCCTTCGTTTTGTGTATTGGTGAACTACACTAGGAGGTGGTGCGCTTCTCCCCCACCTCTTTTTGTGCATTGGTGACCTGCACTAGGAGGTGGTGCGCTTCTCCCCCACCTCTTTTTGTGCATGGGTGGCCTACACTAGGAGGTGGTGCACTTCTCTCACCCTTCCTTTTGTGCATTGGTGACCTACACTAGGAGCTGGTGCGCTTCTCCCCCACCTCTTTTTGTGCATTGGTGACCTACACTAGGAGGTGGTGCGCTTCTCCCCCACCTCTTTTTGTACATTGGTGACCTACACTAGGAGGTGGTGCGCTTCTCCCCCACCTCTTTTTGTACATTAGTGACCTACACTAGGAGGGGGTGCGCTTCTCCCCCACCTTTTTTTGTACATTGGTGACCTGCACTAGGAGGTGGTGCGCTTCTCCTCCACCTCTTTTTGTGCATTGGTGACATACACTAGGAGGTGGTGCGCTTCTCCCCCACCTCTTTTTGTGCATTGGTGACCTAAACTAGGAGCTGGTGCGCTTCTCCCCCCCCCCCCCTCCTTCCTTTTGTGTTTCTTTTCTATGATCTACGACTTTTGAGTACAAAGTGGACAGTACTCTGTGAAGAAGCTGGAGACCCCGCACACACACCATTACCTTGTATAGGATCTATTTTTTAACTGTCTTTGGGATTTAAAGAGATATCAGGTATTTTAACCCTTATTTTTTTGTATGGACAATATTTTATGAGTTTTGAAGTCTGTGTGTGAGTTGCCATTATGTTTGGTTAACTAAACTATACCTAACAAATACAATAATTATGGTGCCGTGAAAACCACCATTGAGCTTCAGCAGATCAACTTCCTGGGGTAAGGGGAGACTTTGACTAAACAGGAAGTGTCACCAATAGGTTAAATGTACAAAAAAAAAACTGTATATTTGCATACATTTGTAACACTATTCATCTTAATTAAAAAGTAACAGTTGATGATTTTCTTGAGTACTTAGCATCTGGAACATGCCTCCGAAGTGTCCAGCATTAGTCAGCAACCATACTAGGACTCCACTTGCCCTGGTACCTCTTTTCCATACACAAGATGTCTTGGTGAAATTGCTCGCCATTTTTGTCACTGACAGCACCAAGATTCTCAAGGAAGACATCCAAGTGAGAGTCCAAGAAATACATTTTAAGGGACATATTACGTCGCATAATTTTGAAGAGATCAGCCACAATGTCAGAATAGTTCTTTGCTTTAACATTTCCCAGAAAACTTTCGGTAACTTTTTGCACAATCTCTACTATTTTTGCTTCAACTTAGATCTTCAAATTTTGCATCACAAACCAAATTGAAAGACCACAAAAATGCCTTAAGAATGGTGTTAAGGTTGACCAGTGGGTGAACAATATTTTTTTTTTCTGCGAGTAAACTTACGCTCTGACCAGATCTTGATGTAATGACTTTTCCTGTCTCGACTATCCCACCCGTACAAGAAACAAGAAAATGTGTTCTAGCCGAACTGCAAACCAAGTAACAGCGCAATGGCTTTCAAATCACCAAAGGTGTTCCTACTGTATTTGACATACTGATTATTTTCGGAAATGCATTTCTTATTCTCATCCAATGCCTGTGTAAACACCCCCTGGAGGTGTCAACATAATCATTAGGGAGATTTTTAGATATTAATAAAAATAAAATGTTTTATGAGATGTGCTGCATACAAATAACCTGCTTTTTGTCTCAGTGCAGAAATGTATTAATCCGTGAAACTTCCATATCGCTTTAACTATATTTACACCTTTACTAAATGTAGTTTGAGTTTTGTTTGCTCAATTTGAATATATCTAAAGTAACAAAATATTAATTACAGAAGATAAATATAAAATTCTCTAAAGAAATGCAAAACATGATCTGTATGCAAAGCCATCTGTTATTCGAAGTAATGAGTATCAATATGAGTGGTAAACAATGTAGGAGCATTTTATCTAAATATACAAAAAATTCAGTGGAAAGTGTAAAAATCCTCTGGAGTGTGATCAGTCGCAGTTAGTACAAACAAATCCTTCGAAATTAAATAAAAAGGTCACTGATGCCACATAACACCTGTCATCAGTGATTTACACCACTGGCTCTCCATCTTTTCGATCTGGGATCAACTGGTTATCTTCCAATGCTAACGTAGCTGCTTTTGATATCCAGATTTATTTTAAGAGTCATACCACATGTGACAAGTTTGTATTTAGTTTTACTCTAACATGAATAGAGTAACTTCATATACATCAATGAATAATATATTTATGAATAATACAGTAGTAGTGATATATTTAAAGGGCCAGATTCTACTCATCCCGCTTTGTTCCTGAAGAGCAGTAGATGGAGTTTCATGGACTTTGCACTGGTCCTAGGAATGGGTGTTGTCAACCTCTGCTCTGCCCTACTTCACCTATGTTAAACTCAACTTGATCGTCTCAGCCCCTGAAGGCTCTTCTACCTCCATATGATCCATGTAATTGTTGCGTACCTTGTTCCTGTAAAGTGTTGTCCATAATGGATGACACATTACAAATAAAAATGGAAACCATATAACTGACTGTGTACCAGCCCAGTGGCCCGCAGTATTAGCTTTAATATCCCACCTGTCCTGGGACACCAGCCTAGGTGGATTATGCCAATGTATATCCTCATGAGGCTAAACTTCCTTACCCTAAAATGGTCGTACCTCTGCTCGTGACCCTAGAAATGCAAACAGAAGAACTCTCACCTTCCTCCGCAGAGCCTCCAAGCTGCTTCAGTGGTGCAGAGAGCTGCTCCAGTGTTGGATCCTCCTCATCACTCCAAAGGACAGCAAAATAATGGTCAATGTTGGACCTTCAGTGAGAAGGGCTCTGGACAGCAAACAAGGTCCATCCACTCCTCAGCAGACCTCAGACAAGTAAGGTCTTTCCTTACTCCAGAGGGAGGTCCACTGCATATTTAGAGCCAGTAACCCCCATCAGCATGGACAGCTTCATGATCAAGTATGGTGATCTTCAGCTTCAGAACTTGGCTAAATTCCCAGGTGTGGAGCTTTGTCTCTTCTCACAGGCTTTTAAAGGGCTATGTTAGTGATCATAATATAGGGTTTAATTTATTTACTTGGTAACTAATTAGCAATAAAGTCAGTATTTCAAGAAAATAAATTCAAAGTAACTTTTTGAAATGTGTTTCCAGGACTTCTCTCCACTTACTATGAGGTGTTCTGGTGGTGAGAGACGATGTGCCCAGTAGGTTTTCCTAAAAAGGTTTTCTGACCAGTCTAGCAGCCACATTAAATTTGGCGGAGTTACAGAGCGATAAAATTAGCCAGGCCCGCAACAGACGTGGCCGACATCCAAATCCGTGAACCATTCTTGCACATGTTGCATTTTCGACTGTGAAACATGATCAATGAGTCGGGTTTAGACGAAGCCAATGGTAAAAGAGATCGTCATCATTATGTCACTGAATAATGGAGGTTAGATTTTAATCCCTTACGAGTTGAGATCGAACTCGCATTCCAGAAATAATGCAATATTAATGAATCAATAAATATGATATTCTAGTTCATGCAAGTTCTATTACATGTATTAACACATTGATTGCCGGGATCAATATAACAGGCAAATTAAACATAAAATAAACTATTTTATATTGCAGATTTGCGAGCTCGAGAATGTTGTGCTATTAATTCTAGTACCTAACATCACTTTCACTTTAATTTAAAATACAGTAGTGTGTGTATATTTGCATTTACAGTGCTACAGACAGGACTTTAACCCCCTTGCGGGGTCCTCTCTAGTAGGCGTTTTTGGCTCCATTTACCGTTTACGGGTTTGAAAGCCAGTGGATTCATAGCAATTTAATAGTGATTTGCGAATGTAACATTTACAGGCTTGACGGATCAAAGGCTTAGCTGAGACAGAGTTTGACAGGCCGTAGGGTTTTTCCGCCTGTAACCCGCAGATTGTTTGCGGGTCGCTGAAAGAGGCCAATTTATTAGCCGTAAGTCTAGCGGGCTACTTTACGGGTTACAAATTCTTCAGTTCTTTATCCATCTAGAGGACTGTCTCAATAGAAATCTTTGTCTGTAGTAGGGCAAATAAATATTCATATCAGGATACCATCCTGGGCAGATCTTCTCCCACTACATGTACACCTGAAAAGGGGTGGACAGAAGCATGCTGAGGTTTCTAACTCCAAGCTTCAAATATAGGTTTTAAATGCTACATTAATATATATATGTATGTATGTATATATATATGTATGTGTATATATATATATTTCAAATGCTGATTTTTCTGCCTCTATATTAAATTAAGAAATAAATCCCTATTGTAAGAGCACTTCTGTAATCCTTTAAATATTCTTCCTGACTCTCCACCCCTTAGTTTAGCAGCCCTCTTATCCAGCTTCACATCCAAACCTAAAATTGTTCCTTTTTCTTGTTCCCCTAGCGATCCTCCATTAAAATGACATTGAAAACAGGTTTCTTTGTTGCAAATGATGCTCTCAATCCAGAAAGAAGGATTCAAATGAACTGACCTGGGCTCATTAACGGACTGGGCCTTGCCCCTGTCAGCCAATGAGCAGTAATACAGATGTACCCTTATGTAAACTTTTGTCATGTTTGTCTTATGTAGTCACTGTATCCCCTATCCTTAGGAATGTGTCGGTACCATTTAAATAAATTATAATAATAATAATAACGTTTAACTGCTCTGTGGGTTTATCTCTGCTAACCAATGAGCACTACTGTAGATGTAACAGTCATAGTTGTCTGCCAATGAGATCTGAAGGTGCTCATAAGCTCTGTACACTTCCTCTTAGATTCAATAAAGTTTCAAACAATCATGTTTTACGTAATATTTTATTCATGGAAAACACAACTTTGATAATGTTTAAAGCCTGCACATGTCATTTGCATGGCTTTTCTCTTGTGTGCACACAGTATCAGAAGGGTAAAGCAATACGCATCACAGGATGTTCTCTTGATTGGCACAATTAGTGGTGAATATTTTGACATCTGGAACGCAAACAGACAGGAGGAGGAGAAGGATTTGTACATGTTTCCTATAGGAACAGTTTGTTGTAATCTGTACAGGCGTTCTAAAAACGTCTTAGTCATCTCAACTTTATTAAATCAAAGGGCATTAATTCAATTAACTAATGGTCATTACATTGCACTAGCCATTTCTTCTACAGTACAGTATAATTTCTCAGACATTCAACATTAATTGTGGCTCAATGTGCTAATTCACAGCTTAATGTGATTGATAAGCGAACTAGCTGCATTGCGTTAATTGTTTATGTATTTTGTAATAACTGTATGTCACTAAGTTTATTAATTAGCATATTCACTCATTTAAATTACTATGGGCAACTAGTCTACTAATTACAGCCTATCATGTCATTATTTTGAGTCGGATTTACATCAGTTTAGTGTTTAGGATAATATTTATCAGAAAAATATGTTTTCTATAAAAGACATATCTAAGTTTCAAGGATTATGAATGCACCTGATAGAGGAGAATCAGTAGTGCATGCAAAAAAAATGTTTTGCATGAAAAAATACCAAAATAAACATTAACAAACTCACCCTGATGTCTGCTAATTTATTTTGGCTAATCAGGAGGAACCTGAGGCAACTGAAACATTTGTGTCAATAGCTGGGGTTCCTAGGTGTGCTGCAAAGCAGCCTGGCATATGTAGTGAGGCAACAGTTTTGTCTGTGCTGACCTGTGGTGAGGGGCGGGGGCAGCACAGACACTGCGGCAAGAAGCAGTGAATACAGGGCTGACATCAGTGCTCTCCTATTGGCTGAGTAAGACACAAAAGGTGAGTAATGAGTTAACATTGATCCCCTAATACTCCATGTTGATTGGGTGGGGATCACGGGCCTGTGTAGCCACCTCTAGGTGAGTCAACATAATCATTAGAGGAATTTTTAGATATTAATACAAAATAAATGTTTTATGAAAAGTGCTGCATATATAAATTATGTGTTTTACTTAAGGATTGCAGAAATATGATTACCCATGAAACATAGATATGCCTTTAATGGTTTGATAAAAAATACCCTTGTAATATGATATAATCTCCACCAGGTGGCAACCACACCCCAATGCAGAATACATGATATGGCTCTTCTTAAAGCTACAGTTTACAGTTCCATGGCTTCATACCTAAACCTCTGGCTCTATGAGATTATCTGGATACAGATACCTTAAGGAAAAGGGTAATTCTGATGTTTATAAAATTAAAATCGTACTATTTATTTACTGTACTCTGTATGGTGCAGGGATGCTATCATAAGCTAAATGTGTATCCTCCCCTAGTCTAATGTGTGAAATGAAACAAAGTTAAGAGGAACCATCTGCAAGCAGGACTGGATTAACCATTGATCAAAAAAAGGACAAGCTTATGGCATCAAGGGAAGGGGGCCACCACAGAAATGTTCCATTGGCGGGTTTGCCATGGACCATATGATGCCAAACTGCAAATGGTGCAGCTGAGCCAGGTTCCACAAAAAGGGGCTCACACAATACATGAAAAAATGACATATATATAAATATGTAACTGAAGAGTGAAGAAGCTGTGAATGGCCAGTAATGTAGTAATTTAGTAATGATAAATATATATATCTTCACTCCACGCACAAACCTTGAGTCAAATTCCCACAAGGCGATTTCACTTCGGAAAGTTTGCTTTTTTTTTTCTCCACTCTTTTTTTCCCTTATTTTTTTATAATTTTTTTAGTGTATTTGGATATATTACCATTTAATGAACCTATGACATCTTGGATGATAGAAATTTTAGAATTATTATGAGGAATATTCATGAGAGGGTGTGATCATTTTTTTGTATTAAATGAAGATTGGATGATATCTCTGTTTTGTAACATTTTGATAAAACTTAAAAAAAAGGCTATAAAAAATATATATATATATATATATAAATCGATATATATATATATATATATATATATATATATATATATATATATAAAATAAGCAGTGCAGTATGATATCTTTTGTATTGGACAAGCAATTTATATTGACAAGCTTTCGAAAAGTTTAACCTCTCTTTATCAAGTCTGAAGCAATACTACATGAGATGGAATCCTCAGTTTGAAAAAAAAAGCAGATGCAGAGAGAATGGAAACAGCATCTGACATCGGGTAAATACCTATAGGGGGAATCAACACATCATAGTATAGGAAATATATATACACCTATACAACAATATATACATAAAAAACAGGGCACTGTAGTACACAGTGATATCACAAGAAATTGTGATAATTTCCTAGAAAACCCACATTAAGAAAAGTCCATATTAAGTCCTGTATTTTTAGTGTTGAAGAATGTGATCATTTTTATTTCAAATGCTTTTCTCTCTTGGATGTTTCCAAACTTCCCTCAAGTATTTTGATTTTTTAGGTTTGGATAGAGTGATCATTCTGGCAAAAATGGTGTCCAACTGTGGTACAAACATTTTCTTCATTGTGCTTTCTTTTTGAATGTCTGTCCAAATTCATCCTTAAGTGCAGTTTTTGGCTGGTTTCCACAACGTAACAGCCTGTGTCACATAAAGTACATTGTATTATATAAACCATATTGGAGGATGTGCATGTATATGATCCTTTGATGTTATATGTTGTTATTTATGGATGTGTCATCATTACAAATGGGTTGACATAACTTACAGGCACTTTTGTTACAAGGTTTAGTTTAATTTTTTATATTCAGTTGGTCATTGGCCAATCTTCTGCTGACAAGCTTCTGTTTTAGGTTTGGTGGTTGTTTAAATGCAAGGATGGGAGGTGTGGGGAATATATATTTGAATTATGCATCTTCGGTTATTAATGGTTATAAATCGTTGATTATTTTTCATATTTTCTTAAAACTATGGTATGTGGTCACTAGAGGTATACGTGAAGTAGTTTATTTTGTATTTTAACAATGTATTTTGGTGGCAGTGGTTATACTCTGGGTAATAATATGGGATCTGTAACCCTTCTGTCTGAAAGATTCAGACACCCAAGAGCCGTTAAAGTTCACAATAACAAGACTCCTTGCCCGTCTGCTCCCTGCAACCTGTCAGGACAGAGGAAATGAAAACAAATCCTTCCTTTCACAGCTTCCTTTCTTAACAGACTTTCCCATGTTTCTCTATAGGGAAGGTTTTATTACAGTTTGCTATCAAGATTATCTGACCCTCTTGGTTCTTTGGAAACTCTTCAAGGGAGAGGCTGTAAAAGTTTGGGGTAGTTCCAGATTGTGGTCTGACACTAAAACATCATGTGCCAGCTGTGATCAAATCCTTGTTTTTCCATCTGTAGAACATAGAAAGGATAACGCACTTGATACCCCAGTAGACCTCCCTACTTTGGTTCTTGACTTTACAGGAACGGTACAGAACGTTGCATCGAGGGAATTAACAAGCCAAACTTGTTCCTGCCACATAACACCTGGCCTCTGTGCCCTACACTGGCTTCCTTTGTAAGACCATATACTGTATATTTCAAGCTGGGCCTGCTGATATGCAAAGCTCTACATGATGAAGGCCCCAGCTACCTGATGGAGCTCCTCACTCTTTAGGTTCCAAGTCGTATTCTGAGATCTGCAGCTGGAAATCTATTAACCATCGCCAGAATCTCCTCACAAACCCAGGGCCTGGAGCTTTTATGTGCAGCACAAGCTTATCAACTCTCTAATACTCTCAATAAGGGAGGCCCCTAATTTGGACAATCTGAAAAAAGACTGAAGACAATGCTCTTCACCCAGGCCTTCCAATAAGTTACAACTCTATATTATTATTATTAAATGTAGCAAAAATGAAAGTACATTTTCAATTTAAATATGTTTTAAATAATTCAGACATAAAAGTTGTTTGTAATGAACCAGACATTAAAATATGCTTTAATTAGAACTGGTGTGTGTTCCTTTAAAGATGTTTTTGTTTTACAAAAATGCAACTAACAGTTTTGGCCTCTGTGTTCATTATCATATCTATAGGACAAACCTATTTTGTTTGTTTGTTTTCAGATTGGGCATTTGCCCTTGTATGTGCATAATGACCCTTGGTCACCCTGAAAGTCATATGGAGCTCCAGATGTGGACCACTTGCTCACTGTGCCAGTGGAAGATCAGATGCACCTCGCTGTCATCTGGCGTGTTTATCCTGTGCAGAGAGGAAATGCCTGGCATTTGCGGCTGGATTACTCTTCTGAGTGAGACCAGACTGATATGGCAAATTTCCCTTTCAGTGGTCTTCAAAGCTTGGTGAGTCTGTGGGATGGACATAAAGCCTCACCGAAAGAAAAGTACGAAAGGAAAAGTACATGTAAAAATAAACATAATTGGTTAAAATCGAAATTCTAAGTGGAAGTCCCTTAAAATTAGTGTTATTTTATTTATAACCGAAAGATCCAACCTCTGAGTTAATTACTTTATCATCAGTAATTTATTGAGATTAGCAGTGGGGGTGATAAAGAAGATAAGCATGCCCAATTGCAAAACATTTTGACAGAGACAATTAATTGTTAGGTCTCTGTCTTTATACATATTAATACCAATTATTATAATTACTTATAACTTTTACTTAACATCAATTATAATCATAGGAGGAGCTACCGCTGGTGCAGAAGGTGCAATGCAGTGGGCCCTTCCTCTAGAGGGGCTCCAGTGCATTCGCCCCCCATGCACAGCCCATGCCCCCCTGGGCTCCCCCTGTCTCACCTCATCACCCTCTTGATGACTTCCTATTACTTCTCTGTCTGCATCTTCTCATCTTTGAAGGAAATCCTGAATGACATCACGGATACATGATGTCATTTAGCTTCCCTGCCCCAGCACTGTCAGGGGAGGCAGGGAAACCCATAAGATGCTGTGAGGCTGAGGGGGCACCCAAGGAGGGCCTAGGGGGCATAGGAAGGGTGGGTGAGCCTTACACTACTGAAATATATATATATATATATATATATTTTTTTTTTTTTTTTCTTTTATATATATACTAGCAACTTGCCCGTCAAAAATGACAGGGCAATAAAATTGTAAGGCAGGTAATGCTGTTTGCCACAGACAGTAAGTGTTTTGGTCGTCTGAGATCCTTTGGCACTCATTGGAAACCTTGCCCTGACCGCCTTTGGCGCTCATTGCGAGCCTCTTGGTGTATTTTTTGGTATCAGAGGCACTTTTGCGCTCATTGTAAGGTCCGCGCTGATCTCCTTTTGGCACTTATTGCAAGCCTCTCCCCTGGTGTAGTTTGTGTCCTATGAGCACCGTTGGCGCTCCATGTGAGGCGCGGTGAAGGCCTTTGTCTTTTATTGCGATACTGTGGTGTTTTTTTTTTTTTAGGTATATGTATATTTTCATGATAATTAATTAATTAACTCATAAATGATTATACTTTACCTATTTGTAATTAATATATGCAGGAAGCAATGTGCTGAAGAACTGACAATCTGTTTTGATGTTCCTGCAGCATACAATGTCGGTTTGCACTGTTGTTGAGCTAAGGTGTAAGTGTCAGCAATGTGTGTAGTGTAAATAGGCTGCGTGTGCGAGGGGAAACCGTTTGTGTAGCTGTGTAGTTCTGCAACCTGTGAGTTAGTGTTGTAAAATGGCGGCTAATGTGTATGTGGTACGTGGGTGTGGATAATTTTGCGTCCTTGTTAATGGTGTATGTTGTACCTCGTACGGGTTTGTGTAAAAATCGTATGTGCCTGTCAGTGTTTTGCGGGTTTAGAATTTATGTTGCCTTGTTTTCGTTTTTTCGGCGGCCATTTTTTCTGTCACTTAGGGGATTTTCGAGTGTCTAAACTCTGTAAATTGGACTTAAATTTGCGTGCAACCTGACTCCCAGACGTCCCAGCTGTCCTCCCTTGCTGTGTGTAATGTTTTTTTGTATTTGTGTGTTTTTTTAATGTTTCTCGCTGTGCGCAGTTCGGCCATTAAATTCGTATTTTTGCGAGTTCGTAATTTTTTTTTTCTATGTCCCACGTCTCGTATTTTTTTGTGTAAGTCCGTATTTAGTCATTGTGTGTTATAGTTTTTTTTTTCAAAGTCACGCTTCTGTGGCTGTTCGTAACCGCTTGTGAGGCGCTGTAGAGCATCCACCTCCGCAAATGCGGCCCCTCGCTTTGCTAGGGTCCACATTTGCGGCTTGCAATAAATCTTTGGCTCATTGCAGCTGACGTTGGAGCCTCCACCTTCGCAAGGGTCCGCATTTGCGGCCCGTACTACATCCCTCGCTTTGCGAGCTCGCAAAGCATGACGACGATTCGCAGTTTGACAACTATTATACGTAATATATATATATAGTTTTATTTTTTTGCAATAGGGCCCACCAATCACTAGCTCCACCACTGATTGTAATTATGCTATTTTTTTTAAATTTCTTCAAGAAACGGTATCTTTTCTATGTCAGATCCAATACGGGCTGAGAGGGAACTTTGCAGCTCTTCATAGTACCTTTTCCGTGTCTTTCTTCTTTGTTTCTCTGGCTGTTCCCTTCCCTCATTGCTCAGTGCAGTACTCCCTTGCACAGCACGTCCCCTCTGACCCCCTCCCTGCTAATCTAGACTGGCTTACTGATAAGGTCTTGGGTGTGGCAATGAGGCAAACACTTCCCGGTTTAAAAGCCCCAAACAAATAACTTTTGCAAATAATTTAAACAAATGCTGACAGTGTTGTATTTATCGTCACAGGCTTATTGTTCTGAACTCAATATATTGTTTTTAAATCCTGTTTGTGTATTTAATGAGCCTACGTATTTATTATACTATGATTTTCCTCCCACAGTAGTATATTTACCTTGCTTTAGTCTTTAAAGGAGTACTTTAGTACTTCTTGGTTTAGCTTATAAAGTATCTTAAGATTAGTTCAATAGGACGTGATAAGAAAAAAAAAAAACTTTATTAAACTTTTTACTGTGTCTTTAAACAATGCATTACTATTTTTAAATTATGCCCCAGGCTGTATAAGCTCCAGATCTCGCACCCTCTGAATGATTTATTATTTTTGGATTGGGACTTGCCCCAGGGGGAAATACCAAACTGGAAACCCTTTGAGACCACTCTGTAAAAAACACACTAGTAGTGTAATATGAGCTTCTAGCAATGTACACAAATACACTTTCTAGTCACCTACCATTATCATACTGTATGCTTGTTTGGAGAGCATTCCCCTCTGGGCGGCTACCACAAAAAACTCATACTGCCTTTGGCTATGATTAAAAAAAAGTAATATTTTGTTTAATAAAGTATGTTATGTCTTATCAGGCCTTATCTAACTATTCTTTAAACAAAAACAAGTAGGTTACATGTGTCACAGACTGGCTGTATTTTGCTGATAAAATGTAAGTGATCTAATGATTTTAAATTTGACTAAATTAAAAATAAATGTATTTATTAAATTGTCCTATTGCCATTACTATGTATTCCCTAGGGCTGAGAAATTCTGTTATCTGTTTGCTCCCCATATACTTATTTATCGGTGCAGCCAAAGGTCCTAGAAGATCTGAAACACATTTAATAGGATTCCATTTCAAAAGGTCCTATTCATCTCTAGGAGCCAAGCTTGCTTAGAAATATTACACATGCCTATATAAGTGCAGATCACTGATAACTATTAAAATAAGCTTAATTTAGCTTACTATCATCCACCCCCACTATGTATAACATTGGGTGTAAAATAATGGGGATTGTGTACTTAAAGGGACGCTTTAAAGTTTTTTTTTCCTTTTAAGTAGGAGGATTGTTAAATATAATGGAGTAAAATGCTTGCAAAAGCAGGATAACTTACTTTTCAGATGTCTTACATGTCTAATAGTTCCTCTGTTTTCTTCTCTTCTAACAACTGTCCTCTGCCTCTCTAATCATATAATTTATTTAGCCTCATAGGGGCGAAATGCACCTTTCCAGTAACATCTCCAGTTAATGGAAAGAGCGTGAGACTTCCCACTGTCTAGGACTAGAATGGGGGTCGTTATATACACCGGGCAAAGTCCTATCGCAGAAACACAACCGCAAAATCAGTGTGTCACAATCTCCCACTGTGTGTGTGTTTGAGAACCCACCTCTGGGTCTGTCACTACGCCCTACTGATTGTCACCTTCCCTATTGAGTGTCACAGTTCCTCGTTGAGTGTCAAAACTCCCTATTTGGTGTCACAACTTCCTATTTTGTGTGTCAGAATCCAACACTTAGTGGTTCCCAACATCAGAACGCACTGCTGAGTGTGTCACAACTATCTACTGTGTGTCACAGTTCCCTATTGAGTGTGACAACCCATATTGGGGATTGCAACTCTCTATTGGGTGTCACAACTCCCTATTGGGCATCAAAACAACCCATTGTGTGCCTGAGAACCCACTTCTGAGTGTGTCAGAACCCACACCAGAGTGTGTCACAACTCGATAAGGCTACTGGGTGTCATTCAAATTAATTGTCCCTATTGAGTGTCCAACTCCCTATTGGGTGGCACAGTTTCCAATTAATTGTATCTATTGAGTGTACAACTCCCTATTGTGTATGTCACAACTCGCTATGGAGTGTATCAGAATCCATCACCAAGTGTGTCACAACTTGCTTTTGGGTGTCATAACTCGCTATGGAGTAGCACAACTGCCTATTGAATGTGTGAGAAACTACGGCCGAGTGTGTTACAACTTGCTGTTGAGTGTCACAATCCCCAATGAATGTGTCAAGCCACCCACCACCATGTCAGAATCTCTATATGGAGTGTCACAACACCATATGGAGAGTATCAGTGTCAGATCAGAGCGTTTGGATATGATTTGAACACTATCACATTAGTGAGCTGATATTTCTGCAATTCCTATGTAATTCTATGGAGATATCTCTCCCATTGTAGTTAATATATTTTATTTAATAGCAAACCAATTGATGAGGTGCTGACTTTACTGAATACAGCTCACAGAATAGCACAGTTGTGGCTAACCTTAGTGAATATAGCCCTATATGTGTTCTGTGACAGCAATCACCACCTTGAGACTGATAATGTTTTTGAAAATGTTCTATTAATCTTAAAGAGGTTCTGTAATGTTTTATTTTTCTTTTAAATGGATATGCAACAGTATCTAAGCATCAGAAAAAATAAAACATTTTAAGTTTGAACACTATTTTACGTTATGTCCTATTTTGATCTGCTGTGTGTTTGTTTTTGTTTATCTCACAGTAAAATATTGACTTTATAACACTGTATTTACAATGTGTTCCAAGATTGTAACATGTTTTAGAATATATCAGCTACATTGTGCTGGGTTCCCTGGTGGTCCAGTGGTTAGGATTCTGTGCTGTGACCAGGAATCGATCCCAGTCAGGGAACCAAGAGGTCACACCACTCTGAAGCCATGCAGGAGTGGGTATGGTCAGTACTTGGATGGGAGACCTTTAGAGGAATACCAGGAGCTGTATGCTGTGTCCCACTGAAAAATGAACTGGCAAACCCACTCCAGTATCTCTGCAATGAATACCAAGTGAATCAACTTGGTGTGTTGCGGTCCATGTGGTCACAGAGGGTCAGACATGACTGAGCAACACACAGACACCTTGTGCTCACTGACCAAAATAATTTGGGCCCCCTCTTGCAACTCCCCTATACACCCTGTAGGGATTAATCAAAAATACTAGATTATATGTGGTTGACCAGATCATCCCTATGGTGATCACATCATCTTTCTATAAAGTAATTACCTGCCATTCTCATGTAATAAATTAAGATTCCTCCTTTATTGGCAGTAGCAGAGGGCCCCCACCCTGCGGTGGGCGCTGGTAGTTCTGCCAGTGATGGAGGCCTGAGTCCGGTGGGACAGCTCCTGTACTAACAGAGCTTACTTGTTCCATGTGCAGCTGCACCGACTCAGGAGGAATAAAGTTACTTGGAAAAAAAATGAATCTCTCCTTATAGAGTGGGGAGAAAAAGAGGCAGAAACTAGGAGCACAATAGGAGAGAGAGAGAGAGAGAGAGAGAGAGAGAGAGAGAGAGAGAGAGAGACTTAGAGAGGCAGAAACCAGCAGGGGCGAGAGAGAGAGAAGGGAAGAGAGAGACGTGGAGAGGCAGAAACCAATAGGAGAGAGAGAGGCAGAGAGAGAGAGAGAGAGGCAGAGAGAGACTTAGAGAGGCAGAAACTAGGAGCACAATAGGAGAGAGAGAGAGAGAGAGAGAGAGAGAGGCAGAAACCAGCAGGGGCGAGAGAGAGAGAGAGGCAGAGAGAGACGTGGAGAGGCAGAAACCAATAGGAGAGAGAGAGGCAGAGAGAGAGAGAGAGAGAGAGAGAGAGACTTAGAGAGGCAGAAACCAGCAGGGGCGAGAGAGAGAGAGAAGGGAAGAGAGAGACGTGGAGAGGCAGAAACCAATAGGAGAGAGAGAGGCAGAGAGAGAGAGAGAGAGGCAGAGAGAGACTTAGAGAGGCAGAAACTAGCAGGAGCAATAGGAGAGAGAGAGACAGAGAGAGAGAGAGAAGGGAAGAGAGAGAGACTTAGAGAGGCAGAAACCAGCAGGAGCAATAGGAGAGAGAGAAGGGAAGAGAGAAAGAGAAGGGAAGAGAAAGACTTAGAGAGGCAGAAACTAGCAGCACAATAGGAGAGAGAGAGGCAGAGAGAGACTTAGAGAGGCAGAAACTAGCAGCACAATAGAAGAGAGAGAGAGGCAGAGAGAGAGAGAGAGAGAGAAGGGAAGAGAGAGACTTAGAGAGGCAGAAACCAGCAGGAGCAATAGGAGAGAGAGAGAGAAGGGAAGAGAGAAAGAGAAGGGAAGAGAAAGACTTAGAGAGGCAGAAACTAGCAGCACAATAGGAGAGAGAGAGAGGCAGAGAGAGACTTAGAGAGGCAGAAACTAGCAGCACAATAGGAGAGAGAGAGAGGCAGAGAGAGACTTAGAGAGGCAGAAACTAGCAGCACAATAGGAGAGAGAGAGAGGCAGAGAGAGAGAGAGAGAAGGGAAGAGAGAGACTTAGAGAGGCAGAAACCAGCAGGAGCAATAGGAGAGAGAGAAGGGAAGAGAGAAGGGAAGAGAGAGACTTAGAGAGGCAGAAACCAGCAGGAGCAATAGGAGAGAGAGAAGGGAAGAGAGAGACTTAGAGAGGCAGAAACCAGCAGGAGCAATAGGAGAGAGAGAAGGGAAGAGAGAGACTTAGAGAGGCAGAAACCAGCAGGAGCAATAGGAGAGAGAGAAGGGAAGAGAGAGACTTAGAGAGGCAGAAACCAGCAGGAGCAATAGGAGAGAAAGAGAGACAGAGAGAAGAGGAGGAGGGAATAGAGAGAGGCAGAGACCAGCAGGAGCAATAGGAGAGAAAGAGGCAGAGGAGGAGGGATTAAAGCGAGACAGAGAGGCAGGGACCAGCAGAAGTAATAGGAGAGAAAGAGGCAGAGGAGCAGGGAAACATAGAGAGACAGAAAGCTGCAAGAAGAGTGCCAGATATCTGAAAAGGAGAGAAAGGCAACAGCAGGAGAGAAAAAGACAGCGGCAAGAGTGCCAGAGAGACAGCACAGGAGTGAGTGCCAGAGAGACAGCACAGGAGTGAGTGCCAGAGAGACAGCACAGGAGTGTGTGCCAGAGAGACAGCCCCCAGACCCCTGTGAGTGGGAGTGCTGCTCAGTGTAAGGGTCCAGCCGCCCATTCCTCCTCCTCATTCATATCCAGCTGTGCAGGGTCAGGATGATCAACGTATACATCGCAACCTGCTCAGGATCCACCTCGGTAAGGACACCCCAAGCAGGCACCCATTGCAACTTTCCAACCTCTTTTACTTTAAGACAACATACTTAAAATTACTTAAGGAGAAAATATGCCCGAGACGCCTGTATTGAAATGTAGCAGCCTTTAGTCCAGTGATGCAGATGCAAAAAATATAATAGTGCCATATGAAGTCAGACATTTTTTATTTAAAAAAAATGGAAGGATTTAGAGAGATTTGACCTCTCTTTATCAAACTTTTTTGAGACAAAGGGAAGTCAGACCTCTTGAAATCTTCTACTAATTGTTAGTTCAATTACAAAAAGGTGTTACTACATACTACAATACATTATATTTTCTGCATTTTAATATGTCATGTTGTATGTATTGCAACTCATCTATATACGTAGATATTCTCTCTCTCTATGCAGTTTTAATATATGTTTTAATGCATCAACGCTAAATTTTATTAGACACAACTTTCAGTGCCTAAATAACAAGATGATAAACAGAATCCTCAGTTTTAAATATAATAAAAATCTATCTATCTGTCTATCTATCTATCTATCTATCTATCTATCTATCTATCTATCTATCTGTCTGTCTGTCTGTCTGTCTATCTATCTATCTATCTATCTATCTGTCTGTCTGTCTGTCTATCAATGGAGATAGATAGATAGATAGATAGATAGACAGATAGATAGATAGATAGATAGATAGATAGATAGATAGATAGACACATAGATAGATAGATAGATAGATAGATAGACACATAGATAGATAGATAGATAGATAGATAGATAGATAGACACATAGATAGATAGATAGATAGATAGATAGATAGATAGATAGATAGATAGACACATAGATAGATAGATAGATAGACACATAGATAGATAGATAGATAGATAGATAGATAGATAGATAGATAGACACATAGATAGATAGATACATAGATAGATAGATAGATAGATAGATAGATAGATAGATAGATAGATAGATAGATAGATAGATAGATAGATAGATAGTATCTGTATTGGAATCTCACATCATGGACTGGATATAGTAATGAGTGAATATGCTGCAGAGCTCTTAGAGATCCTCTCCATTCCTATGTTATTCTACTGGACATAAGTACTGATAATTGCCAGCTCATAGAACTCACTGTTTATCTTTCTGTTTATTTGTGCTATTCATTTTGATTTAGCTTTGGTGTTTTTGCTATGTAATATCAATTTATTTTTTAATTCCCATGTAAAGCCACTTCTGCTGGGAGGTGATTTCAGTATCCACCACCCATTACCACTCATCCTGACACCAGTGTATGAGCGCCTGTTCTAACATTTTGTTTCATACTTCTGAATACTTTACTTTCTATAAACAAATATTTTTTTCTTTTAAATATTCTTTTTCCATGTAACTAACTTGCCTGAAGTTTTTTTCTTCTTACCTGTTATCAAGCAGCACCAACACAGCTTAGCAGATATTGCCCCTGACTGGTTTAACTGCGCAGCTCTTTATTGGATACAATAATTTGAGTTTATCAAACTAGTAATCAGCAAAAGTATGTGAAATAAGGGAATCAGTGTACTTAAGAAAATGTAAACTTGAGCCACAAGGATGCCAGGTCCCAATGCTTCCCCCTCATTGGCTTCTTCAAAATCCTGGTCCAGTGCCCTCTAGGTATATTTACATGTTTTACATAACACACACATTAATATAGCTGTTTATTACATGTATTCTGTGGACATGCACATATAAGGGAATTTCTGTGGAAGTAGCTGACACTCACGGCTATTTGTCCTTTTTAGTGATATGTTTATCTATATTGGGCAATATACTTTGTAACAATGTGTATTTTAAATATATTTTTAGTCTATAATCTTATATACAATGTATATTATCGCAACAGCTGTTTTTCCTCAGTTAATAACATTATGTGTGTTCTGTGTCACTTTATAAATAGTTATATAGATTAAAAAATACCCTGAAAACCTCTATTTATGGCTTTGTTTGGAAGAAGTAATATTTTAACATTGTTGCCAATGCAGTTTGCAGAGGGACTGACCGATCATTTTAATGGGACTCATGGATGCTGCTTTTGCATGATTATTTAGAACGATGGCGGAGCTACTGCATCAGGTGCAAAGCACTGGGGCCCACACCAAGTAGGTGTCCTATGCTACTGCCAATAAAGGGGGAATTTTAATTAATGGTTATGAATGGTGGATAATTACTATATAGAAAGGTAATCTGACCCGCTACGTATCATTCTGCCTTTTTTTATCTTGACCCCAGACAAGTGGACAGGGAAGGGGGACCCCAAATTTTTTCGCACCAGGGCCATCCATTCATTAGCTTTGCCACTGATGTAGAGCAGTCAAAATCAAGAATAAAAGGTGTACAAACAATTTGAAACTTGTTTACTTTTGTAAAATTGTTTGCACACAAACTGTTTATTTTCCTTGAGTAGGAGCGAAACTGCATTATAGGGTTATTTGAGTTTATGGGGATAAGCTCTCAGATTCTGAAGGCACCATAAATTACAAGCCTCCTCCAAATGATAATATATTCTCTTTGTTGGTTCTTTTTCTGTTTATATCCTTCAGATAATCTCTATCAGCATGAGGCAGAGAGGCATCCATATGAAGGAATAACTGGGTTATACATCAGTGAAAAATGTATCAATTTGAATAAACCAAAAAGTTTTTCACTTCCGTGCTGTTTGGTAACATAGAGCAATATCCATGAATTCCTGCTCTTTTAAATGTATATTAGGCGTATATGTTTGTTCCATCTCTCTTTAATAATGGACATCATTTTTTTTTATTTAATAATTGCTTGTAAATGATTACCTATTACACACAGTATTTGACAGTCCCAATTATAGCGCGTCAGTTCTCAGTTTGTTTATCTGTTGTATTAAGTGGCAGCGAGCCTTGTAATGTAAGCTAAATTCAATTAGCAGTGTTGAATATTCATTCTGGTGGTCCAGTGGTTAGGATTTGGTGCTTTCACCGCTGCGACCTGGGTTTGATTTCAGTCAGGGAACCAAGAGGTCACACCACCCTGAAGCCAAGCAGCGTTGGGCCTGGTTAGTACTTGGATGGGAGACTACCTAGGAATAACAGGAGCTGTATGCTGTGGCCCACTGGAGAAGGAACTGGCAACTCACTCCAGTATCTCTGCCATGAATACCAAGTGGATCAGCATGGTGTGTTGCGGTTCATGATGTCCTGGAGAGTTGGACACGACTGAATGACGCAAACACACACAATACTCATTCTCGACAAAGCAAAAAGGCATATCATGGTTTTTATGACCATGGTTGTGTATACCGTGAAAATGTAATGTGATGTAATAGGAAGTGAGGTGTAAAAAGTTTTTCAGACCCCAGATCACTCACTTTTCGTGGTGAAGTGATATTTACAGTATTTAAATCATGCTCTTTTAAAGCATAATAAAATCTGGGACTTCGGTGCCCCTTTAACATATTTATTGTCAGGAAGAAAAAATAAACCACAAATGTCTAGTGTACCATGCAGCATCTCAGTCAAGGCAATATAGAGCATTGTCATTAAATATGTAATGATTGCTAGTTGATAATAGGCAAATTTAGAGGTAGAACTATTAAATGGTGGGCAAAGTAAGTTGCCCCCCTCCCCGGCACATCTTTATATACTTGCAGAGGTTAATACAAACCCCAAATATATATATATATATATATATATATATATATATATATATATATACACCCATAGAATGATCAGATCATCTTTATATTAAAATATGTATCTGCAGGGCAGTCTGAATATCCCAATATCTCATTGCCTTATATATGTCCCAGATATTTCTGTTGGAAGTCTGTCCCATAACTCACTGAAGGCCATTATAGCTATTTCCTATGGTGAAAATTGCCACAGCAGCCATGGCAGCCAATCACACATATTTGCAGGTCCGGTGAAGCTTAGTGAGTCTCTCCCACTGTATAACACAAGGAAGAACATTTATAATGTATATAAAACAATATGTGAGCTGTGAGTGTTCATAGGGTGCCCTGATAGATACAGTAGTGTTATTACTTATTTATCATTTTCTTCAGGGTGTGCTTGAATATTAATATTGGGTTAAACACAGCTATGGAGAAATATGTCCTTGTTTACTGGATTTGACTAATTACATGAATAAATCATTAGTTATGTGAGCAAGACGTGTAGGAAGCTGATGTTGACGCCTACAGATTGTCAGCGAGAATTAGCTGTTCACAGATCAACCCGAACATACTGCACAATATAGATCTGACTCACACATATTGTGCCATGCACAGTATGGAGCAAACTCGCATATTATTCAGTATGTTGTATGGAATTGCAATGCATACAGGGATGCGTTTCTGCGTAGGACCATGAGGCCTAGGCCTAGGGCAGCAGATTGCAGGGGGGAGGCTGCCTGAATATGCAGTGCAGTGCCTTGAAATATGTTTGTATATGCCCATAAATATCTCTATACAGTGATATTTCTGTATATAAGAGTATTTGACACTTTATGGCACACCTAATATATACCATATAAAAAGGCACCCATAAACCTATGATGTGAGATTTATACAGGGCAGAGGAGGAGCTGCAAGTGCAGCATGGGAGGGGGGACGGGGATATATAAATGGCCTAGGGCAGCATGAAACCTAAATACGCCAATGCATAAATAGAATTATAGATTTGATGACAGATAGGAGACCAAAAGCCCAACATAATATACCCCTTCTATCTCCCTAAATACTTGGCTTCATTAAGTCCTATGATAACCTTATACTTATCCCATGCATGCGTAAAGGGAAACGGAATAAAAAAAAATTTAGCATTTAAAAGAGCATGTTTTAAACATTAACAAATTTGCGTTTTGCATGAACAAAAAATATCACATAAACATGATTAAATGTCATTGTAATTACCAAATGCACAGAGCATATGTACATCTATATATATGGGCTTCTATCACTCTTAGCCCACCATATGTGAAACAATTGCTGTATAGAACTACTCTCTACAACGATTACCACACAAACCAGGCACTCACACCATACTGAGGATCGGCAGTAACCGTGAAACAGTACTGTATGTGGTTAAGTGACCTGGTTTGTGAAAAATCCATCCGTTGCTATGTCTAAAACTGCGAAATACAGTAAGCATATGCTTAAAAGGAGCCATGTTTAAAATGGTTTGGATTGACAGAGTGATGGTGCATTATGTGGCCTCATTTGCATGCCCCGCCCAGTTTTCCCAGACTGCAGTGCATATACTGTATTTCTGAGAAATTTGAGCAGGAAATAAGTTTTCATCAACTTATTTTTAAACATTCAAATGGAATCACTAATGCACTATTCCTTATTTGTACTACTGTACTTTTTACGGTGGAGGGCTTCTATCACTCTTAGCCCACCATATGTGAAACAATTGCTGTATGTGTATATATATATATATATATATATATATATATATATATATATATATATATATATATATATATATATATATATATATATATATATATATATATATATATATATATATATATATATATATATATATATATATATATATATATATATTAGTACCGCTCTTAGTACAATTTAAAATATGTATGAGTGTATATATATATATATATATATGTATATATACATATATATATACACGCATTCTTTATCGCTACCTTGTTGTGGTGACAGGGCTTGTGTACTTGTCACCCAAGATGGGCGTGCTGCGTCCATAGGGTCACGGAGAGTCGGTCACGACTGAACGACACAACAACAACAAATATATATATTTGTGTGTGTGTATATTTTGTCTTTTAGACTTATCACCTATTATATACAAATATATGTTTTGGCCATCTACGTTGTTTACCTACCAATCTGTCATGTGTCAACTTCTAAGCCTCTTTCCTGCTTGAAGGGCAGACCGGCAAATCCAATTGTCTATGTATAAATGTGCAAACAGCAATTCTAAGAGTGTGAAATCCCAGCCTTATCTACATGTCATTACATTTTATAGATCGATTAATACCTCTTACAATTTTCACCAATAATGATAATTGCACAGCATTGGCGGCTCCTGAAAAGTGGTCCTATGATTTTAAATAAATCCCATGTTGGGTGTCAGTTTTATTACAGAGTTTTGGAACTAATGGATGAATCATTTGTGGTGCAGATGAGGTGAGCAGTGTTAGAAAAGCTCCAAACATCTGAAAAGGATTATCATGCCATGTGGTGTGACTGTATATAACCGCATAATCTCACATATTATTGTGCAGGCTTTGTGCTCTTCCAGAGACTACATAGAAACATAAATCTGGCTGCATATATGAACCAAAACCTTTGGTTATAGAAAATGGGGGGATGAGTGGGACAAATCCCCCCAGAATTTTCAATGTGTGTGTATAGAAGCTGTTTTGTGGTCTGTATATCCCCAGCAGAATTATTTTGGCTCTTACACTTTGAATAAACCCATCTATTTTGCCTATTTTAAACCTAAAAAAGCCTGACTAAATTAATCTTCAAGGAAGCCTTATGTTTATGTCAGACATGCTTATATTTCTTTAAGTTGTTGGTCCCTACCACTTCTGCCGGAAGGCTGTTCACCTTATCTCATAGGCATATTTAGGATATGCTGCCCTAGGCCATTCAGATTTGCCCCACTTGCAGCTCCTGAGTTGGCATCTTCAGACAGGCTGCAACCCTATGAAATTGTGCTATCCCAGGCCTCATGGGCCTAGGTAAAAACATACACCTGGTCATCCATCCATCTGTGAAGTAGTACTTTACCCCTAAATTTCTGTTCTTGCATTCCTTTTTTTTTTAAAAGACACTTTCTTCTTGAACTTTTTTTTATATGCTTTGATATATTTCTATGAATCTTCCATTGTCTCTTCTCAAATCTAATCTATGCCTAGTCATGAATTATTCCGTTATACATTTTGTCATTTAGACTTTGCACAATTTTAGTTGCACTACTATGTTTTTTCTGAATTTTATTACTTACTAGCAACTTGCCCGTCAAAAATGCTGGGACATTTTTTTAAGGCTTGGAATGCTTCGGCGCTCATCGCGAGCCTCTCCCTCCGTCTACTGTATGGGCCTTGCAATGAGCTGCTTCGCTTCTCCTTGCAGGCCTTGGCAAGCCACAACTGTCTTGCTTTGCAATGATCACCTTCGGCGCTCATTGCAAGCCTCTCCCCCTGTGTATTTTAGGGGCCTTGCGATGAGTGTTACTGCCTTGGGTTAAGTGTTACTGCCTTGGGTTATTTGTTACTGCCTTGAGTTAGGTGTTAATGGCTTGCGTTAAGTGTTACTGGTTTTGGGCTCTGTTTTACTGCCTTCAACCTCGTTTTCGTCCTGTAACGTTTTTTTAGCGGCCAATTTTTATCTCGCTTAGGTGACTTTCGAGAGTGAAAAATCACCAAATATGTCTCAAATTCACTTGCAACCTTAATCAGAGGCTCTCTGGCTTCAGTCCTACAGGGCTTAGTCCTTTGGTGCTCATTGCAGTCTAACTCCTGCGGGCCTCACAATGAGGGCCTGCAGCGCTCATCGCAAGCCCTGCTCATTGCGGCATAAGTCATTGCGAGCCCTGCAATGAGCACCATGATCTACCAAGGTCAGGCTCATATAAAGACTATTTATATGATTTTAAGCATTCTTAAAAAAAGTAAAATACATAGAAGTAAATAAATACTTCGGTATATTACATATCTGGTATAAGCCAGGCACATTGCATGTCCCTTTAAGGCAAAGTCACTGAATGTTCAGCTAATCTGGTCAATCAACAGAACGTTATCTTTGTTTTATGATCTTTGATTAACGAGCAAAGCTATAGCAATTAAAAGTCTATTAAAATAACTGAATGAGCAATTTACGTATAAAAGAATCCAAATGGGGGACACCAAGCAGAGCACCACATCCATGTCCCATTGCAAAGTGAACTTATCCACCTCAACAGCAGCCTGAATATGGGAATGCACTCCCCCCAGGCATTGCTTCCTGGATGTCTATATAGCCAATGGCAGGAGCAGATTCCTGAGGAGGTCCCTGGCCTTCTGACCTGGGACATTGCACGTCCAAACCAATGTGTGTGGGGGAGAAATGTAACCAGGACTGTAATGCCAGGGGCTACAGTCTAATGCATTAAAAATAAATGTGAAACTCAGAATTTCCCTTACCACAGGGTGGGGGAGTTACCAATGGAACAAAGGAGAATTGTACACAGTGTCATATGTGGGGTATTATTAGGGATCTATAGAGTGGTATTAGTACCCCTCTGGCCCTGTTTTCTTCACTTTTCCAACCTTACTCTTTTTTTCTTGCCATCTTTGTCTCCCTTATTCTCTATCCTTTGCCTTATTCCAATTTATTTCCTCTTTCTTCCTCTATTTACATAGTTACATAATAATTAAGGTTAAAAAAAGTCTTTGAGTCCATCAAGTTCAACCTTTTAAGACCTCCTCTGCTCTGCAATATGCATATTAAATATTATTAATTAGTTGTTAATAATTATTAAACAATTTTTTTTATTTTTTTTTATATTTTTTAATTATTAATTGATTCAGAGGAAGGCAAACAGAAAAAAAATCAAGTGAGACATAGCCAATCGTCTCAAGAGAAAAAAAATAAATCCTTCCTGACCCCAGATACTGGCGATCGGATTTCTCCCTGGATCAATACTGTCTCTAATTATCCATGATAACCCTGAATTCCCTTTTAAATTAGAAATAAATCTAGTCCCCTTTTAAAGTTATCTATCAAATCCGCTGTCACCACCTCCTTTGGTAGAGAATTCCACAGATTAACCACCCTTACTGCGAAGAACCCTTTTCTTTATTTAAGGTGGAATCTCTTCTAACCTCAAGGGATGTCCTCTTGTCAGTTCAAAACCTCTTGGCACAAAAAGCTCCCCTGACAAATCTTTATACTGACCCTGGATATATTTATATAAGTTAATCATATCCCCTCTTAGACACTTTTTTTTTTTTAGAGAAAATAAGTTTAATTTGGTTATCCTTTCTTCATAACTTAGCCCCTCCATTCCCCTTATTAGTTTTGTTGCCATTCTCTGTACCTTTTCCAGCTCTAAAATGTCCTTTTTATGAAGTGGTGCCCAAAACTGTACTCCATATTCCAAATGAGGGCGTACTAGAGATTTGTATAGTGGCAGAATTATATTTGCTTCCCTTCTTAATACATGCTAATATTTTATTTGCCTTCGATCACTCATATTTTCTTTCACTCTATCTCCTTCCTCCCCCATCACCACATTTACCTCCTATGCTCTCACTCTCTTACCGAAAAATGCCCTCACCAGTTTGGGAGCTTCTGCCATTGAAGCCAGTGTAAGGCACCATGCCACATCAGGGTAGGATCCTTCTGCTATCTGCCCTCCTCTTCATTTATTAGAGAAGGTCAGATAATTATTTTTTATAGTAAGTAATCTGATCATCCTATGATATGCCCACCTACTTATATTTTGAGGCTTTTTGTAGACCCCATATGGAGACCCCCTATAGAGAGTTATTTTGCGCCAGGTCCCTCCATTCACCAGCTTTGCCACGGACCCTCACCATACTTTCTTCTGCTCTCTTATGTATATTAATTCCTCATTCCTTGCATTGTCCTTTTATTGTGATTCTGACCCCGGCTACAGATTGTATAAACCCGGCCTGGTCCTTACATCTGAAACTGAGCCCGTTGCTGCGTTGCAGAAAACTGCGATCAGAAGGAGAATTGTTTTCTACACAATCCAATGATTTGTGTTATGAGTGACTGCTTTGTTCATCCTACCGAATGTTTCCTGCCTCTCTATTGTCACTTGTAAGATATGAATTACAGCTATTTTTTCTGTAATTGTATCCACAACGAAAATATTCAACTTTAAAAAAAAGTATGTTTTACATTTTTGCATTAAAAAAACTGAGCACTGCGACTGCTAAATAACTAAACGTTTAATGTTCCTGCAGGCTGCATTTGCAACATATGCTGCACAGATGTATTGTCTGTATGACCTTTGCATACAATATGTCTGTTTGTATGTCTCTTGCATTAGGATTCACATGAGTAACTGCATCACCTGTAGTGGGGCGAGCTGGAGATACGCCCGCTGCACATTGAGTTTACTTAAGGAATATTTGTTTGTCTTTGATTCTCTGTGTTTATTCTTGCAATAAGTTATTTGTAGTAGGAGACAGTGAGAACCAACAAGTCGCGGTCAATGACTGGAAGTGTCTCTTTTAAAAGGTCTTTGTATGTCACAAACCCCCTTCTGGATCGCTACCTTGTCATGGTGAAGGAGCTTGTGTACTTCAGTGAAGCTCTACCATGTAGGGTCACCCCAGATGGGCAGGTCATAGCAGAGAGGTCAGACAAATTGTAGTCCACTGGAGAAGGAACTGGCAACTCACTTCAGTATCTTTGCCATGAAAACCGTATGGATAAGCACAACCAGAAACACAGGCAGATGTGCCTGGCGTGCTGCGTCCATACGGTCACTGACAGTTGGATAGGACTGAACGACTAGACAACAAATTGTCACAAATAAGCACTTTAAAGCTGTAAAGCTATAGGTAGAAACAAGTTATTAAAATGTTATTAAAAAAAAAACAGGACATTATCTTGGAGGAAACTTATAGATGTTTTAATCTGTCAATCAACCTTTCTGACTGTCCCCTCTAGATTTGCATGTTTTGTTTCTGATAGAGACTAATCATTGCAAATAATCTCACACATACTCAGTACAGTTCAATGAAAGGGAAGTTGAAATTCTGGACTTCTCATCCACTTGATTCAAATACTCTAAGCATATACAAACTTCCAGGGAATAACAAACAGAGATTAGACTCTAACATAGAGAGAGGTCAGACAAACTGCAGTCCACTGGAGAAGGAACTGGCAACCCACTCCAGTATCTTTGCCAAGAAAACCATATGGATAAGCATAATCAGAAACCCAGACAAATGTGCCTGGGTGCTGTGGTCTAAATGGTCAATGAGAGTCGGAAACGACAGAAGGACTGAACAACAACAACTGACTCTTAACATAAAGATGAGATGTATATCTAAGTGGGAAAATCAGAAAGATTGACCGAAAAAATATACTTTTATTGCAAGAAGATGCAATTACTATAGTTTTAGATTTTTCCAGGTTTGTAACCCATGCCATGCCCCTTTATTTAGCTTTAGTTCTATTAGTTATTACAGTGGTACCTTGGTACTCATCATTAATTGGTTCTAGAAGACACGACGAAAATGACAAGTACCAAACAATAAGATGTTCCCAGAAGGAGTAATGTAAATTGTCAAATACAGATCTTAGCAAGCGCGATGAGTGGCGAGTAAGCGAGTGCCGAGGCAATTTTTGCTCTTCAAAATGTGTTGAATACCAAATTTGATGAGTTTTGAAGCCGACAAGTATGAAAGTACTTCTGTAATAATAATCTATACATTTTCAAGTGATACTGCATGTCCAGCAACCTTCACACGTCTGTCTGTCTGTCTTGCTCTCTTTTTTTAAAATTAATTCTGCTTTAATAAAATAACTGTGTTCAATTAGTCTTACTGTTTCCAATGTTTAATGAAAGCTGAGCTCCTTGCAGTCCTAGCACCATTATATATACACAAGTAATACAGCATGACACCTCACAGAGACGAATGCTTTTACTTTGCAAGCTTCTCTTATTTAAACAGGATGTGGTTTGATCTGCTCAAAAACATCTGTGACTGCACTCCTTGCCTAACTGAATCCGTCCAGACGACTGCAAAACATTCATTGCAGTAATGACAATGTTACCTATAAATAATGACATTTGCAATTGGTTGTTATCAAAATAATCTACATTAGTGTTAAAATATTAACCTAAGGGTCACTTTGATGGAATCTCCATACATTAAGAATGTAGAGTATTGATAAGAAAAATCAAAAGTCACACTCCCCCAGAAAAATCCATTGAGGGCTGTGGTTGCATTGAATGATGCAAGGTGTCTGATTCTGGGTCAGAAAGAGGGAAATGAGAGCTGGTGTCAATTTGAATCGTATCCAGTTATCAAAAAAAAAAAAAAAAAGATTCTGGACTTCTCCCTGTGCCCACTCCCTCCACTGATAACTACAAACACACAACCCATTATCCACATTACACAGATGGTCTACTGACCAGGCCCAACCCTTCATGGTGGTGCAACCTCATGGTTCCCTAACTGGAATCAAACCCAGATCACAGAGATTAAAGCATCAAATCCTAACCACTGGACCACCAAGTAACTATTTTTTTTTAGGTAGAACAGACTTACATAAAATGAATTAATCAAAGAGCGTTTCAGTGATATTTACATATCTCTGCTACTTTATATTTTGCGTAGCAGACCTATATCACAAAAATATGTTGGCACATTACAAATAAAGGATAATTATATAGAAAAAAAAATATTACAGCTAGTGAGAGAAAGCACAGGATTATAAACAGAAATGTAGCGATATAGACCTGACCACAGTCATCCAGCACAGGAACAAGGAAGTGGGTGAGACTATGAGTCAGTAAAGATTATTTATAAGCCCAGCAGTTGTGACAAGAGAAGATGGCACAGAAAGAGTTTTTACCTTGTTTATAAAATGGAATCTCCCCCAAAATGTCTATATGATCCATTGAATATTGGGCAAAATGCACTAAGAAATAGAAAAAAACACAAGTGTTCAATGTTTTTACTTGAAGAGCACTTATAGTGAAGTAAATGCCTTTTAAATAGAAATAATGGGAATACTATATGTGCCTTTTTGATTCTTAACTGCCATCAAATCTACCTTCATATATATATATATATGTATATATATATATATTTTTTTATATATATATATATATATATATATATATATATATATATATATATATATATAATTGCATAGAAAGGTAGATTTGATAGCAGTTACAAATAAAAAAAAAGCACATATAGTATTCCCATTATTTCTATTTAAAAGGCATTTACCTCACTATAAGTGCTCTTCATGGTGTGAAAAAGCACACAATCATATGTTAAAATTATCTATTTTTTTTAATTACACTAATAACAGATACAAATCTGAAGTTTTAAGTCTGTTTACAAACACAGTCTATCCTGCCTACTGACTGTTCCATGATTAATAAAAAACAGCACAGTAAAGACAGTGACTGATAGCAGCTTTTCCCTGGACTAAGGAATGCACAGACCAGTTAACCCATAACTGACCTGTTTAGGTGATTCCATGCTCTGCACAGATGGATTTGCTAAAGATTAACGGACCTATAGCTGCTGGTCTGGCTGGGGGCAGTCAGTGACACATGTAAACACAGACTTTACTTTATTGATTTCTCAGTGAAAAATGCCTGTCAATTCAAAAGGTATTTCAACATGCTTTTAGGAGATCTTTATTCTGATGTGGTCTAATTTTTTCTGAATTAAGTTGAAAGCTTGCCTTATTTAAGCATCAGGAAGGCCTTGTGCTTATTCCAGGCAAGCTTAAATTCTTTTATCGGTGTGGTATAATGTTTTTCTGCCCTTGTAAACTAAAGAGTTGTCCATTACTCATGATGAAAGCACTGGCAGTATTAGCTGCTTCAATTGCATTGTGCAAATTGAAACATTTTGGTTCCTGCTAATCAACAGCTTCTACTTGCGGAAGTTGATCAGCAGCAAATAAATAATACGGCCTTTACTTTTTTAAAATATTTTATATGCAATTATGCAGCTGTGGGGCTTTAATTTGCTGCCTTATGTCAGTTTCAGAATTACCATTTTGATGGGCAGGAGCTGGGAATCATAGAGAGAAAATGAGGAGTGAGTGGATAGGGGCACTGTTACCTGAATAGGAAGTTGGTCTCATCTTAAAAAGCATTAAAACTGTCTATACATTATACAGTATGTAATTCTTGAGATATTCAGCATTGATTGTGCAGCTCCTTCATCCTGATGTGCTATTTTGCTTGATAAGGGTGGTATAGGTGATTTAACTGTATGATAACTTTAGCAGACTGTAATACTAATTGTCACAGCAAAACCATTCAGTCATGATTCACTTTAGCATCAAATGACTAGTTCAATGTACGTCCAGTTTCTCATGGTCTTTATGAATTGCTTTGGGCATGACAGAGTCCCTTTAAAGAAAGGGAGGGATCTATCCCTCTTTGCCTGCGCATTTCTTCTGCATCAGTGACAGCTGCAGTTACAGGTGCCATCCGCCAGAGGGCGTTGTGAGCTTTCAGGCACCATCAAGTTCCAGGGAAGGCAAATAACTATTTTCCCCTCCGATGTGGCGCAACTCGCCGGAGCTGAATCGACAGCGAGGCTATTGCTATGTTCGGCGCGGGCACTAGGATGCCCAGAGCCTCGGGCGCGCCTCTCATAGTTCAAGGCCTCTACTGTCTGCGCCCCTTATATGCTTAAATCGGCATTGCCATCTGTCGGCCGGAGGCGGAACTGCAGCGGCCAGATTTTGCAATGGTGAAGAGGGAAAGGACCGAAGGGTGTCCTAAAGTAGGTGAGAGAATAAGAAAAATATTTTAAGAGGGAGCCCTGTTGTCTGCTACCCACTTAATTTCTGATACCCTAGGCCCTGGCTGTGTAGGCTTTTTGGAAAATCCAACCTCTCTGCTAGTTCTTCGTTCCATTCTTGTTCCATTAAGGGATAATGGGAGCTTGGAAATAATATCACCTATTTGTGAAGTATATAAAAAACTAACATTAGCAGCAATGCAGGCTATAAGCATTAAAGCATTTTTAGAGCAAGTCTTTAAATTAACTTTGGCTGTGCCTCAGGGTTTCCATGATCCCACTAGCTTGGAGCCTAATAGGGTGCGTTTGCTAATTTTTATTATTTTTTTACATCTTCTGCTTCCAGCCTACATGCTCAGCAGAAGGCAATCACAAGTAAATTTAAAGTGCACCTTATCCTGTTCAGTACCTTCCGCCTCATACATTGAAATGGAATTGTTACTGTCATGGCAGCTTCCATGCACTAGCAGATTCTGTAAAAATAAATATTTTCTCTGAGAATGGAATACATTTATAGTAGTTAGTTAGTCAGTTAGTTAGTTAGTTCGTTAGTTAGTTGCATACTTTACAAACATTGGTCCTTGCAACCAGACAATATTATCCAAACTGGTGATATTTGTGAATCTGAGAAGTTTGGCAAATTGAAGTGATTTAAATGGCCACTTAACTCCGCACCATTTGGATCATATCATAGTAAAGACCTCCTTAAAGCATATTGAAATACTTGAATTTTTTTTTTAAATACATTGTTCACTGAGATATCGAATCAAATCTCTGTTTACACGAGTCACTGACTGCCCACACACCAGACCTGCTGCTACAGCTCTGTGTAGTGAGCAAATGAAAAAAAAAGAGGTTAACCCTCAACAAATCCACCTGTGCAGAGCATGGAATGCTGGAATCACCTTAACAGGTCAGGTATGGGTCAGTGCAGTCCTGAGTCCCAAGAAAACTGCTGTCAATCACTGTCTTCACTGCACCCTCAGCTATCTGGTATTACTCATTGAACAGGCAGTAGGCAGGAGAGACTTTGTTATGTAAACAGACTTAAAACTTTAAAAAAAGATAATTTTAACATACAATCTTGTGCTCTTTCACACCATGAAGAGCACTTACAATGAGATAAATGACCCTTTAAGGAGTGATTTTTTGTGAGTATGTTTCTCTTCCCATCAGTGAGTTTACATTTAAGTGCAAGGACTGACACTGCAATATGTTTATATGGAGTCGGACCTTGGGAAAGTCACTGGAGACATATCCTGCCAGGAAATCACCCTCCTCTATTTTTAATGCAAATTAAAATATATTTTGGCTTTTCTTCCAGATCTGAAACAAAGACTTTCTTGTGTGTGTTACTTTAGTTTCTAAGCGATATCTCTGGAAAAATACAAGACAACTCAAGAAGATTTCCAGGGTTGCGGCAAAATCTCTGGGTGAATTCCAGTTCATTTTATTTACTTTTTGAAACTTTTGATCAGTAAAGGACAGAGTATAAGCATATCGTTTTTTTTGCATAAGATGAGTGCCCCAAAGGTGAAACATTTTTACGGAAATGCAGCCTTGCAGTATCATCAAATTACTGCACCAGTAGTGTTATTAATCTCTTTGGAGATATCATTTTATTGTCTGCATCCATCTTTCCTGTTTTGTCCTCGTTAGCAGTGGCACGCAGCAGCCCGTAGGTCGCACAATGGTGGTGTTCCGAGACGTGCTTCAATTGTTCTTAGAGTGAGGGCTAGACTTGGGGTTTAGCCACTACTTTACTATGTTTAGCGTGCCACTACACTAACCATGAACCCTGAATCTAACCCTAACCATTGAATTGAAGAACTCTCAGCGTACCACCATTGCACCAACCAATGGCTGTTGCATGTCACTGTTGGCGCAGACTAAACGGGAAAGATCTGGAGGACCTGAAGACCTCAGATAAAATTTCAATTTTTTGTGTTAAATGCTTAAAGGGACAATGGGCTTTATATTTACAATGGGATCTTTTGAAGAACTAGGATTGATAACAAGCAAATATTTTTTTTTAAATAAGATGAATTAAATAGCTCTTTATTTTATGAACAATGATATGCTTCCGTGTGAGCTACTATTGTTGTATCTGTTTATCTGTTTCAAAAAGTAGCAGGAAATCTTGAATGTAGACAATTCAACAGCTTATGTTGTAACGCATTTCCTTGTGGATGTTGTTAGTCGTTCAGTCATGTCCGACTCTCCCTGACCCTATGCACTGTAGCACATCTTGTGTCTGGTTCTGCTCATCCATAAGGTGGTTTGCCAGTTCCTTCTCCAGTGGACTGCAATTTGTCTGACCTCTCTGCTATGACCTGCCAATCTTGTGTGACCCTACATGGTTTAGTTAGCGGCTTCAATGAAGTACATAAGCCCCTTCACCACAACAAGGTAGTGATCCAAAAGGGGAACACTTTTCCTTAGCATCCGTGGGACTAATGGAAATCTCAGTATCCAAGGCCTGTTTCTGTTGAGAAAGCTGCTAAGCAAACAATCCAATGACAGCACTCAATACAGAATAATTACATATGCTAGTTAATACATCAAAGGCTGTGTTTACTTTTTTAACTTTCTAAAAAGTTTTGCCATTATCAAGTGCAATTATTCAAATTCTTAAAGAAACAGAACATGCCCAGATGGTTAAAACATTAATAGTTACAGAGATGTCCAATAGGTAAGCTCTGAGTCTTTATACATATTTATACCAACTGGGCAACTACTCATCATTATCATCCCCTCTTATGAGAGTTAATTAATATTAAAAAAAATGAATACAAATATTAATTTAAAATATCTAATTATCATACTAAATTATCGATACACAATTATTTTTATATACCTTCCGGTTGCAATTATATTTCTTTATACAAGTGGTATCTTGGTTCTCAACCTTAACCAAACTCCCATAGCAAGTAATGTACATTGGTTTTAGCGATGAGTACCAAGGTAGCGCGATAAGTACCAAGGTTTTTTGCTCATCAAGACAGGTTGAGTATGGAAAATGTTGAGTTCCAAGGAGGTTGAGAACCGAGGTACCACTATGTGGGACTTTTTCTGCATCTTTGTGGCTGAAGTTTTCTCACTTTAGATCAATTGTTTTTAATGACAGTGAATGTAAAAGTTGTTTATAATGGATTTTTCACAGTGTAGGAGAATTACTGTGGTCCTCTAATCTTCATAGCAACTGTTGCCAGTAAAAGCCTCTGGGTAATGATATATTGTGTACACGTCTACGGCAGTTGTGCTCAGCTGGACCCCGGGATCTGGAATGTAACTGAGAGGCAGCCAAGATCCCAGCCTGGCTCCCGGCCCAATGTTAAATTAGTTTGTATTGGCACAATCTGCAAATACTTTGTGTTGCTGCTTCTTGAAAAGGCAATTTCTTCTGTGCACGTACTGTTTGTGGAGCGTTGCTTGCTGTATTTTTTTATATAAAAAAAAAAAAAGTAATGATGACTTTAAAGGACTGAAATGTTGTATTTTACCAACTGGCAATGATCTTCTACCTTATCACCCAGCACAGAGAGGGTTAATGCATTTTTGTATTTTTGTATTGTGATCATTACCTTCTGGATCATTACCTTGTCATGGTGATGGGGCTTGTGTATTCAGTGAAGCTGTGAGCTATACCATGTAGGGTCACCCAAGATGGGCTGGTCATAGCAGAGAGGTCAGACAAATCACAGTCCACTGAAGAAGGAACTGGCAACCTACTCCAGTATCTTTGCCAAGAAAAACATATGGATAAACACAACCAGAAACACAGAGAGATATGCCTGAAGTGCTGTGTCCATATGGTCACCAAGATTCAGACACGACTGAAGGATTGAACAACAATTGTGATCATTAGATAAAACATACAAAGAACACATATAAATGATATATTACACAGCTAGTGCTCTGCTTAACTTCCCTTCTGTACCTTTCCTGTTATATGCCCAATCTGCTGATTTGTCTGTCCTGACTTTGTTCACTTTGATTTTAGGGTGCTTGTACGGTTTAGGTTTAGGGTTTATGGCTAGGGGTTAGGATTTATGGCTAGGGTTAAGGTTTATGGTTAGGCTTTAGGTTTAGGGTCTAGGGATTCGGGTAGTGGCAGATAACACATAGCAAAACAGTGGCGTGCGCAGCAGCCAGCAGGTGGTGCACTTTGCTGGGCATGTAACAGGAAAGTCCCTCCATTTTCACGAGCTAGCTCAGAATAAATCACACAAAGCATCTGCAGCAGAGCCTGAAACAAATGAGAGACCCCACAAGTTGTTCCTTCTGGACATATTGTCTCTCATTAGGACTGTCTCACAGCTTTATGCACTAGATTTACTGGCCACATGGCCACATATAACAGCTCATCTTGCTGTATGCCCAATCCTCCATCTTCATTATCTATGCAACTTCTTATAAAAAAAACAAAAAACTAAAATGCATATATTCCAGTACATTTTTGATTAAGTTAAACAATTTAAATAGCTCTTCCGCATATTTTTCTGTACCCTATCAATGGCCCCACAGACGTTTTGGTGACTTACATTTCCCTGAACAGATCTGATAAGAATTATAACAAATGCATGTACTCCAGGGTATTATATAAGGTAGCTAGGCTTCAGATCACTCGTTTCATCACAGTAAAACAGCTTTCATAGTATGTTAATCATGCACTTTAAAAATACCAGATAGAAACTGGTGATTATTACCCCTTTGAACAGTACAAAGGTATTCTAGTGATAAGAGGAAGTTGCTCCTGTTAATACAGAGATCAGTTCCCCTTTCCTCTCCAAACACAAAAAATGCCTTTGTTTGTTTCATTTTGTTTATGTGTTTGATGCAAATAAATAAACAGCTGTGAGACCCAGGCTCTGATCTTTTACAGCCTTTGTGACTGTCAGATCTTACAAAGAGGTTCAGGTTCATTGTTGTTTGAATATTGAATGAGTGTTTTAAATATAATGTTGTTGTTGTCTTGTTGTTCAGTCATGTCCAACTCTCTGTGGCCTCATGGACTGTGATACACCAGGCACATTTTTATGACCATGGTCATGCTGATCCACTTGGTTTCCATTGCAGAGATACTGGAGTGGGTTGCCAGTTCATTCTCCAGTGGGCCACATCATACAGTTCCTGGTATTCCTAGGTTGTCTCCCATCCAAACACTGACCAGTCCCAACCCTGCTTTGCTTTGTGTTGGTGTGACCTCTTGGTTCCAAGACTGGACTTTAATCCAGGTCGCAGTAGTGAAAGTACCCAAATCTTAACTACTGGACCACCAGGGAACCCTGATATAATATGCAATGTTTTTATAATGACATTCAAATTAAACTATGACTCGTTTGAGCCAGGCCTAGGGCTGCCTATATATGGTGCAATGTAAGGATGTTTATGGCATTACTATCTGTATGTGTCTTTCCGTCTGTATATCTTTTGGCAACAAGGGAAACCACTTTAAAGGACCACTGTACAATAAAAAAAAAAAAAATAGGTTTGTGTCTGTCTAAGAAAATAATTAGGCAGGAAAAAGTCATAAAGATTGTTATTAACTATGGTGTGGTGTGTTTCCAATTCTTGCATCTATTGATTTAATTAACTTCCTAAATGTATTAACTTCCTATTTCTGGGCCAATAAGGGGGAGGGATGTGGAATCAATTAAAAATATATCCAATTATCTGCTGACTTCTATTTCACCCTTCGGTTTACTGGTAGATACAGAAAAAAAACACCCTCATGTTCCAACTCTCAGGAAATAATGGATTCCTTTGTTCATAAATACAAAAAAAAAAGATTTTTTATTTGTTTGCATCGTTCAGTCGTGTCTGCCTCTGTGTGACCTCATGGACCGCAACACACCATGCTGATCCACTTGTGGGTTGACAGTTCCTTCTCCAGTGGGCCACAGCATATAGCGCTAAGTATTCCTAGGTGGTCTACTATCCAAGTACTAACCAGGCGCAACATTGCATGGCGTAACCTCTTAGTTCCCTGACTGGAATCAAACCAAGGTCGCTGGACCACCAGGGAACCCTTTCACAGCTGCTGATATTGTTAGTTTATATATAGTTTATATGTGTTCTTTGTATGTTTTATCCAATGATCCCAAATGTTGTTGTTGTTCAATTCTTCAGTCATGTCCGACTCTCTGTTACCACATGTACACAGCATTCCAGGCATATCTTTCTGTGTTTCTGGTTGTGCTTATACATACACCACAAAGTGCCATTGTTCTTGAACTACAGTCGTCCTTTAAAAAAAGTCTCCAGACAATGGAGATTATAGTCTATCAATGATTTTATTATTTTACCATATCTGGTTATTGTTAGAATCCTTTAGCTCTGACTCTCAGACAATCCCCCAAGCATTAAATATTAGCATATATATATATATATATATATATATATATATATATATATATATATATATATATATATATATATATATATACACACACAGGCCCTCATTCAATTGCAATTTGGCCAATTGAATAGGGTTCTAAATAAGCACATAACATACATTTTTTAAAGAAGTTTTTAGTTAGTAAACATCTATCCAAAAGCAAGGTTTTTACTAACTAAAAACTTCTTTACAAAAAATATGTTATGTGCTTATTTAGAGCCCTATTCAATTGGCCAAATCGCAATTGAATGAGGGCCACACACTGTATGTCTTGACCCTACTGCTGGGATATGTTTTATGTTGTATTGATCCTTACAGTTATATAAATGATCAAAAAATACTAATATTCTTAAAGGACCTCTGTAGGGCTCATACAATAGGATGAATTGTTTTTCATTTAATCACTTATCAGCAATTAAATCAGTATTTATTTCATAACTTCAGTGTTTTAGACTGCTGGACAACTTATACAAAATTATGTTTTAAAAGCTACATTGAAGTTATTTTCTTTGAATACTCATTATTATCTTGCTCTTAAATCCTTAAATAAATAAACCCTATTGTATGTCTAATAAAGTGGCACCTTAAGAATATTCTTCAGAAACAGCATTTTCTAATTTAATGGAATCAGCCTCTGATTTGTAACTCAGTCTTTTGGATTTGGGGATCAGTTCCAATTGTTATTCGGTCTCTCTGAGTTGGAGGCCAGGCTCTCTGATTTAGAGCTCATTCTATCTAATTCAGGGATTAGTTCTTCTGATTTGGTGGTCTCTTTCGGATTTGTGGATCTGTTTCTCTGATTTGGTGGTCTCATTTCTGATTTATGGGTTAGGCTATCTGATTTGGAGCTCTGCCTTTTTGATGTGGGGATCTTTTTCTCTGATTTGGATCTGTCTTTTTGATTTGGGGCTCTGCTTCTTTGATTGGGTGGTCTTCTTTCTGATTTGTGGGTCAGGCTCTCTGATTTGGAGCTCGGCCTTTTGGATGTGGGGATTAGTTTCTCTGATTTGGAGCTCAGCCTTTCTGATTTGGAGATCAGTTTCTCTGATTTGGTGGTCATCTTTCTGATTTGTGAGTAAGACTCTCTTATTTGTAGGTCAGACTCTCTGATGCGCGGGCCAGGCTCTCTGATTTGTGGGCCAGACTCTCTGATTTGTGGGCCAGACTCTCTGATTTGTGGGCCAGACTCTCTGATCTGTGGGTCAGACTCTCTGATTTGTGGGTCAGACTCTCTGATTTGTTGGTCAGTCTCTCTGATTTGTGGGTCAGACTCTCTGATGTATGGGTCAGTCTCGCTGATGTATGGGTCAGTCTCTCTGATGTGTGGGTCAGTCTCTCTGATGTGTGGGTCAGACTCGCTGAATTGTGGGTCAGTCTCTCTGATTTGTGGGTCGGTCTCTCTGATTTGTGCATCAGGCTATTTGATTTGTGAGTTAGACTCTCTGATTTGTGGGTCAGTCTCTCGGATTTTGACCTGACTTTTTGATTTGGGGCTCTGCTACTTTGATTGGGTGGTCTGTTCTGACCACCCAATTGCTGTCTTGGGGACTTGTGTCTCTGATTTGCGTCTTCTCTCTGATTTGGATCTTGGTATCCCTGATTTCAATGAGTGTCTCTCTGATTTGTGGGCCCCGTTCCTGATTCTGTCTCACATTTTATAGTACAATTTAGTAAGATTTGGCTCAGAGCTTCCTCACACACAGCTGTCTCAGCCTGTACTAATCCTGGTCCCTTTTCAACTAAAGCTTTATATTGTATTATGATTGGTTCAGTAGTGAGGCAGATTCCTGACACGTGTTTATTACTCTGTCCCAGAGGCTTCCTACCTCTGTACACATGTTTGTACTAGATTTATAGCTATAAGTGAATTATTTCATATAATTAACCCATCCAACAAGGCTTATTTGCCGAGCTTTGCAGGAATCATTTTATTTGTTGTTGTAAATATGCGTTTACGAGCCTGCTGAGCTCATTATATATGAATACTTTCTCAGTATGGCTCATAACTAACAATTAACTATAATTATACTTAGCATTAAATGTTATTGCATAAACAATAAATAATGAAAAAATAAATAAAAAAACAACAACCGAAAAACAGATTATTTATAGTAAGTAATGCACCACTGTAGTTCTACATTTAAAAACAGGAACCATTTCTTAGTATTTTAAAAAGGAAATAGAATTAACGTCTCACATGAAAATGTACACACTATCTACCAGGTGCCATACAGTAGGATTTAACCCTTTCACTAGCAGAGGGTTCTGAAATCCCTTGCTTTGCAAGAGGACATTTGATAGGATGGATGGGAATACCATTGTTTGCGAGGATACACTGTACAGAGAATGAGTGACAAGTAGCAAGGCAATGCCTGCCCACAGTTTGCTATTTAGTTAACTTGTCCAATTCCAATGCTCGAGCACCAGAACCACACCAGATTCTCAAGGTATATTTATTGAGTACAGATTGGTCAGTCCAGGGGCAGAGATACAGTGGTACATGCAGTGCAATGCCACAAGCCCCAGCCCTGCTTAATGCTTTTTTTTATTTAATTTTTTATTTGTAGTGTAACTCAGCCTAACCCACCTCTCCCCCACCCTGGCCTCCCTCACCACACGTACCCCCGGACAAAATTTGTTCGGTGCCCATTTAAAAAAAAACAAAAAACATTTCTACTGAATGTCAAAGAGGTGGCAGTGTGGAGTAGTTCAGCACACTGGGGATATGTATCAGGGAAGAGGTGAGAGAGCAAGGACTGGATGACTGCAAAATACAGGGGGCAGGGGATCTGTGAGGGGGAAGCAAATGAGATAAGGATTGTTGTTATGTGAGGTCGGTGCTGAAAGGGGTTGGGTGGTGTGTGGGCGTGGTTGCTGAAAGGGGACGGCTGCTGCAAGGACTGGATGCTATGTAGTAATGAATGCTAAAAGGGCTGGGTATTTTGTGCAGATGGCTGCTGAGAGAGGCTGCTATGTTGGGATAGTAAATGTAAAGATATATATTTCTGTAGTGTAGTATAGGGGTTTTCCGGGCCCCCTCAGCCTCACCAGCCACCCACCCTGTAGAGGATTTCTCCAGACAGTGGAGCATGTGCATCCTGGAACTCTGCTGCAGGCAGAGGAGCTTTGCGCAGGCATAAAGTAAGGGAGGGGGAGCAGCTATTTGAAGAGGAGCAGCTATGGAAAGGGATCTTCGGGGAAGGGAACAGCTATAAGAAAGGGGCGGTAATGTTATGGGGAGGGACACTGAGTTAGTTGGTACAAGAGGGGCACAGCGCAAACATTTTTTACATTGCCCCCCTCCCTTGGGAGGGAGGGCATTTATTTTTTTGCGCCAGGGCCCTCCATTCTCTAACTTTTCAGTCAGTAGTTACAGAGCCAGAATATGAGTGCTGATTATTTAGTGCAGTGGTAGGCAACAAGCAACCCATGGATTCTGCCCATGTGGCCCCAATCTATTATCTAGGGTAGGAAAGCATGTTCCTCATCAACAATACACAACTAGCAAATCTCTCTGCCTGTCACTGATCTTTTTCACCAATTTGTAGTTCAAGAAATGTGTGTTTTATAAAGTCAGCAATAAAACCATCTGTAAATAAAATACTTTTAAAATACATATTACCTGCCTAATGTGCTGGGTCTGTCTCCTTCTCTTTGCATGACTCATATTGTTGCATGGAAGCCACTGGTGCTGTCTGGAAGCTGTATAATTATTCAGTAATTATAACCTATTTCTCCCTATCTCTGTAAAAAAGCCCCAGCCTCATTTCAACACCTTTATTGGTTAATTATCAGACTAAAAGCCATCATTCCTGAATAATTAAACAGGTGTCAGATAACTTCAGTGGCTTCCAGACAAACATTCTCTGTTTTGATGCAAGAGGAGCCAGCAGTGCATTAAGAGTTAATACAAAGCCTGATGAAAAAAACACTACTGTCGCAGGCAGAGTGGTTAAACCACATCACCATATTTGGTGCCTGAATGCCCTGCTGTTAGACTCCGACCTGTGAGGTTTTTTACTTGCCTATATATGGCAAACATTGCTTTGGTGATTGTGTGTCCAAACCTGAAATAGAGTGCTGTGCTCTTTCTGTTATTATAGTCATATAACAGCAAATTCAGTGGATCTGTAGCGTATATATTAAAGCTCTCAGGATCCTGCAAAACCCAAATCCGTCCACTGGACTATAAATAATCCACTTTACTGCTTCCTGGATATGAGCTGACATCACAAGACTGAATGAAAATGTATTATTCGTGGGAGATATTTAAAGCATTGTGGTACATTGTGTATCATGCATAGAAAAAAATACTGTATACCCATGAAAAGAAACACATTTTTCCATTCTACTTACATTAGAACGTGTCTATACCTTTATGATTTGCTTTATTATTACTCACTGTACTTTATTCTACTTTGCAAATAGCACTATAGAAAATGCTGGTGCTTTGGAAATAAAGAGTAATAATATATATTTTTCTAAAATCTCTTTGCATATAGCATTCTCCCATCTTGTCTTGATAGCTTTGAGCTTGAAGGTTGTTTTTCTCCACTGAACAGTGAGTGGAAGAATGGGTGGGGGAGGAGGGAGAAAGGTAGGGGATTTGTTAAATCATTCGTTCATTTGGAATTTTACACCTACCTCCTTCATCTGCACATGCTCGGAAACCAGCAGGTCCCATCAAACTCTGTCTTGCAAGACCACTAGATCATCTGCTGTGGTCAAGCATCTTGCAGAAGACATGGAGTAGATCTCATAGTCAATTAAAGGGTGACCAAAACAGTGCTCAGTTACAACCCAATGAATGACAGAAAGATTCCAAGACCCCTCTCAAACATACAACCTTTCCAAAGTATCATCGATGCCTCCAAGGTTCAACAGAAGCATACTTTTTTTTTCTCATTAGAAACATAAAAAAATTAATTATTAGCAGTATCCAAAGCACAAAAGCTAAGCAACTAAAACTAGGAAGTACATGTGTAGTTATGCTATCCCTTCAACTTCCATCATGTATTTAATTTGCCTACCGTATTCACACACATGTTTATCAACTAAATAAAAAAAAAGATCTGCTTCTTCCAGATTACTAGCTCTTTAATTGTTAGCTAATTTCACAGCTACAGCTATTGGCCTCATCTCCTCCTATGGGGCCTCATTCAATTGCAACTTGGCCAATTGAATGGGGCTCTATATAAGCACAGAGCATATTTTTGTCACAGAAGTTTTTAGTTAGTGAACTTCTACTCAAAAGCAAGGTCTTTACTAACTAAAAACTTCTGTAAAATAAATTCAAATTGCAATTGAATTAGGCCCCATGTTGTCTTTGGACTGTTTTCCACAAGTCTGAAGGTCTGTTTTTTCAATTTATCTTGAAAAGCAGTTGTGTGCTATGGGCCTCTTTAGTAGAAATTGTTATCTTCCCAGGGGTTGAATAATTTAGTTTGTTCTTCTGTATAATGAAACAGTCTTCTATTTTGTTGATTAACATCAGTTCCAATATCCATATTAGCTATTAAATAGGAACTTCATTGATGCATTTGGTTCAAGTCCAGATTTTGCCATTGAATATTACAAGGACGCAGATCCAGTTGAGCTATAGAGCTCTGTGGAGAAATAACTTACATCCTCTAATGCAAAGCAGTCCAATTCAAGTCCTCGAGGACCATTTAACGATGCCTTCTATGAGATAAGTGAATCAATCAGTGGCTCAACTATTTACATTTAAATACTTCTACTGATGTAGGACCGTCATAAAAATGTCTGGCCTCAGTGCTCGAGGACTGGACATTTTTCTTGAATGTCTAATTCCAGATAATTTATACATATTTCATTAAACAGAATCCAAAAATCCACCCACACAATGATATTTGCCAGCTCACAGAAAGATGCCATAGAGTCAGCCAGCTCTGAACTGAATATTTCAACAATGTTGCTTAAACGTACCCCTGCATGCATGTTGGTGTAAAATTTCTATAGTATTAATGTTTATATTTTTATGCATATTTCCCCCCAAAACTTGTGTAATGTTTATAATGTGCTCTTTTGGAAGCTTGAGATAATATTTGAGACTTCAGTATCTCTTGAGTCTTGCTCTGTACATCCTACTCATCCACAGACTGGGTTTATATCAGAGATGGATCCATTGTGCTCACATTTGTGTTGTATGGTCCCATGGCAGAGTTACTGCTGGTGCACCAAGGCCTACAGTCATGGTCAGATTACCCATTAGGCCAACTTGGCAGCCCTTCCATGTGAGGGGCGCCATTTCTTTAAAAAAATGGTTCCTAGCTTAAATAACAATGAAATGTTGCAGTTCATAGACTGCTAGAGGGTCACCACCTAGAACAAGATCGTTACAACAGGAAAGGGAAGTTATACATACAGAAAAGACAAAAAAGGGTCCGTGCATACATTGCATACTCACTCGCAGGGGCTCCTCCACTTCACTGCCTAGGAGCTCCAAAAAGGTCGATATGGCCCTGCCTACAGTAGGCTAGTGCCCCTTGCTATCTGAAATTCTTATAATTTATTAGAAGTGGGCATATAGGTTATGCCCTGACCAACTACATATAATTTAGGCTGTGCAATGGGGGTCCCAAAGTTATTTTGTACTGGGGCCCTTCATTTACTAGCACCACCACTGGTATGGTCATTTGAATAACTAAACTTGATAACTTTCTAAAAAAGACAGCATAAGAATATAAAAATTACATTGTCTATTCAGAACCCACTAACTATCCATCTGCAATACATACCAATCCTAAGCGCCAGCTTTTTAACTGGCATCCATTTTTGCCCAGTATCATCAGCATTGTTATACTTGATAACTGGAAAACCATTTTAGGAAAGGGTAAAAAAATAATCTCCGTCTTTGTTTTGTCCTTCAGTGGAACTTCCTTTTGGGAAGTAAATGTGCGCTAGCAAGCAATTGGACACAAAAAATAAATCAATACATTTATAAATAAATACATTTAGTATTAATATTGTATATATGTATTTCAGGAAACCAATACAAAATCACTCTCATGCTACAGTCCAAGATGGAAGTGCCACTGAAATAAGTCTGAAATGAGTCTTTTAAATAAACAGTGCGAGTGCTCTAAACATGCGTTAGGCTCATGGTTTGCACAGATGTTATTTTGGTAAATCTATCAGAAAGATGCAGTGGACCTTGAATGTCAGGCAGGTAAGAAGTAACTTGGTTCCCTGGTGGTGCAGTGGTCAGGATTCAGTGCTTTCACCACTCCAACCTGGGTTTGATTTCCATCAGGGAAGAGGCCACACCACCCTGAAGCCATGCAGAGTTGGGCCTGGTAAGCACTTGGATTGGAGACTACCTAGGAATACCAGGAGCAGTATGCTATGGCCCACTGGAGGAGGAACTTGCAACCCACTTCAGTATCTCTGCAATGAATACCAAGTGGTTCAGCATGGTGTGTTGTGGTCCATAAGGTCACAGAGAGTCGGACATGACTGAACAACGCAAACACAAGAAATAACTGGAAATGAGAAAGGAGGACATTTAAGTTAACCTACATGGACATCCATACGCTGACACACTCCATTCAGTAATACAACATTCACCCAGATGGACCATATATTTATTAGAAGTATCATCTAATCCTAAATCCTTCTCTTAATTATCAGAGTAACCAATAAGCAAGTATCTATCCAATTGATGGTTTACCAGTAAGCTAACAATCAGATATCCTGTATTTGGTGAGGTGAATGACAAGCACGATTGGTTGTATGAAATAAAAATGTATGTGTGGTGAAAAGATGAACCAGACACTAAATATGTTATGGTGATTAGAAACTGAATTACCCTACAACACAGTAGGGAAAGAATAACCCTTCTCTGTGCATCTACTTGCCATACGTTCACCAGGATCTGTTTTCCCACAGGAATACTCTGCAAACTGTGCTTCTACTATGTCTAAGGATTCTGGGTAGTGGCATGCAAATGAGTCTTAGAACATACCACCATATGAAATATTAATAGATCCGCTGTAGACATGGAATGGATATTGAAAAGGGAGCATGTGAGTTGTCCTTTTACATTTCAAATGGAAACTTAGGAAAGGAGAAGAGTGAACTCTATAAACAGGAAGAAGGAAGTGATACAGAGATGGTGACTGATTAAAATACCTAACTTTCAATCTCAATTGTCTATTACTTCCACCGAACATTTGTAATAACAAGCAATAGTAATTATATTTATCTAGTTATACTTGTATATATACTTCTTTAATAACTAGGACTTTTGTTTGGTCATTTTACAGGGAAAGTATCAGATATTTCTGCCCACATACTGCTGGGTCCTGTCCACAAACTAATTCCGAGTCTGCTTATGAAGCTTTGACTCCCACTTGTGACATATTTCCAAAGCCCTTTTATATTGAAATCACATTCCACTTGTGTTCTGACTGTGCAGAACAGCATAATAACTTTGCCCACAATTTAAATCTTGTATATACAGATCAATACAGTAGCATGATGAGAAGCATTTAGCTGTGCTTTCATTTGGACTAATACGCATCTGCTATACAAGTCTATGATGTATGTATTTATGTATATATACATTATACACTCTCTAAAAATGCTATTTATATTTGCAACAACACTTTGGGTGAGCTTTTTTATCCAAAAAAACATCTGTATACCATATCATTTATTCCTACTAATAATTAACAAAGTTATGGGACTAAACTTAAAATGTTTAACTGATACTCCTTAGCAATTTCATAAGATTTTAGACAGAGAATTACAAATCTTATGGAAAAGCTAAACATTGATCATGTATTGACGGAGTTATTGGCTTTTTAGTTTTTGCTGGTATAGCCATTTACACCCCTCCACAAGAAGCTGTATAGATAATAAGAATGGAGGATTGGCCACACAGCCAATGATTTGCCTTATATGGGCAGTCAGTCAAGTGAATGAAGGTGTATTGAAACAGCCCTTAGGAGACAACCTAAAGAGTCACTTTACAGAACACTATTTTGTGGGACTGATCATTGATAGATCATCACTAGGTGTCCCGGATCATCACTGAATGTTATGGGTCACTGTTGAGGGTCATAGATCATCACTGGATATTATATATCTTAAGTGAGTATCATAGATCCCCCCTGAGTGTCCTCACAGAGTTTTAGATCATCAACAAGTTGTATAGATCACCATTGAGTGTGCCAATTCACTGCTGAATCTTATAGATCATTACTGGGTGTCATAGGTCATCACTAAGCGTTTAGATCATCAACACTTTGTAGAGATAATCATTGAGTGTCATGATCATCACTGAGTTATGTAGCCTGTAACTAAATGTCATAAAACCATTGAGTGTCATAAGTCATTATTAAGGATTGTCTAACAGGTTGTGTAGACTATTACTAAATGTCATCATTGGTTGTTATAGGTCATAATGAGGTGTCAGAGACCCTCACCGAAATTCATATGTCATCATTGTCTTTTGAAGTGTGGTAGATTATTGAGGATTGTGCAACATTGGATAGATCATCATTGAATCAAGAGTCTTATACAACACTGGCTAATTAAGCTGCAAAAGATTGCAATGCTTGTGGTTGCTCCATGGAAATGGACCCACGGCCCTGAGAAAATATAGGCTGATGCCTGTGGGTTTGAATCTGATAGGCAGAACAGGCATCTTGAACTTGTACTATGTCAGTGGCAGATGGAATTTAGGATGGTCAAAAGCTGGAATTCAAAGACCAGGAACAAGGACGAAGAGCATATAGCACTCATGAGTAGAACCTGGAGGTGGCAAGTGTTCAGGTTAATGGGCTATCTTGATAAAGCATAATAAGACAGTGGGAGCACCTTGTGTACTGAATTATTTACTGATATTTTTAATACAAATATTTCCAGTTTAAGCGTTAGGTATTTCAAATTAATCTTGATTGAAACAATTAATCCTGACTAAATGCACCTAATAATTATTCCATTCTCATATTTATCTTCCAGATTAAAAAGAGGCAGCAGGATATCTTAAGCTTTTTCAATGCCAACAAGATTGAATTTGAAGAAAAAGATATTGCAGTGAATGAAGAAAATAGAAGATGGATGTGGGAAAATGTACCTGAAAACTGTCGGCCATCAACTGGTAACCCCCTGCCCCCTCAGATCTTCAATGACTCCCGGTATTGCGGGGTAAGAGATCACAACCAGACATCCCTTTTTAACGACACATAACTCAGTTTATATATTTAAAGAAATGGGCAAAGACAATGTTCAGAATAATTTCCAAATGGCACAGTAGGGTATCTCCAGATACGGTTTCAGTCTTTGAACATTTTGTATAATGAATGACATAAGAAGACCAATGTAGTCATATAACTAAAAAAAACTTTAGATGAACTATATTGATAAATGGAGGATGTGTCGTTGTAAACTATTGAGATTTACTTTAGCCCTGCTGAGAATATTCTCAGTTGTAGATGCCACATTCCCATGTGCAGATACAACCTACATGTTCATTAAAATTCTCCTCCCAACTCAGGAAACTGATCAACTGAAACCAAAATGTTAGATTTCTCAGCAACATCATTTAATATAAATAGTAATAAATTAGAGGATTTGCTTTATCACATATAATAGTTGTGGATCTTAAGAATGTTGGGCACGCAATGTTGAATATTGCGGGCCTCGCAAAGTCACAGGCGCTCATCACGAGGCCCGCATAACTTAGGCTGCAATGAGTGGATCGTGAGGACCGTAGGACTTGGCTGCAAGACAGTAAATTACGACTTTAACGGCCAAACCACAAAACTCGAATGACCACCAAAAAACGCTAAATAATAAAAAAAAAATACTTTACACACTCACACACAGCACAGGGAGAGAACCAGGGAGCATGTGAGCGAGGTTGCAAGTTAATTTGAGGTATATTTGGCGTTTTTTGGGCAATAGAAAAGCAAGAAAAAAAATGACGCCCAAAAAACGTAACTGGATGAAAAGGAGGCCGAAACCAGTAAAAACGACCCCAAAGCCAGTAACACTTAGCCAAAGCCAGTAAAAACAAACCTGAAGCCAGTAAGACATAGCCGCGAGACACGCAAAAATTCAGCAGAGACACAGGAGGAGAAAGACACAGGGGAGGGAGAGGAAAGAGACACAGGGCTGAGAGATGGAAGAAAAGGGACGGGGGGGGGGGGGGGGTAAGGAAAAACAAAAGACACAGGGCAGGGAGAGGAAGGGGAAACAGACACAGGGGTCAGAGAGAGGGGAGAGGCTCGCAATGAGCGCCGAAGGTCATCATTGCGAAGCACAAAAGTTGTAGGTTGCCAAGGCCTGCAATGAGCGGCAAAGGCTCTCAGCGGGGGGCTTAAAATTGTATTTCCGTCATTTTTGACGAGCAAGTAGATAGTTACATTCTAAAAACATGATGTCTATTTTCATGTGTAGTTCTTCAAATAACGAAGTGCAAAAGAATATATGATCCTTTAAAGGTAATAAATCCCCAGTATAGTTAGATTGTTAAATACTTGAATAAAAAAGCTCTTCGGTTTGAAAAACTCGTCAATCAAGACGTGTTTTCATCTTGTTGGAAATAAATAATTTTTTTTAATGGGAATTTGCATTTTTATAAGGTCTTAACTCACTATAAAATCCAACAGAAATGAGAACACTGATTTCCGAATAAATGCTTAATATTTCTTTAGAACCCTCACTGTGGATTAGCATTAAATGATCATTGTGGTTCACCATTGCCTTTAAATATTTCACTTTTATAGCAGTTTTAGTTTTAGATACCACATCCCATTGTATTGACAGGAGTTTCCTCTTCATTTAAAATCTTCTCCTACCTCTGGAAGAAACCAAAATGGTAAATTTCACAGCAGTATAATTGTAAATAAAAAGGTAAAAGATTAGCCATTGCATTATATTGTTTACATTTTAAAAAACATTTTGAATATATTCAAGTGTAGTTCTTCAAACCCCTTGTGCATTGCTACCTTGTCGTGGTGAAGGGGCTTGTGTACTTCAGTGAAGATGTGAGCTATACCATGAAGCGTCACCCAAGACGGACAGGTCAGACAAACCATGACCCACTGGAGAAGGACATGTCAACCCACTTCAGTATCTTTGCCATGAAAACCTTATGGATGAGCAGAACCAGAAGCAATATGTGCCTGGCATGCTGTGGTGCATAGGGCAACGGAGAGTCGGACACGACTGAACAAACAAAAAAAATCTTCAAAATAGTATGTTTTAAAGGAACACTAGGCATATTTTCAAACTATCATTGAAAATAGGTAACAACATTAAACTCTAATTTATTCCATTGTTATATGCAGTTCTACTGCAGTGGAATCAGCCATTTTGGTTTTAGTTACTCATATAGGAGGAGATCTGGAATACACAAGAAATTTCTGTCTGTACAGTGTGCTTGTGGGAGATACAACTGCCAGGACTAAAGGAAGCTCATTAGTTTACAATGATACACCCGTCCTGAAAAATTAACAGACAGTAGAAGGCAAGAAAACAAAATGGCTTCCCAACAATTGCATTTAAAAGTTGCAAAATGCAAATGTTGTGTTTATTAATTTATTTTGCTTTCTCAAAACATTCTGTCCATTAACCGGTTTAGTTATTCAAAAGACTGATTAAAAATAGAAGTGGTTCTTATCCGTTTGCTTTAAAAAGGGAGAATATAGAATAAAGAGTTAGTCTTTGCAGTGGGATACATTAGCCAGATTACTCACACAGCGGGGGTCAGCACAGACCCCAAGGAGCCGCCAACAGCTGCTTTGCAGAATTTCTCCCTGCCTTGTCCATGATGGTTTGACAGTTTTTTTTTACTTCTTTATATACTCCTATACTCATATTACAAAACATGTGGTTGTAATTAAGTATACATTTGTAACCTCTTCATGATTTAAAGGAACACTTTAAGGAGACACTGTCACCCCAACAGGAAGTTGGTTTCATTTTAAAGAGCATTAAAAATTGCATTTACATCTACTGTAAATCATTCTTGAGATATGCATTGATTGTGCAGCTTATTTATGCTAATGTGCATCTCACTATGTTAATTTGCGGACCGGACTGCTTGATAAGGGTAGGGAGGGGATCTAGCTGCATGATAACCTTTGAGGGCATTGTTTTTGCCACAACAGATACAGACAAGCAGACTGCTGTCCGCAGAAGCTTGTCATTTGCTCAATAGTACAGCAGAAAAAAAAGCTAATTATCAGCCTTATTAAATTGCAATTCTGCAAATTAAATAGGGCTCTATTTAAGCACATAGCATATTTTTTACAGAAGTATTAGGTTAGTGAAGACCTTGCTTTTGGATAAAAGTTCACTAACTAAAAACTTCTGTAAAATAAATATTCTATGTGCTTATATAGAGCCCCATTCAATTGGCTAAATCACAATTTAATAAGGCTGTAAGGTAGTATAATGTTTGCCTGCCTGCAGTTCTCTATGCTGCTGTTCCTACATTCCTATGCTTTTTTAGATGAGTCCAACTCGCATATCCACCACGTGGAGTGTGATATCATCAGGGGCTTGGAGATGGCGATATAGGTTATTTTATCACTTTATCATTTAATTTAGCATAACAAATTTTACATTTTTCTATTAATACTCTGAATATAATCTTACAGCTAAAAGTGTACTAGTGGGGATGTATCTTATTTCCAATAAAATCTAGTGACTTGAACACAAATGAAATAATATGTTTGTTATTTAACCCAGTTGAAAATATAAAACATGCTGAATAAATGTTAAGCAATCTGGGATCTGTTATATGTAAGCACGGGAAGCCTCCTGGTGCCAGGTGGGCTTGCGTCCCGCCTCCCGATATATTAGCACACCACAACCTATTAACCCTCTCACCCTAACCCCTAACCCTAAACCCCTTACCCTCTTACCCTAACCCCCTAAAACTCAGTTCCCACCTCTAAGCCCCTAACCCTCTTACCCTAACCCTAACCCCCTAAACCTTACTTCCTAACCCTAACCCCCTAACCCTCTAACCCTAACCGATTAAACCTCACTTCCGAACCCTAATCCTAAGCCCCTAACCCTCTTACCCAAACCCTAACCCCATAAACCTCACTTCCTAACCCTAAGACCCTAACCTTCTTACCCTAACCCCCTAAACCTCACTTCTTTACCCTAACCATAACTCCCTAAACCTCACTTCCTAACCCTAAGCCCTTAACCTCCCACACCACTTACCAGGCTTAACTCTAACTCTGACCCTCTAACCCTCTAACCCTAACCTGAAAACCCCTAACCACTGACCGGGCACTTAGACACAGCTAGATTGGGACGGCGGCGGCGCGCTTTCCAGCACTTCCCTAGCATACATATAACAGGATAAGTTGCCCATCTGTATGATTTACATTACTAGACCATTAATGGTGCTAAGTCTTCCTTCGCAGTCTATCTGGATTTAACATAGGACCCAGCCCTGCCCCACACTCACTGTTCCAGTCTCCCTACCAGTCTTTAGTGGCTTCTGCTGCATATTACATGTCTATAAATTACTGTATGACCTTGCCTCACTAGTCATGCCACCTGCTCTCCATATTCTCCTCAAGCCATAAAGTACCAATACTTGACAGTGTCCAATCTTACAAACTACCCTTGCAAATGGAGGCCCCGGTGCAAAATAATTTTGGACTCCCCATGCGAATTCTCTTTACATCATGCAAATTCTCTTTACATCCCGTAGGGGTCAATAAAAAGCCAACAATCTATGTAAATGGTCACCTCTTTGGTGATCAGTTTACCTATTTATAATATAATTATCTACCATCCTCCGTTAAAAAAAATAAGATTCCTTCCTTACAGCCAGTAACAGAGGGCCCCTATCCAGTAATGGGCCCATTCCTACACTGTTGTATTTAGCTTTTTTTTTAATTTTAGTTTAATAGTTTAGATTCTTAATGCCCCTGCTCCCCCAATATAGTTAAAAATTATAAATATACTAGCGACTTGCCCATCAAAAATGATAAAATTTGAAGCCACGGGAATGCTGTTTGAGACATAATTGAAACCGTTTTCTACTGTGAGGACCTTCGGCGCTCATTGCGAGGCTTGCGCTGAGCGCCTTTAGCGCTCTTTGCATGCCTCACAATGAGCGCCATTGGCGCTCATTACGCACCTCAGGACCTTCGGCTCTCATTGAGAGGCTTGTGCTGAGCCCTTTCGGCGCTCATTGCATGAAGGCGCTCATCGCGAGCCTCTCCTGTTGTGTACTTTTGGTCCTCTGAGAGAGATATCTATTTCTATGTAAATGTAGTTAAGTAATAATTAATGATTTATTCACTAAATTAATATAGTTTAATTACTTATAATTGATATATGCAGCGAGCAATAGGCTGAAGAGCTTGTATTTTGCGTCTGCATATAATATCCATTTTGAGTGTTAGTGCTCTGCTTATAAAGTGTAATGAATATTTGAAGTGTGCATTCTAAATAGGCTGCATGCGTGAGGTAAAGCCGTTGGTTTATTGTGTAAAGTGGCATTGTATAGTCGTAATGTTAGTAGTACGCGTATGTTTTGTGGCTTTTGTAATAGTGTATCTTGTAGGTCTTAGTGTGATGTGCAAAGTGCTATGCAGTTTGCATTCGTTTTCTCGGTCCGTGAGCATTTTCTGGCATTTGTAAGAGTGTATCTTGTAGTTCGTAGTGTGATGTGTATAGTGCTAATGTGTATAGTGCTACGCATTTTGCAGTGTTTTGCGCGGTCCGGGGTTGAGTAGCCTTGTTTTAATTTTTTTCTGCGTCCATTTTTTTCCTCACTTAGGCGCTCCACCTCACTCACAGACGTCCTGGCTGTTGCCCCATGCTGTCTGTGATGTTTTTTTTTATTTTTTGGGGTGTATTTAGTGTGTTTTTCGTGTTTTTTGTTCGGCCGCTAATCTTGTAAATTTTCACGTCTCGTATCCTTGGGCTAAGTGTTATGGTTTAACGGCTCTCCTCGCTTTGCAAGGCTCGCAGCGTTTAGTGCCTTTGCCGCTCATCGGCCAAGTGCTACGGTTTAACATCTCGCCTCGCTTCATAAGGCTCGCATTCGATGAGCTCCTTTGGTGCTTATTGGCTAAGTCCTACGCATTAACGGCTCGCCTTGATTTGCGAGGCTCACAAGCGATGAGCGCCACATGGCCTAAGTCATACGCACCTCGCAAAGCGTGACGATGTCTTGCAGTTTGACAAATATTATATGTGATATATATATATGCCAACTTACTATAATATTAACTATATAATATAAACTATGGGTCAAAGCTTTCATGGGAAAGACATACTTCTCCATAGCGCCCTCCAGTCTCCAAATCTTCATGATTAAGTTTAATGTTGCTATTTTTTGTGTCCCCTATTCATTTAATCTGGGAGAATTTGCCCCCCCCCCCCCAGTTCCTATGCCCCTGCATGTCATAAAGCCCATGAACCTGCACAATTCTCACACAACCCATGTCCTAACTATCTTTCACCCTGATGGCACAAAGACTTCATAGCCCATCCACCATACTCCACATGTCCCTGCATTGATCTTGCATTTGTGCAACACCTCAATGTTACACAGTTCCTCTTATTTACCACTTAACATACAATTGTGTTTCTTACTTCATAAAGCCATTTGGATGCAAGGGTTAAATAAATAAATGATAAACAACATGTGGAGGGTTTCATGAGGTTGGTACTCATGGCCAAATAAGTACTGCATCTCTTCATTGATATGAGAAGTTATAAGTACTGTATGTTTTCTTTTCCTACACAGGATTATGAAGCATTCTTTGAAGCCAGAGAGAATAATGAAGTATACTGCTTCCTCGGTTTGACAGCACCGCCAGGTTCAAAGGTACAGTTATTCACCATAATTCTGTATTAGGGATATAAGGGGAGGTCAATAGTGTTTTATTAGATAATTTGATCAATTTGAAATTGACACCACAACCCTTCCTCCTCACAAGCCCAGAAGCAGGAAGTGTACCCCCATATAACAAAAAGACTTTCCAAAAGAAGACCCAATAAGTCCTAAGGTGACAGATAAGGTTTGGGAAAAACATCTACTATAAGCATTTATGTCCGTGGTAAGTAATCCCCAAAGAGACACTGTATGATAATTACAAACACATAACTTTGCAAGAATTTAGGCGTTATCAAGGCTAAGGGCCTAACACCCTTGTGAATGTTATTATCTTTAGATGCCGAGAAGGCATTCAAAAGAATTGATTGGACTTATATGAAAGAGGTTTTAGTCCGATTTGGCTTAAGCAAAAGCTTCCTAAAAAGTATGATGACATTGTACTCAGCCCCAAGAGCATATATATCATACCAGGGATTCAGATCACAACTATTTAATATAGCCAGAGGTTCCAGACAGGGATGTCCGTTGTCTCCCTTACTATTTGCACTGGGCCTCATTCTATTATCGGCCGTAGGAGATGCGGGGCCGCAAGGACCGGCCACAAGCTATTTGCCTATTCTATTCCTTTCCGGCCGGGGATTCCAGCAGGCTTGCGGCCGGCGCCTTGCTATCCCTTGCGGCCACACGCGCCGGAGGAAAGCCTTTCATCTTAAACGGCCGCAAGAGATTCGGCCGCAAGAAAATCCTGGTTGCTATTCAATTGCTCCGGGAACCCTCTCTGCAAGGCTAAAACCGAGCCGCAGCTTACTTGCAGCAAAAAGGTCCCGCAGACACACAATAAAGCACATTTTAAAGCCGAAATAAAGCCATCCTGCACTCTGAGGAGAATATAAAGTGATTGTAGGTGTTAGCATTAATAGCACAACATTCCCCTACACTCAAATCCGTAAATAATTTTTTTTTAAATGTATGTCACATATCCATGTAAAAAGTCCAGAGGGCTTGGAGCACCTCAGACCCGCCCACGCTGCGGCCGGAAAATAAACAGTTAATGTAATCTCGGATTTGGGCTGATGTGCAAGCTTGAGAGGGGGTTGCTATTAATCCTCATGTCCCCCATTATGATTCCTAGCATTTACAGAGCTTTACAGTGCCGTCTTAAATTTATTTTTGCATTTAAAGATTTCTGAGCTTATGGCCGGTTGCAAGATATACGGCCAGCCGTAAGGGGAAAGCCTTGCGGCCCCGTCTATTTGAATTGCAAGGTAACGGGACCCCTGCAAGGAATCGCAGCTCTACGGCCGATTAACGGCCTATAATAGAATGAGGCCCACTGTGTCTTGAACCTTTGGCGATAGCACGGGAATCCCCAGATGTTAACGGAATCAAACTAGGAGGTACAGATTACAAACTCTGCCTCTTTGCTGATGACATCTTACTTACCATTACAGATCCGTTTATTAGCCTTCCTAGACTGTTTCAAATACTGAATAAACTTGGCCAAATAGTATAAGGTTTTAAGGTAAACACAAATAAAAGTGAGGCGCTTAATATCTCCCTACCCAAACAGCTGGAAAGTCTGCTGAAATTTTTCTTTTAAATGGTCCCTGAATCATATCAAAGATTTGGGAATTCATATCCCAGAACCTCTAAATAATCTATGATATAAATTACCCCAATGTTTTTAAAGAAATTTACAAAGAACTCCGTACTTAGTTCTCACTTAAAATATCGTGGTTTGGTAAAATTCATGACGTTAAAATAACACGCTTCCTAAATGATTACCGGTATATCTTTTTCAGACTATTCCAACAACAATTAAATTACAAGACATAGCTGCCTTAGAAAAGGCAATCTCAAATTTAATTTAGTGCAATAAGAAGCCTAGGATAAATAAAATACCCATGACGGCATCAAAAAAGAGAGGTTTAACCATACCTGATTTACTGAAATAATACAAAGCTGCAAGATTAGCCCAAATGACCAAAGGGTATAGTAAGAATTTCTCACCAGTGTGGGTCAAAATAGAAAAAGTGCTTCAGGAACAAAATGTAATACTGAACCAGTTACTATGGCTCAGTGTACATCATGCGATTAGCTTGAAATCACTACCATTGTGTATAAATCACTCCATTGTTGTTGTGGAAACAGATTAATAAAATAATCAGATTGCTAGAAGAGGGATCGTGGCTATCACCACTATGGTTACCCTATAAAGATCCATCAATCAATAAAAATTCCCTTTTAGCCTGGTGAGCTAGGAACCGGATTACAATTGTAGCAGATGCATTGTTGGACTGTCAACATTGGTCCCCGTTGGAATTTAAGACACGTTACCAGCTTAAGAATGGCTTAATCTGTTGTTGATAAAAACATAGAATAGGTCAAATTACAACTTGTGGTACGGCACCAAAATTAAACACATTTGGTCTGCAACATATAACAAATTAGAGACATTATGGGCGACGAATGTCCCTCAGAATTACCAAAAACCGCCCAGTTGTTATCAAATCAGATATTCCTAGCAGCCAGAAGCATATATGGTAAACATTGGAAACTAACGGTCCCAATATATGAGGAGGTCTTACGCAACATCAATTTCATTCACCGAATTTGATACAAGACATAGAAGATGGGCTTTATGTTGGGACATTTGGACCCCGAGAGTTGACAGGTGATGTTGGCAAGATCCTATTTCATTGGACTGGATACCTCCCCCTTCTTTTCAGTTTCTTCTGTTCTTTCTCCTATTTTATTTTTCTTGTTTGTTTAATACGATTATGTTGGAAACACTATGAGAGGACATAGATAATTTAAAAATAAAACAAAAAATAACTGAGAAAGGTCTGAAGAAAATATGTTTATTGCAGGTTATACTATATCAATGTAATATGTTTTTTTGTTTTTTTTTGGTTTGTTGTTTTTTCAATGTTTACCCTGTTGTGAATTAACCTTCTTTTCTCACAATAAGAATCATAAAAAAAAATGTAAGCCATTCTCCAATAAGACCAAACATTCTCCTTTCTTTTTCTTCCCCATCCTCTACAATACAATAAACTAGCATTGAAGTCTACCACTGTGAGCTTTCTGATGCAACCACAAACAGAAGAATGGGTGGTTTTGGAAAACACATTGTGATTGACTAATTATGGAGGCATAAAACGGTCTACGAGATGCACAGACACTTCATATGGAACGCATTGACCATTAATGAAATTAATATTCAATGATTCAGAAAAGCCACTTCAATATCCAATATTAAAGTTACTTTCAAACCTGGCCTTCTGAACCTCCACCAATTAGTGTTTCAATTCATATAAATACACTTTTTAATTATTTTAGATATAAAATGAGACTGGGGACCTCAGCTCTGGAAATAATTGGTATATGGCAGAATGAGACATTAGACTGTTATTTATGTGCATGTTAGGGGCATTTGAATATCACAGTGATGATGTGCTTAGTGCAATGTTGGAAGTGGAGTCAGTGACACAAAGTACAATGTGATATTCCTTTGAGTTGAGCTTTTTATGGAACTAGTGAGGTAAGGCTGTAAGGTTACAGTATTGCAGGATATCTAGCAGCTTGTGTTAATAATTAAATGTTTGAGCCCTGAAATTACTCACATATTGTACTATGATTAGACTGATCATTTATCAGCTAGTAATGTATTAACATAACAGAGCATAGAGACATAGACATGCACGAACACGCACAGGACACAGAATATATAGAGACAGTGAGATATAGAAACACACACATAGGACACACAATATATAGACAGAGAGACACAAACATACATAGGACACAGAATATATAAAGACAGTGACACACACACAAGTCACAGAATATGTAGAGGCAGTGAGACACGGGTACACACATAAGGCACAGACTATATAGCGGCAGTAAAAAAACACGCACAAACACACACAGTATGCAGAATATATAGAGACAGTGACACACAAACACACACACAGGACACAAACTATATACAGAAATAGAGAAAGACACACAGGACATATAATATATAAAGACAGTGAGACACATACACAGGACACCAAATATATAGAGACGGAGGACACAAACACACAGGACACATGATAAGTAGAGACGGTAACACACACATAGGATACAGAATAAGGACAGTGAGACACACACACAAGACACAGAATATATAGAGACAATGCAAGACACACACGCACGCACATAGGACACAGAATAAGTAGAGACAGTGAGACACACACACACACATAGGAGACAGAATAAGTAGAGACAGTGAGACACACACACACATAGGACACAGAATAAGTAGAGACAGTGAGACACACACACACACACACACATAGGACACAGAATAAGTAGAGACAGTGAGACAAACACACAAGACACAGAATAAGTAGAGACAGTGAGACACACACAAACACATAGGACACAGAATAAGTACAGACAGTGAGACACACGCACACACATAGGACACAGAATAAGTAGAGACAGTGAGACAAACACACAAGACACAGAATAAGTAGAGACAGTGAGACACACACAAACACATAGGACACAGAATAAGTACAGACAGTGAGACACACGCACACACATAGGACACAGAATAAGTAGAGACAGTGAGACACACACACACATAGGACACAGAATAAGTAGAGACAGTGAGACAAACACACAAGACACAGAATAAGTAGAGACAGTGAGACACACACAAACACATAGGACACAGAATAAGTACAGACAGTGAGACACACGCACACACATAGGACACAGAATAAGTAGAGACAGTGAGACAAACACACAAGACACAGAATAAGTAGAGACAGTGAGACACACACAAACACATAGGACACAGAATAAGTACAGACAGTGAGACACACGCACACACATAGGACACAGAATAAGTAGAGACAGTGAGACACACACACACATAGGACACAGAATAAGTAGAGACAGTGAGACACACACACACACATAGGATACAGAATAAGGACAGTGAGACACACACACAAGACACAGAATATATAGAGACAGTGCAAGACACACACGCACGCACATAGGACACAGAATAAGTAGAGACAGTGAGACATACACACACACATAGGATACAGAATAAGTAGAGACAGTGAGACACACACACACACATAGGACACAGAATAAGTAGAGACAGTGACACACACACACACACACATAGGACACAAAATAAGTACAGACAGTAAGACACACACACACACATAGGATACAGAATAAGTAGAGATAGTGAGACACACACACACACCCATAGGACACAGAATAAGTAGAGACAGTGAAAATACACACACACAAGGCCGGATCTATCTTTTTGGAGCCCCTAGGCAATGAAGTGGAGGAGCCCCTGTTAGTGAGCATGCAAGGTATTCACTGACCCATTGTTGCCTTTCTGTGCATGTAAGTTCGTTTTCCTGTTGTAACTCTCTTGTTCTAGGTGGTTACCTCCTAGTAGCCAGTCTGTGAGCTGCAGCATTATTTTTTTAAGCAAGGAACCATTTTTTTTATTAAAAAAGTGGCACCTCTCATAGGGAAGCGCCCCTAAGCGGCTGCCCAGTTGGCCTAATGGGTAATGCGGCTATGCACATACATAGGACACAGACTATATAGAAACAGTGAGACATACCCAGACACACATAGGACACAAAATATATAGAGACAGAAAGACACACACACAGGACACAGAATAAGTAGACAGTGAGAATGCACACACATAGGACACAGAACATATAAAGGCAGTGACACACACACACACAGAATATATAAAAACAGTGAGACACACATACACACATAGGACACAGACTATATAGAAACAGTGAGACATAGCCAAAGACACACATAGGACACAGAATATATAAAGACAGCGAGATACACGCACACATTTGCACAATACACAAAATATAGAGACAGTGAGAAGTTCATACACACATAGGACGCAGACTACATAGAGGCAGTGAGACACACGCACAAACACACAGCACACAGAATAAATAGAGACTGTGAGACACAAACACACACACATAGGAGGACACAGAATATATAGAGACACAAATACACATAGGACACAGAATATATAGAGACACAAACACACATAGGACACAGAATATATATAGATAATGAGATACACGCACACATTTGCACAATACACAAAATATAGAGACAGTGAGAAGCGCATACACACATAGGACACAGACTACATAGAGGCAGTGAGATACACGCACAAACACACAGCACACAGAATAAATAGAGACTGTGAGACACAAACACACACACATAGGACACAGAATATATAGAGACACAAACACACATAGGACACAGTATATATATATAGATAGTGATACATATACACACAAAGACACAGACATAGCATTTGTGTATGTGGAATTGTAAAAATTAAATAGCTTGCTGTTTCACAGTTGCATAATTCAGGAAATCATTTGCAATCAAGTTCCTGAAGCCATAACTAATTTATGCTCATCTTGACTTTACAGGAGGCTGAAGCTCTGGCAAAATTGAAAGCACAATCCCAATGAGTGCTCCCAGCCTGGAAATCAAGTGATTTTCCTGGCCCAAACCTCCAATGTAAATACAGCGAGCGCTCCTGGCCTGCACCCCTGATGAGTTTTGGTGCGTGCTCTTGGCCTGCATCTTCAGTCCTAATCCAGTGAGTGCTCCTGTCCTGCGCCTACAATCAGCTTCAACAAATTCAAGCAGCTTCTTTCCTAACTTCTTAATAGATTTAATACAACAATGTGTTGCTGGTCTCCGTGGCAGTGTAAAATGGCTAGTACATGTGCCAAAAATAAATTCTACACGCCATGAAAACTAACATAATGAAAACATAACAATTATAGGAATTCCTGCACATAGCCAATTACTGGTCTTATTCCCCTCACAGTAGATGCAGAAACACAGTGGGGAGTTTATACCAGCTGGAAAATGCGCACTAGTTTATTCTTAAATGGCCACTGAGAGTAATATTTTTTTCAGTTTAATAGTAAGTACTTACAGGCAGCAGATAAAAAAAACATATATTTTTTTAAGTAAATATATTTATTTAAATTTGTGTAGCTGGCAAGATATGCAGAGCATCTCTCCCCACCCATGGTGTTCAATTTCTGAAAGTATTGCATGACCATGACTTATGTCTGCTGAGGTTATTGATCCCCTTTATAAGGAGCATTCATCCACATTACTTTCATGTGCTAAATGGTCAGCTGGTTCCCAAGAGCATTGCTTACTGTTTAAACACAAATGTTATTAGTCACACCAGTTTGATTAAGGACCTCAACAGAAATGGGTCCAAGCAATGTACTTATCTTAAGAGTTGAAGTTTGGTGTTAGAAGCTCCTTCTAGTCTGGTTCCTGCAAATGTTAAACATACATTTTAATATATCTATTTATGTTTAAAATATGTAAGGAGTGTCCCTGTTGTTTGTAAGTACTTATTAAAGCAGAATGGATTAAAGCTTACTCTCCATCATATTGTCTCAATGTGATAAGAAACAACATTGAGTTGAATGGAAACAAGTTAAGAATGTGTTTAGTTAATGGGGCAAAATTCCCAATTTTTTTTTAACCCATCCATGAGCTGAAAATAAAAAAAACTTCCAGTGGCCATTTAAATTAACTTGTGGCTGGTCCATAGAAATAAGATTGCTCCCATAGTGACAATTGTGAATTCCTATATTATTTGTGCCTTTAGAAATAACTGATCATACAAGCATTTCCTTATCATTGTATGAAACATTAACAAGAGATGCCAAACATCATATTTTATATGAAAATGCAAAATGTTAAAAGAGGGATAAGAGAAGAGCTACAATCAATATATTTTATAAAATCCTCACAGTACTCTGCGTCTTAAAGGGAAAATTTCCAATGTGCGCAACCATATAGTAAGGTAGCAAGTTCACCAATACTTTTGAGCATCACTGATAGTATAACTTTAATATTAAGTATTTATAGTCAGCCAATAAACTGCATACATAGCTTTTAAAGAAAGCAAATATATTAATAACATTTTCTTTTTAAAATGTGTAGCATTGGTTTCAATGTTTGGAAAAAACGCACAGGAGGGTCTCACGTCTGGGGAGGTCATCGATATACCTGCATTCTGAAAATCCTTTTTTCAGCTATGAGTGTTCTACCAAAGGGAGTGTTCTCTACCTACTAATCTATGAAAGTAATCATATAGAAGCAGAACAATCCCTTTGTCAGGCCAATCCCAGACCAGTGTGATAAGTATACTCAGCAGATGCCAACTCCTCTTTTGCAGCTTTCCTAAAAATTTTTTATAAATTGTTTAGTAGAAAGCACCTACTACCTTACCTAATACACATTTTAAAAGTGAAATATTACTTATATAAACACAGTTTAAGTGTTGTCTGTTATTATATACAACAAACATATACTTTCTGTTGCCTATTATTTTGTGATCAACAGACATTTTTGTTTGTTTTTCTACCAGGAACAAATAAACGCCATGTTAATTCATTCCTGGTTCTCATTGTCGGGACCAAAGAGCAACAAATTTGCCAATCCTATAAGTGCTATAACATTAGTTTGGTCGACACTGCCATTCCAAGGGAATTCCCTGGGCTGTGATTGTGTGCATTACATAGTATCAGGTCCTACATGCGTGATGTCAGTTTAGTGAGTTCTTATACCAATTCCTCCACGTATACATTTCAGCTCAGTCGATTACATCCATTTAAAGTCATCACTGTAATGAAGGAGTTAGACATTTTAATTATACATTGATCTTTAATAAAATACATATTCAATTATTTAGAAGAACAATATTCTTTCTAACAAACTTGTAAATCTGCAATTGCGTTGCTTATTTCTACACTTTATGAGGTCATCAATGGGTGAGAGCAACTCAGAACAGGAGTAGTCAGTAGCAGATGCTCTTCATTGGCTGGAGAACTGGTTAAATTGGTTAAATTTAGGATTACAAAGGTCCTTTAATGAACATTCCTCATCTGACCAATTAATCATGAGCAATGGGACCTAGAACAATGTGGTTACAATTTAAATGTAGTATGAAAATGGTGCTTATAGAGCTACATCCTATGTTATTAGGAAGATAATATTATTATTATCTTTTATTTGTATTGCACCAACATATTCCGTAGCACTGTACAGGGGTTAAGAAAATGGAAATATACAACATTATACAAATATTAACAACTGTAGAAAATGGAGGACCCTGTTTTGTGCTTCAAGTCTTGTAAAAGTGCTTTTTTCCAGAGCACCTTACTAGATTGGAAATTTGCTACTTACAATCTAAACAGTGAGATATTGTTTATTTTACACAAATAAGAGACTTTTTACTCCCCTTGAAAATGTTATCACAAAGTGAGATGTCTCTCACTAGTCAGCCAAGGCCACCACAATGCCTATTATACTGTAAAAAGTATTCACTAAAGTATAAATATATCTCACCAACTTGATTTAAAGGCTCCTTAGAATAGCAGAAACTGGAAAGCTTCACTAGTGAGATAGCTCTTAGTAAATAAATCCCAGACAAATTGCTTTAGCATCCAGTTGCAATTGGAGCTCAGACATGCCCCAGTTCATAGCATTACTAATATTCTCCTTTTTATAGTAAAATCCTGAGTCAGCCAGAAGTTCTGCACGTTCCAACTTGTGGAAGAATTTGCAAGTTTACATTTCTTGTTCCTACATTTTTTGTCCAGTGTAAGATTTTGTGCTAGTTTATGTACTTTTTTTGCCTTTGAAAAATCCCATCACTTCCATCTGGTTTTACTTACTTTGTATCTCTTGAAAGACACGTATGTTACAAGTCATGAGATGAAGGAGACCACTGAACACTTAGATGTTGATAACATTAGTTCTGGTAAATCCATCATTAAGAAAAGCAATTGTTATATGCAACTTGTCATATCAGCAGCTTCACATTGGTACCAAATATTTAACCCATTGCTTTTTATTGGTGTTCCATTGTTAGATTTATACTCAAAGACTTCTAACTGTACATTCCAACCAAAAGTGTTTAATGGGTGCTTATTCCCTGACATTAGTCATAATTTCTGGAGTTCAAAATGTATCTTCGTGACTAGATAAATAATGAACTCAAAGAAACTTGGGGACCTATATTTTGTTAGATGTATTTACCTTAGCATTTGCCTTTAGGTTTAAAAAATAATAATAAAAATAGATTCAAGTTAGTTTTGCTTTATGGATTATGGTCACTCAACTTGTTATATTGTTGCTTTGAAACACTCCTTGGAGTGAGAAGAAGAAAAGACTCCCTCTTAGCTTAATTTAGACAACCTTTTTTATTAACCTAGTTGCTTTAAAACATATTTATACTGTTTACCTGTTGCTGATAAGCCCTATTATTCTGCAGAAAAAACATATGCAAAGAATATATACTTTTGAGTCTTTTTAAAAGATTGAGTTTGGCTTTTACATACCTCCTTTCTGATTTATTATGAACAATTAACTCTTCAACTGCCAAATCCCTTTGACAATAAAAGGTTTAATAGCTGATAATGACATCATGATACTCAATCATACTAGTTCAATTGGTCCAATCACATTGCTTGTTGTGGGGAACATTTAGTTGTTTAATTAATTTTTGTCAAAACATGCCCCCCCCCCCCATATCTTTTGATTTGTAGCAGTTATCTATCATTCTGTCTCACATAATTGATATGTTGTTAGGAATGTATCAATCTTATAAAAATAATTATTAATTTTACTATGTCTTTAATAAAACAAATATTAATTAATGGATTTGTCTCTTTTGTCCTTTGTTGAATGCAAGTGCAAGCTCTCATGAGAGTGTATGAGAGTATATTTGAGCTCTAGAGACTGGTACACAAGTGGGAATAGCCATCCTGCAGAAGAGGTTGGAACAAACACTACATAGGAATTCAAAAATACCGTATATACTCGAGTATAAGGCGAGTTTTTCAGCCCTTTTTTTAAGGCTAAAAAGGGCCCCTCGGCTTATACTCGAGTCACTCTCCCCCCCCCCCCATGTCTCTCTAACCCCCTCGTGTCTCTCTACCCCCAGTGTCTCTCTAATCCCCTGTGTCTCTCTAACCCCCTGTGTCTCTCTAACCCCCCCGTGTCTCTTTCCCTCCCCCTTCCTCAACCCCCCTCCTTATTCTAACCCCTCCTAAATAACACCCCCTCTCCCCTCACTTACCTGCTTCTGCTCTGTCCTCCTTCTTGACCCGGCGCGCATGTGACATCACATGCGCGCCGCGTCATTAGCATATACCGGGTGCCGGCACCCGGTATATGCTAATGACATGGCATGCATGTGACGTCACATGCGCGCCGGGTCAAGAAATGGAGGCCGGAGCAGAAGCAGGTAAGTGAGGGGAGTGGGGGAGGTATTTAGGGGGATTTAGGTTGAGGAGGGGGGTTGAGGAGGGAGGATGAGGATGGGGGGTTGAGGAGGGAGGATGAGAATGGGGGGTTGAGGAGGGGGTTGAGGATGGGGGGTTGAGGATGGGGGGTTGAGGAGGGAGGTTGAGGAGGGGGTTGAGGAGGGAGGTTGAGGAGGGGGTTGAGGAGGGAGGTTGAGGATGGGGGGTTGAGGGAGGATGAGAATGGGGGGATTGTAGAGGGTGGTTGAGGAGGGAGGTTGAGGAGGGGGGTTGAGGATGGGGGTTGAGGATGGGAGGATGAGGAGGGGGGTTGAGGGAGGATGAGGATGGGGGGTTGAGGAGTGAGGATGGGGGGTTGAGGAGGGAGGATGAGGATAGGAGGATGGGGGGTTGAGGATGGGGGGGTTGAGGGGGGGGGTTGGGGAGGGGGGTTGAGGAGGGAGGTTGAGGAGGGAGGTTGAGGATGGGGGTTGAGGAGGTGGTTGAGGAGGGAGGATGGGGGGTTGAGGAGGGAGGAGGGGGGGTTGAGGAGGGAGATTGAGGAGGGGGGGTTGAGGAGGGGGGGTTGAGGAGGAAGGGGGTTGAGGAGGGAGGTTGAGGAGGGGGGTTGAGGAGGGAGGATGAGGAGGGTGTTGAGGATGAGGAGGGGGTTGAGGTTGAGGATGAGGAGGGGGTTGAGGATGAGGAGGGGGGTTGAGGATGGGGTTGAGGATGGGGGGTTGAGGAGGGAGGATGAGGATGAGGAGTGGGGTTGAGGAGGGTGACAGGGAGGTTGGAAGAGACACAGGGAAGGGAGAGGGGAGAAGAGACACAGGGAAGGGAGAGGGGAGAAGAGACACAGGGAAGGGAGAGGGGAGAAGAGACACAGGAGAGAGAGGGGGACACAGAGGGCACAAGAGGGACACAGGGGGTAGCACATTTCCCACTCTCGGCTTATACTTGAGTCACTCATTTTACCCAGTATTTTGTGGTAAAATAGGTGCCTCGGCTTATACTCGGGCCGGCTTATACTCGAGTATATACGATAACTAAAATGCGCAGAAGAACATTCTTAGAATTATGCAGCCAGTCTTTTTAGATATATACAAAGGGTGGACTAAATGGGCTTATTGGGTCTGTCCTCAAAATATATTGAGTAGGCTTTACTTTTGCACTTTAGTTTTCTCATCCCTATGAATATATTTTGCTGCCTTCCTTTGCCACTTAACCTGTGATACTGCCAGTAATAATTTGCTGCCTGGTTCAATTTCCACTTGTGACCTAGTCCATGAATTTTTGCTGCCTGCTTTAATGTCAGCCTGAGAGCCAACCTATGATTCTTTGCTGCCTGGATTGACCTCTGCCTGATATCCCGCCTATGTTTTTTTTGGTTGCCTGTCTCAACCTATGCATGACCATCTGCCAGTAATTCTTGACTTGTCTTCTGATTGCAGTCCTGGCTATGATTCTTTACCTCCTGCCTCAACTTCTGCCTTTTATCATGGCTGCCACCATGCCAATGCTTCTTTGCAGCCTACCTCAAACCTCTGCTTGTGATCATGCTTATGATTAATTGCTGCCTGTCTCGACCTCTGGTTGTGACCTTGCATGTGATTCTTTGTTGCCTGCCTTGACGTTTGTCTGTAATCCTGTCCAGGATTCTTTACCTTCATCCTCTACTGCTGCCTTTGACCCTGCTTATGACATTGTTTCTTTCTACTATGACAACCAGTGACCACAGTTATAATTCTCTGCTTCCAGTCCTTATCTTTGCCAGTAGCCTTTACTGCCTGTACTGCACACTGGCTTTGGTTGGTTCCTAATCTCAGAAAGAAAATTTCTTCAAGTGGTCGAAATCCCTCTCCTTTGGTTGCACTCAAGCTACAATATATGAGTCATAAACCATTCTAAATTCTTAAAAACAGCCCCAAAAAGCCCCACTCTTACAAATTGCTGAACAAGAGTGTGGTGCACTTATTTCTCTTGACACCCAATGTAGAAAATGGTTTGAGGTTATTCAGTTGCATTTGAAAACCACAAAACTGCTATTATTGATACATGCAGCAGTGACACTGGTGACATCTGTAAACTATATATATTTTGAGAAAATTCAAAGTGTTTCTACTAATTTGACTTCCGTGAGTGCAACCGCCGATTAATCCGGCCATTCCACATCCTGCCACTTGTCTGTGTGTTTAGAGATGTGCAACGTCACCAATACAGTTTTCAATATATATATATATATAATTCACCACACCCTCATCTGCTTTTGTATAAATATATCTAATTCTGTGAATATTTCTGTCTGATCATATTCCAGTATATTTCAAACACGATTGTTGCATTGTTTTATAAACTGGAAATCTGAGGACAATGACCTGTGGCTCTAGAACCAAATCTATCATGCTACAAGATCAACATATGGCTGTTGTGTCAAACCAGCAGTGGATTAATCTTTTACAAAAAGGGAATGATCTTTTTTTATAAATTAAAAACATATTTGAAACTTTATTACATATTGTTCACAATGGCGATAGTTAAAAAAAAATCCCCCCAAAAATTCAGGATTAGAAACAGGGGATTTTTAAAAAAAGGGCTGCTTGTATGGAATAAATATCCACACTTATATTAAGGTAAGTCTCATAAACTCCACAATGGAGGGGCAATATTATTCCCACCTTGTAAGTGTATTTATATTTGTAAGAGTTTTTCTAGTTCTTCTCTATTGGTCCTATAGCTGATTTAGTATTTAGTACCCACCAAGAGACTATGCATATGTTTAAGGGTTGCTTGTATCTGTGCTGCAAATGGAGGGACAATAGACTCTTCTCAGGAAAGATCCCTACACAAACTCGTATGTTGTATTGCCCCATAGTCTCCCTCAGAGAAGCTCCCACTTTGGATGCTTATATTCAATAATAAGGTCTTTAGCAGGTAAGGGCACAAACAAACTATACTACAAGGTACGCAAGCTCATACACGCTCATAATGTGCGGACGCACCTCTCGTCGCCTAAGCCTGACGCGTTTCGACGTCACACGGACGTCTTCCTCAAAGAGCAAATGGGAGTTGCCGTGAGAACAAGCTACTTATGTGTTTCCGTAACCTAGGAAACATAATCACGTGAGTGTACAAAGTGTGATAGTTTGATAATTCAAGTTTTGCTATACAATAAACTCCTAAGACAAGGTAAGTAAAGTAATAACTGCAATCGATTGGAATAGAATAAAACTGAACTGGAACTGTACTGTTCCATACATTGAATACTTAATGCCCAAGGGAAATTGCAAAAAGTTGTATGCTGGCATACTGTATAACATTTGATGTTATAACATGTGCAGGTCAGATGTAAATAAAACTAGCCAAGCGGTGTGTCCGTTACTGAGTGAAACCCTGTGTCCATTCATAAATGAACTGGTGTATAAACATAGTATATGCTGTCTCCCTTCTTAAATAAACTAGTGTGTAAACATAGTATATGCTTAATCATATAGGGCTTCAAGCCTGAAACCAAAATCTGGTAAAAGTAAGTGAACTGTAGTTACTAGTGCCAAAAATGGTGAAGGTAAGTAAACACATTAGTTGAAGAAGATAAAAAGCTCTGAAGAACTATGAATTATATATACTAGAACTTAAGTTCTAAAAGGTAAGTAAACAAAAAAATGTATATAGCAGGATGCTTTATTACCCTGCAGTGTCGCTCTGCAACAATAGATAGCCCTAGGGGAACTAATGATAAAGTACCCCAGTGCTATAAAGCGAAAAAGATCTCGTGTAATATAATAAATGAACGAAAACTATACTCCCATCTAGACCATCTAATGTGTTTGCTCAAAGATGAGCAAGCCGTAAATACACCAAGTGCTATAATGCCCCAAAACATCACTTAGTTGATGAATTGTACTGAAAAAAGGACATTATATTCATTATAAAGTGCTTGGGATAAAGTGCTCTAGTGCCCATCTAATCTGCTTGCTCAAAAGAGGTGAGCAAACCTTGAATAAACAAAGTGCCGTGATGCCTCAAAGCATTATTTAGTGGATAAAGAATACTAAAAAAAATAACATTATTTTTAAGGTGCTTTGAATATAGTGCTCTCTGCAACTTTTCCCTGCAAACACAACTTGGTCTGGAGAATCTGCAATTTGTCCTAGCCTCTGGTTAAGCTATCCTGTATGTGGGACTTTTCAAGTCCAACAGAGAGCAGGTTGTGACAGTCTCTATGGATGTGGCCTTGTCAACCTGTGACATATATTCTTTGCCCAATTGGTTGTTAAAACTGTTATTTGTGACTATTGTAAGCTATTGCTATATATTATCACTGATAACTTTCACCTCAACAGGCACAACTATATAAACCAGGAAACTGTATTATTGAGATATAGAGGGTTAATTACATGTGGGGTAGACTAGGGCCATAGTCTTATCTAGGTGTCCAGTGAGGTGGAGGCCTTCATGGATTATAGGGTAATTTTATTTGATGAATTACACAACCCTTATTAATATACATCTCTCTCAGCCAGTGGAATTCTGGGCTTCCAATTGTTTTTAAATATTAAACACTACCTTTTTATATTTGTAGAAATAGTGAATTGGCTGTAATTAGCAGTGGTGTAGTGTAGGAGCTGGGGAAGGGGGGACACATCTCCCCAGATTATATAGTTAGAGGGAAGTGAAAAACTAAGAAACCACCTAATACATCAACTTTATACAAAGAAACATTATCTAAATCACCAAAGAGTAAGCCTCCTTCAACAGCTAAAGGAGAGGAACACATATGAAGCTGAGCATGTAGAAAAAGAAATACAACATCTTCGCAAGAAACAACAACATGCATTTATAAAAAAAAAGAAAAAGAAAAACTCAGCTACCTCTTCTAGCAAAACAACACACAACAGCAAAAGGAAGAAAAAAGAAAATGTAATTCTACTAACAACACCTCTAAAAACCTACCAACTCAAACAAATAGTTTTTTCTGAAAAATATACAGAACACACAGGAATTATAAATCTCTCAGACCATCAACTATCACAAGCAGAGACCTCTGTTCTCTCCAAAGGATTATCTTTCTGTCCAGACATAAAACTAGATAAAATACAACTATACTCTGATATAGAAGAATTCTTCAGGAGATGAAGACTGGAAGAAAAAAAAAAAATATTTCAACCCACAACCTGATCGTAACACCAAACTGGACAGTTATATAGAAAGCTTTCGCCTGAGAACTGCATCCATTATAACAACACAATATAAAAGAGACTTGCATAATCTTACTCCATCAGAAATAACTGCCATAAACATTTTAAACAACAACCCCGACATCACCATCAAACCGGCAGACAAAGGAGGTGCAGTTGTTATCATGAATACTCAGGACTACATAAATGATGCCAACAGACAACTGTCAGACAACACCTACTACAAGAAATTGAACCAGGACCCTGCAGAAAAATATACTCTTCAACTTAAGAAACTCCTCAAAACATTCCCTAAAAATATACATCAGGAATTAGAACAACTCATCCCTGCAAATCCTACAACGGGGACTTTCTACTTCCAAAAAACAGGCAACCCAGGGAGACCAATTGTTATAGGTATGGACACACTGACTGAACAGATATCTGCATTTGTTGAAAACATCCTCAAACCATTAGTTAGTAACACAGTAGCTATATACAAGACACCACTGACTTTCTCAACAAACTCAGTCAGATTAAAGACCTATCTGCTAACACACTACTTGTCACCATGGATGTAGAGTCTCTTTACAGTAATATCCAACACAAAGATGGCACTGAGGCATGCTTTAAGTTTCTTTCAACAAACAATAAATATTGCAAAACAATAAATATGGTCCTGATATTATTGTTAAACTAATAGAATATATCCTTACCCACAACTATGGCAGTCTCCACTCATCTATATACAGGAAACCCACACACAGATGTAGTTACCTACCACAGCTCCAGTTATCATCCCTCCGACACCAAACAAGCCATCATCCATAGTCAAGTTATTAGATACCATCGGATTTGCTCAAACACTGAAGATTGTGATAAAAATTTCAAAAACAATGTCTGAATCTTTCAAACAAAAGGGTTACAAACCCTGTATTATTACCCAAAACATAACCACTGCCATCAAAATACCCCATGAACAAAATAAACTACTTCACGTATACCTCTAGTGACCACATACCATCCAGTTTTAGAGAAAATTTGGAAAATAATCAAAGATTTATAACTATTACTAACTGAAGACACTGAATTGAAATATATTTTCCCAAAACCTCCTATCTTTGCATTTAAACAACCACCAAACCTGAAACAAAACTTTGTCAGCAGAAAATTGGCCAATGAACAACTGAATACAAAAAATGGAACTAAACCTTGTAACAAATGTGCCTGTAATTTATGCCAACACATTTGTAATGATGACACAGCAAAACATAACAACAAAACCGACAACATCAAAGGATCATATTCATGTACATCGTCCAATGTGGTTTATATAATACAATGTACTTTATGTGACACAGGCTGTTACATTTGAGAAACCGGCCAAAAAATACATTTAAGTAAGAATTTACACAGGCTTTCCATAAGAAAGCATAATGAAGACAGATATTGTAGCCCAGTGGGATACCATTTTAGCCAGAATGATCACTCCATCCAAAACTTAAAAGTCAGAATACTCAGAGGAAAATTTAAAAGCATCCAAGAGAGAAAAGCATTTGAAATAAAGATGATCACATTCTTCAACACTAAAAATACAGGACTTAATATGGATTGGGTTTTCTAACACATCAGAATTTCATGTGATTTTTTCCACTTATACCATAACAGACTTAGCACTCTTTTAGTGAGGTGTTTGTCCAACAAGAAAGATATCACTGTGGACTACATTGCTCTTCTTTTTCATGTATATATTGATTTATATTTGTATGTACAGTATTATGGGCATATATTTCCTTTACTATGTTGTGTTTTTTCCCCATATATGTATGGCGCTCTCTCCACTCTGCTGATTGTGTGTGTGTGTCTATTCTATCTCTCTATACAATTCCATCCGTGGAGTGGCCCTATATGATTGTTATATACATATATGAATAAGTAAGGGAGGGGCTCCTTTTAGCTGTAATACGGGAACAAAGTAATTGCAATAAAATTATATCTGGTACCAATGCTAAGAGAAGTGAGAGTTTTTTATTGTTATTTCCATTGCCCTGCAGTGTTTTGGAGGGGCTGATGGCATTTGGCAGAGCTAACTAAGCTGGGTGAGCAGAGTTACCTCTAAGCTCTTGCTGCATATCCCCTACCACCCCAATTCAATTTTGGGTATCAACTACTGCAGTACTCTCTCTCCGCTGCTGGAAATTAATTGTGGGTATTAACTACTGCAACTCTTTCTTTCTCTTTCTCTCTCTCCAGAGCTGGAAGTGAATTCTGGGTATCAAGTACTGCAGCTTGTGGGAGTTAATTCCGGGTATCAACTCGCTGTCCCCCACCCCTGCTGAAAGTCAATTCCGGGTATCAACTACTGCATGCATGCATATATCTCTCTCTCTACTCTTTCCCTCCTCTCTCTCCTCACTGAGCATTTGTGCTGTGAATATATAGGATAGGGTGGATTGCTGATGTAAGCAGCTCTGGGGGTGTGTAAATCTAGATTTCATAGATTTAGATAAGAAACATTTAAAACTAGGGAAACTACCATACTTATAATCATTTGGCTTATTTCCTGTAGAGGCCATTGCAGAGAAGCAAACCAGCTTGTAGGAAATATTAGGACAACCTCCTCACCAGATCTGTTTTCCCAATTCTAATATGTAGTGGATAGAGGCAGATCTGCCAGAGGATGCAATGCTAAAGTTCAAATGTAAGATTAAAAAGTTAACACTAAAATTAATTTAATTGATTACTTTTTTTTGACAATCACTTTTTAACTATATGAATGTGAACCTACTGTATGACCACTACAGTCGCCATTATTCATTAAAAGGTGCCACAAATTTGATATCGTTTTATTCTGAACTGGAAACCCAAACACTGATTCACAACACACACCAGCATTGACTAAAGGCAGTCACTACACACAGGACAGTGGCCTTTCTCCAAGTACAATATAATATTCGTTACTTGTAGTTTCTCTTCTAGTTATCATCCAAATGGCTAACAGCTGTAATATACTCATAAAATATAAACACGTCAGGTTTTTTTTCTTCATAAAATAGATTTTATTTATGTAACATTGCAGTATTTAATCACAAACCACTGACAGAGATTTCAATTGTGTTTTTTGTCTCAGTTTTTTCATTTTTTGGCATTTTTAGAAATTTTAGGAGATCATAGTTTTCTGCAGCTTCATAGAGCAGTTCGAAATCCTGAAAAATAAAAACACAGACCATCAGCTAACAACAGGGGATAAATCAAGCAACCATATTTACAATATTTCATTTTTTGGCAAATTATACGAATAGTGTGAAAAGATTGATTGGAATGCAGTTTAAACAAGCTCTGTGAGCTTAAAGTTACATTAATGTTACATAAGTTACTATGTTTTCAGAATCACTAATATATAGTAGTTGTCGTACTGCAAGTTTGTGTGTAATGCTTGCAAAGTTGCGGGTTGCGCATGCACATAGTGCATGCCGAGGCCTACAATGGGCGCTGAAATTTGCAAGCTGCGCATGCGCCGAAGGCGCTCATTGCGAGGCTCACAAGGGAGAGGGAATGGGAGAGAAGGAGGGGAGAAGAGGTAGGGAGGACACTTTGGTTGCTCATTGTGGGGACGCTGAAAGTTGCGCAGGGCACCCATTGTGAAGCTCGCAAGGGAGAGGGAAGGAGAGAGAAGGAGGGGAGAAAAGGTGGGGAGGACACAGGAAGGGAGAGAGAGATTGCGTGCTGGGGGGGGGGGGGGGCAAAGAGACACAGGGGAGAGAGAGGAGGAAGAGATACAGGGGAGGGAGAGGGGGCAAAGAGACACAGGGGAGGGAGAGGGGGAAGAGATATAGGGGAGGGAGAGGGGTGCAAAGAGGCACAGGGGAGGGAGAGGGTGGGCAAGGGACACAGAGGAGGGAGTTGGGGGGGAAGAGACACAGGGGAGGGAGAGGGGGGGGATGAGACAAAGGGGAGGGATGGGGAAGAGCCACAGAGGACGGGTGGGAAACACAGGGGAGGGAGGAGGGGAAAGAGACACAGGGGAGGGAGAGGGGGAAAGAGACACAGGGTAAGAGGTGAAAGAGACGCAGGGGAGGAGGGGAAAGAGACACAGGGGAGGAGGGGAAAGAGACACAGGGGAGGAGGGGAAAGAGACACAGGGGAGGAGGGGAAAGAGACACAGGGGAGGGAGGAGTTGAAAGACACAGGGGAGGGAGGAGTTGAAAGACACAGGGGAGGTAGATCCACAATAAAGTCCATGGATATAGATCCCCAGGGACGATGAGGAATCGGAAGAGGCTGAAGCAAGCCAACAGGGGATGAGCGAGGAGTCTTATGTCTGGCACATACATCACAAGAGGACACATACTTCTTAACATCCTCATAATACTTGGGCCACCAAAAGGATCGGGCGGGTAGCTCTGGTGTCTTTCGGATTCCTGGATGACCTGCTGGTTTTGAGTCATGGTAGAGACGTAAAAGGTCCAGTCGCACTGACTCCGGAGCAAACAGACGTTGAAAAATCCAAAACCCATAAAGCATCGTCATATGGAGATCACAAGGAGGATCACGAAGAACTGGGTCTTCAGCGTAGCCCTTTTTAATGCGAGACATCAGATCAGAAGGAAAAGTAACTCCTATAAATATATCCTCCGGCAAGATGGTGGTCTTGGTTACGGTAGCATGGATGGGGTCAGCTATTCTAGACAAGGCATCCGCCTTACCATTCTTGGAGCCAGGACGGTATGTAACCAAAAAATTAAACCTCGAGAAGAATAGGGACCAGTGTGCTTGTCTGGCTGACAGTCTCTTAGCTGATCGGATACATTCCAGATTTTTGTGATCTGTGAGGACAGTAATTGGATGGGTAGCTCCCTCCAAGAGATGTCTCCATTCGGTGAAGGCAGCTTTTATAGCCAATAGTTCTTTATTCCCTATGTCATAGTTTCTTTCTGCTGGCACCATCTGGCGGGAATAGAAGGCACACGGATGTAACAGCATCTTAGGTCCAGTCCTTTGAGACAGTATAGCACCAACAGCTGAATCAGAAGCATCAACTTCCACAATAAATGGCAATTCCGGCTGAGGATGGACCAGGACGGGGGCAGTTGTAAACAGAGTCTTTAATCGGGAAAATGCGGTATCAGCCTTATCGGACCACTGAAAAGGAGTCCCCTTACGTGTGAGTTCAGTGATCGGTGTAATAACGGCAGAGAAATTCTTAATGAAACGCCTGTAAAAATTGGCAAACCCCACAAATCTCTGGACATCTTTTTCATTCTTAATTTTACTTGCGTCCATAGTTAAACCTTTAGGAGTTATGACATACCCCAGAAATTGAATTTCTGTTTGTTCAAACTCACATTTTTCTAGTTTAATGTATAGGTGGTGGGTACAAAGGCGCTCCAGAACTATACGTACCTGTTTTCTGTGGTTTTCAAGATTATCAGAGAATATTAGGATATCATCCAAATATGCCACAACAAACTGATTCAGGAGATCTCGTAGTACATCATTGATAAGATGCTGGAAAGTTGCAGGGGCATTACAAAGCCCAAATGGCATTACTAGATATTCGTAATGCCCGTACCTGGTTCTGAAAGCTGTTTTCCATTCATCATTTGGTCTTATGCGAACCAGATTATATGCCCCCCGAAGATCAAGCTTTGTAAATATTTTAGCTGAGCGAACTCTCTCCAAAAGTTCAGGAATGAGAGACAAGGGGTAGCGTTTTTTTTAACAGTGATATTATTAATGTCCCTGTAATGAACGCATGGCCGTAGGCTGACATCTTTCTTCTCTACAAAGAATATAGGAGCTCCTGCTGGGGAAGTAGATGGTCGAATAAAACCTTTCAATTCAGGCTCAGAAAGGGAATATATACGGCCAAATGGGATAGCAGCCCCAGGCAACAGCTCTATTGGGCAATCATAAGGCCTGTGGGGTGGAAGCTGATCAGCATTCTTCTTATCACAGACATCTGCAAAATCCCGATATTGTAGAGGAAGCTTAGTCAAGTTTGTAGCAACCATTTCATTAATTGTTGTGGCAACAGGTGTTACCTTAGTGAGTTGACAATTCATTAAGCAGTGTTCTGAAGGAAAGGACAAAGTTCTGATCTTCCAATCAATTTGTGGGTTATGCAGAGTAAGCCAAGGTACCCCCAAAATCACTGGAAACTGTGTTGAGGAAATTAGGTGGAAAGATATAGTCTCATGGTGATTCACTTCCAGAGTCAACTTTAAGGGCACAGTCTCATGTGTAACCGGGCCCGACGTAAGTGGAGAACCGTCCACTGTCTCCATTAACACAGGGGAAGAATTAGGGATAGACAGAATTCTATTTCCTGCTGCAAATTTAATGTCCATAAAGTTTCCGCCTGCTCCAGAATCTATCATAGCTGTAGTTGAAATTTTATGATCACCACATTGCAACGTGATAGGTACCACAAAATGAGGATGTTGAGTCAACATACCCTCTTCACCATGAGCCAGAGAAAACAAGGGTTGTGTGACAGAATCCAGTTGATCTGCAATCTGGGATTGGTGTCGAATCTGTGCGCCCTCAGCAGCCATAGCTATTGTTCTTTTGGATTTGCTAGGGCAATTGATGGCATAGTGCCCTGCACTACCACAATACAGGCATAAATTGTGAGTGCGTCACCACTGTTTTTCTTCATTGGATAATGGCCCTCTTATTAGATTTACCTACATAGCCTCAGGCTCAGAGTCTGAAGGTGTTTGTGGGGTTGGAGTAGAAATTCTTGAATAGGAAATAGGAGTAGTACTTGGTCTAAAAGAGCCCTGTCTTTCCAATCTTCTTTCAGAAAGTCTCCGATCGATACGAATAGCCAAACGCACAAATGCATCAAAGTCAGCAGGAAGATCAACACGAGCTAGCTCATCTTTTATAGCTTCTGAGAGACCTTTTCTGAAGTGGAACCTCTGAGCTGATTGGTTCCAGGTAGTATCAGCAACCCACTGTCTAAATTCAGCAGCATATTCAGCCACAGAGCGCCTCCCTTGATGCAAATGAAGGAGAGTGGCTTCTGCTGTAGCACATCGATTGGGGTCATCAAAAACTAGGCACATGGCCTCAAGAAAGTCATTTAGATTACCCAAGACTGGACTGTCCTGTTCCAGAAGAGGGGAGCCTCAAGCCAGGGCTTCATCTTTGAATAGTGAAAAAATAAATCCCACCTTCTCTCTTTCAGATGGAAATTGGTGAGGTAACATCATGAAGTGCAAACGGCATTGATTTAGGAAACCCCTAAATTTTTTGCGATCTCCTCCAAACTTTTCTGGCAGGGGCAAGCGGGCATCTTGTGCAGGTGTAACAGTAGCAGCCGCAACATCACGTGCCCTGTAGCTGGTATACTCACTGTGCATTGACTGAAATTTATTTTGCAGCTACCTGGTCCTGCAGCACTTGAATGGTCTGTGCCTGGGTCTGCACAGTTCTTGCAGTAAAAGCAACCTGTTGGGCCTGCAGTACAGCTACCTGGTCCTGCAGCACTTGAATGGTCTGTGCCTGGGTCTGCACAGTTCTTGCAGTAAAAGCAACCTGCTGGGCCAATGCAGAATCTGACCCGGCGGTCTCCATGAAAGGGCCAGATTATTCTGTAATGATATAGGAATCACAAGGTTGTGGAGACCAGTAGCCAAGGTCAGCAATAATCCAGTTCAGCAACTTGTAGGTGAAACAGGAACAAGCTTTATTTAAGCGATCAGGAACCAACAATAATCTGACAAGGATACAGAGACAGGAAGTGCCTTATATAGGCCAAGAACCAGACAGCTGACAAGACACAGCTAAAGAGAGTTGTCACTGATTGCATTGCTTTTAGAGTCAAGGTATCAGATCTCAGGTAAGTCTGCAAGAGGCAGGCTGGCGTACCGGTAGGGAAGAGGTTTAGCAACATGCAAACCAGGGTTCGAATCCCAGCAGAGTCAATTCCTCACAGTATCTGAGGTTGTTGATATTCCTCCCAAAAATATTGATTCCTGCTTTGGATTTGTCCAGCCCAGCATTAAGCATGATGTATTCTGTGTATAAGTTGAATAAATAAGGTGACAAAATACAATCTTGTTGCACTCTTATCTCAATCTTTAACCATTCTGTTGTTCCATGCTCGGTTCTGGCCTTGGCTTCTTGGTACTTGAAAAGATTCCTCAGGAGGCGGATGAGATGATCTGGTACTCCCATCTCTTCAAGAACTTGCCACATTTTGTTGTGATCCACACAGTCAAATGCTTTAGAATAGTTTATGAAGCAGAAGTAAATGTTTTTCTGTAACTCTCTTATTTTCTCTATTATCACGCAGACATTGGATATTTGAACACAGTTTCCTGTAGCTGCTTATTTACTACACCATTGTACAAGCCAAGCACAAACAAATGCATTTTATCTAAACTTTGCAGTAACATATCTATATTATTAAAACATTTTAAAACTATGCTAACTGAGACATTAAATGTAAATAAGTGGAGACATATTTTTGGTGATGTATATTTTGTGTCCACCAAAACATGTCGTTCTAATAGACATAGATTTATAGCAATTAAAGTACATGCTTGCTCTCATGTTATCCTCCCTTTTCACAAACGCACAATTTGAATACAGCAAACATTATTTTTAATTAATTGTTCATTCAGAGAGAGAGTAAAGTGCAGAACTAAGTGTCGGCTCTAACGTGACTGGTTGCTCTGGCAAGGTCTGGACCAAACAGCAAGCGATTGTTGGGAATCCCAAGTATAGGAGCAGGAAGGATGCTACAGGGCTTCCATCAGGAGCAGGGGTGCCAACCTGGTACCAGTCCGTCTATCCACCAAATGACCAGACCTTCCATTCATTGTCTGGCCTTTCTAGTGAGTCTGAAGTGGCTTCTCCACTAAGGAAAATAATCCTCTGCAGCCCGGGGTTGGTTCCAAGGGTAGCCATGTTATGGGCTACGTGTCCTAGCTCATGGACAAGAGCTTGGGTTGGCCTGGGGATGGTAGCGGGTTCAGATGCTAGCCGACCTTAGCGGTTCAGATGCTAGCCGACCTTTGGTGCTCTTTAGTGAGGATTAGGGTGCCATATATGTCCCTTTGGGTCTGAGGTTTTTGTATCAGTGGGGAACCAACCTTTAATTGGCCTCTCTTAGGGTAAATGTACCTTTATAGAGTCAGAGAGAGATTGGCTATAGAAAGGTGGTTACCCCTGGGGTGTGGTATACTTTGTAGCTGGCCAGGACTTCCATACTATTTTTACCAATATGGACTTCCTATAACTGTAGGGGGGAGGGGGGCAGGCTGATTGATGGGTTAAAGCACATACAAAGTAGGGATTAACTGCAATCCATGGGAATAAAGTGATATCACTTTCAAAGTACTTGACATCTCTTGACCTTTGTGTATTTAAACAAAGTGTTTCAATTGTTGTCTGACAACCTAATTAACTGTGCTTGATGTCTCAAACAGCTCAGCAGAAATCCCCTCAGAAGACTATGGAGCCAAAACTGATGCTACCGCAAGGTCGGGCACACATGAAGACTGCCCTGATTTCTGTCCTGGACACAACCTGGGTATCATGGTTGGCTACTAGAAGTGGCTACTTGTCAGCCTTTAAGTGATACCAATCCCAAAATATTTATATTGGCACCATGTATTACCATATCCACACAAAATAAACATGAACAATTGGCAAAAAGGGCATTTAGCCCCCTGGGCTGTGGTTACCCTGGGAAGAGTCTCTTGAGATTCTGGGAAAGGCAATACTCAATTTGGGGCATTTTATGGTGAAATATCCATCTGATCATAAAAAGTGGTCAGTGATCTATATAGTATTTTATGTGATGAAAAAAGCCCTGGTCCACTGTTGTGGCGTAGCTGGATGTCATAGGGGTCAAACTACCTGGCCCATAGTCCGGACTGTTTAGTGACATAAGCATTTGTTAATATCCATTTCTAATGGGTAATTATTGTTAATCATTTCAAATGACTCTTTGTAATGAGTGTAAAGTCATATCAAGTTGACAAGACTGAGCATATATCCAGGCTCCCTGTTGAATGAGCCTAGTTACACCCTGTTTTTTTGCACGTTCAGTCTTTTTTAGTGCTAGTCGAGTTACCAGGGGGTTTTATTAAGTGGTTTCATTGACAAAGGTTAAGTGGTGTCAAGTACCTTTAGCTGATACCTCTTTGATCCTTTGCCTTCTATTAACCGCTTATTGGCATGTGGTTTCTGAATTAGCTCCTAGCCTAGACCTCCCGTCTGCTACTATGAGGCCCCTTTCATAAATTATGAGCAGAACAGAGAGTGCCAGGCTTGCGAGATTCAGCAACACACATCCCCGCTAGCTACTGATTCCTTAGCTAGGGTTGACAGTATCTCTAATTCCGATTCCTATACCCGCCTACCCCGGTTAACTCCCAGTCATTGTAAAGACCTAATTTGGTTAATACCTAAGCTGGTCGCAGAGCTACCCATTATCCTGAAGCCGTAGCCCTCTCTAGTGTCACTGCTACTACTGTAGCCAAAGTTCTGTCATATAAACTACTACCACATCTCCTTTTTTGCTTACAGTGAGGTACCGCAGGAGTCTACGGAATGCTTCCTATTTGAACTGCTCTATGGGCGTTATTTGAGAGGTCCCTTGAACGTTATTAGAGAAGCTTTGGGGAGGTAATACCAGCATGATCCCATAACAATGGTCCCCTGTGTTTTAGCCTTCAGGGATCGCCTAACTACCCTTATGGGGCTAGTACACAAGCATTTACAAGCAGCTCAAGTCAGACAGAAAAAGTACTATGATCAGGGTACCCAGGTACGAGATTCAGAGGAAAAGCAGGAGGAGTGGTTGGTTCCCCATCACCAGAAGAAATTACAGGTGGCCTCTGAAGGGCCTTACAAAATATTTAGTAAGAATAAACCAAACGTTTACATTCTAGAAATTCGGGAAAGAAAAGTAACCCTGGTGGTGGCCCATATCAATTTGCTATTGGAATATCAAAAGCAACTGCATAATATTCTTGTGGTCTGACTGCTTCCTGGCAATGATCCCAAGAAAGGGCTATTGACCATCCTCTTTTGACCCACAACCCATGCAGAAATCGTTACCCAGTCCTCTCATCTAACCAATTTCACGAAATCATAACTCAGTCCCTTAACTAGGCCAGTCTCCGAATTTATTTTCTGCCCTGCCAGGGTGCACCACCTTTAGTTTCCCATGAGGTGCTCACGGCTGACTCCCCTCCTCTAGAACAACCATTTGTATCAAATTGGATTAGATGCTATGACTCAAAGTCATTAAAACGTCTAGCAGCCCTTGGGCCTCCCCTGTAGTCCTAGTACCCAAGAAGGATGGGACAACTCACTTCTGTGTAGATTACTGTAAGATGAATGAAAAAAAACAAAACTAACATTTACCATATTCTTCATATGTATGACTTACTCAATCACTTGGAGACTGCTACTTACCTCACTACCCTAGAACTCTTGAAGGGCTATTGGTAGATCCTCTTAGTGAAGTCTAATAGGGAGAAGTCCCTATTAATCAGTCCCTTCAGCCTCTACCAAATCACGGACATTAGTTGTTTCAGATAAAGCTATCCTTAACACGTTCTTGGAAGATCACCTACAGCACATCAGATGGATCTTAGATATGATCCAGGGGGCAGAACTCACTATCTGCTGAAGGCAAGTGTCTGTGGGCTAGGGCAAAAGTGCACTACTTAGGGCACTGGGTGGGTAGCAGGAAGAACAGACCAGAGCAAGCCAAGGTAGAGGGGATTGCTACCTGACCCATACCCCAGACAAAAAGCAGGTGATGGCTTTCCTAGGAACTGCAGGGTATTACCGCAAATTTGTTCCCTATTACTATGCGATCACCAAGCCTCTCACGGACCTGACTTGGAAACAGATGACTCACATCGTGGATGGATCCCCAAATGAGATGCTGCTTTTCGGGCCCTACAAGCTGCCCTTAGTGGGGTTGACAGGACCTGCAATTCCCCCACACAGCCCGATCTGATATTCTCCTTCCACGGTTAACCCCCACCTTCCTTCTCCGTGTATCCCAAAACCAGCCAGGCTACCCTCTCCAGGACGGAGTACGCCATCATTGAAAAAAGGCTGGCCCTCAAAGCCAATCAGCATAACACCAACCAGAACAGGCCTTGATTGACTGGTAGGACTATAGAGGGGGATATGTAATCCACAAACTTGCACAATTCTGTTTGCTCAGGCTATGTGACCCATTGTTTAAATGTTAAATGTTATATTATCAATGATATAAGAAAAAATAAAGATTATGGCCTCTTTGGAACACATAGTGATTATGTGTTTTAGTGAGGGAAACCTATCTTCTGACTGCCTGGTTCCTGCAAGTCAATAGCAATCACAAGTGAGGGGATTACTGGACCACAAAAACCCAGCCCTTTCTGGATTACTACCTTGTTGTGGTGAAGGGGCTTATGTACTTCAACGAAGCTATGAGCTATACCATGTAGTGTTACCCAAGATGGGCAAGTTATAGCAGAGAAGTCAGACAAATTGGGGTCCACTGGAGAAGGAACTGGCAACCCACTCCTGCATATTTGCCATGAAAAACGTATGAATTAGCATAACTAGACACACAATGTGCCTGGCATAGGGTCCATAGTGTCACGGAGAGTCAGACTCGACTGGACGACAGAACAACAACAACAACATTGCCCAGGCTTAGGTACAAGATGCAGGAATAACTCTGCAAGAGGGGTGATGGAGTAGCTGTCTACATGCCCCTTGGACAGCTTGTGCTAGAAATACAGAGCTGGTGCAGAAACATCCACATCACCCACATCACGTTCTCCAACACACTGCCTTTTTCTTCGTGGGCACGGGAGTTGCTGCAGAGCTTTAGGGAGTGGGGCTGTGAAGCAGTTGAGTGGGCTGGTTTTTTGTTGTGGTTTTTATAAACTTTTCACCTTTGACAAAAAAAGGAAGGGCCTTTCTCACAATAGCGCCTCTAGATGAGTGCCTATCTCGCCTAGTTGGAAATCCGCCCTGAGTCCCAATTCTTAGTGCAAAATCTTCATAAAAACAAAAGTTAAAAATAGTCAAGTGAAAATGAAGTGAAAAAAAAAAACCTAAAGTTCAATATCAAAGTAACATTTCTAACACAACTAAAATATTATACTTAGAAGTGAAAAAGAAGAATAGTCAAATTCAGAGCAGCAGGTCTTCAAAATGTTCAAATGGCAGCATTGTGGATAGACTAAACTCCAAGGGCTAACAATTAATAAGTATTGTGAACCATTCCGGAGAACATATAAAAAGATGGAATCAAATATACACTGTGTAACAGGTAAAAAAATTATGTACACAAAAAAAAATTAAAAATTAAAAAATTAGAAGGGATGGAATAATCAAATGTGTTTAATCACTAATGACTTGTTTTTTTGCTCTCCTTTTTGTTTTTAGTTATTGTCTTAAACTCAAATTTTTCCTATGTGTCTTTGAGTTATTTTCTTTATGCTTTATTGACAAATGTTTCTTATTAATAATACATCCTATTCACAATGATATGATAATATCACAGGATTTTATCTTTATATATAGGGAAATTGTATAGGCAATTCATGTCCAACCTAAAGAAACATTTTTTTTACAATATGATCTTTCAAGAAAAATACTTGATAGTTAGCAACATCTTTTTACAAGTAAAAATAAATACATAAAACCTTTAATTTAACTAATTAAATGAGCTGCTTGTTTCAGTTGCTTTCTCAGCAGAGTATATATTTGCAAGCTAATTGAAGCCTCTGTTGTAGTGGATGTAAGCATCTCCTCCCATCCTGCAATGCCCATTATCAGGTTTATTTCTTCAAAAAGAGTATATTTTAAAAAAAAAGAGAAATGAGAGAAATAGAAATAAAAAGAAAAGAGAGAGAGAAAAAGAAAGAAAGGGGGAGAAATAAAGAAATGGAGACAGAGAAAGAAAGAGAAAGAAAGAAAGAAAGAAAGAAAGAAAAAGGAAAGAAGATGGAGCGAGAAGGAGAGAAATAGAAATAAAAAGAAAAAAGAGAGAAAAAGAAAGAAAGAAAAATTGAAAGGGGACTTAAAGTAATATTTTCAATGTTCTTAAATATATACAGGAAAGCAAATAGATGCATTTAAAAATATACTAAATATAAGTTGGGATTAATTGTATTTAAGGCGGGTCTAAATAAAATTGTTACACATAGATAACATGGATTAAAATACTAGTATTTACAAGTGTTTAGGATTTTGAGATTATGCACTAGTCAATCTATGTTAGTACACACCCTTCTTTACTCAAGAATCTGATAAATTCCCAGTATCAAGTGCTTGAACCTCTAATCATTCTTGAAGGAGATACACTTTATTGAGTCCTTGGCAGAGCTCAGCAATGCAGAAATCAGTGGTATCTTGATACCTAGAGATCTTCCACTCAATCAAGGTGTCCAGACATATTAGTGTGACACAACCCCAAACATTAGTTGCAACAAGAATCTGGATTTTTGAGTGACAAGTGCACAGATATTGGGGGTCACTAATCTATAAAACAGGTGTAAAACGGAGAAACGTGGAAGTAACATATGTAAAGGTAAGAAAAACAAGCATTTCATTCCTCCACTCACTGAATTTACATATAACCATAATTGGGGAAAAAAAAAATGTTTAATTAGAATCAAGTTTTGATGCCTGTGCTGGTGCCTGGAGCCATCTATTATACTGTCATGCAATTAGGATATGACAAAAATATTACAATGTATATAATAATCTATTTTTTGTAGTTAAATTATCAATTTATAGACAAGTATACGCTTTATGCAGAACAGTGTTTATTGAAACAATAGTAAAACCAAAAATAAACAATTGGATGTATCTAAACTTGTAAACAATCTATGTTCAGATAGATCACAATGAAAAATCAATGCAAGGTTTATCAAAACCTTAATAAATGATTAGATAACAACCAAGATGAACACATTCTATATTCTGTAGAGTAATATAGAAAACAATAAAAGGTGTATAAAATCTTAACAAACTTGGATAAACAATCTGAAGAATAGTCCATAGAATATATTTGGTATTTATATTCAGCAATATGGCAATATGAAAACAGTAAACAGCAAAATCAGGTATAAAAACCTACATGGCAGGGGGAATATAGAAATATTGAGTAGTAGATAAAACTACTTAGGTTATAATGTATGCTTATGGCAAACTGAATAACTTTCCTATATAGGTATTAGAGTATATAAGAAGGAGTTTTATAACATAACTAGCGACTTGCCCGTCAAAAAATGACGGCAATGAGATGTGTATGTTTGGAAACCTGTTTAGTTATTAATATACGTATTTGACATTTGAGGAACAGGTTCTAAATCCTTTGTTTGCTTAGTAGCTTTTTTTGGTGTATCTTTAATTTTTGCAGCTGATAGTATAATGTTTTTTTTTTTTTTTAAGTGTTAGTACTATTTGTTGTAGTATTCTTTTTTATGTGTGTTTTTAGGTTTTATGCTTAATATTGTACATTACGACTGGTAATTGAGAATGATAAATGTTATGTAGTGTGTGTTTTGACACTTTTGTGGACTATGCTGTTTTCTTTATTTTTTTTTTGTGTAGATTTAAGTTTGGGTTTAATGTTAAACATTGTTGTCCGTAAAAGACAAATAATAGGTAAATGACAAATGTGTCACTAAAGGTTATAATTATTCTGTGTTATTGTTTTTTTTTTTCTGTTGACATGGATGCAGAGCAAACATGTTTATTTAGTTTTCTCTTTTTTTACTTGTTATACTGTACCTTGGTTGAAGTGTGATTTCAAGCAGAATCTTTGTTGGTCCGCTGTTGAAAGTCTTCGTCCGATGCTCTTCCCGCAGTGTCTGTTGTAAAAGAAAAATTAAAATGTTATTTGATTTGTATGTATTTGTAATGAATAGCATATTTCATTGTTTTGGTCTATTGTATCTGTTATGGTGAATTTTTCTGCTATGGTGTTTTTTGTGCAACCTTTTAAAAATACTTTAATTGTATTTTGTATATTCCAGTTATCCTTTTTTTTAACTGTAATTATTAATGTTTTTTCTATTTTGGATATGATCGCAATGTTTTTAGCATTATCCTGTTTTGTGTCCACCACTTTTGGTATGCTTATTTAGGCTTCTTTGTAAGGCTTATAGGTTCTTAAACAGTAAAGAAGAATATTATTTAACTTTTCTATGTGTTTGTCTGATTTTTGGTACAATCCTGCTTTGTGTCCACCATATGTTGCATACTTTATTTGCTTAATTATTCTTTTTTATGAGGATTAAATGTTGTTGTACATTGAAAATGAATGTTTTTCCTGTTTTGGATCTGATTGCAATGTTTTTAGCATTATCCTGTTTTGTGTCCACCACTTTTGGTATGCTTATTTAGGCTTCTTTGTAAGGCTTATAGGTTCTTAAACAGTAAAGAAGAATATTATTTAACTTTTCTATCTGTTTCTGTGATTTTTGGTACAATCCTGTTTTGTGTCCACCATATTTTGCCTACTTTATTTGTTCAATTAGTGTTCTTTATGAGTATTCAATCATGTTGGACAGTCCAAATCAATGTTAATTGCCTTTTCTATATCATATTGTGCTTTTTTTTTATCCTGTTTTGTGTTCACCACTTTTTGGTTGCTGCATTTGGCTTGTGGGTGATGGTTGGACGTTATTTTACAGTAAAGAGGAGGAATAGTTTTGTTTTATGTATGTTGCTAATGTTTCAGATTCTATCCTGTTTTGTTGCCACTAGTGATGTCGCGAACATCAAATTTTCGGTTCGCGAACCGCGGACGCGATTTCCATCAAATGTTCGCGAACGGACGAACATCGGCGAACCGCCATAGACTTCAATGGGCAGGCGAATTTCAAAACCCACAGGGACTCTTTCTGGCCACAATAGTGATGGGAAAGTTGTTTCAACGGGACTAACACCTGGACTGTGGCATGCCGGAGGGGGATCCATGGCAAAACTCCCACGGAAAATTACATAGTTGATGCAGAGTCTGGTTTTAAGCCATAAAGGGCATACATCACCTAACATTCCTAAATTGTTTGGAATAACATGCTTTAAAACATCAGGTATGATGTTGTATCGATCAGGTAGTGTAAGGGTTAGGCCCGCTTCACAGTGACAGACCAAACTCCCCGTTTAATGCACCGCAAACAACCGCAAACAGTCCCTTTGCACAACCGCAAACTCCCCATTTGCACAAGGTTGGATACCAAGCTAGCCATGTCCCTTTCCTTGTCCTCACTGATGTCATTGAAGGTCTCTTCCTCCACCCAGCCACCAAGGGTCCCCGAAAGGTGACAACAAGCCCCCTGGGACACCTGTTGTGTTTGGTCTTCCACCTCCTCAAAGCCACCTTCCTCCTCTGACTCCTCTTCTTTAGACTCCCAGAGTCTGGGGGCTTCCACTGCCCAGCATGGAAGATTATACACAGGTCAGAGTCTGGGGGCTTCCACTGCCCAGCATGGAAGATTATACACAGGTCAGAGTCTGGGGGCTTCCACTGCCCAGCATGGAATATTATACACAGGTCAGAGTCTGGGGGCTTCCACTGCCCAGCATGGAATATTATACACAGGTCAGAGTCTGGGGCTTCCACTGCACAGCATGGAAGATTTTACGCGTTGCCTCTGTCTGCATTATTATAAGGTGTGTACTGTTAAGTAGTACTGATGGGCCACGCCCCGGAAGGTGCTAGCAAGAGTAGCTAGCAGGGCAATGGCGCCTGCACTCGCGGAGTGCTCGCAGTGACCGAGCAACGGGTTATGCCCGAATAGAGACGAGCCCGGCGGGACGGACCTGCAGGAGTGTTGGAAGCCAATTTGGCGGCTACAGGAGGTGCAACAGGGGCTCGGGTGGATCCGTGAGGCGGCACACCAGATTTTGCGGCACACCGGAGTTGGCGGTAGGCGGGAGTACAGGAGCCCGACCAGGGAGAGGTAGTTTGAGGGAGGAAGCCATGCTTTTCCAGCAGAGAGGGAGGAGAGGGTGAAGATGTAGTGTGCATGTAGGGAAGCAGTTTGCTCTCTATTATATGCTATATGCTAATCACAGAGGCTATTACAATAAGTCCCTCTAAGACCCCTGATAGATGAAAGCACGGCAACCACCTTGCAACCCCCAGTGTGATACTTCAGCAGCCTTGGAGACCGTAAAGACTGAGGTTAGCTAAGGAAGCTGGTCCTGGAGCTTAGTGAACACCTGCCCTGGTCGCATATGAATTCCCTCCTTGTGCCCTAAAATCCTGATGGTAACATAGGCTGTGTATAGCTAAATCTTGGCTCTAAACAAATCTTTTCTGGCTGTAGCAATTTGCTGGGAAATTTTTCTGGACTCTCGTGCTTAATTGGCATAATTGCTACACAGTCTATTGGACTTTATGGAATATAACTCTGCCCTCCCCAAGATTTGTTGTGAAGTCTGACTAATTTCTGAAGAGTCTGGTCCCTTTTTTTTTCTTGTTTCTCCAGCCTTCTGGGAACTGTGAACTATTGACTTGGATCGGTTAAAAAAGTATGGTATATATGGGACACATAAGAATTGGTTATACCCACCCAGACAAAGCTCTCAGCAACCGGGACAAGTGTCTATTCTCCTTTCTCTGAACAAATTTTTTGTATTGTATAAATTATTTATATTTGTATAACTACTTGTTTAAGCAGTATAGCAATAGCATGCAAAACGGTTTCAAAGATTATTAGTTTATATAGCCTTTGTTAAATGCTAAATGCTAAGGAAAGAAAGAAAAGGAAAAGAATAAAAGGATCATCTATAAAGAGCTCAGTTGAGTAGGGATAAGGGGTGACTAGTTAACATATCCGTCGTCACTAGGGGGAAGAAAGTGGGGAAAGGAAAGAGCTTAAAGTAGGTCAAAAGAAGAAAAAAAAAAAAAAGGAAAGAAAGAAAAAAAAATAAAAAGAAAAAAAAATAAAAAAAAAGAGGAGAAACATGAATAAGAAACAAGGCCGAGCTGTAAAAAATAAATCAAAGGGGGATAAACTCCAACAAAATCCCATAACATCTAGCTCATTCTTTTCACCACCTAATAATCTGCAGAGTCAATACATCCTGAGATTAATTCTGAAGCCAATTTTTTAAGTATGGCTCAATCTTCCCCCAATGAGACACTTAGATCAGAAGCTTCCAGCAAAGTGTCAGAACCAGAAGATAGTGGGGTGACATTGTCTGTTCTTAAAGGGCTTTTCCTCAAATTTAAAAATTCCATTATTTCTGAATTAACAGGAAAAATCACTGAAAATGCAAAAGCAATAAGCATTGTTCAAGTTAAGACAGATAACTTAGGAAAAGATCTTAAAAGGATTCGGGAGGAAATGCAAAATTTAAAACATAATTATCAACAACTTGAAACAGAAATAGGCCTCCTTAAAATTCGCAATACTAAATTAGATGACTACTCTAGAAGGAATAATATCAAAATTAGGGGGATTGGAGAAGAAGTTGGAAGCGCAGATCTAAAGTACTATGTAGGTACATTTTTGTCTATTATAGTTAAACCTAATTTTGATGTATCTATTCTGATTGATAGAATACATTGTCTTCCACTTTCCAAATCTGCTCCTAAAGATTGCCCTAGAGATGTAATCCTTAAAATCTACTTTGCTGTTTATAAAGATTCAATTATGAGATACTCCTTTGAAAAAAGATCATTTCCGTCGCCCTATGAAAATTTGCAGATTTTTCAGGATTTCTCAAGGGAAACCATTATGAAGCGAATGGAACTGAAAGGCATAGCCAAAAGCTTAAGAACAAAAAACATTCAGTACAAATGGGGTTTCCCTATGAAACTAATAGTCCTATTGGGTAATAAATCAGTAATAATAAACAACCAACATGAAGGTGAAGTAATCCTGAAAGATCTGTAATTAGGGTCGACTATCTCCCTTTTCTATCCATCCTGCTTCCCGTAGTACTCAAACATTTTCTTTCCCTTGTTTTAAGTATAGTTTTATAATTTTTTCAATTAATGAATCAAGAATTTGTACTAAATTGTCACTAGTTTTTAATACTAAATGTTACACAGTGCACTATAAGATAATAGCTTGTGGAAGCTGTTTTAAGTTTATAACTACTTTTTTGATAAATTTTATCACTGAGAAATAAAATTTGGAAGGTAAATAAGGAATGTTTAGAGCCCAAAGAGGCAATAGATCTTCTTTACACTTTAAAAGAACCGTTAGTTCTTATTATTCTGTAAATTATGGTATACACATAAATTGAACACAAGATGCACTAAATTTTATTAGTTTGAATATCAACCTATTTTTGTAACACAAGGTTTTTGAACACATTGCTTTTTTTTTCTCTCCTTTTTTTTTGAATAGTGGTGTTTTAGGATAAAGTGGAAAAAGAACTTACAAATCACTAAATGGGCATTAGGTTTTTACTTGGTATCTACTGAGTGTTTGATGAGCTGAAGATGAATAGAAGGGAAATAATTTTTTTGGTCATAATCGCTGAGGGGAATTCCTCCCTTGAAATGGAGGTCCCCCCACTTTTCTTGGGTAGTCAAGGGGAAGCTAATAAATGCTTTTTATAATTGTGGTATTTGGATGCATGATTAGAGAACAAAATGAGTTACATAAAGGAGAAATATGAATCATGTAAAAATTGGTTTGTAAGGGCTTTCCATCTTGTTTTGGTCACTGCGGGTAGCCACGGGCGTAATTTAGCCAGTGGACTTCCAATTTTTGAACTTATTGAAGTTCAACCTTTTCCTAACCCACGGTAAACCATTTTTTTTTCTCTTTTTGGTTTGTCCGGTGAGGTGATGGAGAATGTTTCACCGATAATGATTGTATGGGTTACAAATGTGAATTGTGTGTGTGTTGTAGTAGGTAGATGGGTTTCGGAGGGGGGGGGGGGGGGGAAGCGGGGGAGAGCATAGAGCTTTTGGGTAAAGGGTCCTAAGTTATGATGATTCATACAGATAAGGATAAAGAAAGTAGACTGAGAATTTGTAGTCAGAATGGACAGGGTTTAAACCTAGGGGTAAAAAGACAAATGGTTTATAGGTCGTTCGGATCTGGGTCAGCCAACATAGTATGCCTTCAGGAGACCCACTGGCAGACAGGTAAGATCCCTTACTTTAAAATGAAAAACATAGGCTTGACTCTTAACTCTACTTATAAAAAAAAAGCCCGGGGAGTTACAATACTGTTTAACCATAAACTACATTTGAAGGAAGAAATTTCCATAATAGATCCTAATGGTCGCTATATAATATGGGGAGGCCTAATCAATAGTGAGAAATTTACGATAGTTAACATATATGCTCCAAATCAAAGGCAAATCAGCTTTCTTAATCGAATATTCAATTTGATAAGGCGATACAGCTCTGGGGCTCTGATTATTTGTGGTGACTTTAATCTATGTCTGAATGCTGATTTAGATAGAAACTCCCATAAAGGAACAGTTTTAGATACCCACGCTAAACATAAAATTAATCTTTTCCATAACATCTTAATGAAACATCAGGTATATGACTCTTGGCGAACTTTTCATCCCCGGGAAAGGGATTATTCTTTCTATTCCCACCGACATTATACGCATGTGAGATTGGACTATATATTTGTTAATAGTGTAACCTTAAAAAGAGTGATCAAAACTGAAATTGGACCAATATTGTGGTCAGACCACGGGATGGTCATCATAAACATATCAACGAGCCAGATAGAAACAGTTAGACCACCCTGGAAAATAAACATTTCCCTACTCCAGGACCCACAAATAAAAGATCTTTTAAAAGAAGAACTAAAGAATTTCTTCAATGTAAACAATTTATCTGTTGCATCTAAAATTACAATCTGGACTGCCCACAAAGCTACCATTAGGGGTCAGCTTATTAGCTGGCAAGCTATGAAGAAAAAACTCAGAGGTCGACCTTTACGAGACTTATATATTGATCTGACAAATCTAGATAGGGCTAATAAAATCGGTTCAAACGACAAGATTGTAAAGAGAATGGAAGCAATAAGATCTCAGATTAAAAAAATAGAACAAGAATTGGTAGATAAATCCCTATGGTCACTACAGCAATGACTGTATCATATGGGAAACAGTTCAGGGCGACTCCTAGCTAATAAATTAAAGAGCAAAACATCTAGTAAAAGAATAGACAGTATAAAGTATAAAAATGAGACCCTGAGAAAGCCCAGTGATATAGGGAATGCCTTTGGCCTTTTTTATCAAGATCTTTACAATTTGAAGGATGATAAAGACTTTATCAAACCATCCAAAGAAGATATAGTTAAATTTTTGGATAAAATTGATCTTCCGAGCGTTTCGGATGATGATCTGGATATTTTAAATAAAGAAATAACTGATAAAGAAATTTCTGAAGTTATAGATGGTTTGAAAAACTTTTCCTCCCCCGGCCCAGACGGGTATAGAAATTGTTACTATAAACTCTGCAAGTCAGAAATTTTAATCCCTCTTAAGAATGCTTTAAATGAAATTAAGACTACAGGTAGGGCACCGAAAGAAATGCTGGAGGCTTCAGTTATAACAATCCCCAAAAAAGAGTATAAAGAACCATCATGCAAGGATTTTCGTCCAATTTCCCTCTTGAACACTGAGACTAAGTGAGACTTTATGCAAAAATTTTAGCTATTAGGCTGAATACAATCTTAAGAGAACTTATTTCTTCAGACCAAAAAGGTTTCATCCAAGGGAGGCAAGGATCTGATAATGTCAAGAGAATCATTAACTTAATCTTTTATGCCAAGCGAAAGGGTGCTCCCACCGTGCTCTTATCATTAGACGCAGAAAAGGCTTTTGATAGAGTGGGGTGGGAGTTCCTGGAATCTCTGTTTGAAAGATATGGGCTGGGGGACTTTGGCTCGAAAGCCATTCGGGCACTATATACCGCCCCCACTGCAAAAGTAGTGGGTCCGGGATATAGTTCATTTAGCTTTGATATTTCGAATGGTACACGTCAAGGTTGCCCTCTTTCTCCTGCGATTTTCGCCTTGTTTATTGAACCATTAATAATATCGATTAGGAAGGAAAATGAGGTGCAAGGGATAAAGGTTGGATCTATGGAACATAAAATATCAGCCTTTGCGGATGACATACTTGTAGCACTGGAAGATCCGTTAGTCTCTCTCGAATCTTTGTTCCAATTGATAGATGATTATAGCAAAATATCAAATTTTAAGCTAAATATTAGCAAATCAGAAGCCATGTCCATTAATATGTCTTATGAAAAATTACTTAAATTAAAACACCGTTTTCCTCTCATATTGCAAAATTCTTTGAAACATTTGGGAATAATACTGGAAACAAACTTGAAGCAGACAATAATAATTAACTATAAAAAAGTGTACAAAAAGGTTATTGCAAAAATCAATGCATGGTCAGGGTTGAATATATCCTGGTCGGGCAGACTTATTGCCATAAAAATGGTAATTTTACCAAAAATTACTTACATTCTACATAATATTCCCTGCCGAATCCCTACATATTTGTTAAACCAACTACAAAATAAAATTGATAATTTCATTCATAAGGGGAAAAAAATAAGAATAAAAAAATCGAGAATGGGAGGGAAATTTAGACATGGTGGCATGGCCTACCCACTACTTAAGGAATATCAGGAAGCTATTTTAGTGGCAAATATGTTGGAATGGTTAGAACCCACAAATCTTAACAATTGGGTCCAAATCGAACAAGAGCTAACGGGTTTAAATAACATAAAAATGCTTTTATTTAAAAAAAAGATTAATCTTAATTTTATGGAGCGGGGTGAAGCTATGGTTAGAGGAAATGTAAATATATGGAACAAATTGAATGTTAAATATGAATTGATTCCGTTCCCCTCGCCTATTACCCCGTTACTAGACTTAGCAACATATATTGACTCTCCCATCTTAGGGAGGATAGCTAAAGCAGGTGTTAACCTGCTGTCTGACTTGTTTCCTGGAAACATATTTTCATGGGAGAACATAAAAGTAAAAGCCCCTCAAATAAAGATTTCATGGTTAGAATTTCTTACGCTAGAAAAAGTTCTGAAGAAATCAGAGTTCTATTTGACATCATTAAGAGACTTAACTCAATTTGAGAAATTGATTATGGTAGGACCTAAAACGCATCTCATTTCAAAATGTTATGATATTATTAAAAGGCCACAAATGGAGTTTAAGTCCAAGTGCATGCAGGACTGGGAGGGTGACTTGGAGCATATTTGGACGATAAAAGATTGGTATAGATCATTTGCAATTACGGATAGATTTGTTAAAAATCCTGCTTATAGAGAACTCTACTTTAAAATCTGTAATAGGTGGCATTATACACAGGTTAAGATAGCAAAGATCAGTGGGCAAGACCATGAGAAATATTGTTGGCGTAACTGTAGTCATATAGGGTCTTCACTACATATTTGGTGGCAATGCCCATATATTCAAAAATTTTGGGTGGAAGTGTTCTCTCAGCTGACAAAGATATGTGAGGCAGAGTTAAGTCCACACCCTGAAATAATTTTACTTCATATTTTTCCACCACTGTCTTTAAAAGTTAAAGCCCTTATGCTGCAGGTTCTGATGGTAGCAAAATCACTGATAGCCTCCAAGTGGAAGCAAAAATATGTACCATCCTGGAACGAGGTTAAATTGAAAGTAGATAAAAATCGTATGTTAGAAACAAACTTCACTGACTTGGGGGTTATAAAAAAAAGTAACCTTGCCTGGTCATTATGGGATAAACATTGCCCTAATTAAGTAAAAAATTAACCCTTTTGATCTGATCTTGGACACTCTGAACATCTCTCTTGGGCCCACCCACTTGCTCTCCCCTTCCCTCCCCACACTCCGAACCCAGAACTACGAATGTAAGGAGTGCGAATGGAAGTGTGTTTAGTTTGTATTTTAACTTTAGAATAGTAGTTGGCAATCTCAGTATGATGCTGTTGGGGAATTATTGTAGTTTAAAACTTTTTGAACGGAGCAACGGAACAAAAGGAGATGGAATGCCTTATATATCGCTCTTCTTCGCCGGGGTAATGGGTAATTTCCCCAATGGTTGTGTAGACGAAATGCTTGAATATGAAGCGTATGCAAAACTATACTTTTTTTCCCCCTTTTTAAAGGTGAAAAAATATTTGTTGCACATCTTAATACAGGGTAGTTGGTAACAATTACCTGTTTAAAGGTATGAGATGGTCAAGGCTGATCTTTATATCCTATCACACGTTTGTAGTATGAAATGTTTTGGCAGTTATGTGAGTGCTTATGTTTGTTTTTATGTATTTTTGTACATTGTATATTTTATATGTAAAAAACAATAAACTATTTAGAAGGAAAAAAAAAAATAGTACTATTCCTATCGGTTTAATACCTGTAACGTCACCTATCAGGGGACGTGTATATGGCATGGATTTTTGGAACAGGGAGATGGAAAAAGATGCTTGGTCGGACCTCCTACTTCGAATTTGGGGCACTGCACGTGCAATCTAAGGTGCCACCAGATAGGAGTGGTGTATTAAGTTGTACTATTCATTCCTATCAGTTTAATAACTGTTCCGTCACCTATCTTTCCTCCCAATAGCACATTCTATATGTCATAAACCGGCCTGTGTGTATTTAGAGAACCACACTTTAAGGCCCTTAACCTGGGACAAGGTGGCTTGGCTATCAGAATTGCCTCAGAGCCTTAAAAACTCGCCAAACCCCCTAATCAGACACTCACTATCATACTGGAAATGGGCCAAGAAACACACAGGTTTGTTCCCTGGATCCACCCAAATGACCCCAATTCTTGACCACCCTCAGGCCCCGAAACACATGAGCACAACATCACAACACTGGTGGAGGTCAAGGAAACTAGATAGACTGGGAGACTGGTTAGTAAAGGGCCAGATGCTCACCTATGAGGAACTGAGGGACAAGCATGAGCTACCGCTGTCAGAACATTACAATTACTGTAGGCTGAGGCATTTCACACACTCCCTGACCCAGAAACAGGGTACACCGTTCTTAAATTGGTTCTCCAAAATTTGTAAAGATAAACCTCTATCAAGGGGGATCATTGGGTCGCTTTACAAATATAAAATATTTATTGCTGGTTGAAGCGACACTGGGGGAAGGACCGGAGTGGGGGAGCCCTGGAGACCCTTCAGAAGCAACTGGCGGCAAAATCATCCCAGGAAAGGAGAGGTCGCTTACTGAAGCATGCCCTAGGGTAACCCAAGGGTGATTGCCCAGGTTAGATATTGTAAATATTAAGCTAATACTGCTGGAGGGATGATAGCTAATAGGACTTTGGTGTTTCATGCAGATATACTCTTTACTATTGTCTGTTTTACCATGTTTTAGGTATCTCTTAAATTGCAATCACAGTAAAAAAAAAGGAAAATTATTAACCTAAAAAGTAAAAATAAGAAGGAATAGCCAGCTAACTTTCACAAAATGTCTCTATTGTAAATATGTATTTTTGCACAACTGTTATGCAAGACTGTTCAAAAATGCTTTATTTTTCATTACATGCTGTACGCCTTCTAAAATAAAATAATTTAAATGCAAAAATTAGGTATTGTTGCAGCGACCAGAAAAATTGATGTTAGTTTGCCAGGCAGAAAGTGCCCTAAAACATTGCGTCTTGAACCCTAGTTGGTGGCGGATAAGTCACGCAAGTTATCCGGCATTCAGGGATAAAATACAGCAGCGTGTGGACCATTATTAGCTCAAGGCAGCTCATCTATCAGTCCTTTTTTAATCGAATGTATCGCCCACTGTCAGTCCCTTCGGGATCCATCCCTCATTCATCTTAATAAAGGTGAGGAATGACCTAGGCGACTTCTCTTATAAGTGACAAAACCTCCTGCTGCACTGAAAGTCCTTTCTGACAGGACACTTGAAGCGGGGCAGGACAGAAGTTCTATGGCAAATTGGGATAGCTCAGGCCACAGGGCAAGCGTGCACACCCAGTAGTCAAGGGGTTCTGGCGAGGTAGTCTGTTACCTGACGGTCGAGTCGTTCTCTGAGGGTGGACCCAGAAGGGCTGTGGCGATGCATAGGACTTAAAAAGCTCCGCATGTCCTCCATCAACAACACGTCTGTAAAGCGTCCTCTCCTTGCCGGCGTGGTCGTGGGAGGAGGAGGATTATGTTCACCTCTTCCGCTGTTATATTGCCTTTGTGCTGTGACATCACCCTTAAACGCTGTGTAAAGGATACTTTTTAATTTATTTTGGTAGTTCTGCATCCGTTCCGACTTGTGGTAATTCGGTAACATTTCAGGCACTTTCTGCTTATACCGGGGATCTAGTAGCGTGGACACCCAGTACAGGTCGTTCTCCTTCATTCTTTTTATACGAGGGTCCCTCAACAGGCACGACAGCATGAAAGACCCCATTTGCACAAGGTTGGATGCCGAGCTAGTCATGTCCCGTTCCTCGTCCTCAGTGATCTCACTGAAGGTATGTTCTTCCCCCCAGACACCTACAACACCACTGGTACCAGATAGGTGACAATGAGCACCCTGGGATGCCTGTTGTGGTTGGTCTTCCTCCTCCTCCTCAAAGCCACATTCCTCCTCTGACTCCTCTTCCTCACAATCCTCTTCCAGCGTTGCCGCAGGTCCAGCAAGCAATGCTGATAAGGCTGTTTCTGGCGGTGATGGTGACCACAACTCTTCCTTTTCCTCTTCAAGCTCATCTACGGCCTGATCCAGCACTCTTCGCAGGGCACGCTCCAGGAAGAAAACAAATGGTATGATGTCGCTGATGGTGCCCTGGGTGCGACTGACCAGGTTTGTCACCTCCTCAAAAGGACGCATAAGCCTACAGGCATTGCGCATGAGCGTCCAGTAACGTGGCAAAAAAATCCACAGCTCCGCAGAGGCTGTCCTAGCACCCCGGTCATACAAATACTTGTTAACGGCCTTTTCTTGTTGGATCAGGCGGTCGAACATTAGGAGTGTTGAATTCCAACGCGTCGGGCTGTCTAAATTCAAGCGCCTCGCTGGCATGTTGTTTTGCCGCTGGATATCTGTAAAGTGAACCATGGCCGTATAGGAACGCCTGAAATGGGCACACACCTTCCTAGCCTGCTTCAGGACGTCCTGTAAGCCTGGGTGCTTATGCACAAAGCGTTGTACAATCAGATTACACACATGTGCCATGCACGGCACATGTGTCAACTTGCCCAAATTCAATGCCGCCAACAAATTTCTTCTGTTGTCACAAACCACTTTGCCGATCTCCAGTTGGTGCGGAGTCAGCCACTGATCCACCTGTGCGTGCAGGGCGGACAGGAGTGCTGGTCCGGTGTGACTCTCTGCTTTCAGGGAAGTACCCCCCAAGACGGCATGACACTGCTGTATGCGGGATGTGGAATAGTATCTGTGGAGCTGGGGGGGTGCCGTTGATGTGGAGCAAGACATAGCAGCAGCAGAAGAGGACTCAGCCGAGGAGGTTATGGAAGAGGATGGAGTAGGAGGAGTAGAGGATGTGGCAGCAGGCCTGCCTGCAAGTCGTGGCGGTGTCACCAACTCCTCTGCAGAGCCACGTATTCCATGCTTGGCAGCCGTCACCAGGCTTACCCAATGCGCAGTGTAGGTGATATACCTGCCCTGACCATGCTTTGCAGACCAGGTATCCGTAGTCAGATGGACTCTTGCCCCAACACTGTGTGCTAGAGATGCCATTACTTCCTTTTGCACAATCGAGTACAGGTTGGGGATTGCCTTTTGTGCAAAGAAATTTTAGCCGGGTACCTTCCACTGCGGTGTCCCAATAGCTACACATTTTTTGAACGCCTCAGACTCCACCAGCTTGTATGGTAAAAGCTGGCGGGCTAAGAGTTCAGACAAGCCAGCTGTCAGTTGCCGGGCAAGGGGGTGACTTTGTGACATTGGCTTTGTATGCTCAAACATGTCCTTGACAGACACCTGACTGTGGGCAGATGAGCAGGGACTGCTCAGGGCGAGACACGGAGTGGCGGATGGTTGAGAGGGGGCAAGCAGGGCAGCAGTGGTTGACGTGGCTGAAGATGCTGGACCAGGAGGAGGATGGCGGCTTTGACTTTGTGTGCTGCTTGTACTGATGTGTTGATCCCATAGGCGTTTGTGATGTGACATCATGTGCCTTTGCAAAGAAGTTGTACCTAGGTGGGTGTTGCACTTCCCACGACTCAGTTTCTTTTCGCACAGGTTGCAAATGGCATCACTGTTGTCACAGGCAGACACCCGAAAAAATTGCCACACTGCTGACTGGCGTGCTGTCTGGCTGACCCCGGGTGCCGATGCATGCTGTCTCACTGTGCCACTAGCTACTTTCGACTACCACCCGCTGCTACCAACTCGTCTCCTCCTCCTCTCTGTCTCCCCATCTGAACTTTCCTCCTGTTCTTCTTCTCTTATAGCGGGCACCCATGTGACATCCACGGACGCATCGTCATCATCAACCGCTTCACTTGTATCTGACAACTCAACAAAGGGAGCAGCACCGGGTACAACATCATCATCATCATCATCAGACCGTAAGTCCATGTGTGTAATGCTGCCTGACTGGGACATATCCCTGTTATCTACATCCTCTGGCACTAATGTTTGTGCATCACTCATTTCTTCCAACGGATCTGTAAATAACTCTGCTGACGGATCAAGTGAAGCTTCTGTGGTGCTAGTGTTGGTGGTGGCGGCAGGCGGGCGATTGGTAACTGGAGAGGTGCCCGAAGCTAAGCTGGAGGAGGATGGTGCGTCTAGGTTCCGAGCGGAAGCTGTAGAAGATTGGGTGTCCTGTGTTAGCCAGTCAACCATGTCCTCAGAACTTTTCAAGTTCAGGGTACGTTGCCTCTGAAAACTGGGCATTATTCTAGTGCCAAAGGGAATCACAGCACCACGACCACGACGGCCCCTGCGGGGTGGCCTGCCTGTCATTTTTTTTTAGATTAGTGGTACTACGCGTGCAAGCTACTGTGACACCAGATATGAGTGTGACTGTGCACTAGCAAAAGTTGACAGAGTAGGCACTGTAGGCCTCACACACACGCCTGTAGGCAGGCAACTGATATTCAATCGATTACAGTCAAAAAAGGGTTCTTTTATTTCACTGTACACTAGGTTGCACCAGATATGAGTGTCACTGTGCACAGGCAAAAGTTGGCAGAGTAGGCGCTGTAGGCCTCACACACACGCCTGTAGGCAGGCAACTGATATTCAATCGATTACAGTCAAAAAAGGGTTCTTTTATTTCACTGCACACTAGGTTGCACCAGATATGAGTGTCACTGTGCACTGGCAAAAGTTGGCAGAGTAGGCGCTGTAGGCCTCACACACACGCCTGTAAGCAGGCTACTGATATTCAATCGATTACAGTAAAAAAAGGGTTGTTTTATTTCACTGCACACTACGGTTGCACTAGATATGAGTGTCACTGTGCACTGGAAAAAGTTGGCAGACTAGATGCCATAGGCCTCACACACACGCCTTTAGGCAGGCTACTGATATTCAATCGATTACAGTAAAAAAAGGGTTGTTTTATTTCACTGCACACTACGGTTGCATTAGATATGAGTGTCACTGCGCACTGGCAAAAGTTGGCAGACTAGATGCAATAGGCCTCACACACACGCCTGTAGGCAGGCAACTGATATTCAATCGATTACAGTCAAAAAATGGTTCTTTTATTTCACTGTACACTAGGTTGCACCAGATATGAGTGTCACTGTGCACTGGCAAAAGTTGGCAGAGTAGGCGCTGTAGGCCTCACACAGACGCCTGTAGGCAGGCTACTGATATTCAATCGATTACAGTAAAAAAAGGGTTGTTTTATTTCACTACACACTATGGTTGCACTAGTTATGAGTGTCACTGTGCACTGGCAAAAGTTGGCAGACTAGATGCAATAGGCCTCACACACGCCTTTAGGCAGGCTAGTGATATTCAATCGATTACAGTAAAAAAAATGGTTGTTTTATTTCACTGCACACTACGGTTGCACTAGATATGAGTGTCACTGCGCACTGGCAAAAGTTGGCAGACTAGATGCAATAGGCCTCACACACACGCCTGTAGGCAGGCAACTGATATTCAATCGATTACAGTCAAAAAAGGGTTCTTGTATTTCACTGTACACTAGGTTGCACCAGATATGAGTTTCACTGTGCACTGGCAAAAGTTGGCAGAGTAGGCGCTGTAGGTCTCACACACACGCCTGTAGGCAGGCAACTGATATTCAATCGATTACAGTAAAAAAAGGGTTGTTTTATTTCACTGCACACTACGGTTGCACTAGATATGAGTGTCACTGTGCACTGGCAAAAGTTGGCAGACTAGATGCAATAGGCCTCACACACACGCCTTTAGGCAGGCTTCTGATATTCAATCTACTACAGTAAAAAAAGGGTTGTTTTATTTCACTGCACACTACGGTTGCACTAGATATGAGTGTCACTGTGCACTGGCAAAAGTTGGCAGACTAGATGCAATAGGCCTCACACACACGCCTTTAGGCAGGCTACTGATATTCAATCGATTACAGTAAAAAAAGGTTGTTTTATTTCACTGCACACTACGGTTGCACTAGATATGAGTGTCACTGTGCACTGGAAAAAGTTGGCAGACTAGATGCAATAGGCCTCACACACACGCCTTTAGGCAGGCTACTGATATTCAATCGATTACAGTAAAAAAAAGGGTTGTTTTATTTCACTGCACACTACGGTGGCACTAGATATGAGTGTCACTGTGCACTGGCAAAAGTTGGCAGACTAGATGCAATAGGCCTCACACACACGCCTTTAGGCAGGCTTCTGATATTCAATCTACTACAGTAAAAAAAGGGTTGTTTTATTTCACTGCACACTACGGTTGCACTAGATATGAGTGTCACTGTGCACTGGCAAAAGTTGGCAGACTAGATGCAATAGGCCTCACACACACGCCTTTAGGCAGGCTACTGATATTCAATCGATTACAGTAAAAAAAGGTTGTTTTATTTCACTGCACACTACGGTTGCACTAGATATGAGTGTCACTGTGCACTGGAAAAAGTTGGCAGACTAGATGCAATAGGCCTCACACACACGCCTTTAGGCAGGCTACTGATATTCAATCGATTACAGTAAAAAAAAGGGTTGTTTTATTTCACTGCACACTACGGTGGCACTAGATATGAGTGTCACTGTGCACTGGAAAAAGATGGCAGACTAGATGCAATAGGTCTCACACACACGCCTTTAGGCAGGCTACTGATACTCAATCGATTACAGTAAAAAATGGGTTATTTTATTTCACTGCACACTACGGTGGCACTAGATATGAGTGTCACTGCGCACTGGCAAATGTTGGCAGACAGACTAGATGCAAAAGGCCTCACACACATGCCTTTAGGCAGGCTACTGATATTCAATCGATTACAGTAAAAAAAGGGTTGTTTTATTTCACTGCACACTACGGTGACACCAGATATGAGTGTCACTGTGCACTGGCAAAAGTTGGCAGACTAGATGCAATAGGCCTTACACACACGCTAGCAGGCAGGCATATGCAATTGGATTACACAGAAAAAAATAATAAAATAAAATAAAAAGGGCTTTTTGGTTTGCTGTCCTTGCAGCAGATATCAAAGGAGTCCTTCAGGTGTGTAGTTAAAGCTAAATACACAGCCTGGCTATCTATTTCCCTTTTAAATCAGCAGAAAAAAATAATAAAATAAAATAAATGATGTTCTAGCCCTAAAAAGGACTTTTTGGGTTGCTGTCTTTGCAGCAGATATCAAAGGAGTCCTCCAGGTGTGTAGTTAAAGTTAAATACACAGCCTGGCTATCTATTTCCCTATTAAATCAGCAGAAAAAAATAATAAAATAAAATAAATGATGTTCTAGCCCTAAAAAGGGCTTTTTGGGTTGGTGTCCTTGCAGCAGATATCAAAGGAGTCCTTCAGGTGTGTAGTTAAAGCTAAATACACAGCCTGGCTATCTATTTCCCTATTAAATCAAGAGCAGGTAGAATGTATCTCCTCTCTCAACGAATGCAGCTACAGAATGATTCTAAAATGGAGGCTGTCATACAGATGGAAGGCTCTGGAAGGGAGTGTATGCTGCTGATTGGCTGGAATGTGTCTGCTGACTGTAAGGTGCAGGGTCAAAGTTTCCTCAATGATAAAGAATAGGGGGCGGACCGAAAAGCGCATCTGTTCGCCGTTCGTTGCGAACACGAACATGCGAAAATCGCCGCGAACTGTTCGGGACATCACTAGTGGCCACCTCTTTTTTTGGGGGGGGGGGGGGGTTTCTGTAAAACTGTCTGTCTTCCTAAATTGTATAGGTCTTTGTGAAGTTATTGAACTGTGTTTTGTTCTTTATTCAATTTATACGTTTTTTTTTTTTATTTTACTTGAAATTGTTATATTGGCGGCCATTAAACATATATAGTTCCTTTATTTTTTCTACTTGTTATACTATACCTTGATTGAAGTGTTGTTCTTGCCCTCCTGTCAATCTTAATACGCCAGTCTTCTTGTAGTGTCTGTTTGAAAAAGAAAGTGAAATGGTTAATTGTATATTTCTTCTTTTTGATTTTTTTTGTCCTGTCTTGATAATAAAATGTAATATATTATAGCTTACCTCTCAGTTGTAATTTGCACAATGTAAAGTAGGAAATTTGGAAACAATTCTCTTCTCAAGTAACAGCAGCAGTTAACTATTCAGTCACTCCGTTCATCACCTGAGTAGAAATGTAGAATTTTCTGGAAAGTAGGCAGTATTTATAAACTTTGAGGTGCCTCAGACCGTTAGATCGCAATACGCATGCGCTATTTGCGTTCCAGCTTACAATTTGCGTTCCATCCACCATTTTATGCGTAGTAGTTTTCAAAATGGTGCTTTATATCAGTGTGGTACGTGCTGCATAGTATGTGTTTTGTGAGTCACTGTAGTATTGTTCCGTCTGTAGCCGCGTTTTCGTTTTGTTCGGCGGCCATTTTTTCTCTCGCTTAGGTTATTATCGGCAGTTTAAACTAATTTTTTTGGACTGAAATGGACGTTTAAAATAACTTTTCGAGGTGCCGGATGCCCCCCCTTGCTGTAAGTAAGCTTTTTATGTGTTCGTTGTGTTTATTTCTTGTGTTTTTGATGTTTTCAGGCGCGCCGTATTCGGACAGTTTTTGCAGTGTTCGGAATGGGTCGTACTGCGGCTGTATTTTTTTGCAAGGGACGCAGTTGTTTTTTTTCTAAGTCGTGCGTGTGGGACGCAGTTGTTTTTTTTCTAAGACGTGTGTGTGTTTGTTAACCGCGTGTGAGGCGCCTTTGAGGCTACACCTCCGCAAATGCGGCCCCTCATTTGCGGACAAACACAGCCGACGTTGGATCTTCCACCACCGCAAATGCGGCCCCTCGCAGCAACAACTCCTATGCTCACAACTATATGTAATTGATTTATCTTAATTTATAAAAGCAATCAGTCTTTTTTTGTTAGAATGGACCCAAGTGGAAAACAATAATGATTTGGGACTCATGTCCAGACCATGGCCCCGAAAACCTTATTTCAGGTTGTTCCCACTTTATCGATTGTAACAGAAAGCTTGTATCTGGTTTATTTAAATTCTATTATAAAATGTAGTAATAAAATCTGCAGTTATACTTTACCCAAAATTGTTAGCAAGGAGACCCTTGACTGAATAGGACTGCTCTGTAGGTTGGTTAGAAGTAATCCCTTTTGGTCTTCTTTTCAGTAAGAATTTGTAGTAAAGATAGATTTTCGAGAATAATCACAAAAGACAAGAGGGACGAAGTTTATGCCAGAGAGTGACAGACAGAAAAGGCCCCAATTGGACTTCTCTTTGTCCTAATATAAAAACCAATCACAACAGCCTCCAGCCATGTTTGTATGTATATGCATAATTAAGTTATGTCAATAAAATGGTGTAAAAACATTATTCTGTCCCCTAGGGAGCAAACTTGATCCATGGCCCAACTAAGATACATTATTGAATACATGATGACTTTTAGTTCTACTTTGAGCCATGTTCATTTTTTTAGGTTTGAATAAAGCGTTGATCCTCTATCAACACCTGTTGATAGTGGGTGGTTAAAGCAATGAGGAATTGAATACAAGTGCATATCTTTCTTTTCTATGTTCAAAAAGATTGACGAAAAAGCTTATTTGGAGCAATGAACTATTACACTTGAAGGCCATAGAGGAGGGAGAGAAAAAAAAGTTAGGAGAGAGTAGGACTGGGTGAGGAAAGAGAGGACGAGGAGGGAGATATGAGAAAAGGAAATAAAAGGGAAGAGAGTGAGATAGAGAGGAGGAAAAAGAGAGAAAAGAGGCAGAGAATGAAAAATAAAGAGAAGAGGAGGGAAAGAGAGAGAGAGAGAGAGAGAGAGAGAAAAGAGAGGCAGGAAAGAGTGAGTGAGAGTGAGGGAAAGAAATTAGTTATTTATGAAGAAACTCCTTAACCTATGGGCTAAACTATTATTTTAATTATAGAATACATATCTGTATTTTATATAAGCATATTCCACACAAATACATTATAACATTACAAATATCAGTACAAAATGTTCTTACTCCACAGTAGATGTCTTCATTGAATATCTGTGGTGGGATAGCACTAGAATTTCTGGCTTTTTCTCTCATTTCCTCCAGCAATTTTTCACTGACGGCTACATCAACTAATTCGTACTTAATCTGGTTAACGTCCAAGATCCGAATGACTTCTGCCTGTCTCATCTTGACCTGTGTAAAAGCAAAAGTTATAAAACATACATTTTAGCATTTGTTTAGTTACTGTACAAACAGCTTTTGCAATCAAATCTGAACCTCCTCATGATATTTTGATTTTGGATGTATCAAGCAAGCCAGTAGAGGGAGGAACTTATTCCATATAGCGCCATAACTCAGCTGGTAGAGTGCCAGAACATACCCTTATTATAGCTACTTAGAAATAGGTCCTGTCTTTGTTCCAAAAAGCAGATTGTACAGGGGGTCAAATTATCTTTTACCCTTGAAATTTTCAGTTTCAATCGAAAGAAAAGCTTTTGTAATGTTTAAAACCTGCTCTGTTAAATACTACCCGGCAAAAATCCTTTTAAATAATGGTAAGTGGACACATTTGACATTTATGACAATCTACACAATAATGCATGCACCATCTAGCCAGTATTCAACCTTAATAAACTAGACAATTCCTCAGACAATAGCAAGACTTCCAGACAACCCATCCCCTCTCTTGCTGTGCAGTTGGTGATTGATAAAAGGAAGGGTGGTCTACCAGTGTCAACTAAGCAGAATGGTTAGAAGAAGGAAGTAGTCTTGAATTATTCAAATCACTTATTTGTAGTGTGTCAGGTGTAAGCCACTGGATAACTGGCAGATGGTCAGAGCCAATGATCTGCCACCTTAATGGCAAAACAGGACATGACCCTTTAAATGTAGAAGTTGCATCCAGAATAATGAGAGTCCTATTAGCCCAGTTCTATAGAGTTATTTTTCTCTCTTGTCTTCTCTAGTGAGTTGCCAAGTTTGCCCCTCATCTGTTGCAGATTCTAGTCTTCTGATATTCACAGCTTGCTGCGCTTAAATAGCTTTACATGTGTGTGTGTGTGTGTGTGTGTGTGGGGGGGGGGCAGTGTGGAATTTACTAAACCTCTAAAGTTACTGAGCTGTGCAACCCTGTATTTACTATAAACTATTTCCAATCACAGCCATTCTCTTCTCATCTCATCAGCTTGAGAGACCTAGTAAATTCCCCCCACAGAGAGATACACATACCCCAAGAGACAAGTGGATATGGATACACACAAGGGCACAAAAAAGCAAATATACACACCAAGATACACATAAATATAGAGACTAATTGAGATATTCATATCAGAGATTAACAGGACAGACTCACGTAGACACACAGACATAAAGTGACAGAGACTGGCTGCAGTCACTCAGTAACTCTTTGTTTTATAATCTTCCCACTGTCTACTATCAGGCCATAAATACCTGCCTCACCTACCCGTGCCAGCTTTATAGCCCTGTATATGGGGTGAAAGGCCACAAACTGTCAGGGGCAAAATCACTTTTCTGTTTGTTTAAAATTGAACAGGTTGATGGTAAAAGATTCAGAAGTAATTAAGCAAAAATATTATTTTATAGGAAGGGAAGTAGATGAGAGTAGCCTTCTAGTGGTAGAGAAAAATACAAGATGGTTAAAGACTTTGATTAGGTCTGAACTTTGTAGACAGATAAAATTGGCTTACTGACTGACACTACTTTCACTTAGTGTTAGAAAAATAGAAACAATGAGTGAGGTGCTTGTGATAATCATTATAATGAATTGTGGGTTTACTAAGCAGAACATTTCCACAGTGTTGTAAGAGTAATATATATATGTATATATATATATATATTATAGCAGATAGATCAGACAAATCGCGGTCCACTGGAGAAGGAACTGGCAACCCACTCCAGTATCTTTGCCAAGAAAATCTTATGGAATAGCATATCCAGAAACAAGATGTGCCTGGAGTACTGCAGGGTCACGAAGAGTTGCACACAACTTAATGACTGAACAACAAATATATATATATATATATATATATATATATATATATATATATATGTATACATACATATATATACATACAAAGCTTTGAAACCTACCCACAGACAGTATTTTTTTTTAAGATTACCCAGGGCCTGCTCAGTGAGTTACCCATCTTCGTGCCAAAGCCATGACTTGAGGGTGTAGAGGCCCATTAGGTGTCTTCCCCAAGGCCATGACCAGAAGGTACAAATGGACAAGCATGGGTCGTAGGAGCCCCAAGAAATCTGTGGGGGATAAAGTTTAAAGAGACAAAAAAAATCAGTGGCCCTTAGTTGTGCAATTCAACTGTACTCCTAAATCATTTTTTGTTTAAATTCTTAATGTCCCTGGGCCCCACCCAACCAAATCAATATATATATATATATATATATATATATATATATATATATATATATATATTTGTTGTTCAGTCATTAAGTTGTGTGCAACTCTTCGTGACCCTGCAGTACTCCAGATCCATATATATATATTGTTGTTGCTCAGTCACTGCCCCCCAGAGCTCCATCAAATTCATGTTCATTGCTTCAGTGACCTCATCTATCCATCTCTGCCTCTGTCGTCCCCTTCTTCTTGTGCCTTCAATCTTTCTCATCATCAGAGTCTTTTTCTAGGGAATCCTGCAGTCTCATAATATGGCCCTTGATTTCCTGAAGTATTGATTTATTGGATCTCCTTGCAGTCCAAGGGACTCTAAGCAGTCTTCTCCAACACCACAATTCAAAGGCGTCAATTCTACGGTGCTCAGATTTCTTTATGGTCCAGCTTTCACATCCGTATGTTGGACTGGGAATACCATAGTTCTAACTATGCAGACCTTTGTTGATGTCTTTACTTTTTACTAGCTTGTCCAGACTTGCCATAGCTTTCCTCCCCAGAAGCAAATATCTTTTATTTTCATGATCACAGTCACCATCTGCAGGGATCCAAGGAAAATAAAATCAGTCACTGCCTCCACTTCTTTCCCATCTATTTGCCAGGAAGTGAGATTGCCGTTTGCCATGATCTTCATCTTTTTAATGTTGAGCAGCTGGCCAACTTTTGTACTCTCTTCTTTTACCCTCACCAATAGATCCTTTAGTTCCTCCTCACTTTCAGCCGTCAGAGTAGTATCATTTGCGTATCTGAGGTTGTTGATATTCCTTCCAGCAATATTGATTCCAACTTTGGATTCATCCAGTCCAGCCTTACGCATGATGTACTCTGCGCATAAGTTGAATAAATAAGGTGACAATATATAACCTTGTCACACACCTTTTCCTATTTTGAACCATTCTGTTGTCCCATGTTTGGTTCTAACCGTGGCTTCTTGGTTGACATACAGATTCTTTAGGGGGTGGATGAGATGATCTGGTACTCCCATCTCTTTAAGAATACACAGTTTGTTGTGATCCACACAGTCAAAGGCTTTAGAGTAGTCTATGAAGCAGAAGTAAATGTTTTTTTTGGAACTCTCTTGCTTTCTCTATTATCCAGCAGATATAATTTGATCTCTTGTGCCTCTTCCTCTGCGAAACCCGGTTTGCACATCTTGTTCCTGGTCCATATATTGTTGGAGTTGAGCTTGTAGTATCTTAATCATTACCTTGCTGGCATGTAAAATGAGTGCACTGCATTCTTTTGGGGATTGGGATGTAGACTGACCTTTTCCAGTCTATTGGCCATTATTGAGTTTTCCAAATGTGTTGGCATAAGGCAAGTAACACTTTCACAGCATCATCCTGTAGAGTTTTGAATATTTCATTATCAGCAAAACATCCTGGGGCCCATCTCAATTCACTCTCCATAATGTTGCAAACTTCGGTCCAAAGTTCTGCAGGCATTCTATCTTCCATGTCTAGTTCCTTAAATCTATTCTTTACTTACACTGCATATTCACAAGGGATATTATTTATTTTGTATCTATTTGGTCTGATGGTTTTCCCTCTTTTCTTCAGTTTAATTTACAACTTTGCAATAAGAAGCTCATAGTCTGAGCTGCAGTCAGCTACAGGTCTTGTTTTTGCGGACTGTATAGAGCTCCTCCATCTTTGGCTGCAAAGTATATAGTCAATTTGATTTCTATGTTGGTCATGTCCATGTGTAGAGTCGTCTCGGAGGCTGTTTGTAGATGGAAGATTGCTATGACCATAGAATTATCTTGACAAAATTCTACTAATCTCTGACCTGCTTCATTTTGTACTCCAAGGCCAAACTTGCCAGTTATTCCAGGTGTCCTTTGGTTCCCTACTTTCTCACTCCAATCTCCTATGTTGATAGTAACATCTTTTCTTGGTGATATATATATGACGTGTTGAATGTCTTTGCAGAACTGAACAATTTCAGCCTCTTCAGTATCCGTGGTTGGAGCATAGACTTGGATCACTGTGATATTAAATATCTTGCCTTGAATTCAAATTTAAATCATTCTGTCATTTATTGGATTGTAACCCGAGCACTGCTTTGGCCACTCTTTGATTGACTAGGATGGCAACTCCGTTCCTTATGGGGGATTCTTGACCACAGTAGAAGATCTGGTGGTTGTCTGATGTGAAATGTCCCATTTTAGTCCATTTAAGTTCACCAATTCCTTTGGCGCTCATTGCCAAAGTCTTGCGGGCCTCGTGCTTGCGGGCCTTGCGCCTTCGTCGCCCATTGCAGTAAAGTAGTGCGGCGCTGATTGCGCATGCGCAAGCCCATAACTTTTAACATAGCGTGTCCGACAATTCGTAATTACCACAACTATATATGTGATATATATATATATATATATATATATATATTATGAGTCAAAGATTTCATGGCAAATCTGTTGCGTGATTAAATTAATTTTATTTTTTGTGGCGCCTATTCATATAATCTGGGGGTGATTTGTCCCCTCCCATCGCCCCCAGTTTCTATGCCCATGGGCACAAGGCTTAAGACGACACTTTTAGTCCATCCCCCTCCCCTCTGGAGAAGGACTCTTCAACAGATGTTTTTTGGCCAAGGCCTTCAGACTCTTCAACCCAAAATACTGTGCCACTAACCCGCATGCCCTTTGTTCCTCAGGGATACTTCTCTCACAGGCCTTCCTTCAGCATAAGTGCCTTAAGGGTGCACGGATAACGTGCGCCCCCACCCCAAAAGTTGGGGGCAGGACAAAAAATGTAATGGAACATTGTATTCTTTGGATTCAACCTTTAATAAGACTAAATAAGTTTATTATTTAGCTTGTTTTTTCTTGTTATTAAATATATTGAATATTTTCATTTAAAAAAGGAAAAACTAACTACATAGTACTAGCCTCTACAGTAAACCATTATACATCCAAAATAGATTTTGCTGTGAATGTGCATTTTAATGTACCAGTTTGTGATTCAGGGTACTTTATAATGACAACATTGGGGGGAATTGTTTTGGCCACCACAAGAACATAATGTGATTCTAATTAGCATATCAAAGCAGCTAACTACTGTTCAGGAACTGCTAATAATAATAATGAATTTCTTTAGAAAAAATTACTAATACAATGCATAGCTAGTTTTTTCACGCTTTTTAAGATTAAGTTATAAAAACTTATGGCTATTCTGAGGAATTATGAAACCAAACAGTTTAGGGTAATAGAATGGACAGATTTTTGGTTCTTATGGCAATACCATTCAATCAGCCAAATCAAAATTACTTGAACTCATAAAGCAGCTTGTAAAAGTTATAAATATTCAATTGGCTACAAAATCAATATTCTATTAGACTAGCTCGCAAATTAAGTCTGATAAAATGTATCATGTTTCTTTAAAAAATGTTACGAGTTCTGAATAGGACTCGAAAGGGATTTTTAAAACACTTGTTAGAGCTGCAGCAGCAATTTAAAACATAATAATGTGCTTTAAAAGCATCAGAAGCCATAGAAATACATTATAATGAATTGCTCAAACCCACAAGTATGCAAGTAAATGTTTTTTTGGTTGTGTTGTGAGAAATGGATCCTGGGACTTAAGAGGATAATACATATTATAGAATCCACATGGACTAGAGCAGATGCTTTAATATTTTTGTATTGATTTCTGCATTGCTGGATTGTGAGTCCGATCACTAAATTTACTTCTCAACATTAATTAATTTGTAGTCTCATTTACTATGGGCTGTGTCTAAGAAGTATTGCGTGTGTTTAAGAAGTAAATTATGGGCTTGCTTAAATATTTTCAGATTGTATGATCACGCCCAGAAATCCTACTTACGAGTGCATGATTTTCATTTGGAGGCTGTGAGAGTACAGTTGCAAGTTAGAAACAATTGAATGCGATTAAATGTTTAGAAAAAATATACCTGCAGCTAACATTTTGGGTTACAGGCAATTACGGTCTTTAAATTGAATGGGGCTCTATGTTTCTACTATAGAATACATTATATAATTTATATTATAATATAACGTCTCAAATAAATGGTCCTTACTTCTCTTGATCCAGTAACACTACTATAATACACCTTGATAGGCATGTTCCTCTATCTTAAAGGAAGGCTCTGAGTCACAGGAAGGAAGCTGATTGGCGGTGTTGATGATTATTTCAGATCAGAAGGTTAAAATGGATTCAAAGAAGCTCATGGGCTGATGACTAACAGGTTCCCTTTGTGACACCTAGAATGTTCTATCTTCAGAGATCTGGATTATACAATGGAGCTGAACTGAGCAACAGCAAACGGATAATACATACAGTATCTCACAAAAGTGAATACACCCCTCACATTTTTGTACATATTTTATTATGGTGGCCACACAAAATATTGACACTTTGGGCCCAATTTGTACTCACTTTTGTTACCAACGGTCTAGACATTAATGGCTGTGTGTTGAGATATTTTGAAGAGACAGCAAATTTACACTGTTATACAGGCGGTATACTTACTACTTTACATTGTAGCAGAGTGTCATTTCTTCAGTGTTGTCAAAGAAAAGATATAAAATATTTTCAAAAATGTGAGGGGTGTACTCACTTTTGTGAGATACTGTATATATATATATATATATATATATATATATATATATATATATATATATATATATACACACACCCAAAAGCTATCCTACAGTTCTTCAAAATAGCCTGCTGGGTGCATGATGTCATGATAGATTTGTTGATCACCTTTCAGTGAATGAATATACTTATTCAGATATGTGGTAACAGAAACATTGAATGTGAGAAGTACAGTAATAAAATACTACTTGTGGTTATCTATATTTCTTTCATCTTTTGAAGTGAAAAAAATGATATAACTTCTCAAAAGAAAAAATATTTTCCCATCTTCACCTTTGAGTATGAGAAACCACACTGTTATTCATCACAACCGAGAAGCTTCATTTGTTTACCAGTACTAATAATCCACATGCATTGTCAATAAACAGTAAAGGACAGACACAATCTCTTCTGATAAACCACTGAAACAAGGTGCTCAGAAGAAAACAACAATGGCATAGCACAGCACAAGTAAAATACATTATAATAAACAACATAAAACAGATAAGAATGATGGGTGCTAGTGGGCTTTACCAGAAAACACCTAGACATGCTTAACATATCCTCTTAGTCCAATGTTACACTCTACTCTTCGTTGGGCTTGAAAAGGCCTGAGAAAAACAATACTACTTGAAGATTGTAACTGATTATTTTTTTCCTTTGATCAGTATAGCAGTAGTCGCCAAGGAGCAAATAGTCAAAGCAGGCTTTTGCTCAAGAAAACACGCCATTACTATGTGTCCCAATGAGAGCATAATCTTTATTCAAAACTTTGGATATTTTATAATTTCAGAACAATAAAACAGGAAGTTGATTTGCTTAAGCAAACAGTATTGCCATTCTTCATCCAATCAGGGGCCTCACTGGTGGGTGCTTTGCTGATTTGCTCTGTGGGCTAGCCCTTACCCAATCAGGATAGTTTGTCCCGATCAGGGATTGGCCCTAAATTCAAATATAGGATTCTTGAGACAAACATTGGCTCTTAAATGCACAGGCTACACATTGGCTCTTACAGACACAGGCTGCACATTAGTACTTACACAGGCTGCACATTGGCACTTACACATGATGCACATTGGCTCTTACAGGCACAGGATGCACATTGGCTCTTACATGCAAGATGTCTGCAGCCACCATATAGGTCCTTGATTAGCCGGATACTCCATTCCCCCTCCCATTTACACAATTACCAAATGGCTCAATTAGCATGCTAGACATCTCATCCACAATCCTAGCTCAGCCATGGGTTTGATTCCTGCAGGCAGTGCTTAACTTTAACTGGGGAAATCTGATCCAGCCTGACAGCTGCAGGCTAATGGTTGCAAGGAAAATGTGTGGGCTCCCTGGGGTCATAGCATAGTGATCACATTGTATGTTCTTTCCCATGGTGAATGTAGTCTTTTCTTTTGAATTTGTTAGGACGGTGTAAGAACAGCTAAAAGTTGGCTTGGATGCTGGCTGGTGTGTACGGTCCTCGTTGCAATTTGCGGCAGCAGATTATGAAATCCAAGATATGCCAAATAAAGTATACCAGTAATACCTCTGGGTTCCAACTCCCCCGAAAAATCTGACCAGCTTCTTTATACAATTTATGAAGCTCTGCAGGACTCAATTTTCCAAAAGAGCCAGTATAAAGGAAACAATGAAATGTATGGGAGAAGACTATATGGAAAAGGTAAGTATAATTCCTACACAATTTGTCTCTCTATTATTGAAACTTTTGTAAGGAATCTATTCTGACACTGTAAAAATAGTCACTTACTAAGCATGTGTGAACATTCAGTTAGGCACCACTAGGTCCAAACTACAACTTCAAACAGACTGTATCACTCTATATATACAAACAACTTTATTCATACATAACAGTGTAATACTGGTAAGCTTTTTGTGTGTAGTATTTTGTTATTTAATTTTTCATTTTTTTTTTATTTACCAAAAGTAATAAAGCAGATTTATAAAAAGCAGTAAGACAGAAACAAGAGTCAATAGGCTTAGTCAAATATATAATTAAATTTACAATTATTTCAATCGGAGTGTTAAAGTTTAAACGTTTAAATAATATATATTTTTTATTTAATATATTTTCTTTGTATAAATAACAAGAAAACCAATAGAAAAAGAAAAGGGGACTAAGGAGGAAAGGGGAGGAGTGGGGAGAGAGGGAGTGAGGGAAAGAGAAGCTGGTAGTGTCAGGAGTGTAGAACCAGTCACACCTAGAAAGCTCTTGGAAAACTACTTCAGATGTATTTTAATGTGGATTATGTCGCTGAAAGAAAAATTGACAGTTGGAGAGATATGAAATTCATATCATATACTTTAACTGATATTAATTAATTAATGATATTACTTATAACTGATATTAAATAATTAATACAATTATTTGCATTTAATTTAGGACAGTTTAAAGCTAATGCATTGCATTTTGATTTTCAAACTATTTTAGGCTATGGAGTGCAAAATAGCTTGACTATGTTTACTGAATATAACATCATTGGTTATAAGTCCATACGTTATATTATCTGACCATTAGGGGCAAATAACTGTAACCGTTTGCCCCCTAGAGGATGGTGCCAAGTAAAGAAGAGTAAAGAGTTCTTGACAGGAGTGACAGAGTTAACTCCCGAAGAACTACTAATTGGTGCAGGTGCAGTTTCATTTTAAAGGCTGGAAAGCAGACATGGAAAGGGTGGCTGATTAGGCTCTGGCCTAAGTTGTGTACTGCTGCTGCTAGCAGCCAGAGCAAGCCACAAGAGAGGAGCTTGCTTACTGATCCTGTGTGGATCTGCATACTGGACTTTAAAAGCAAAACCTGAATGAGAAAATCTTGTTTTACTGCGGTTGCCAGTTTTGGATGACAGAAAGAAGTGTGTGCTGTTGTGAAGTCGCTGGACTAACAGAGCGGTCGGAAAGAGTAACTCCACAGCCAGGAGGTGAAGCTACAAAGGCACCAAGTAAGTGAATGACAGACTGAGGAGGATTCCCAGGCAAGTAGCCTAAAAAGAGACAAGGTCTATGCCAGTGAGGAGTCTGGGAGTTGCAGCTAACAGAGAACGCTGTCAGCTGGTTGGACTGCTATAAGAGAAGCTTGTGTGACAGTTTGCTCACACAGATAACAAAGTAAAGCTGCTGTTGGAGATAAGCCAGCCCTGCAGGCTCGTTGTTGAAATCCTGGTGTCAAGTACCTGTTGGATACAAGTCTTGAGAGAGCTGTGCTACAGACTGAAGCATATGGGAGAGACTGGTGAGCCCTATGCTTCATCCACTGTTCCTTATTTAAAGATGTGGAAAAGACTTCTGATCAAATAAGAGACTGTTTGCATCCTGGCCACAAGGTGGCACTATAAGAGACTATTTGTATCCTGGCCACAAGGTGGCACTATAAGAGACTGTGTGTTTTCTTTATGAATTATAACTTCTCCGGAGCAGAGAAGCTGCCCGGGGGTAGTCAGGGTGTTCCTGCACATTTAGTAAGAAACGTATATGTAGATTTTTATTTTCATTTTTCTACTTCTAATCCTTGTTTATGAGCCCTATTAATAAACAAGTCTTCGGCATCCTAAATCTGTATTGCGGAACCTTTTGCCAGAAAGAATTCCTGTAGCAAACGGCCATCCTTGTCATATAACATACTAGGGCCATCAACCTCACACTTACTTTATATCAGATACCTTCCCTCTTCAACTACATAAACACCTTTCTAGATTTGCACACCTTCCTACCTAAGCAACATTTCAATTCCTCCTGACACTTACTATTCTTTGTCTTTTCTTCCCTGGGATTCTGCCTCTTCCACACCCTTTAGATTGTAAGTAGCGAGTTTCCCAAATTGTAGGGTGCTTTGGATAAGAGCAAAGGTTTGAACTCAAGACAGGGCCCTCCATTTACGGCAGATGTTTAATATTGTATTTTTCATTGTTCTTATCACCTTTACAGAGCTAAAAAATATTTTGGCGCATTACAAATAAAAGTTTATTATTAATAATAACAATAATAATGTTTCTAAATGTTTATTGTTGTAATAGACTGTCATATTTATTATAATTTGTACTCTAAACACAGAATAAAGTTTATGAAGCAAATACATACATATTTTATATATATTAAACTACATTATATTATTTCAAGAAATAATACTCAAAAAAGAACAATTATGATTACTCTCGGCTTACATAAGAAAGGCTTTGGGCATAAGAAACTAACATCTTTACAAACATTTTGGGTAAAAGAACAGACTTTAAAAAATCACTGTTATAATGTTGCAGTTCAATCTAAAAACAAAATAAATGATATGCTCAATCCATAAACTGGACCATATTTACATTTTTGGTGCACCTAGCCAGTAAACTTAATGATATCCTTTTGCGTACGCCATTTGCTGGCTCTTCCAAATTTTGCCTGTATTTGTGCACATATATCTCACTGTTGACGTTAGGCTGTTCAATCACATCCCCCGAATGTGATACCCTTTTCGGCCAAACACTTTCAAGATTATTAAGTTTTACCCCATATGACTTAAAAGACCTCCATAATAAAACATTCTATATGATATTTTGAATAACACAACATACAGGCTAAATGTTTTTAGAAATTAAGAAAAATACAGCTTTGACATTTTTCTCTTTTATATGAAAAACATTATTTTCTGTAGGCTTCCATTTTCTTTACTGAGACTGTGTTTCCTGCAGCTAGTGTCAGAGTGTGTCCTTGTAAACTAATGAGCATTTATTGAGAGCACAGGCAGTTGTATATGCCAAATTCCCCAGTGTGTTGATAAAAACTACATGTGCATTTAAAGTTTCAACCTACCTTCGTAAGAAGATCACTAAAACTATCGTTTTTTTAAATTAAATTTCCGATTTCATAAAGTTACACAGGCAAAAAGTGCTCAGTAACTTTTACTTATCAGTTCTATTCACCTATCTCAGCATGACTGAGAATGTGTGCTACTTGCAATGCCTAAGACTAACGCCGGCTTCCCCATTGCTTTTCACACCTCAGTAATATTACAAGTTGCTTTTGCTGAAAAAGCTATTAAATTCCAAAATTATTATTACTCCCAACCCATAATATAGTATTTTGCCTAAAAATGCTATGAGTAGAACAATTAACCCATAACTACCGGGGGGGGGGGGGGGGCTTAAAAGACCCCAGTGGTACCTAAATTAATCCTTAACTACCATAGGATCTATATACCCCCATGGTAACCATAAATTAACCAAGAGCCATGGGGACCCCCATAGCACTCTAAGTAAAAAGCACTACATTACACTATATAATAATAAAATAAACATTGCAACCCCCACGATAAAATACAGATAATAAAAAAAACATAAAACTAAGACCTACATTTACCAAAAATAAAAAAGATTAACATAAAATAAAAAAGAATTACAAAGAGAATAAAAAATACACCTAAAATAACAAAACAGCATATGAAAATAAAACAAATTTACCCTGTAAAATAAAAGGAAACTATTCTGACCTGGATCAGATGGGCTATCTGTGTTTGAAGAAGGTCTTGTCCTCTCATTTTGTGATTGAAGCCAGGGTCCTCATCTTCTGGGCCAGGTAAGGGCCTTCCAAAAAAAAAATTGCCTCTCTGTAAAAAAAAACTTGAGAAAATTGGATTTTTTTGCACATTCTGATTGGCTGAAATAGATGCCAATCATATTTCAGCCAATCAGAATGGCATTTGAGTTGTCACCCTGTTCAATATTACTTTTAAATCTAATTTGACTAATCAGATTGATCAATAGATATGTGGTTAATACTTAGATGCAGCGAAGGTACTTAATGGACTATGGCAGGGGTTAATAGTTGGATGCCACAGCGGCCCTTCAAGGTGTTAACTCTTTATGGTGGGGTTAACATTTAGGAGATGGAGAGTAAACGGGGAAGGGTTTACATTCACTGCAGGAAGGATGGATATATAGGCTTTGCTTCGTCAACCAAGATTCAAGCTGGGTGTCCTCATCTACGGGGTCTCTGGAGGCCAATGCGGGACAGGCAGACTCGACCACAGTGGTTGCACAGGAAGGTATGTTCTGGGTTGGGTGCCGTAGTGACAATTTTTTTTCTATGTTTCCATTTGTCCTCAATACCAGCCCTGCATGTGGTCTCGAAAGACGAGACAGCCTGGTGAATGGTACTTCTCCATGCCTTTCGGTCTGAAGCTACAGCGGACCATCGACAATGGTCAATTTGACAGGAATCAAGGGACTGTTTCAGTCCTTGTACCTCTTCTTTGGCCCTCCTCTGTCACGATTGCCAGTGGTGAGCTCATCATATAGCACAATCTTTGGAAGCCGAACATCCTCCATCCTAGAGATATGTCCTGCCCAGCGAAACTGCGTCTTCAACAGTATGGCCTCAATGCCAGTGACTCCTGCCTGTTCTTGGACTTCAGTGTTGGGGATGTGGTCATTCCAGTGAATGTTGAGGATGGTGCGGAGGCAGCGTTGATGAAAGTGCTCAAGAAGTCGTAGGTGTTGGCGGTAGGTAACCCACGACTCGGAACCGTACAGTAGGATGGTCAGTACAACAGCTCCGTACACGTTGACATTTGTGCACTTGTTCAGATGCTTGTTGTTCCAAACCCTTTTATATAACTTGCCAAATGCACCATTTGCCTTTGCCAACCTGTTGTCAATTTCCTTGTCAACCTTTGCGTCTGAGGAGATGATGCAACCAAGGTAGGTAAACTGTTGGACTGTTTTCAGCTTAGACTTGCCAATATTGATGCGAGGAGGACAGTAATCTTCCTGAGGTGCGGGCTGGTGGAGAACTTCAATCTTCTTCAAACTGACTTCTAGACCGAAGAGTTCGGCAGCCTCAGCGAAGCAAGATGTCATTTGCTGCTGAGCTGTCGCCGTATGGGAAACAAGGGCAGCATCGTTGGCGAAGAGTAGCTCTCAGGCCTTTAGTCGCCTCGGGTTGAACAGACTGCCGTCTGTGCGGAATCGGATGTACAGTCCATCCTCAACATAAAGGTCTGTTGTGGCCCATTGCAGCATCATACTGAAGAATAGCGTGAATAGGGTGGGTGCATGGACACAGCCCTGCTTCACGACGCTTCTTATTGTGAATGACTCCAATAGGTCATTGTTGTGCTTAATTTGGCCACGCTGGCCTTAGTGAAGCTGGATGATCATGTTGAGGAACTTAGGAGGACATTCTATACATTCCATGATTTGTCACAGACCCTTGCTGCTCAAAGTGTCGAACTCTTTGGTAAGGTCGACAAACGTCACATAAAGTCCCTTGTTCTGTTCTCTGTATTTCTCTTGGAGCTGCCTGAGAAAAAAACCATGTCAGTGGTGCTCCTGTTGGCCTTAAAGCCACACTGACTCTTGGGAAAGGAGTTCTTCTGTGATAGTGGGCACCAGTTTGTTGATGATTACTCTTGTGAGGATTTTCCCTGCTACAGAGAGCAGAGTTATCACACGGTAATTGGAGCAGTCTGACTTTTCTCCCTTCTTCTTGTACAGGGTGATGATGATTGCGTCACAAAGGTCCTGTGGCAGTTAGCGTGGCGCCAGCAGCAAACGAAGAGCTTATGGAGTTTAGCGTGAAGTGCTGGCCCCCCATGTTTCCAGATCTCACCTGAGATCCTATCAACTCCTGCAGCCTTACCATTTTTTAGCTGCTCAATAGCTCTTACAGTCTCTTCGAGAGTAGGGATTCCATCCAGTTCTGTTTTCATTGGTTGTTGTGGAATGCAACAGAGACTGAAACTATGTGGTTGGCACAGAATAGAGTCTGAAAGTGGTCAGACCACCGGTTCAGAATCAATGCTTTGTCTGTAAGGAGTGTTTGACCGTCTGCACTGCGCAATCAGCTTTAAACCAGGTGTGAAGGGCCATACATGGCCTTCAGCTCCACCACTGGTTCTGAATTTCTCAAAGATTTTGTTGGAAGTTGCTCCACACAAGACGGAAGGCTACTTTTTTGTTAGGTCAAGATGGCTGAGCGAGATGCGCTTGATGAGCAGATCTCTTTTCCAACAGTAATTCAAGGATCTCCTGATTGTTTTCTTCAAACCAGTCTTTGTTTTTCTTTGCGGAGAAATCTAGGACCTCTTTAGAGGTCTGCAGGATGCTAGTTTTGAGATGTTCCCATAGAGCATCTGAGAAAGGATCCGTGAAGCATCTGCGATCTTCTAGTCTTGACTGGAGATTCGTCTGGAAGTCGGCCTTCACTTCAGCTGACTGGAGGTTACCGATCTGTAACTTCTTCTTTGGGGGCTCCTTTCCTCTTTGGTTTAGGATTGAAGTGGAGTCAAAGTTTGTAGTACCAGAATATAATCTATAAGATGCCAGTGCTTGGACTGAGGATGCATCCGGGGATGACTTTAGTCTGTCTTTCTGATGGAAAACTATATTGGTGATGGTGAGTTTCTGCTCAGTGCAAAACTCTAGCAGAAGGCGTCCGTTGTTATTGTAGTTTCCAACACCGTGATTCCCAGGTACCCATTTTCAAGCTTCTAAAGCATTGCCTACTCTGGCATTGAAGTCGCCGAGGATGATGACCTTGTCGTCTGCAGGGACATTTTGTACGAGTGTCACGGACCCCTTTTTCTCAGCCTGGGTGTTGGCCCATTGAGCTCATTAATGGACAGACAGTTTGGCTCCAGCCACTGGATTATATGCTTGAGCACCTCCATTGTAGTTATAATCAGCTCTGGTCCATTGTTGTCAGATTAAGTTAATCCCATCTGCCAAGTACTCTGTCTAGGGTCTGGACCACTCAGACATGGAGACAGCAGGATTTGTATTGAAGGCTAATCCTGTTGCTCTCAGGAAGCTACTGTTGGACCCCATGTGGAGTTTATCTCTTGTGGTTGTCTGTCACACCCTCTCATTGGTGTGCTTTGTACACCCCCTCTGTATCTATCCCCTATAAATACTGCTGTCATTATCAAAAGGCATATAGAAATTGTATGTTCTCTTATTTTGTTCCTGGTGGCATTGGGCTTGTATAGCCCCTACTCATGGATCATCACAATTGGTCGGCAGTGGTGGAATCTCGATGCAAGAACCAGCAGCAAGGATGGGATATGGTGATCTAAATAGTTTGGAAGTCCAGTACTTTCGGTGGCTTGGCGGGGATGCAGAAACTGATCAGCGATTTTTCCAAACCTTCAAATCCAGGTCCAAGTCAGAGGAAGGCCAGCCCTAGATAGAGGGGGTCATGGACCACATGGAGGCCTGCAGAGTGGAGGTGATCAGGGAGAAAATGAGCCTGATCACCAGTATGCTGGAGCGGCAAAGGCAATGGATTGTCACAGACGAGGAGGTGGGCCCAGGTGGGACCTGGCTCAAGCATGAGGAGTTACCTCATGCTTCCCCTGCTGAGCTAGCACAGGATACACTGCCAGAGAAAATGGACTGTTGGCTACATCCCTATCAGGTGGAGGAAGGAAACCAGAAGGTACCTGGATATCTGACCGCTACAGAACAGGCGAGATCAGATGGACTTTTGGGAACTCGCCAGGATAGGGAGGCCGGGAGAACAGTCCAGACCCTGGTAAATGCAAAACCAGGGAGCAGTGTTAAGTAGAACCATCCACCGGGAGATGGGCAACAGCTAGAGAAGTTCCAGCCACTCAACAGGGGCAAGGAGCTGGAGACTGAATAGTTGACAGTGGAGGATACTCACCCTAAGTAGTTACTGACCCCAGCAAAGTCTGCTACCCCAGGTGAGTCTCAGTAAGGAAAGGGTCTCCATCCAGAGACCCTAATGCTGAGTCCTGCTCTGTTTTTCGCCAACCCTGCCTTAACAACTGACTCTAAGGAGATTGAGCTGCTCCCTAGTTGGGATAAACCAGAGCCACCTTTTGCCTGTGGCCAAGGGAGTAGCAGGATGCCCCTGGAGGATATCCTACTTTCTGAGACCAGTGCTGTGTCCCCAAGATTTATGCCTGCAATTTGGGGTGGGCTATTGAAGGAAGAGGATCTGGGTTCTACCTGGGACCCTGAGTATTGGGATCCCAGATGTTGTGTAGGAAAAGGGGGGAGGATGGCTGAGAAGTGGCTGCTAGCCCAGATACCTCCTGGAAGGACTGTAGAAATGGACTATGTGCCCAAGACCCTACAGAAATTAGGTTTAGAGACTGTCTACACTTTCCTAAAGGATGGACAACAACCACCAGACTGGGCAAACCTCCTACCCCCTCCAGGCGGAGGACATGCAAGGGGACTTTTGCAGTGGCCACTTGGGTCACAATTTTTTCTATTTTGCATGGTGACTTGGACTTGGGCTATGAGCTGTAGTTCAAGCCTATCATCTGTCAGGATCATAGCCTCAGAACTACTGTCTGGAAGGGGGAAGTAATGTCACAGACCTTTTTCTCAGCCTGGGTGTTGGTCCATTGAGCTCATTAATGGACAGACAGTTTGGCTTCAGCCACTGGATTATGTGCTTGAGCACCTCCATTGTAGCTATAATCCGATCTTGCCCATTGTTGGCGGATTATGTTAATACCATCTGCCATGTACTCAGTCTAGGGTCTGGACTACTCAGACATAGAGACGGCAGGATGTGTATTGAAGGCTAATCATGTTGCTCTCAGGAAGCTACTGTTGGACCCCATGTGGAGTTTATCTCTTGTGTTTGTCTGCCACACACTCTCACTGTTGTGCTGTGTACACCCCCTCTGTATCTATCTCCTATAAATACTGCTGTCATTTTCAAAAATAAATCAGTTCACTCTGAGACATAGAGAAATTGTATGCTCTCTTATTTTGTTCCTGGTGGCTGTGATTCTGAACCTATTTCCACCCTCTAAGTAACCTGTCCTGTTCACTACCACAAGAAGGTTACTGGGACTCCTGGAAGTGCTGATCACTGATGGAGAGACTCTGACTGATACAGAAACCAGATATCAGGGTGCTGGTGCAGAGATTTCAAAGAACCCAACGGTCCTTGTGGGTAGATAACCTGTAGTCTATAGCAGGTGGCTCTGGGCTTGTATAGCCCCTACTCACGGATCGTCACAATGAGATTGAGCAGGTCGGTGTAAAACTTGTCCTTTACTGCAGGATCCGCTTGAAGAGTTGGAGCATAGAACCTGAAAATTGTAGCATGTTATTTGTTTTGAAGTGGGAGACGCATAAAAATGATGCGATCAGAGTGACCCTTTGGCAGGTTATCAAGTTTGGAGCCGATATGGTTCCTGACCATGAAGCCCACATCAGATAGACGTTTCTCATTTTCTGGCTTTCCTGACCAGTAGAGGGTATAGCCTGTCCCATGTTCCTGAAGAGTTCCTTCCTTTGGAAGGCAGACTTCACTGAAGGCAGCAATGTCAATAGCCATTCTTGATAGATTGCAGGCTTTTAGAGCAGTGCATTGTTCTGGGTAACCGCTGTCTGTTTCATCAAGCATAGTTCTGATGTTCCAACATGAAAGTTTCAGTCCAAGTACATCTTGTGAGGCAGGTGTGAACCTTTTTTTTTTTACTGAGTTTCAACCACATTTGGAGATGCCCGTTGACTGTGGCTAGTAAACTGGGTGAAGTGGAGACAAGCTTTTTTTAGGCCACCTTTGTTAGGCCCCTCTCCATGTGGAGCAAGCAATGCTGTCCCTAGAGAAGGCTCCTTGGTCCTTCAGGGTACTGCCGAACAATGCCGGCATCTCCTGGGTCAGCATCAGGCGACCCATACATGCTAAACGCCTGCATGCAGGATTGAGACTGCGGGTTCCAGTGACATCTTCCACCTGCCTTTTCGCCCCTTTCACATCGCTACGGGGCTTGAAAAAGTTGATTGTTCTAGATGTAGACGTGCCCCCTTGGGCCTGCGCAATGGAGTTTTTAGGTGAGATGCAGTGTGGGCAGTAATGATCCCACCCTTTACACTCAGGGTTCATCTGTCATGGCCTAGCAAACTTGGACGATGACAGTAAGTTCCTCGAGTCATAGAGTGTCCTTCTCCTAGATGGATGGCCTAAAAGGGCTAACGAGCTGCATCTGCCCGGGTTTTAAATCAGAGTTTCCTTCTCCTTGGCTGGCTGCCAGCCAAGGCTAACGAGCCCAGCCTACCCATCCGGTTATACCGCCAGACATTTGGTCGTGCCATAACTTTTGCAAGCTCTGTGAAAACGGGTGGCACCAATGAGAAGGTGTTACTACGGACAAAGTGATGTAGGAGAGGCCATATATAGTTACATAGTTACATAATATTTGAGGTTGAATAAAGACTGTTAGTCCATCAAGTTCAACCTTTTAGATCTCTTCTGATCCTTTTAATATGTGGACTATTTGTTAATAATTGTTAATTAATCCAGAGGAAGGTAAACAGAAAAAAAAAAGCATTAAAACTTTGCCAATTGGGGATCAAATTCCTCCCTGGACCAATATTCCTTCGCTTGTTATCTAGGATAACCTTGCATGCCCTCTTTTTTCAAAAATATATCTAACCCCTTTTTAAAGTTATGTATCAAATTCGCTGTCACCACCTCCTTTGGTAGAGAATTCCACAGTTTAATTACCCTAACTATGAAGAACCCTTTTCTTTCTTTAAGCTGAAAACTTTTTTCCTCTAACCTCTCGTCAGTTAAAAATCTCTTGTTACAAAAAGTTCACTTGACAAAGCCTTATATTGATCCTGGATGAATTTAAATAAGGTATCATATCCCCTTGTAGATGCCTTTTTTCTAGGGAAAATAAGTTTAATTTGGTTAGTCTTTCTTCATAACTTAGCCCCTCCATTTCCCTAATTTGTTCTGTTGCCCTTCTCTGTAGTTTTTCCAGCTCTAAAATGTCATTTTTATGAAGTGGTGCCCAAAATTGTACTCCATATCCCAAATGAGGGCGTACTAGGGATTTTTACAGTGACAGAATTATATTTGCTTCCCTTGCTTCTATACCCTACTTAATACATGTTAATATTTGACTTGCCTTTGCAGCTGCTGCTTGCCATTGAGCACTGTTACCTAGGTGGTTATCCACAAGTACTCCCAAATCCCTTTTAATATCAGATACCCCTAGATTTGCTCCATTAAGATTATACATTGCATGGCTTTTTTTCCTTCCCAAATGCATAACCTTACATTTATTTGTATTACATCTCATCTGCCATTTAGCTGCCCACTTCTCTAGTTTATGCAAATCCCTTTGTAGGGAAAGTACATCATTATCTGATATATTACCTTGCACAACTTAGTGTCATCACAATGATCTCCTGATTGGCAAGGCAGCCAGTGGTCATGTGGCAATCACTACATCGGAAAAGGAGAAGTGATGTATTGCGCATACACTTTCCCTGAATGAGGGGGTCATGTGGCCCAAGTCACGCTCCAGTCATGTATATTTAAAAAATATATTTAATAAAAATGTTTTGCTTCATGTCCCCAGTGTATCTCAATTTCCCACCAAAATAAATACAGAATCCAGACACTGTCCATCAATTATGTTGCAACATATCCTATACTTTTATTCTCCTTCCAGCCAGTTGAAGTCCATTTTTAAAGTAGGTAAACAATCTCATACATTGCTAATGATATTTTTGCAGTAAACCTCTTCAAGAAGTATTAGGTGGCTTGTTATAGGAGCATTACATGCATATCAGATCTTGTTAAACAGTAAAGATACAGTTCAGATTGATATTGTTAGTAAGCAAAAGTAGAAAACCTGTGTCCTGGATCTGTTAAACTATAATATTAGAGGCAATGGCCCCTATTCAATTGCAACAGTTACAGAGCAATTCAATTAATCAAGTCTGCAGCTACCTGGCCTAAACAGTAAACTATGTACCCGTAAGTAGCATTTCAGAGCATGATAATGATCAATTAAGCAAGTCTGTAACTACCAATTTAGAAACAGCCAATAGTAAATGAGACCGTCATCATGACATCAGTAAAACATGGATGTTAAACCATAATATTTAGTATTAAGAAGTCCAATATGCGATTGAACTCACAATCCGGGAATGTACAAAATAATAACAATGACGATACTGTTCTAGCCCACGTGGGTGGCCTGATACATATTAACTCCTTGATTGATTGATATAACACGGAAATGAAACCTTAAAAAAATCATTTTGATTGCAGATTTGCGAGCTTGAGACTGTTGTGCGATTAATTCTAATGTCTATCATCGCTTTCCCCTTCTTTTAAAGTGCAGTATTGATTTCTATTTGCATTTACAGTGCTACTATCAGGTGTTTAACCCCCTTGAAAGTCCTATTAGGTACTATTTACGGGTATGAAACATTTGTGGGCTTGAGGAATTGTAGCAATTGAATAGCGATTTGCATTGTAACATTTACAGGCTTGAAAGATTAAGCCAAGGCTAAGCCAATTAGTTCACGGGCAACATTTTGGGCTCCAGTAACTAACAATTGCTCAACTGAATAGGGGCCAGTGTTAGCAGTCCCCAATAACTATTTTACTCAGTATGGATCATCATCAGAGATAGCCTATATCTGTGACTCTCACTTTGTGGTACACATCATGCATTACCTCTCCTAATCTGTTGTTCACTATCCTGCTGATGATAATCCTTATTTCTCAAGCTTGCTGTTTTCCTTCTGATCTTATTTATTGCAATACACTTTATCTCTCATACTGCACTAAAAATTTAAAAAGTAACCAAGCAACTCTTAATAAATAATCTAGAGCTCTTAGCGAGCTTATGTCCACATCAGACCTTCTGTTCCACTGTTTAGTGCCCACATGTTTTGCTCGTTCACCGTCTGGGGTTAGGGCTCGGATAAAGCCCTAAACCCAGAAGGGGAGGGGGTGAAACACTGCACCACAGGGGTTAACTTTCCTACTCCTGGGTAACCCTGGTTTTAGACTGCTCCTGGAGTATGAGTGGGCTGCTTATGGATTGATTGTTTGCAGTTTGTGTGATCTGGAGAAAGATACAGCCAGGGAGAAATCAGCCTGCAGCTCATGACTACATGGAGCAGAATAGAGACCTGGAAACCTGAAGAAATATACAGTCCAGTTATTTTAGAAACTATTGTACTGTTTGTTTTTGCTCCATCCAGGTTTAGAAGGTTAGTGAGTAAATCTGTTTATTGGTTAAAAGCATATATAAGTTTCCTGGGTTTCACATTTTTGGTAAAAAACAGGCAGTAATTACCAGAAAAATATGTGTTATATTAAGTTCATGGTACTTACAAAGTTATAGGCAGGAAAATAAATTCCAGCTTTGTACACTCACAGGGAGATTACAAAACCAAGTACACTGAGGGAAGGCAGCCATGTACAGAGCTTGACCTTTCAAAGGAAGTACTTGCTGCAGGATGGAATCACATGGTTGGGTGGGTCTGAGCTTTCAGCTGAATAAAAGCACAAGGATAAAGAGTAATAGAGACTACATATCCCAGGCGGCTTTGCAACACAGGGACCCCAGAGTATGATACAAATGTATCAGCTAACCTCTGCTTTCTCCTGTTTGGCCAAAACAAATTATGAATTTTATGCTATTCTTAGCAGGGACTTTCAGGGGTGTAAACTAACAAAAGCTGCAGTTTGCAAACGGAAGATTTTTAGTATACATCAGGGTGAGTTTGTAAATGTTTGTTTTGGTATTTTTTCATGCAAAATGTTTGTATACACTACTAATTCTCATCTGTCAGATGCATTCATAATCCAGGAAACTTAGATATGCATTTAATTAGTGTTTAAGTAGAAGCTAGGTCTAATAATTTCATTGATTTGTTTTGTTTCTTATTTTTGTACCACTGGATACATTTTTAATAAAACTTATATACAGCCTCTTGTAATGCCTTCCTCTATCAAAGTGCCTGAAACATGGTTACATACCTTCTGACCTTTGAGAAGATCACCACCAGGGAAGCCTATCCCCAAAGTAATAGGGCTAATATCATTGTCCCTAACTTATGTGGTGAAGCTCAGAAAGCATACTTTGACATAGATGCAGAACATCCAATGAAATAGGCTGATTTAAAATCAGAGATTTGAGTTACCAGAGGTGTTAAAGCACAGAGATTCCCCTCATGGATTTTTTTGGGACAGTAAGACCCTTCACTCACAGATGTTTGATCTACTGCGTCTAGCAAAAATATGGTTGTGTCCTGAAAATAATTGACTAGGGAGAATTATAGAAGTACTGATGATATATCACTAGTTAAGAAGTCTTCCTTCAGGTTTACAAGAATTGGCAGGAAAAAATAAACCCGAGACGCCAGATTGCTTTGAATGAATGAACTCTCTCGTTGCCTAAGTTTGGAGGCCTGCAGCACTCAAAGATGGTTTAATAGGATTCTAAAAATTGGAGCTAAGTATCTGCGTGACACGCGGTTTAGACGCCTCGCGATGATGTCATAAACACGCGCGAGCGATCCTACGTCTGACCCGATGCAGGAGCGCACGTGCGTGTTTATGACGTCATCGCAAGGCGTCTAAACCGCGTGGCACGCAGATACTTAGCTCCGATTTTTAGAATCCTATAAATAACATCGTACATAAAAATGATATGACTTAGGAGCCCATTCAGTCACTGAGAACTACTATAGCTATGCCCTAGAGCTCTAGGGAATTGGAGGATAACACTTACAGTCTAATCTGGATAGAAGGGAATTTCTTCACCAATAATAGATAACCAATTTCATATGAGTCCTAAAAATGTGATAATAGTGAAGTTTCCCTACTAGAATATCACTTTATTACAATATCACTTATATATATTTCCCTTTATTAGAACCTATTGTTAATGGTTCTATTATTATTAGCACTAGCACTTTTTTTGCATTTATAGCACTTTCTTACTCCAAGCACTTTATTAAACTGCACTTATAGTGATATATAACATCTTTAGAAATTCATTTGACACTGACACTTTACGTAAATCCCGGATTTATCATATCCATGCAATTAATGAATGAAATATCCTGCCTCTGCAAATTTTAATATTTTTTAACAATATCTATTTATTAAAAGTTAAGTTTTAATTTTTACTTTCTTTGACATTTATACTTGAGTAAATATAGGTGTGCACAAGAATAGGGGTCCCTGTTGTTTCTTTTGTTGTTTACGGTAGGAATACCAAAGAAAACCCTGACAGACCTACACCCTTTGTATCAAAGATAATGAAAGGCATGTGCAAACTCCTACAGATGAAATCTCTCAGTACTTCTGTCTACTACCCACAAATGGATTGTTTGGTGGAATGATTTAACAGTACCTTGAAGAACATGTTTAGAAAAGTTGAAGCACGAGATAGAAAAACTGGGACCTATTTTTATCTTACTTGCTTTTTGCTATCAGGAAAGTACCTCAAGCTTCTACTGTATTTTAACATTTTCAACTTCTCCATGGCCATCATCCAGGGATTCTTGACATACTAAGAGATTATTATGTAGTATGTAAGGAATATGAGAGAAAGAATTTTCCAAGTTGCCCTTCTGACACAAGACCATATGTAGAAAGACCAGAGACACCCACAAGCATATTATAATTGCAGTCCATAAGTAAGGAGGTTTCAGCCTGGAGAATAAGTGCTTGTGCTAGTACCTACAGCTAAAAGCGATTTGGCTAGATGGCAAGGCCCCTACGAGATTATTAAAGCTGCAGGAGAAGTGGATTATAAGTGAGGCAACCTATGAGGTGGAAACCAGAGTATATATAGCACATAAAACTGCTAAAACACTGGAGATAGCAAGCTGTAGATGTGGATATTATATGTTTGGATGAATAGTCAGAAGATATCAGCAAACGTTTGCTGTGTAGAATCTTTGGAGTCAGCACAAGTGAAAGTGCCTACATCTCAGGAACTGACACCTGAACAAAAGGCAGAAACCTATATTATGTTAGAACAAAACAAGGATGTTACTCCCTGACATGACTACTAAGACAGGGGTAAGAGTAAGAATTAAGCCCTATTGCATACCTGAGGCTAAAAAAGCAGAGATAACGGCAGAAATAAAAAAATGCCGGAACTGGGAACCATTGAAGAATGCCAAAGTGAGCGGTGCAGTCCTATTGTGATGGTCTCAAAGGCTGATGAAACTGTTAGACTCTGCAGTGACTTTCGAAACTGAATTCAGTATGAGAATTTGATGTTTATTCCATTCACAGAGTTTATAAACTGATAGATCAGTTTGGAAAGGCACGATTCTTTAAAACACTGGAATTAACAATGGGCTATTGGCAGATACCCTTGACACAATCGTCAAAAGAAAAAAAAGAATTTTCCACTCCAGATGGTCTGTATCATTACAAAGTCCAGCCATTTGGATTACATCGAGCTCTGGCAGCTTTCTAGAGACTACTGGACAAACTGTTACATTCCCATTGTGGGTATACACCACTGATTGGGCAACACATCTTTCAAAAGTGGAAGGAGTATTGGGAACTCTGCAATAGGCAGGACTTACTGTAAACCCTGTGATATGTGCATAGGACTGAGTGAAGCGAAATATCTGAACTATATTGAAGGAAGAGGGTTGGTCAATCCGCAGTTTAATAAAGTGGAGTCAATCCAAAGCTGGCCAGAACTTCTGAGGAACACCCAAGTGAGGGCCTTTCTGGGCATTGTGGACTATTACTGTAGGCTCATTCCCCATTCTTCAACAAGAGCCACCCCACCGATGGACCTCATGAAAGCCAGAGCTCCCAATATGGTAAAGTGGAGCAAAGAGGCTGAGGAAATGTTACATGGTTACATAGTTACATAGTAATTGAGGTTGAAAAAATAATTTTAGTCCATCAAGTTCAACCTTTTTAGATCTTCTCTGATCTACAATATGCAGATTAATTTGATCCAGAGGAAGGCAAACAGAAAAAGTTAAACTTTGCCAATTCTATCAAAAGGGGAAAAAAATAAAATTCCTTCCTGACTCCAGATACTGGCGATTGGATTCCTCCCTCGATCAATACTCCCTCTCTAATTATCCAGGATAGCCCTGAATGCCCTTTTTATTTAAAATATATCCAATCCATTTTTAAAGTTATCTATCGAATACGCTGTCACCACCTCCGTTGCTAGAGAATTCCACAGATTAGGATACGATCTTATCACAGATTTTGAGGCATGAAGAACACCCCATCCTGTTTCTTAGCAGAAAGTTAGTGAGTTAAGAGCAAAACTACTCTGTGGTGGAGTAAGAATGTCTGGCCATGAAAAAAAAACAGAGTGGTTCCTTCTGGTTATCCTGGGCTGAAGAGGACCAGGGCATTGTGATCATTGCTAGAGGCTCATCAAAGGGAGCGTAAATAGAATTTCTCCCCTAACAGATGTAGATTTTTTTTTCATGTTTTAACTTTTAGATTTAAGATTTTAATTTGTATTATTTCATTCATATTTTTTATTTTCTGTAGTTCTTTTTTATTTCATGTAGTTCTTTTTATTTTATGTAGTTCTAAATATTATTTTCTTTAATTTACTTTTTTAATTTTATGCATTTAATTTAGTAATTTTTAACAGGGCTAGTGGCAGGGAGCCCACGGTATAAGTGTTAATGTCAGGTGCCATTAGAGCACCCTATGGACCCTCATGGTTATACTTTGGATTACCATGGGGGTAACAGGTTAATTTTTGGTACCATGGTGTTCCATAGGGACACCCATGGTTATGGTCAGCATGGCTATGGGATAATGGACCCTCCACCATGAAGCGCAAGGTTTGGGGGAGGGGGCCCTATGCCCCCAAGGTTTTGAGGGGGATCTTGGAGGATACACATGCTCATAGGGTTAGCAGGTGTTTAGGGAGTCCAAGGGGATACTTGGGATTGGAGGGGGTAGCGGTTTTCTGTAGAAGAGTCACATTCATTTTTTTATTATTTAACCCCTCATTTCAGGAGGTGGAATTGAAGCAGATTTTAGCAATCCAACGATTGTCTGGGGCATTTTTCTGATTTTACGGGTGGTTGAAGGTACCCAGAAGCTTTTTGCAAATTTTGAGCACTCGGAGAGACTTCTGGGTAAGCCACTTGCTACTTAAGATATAATGGCCATTTCAAGCACTAGGATGGCATTTCTCAGAGGTAAGAATTAAGAAGTGATGTGATAGCTTTATGTGGATATTATCTTACAGGAGGAATGTGATAGATAGATTGTCACCCACGTTTACTTTATCTACAACAATCTCTTATTAGTGTTCCTTTAATTAAAAAAAAAAAAATAGAACCTAAATGAACTATGTGTCTTTACAAACATGTTGCTTGGCAAAGTCATTATTTTGCTATGTGTGTCAGTGGAAGGAGTTGCATCATTCTTACACATTAGAGCTTCCTCAAATAGCCCCTTTCATGAGGTTCACTCATCTTGTACAAAAGCCTACTGAGAATTATTCGCAAAATAAATTAAGAAAAAGCAGGTTGCCTACTAGTAAACTGTGGGCTGCTCTTAAAGACCAAGATCCTCATTTTCCTTCCTCTTTCCATAAAAACAGAAAATGATGTTACAAACACAAATCCAATGGAACAATGTAGTATAAACTTGGCTGCAAACAAAAATAAATGACTAACTTACTCAATTTAAAATATTTAGTTTCAATTTCTTGAACACCATTTTCTGGCACAGTTGCTTCTTCCCCCTCTTTATGTTTTTAACAAACTGATTCTTAAAAATGATTCCCCCTCTTTATGTCTTTAACAATATGATTCTTAAAAATGATAAACAGAGTACTGATGTATTATTAGGCTATCAGATAGATGAGTGTAAACTATCTTAATCTAAATAGTGCTATAAGTGGAGCATCAAAATTAGCTAGATGTGTTATTTAGGTATTGGTCGATAACAAAATTCATGTTCAATGATTTAAAAAAAAACAACATTCAACCTTAAACTTAGCAGTTCTGGTATCCACCCATTATGAGAATAATTGGGGAGGGGGCTTTGTGTTGCTGGCAGCTGCTAAAGCTTCAGACACAAAGCATACCACCACATCAATGATCTCCATTTAGGTTTGCCTTGGCAACAATATTTTTATGTGGGGTAATCTATCAATGATTGTTTTTTCTCTTATCATGTCTGTATATTATTAGAATCCTATAGATCTGACTCTCAGTCAACTTCCCCAACCTTCCCCTTAATGACCTTACCAGGATGGAGACATAAACTAAGCTGGAGGCCGATTCGCTAATCTTTGAAAACAAATCTAATTGAATTTTACTATTACTAACTATTAAATAGGAAATGTATTAATAATAAATGAGTCATTTAAATAACTAGCTCCCCGTACTAGGATATTACACTGGTCATTTAATAGCTAAGGAGGGTAGACTGCAATCTATGTATCTTTATTCAGGTAAATATTAATTACAAACTCTTGCCAAAAGAAGAAACCTCATTATAATTAATTTATCTCTGCTGTAAAAAAAATTCTACATGGTCTTTTGAATGAATAAAGTAAAAAAAAGCTTGGAAGGAAACTACACAACTTTTAGGTTTTAAACATTTTATGCAATTATTCTTTGCACAACTTGGGCAACCAATCAGAGCCAGCTCTGGTCAGCACTGATGAGATTGGTTGTCTAAGCCTGTACCAACCCGCTAGTGGCTTGATGAGTGATGACAGGTGGGAACTCCAAGTATAGGAGTGGGGACGGAGCTATGGGGTTACCACCAGCGGCAGAAGCTCTAGGATGTATACTTCCCAAGCTAGGTGTCGGCTTGTCTCCCCACCAAATGGTCAGACCTTCCATATAGTGTCTGGGCTCTCCAAGAGGACTGAGGTAGTTTCTCCACTGGGGAGATGTCTATTTGGGACCACGGGAGAGAGGTTTAGCTGGTAACTGATATTGACCCTATGTAGGTCAGCTTATGGGACGTTGGCCTATTGGTTTGACATGGGAAGTTTTCCATGAGCTACCCTCGATGAGCTTCCTGAGAAGGAATTAGGGCATCTTGTTTGTCCAAAATGTCTGGGATTACTGTACCATTATGGTAAACACCCCTTAACCGGTTTCTCCTAGGGCAGTCATTTATTTTGTCAGAGAGGGCTCCGCTAGGGAGAGGTATTTGTGCAGACGAAGTAGGGTAAACCTTTAACTGGCCAGGGCTTCCATGCGAGTTTCGAACAATTCAAGCTTCCATAGAGTGTATGGGAGCCTGGGCTGATTGACAAGTTCAAAAACATACAAAGTAGTGGTTAACTGCAAGACATGGATCAAAGGGATATCACTAGCAATGTACTCAACATCTCTTGACCTTTGTCTACTGAAACTACAATTGTTGTCTGACAACCTAGTTAACTGTGCTTTATGTTTACATCAGCTCCCCAGACAGTCCCATTGAAGTCTATGGAGAGCTGCTAAACAGCTCAGAGATCTAGCAAGATTTCTGTACTGGGACAGAACAAGGTATTGTGAAGGTGACTACTGATCTCTCTTAAAGTGGTACTGCACCTACATTTTTTTTACATTGCCTATGTATTAACTATACCTTTAATCACATTATACGTGCAACAGCAATTACATCAGAGAGGAGAACGGGGAATTGAGTTCTAGTAAGCTAGCCACTTAGGAAAATAGTCTTAGAGGAGAACAAAGAGTTTGGGTCTAATTTGTGGGAAAGTCCAGTTTTAAAACAATTATTCCAGGGGAATCAGAAACAGTGATTTTAGTCTTTTTAGATAGCTTGGATGGTTGTTAGAACAACAGGGGAGAAAAATCAGTATGTGGCTGAAGAAAAGGTCCCTCATCTTTACAATTTTTTCTTCTGGGTAGATCCTGTCTGCTATTTTCTTAGGAAGGCAAGTCCTTGTAAATTAATGGATTTTCCATTAATACAGTTGAAAGCACTCACACGTTTTAGATGCCATATCTCCATAAGTGCAGATAGAAGCTCAGCGTGCATTCCACCTCAAAGGAAGCTGATTAGCAGAAACAAATTGGCAGATCCTCATGCAGCATTTTTGCATATCAAAGATGCTATATAAGTGGTTGTATTATTTTTTTATATTCTAAAACATTGTATCTGTTTTCAACTGTATTAAGCTTAACTGACAGTATTTTCAATCTAGTTTAATTCAATTTACGGTATGTAAAGTACATAAATATGTACAAGGGAACACTAATTATTAAAATGTGCTTTTAAAATGCACTTCAAACAGTCTATCAGCCCTATTAAATTGGAAACCTGTAGCAGCACCGGCAAGCCCGCAAGGGTTGCAGGCTTGAAATTTGGCAGAGTTACATAGCTATTAAATTAGAACATGCAGCGAGTTACCGGCTTGAGATGCAAACCCTTAAAACATTTTTTTAATGTTTCAATGCGCAGCCTTGAACATGATCAATAAGTTAAACCCGTAGTTACAAGGATGGAGCCAATGGAAACAGAGATCATCATAATTATGTCACAGAAAAATGGAGTCTTACGGGGTTCAATTACGAGTTACAATCAGACCCACATTCCGGATATAATACAATATTGATAACCCTGTAAATATGATATTCTAGTCCATGCGAGTTCCATTATATGTATTAACACATTGATTGCCAGGATCGATATAACACGGAATTTAAACATAAAATGAACTATTTTATTTTGCCGATTTGCGTGCTTGAGAATGTTGTGCTATTAATATTAATACATAACATCCCTTTCCCTTGTAATATAAGTACATAAGTGTGTGTATATTTGCATTTAAAGTGCTGTGGATTCGACTTTACCCCCCTTGTGTGTCCTCTCTAACACTCATTTGCTGGTTACGGGCTTGAACGTCAGTGAATTTGTTGTAATGTAATAGCATGATATGCAAAGTAACTGTTACGGGCTTGATAGATCAAAGGATTTGTGGGCTCGCAGTTCAAACTTCCATGTCCAGTAGCCTTTTCTCGCCTTTACCATTGACTGGTTGCTTTACAGGTCTAAGTTAATAGCAGAAAGTCTTGCGGGCTACGTTACGGGCTACGGATTTACAGATTGAGATTATTCAATTGGGCTGTATGTGGAGCTTTCCCCCCTCCCAGTGTATGTAAATCTTAAAAAACATTGAGGGTTGGACCCTCAACTGCTGATTCCATTGCTAAAATTAGATTGTCCAGTGGCCTCTTTGTTTAACCACCAGGCACTGTCCTAAACAATTTTGAAAGTTTGATTTAATTAAGCCTCAGAAGAGCATAAGGCTATCGTAAGGCTTTTAAAAGCCAAACTATTGTGTAGATAGAACAGCCAGACTAGATGGGCCTTTGAAGTCTTAAAGATGGTGAGTAGTAGAATGTACTGATCTGCAAGAAAATATTACAAAACGTTTTTTTTTTTTTTAAACATATTTGCTTTTTTAAATGATTGTGTAGTTTAACTGCTTTCATTAAGTACTTATTATAGTTAGTGCCAAAACTAGTGAATTGAGGGCCTGGTGCAAAGTAAATTGTGCCCCCCTTGCAACATCTCTAGGCACCAATAAAAAAGCCAACAATATATTTAAGTGACCAGCTCGCCTTTCTATAAGGAAGGAGGTTGGTGTGAAGTGGCAGGCTTGCAGTGTGCTCCACTATAGTAAAACAAACAAGTGAAATCCAGTGTATCTTGCTCTTACTTGTAATTGTTAGACTTGCTCTGGTAATATCATACTGATAGAATCCTGTCCCCATGAAGCTCTGTCCATTAAGCTGTTGTAGAGCAGTAGAGGAAAAAACAAGGAGTGCTGTCCAACCAAATTTATACCAAGCAGGGTTTCTTAAAATGTGTGTAATCTGCTTATACATCTTTGTCTCTGTTTATAGATGTTTGACTGTATATATATATATATATATATATATATATATATATATATATATATATATATACACACATTTTGTGTGATTATTTGTTTATAGTTATTATATATTGTCCCCATTCTTCATCTAATCACATTTTCTCCTCTTTTTTATTAAAATGAAATTATAGGGCTAATGTATGATAACCAAATATATATTGAACAATTAGATTTTGGCTAAAAGCATAATTAAGGCAAGAAAAAGTCATGAGGCTAGTTTTTTAATTAGAAAACACTAAATTGTTATGCCTCTATTGGAATCTGAAAGCATTCATGATACTCTGTAGTATGGTTAAGGAGGGCACTTACATTTTTAAAAGGACAGAGCTTACACTAACTGATGCAACTGCGTGACTCTGAGGGCAAATGGATAATGATTTTACAAATCCTCCTCCTTCCCCCACTCTATCCACTATTCAGTAGATACAAATTGGCATCAGAGATCAAAGATATTGTTATGTACTCATGTCAAGATGAAAGACTTGACTTCTAAATATGCAACGAAAGTTTAAAAAAATTTTTTTTTTCTAAAAGTAGCTCTTTTTTAACTACTTTACAAACATGTGAAGTTTTTCCTAAAATACATTGGTGCTTTAAATATTCATTTCACCAAGTCACCTATAACATTATGAACAAAGTAAACTAAACATTTTTGACTTTTCATGACAATGACCTTTCTGTGGATCCACTGTATATAACAGTAATCAGTATCATGACATACACAAACTGTTTACTTGTGAAAAAAACCCATCATGCTGTCTGATAATATAGAGCAATTTTAATGCATCACAGACTCTAATTAATTGTCAATTTCCTGTGTTCCACAAAATTTCCTTTATGGGCCAGTGACTACGAGCGCTACATAAAAAGTGACATTTGAAAAGGTTCTGAATCCACTAAACATGGCGCACATCAAGAGATGACATTAACAGCGGCAGAAAAGTCAAAAGCGTCTTAACTGTAGTTTTCTTGGCCGCGTCGTTAAGGAATAGGAACAATATATTGTAACTATATACAAATAATCACAAGGACTGATAGTAATCTCATCTTGTGACATTTACCAAGTTCATGCAGAGCTATCCGTCTTTTTGACGGTGTGATTAGAGATATTTCCATTTATGTGCATTGTGTAAGGCGTTCTCAGAAAATCACTTCTCCTTTCTGATAGAGAGAGAGAAAAAAAGGAACAGCTGAAAGTCGCACATTCTGCCTCGGAGAGACACCAGGATGGACAAACGGCGATGATGTGAAGAGGTAAGATTCTTTAGAGATTATCAAAGATGTATTATTAATAGTACTTAATATATTATTATTATTATTATTAATAATAATAATTAATTTCACAATTGTTATTGTATCTTACGATTGAAAATTATACTTATTATTGTGTCCATATATATATGATATTTAGGAAACATCATTTAGCATGCTACATTGATAAATAAAATATCATAGTTCTCAATGAATACAATATGTATTTATATATCTATTTATATATGATACCCATATTAATTTTATAGTCTTAAGTCTTTAATGCATAATAGTGTATGTTATGTTAGAACTATTGATTATGGGATTGTGATGTCCCTACTGTACTATTACAAGGATATTATGTGCCATAGTTTATAGATGAATTAAGTTGCACAAAGTAAATTTATGAAAATAAAAAAAAAATAAAGCAAAAAATCCAGTATTATTATAAAGCATAACTATAAAAAGTATTTGTTATTGACATATATTATCTGGGTAAGCATGACTGTCCTTCTTCCAACACATAAAAAGGTGTTTCCAACTGAAAGGAGTGCTACATACAATTTAGGCCACAAAGATCCTGGGGAGAAACATACAAGTCCCCAGGATCCTTATGGCCTAAAGATCCCAGGAACTTGAATGTTCAAGAGGGGAGTGTCTTTGAGAAAAAGAGGAATGCAAGAAGAAGAGGTCATGATTTGACGTTGTTGGGTGTAAGACTTAGGGGTAATGAGGAGAAAGTACTACAGCCTTCTAGTGGAAGTGGTAGGGTCAAACACAGGTAAGGAATTTAAGCATGCCTGGGACAAGTATAAGGCTAACTTTAAGCTTAAGGCTAACTTTAGGCATTTCTTGGATAATCATGAAGCAAAACTTTTAATTCAGATAAAATGGGCAGATTTGATGGACCTTTTTGGTTCTTATCTGCCATCAAATATATGTTTGTATGTGTTAGAGTAAAACCACAGTATGCATTTTAATATATAAAAAGGCACTCTTGTCCAGATTGGTCTTGAAACTTCAAAGATGATATTGAAAACAATATTTTTGTAAACTAAACTTACTACGATTCTTAAGTAATCCTTTAGTCCATCTGGTGGGAAGTTGATAGCTGCAGCTCTCTGTTCCTGCTGTGCTTCCAGATGAGGTGGCATAGCAATCACTGTTGTAATAGCATTTAACCTTCATCTTTGAATATTAAGGGACTGAAAATGCTGCTGTTAATTTGTACCACACTTCTACCTAGCTCATTGCTACCTATGTAATTATACTATCATTTTTTTATATGTAATGAACTTTAAAAGATAGAAATAGTAATTCCAGAACTACGGATTAAGGTGCCCTTACAGCTAGCTGTGTCTAATCAGCAGATCAAGTTAATAGTATATAAAGTGTTTTATAAAACTTAGAAACAAGAGCTATATGTACTAAACAATGTTGACATTTATATTATCTATTACTTGCAAGTATCAAATCACTATGGCCCCTATTTAATTGCAAGCCCGTAATTACTTCACACTGGCCGTATGTCTGAGGGTTAGAAATTTGCTACAGTTACAGATGTATTTAATTGCTCAAGCCCTCAAGTACAGGCTCACAGCCCCAGCACGAAAAACCATGAACCCGTACATAGCATTTCAGGGCATGATCATGATCAATTAAGCAAGCCCATAAATTATAATTTTGGACTCGCAATCAAGAAATGTAGAAATCCATAAAAATGAATAAATCATCTGTTTTAGTCCATGTGCGTGGCGTAATGTATATTAACTACTTGATTCCTGGGATCAATATAACAAGGAAATAAAATGTAAAAAAAAAAAAGGTTGCAGATTTGGGAGCTTGAGACTATTGTAAAATTAATTATAATGTCTTTTATCGTTTTCCCAGTATTTTAAAGTACAGTAGTGTGCTTATATTTGCTTTTACAGTGTTACAAACCGGTGTTTAACCCACTTGCAAGTCCTATCTAGTACTCGTAGAAATGTTTTATACATTTGCCATTTACGGCTTGAAGGAAATCGCGGGCTTGTTGAATTGCAATTAAAATATGGATTTTGTGTCTTTAGCACTGGTAACATCCTCGGCCTTGAAACATCAAAGAAGGAGATAAGACGGAGTTATGTTTTTGACAACAGCAGGGATTTTGAGCCTATAATTCGCAAATGGAATGCGAGTAGCTAATTTAGTCAATTGAATATGTGTAACATTTACGGGTCCCATTACCGGCTTATCTAATTGCGATTTGGGGAATTGAATAGGGCTCAAGATCTGTAAGTGCTAGGTAGAGGATACTGAAGTAATTGTGTCATGAGGGTACACATGCATGAACCATCTGAAGAGGGCTTGTTGTTTTCTTCTGGCTATAAGTGTACAAGTGTATGATGAAAAAATACATGTTGAAAAATGATTAGAAATGGTAATTGATGTTATAGAATTATTGTAAGAGCATAATTTAGGCAGCAAAAACGCCACAGCTGACATCCACTTACTTGTGAGGGTTTTGTTTGTGAGAGGGGAGTTTACATTACTGGAGGACAGGGCTGTTAGTTTAAAGCAACATTGTAGCTCAAGGGCTGAAGGTTTAGAACAACAAAATAACTGATTATTTGATTATTATAATGCCCCTGTGTCAGAAAGAATCAAAACTATTGGCTAATCGGATGTCGAAAGTTTTTACCGACTTCCTGCACTATATTCTAATACATATTTCACAACCTTTGTTTCTGCATCTTTTCCATGACAAATAGCTATTTATAATACTGCAACATAAAAAGACCACGGAAGTCACCATAAAGGCTCTGCATCATGTAGAAAATTTAATTTTAAAATTGAGCAAGAATTGACTTGACATTATCTTTTAGAGCTACTGTTTGTATAGCCCTTGAAGCCCTCCTACAAAAATTTGCATAGATAATAAATTTGGAGCCCGTAACTATTACACGTTCTATTCTAGATATATTTTACTTTGATAGTGCTTTCTTAGGTACTGTGTGTTGGTGTAATAGTAAATGTGCTGTCTCCTTTTGTTTTAACTTATTATTATAAGTTAAAGAATAAGAATTAAGAATTGATTTATTTACAAATATATATATTGTGATTGACTCATTCAAACTTCCAGGGGTTGTCGAAAGTGCCATGATTGGCTTAGGTAGTCTGTTTGGCCATTCAAGATAACTATGAGCCAATCAGATCAATGCTAATGTAGGCCCGTATGTCATAGTTCCGTATGCTAGTGCAGGTAATTCAAACCCATGCTACCCAGCTTCCCGCTGATTGGCTAATGCCAGGCCAATAACAAACTTAATAACATAGGGCTGATGCTCACTGGTTATTCCTTAGCAGGGAGGGAATATGACATTGATTGTCTCTGGTTTAAGCTAATGTTTAACACTACCTATTGTTTAACCCCTATAAATGTTCTAGCAAATCCTGAATAAAGCATGACTTATTTTTTAGGAAACATATAAAGATGTTATGAGTCTTCTTTCTGAGTTATTTTGATTCTTCATTACCTCTGCAGCCTCTGATTACTGAAAAAATGCAGTCTATGGAACTGAAGGTCCATAGTTCACAATTTTATAGAACCTATTGTTTTTTTGCTGTTATTATCTAAAAATAGGAAATATGTTATTTAAGTTATATAATAAATTAAACTATATATTTATACAGTGGATATAAAAAGTCTACACACCCCTGTTAAAATGTCAGGTTTCTGTGCTGTAAAAAAATGAGACAAAGGTAATTCATTTCAGAACTTTTTCCACTTTTAATGTGACCTATACACTGTACAACTCAATTGAAAAACAAACTGAAATCTTTTAGGTAGAGGGAAGAAAAAATATAAAAATAAAATAATATGGTTGCATAAGTATGCACACCCTCAAACTTATACTTAGTTGAAGCACCTTTTGATTTTATTACAGCACTCAGTCTTTTTTTGGTATAAGTCTATCAGCATGGCACATTTTGACTTGGCAATATTTGCCCACTCTTCTTTGCAAAAACACTCCAAATCTGTCCGATTGTGAGGGCATCTCCTGTGCACTGCTCTCTTCAGATCACCCCACAGATTTTCAATCGGATTCAGGTCTGGGCTCTGGCTGGTCCATTCCAAAACTTTAATCTTCTTCTGGTGAATCCATTCCTTTGTTGATTTGGATGTATGCTTTGGGTCGTTGTCATGCTGATAGATGAAGTTCCTCTTCATGTTCAGCTTTCTAGCAGAAGCCTGAAGGTTTTTTGCCAATATTGACTGGTATTTGGAACTGTTCATAATTCCCTCTATCTTAACTAAGGCCCAAGTTCCATCTGAAGAAAAACAGCCCCAAAGCATGATGCTGCCACCACCATGCTTCACTGTGGGTATGGTGTTCTTTTGGTGATGTGCAGTGTTGTTTTTGCGCCAAACATATCTTTTGAAATTATGGCCAAAAAGTTCAACCTTGGTTTCATCAGACCATAACACCTTTTCCCACATGCTTTCGGGAGACTTCAGATGTGTTTTTGCAAAATGTAGCCTTGCTTGGTTGTTTTTCTTAGTAAGAAAAGGCTTTCGTCTTGCCACTCTACCCCATAGCCCAGACATATGAAGAATACGGGAGATTGTTGTCACATGTACCACACAACCAGTACTTGCCAGATATTCCTGCAGCTCCTTTAATGTTGCTGTAGGCCTCTTGGTAGCCTCCCAGACCAGTTTTCTTCTCATATTTTCATCAGTTTTGGAGGGAGCTCCAGTTCACAGTAATGTCACTGTTGTGCCATATTTTCTCCACTTGATGATGACTGTCTTCACTGTGTTCCATGGTATATCTAATGCCATGGAAATTCTTTTGTACCCTTCTCCTGACTGATACCTTTTAACAATGAGATCCCTCTGATGCTTTGGAAGCTTTCTGTGGACCATGGCTTTTGCTGTGGGATGCGACTAAGAAAATTTCAGGAATGACCAACTAGAGCAGCTGAACTTTATTTGGGGTTAATCAGAGGCACTTTAAATGATGGCAGGTGTATGCTGACTGCTATTTAACACGATTTGGAATGTGATTGCTTAATTCTGAACACAGCTACATCCCCAGTTATAAGAGGGTGTGCAGACTTATGCAACCACATTATTTTTATTTTTTATTTTTCTTCCCTCCACCTAAAAGATTTCAGTTTGTTTTTCAATTGAGTTGTACAGTTTATAGGTCACATTAAAGGTGGAAAAAGTTCTGAAATTATTTATCTTTGTCTCATTTTTTTACAGCACAGAAACCTGACATTTTAACAGGGGTGTGTAGACTTTTTATATCCACTGTATATATATACACATATAAACATATATTTATATATACAAATACACACAAACACACTCACCTGTGTGTTGTATAGTTAGATAGATAGATAGATAGATAGATAGATAGATAGATATAGATAGATAGATAGATAGATATGAAAACTTAAAATATGAACCTTCAGCTCCATAGACTACAGTTTAACTTGTTATACTACTTGTTTAGACACTATAACAACTACTAGGAGAAATTACAGAATTACACCTGATTCAAAGTCTCTAAACCTGAGTCTAATTAATATTCATAATAACCACACAGTTCAAAGTTTATTACTCATTGAGACAGAGGTAACACAAAAAATCAATCTCCAGACTTCTAAAGACTATAATTCAGCATCAAATTTAAAAAAGAAAATACTTTTTCCACAGGCATTCACCCTCTATTTCTTGGTGCAGAGCATATATGACTTCAGTGACCCTTTAAACATAAACCGGAAGACAATTACATACAGCAATTAGACAGGACCAGTTGAAATGCATTGTTTGTAAAAGTGTGGCTGACACAGCGACTGTGAGTTATGTGTTTAATTTAAATGTCATTCCGTTTGTTATATTCAGTTATTTTGAAAGGCCAGAGTAAGCAAGCAATTTTGTCCTGTGCAGTGGCAAATAAATATTAGGTTTTGAATGCTACTGACAATATGGAAAAGGTAGGACATACTGGCTGTCTTCTTGTCTTTCATCCTCATAGACCACAATCTCTAATTTCGCACACACACTATATATTTATATATATATATATATATATATATATATATATATATATATATATATATATATTTCTCATGCAAACCCATGACTGTCAGGGTGTCAGTGAGTCAATGTGATATGAACATTGGTCAAAAGTAGAAAGGAAAGCAGAACTCCTTATTGTACTAAAACAGTACAATGTATAATTAAAGACATGTGATTTATGAGGAAGTAAAGGCATCAATAGAAGACTGGGTGCATAACAAGAGGCATTGAATCCAAGCATTCAGCTGGCATATATTTATTTATTTTAGGATATTGCTTCCACTACTGAATGACAGGCAATACCTTACTCAGTTACACCAAGTGAACCACTAAGCAAAGCTTAGATGCCCAGCACCAAGAGGATCTCTGAATTTCACTCATAACAATATGATCTGATAAACCTTTCACACAGTCTATACATCAAGGAGAGGTAAGTCGTGGTTCTGCTTACAATCTTACATTTCAAGTTCATTCGTACAAAATAGTTGAAAAGGGATAACTTTCACCTTGTGCTGGTAAAAATAAAGAGTGGTAAAAGCTTTCTATATATTGTACTAGCCATTTTAGGCAAAATAATTATTGTGATATAACCTGTAGTCTTTGTGTAGTTCAGTAGGCTAAGGGTATGCTGTCTATGCAAACGTATGTACAAAAACAGCTGACATAAAATGATCCATCAAGTTTGCCCATTCTATTTAAAAGTTTGACTTAATTAAGCCTCAGGCGATATTATGCTTATCACAGGCATCCTTAACTGAGTTTGATTCTATCACTTCCACTGGAAGGCTGTTATAATAGTACTTTAAAACATTTTCTATTAATTTTCCACCTTCTAACGTCAGGAAGAAACATCAATTATGCACTTTATTAAGTGGTTTGATACATTTGTAGAATTTTGTGATTAATTAGTCTAGTGAAGATCAAACTACATAAAAACACAGGGGTTCATCAAGTCTGAGACGCTAGGTTTTTTTATTGCTCGAAGTACAGATATGTGAGGTAATCTACTAGCCAAAGAGAAGATCCCTGCTGTGCTCCACTGTTTCAGATCACTGTTGTAACCCCAGTGGTCCACTAACTAATCCACTAACTTGTTAAAGGACAAATACCTAAGGGAATACCTAATACCTAAGGGAAGCAAATATAATTCTGCCACTATACAAATCTCTAGTACGCCCTCATTTGGAATATGGAGTACAATTTTGGGCACCATTTCATAAAAAGGACACTTTAGAGCTGGAAAAGGTACAGAGAAGGGCAACAAAACTAATAAGGGGAATGGAGGGGCTAAGTTATGAAGAAAGACTAACCAAATTAAACATATTTTCTCTAGAAAAAAGGTGTCTAAGAGGAGATATGATTAACTTATATAAATACATCCAGGGTCAGTATAAAGATTTGTCAGGGGAGCTTTTTGTGCTAAGAGGTTTTAAACTGACAAGAGGACATCCCTTGAGGTTAGAAGTAAAAAGATTCCACCTCAAAGAAAGAAAAGGGTTCTTCACAGTAAGGGTGGTTAAACTGTGGAATTCTCTACCAGAGTAGGTGGTGACAGGGGATTCGATAGATAACTTTAAAAGGGGACTGGATTTATTTCTAATTAAAAAGGGAATTCAGGGTTATCATGGATAATTAGAGAGACAGTAATGATCCAAATTTGTTACATTCCCCTTTGAGACAATTGGCTAAGTCTCGCTTGTGTTTTTTATTTTTTTTTCTATTTGCCTTCCTCTGGACTAATTAATAATTAAAAATAAAGAAAAACATTAAATTATTGATTAATAATTAATTAACAACTAATGAATTAATAGTTAATCTGCATATTGCAGATCAGAGGAGATCTTAAGAGGTTGAACTTGATGGACTGAAAGTCTTTTTTCAACCTTAAATACTATGTAACTATCAGCCTTATTAAATTGCGATTCGGCAAATTTAAAAGGGCTCTCTATAAGCACGCAGCATATTTTTTTTACAGAAGTTTTTAGTTAGTGATGATCTTGTTTTTGGATAGAAGATCACTAACTAAAAACTTCTGTAAAAAAAATATGCTGTGTGCTTATAGAGAGCCCTTTTAAATTTGCTGAATTGCAATTTAATAAGGCTGTATGTAACTATGTAACTCATCTTGTCTCAGTATAGTGCCATTGAGGTTCTCCACCGGCTTTCCGCTTAATACACTCTTCTAACTAAAATGATCTATTAACTGTTACTCAAATAATGTCTTCTAATGCTGGAAGCATTTGCCAACTAATATTTTTTCTTTGTGAAAAATGCAAAAAAACTTAAAACAATATATCTTTAAAGTTTTTGGACTATTAATTTAGTTGACCAATTAAAAAACTTAGGTTTGTTGCAACTGCTTTTTACAGGCCATTTTCACTTAGATGTCCAAAGTGGATTCCCATTAATTAGCAATCTAACAGAGCCGGACTTACTGACCCTCTCTTGCTACAATGTAGCTTTTTCTGAAGAGTTACTACATTTCACATTTTATCTCAATCTCTTAACAGTACAAGTTGTACAAGTTTAAATTCTTTAATATTTTTATGTATTCCATATTGTTGAGATGATGTATCTACTTCCACGTTAGAACTTAATGTCCATTGTCTATAAATATTATGTTTGGCATATCTTTCACTTTCTATCTCCTTTAGTTCCTGATTTTCTATTTTATTTCTCCACAGAGGGAACATTTATATTCATCAACATGCTGGCCGAAGCTTTTCTCAACAGACTAGCGTACAAAGACATAATGAGTACAGAAAAACAGAAAAATCGAGCAAATAACAATATACACAAGGATGCTGTGCCTTGGAGAGACAAGCTTCAAAATACAAATGATGATGCTCTAGACACTGAGACCCTCAAAGTTCTAAATGAAACAAAGGATGGACATTCTGCCAGATCCACAGATATTATTGGGGGTTCAATAGGGCAAGCCTCAGAAGCTATGCATATTCCCAAAAGATCCCAGAATGATAAACATCTAGACTTGTATACTTCATGGTCTACGATGTATGGAAGTATGTATAAAAATTACCCTGATCTACACATTGCAGGTGACCACATTCTTAATAAAAAGGATTCTGGCTGTGTTTTGGACCTTGATTGCGAGTATCCGGATGGTCCAGTGTTGCTCTCCATAGATATAGCATCAGGTACGACACCTCCTGCTCCGGATTTGGAGCAACCCACTGCAATAGGTGTCGTACTTGGTGAAGAGAACAGAGAGAAGAGTTGTACATTCCCAAATGTCCCCTTCTCTACTTCAGCTCTCAACGGCTACATTGAAAGTAAGATACAGGAACTCTACAAGCAGTTTCTTGCAGAAAACATGACAAGGTTTGGATCTCCAAGTTCTATTTTAACTTCAAGCATCCTAATGAACAATGTGCATCAAATCAGTATGCAGATATCACAAGAACAAAATGTAGAGCACGGAAAGACAAGGGAAGCCATTTTGAATTACTTGCGTAGTATGACCAGTGGAGGCAGCTCAGAGTTCATCACACCCGTCCTACATATATCAAATATAGAACACAAAACGAAATCAGAGCAAGACATTCTGTGTTTATAATGAGTTGCCTGCTAAGCCCAAAATGTATTTTCCAATAGTTCCCCAAAATGGTTAACTTGGCATTATGTTTTTTTGTAGTAAATGAAATGTAGAGGTATAATGGAGAATATTTTCGTTTATCGGTAATGCACGGAACATTATCGTTTTCTCTTTACACTTTTTTTCTCAGTAGTCTCTTTAATGTATGAAATGGAAAATTGCTAAATCCATACCAAAATGGAACTAAATTGAAATAATTTAAATCTGTGTGGTTTAAAATTGCGTTGTTTGTCTTATTTTAATTGTAGTTTAGTGCATTTTGCAGAGAGGTATCTGACTTTGTTTGTCTGTCTGTCTGTCTCATGCTCTGGCCTTTGAATTGAATATTTAACTCTCCTTAAAATCAAGAAAAACTGAGAACAAAAACAAAATTGAGCACACACAGACTTCTATAAGTTGCAATGTTAAACTAATAACATTTTAATTACTTTAATTGTATATTTTCAAAGATGTAAAATTGCTTTGTGGCTTTTGTTAGGGTATACCAAGCAAGTCTTACGATTGTTAATGTATTTTTCACCATGCATTATAATATACATGAGCTGGGAGACAGAGAGAGAACAAGTTAAATGTTTGGTATAACTAAAAAGGTAGACTTTCCACCGAGAGGTTTAAGTTTGTCAAAAGCATATTTTATTGTTTTTATACACCAAATATCTGGATCCAAAAGCATGTATTGTGGTTGTTCTAAGGTAATGTAAAGTGTTATACTTCTATGTTTGTGTATAAGGGTATATTAAATGACCACTCTATGATGAAAAATACATGTTGTATTAAAAAAGTAGAAGCTAACATAATTATGGCATACACAACATTTATTATTGATCATTTTACACACTTGTGAGTTTTTTGATAAACTACCATGGTCCATTAAGGTAGTCATAAATATCATGAAGAAAGTCCAAGGTATTTCATGCCACTGGATTCAGAATCGCACAACAGAAGAACAGAACAGTTTTATCCATAGGATCAAGACTCAAGTTTCCTAATAATTTTTCCAAACACTTTGAAATTATTTTTCTGGCTCCATTACCTTTAACCAACATCTGTCTGACAACTCAACGTAGCAACCTCACTTAGAAGTGATGTAATGAGTGGCTGTGGAAGCTCATCACAATGAAAGATGAGATTGCTGACAGAAATACTATACAGGTTATTTAGATATTCTATTATCTATTGTTTATGGCTGTCAAGAATAGGGCACCTCCCTCATGTCCAAGGTCAACATTTATTTGGAATTTTGTACAGGTAGATTAAAATGGTACCAATCTAAATTTAGATCTGGCCAGACTTCACCCGTTTTGAGTTGCTAAACAACTAAATACTGGAGCAGCAAATTATGAGGTCACAACAAGTGACAGATAAGCATAATTTAGGACAAAAGAGGGAGGATGGCCAACCGTAACTATGACCTCTGCAGAATTCTATTCATATTTATCATTAAACTATATTTGGTATATCCATGGGTATATCAATGTCCCTTAAAGTAATTAGTAGTAACATTTTATATCAAAATATATATTTAATTCATAAACCGTACTAATATTTAATATATTTGGGTTTATAGCATCAGAAATTGAAATATATCTGAAATTATCAGTTGGAAGTAAGACTTTTATACTACAGCGATACCCCGCTTGACGCTGTAGATAGGTTCAAGCTTGTACATCCCCAGACAGCTCTGGACAGATCTGGTTCCACACAGACTTGACGCATTGCTGTGTCATCTCCTTCCAAAACAGATCAATGTTGGTGACAGCCCGTATGATGTTGTAATTCTTCTAGAAGTCCAAAATGTATTGCTTGTCCAGGCTATCTGTCTGGTCAGTCTGGTCAATCAACTGGCGTAATGTGCGGCTGAGATAGTAGGCCCTTAAGTTGGCAATCACACTCTGGTCCATAGGCTAGATGAGCAACGTTGTGTTGGGCGCTGGAACAGGATCTCCAAAGGGATGCAGCAGGGCAGCTCAGCCAAGTTGGTAGGGTGGCTTGAAGCATTGTCCATGATGAGCAGCGCTTTCTCCTCTAGTCCCTTGTGCCTACAGTAGCGCTGCATGGTAGTGTTCACTGAACCACTCTTTGAAAATGTCCTTAGTTATCCATGCCTTCCTATTGGACTGCCAAATGACTGGCAAGCTGGGTTTGCTTATGCCCTTCATTGCCATCAGTATCTTGGAGTGGTAGACCAGCAATGGCTTTGTCTGGCTCCATTACCTTTAACCAACATCTGTCTGACAACTCAACGTAGCAACCTCACTTTGAAGTGATGTAATGAGTGGCTGTGGAAGCTCATCACAATGAAAGATGAGATTGCTGACAGAAATACTATACAGGTTATTTAGATATTCTATTAACTATTGTTTATGGCTGTCAAGAATAGGGCACCTCCCTCATGTCCAAGGTCAACATTTATTTGGAATTTTGTACAAGTAGATTAAAATGGTACCAATCTAGGTTTAGATCTGGCCAGACTTCACCCGTTTTGAGTTGCTAAACAACTAAATACTGGAGCAGACAAAGTGCTATGGCTGGATCCAATTATGAGGTCACAACAAGTGACAGAAAAGCAGAATTTAGGACAAAAGAGGGAGGATGGCCAACCGTAACTATGACCTCTGCAGAATCCTATTCATATTTATCATTAAACTATATTTGGTATATCCATGGGTATATCAATGTCCCTTAAAGTGATTAGTAGTAACATTGTATATCAAAATATATATTTAATTCATAAACCGTACTAATATTTAATACATTTGGGTTTATAGCATCAGAAATTGAAATATATCTGAAATTATCAGTTGGAAGTAAGACTTTTATACTACAGCGATACCCCGCTTGACGCTGTAGATAGGTTCATGCTTGTACATCCCCAGGCAGCTCTGGACAGATCTGGTTTCACACAGACTTGACGCATTGCTGTGTCATCTCCTTCCAAAACAGATCAATGTTGGTGACAGCCCGCATGATGTTGTACTTCTTCCAGAAGTCCAACATTTATTGCTTGTCCAGGCTGTCTGTCTGGTCAGTCTGGTCAATCAACTGGCGTAATGTGCGGCTGAGATAGTAGGCCCTTAAGTTGGCAATCACCCTCTGGTCCATAGGCTAGATGAGCAACGTTGTTTTGGGCGGCTGGAACAGGATCTCCAAAGGGATGCAGCAGGGCAGCTCAGCCAAGATGATAGGGTGGCTTGAAGCATTGTCCATGGTGAGCAGCGCTTTCTCCTCTAGTCCCTTGCGCCTATAGTAGCGCTGCACGGTAGTGTTCACTGAACCACTCTTTGAAAATGTCCTTAGTTATCCATGCCTTCCTATTGGACTGCCAAATGACTGGCAAGCTGGGTTTGCTTATGCCCTTCATTGCCATCAGTATCTTGGAGTGGTAGACCAGCAATGGCTTTATCCTGAAGTCACCTCTGGAGTTCTCGCCCACAAGAAGGGTTAGCCTGTATTTGGTCGCTTTAAAGCCCGGTGCTCTCTTTTGCTCCCTGGAGATGAAAGTGTGGCTTGGCATCGGCTTCCAGAAGAGGCCAGTCTCATCCACATTAAAGATAAGCTCTGGTGGATAGTCCCCTCTCTCCACTACGTCCTTGAAAGAGGCTGGAAAGGCAGCAGAAACATTGGTGTCAGCACTTGCCGCTTCCTTTTTATGAGGTGGTCGAATCATCCTCTACTTGCTGAGAAGCTCTCCGTCATATCTGGATTTTGACTTTGGATGTTGGCGTATATGCTCTTCACCTTCTCCATTATAATGGCCTGGCTGAGAGGCATGTCACGCGTCAGTTCATCATCTATCCAGATGGACAGCCTCTTCTTTATTTTTTAAGGGCGTAGCACCTGGAGCGGGTGATCTTCTTCGCTGAACATATAGTGCTGGTAGTCACCGAAGTCCAAACTTTTACCCTTGTTCTTAAGGATGCGGTGCGGATTGTGGAGGTTGGCAGTTGAGAATCTGCCTCAATATCCACTTGCCACTCTCCTTTCTCCAGGCAGTCCAGCACTTGCAACTTCAAATCCAGAGGAATGTTCTGGCGCTTGAGCTTAGCCTACTCAGACATCTGTAAAACAGTACAAAAAAAATACAAAGAATGTCAATTTTATTAGACAATTAACACACATTATGAGAAAAAGGGAATAATGAAAATGTTCTGCACTGTACCTTGCCACTGGATGTTGTCGCCAGGATTCGGGGTCCCTGCTGGCAAAATTACGACTTTCTCTCCCTTAAAAAAAATAAAAAATATAATGTAGATTTATCCAAAAAACACAATAAAAGTACATTTTATTAGACAATTAACAATAATTAACAATTAATTAACAATCACATTATTAAAAACAAGGAAACAAATAAAATATTCTGTACTGTACCTTGTCTCTGGATCTTGCAGGCAGGATTTGGGTGTGTCGCTCTCTTTTTCTAGCTCTCTCTGGCTCTCTATGGTTCTCTCTCTTGTCCTGCCCCTCTTAAAGCTGTTTAGAGCACTAAATGGGGTCCTGCCATGGACAAAACAGCGCTATCATAAAGCAGAGCATTAAGCGTGGATGAGTGGGCTAAAAACAGTGCTATTGCCGGGTCTAGCGAGTCTCTGACACCAAAGCAGCGCTATAGCGAATCAGCGCTATGAGGGGTAGCGTTAAGTGGAGTATTACTGTATAATATATATACAGATGATGAATAAACATTTATCCTTTTTAATGATGCTAATTGCCAACTGTAATGGTCACTGTCTTTCACAACTTAAATATTAAAGATCAGTATAAACAACTTTTCAATTTATTGTGACCTTTTGCAGGAAAACAAACTGAATAAATATTTCGACTGGAGCTACTCCCATAATTTTCGAACTTTGACTGTTTAACTCATTTCTCTACACTCTGTGCAGAGATTAGACAGCTGCAGGTAATAAGGCTGCACACTCTGCCACAGTATAAAAAATGGCGTGGAAACCAAAGATATAGTCAAACAGAGTGGGATTGTTTTAACCGGCTCATGTTTGACCTATCAAAATCAAAACAATATGGACAAATGGCAGCTAAAAATATAATTATTCTCCTATCACATCTTTCTCTATGTCTCTTTTTTCCATTTATTAAATGGGCTGTTTAGCATTGATATCCAAATACACTTTACTACTTGGTTCCATTTTCTTTTCTTAACTGTTCCTGGCTGCATATTCACCAGGAATATAGTAGAGAGACTATTCATGTAAATTACTGAGCCTTCTATTACGTCCGGCAATTTAATTACCACATTTCCATTGTACAAATAAAGGCTTCTGTAAATTTAACCTCAGGAAGTTGATCCATAGAAACGTTGTGTTGTTCAGTTGTGTCTGGCTCTCTGTAACCACAAGGACCACAACACACCATGCTTATCCACTCGGTATTTATGACAGAGATACTGGAGTGGATCCCAGTTCCATTGCCAGAGCACCACAACATACTGCTCCTGGTATTCCTAGGTGGTCTCCCATCCAATCCTGCTTGGCTTCAGGGTGGTGTGACCTCTTGCTTGCCTTACTGCAATCGAACCCAGGTCACAGCACCGAAAGCACCGAATCCTAACCACTGGACCATCAGGGAACCCTTGGTAGTTTCTACTGCATATTAAATGTAAAAGATCAAAGGCTGTATATTTTTTACATATAAAAAACATTTTGCCACTTTCAAGTGTAGTTCTTTAAAAGAGTCAGTTATAACTATATAATAGCATCCTCCTTTAAAGCGTTTTTTTTCAGTTGCAACACTAGTCCATATTAGTAATGTCTGTCTCTTGCTAGATTTTCCTGCACTATGAGTCTTTTTTTTTTGTTGCTAGTACACTAACAAGAGAGCATGATCCAATTGTAATAGTGCTGAGAAATATCTCTTTCATATAAATTCAGTGGCAAAAGCAAATTTGTTGTCACTAGAACAGACTGTCCTTTTTATTAAAAGACTCAGTATATACAAAGCAAAACAAGCTGTGTGGACTGGGCCTCAGGCTTTTTCCAGTTGAAATGGAAATTAACCACAGAGTGGAAACCATTTTGTTGCAATGTTAGGTGGGCATTTAGCGCCATCTGCTGGATTCCCATGGCAGGATCACTGATGTGTCATATATGTACCATATATTTTTATAATGTGCAAAATTGTTTTTACGATTTTGTTATCAATAAATGCTGCCTTCCGTTCTTTTTACTAGTGTATATAATTTGCTTAATCGCAAACAGACATTCTACCTTTGTTCCTACAGAGTTGGAATAAGAGAAACCATAGTTCAGGAAAGATCTATTTCCAGTAATTTTGAGAGATTGCCCATGTAAATAACCGCTTGACAATATAATTAAACAGAAGAGTAAGCCCCAATAGTATAACTATCCTTCTCAAGCTATTGGCAGTCAAGCGATCCAAGATAGAGACCTCAAAGTAGACTATATTTAAGATTTCCTTTAAAACTACTGTTGTGCTACTTGCTTGTTTGTTACATACTTCACAAACATGTGATATTTTTCCCAAGCTACAATGATCATTAAAATGTCCAGTCACCAGATTCATGCAAAACTATTAAAAAAAATAGTAAATATTTTTAAGGTAATAGGTAATATTTAAGTAAACCTTGTTTTGAAAAGCAAAATAAATTTATTAAAATTGGTTAAAGGCACATCTAAGTGAGCTGGATTATGAATGCATCTGACAGAATAATTAGTAGTGTATGCAAACATATTATTGCATGAAAAAAAATCCCCAAATGAACATTTAAACACTTACATTGAAGTCAGCAAAATCTCTTGTAATTTCTGACAGTTGCAAATTAGGGTTACCACCCTCCAAACCCAGGCTAAATTAGCATCACATTTAAAATGATTTGTTTTGGTCAATCAGGTTAGCTCAAACTTTTGAATTAACTCTGGATTCCTGTTTGTGTTGCAAAGCAGCCTGGGGTATGTAGTATATCACTGACTGATATGTGCTATTTATTGCTACTGACATAGAGACAGGAAGCTGCAAGGAGATTGGCTGAGCAAGCACCAGCAGGTAAATAGTGGGTTAAAATGGCTCCCTGGATGCTGGATGCTGATTGGGGGATCAGGGGCCTGTGTAGACACTCCCTGGAGGTGTCAACATAATCATTAGAGGGATTTTTAGATATTAATAAAAATAAAATGTTTTATGAGATGTGCTGCATACATTTAGGCTGCATTTTGCATAAGGAGTGCAGAAATATATTAAACCAGCTCACGTAGATGCCTTTAAACATCAGATAATAAGACTAGGAGGTATCTTCTCACCTTCCCACATTGTCTTTCAAAATTAATCAAATAAGATCAGATAAAAAAGAGGACTTATTTGAGAAAACATCTCTTCCTACTCTGCCCGGTACACATTTTCAAAGTATTTGTTCAATCTATATCCTTCTTACCATATTGGTCCGAATATAAGCCGCACCCGCATATAAGCCGCACCTGTAAAATTCAAGGGGAAAACATAGAAAATAAGATAGCACTCAAATATAAGCCGCACCCTTAAAATCAGAGAGAAAAAGACCCTCCAAGTGATCAGCCATTGCAAGAAACAGGCTTTCTAATTAGTACTGTAATTGTTTTGCAGGTTACGGGCCTTACAGGATGTTAGAATCACTAAAACCGTAAATCGCTATTCAACTGCTACAATACCGCAGTCTAAAGCACGCAAATCGGCATCCTTAACTTGCAATCGCGCAAATCGGCAGTAATTTTACGTTCACAATATATAAGCCGCATACGTAACTCGCAAGCTCGCAAATTGGCAGTGATTTTTTTTTACGGTCGCGAATATAAGTCGCACCTGTAACTCGCAAACTCAAAAAGCGGAAAAAAAGGTGCGCTTATATTCGGACCAATACGGTAATTATAGTATTCTTTACTAATAAAAGGATCACTTTGTCATATATTTAAAACAAACTATTTTGAAGAACTACACTTGAAAAATATGAAATTCTAGGTCAAAAAGAAAATCCATTAATTTATAAGGACCCACCATCATGAGAAAGTAACAGATTAGCTGAAGGAAAATGGGTGCTTACAGTAATGTATTGGAATCAAACCTAAACATGAGGGTTATAACTGAAGATTGGACAACTGTGTGATATTTTGAGTTTATTTCTAAGACATGTTATACAATTTGAAACACAAGGTAGAATATAGATATGATCATTTTTTTGCTGTTATCAATAGCAAACTAGAGGGACTTAAAGGCATTCTGTCATTTTCATTATGCTGATTAAAAGAACCAGTATTAATAATTGTCAAAAACCTAAAAAAGTAAATCTTAAATGTTTTACCCATTTGATTGTAAACAGTCCTGGCCAGTTCCATCATTTACTTATAATTCCTCCCCTATCATTGGGTAAATGTCTCTTTTGAATCATTCAAAATGATAACATTACTTTCTTGGTATTAGATTGTACTAGTTAGAGGAAAAACTATTATTAATATTATTTTGGATTATTCAAATCGTAAACACAAATTTCTGATATAAAAAGTCCTGCTCACACAAAGTTCATATGCGAAGTCCAATGTATCACCAATTTTTCAAATTCCAAGTCGTCACCTATTAAGAAAAGAGAAAAATAAAATGGCGCCAATATTATTAGTCAGTTGCGCAAATAATAGCCTACAGCTCACTCTAGTTGGACTAAACCTACATTGCACAAACCAGTTATCTGTTACCAGAAATAAAGCAGATTAAGGGAAAATAGAGTGTCCAGAAATCACCACCATGGCTCACCAAACCCTAGAGTTTCTGGATGACAAGTTTCCACAGCTTTGTCCAAAATTGGTGCTCCTTTTATACAACCACAGGCTTGTATGCTTGAGTTCCTAATCCAGTCTTGCAGTGTTGGTTAGTGTATTCAAGCAAAAACAGGGAGGGATCTTAAGTTTATCTGACCGTGCTTGAGTCATAGATGCATCCAACTTGGTTACTAGCCGGCTTGTAGTCCGAGGGATAGGTTCATCATTACTTTTCTATTTATCTTGCTTGTCAAGTATTCTATAGACAAAATGTCTGCTACCATTAAACCAAAACTGAATAAGATAGCTAAAATTTAATGAGTGTATTTATTTATTTTAAAAACATTTTCCAAATTATAGAGTGCAGGTCTCCATTAGAGAACACTACCTATGAAATTATATACCATTTTTTGTTTTATGCTCTCTTTTTCATGTATCTGTCCGAAAAGAGTAGAGACAAATCTCCTGGCTTTCGTAAAAGTCCCTGATGATTTCAATGACTAAGAAAAAGAATCCTTATTGATGAATGTCTACTTTCCCATTTCAGTTAGAAGGGCAGGATGTTTCTTGGCAGTGTTGAACATTTCTTAAGATGCGGTACCAGATGGAAATGAGGCAGACGTTTTTGGAATGACCTTAAACGGATGGAGAGAAAATGATGAACTACAGTAAGCTATAAATTCTTGATGGAGAGTGACTCATGTTGTAGCGTTCTATAAGCAGTCTAATGGCAGACTCTTGTGGTCATTTGAAGGACTTGTCCTTTGATGAAGTACAAATGTAAAACAAGTGGCGCAATGGTAATACTTAATGTACAAGGCACAAGATGATACATAAACCAGAATGCCAGATATACTAAATGTCAGTTCCGTTATTTTCCTGTAAGACGTGTGTAGTACTAAAGTGGTCCTTTAAGAGTGAATTGTTGAACATCATTTGACCTGCAGTTTACTGTTATCTATCCACCAGTGCAGTTTCGTGCAGTGGCCAGCAGGTGGTCCACCGCCACGCACTGCAGACTTTGCAGACTTAGATGTTGATTTTGTTGTTAGGGTTGGAGTTATGGTTTAGGGTTTGGGTTTAGGGTGTAGGTTTAGGATTTAGGTTTAGGATTTAGGTCCAGGATTTAGCATTAGAGTTTAGGGCTTGGGGTTTGGTTTAGGTATAGGGATTATGGATTTTACTTTGTGTTATCTGGCAATATTCTAACCCTAATCCCTAAAACCAAACCCTAAACCATGGCCATATTAAATTTGAAGCCCGTAGCAGCAACGGTACACCCCCAAAGCTTGTGGGCTTGAAAGTGGCCGGAGTTACAAAGCTATTACATTAGCCAAGCTTGCAACAGACGCGGCCAACATAAAACCTGTAAATCGTTCTTGCGCACGTTGTATATGCGGCCATGAACATGATCACTTATTCAAACCCGTAGTTACGGGTTTAGACGGAGCCAATAGTAAAAGAGATCGTCATCATTACGTCAATGAAAAATGGAGATTATCTTTCAATCCCTTACATGTTTGAATTGCGAGTTACAATCGAACCCACATTCCAGAAATAATGCAATATTAATAAATCCCTAAATATAATATTCAAGGTAATGCAAGTTCCATTATATGTATTAACACACTGATTGCCAAAATCGACATAACAAAGAAATTAAATATTAAAAAAAGTATTTTATATAGCAGATTTGCGAGTTTGAGAATGTTGTGCTATTAATTTGAATACCTAACATCACTTTCACTTTAATTTTAAGTACAGTAGAGTGTTGATATTTGCATTTACATTGCTACAGATAGGACTTTAACCCACTTGCGGGTCCTCTCAAGTACCCGTAGGCTTTTTGGCTCCATTTGCGGGTTATGGTTTTGAAGCAACTGGAAACTTGGTGTTTGTTGTGGTTAAATACAAATATTACTATTCTCTAAGTATATATATATATATATATATATATATATATATATATATATATATATATATATACACACACATATTATACTTTTATTTCCTTAGTAGTACTTTTTTATTGCAGGATGTAAGCTGTTAATTATGCCTTTACCTTATTCAACGTTTTTTTTGCTATACCTGTAAACAATCCTTATTCTCACAATAAAGTATTCTGTGTGAACAAGGCCAGTTCCCTATACCCATAATAAAATGTTCTGCAGAGTCAAGGCTAAAAAACATGTTATTGTCTGTGCAGAAGTGTAAAACATAAAGGTAAAATTTAGCCTAGGTATGTGTCTTATTAATTGGCCTACTAATATAAATAATCGTTTATTGGCTTAGCAATGGGTGTTGGCGGAATGTATAATTTTTCTAGAGGTAGTATACCATTTTCTCTATGTAGGACTACTATAAAAAGGTGTGATGTTTATGTATTTGTTGAACTCAACAGACATTGTGTATACTCTATACTTTGCTGTTGCCTTCCCGAGCTGCTTGTCAATAAATCAAATATACTTAAAAACAGAGTGGCGCACCAACGTGTGGCTGCACTTCCGATCTGTATTTTTACACCCCGAGATCCAGTTTTTTGGGGAGGAGTTGTTTGGCAATCGATCATCATGGCCATATACTGAGAGGTCCTGCAGAGCAGCCTTGGATAAATTCTGTATTTAGGAATGCCTGCCCGGCCTGAAATATTTAGAATTGATTTTGTGGCTCCTGAATACTTATGTGTGGATGAGAGTACTTGATAAGGGTGGGTGAGGAGGTTAGCATTGCAGGTCTTTATTTTGGCTACTACAGAGACAGACAAGCAGAATGTAATCCTAATTAGTTGAGAGTATTTGATAAGGGTGGGTGAAGAGTCTAACTTTCAGATAACATTGCTGATCTTTAATTTGGCCACTGTAGAGACAGACAACCACACTGTAATCCTAATTAGCACATCAAAGCTGCTCATTTACCTATACATGCAGCAACAACATGGAATTTCCCAAGGTCGGTTAAAAAAATTGATAAAATGGTTAAAGCAAAACATAGCCAGTTTTTCATGCTCTTTAAGAATAATCTGAAAAAAAATAAAAAAACATAAAAAAACAAAAGATTAAGAAACCCTTCTGACACTCCAGTCAAAATCAGAAAGACTTTTAGCCCTATTAAATTCCCCTAACATGTTAAAATGTAGCACGTAAAGTAGCCCGCAAGACTTGCGGCTATTAAATTGGCCCCATAAAGAAAGCCGCTACCGGTCTGCGGGTTATGAACGAAAAAAGCCTACGGGACATGGAACGTGGAACTTTGTGCCTGCAAATCCTTTGTTCTTTTAAGCCTGTAACCGCTACGTTTCAATTTTGCTATTAAATTGCAACAAATTCACTGGCGTTCAACCCCGTAACCCGCAAATGGAGGCAAGAAGCCAAAGGATACCAGAGAGGACCCGCAAGGGAGGTGAAGTCCAATCCGTAGTAGCACTGTAAAAGCAAATATACAAACACTACTGTACATATAATAAAAGGAAAAGTGATGTTAGGTATTAGAATTAATAGCACAACATTCTCAAGCTCGAAAATCGGCAATATAAAATACTTTATTTCATGTGTAATTTCCGTGCTATATTGATCCCGGCAATAAATGTGTTAATAAATATAATGCAATAGAATATCATATTTATGGCTTTATCAATATTGCATTATATCTGGAATGTGGGTCCGATCGTAACTCGGAATTGGAACCTGTAGGACTTTGAAATCCCACCTCCATTTTTCACTGACGAAATTATGATGAGCTCTGTTGCCATTGGCTCCATCCAAACCCGTAACTATGGGTTTGACTAATTGATCACGTTCATGGCCCGCATCCAACGGATCGACAAATGGTTTACGGGTTTACGTCTCAAGCCCATAGCTCGCACCCTGCTCGAAATTAATAGCTCTGTAACTCGGACAAATTTCAAACCTGCAGCCTTTGCGGGTCTCGTGTTGCTCTTACGGGCTCCAAATTTAATGTGGCTGTTTATGTCATATGTACAACTATATTGAAACTTACTGGGGAAAGAACTGGACGGAGCTTATGTCCCTGACAAAGACCATCATTTATGTTTCATACTGGAGTGAATTCTTAAGTATAATTTGTGACTACCAGATGCTGTATTCTGCTAGCAAAGAGACACGGAGAAAGAAATGTATGTCAAGGAAAGGGAACGATAACCTCAGTATTTTAAAATCTTTTGTGTAGATCCACAGAAGATATGAGGGTACTGACGCTTGGCCATACAATCTAATGCTCCTGGACTTTCCATATCTTTACAATGTTTTATTTTAATAATAATTGATTGTCCTACAAATACTTATGTATCATTTATAAATCTTTTTCACAAACTGTGTAATTAAAACCATAATAAATATATTCATTAGCTTGTTCTGTCTTTGTGCTCTTAAGAACTTTACATTACCAGAGAGATGTTTTATAGTGTGCAAGGAGTTTCCTTTGTGAAAAGCTTTGGGTTTTATATTTATACTTTTATTATTTTGTGCAACTAAAGGAATACAGAATGTGTAGTGGGATAACAGTTAAGGGGGTATTTACAGTCATTGTAGGCGATTAACTCTTTTCTATGTAACCTTTAGATACATACTTACCATAGGTGGCCCCAGTAGGGTATCTGCCACAACACCTTTATGGAGCTCCTCTTGATCAATGTTTACTTAATGTTAGCCACTGCATATTACCAGAATGTTTAGAGGGGGAGAAGCCTGTATGTTTTCTCTGTTTGCAGAGTGCATTTAGGGGTGCTCACATTTATTTTCTCAATCCTTCATTGGACAGAGTGTGGGTTAAATGGAAGAATGGATCCAGCTAACACTATCTGGACCACTGGCAACCATATGGAATTTACAAAATAGTCAAAAAAGAATATAAATAATAAATTCAATTATACTAATACTATACTGTACTTTGAATGATGCCCCGGATCAAGCATATGTGGGCATATTGTGTGTCAAACTCTAGTGGAGTGCCACAATGCAAGACCTACGGCAATTAACCTGGGTGATGAAAGTATGGACGCTTGAAGATGACCCATCTGGCATAAGTCTTGCCATGAAACAAGCATTAAATGGCACAAGTATGAGACCTGAGCAAGTACTCTGTGGGTGCTTAGAGATACTTCTTAGATTGTTTTGAATGATTATTAGATTTTAACCACGACCATAACCACTATTATTCTCTGCCTGCTACCAGCCCTTGACCTCTGCTTTTTATTTGGATTATCATTGACTGTCAGTAGCTATTAATCAGAGTTAAAATTTATGCACTTTTGATAAGAAGTCCATGAAAAACATAGCAAGTGAAGTCATTTTATGTTTTAAATCAACTTACCCCCTGCCTATTCCAATTATCCCTACTTATCCCCAGTTTTATCCTCACTTGAAAAATATACTCCTCATTTTAGAAATATGTTGTATTGCATATATTATGCTAGTCGCAGAGGTTTAAACAATATTTTTTGCAACAATTCTGCACAAAATAGACAAAATTATCTTACAAACCAATGGAACTTGTAATATTTCCCAGAAATGGTTTCAATGATTTTGGGTAGGGTGCACAATTTATAAATGTTCATCGGACGCATTTTACAAAAAGACAAGTTTATTAATAAATTGTATTTGGATGAGGCAATGCATAATAAAATATATCAAATACATTATTTAATAGTTTGGTGCGCCTTTGAGAAATTAGGATGATTGCAGGAACAGAACTCCCTGTGGCCACAGATACAACGAATAACCTTATTTTCTGAATAAATTAGCACATCATATTTCATTAACATTTTTTAAATGCTGAAGTAATGATATGATATAAATTTAAGGACTTTAATAATATGTTTTAGAAAGACACGTAAACTCTACAATCACTCCAGACTCCAATTTGAGATGGGACCAGATTAATGTCATATTGTATTTCACACTTGTAAAAAGTTGGGATCCCTGCTGGGAAATGAATGAGCCACAAGGAGAATATTCGGGAAGATGCTACATCCTAGAGACGTTCAAATGGAAATCTAAGCTTATAAATATTCACAAATTCCTCCATGCAGGGCAGAAAAATGAAGGAAATGCAAATAATTTTGACAAATACTGACATATTCATGTTGTATTTTTATAATAAATATAAATTCAAATTAAAGCATGTTCAAGTATGAGATGGAGAAAAATCTGTTACGGTTGATTCTTTATAAGCCAAGCAGAGTGTTTTGGAGCTTATATGGGTGTTTTCGAGGTCACATTGGTGTTCTGGACCTTAGTTGGCTGTTTCAGTGGTCACATGGGTGTACTGGAGTTCATTTAGTTGCTTTAAAGGTCACTTGGGCATTGTGGAGTTCAGTTGGGTCACTTGGGTGATCTGGAGTTTAGTTGTCTCAGAAAATAATTTCAGACATTACCTAGGTGTGTTGGAGATACACTGGTGCACTAGAACATTTTAAATCTAAAATGTCCATATCAAAGATCATTTTTTGTTTTTGTTAGTTTTGTTATATAGATTAATTTTTTTGTTCTTAGTTGGAATTTTTGATTTCAGTTTTGTGGCTTGGTTGGGTATCTTGGAGCTTGGTTGGGCTTTGTTAGGCTAAATTAGGGATTTGGGTTAAAACTTATTTGGGTGTTGTGGAATTAAATTTGGTGTTTCAGATGTGAACTTGATACTTCAGGACTTAATTAAGAGTTTTGCTGCACTATCCTTTATTTTCAGGGTTTTCTTTGGAATTTCATTGGGTATTTTTAAGCTCACCTGTGATTTTTAGATCTCAATTGTTTCAGAATTTAGTTGGGTGCCTTGGAAATCAGTTGGGTGCTTCAATGTTTTGTCAATGTCTGGTTCCTCTTTACCCAGATTGATGATTTGGAGATCTGTTATATTGGAGCAGAGCTGGTACCACAACTATCCAATCTTCTTCTTAATGCATTTCCTTAGCCTTTTCTCATGGTTGCTGCTAGATGACTTGACCATACTTTGTACAACTTCTTGTTTAACATCCTTTCCTCTTACACATACTCATCTTTCTAAGTTTCACTTTCATCCTTTAAAAACTACTAAAACATTACTACCAAGGTTTTGAGTGTCTGTAATGATTTTTTGAATCTTCCTTCTGCTTCTGATACTGCCACACAACACTTTTTCTTGGATCATCATGTCATACCTATACCTTTCCACTTGAAAATTCATACAGTAGTCCATTCAGAAACCTGTTGGTATCCCTTAATGCTAACTTCTCTCTTCTTCTGACAAACACTCAACAGGAGACTGATACTCTAACATTTGAAAATCAATTTAATATTGAATATTGCTATTATAAATCATAAAATAGTAATTGTATTAATGATCAATACACAATTAAAATAACTAGCTACTTTTGTTACAGCTACAGAGTGATCCTTAAAGCACATTGCATGAGTTTCTAATGTATAAACACTTAAGTCTTCGTATCATTACACTATGTATTACTCAGATAATATATGTGAAAAGAGTGTTTCCCTACTTTTTCTGAAATTATTTTAAATTTTTTAAGTACTGCTAAAATTTTGTCAGCTTCACCTGTCAATGTGTTATTCCCAGGGAAACACCTATTGCTTGTTCTATATTTGTTGTTACCATATTTAAAGATCAAGACGTCATGACATTTGCACAAGCAACATATTCTATTAAAAGCTTGTAATTGACTCTAACCCGTGATTTTGTCTGCAGGTTTTTTTTTTGTCTAAATGTTTAGATTACTCTGTTGCCGCAAACCCGCAATTTACATCTTACAGCCTCGGCACGTAAAGCCTGCCTCTTTAAGTAGAATTTCAGGGGGTGGGATCATATGATTATATCAATATTTAAGCAAGCCAGTAATTTACTTCTTAGAAACAGGGAATATTAAATGCCTCCGTCATCATGACAACAGTAAAACATGGAAGTTAGACGTAACTTGCAATCGGAGGCTACAAATTAAGAGAGACAATCACATATAATAGTTGCTGTCATTGCAAGTTGTCAGCACGCAATGCTCCTTGCGAGGCCAGCAAGACTTTGAAAAAAAAAACTGACGCCGCTCATCTCGAGGTACTCAAGACTTGAAAAAAGGATAGATAGGCGCTCAACAGGAGCCACGCAAGACTTTATCAGGGAGAGAGAGGAGAAAGACACAGCGGAGGGAGAGGGGGGAGAGGGTGGAAAGAGACACAGGGTTGAGAGAAGGTAGAAAAGATACACGGTGAGGAAAATAATGGGAAAAAAACACAGGCCAGGGAGATGAGAGGGAAACAGACACATGGAAGGGAGAGGGGGGGGGGGGGAGACACAGGTGTCAGAGAGTGGGGAGAGGCTCGCAATGAGTGCCAAAGGAGTTCATTGCGGACCTTGTGATGAGCGCCAAAGATGCTCAGCACAAGGCACGAAAGTGGTGGGTTGGATGACGTCTGCAATGAGCGCTCATTGCAGGGCTCGTGATGAGTGCCGAAGGCGGTTATCGTGAGGCTTGTAAAGTAAGGGAGAGGGGGAGAGGTTCGCTATGAGCGCTGAAGTTGCTCATTTCGAGGCATTAAATTAGTGGGTTGGCCCGTGGTAGAGACTTGCAATGTGTGCCGAAGGCCCACAAGTTAGAGTGGGGAAAGCCTTGCATTGTGTGGCAAACAGCATTGCCATTGCCAGCCTTCAAATTTTATTGACGTAATTTTTGACGGGCAAGTCGCTAGTATGTAATATTTGCTGATCAGGCTTGCAATCAAGCAATCTAGCACTCTAAAAAAAGCTTTAAATCCTCTGTTCTAGTCCATGTGGGTTTCATGATACGAATTAACCCCTTGAGACGCGGGATGATATTACTGAGAAATAACGGTTTGAAATAATATTTTTTAATTGCATATTTGTGGGTTTGAGACTGTTGTGTAATTAATTCTAATGTCTTTCCAAACCTTCCTATGCTTTTAAAGTACAGTATTGTGTGTTTAATTGCTTTTACAGCTCTAATAAGTGTTTGAAAAAGCCCTTGTGAGTCCTATTTAGTACTCGTAATATTTTAGACTGAAATGTGATACTTGTTTCAGTTGCGGTCAGACTAAATTTGCGAGCTAGACCTACAGGTCTAATAGAATATCAATTTTGTGTAACTTTAATTAATTAGCACTTAATAGGATTCTCGTAATTGGATTGAGAGCAGCTAATAGAATATGTGGCAATTTTAAGAGTATGTGGTTTTAAGTGTCTATAAATTTACAATTTGGGCAGTAGAATAGGGCCCATAGTTTCTAAATTGATATAAAGCAGCCAGTGAATTATGTAATGACTGAATGATTATTCATTGTGTTACATAGCTCTTAGCGATTAAGAGTCAAATAAGGACATTTCTGTGTGCTGCCTATTTTGTCCTGGGTAAGTGGCTGGTTGTACATTATCTGAATGGAACCCACACCCTTAGTGACATATAAGCTGCTTGTGTGTTTGTATCATTCAGTCGTGTATGACTCTCCGTGACCTCATGAACTGCAAACCTTGCGAAGCAAGGCGAGCAGTGAAGGCAATGAAACACGCGGCAATGAAACACACTATTACAAAGGACGTAAAATGCTTGTGAACCGCGTAGCACATAGACAAACAACGCCAGTTTACAACACTAACTTGCAACTAATAACATCACAAATCTAAAATGGCTCTTTGCACAACTAAACCAACGTTTTGCCCTCGCTGTTAAGTTCGTATTTTTCGTATATCGTATTTATTTTTTTCTAAGTCCTGCGTCTTGTATTTATTTTTGTCTAAGTCCCGCGTCTCGTATTTTTTTTTCTAAGTCCCGCATTGGTCAACTGCTTGCAGCCTAAGGCGATCCCGTGTTTACTAAGTGTTTGGTGGCTAAATCCTGCGTGTTTCAATGTGTGATCGACGCGCCTTGTGGCTAAGTCCTGCATGTTTCATTGCCTTCACTGTTCGCCTTGCTTTGCAAGGCTCGCAGGCAATGAGCGCCTTTGGTGCTCATCACCTATGTGCTGTGAGTTTTCGTGCCTTAGTGCCTACGCGAGGCTCGCAGGCGATGAGCACCTTCAGCGATCATCGCCTAAGTGCTGCGAGTTAATAGGAAAAATACACTGAATCTTTTCTTTTTAATCTCCTATCCTTACAAGAATCCCAAGTGGAGTGCAATAAAGGGACTCGCTTTAGATGTTTTTAACATTCCCTTTTTAATAGTTTTTTAATTTGTCGTCTCTAATTAAAATAAATTTATTAAGAGGTATTAAGCACCGGGAAAAATATTTATCTCCCAACACAATATATATCAGGATAGAACAAACCAGCAAGTCATATGAAAAATATCCTATCTTGCATGGCTCCATAACCCAAGCTGTGCATTGCATTACAGTTCCTACTTTTTGGCTGTTATAATTCTCTTGGTGCCAATTATATATGTGTGCTATATGAATGAAACGCTACCCCTTAGTTATGTCTTCCAAAAAGAAGGAAACATGATAGCCAATTGCCAGACTGTCAACATTCCTTGTTCAGCATCCAAAACTAAATACCAACCAGTTTATTTAACTTCCAGTCCCAAAAGCTGCTCTTGGTGCAAAGTTGCCTAAATAATCTAACCAAATTACCAGTGTTCCATGACTCCACCAACCGGACTGTGTTCCTCTTTGGAAAATCCTGCCTTTTGGCCTTTATTAAAGGCATATCTAAGTATCTAAGTTTCCGGCGTTATGAATGCATCTGAGGATCGGTAGTGTATGAAAACCTTTTTTTGCATGCCAAAATATCAAAATAAACAAGCAAGCAGCAGCTTTTGTGAGTTGACACCCCTTACAAAATCCAGAAAGCATAAAATCCATAATTTGTTTTGGCCAATCACAGGCAGCTTATACATTTTAATACAATGTATCATTTAATGATGGCAGTTTGTACATGAAGGAATCATGGGATGTGTAGTCCTCTCGTAAAAGGAAGTAGGAGGAGTCAGACACTGATCTGTAAATCTTTGCATTGAGCTGCTGTTGGCTTGAAGGTTAGTAAAGGGTTAAAAATGTACCCAGATGCAGTGTTTCTATTTGTAGGTACGCTGTGCTTATGTAAGCAACTCTGAGGTATGGGAAACAAGTTTTATTTTTAAATAAAATAAATCTGTATATGTATAGAATGACTCAATGTAATGTGTGTGTCTGATATAAGCAGCATGTGTTAGATTGGAAAAAGGTAAAAACAGGGAACGTAGATATACATTTAATTCTTTTACTGCCAGTTATAGATGGCTCAGCTATATTTACTGTATTTTTCTGTGTTTAAGACAACTTTTTTTAAGTTTAAAATAGGGGGATCGTCTTATACATGGAATGTTGCAATTACATACCCTGGTCTGGTACTGTAATGCTGCATCTGGCCACTAGATGGCACTGTGGCATAGTTTTAAGGCAGGAGAAAAGATCGCACTTATTGTTAATGCAATGGTTATTTTTACAGTGCTTGTGTCCATATAAATGTGTATAACATAACTTCTTATTGTGCTATGCATATATTTAAGTGCACTTTCTGTCATGATTTTCACTGATTTCCATTCCAGCTCAATATCCCTGTGACATTTTTCCAGGTTAACACAGGGATCACAGGGATAATGAGCAGGAATGGAAATCAGTGAAAATCCGGACAGACAGTGCACCTAAATATATGTGTAGCACAATAAGAAGTTATAAAATACTCATTTGACTATTTATTTCTTCATTTTGGGCTCCAAAAATAGGGGTCGACTTATACATGGGGGCGTCTTATACATGGAAAAATATGGTATATTTTTCCCTTACTTCAGTTTGAGAAAAACACAGCAAATTGCCAGGGTGTTCACATCTTTATTAAACCATCTATGCGTTAATTTCCGCCAAAAAGAAAACAACGGTCTCTCATAGGCTTGGAAATCCTTTGTAGCTTTCTATTATTTTCAGTCATAAAGAAGTGCTTCATGCAATAGCTTTTTTATTTGCCCCCTGCTCTGTATTCTGCAATGATTTTCTTACTGTCACTTTAGGCTTCTTCAATTTATATGTATTTGATCATTTAACTTTACTACCTCTCTCAGCCTATTCCTCGTTTCACCGGTCAGGCCACCACTCATGACATCTGGTTAATCTGGCTGTGTTCCTCACAGGCTCTCCCAGTGATATGTAGATGTGTTGTGATTGGCTAAACAGCCACACCCTCCACTCAATCTTGCCTCTCTCCGAGTCTCGCAGTGCTGTGGGTGTAATCCGCGACCTCGTGGGAGAGGTAATAGAGCAGCACTCTGTGCCCCAACTAAACATAGGATCTAAACCGGTCCTCCGAGCGATCTCCAATCCCAATATTTTCGTTAGTTGGACATACCTATCTAAGAAAGAGTTGCAGAAGCAAACTGTAAAGGCTTTTATTTATTTATTGTTTGCTTCATGAAAATATTTTATCATGTTTAGTCATTCAAAAGATCACATTGAAAAAAAAAATGATTTCTCTGGCCATTTAATTATTCCCAGTTCATATATTTCCTGTGGCGCTTAAGTATCAGCCAGGATTTCAGTGTATCCCCATTAATGGCTCACTGTGGTCCTCCCTTTTTCTATAGGGCCTATTGACCAACTAGACATTATGGGTTACATATTTTAGAAAACAAAATACATAAATACATAAAGACAGACTTTCATGATTTAACTTTTGTATGCAATTCTTCTTTACTTTGTGGTTCCATTTACTGTTACTTTCTCAGGACAGTGCGCCCCTGTAAACTAATATGCTTTTCATTAGCCTCAATGAAAGCGCCAGCAGTTTTAGCTACCACATTACCATTATGCAAACAGAAGATCCTTCTGCATTCAAAATATCCTTCCTCTTCAGGAAATGAAAGGCTTTATTGCTTTTGCTTACATTCTAATACATATTTGCTGATTTTCAAGTGTAGCTATTCCACATTTTTTATCACAATTCTTGCAATGTTTAACCTCAATTAATTACACTTAGCACAACGTAACTCTGCTTAAAAGGACTCACCCAAAATCGAGTTGTTAATTAGGTTAACATAGCTTATAGAGCATGAAAAACTGGCTATATCTTGGGTTATCCATTTGTTTTAATCCTGGGGAGTTCCATGTTGTTATTAGTGAATTTATATACAAATGAGTGGTTCATACATATTAATTAGATAGATTGATGTCCTGATTAGGATTACTGTCTGAATGTTCTCTATAGTGGCCAAAATAAGGATCCCAATGTTATCTCATAGTTAGACCCCTCTCCCACGCTAATCAAGTACTGTAAGTCACACATTAGCATACTGAACTACACATTAGCATCATGAGCAACACATTAGCATACTGGACCATGCATTAGCATACTGAGCTGCTCATTGGCATACTGATTCACACATTAGCATACTGAGCCACACATTAGCATACTGAGCAACACATTAGAATATTGAGCCACACATTAGCATACTGAGCCACACAATAGCATACTGATCCAAACATTAGTATACTGAGCAACACATTAGCATACTGATCCACACATTAGCATACTGAGCAACACATTAGCATACTGAGCCTCATATTAGAAATCCATTAGCATACTGAGCCTCATTTTAGCATACTGGTCCACACATTACCATTTAGAGCCACGCATTAGCATACGGAGCCATGCATTAGCATACCGAGCCATACATTAGCATATTGAGCCATGCATTAGCATACTGAGCCGCACGTTAGCATAGTGATCCAAGCATTAGCATACTGAGCCACAAATTAGCATATTGAACCTTGCATTAGCATACTGAACCACACATTAGCATACTGAGTGGCACCTTAGCATAATGAGATCACATTAGCATACTGAGCCACACAGTACCACACTGATCCACACATTAGCATACTGAGCCACATATTAGCATACCGAGCCATGCATTACCATACTGAGTCGCAAATTAGCATACAGGAGCTGCAAAATGTATTCTAAATATTTCAGAAATTATTTACTGTTGAGAAAAACAGCTAGTACAATATATAGCCAGATTCTAATGCTCTTTTATTTTAAATCAGCTTCTACATTTGATGAACATACCCCATAAATAGTACTTATAGCATATAAAGTACATAGTTAACATGTATTTATTATATTAGACTCACAAGAACAAGTAGGACACGTTGCCAAATAATAACGTACACATTTTTTGGTATATCAGTTTTATGTAGAATTAGGATGAACATTGGGAATTAGAAAGGAAATAAGAAAGCAGATCCATATGCAGTTACATTCTCTGCAACAACCACTACATGTCCTCATCTGCCAAGAAGCAGATCCTTTTCATCAGCTGGATGCCATATAGAGAATATTATCAAGGAATTTGTATCAAATATGAAAGGCTGTAAGCACTGAAAAGCATGGCTTGATGTGTTCAATTTCCTGTTTCCCCAACATGTGCATCCCTTGGGGCATCTTAAATTGTGAAGATACAATAAGGTATATAAAATAGTTAAAGCGCCACGGTAGTCCAAAACATTCTGTCTTGCATTAATAAAACATCTTTTATACATTTCTAAAGTTTTATGACTTGGAAGAAAAATTATATTATTTTAAGAAAATGATCATTAAAGTAACACTGAAAGATGCAAGAAACAGAAACATGTGTTTATTTGCCTTTCCCAGTCAATAAACAAGGGCCAATCCTGTTAATTGTGTTTTCCTGTCTGGTTTACATGTATTAACGGAAATCAAAGCACAATGTTATTGAGGTCCAGATATCCACATGGCTCACTGCCTCTCTGTATCCTGTGACATATCAGGACAGAGGAGGTGACAAAAAAGCCATACAATCTCATTTAAAATGTAATTTTTCTACACTGTAAACCTTTTTCTACACTATAAAACTATAAAAAAAAACATTTTATAGTATTTAAAATATGATCTTTTATATGGATGATAGAAATTTGCGGTTTTCAGTGGCCCTGACACAGTGATTTGTAGCTCAGAATACCTGATAAGAGTGGGGGAGGGCTCTAACTAAATGACAACATAAGGGGGTTATTGTTTTGGCTACCACAGGGACAGACAAACTAACTGTGATTTTAATTAGCACATCAAAGCAGGCAATTAGTATCCAGGAGCTTATCATTTGCATTGTTAAACAGCAAAACTAATAGTGAATTTCTTAGGAAAAAAATATTAATGCAACCCATAGACAGTTTTCATGCTCTTTAACAATAAATTATGAAAATAATAACTTGATTTTGGGGTGACCTAGGCCCCATATTAATCCCCTATATCTCAGATTATATCATGTTTAAGAGAAAAGTAAATCTCCCTAGCTATGTTTATAACCCATCCCTCAAACATTGCGAGAAACTGTTACGAGTGACTTTTTCATTGATTTTTGCACAAAAGATTATGAGTTACCCAGTTAGACTTTTACACCAAAACCTTATGCTAATAAGAATCATTCGCAAAATAGGGCAGTGACATAATTGCAAAAAACTGAAGAAAATATTACAAATACCAAAGACCACTCACAAATTATTTTAAAACCATTGCAGAGTGCAGCAGCAGCAGTTAAAAAAACAGTATAGCATCAAACAACAAATATGATGAAATTTCAACATTATTTGACACTTAACAGTCCAATATAAACATACAGTATGTGTAAATAAAAAAAATATATTTTATTATTATGTCTGTTTTATTATACAACATCAATGGTAACATACAACCCAGTACTCAAGGAGTTAATACATATCAGGAAACCATATGGACTAGGAAAAAATGCTCTAATGCAGGGGTCCGGTCCTGGAGGGCCACACAGAAGCGTAGATTTGAAGATATCCCTTCTGCGCACAGGTGAGACAATCACTTCTTCAGTCATTCTGATTGACTCACCTGTGCACAGAAAGGATGCCTTCAAATCCAGGCTTGTGTGTGGCCCCCCAGGACTAGACTTGTGCACCACTTCTCTGATGCATTGCCTATATATGTATTTATTATATAAACACAAAATAAACACATTTATATATACCAAATCTATTTAATGTAAACAAATATAAATAAATAAAACAATAATATGTTTATATATATAATTATAATGGTTTCTTGCCCCAGTTATGCCACTTGTTCTCCCTCTTTATAATAATCATAATATTCTAACTTTTTATTGTTACTTAGAGCTATTTCTCATGTAAAGCTTGTTTTTGGTACTCCATACACTGAATCAAGGCAGGATTTACAGATGTCGGCTGAGCGCTTTAACGTGGGGGATGATAAAGATTAACATTAATGTGTAACGTAGGGAAAACTTCTCCCGCAGTTGATTTACAGGTATACCACAAATGACACATTAGCAGGGGGGGCCTTAGTCCCTTTAATGATAAATTCACTCAACAGAATGAGGTTAATTTGATAATGGTCCTCCCTCCCCTGTGTCTCTTTCTTCTCCTCCCTCCCCTGTGTCTCTTTCCCCCTCCCCTGTGTCTCTCCCCCCCTTCTCCCTCCGCTGTGTCTCTCCTGCCCTCCCCTTTGTCTCCCCCCCTCTCCTGTGTCTCTTTCCCCCCTCCTCATTCCCCTATGTCTCTCCTTTCCTCCCGTGTGTCTTTACCCCTGTGTCTCTTCCCCCTCCTCTGTGTCTCTTCCCATCTCCTCATTCCCCTGTGTCTCTCCTGCCCTCCCCTGTGTCTTTACCCCTCCCCTGTGTCTCTTTCCCCTTCTCCCTCCCCTGTGTTTCTTGCCCCCTCTTCCTCCCCCTCCCCTGTGTCTCTTTCCCCTCCTCCCTCCCTCCCCTGTGTCTCTCCCACCTGTGTCTCTCTCTTCCCTCCCCTGTGTCTCTTACCCCCTCTCCCTCCCTTGTGTCTTTTTCCACTCTTTCCACCCTCCCCTCTGATCCTTTCACCTCCTCCCTTGTGTCTCTTTCCCTCATCCCCTGTGTCTCTCCCCACTCTCCTGTGTCTCTTTCCCCCCTCCTCCCACACCTGTGTCTCTACTGCCATCCCCATTGTCTTTCCCCCTCCCCTGTGTCTCTTTCCCCCTCCTCTGTGTCTATTCACCCCTCCTCCCTCCCCTGTGTCTCTTTCCCCTCCTCCTTCGCCTGTTGTTTCTTTCTCCCTCTCCCTCCCCTGTGTCTTTTTCCCCTCCTTCCTCCCTCCCCGTGTCTCTTTCCACCCCTCTTCCTCCCCTGTTATTCTTTCCCCTCCTCCCTCCCCTGTGCCTCTTTCCCCACCCCTGTGTCTCTCCCATCTGTGTCTCTCTCTCCCCTCCCCCGTGTCTCTTCCCCCTTCCCTGTGTCTCTTTCCCCCTCCTCCCTCCCATGTCTCCCCCGCCCTCCCCTTTGTCTTTTCCCCCTCCCCTGTGTCTCATTCCCCCTCCACTGCACCTCTTCCCCCCTCCTACCCTCCCCTGTGTATCTCCTCTGTTTCTCTTTCCCCCTCTCCCTCCCCTGTGTATCTTTTCCCTTTTCCCTCCCCTGTGTCTTGCTCCCCTCCTCCCCTGTGTCTTTCTCCCCTCCTCCGCATTTGCTGCCTGCAATGAGCCTTCAAATCATTGCAGCCAACGTTGGAGCCTCAACCTTCCGCAAATGCGGTCCAAACTGAGTCCCTCTCTTCACGAAGTATGCAGTTCTTGTGATGACGATTCGTAGTTTGACAACTATTATATGTGATATGAAATATTCAGTTAAGCAAATGTTACATGTTACATGAGTGAACCCCCCCCCCTTCTTTTGGTGAGACTAAGATCACACTACTATACCCACAAGTGGTCTTCTTTTTTTTCTGTAATTCAGCCATTTAATTACAGGGAGATATTTTTTCTAGTATAGTGAGAAAGGTTCCTCAGTGGCAATGAAGTGTTGCTTTATTCATAAGTACAAATATATTATCATATGCCATATGGGTGCATGTAGCATGATCAATGATACTGTAACTGTATTCACCATGCAACTCAAGCTCATATAGTGTAACTACAAGTTGGTTTCATATAAAAGGGCAATAAACACTGTCCATACGTTGTACTAGCCTTTTGTTCTCTACAGTGAATCATTCTTGAAATGTTAAGCATTATTTTTGCCAATGTGGAGCACGATATTCGAAATTGTAGCACAGAGTGCTTGATTAATGTGTGAGAAAATATCTAACTGCATGATGACACTGGGGAATGTTGTCATCAATGCCATCAAAGAAACAAAGAAGCATACTGTGTTACTAATTAGCACATCCAAGAAGCTAATATTTCCTGTTTACTCAATGAAAAGTATCCTAGTTAGGGTAGATACAGTGGGAGTTACACCTTAATCACTGCATTTTCATTATATTTGTTTTGAAATGAAACAATAAAGGTTACACTGTATTTTTCATTATTTATAATCCTGTTATTTATAATCAGAATATGTTTTTATGAATATACTTTTTCTCTTCTTATTAGGCATTTTAAAAGAAAAACTGCACCAAAATATAAACTATTCATTAACAACTTGATGTTGAGGGTAGCCAGCCTGTGCAACATTACAGTGATTACATCTCTTAAGATGGCCAGAAGTACTAATCAATGGTGGAGCTAGAGAATTAAGAGTCCCAGAGCAACAAAAAATTGGAGCCCCCCTGGTACAAACTTACTCAGTGCCCCTCCACAAGAACCATTCCCATCCATAACAGCTATCCTCCCTAAGACGTCTTCCCATTGCTGCTCCCCACCAAGACCCATTTCTAAAGCTGCTCCTCTTCCCATAGCTGCTCTCTTTCCCTGCCCAAAGCTCCTCTGCCTGCATCATAGCTCCAGACGTGCACGCTCCACTTTCCTCTTTCCCTACAGGGTGGTGGGCGGATAGTGTGGCCAAGGGGGCCCAGGGAGACCAGGGCGGGGAAATATATATATATATATATATATATATATATATGCGCACAAATACTATCTCTACATAGCAGTCAGATCCTCTCAGCAGCCATCTTCATATAGCGTCCAGTCCCTCTCAACATCCACCCACACACAGCACCCACCCTCGCTGAGCACCATCCCTACATAGCACCCAGTCCTTGATGGCACCTACAATAAACTCTTATATTATTTAGATTGCAAGTTTGCAAGTTTTATAATGTTGCTAAGTGCTTTAGGGAAAGCACTGTGTGCATTTCCTTTTAGACAGGGCTCTCCATTTTATTTATTTATTTTTGCATTGTGTTTATATAGTTTTGACTTGAACATAGCCCTGTATAGCACATGGAATATATATATAGTATATGGAATATGTTGGCGTGTTACAAATAAAGGAAATAATTATAATATGGTGGTCCCTATGAACCTCCATGGTATACTATACTATAGCCATTGAGTCCCTATAGACCCCCCATACCTAAATTTAACCTCTATCATGGGGGTCCCTAGGGACCCCCATGGAACTCTGAAAAAAACATAAACAAAAGAAACTACTCAACCAGCCCTGGATAAAGTATGCACATCTGTGCATAGATCATTATCTTCGGCTCACTGAAAAAAAACACTCTAATAAAAAAATAAAAAAAAACACAAAAAAAAACGAAATCACTAGAGGTTATCCTACTTGGTCTTATAAGTTAATCAATTAGGTATGGCGCTGGTGTAATTAAAATACTCAATGCTAATTGGCTGAACACATATTTCAGCCAGTCAGAATCCACAATTATTGGATATCAGTGTAAGGCGCGCTGAAAAAAAAATGTTAGTCTGCGAGGGAGCACCTGGGAGGAGGAGCTCTGTTTTGTGCAGTTTTTTTTTACAGAGCAGTGGGATTTTAGACGTAGAACCATGTCTACAGGATGAAGATGAGGAATGAATCAAGAAAGAAGAGGGCAAGTTCTTCAGTTAACATGGAAGTGCCCATTTATCGAGATCTGAAGAGTGAGGACAAGGGCTGCGATGATTGTCACTGAAGGGCCTCCGAAGCAAAGGTAAAGTATATTTCCTCCCATTAGAGGTTTAATTCTTTTTTTTATTCTATGTAGTATTTGTTATGTAGTTAGTCTTTAGGACTTTTAGGGTCCTTGTGGATGGAATTCGATCTATGGTGGGTCCAATATTGACCCTGTTGGTGGTAAAAATGGTGTCATGGGGGTGCTTGACCTCCATGGTCATAGCTTAGTATACCATGGGGTCCAGTGAGATCTCTATGGTATAGGGGTTAATATTAGGTGTCAGTGGGGTCCACAAAGACCCCAGTGGTATGAGGCTAATTTTGTGTGCCATGGGGGTCCATGAGTACCCTCATATCATTACAATCACTTAATTGGATAACAAGACAAGATGTTAACCTACTTCCCACGCTAATCTAGACTGACGCCACACTTCTCATAACTGGTAAAAAGGATTGTGCTCAAACAGATGAGACTGGCACAGGGCAAAGGGGTTCTTCTACCTCAAAGGAACCGTCCCTCTTGTCTTGTTTTTTGTGTGCAAAATAATTTCTGAACATTATGTGTATAAAAGGAATGTATTCATATCTTTTGAATATGTATCTTATGTATATGTGGTGATTTAAAAACTAAGTATATAACTCACTCTCTGTAATGGAATGGTGGAGAGGTGAGAGGAGTTTAACCATTGAGAGTGCCAAGACACTTACAATTATGAGGTTGTTTGAATTGGGGAGTCAGAAGGTAGGAGGTTGAGTGTTCATTCCCATGCTATGGGGTGCATAATGACCCCCATGTTTATACTTTTTATTACCATGGGTATCAATAAGGAGCCTATGATAATGGGTTAATATTAGGGGCCATGGGGCCCATAAAACTCCCCATGGTTATATTTTAAATTACTCTTTGGTGCCATAGGGGTCAATAGGGACCCCAAGTGTGTTAATGGACCCCCCACCCAACAGCAGAATGGGTGAGGGAAGGGGTATTTATGGCCTCCTGCTTATTACTGAGGGAATCCCTGGGGATTACCAGGCTTATAAAGGTAGACGGTATTAAGGGGGATCCTTTGGTATTCTCATAGGAAGTAGCAGGTCAAAGACATTGGTGTCATAAAACTCCTTCATTTTATTATTAAATCCCTTCCCTGCCATTTTCCACATTTGAGCCTCTGTGATTGTTACATATTATTTTTTACGTCTTTTCCGTAGTTTTTCTTGCAATTTTGTTTGTGTCTTTAATTGCTTTATGCATCTTTCATCTGGGAAGAGGTTTATATACCTATATAAGGATATAGAAGTCAGTGGGTAGTGTTATGTAGCACTGCCAATCATTAGATTGTAAGTTTCAATCTTGTAAGGTGCTACAGAGAAAGCTCCATGCACACTAGATTTTAACCTCCATTCTTTGCAATATGTCAATTTTAGTTTTTGCCTCATACTTCACCCTTGTTCAGTGCTACAGAATATGTTGGTGCATTACAAATAAAGATAATAATAATAACTACTATAAGAATGCAGAGATCCAAACTCAGAATCTCTTACTGGTACACAACACCCTCTGGCCCTAGTCAGTACCTCAAATGTGCTTCTAAAAACTCCCCTAGCTACGAGTCAGCCTTCTGAGAGTTCTTACGGAAGCCATGGAATGGAGGCCTCAGATGGGATCATTCTGTGCGTTCTTCAGTACCATTCACCTATGTAACTCTATCCTATTAATTTGTTACCTATAACTAGAATATCATTGTCCACTAGATGGCAGCACAACTTTACATTATCTGTGTTTAATATATTATGGGTTATACTTAACTTGTTTATCATAAATTGCAGAGCTATACCCATAGTGACTATGAATGTGTGGTTGTTTTTATACTTTTGAATTGAAGAAATGTATAGAGGTAGATACATCCTGCCTCTTGTTTATGTGCCTGTGTTCATCTTACTATACCACTACATTGACACAAGTTGTGTGATTTTGGTGTTGCACTTTTTTATCATTATGCTGAGTGAATGAGCCCCCCCAAATTTCTTGGAAAAGATTTGTATGAATATGTCTGGTATGGACTAAAGTCTGTTTTACACAAGCCTTGCTAAAACACTTACAAATGTAATTTTACTTAGTGACTGTTTCAAGCTAATTTACTAACAAGTTAAATCGTACCCTGCTCGCTAAGTTTAACAGTCGCTAATGGCCCTACCTCACGAAAATCCATCTCTCTACAATAACCAGCCAATCAGGACACTCTTAAATAATGCATTTATGCCAACTATCTGTAAATCTGAAAACTAACATGAACACATTCAGCTAGTAATAACAAAACACTATCACTAACTTCCTCCCACCACCCCTTCCTGGTACATAAGGAGTTAGTGATCCTGGTACATAAGGAGCTAGGGATCCCTTTCTATCCCATAGGGCTGATAGAGAGAATAGGTAGGTTTATATGAGGGAAGGGTGAATCTGATATCCCACCCTAGTATACACAGGCTATATTATGTGCTAGGATGGGCCTAGGTAGGGGTGTATAACAAGGGTTAATTGTCATCCACACCAAGGCATGGGGGAAAGGGAAATTTATGACATGGGGTATAAGCTAGAGAGAGGGGTCATAACCCCCTACATTTATTATTTTATATATAAAACCCTTTCCTGATTGTGGCAGGGATGAGTACAAAATTAGTAATTGTGAGAAGCCTCTACAACCACTTGCTAAGGCTTTCCTCAGTATCCATTTGGCTCTAATATAATGGGTTGACTAATTATCCATGGACATTTATAAAAATATTTTTTTTTTTGGAAACCCGCACAAAGACTCTCTATGATGCAGAATATGATTGCTTTTAACATTTGATATTTTGAAGCGTATCTATATAACTTGAAACATAGGAAAGGTGGACCATTATATTGCCATTATAGTGGCACTTTAGTATCAAAACTTTGCACCATTGTGAACTTGATCAGCAGATCCAAAATGGTATATTCCACTGCAGAATTATTATATATAAAACTAGTTTAGAGGCTATATTATTGCTTTTTTACATTCTAAATACACATTGCCTATCTTCTAGTTTAGTGCTTCACAAAAGTACATTTTAAATATATATTAACACTGGTACTTTATGTAATGTATCAGTTTTATCTTTGCACAACTATAATTCATTTTACTTCCAGATACAAATATTTATGTTTATGTGATTATGTAAATGTGTTCAGCTGTGATCCTTGTATAATTATACACTGTGGGCTAATGCACTGAGGTGCCAGAGCATGCTGCGCCAGGCTACGGATATTGGAAAAGATTAACAGGGCTCCATATAAATGGGTTTCATTCTTCTTGCTTCATCATCTCCTTCTATATTCTGGCACAGTAGGGGTGGGGTGAGATGTATAGATTTACTGCTCTATTCCCTTGGTGTTTTAGGACTTCCAACTACATGTACTGCATATGAAAGAGTAATAATTCTCATATTAATAACATTTTTACCAAATAAAACAGCAATCTTTTTTTTTATGTTTTGTCTTGTTTTTAATTTTTTATTATGATTTAAAACAGGCATCTGCAGAAGTTGTGCAAAGTTTATTCAAGAAATAATGATCAAAGGTCTTTCGATCCCTCAGGGGAATAAATATGGCAGCCACATATCAGGAGGCAAAGCAGAAGCAACTTTTGTTGTATACATTTTTCTGCCGTTTACATAATTACTAAAGGATTAATAGCAGTGATGACATTCAGTTACTAAAAACGGAGGGCCCCATTCTATTGCCCAATTTGTAAATTAACATACACACTAATTGCTATTAATATTGCCAAATATTTTATTAGCTACTCGCAATCTGATTACAAGTTCACAATCACTACAGGCCAACTAAAGTCACAAATTCCAACTTACAACTCCAATGGTTTTAGCACAGCTCGAATATTATGTGCGCTAACTAATTAAAGTTACACAAAATTGATATTCTATTAGACCCGTAGCTCTAGCTCGCAAATAAATTCTATACTGCAACTGAAAAAAGTATCACGTTTCTGTTAAAAAATAGTTCTCGCAAATCATTTTCAAACACTTGTTAAAGCTGTAACAGCAATTAAACACACAATACTGTACTTTAAAAGCATGGGAAGGCATGGAAACACATTAAAATTAATCACTTTAGAATGTAAAAAAAACAAGGAACAAACCGGGGAAAAAAAATTCAATTACATTTTGTATATGTTAAAATTAAAAGTGTTGCTGAAAGATGCATAAAGCAATTAAAGACACAAACAAAATTGCAAGAAAAAACACGGAAAAGACGTAAAAAATAATATGTAACAATCACAAATGCTCAAATGTGGAAAATGTAAAATAAATAAATATATATATATTACATAGTTACATAGCTTTTGAGGTTGAAAAAAGACTTATAATCCATCAAGTTCAACCTTTTAAGATCTCTGGTCTGCAATATGCGGATTAGTTGTTAATTGAAGGCAAACAAAAAAAAAAACATTGGCAATCATCTCAAAAGGGAAAAAAATAAATTAATTTCTGACCCCAGAAACTGGGAATCATATTCCTCCCTGGATCAATACTCCCTCTCTAATTAATCAGGATAACCCTGAATGCCCTTTTTATTTAAAAATACATCCGGTCCCTTTATCTATCGAATCCGCTGTCACCACCTCCTTTGGCAGAGAATTCCACAGATTAACCACCCTTACTGTGAAGAACCCTTTTCTTTCTTTAAGGTGGAATCTTTTTACTTCTAACCTCAAAGGATGTCGCCTTGTCAGTTGAAAGTCTCTTAGCACAAAAAGCTCACTTGACCCTAGATGTAATACCAATCTGGAAACACACAGCGACCACAACAGCTGCTCTAATGCAATAACTAAAAAGGATAGAATAATACAAATAATACTCAGCAAAACTATTGATCTTCACCACAGCACACCACTGACACAGATCATATATCCAAATCCATGAGAAGGTATATCATCTACACCAGAACCTAAGCTCTTAGAAAATTGGGTGGGAGAAATATCAGCATGGGCAGCCTCAGGTCTTAAAGAGAGAAAGGGGGTGACATTCATGGTGCCTACTTGGGTATATCACTAGATAGGACAGGCCAGGTACTGCGTTGTCCCAGGGAGCATGTAAAGAACACTCTGTTCGAGGCACAGGGACATGGGATTCAGGGAAAACATTTTACAAGGGGTTGCACTAATGTGGTCAAGATTTTAAGGAAGGCCAATGAACACACAATGAAGCTGTGGAGAGGCACATGGAGCAGCAGCAAACTGACCTTCATCAAGGCCAATCTTGGGTACATACTGTAAGTTCCCACTCCAATGCTGTTGGGCATGTGGCAAGATATATAACAAATAATAAGTATGTGACATTAGAGCTAGTGTTATTGTAATAATTAATTAATTAAAAAACATGATCATGTGAGGAACAACCCTTCAGGGGAATGGAAATGCGTGAAGGGATGGCTGTACAGGAAGATGATCTACGTAGAAATATATGATTATTACATAAATATTATGTATGTTGATGTGCCAAAACATTAACCATTAAAAACACACAGAAACAGAGGACACTCAGAAATGTATACAACTGTGCATTAATATCATGAGTGGGGTGTGGGTGATTCCAAGAGGGCAGGAGGCTGTTTGGGAAAAAGGGGAAACCTAAGGGGTTAAAGGTAATACTGTATAATAATAATGACGCATAGTATCTACTAGGGTCACATTTGGTCACTACACCACAGTAACCATAGTCTGATGAATACAAATGTCATTATACATCACTCCATTCAATAGAAGTAACCAGTAATGTACATAGCACATCCATCTGGTCTTCATCTGCTCAATTAAACAAATGCATAAACTTCTGGATTATGTAATCCAATTCAATTACACACATACGTTGTGTTCCAAAAATAAAAAATCTGAAAAGAAGGTGGATCAAAACCTAAAAAAAAGCCATACGATGATACAAATGCTCCTAATGCGCCACCAAGTGGAGTAGCTGGCGCATCCGGACCAGCATCTCCCCAATGACAGCCTTCAATGATGGACATTAGGATGGAGGTCTGCTGAGGCCAGGCATGTCTTTGTGAGGAGGAGGCGGTGGTGCAGTGGCAAGGGGCTGGGCCTGGCTGGAATCTGTGGCTGTGGTGGTGGGAGATGGGTTGTGCTGCTGGTGGGGGAAGGAGGAGATGGTGGGGGAAAGGACCCCTGTTCTGTCCAGTAGTAGGGCCCAGATGGTGAGTCTATTTGTTGGAGGAGGCGGCCTGTGTGGTTAAATACCACAGGTGTGGCAGAATGTCCAGCAGGTGCCCCCACTGACCAAATAAAGCATGAGTCATACTGCTCTTCATATCCCAGGCCCTCTGATCCTCTCCTTGCCTCTTCCTCCTGCGACAGTTCCTGTTGGGCTGGGTAATGGTCCTGGACATCCGACTCCAATGGAGCTGACACCCCCACCTCTGGCTCAGTAGCGGACCCAGACGACCTGCCAGCTGAAAAAGAAAGAAGAATGGTATATGTGTCAATTATATTGAATGATCCTTTGTTTGCTGTGTGTTTCTATCACTTAATTTCTACTACATGGAGCTATCATTTGCTAGATGTGATCAATTCTTTGGATTATCAGCTTGGTTTTTATTGTCTCATAACAATATCTGGATTCCTGCTGCAGTCTGTATATGCATACACATACTCTTCTGAACTTGCTGAGCAGTGTGTCATACTAACTAATTAGTGATCATATCTCAGCAATAGTTTTTAACATGCTGTGGAGAGGTGTTCCCTGATAGGCTAGTACAATTCACTGCACATCTCTCCCTACAGAATCTGTATCTGATTATGCTGCAGGTGGCACATCCATACATAAACTCTCTATCTGATGATTACTTGTGTTCCCATAAATTAAAGTGATTTGTCAGTTTTATGGATTTAATGGTGAATGAACTATCGACCTATCCATTGGTAAATCCAGGGAGCTGACATGTCAGTGTCATTGGTGGCCAGCATTTACATGTATTTTGTGTTTTCTATGTCTGTGTGATGTACATGTAGTGGCATGTAGGTGTATCTGATAATCGCCAAATAAGGAGGCCGGATCCTGTTGGGCCATCATGCCTGTAGCTCCAGCGATGGGCACTTGGCTTAATATCTCCTTGAGCACTTTCTCCCAGTTGTTTTACTTGACGGTCACTTAAGGGCCACCTCTTGGAGCTCTCGCTGCTCTCTCCTCCTGTGCCATTATCCTCCTCACCTTGGCCCGGACTTTATCGAAGCGATGCTTCACAGACCTCACATCCCTTTCTGCCAAGCTGACTGCTTTAACTGCAGATGCTACCTCCTTCCAGGCCTGGGTCCTGGGCCCGGCCTAACTTTCCTACACCTTGCAATGATAGTGGTGTTGTCACGGATGGCCCTGAGGAGCACCACCATCTCCTCGATCCTGTAATACGGAGCCCTGTGCTTGCCCCCAGCCTCTTGCCCTCTCGACTGTGGACAGGGATCCTGCACTCCCTCCTCTGACCCTGAGTCCTGTCCCTCTGCCCCACTACCCCCCATCCCCCTGGATCAGTTCCCTCCTCCTCTGATCCTGTGCTAGGAGTGCCTATGACTATGGGGAAACCCCTCTCTCCCTCTACCTCACCTCCACTGTCTCTCTTCCTCCCTCCACTTCACTCCCCATCTTCCATAGCAATCTCAAAAATAAAAGAAGAATAAATGAAAATAAGTGTACATGTATATGTACTGTATATATCTCTGAAGTAAAAAAAAAGTTGTATGTGTATTTATGGGGTGTGTGGATGTAGCAAACTATCTATATGTGCATCTATCTGTATTATTACTCTATGTGTATATATCCTATGTATTGCAGTAGACTCTCAGTTAACCAGAACTCAAGCAACCATGACTCTCAAACAACCAGAAAAAAAGTTGAATACTATACTTTAAATATTTTTATTTATTTATAGGGTTCAACAAATGCCAGGAGCCAGGTTGTCATGCCACACAATGCTTACAGGCACCTAGATTGCTTTCACTGTATGCCTCTACAATTCAATGTTACCTGGAGGCAATCTGACTGCCTCCAGGTAACATGAGTGACTGAGCCAGTGCAGTGATGGCGTTTACATTCCCCGGGTTCAGCACCGCACACTCCAGCCGAACGTACCTGTGTGTAAGTGAGGAGTGAAAGCTGCTGCTGCTGCTAGAACAGCCTCACAGACAAATATACTTAGCAGAGCATACTATGTGCAGCTAATCTGGGCCTATTTTATATGTAACTCTCAAGCAACCAGAAACTACATTTATATGCATGCAAATTTGTCAAAATCTACAACAAAGTCACACTTAAATTGTGGAATTGGTTTCACAATGCGAGCGTCATATAATTACACCCCTAAAAAGCTTGCGAGCGAGAGCAGCGTTTGCGAGTTTAGGCTTCAGGAGGTAAATTTCAACCTCAATAGAATACATCTAAATATTTGGAGAGAAAAAAAAAACACCCACAGCCAGATAGTACCAGGGTTTAGTTCTGGTAGATACAGAATGTGATTTAAAAGGGTACAGGAGTCGCCATATTTGCTTTGCTCCTTCAGCTCAAGGATGTAATGTCATGTGGAAAAGTTGTTTATTTTATTTAAATTGATCAAGAGTTGAATTACATATTGTTATTTATAGTTATTGATTGTATAGTCACTGAATAGTCACACAGCCTCCCATAACAATCTGCATTTGTAACTATTACACTGATTCTATTTCAGCTTTATATAGTTCTGTAGTCACTCATTCTAATACAGAGATGAGGTATGAGAGAAAATCCTTTCTTTTCCTTTCTTTTTTTTAAACTGTACATCCTAAGTTCAAATCTTGGCTCTTCCTGTTTCTTAATATTAATAAAAAAAATCAATATTGTTTATATCAAAAGTCAGAGCCGTTACCACATTTATAAAACAGTGTTTCAGTCCATTGGGTTCAATATTGAATTCTAATTAAGCAACATGATAATTCCAGCAGCTATTAATTCTTAGTATAAGTATGCAGTACCAGTTAGAATTGCATCATGTTCAAAAAGCTTTTAAAAGCAACTAAAACATTAGTTTGTTGTAAAATTCTGGAAGCAAACAAGCAAACAAATATTGGATGGAGAGAAAATAAAATATTCAGTTCTACAGTTGTAAAGTATTTGATCCCCTGCTGATTTTGAACGTTTGTCCACCGACAAAGAAATGATCAGTCTATAATTTTAACGGTAAGTGTATTTCAACAGTGAGAGACAGAATAACAACAAAAACCCCAAGAAAAACACATGTAAAAAAAGTCACAAATTGATTTGCAGGTCAGTGAGGGAAATAAGTATTTGATCCCCTATCAATCAGCAAGATTTCTGGCTCCCGGGTGTTTTATATAGGTAACGAGCTGAGATTAAGAGCACTCTCTTAATAAAAGACACCTATCCACAAAAGCAATCAATCAGATTCCAAACTCACCACCATGGCCAAGACCAAAGAGCTGTCCAAGGATGTCAGGGACAAGATTGTAGACCTACACAAGGCTGGAATGGGCTACAAGACCATCGCCAAGCAGCTTGGTGAGAAGGTGACAACAGTTTGTGCGATTATCCGCGAATGGAAGAAACACAAAATAACTGCCAGTCTCCTTCAGTCTGATGCTCCATGCAAGATCTCACCTCGTGGAGTTTCAATGATCATGAGAATGGTGAGGAATCAGCCCAGAACTACACGGGAGGATCTTGTTAATGATCTCAAGGCAGCTGGGACCATAGTCACCAAGAAAACAATTGGTAACACACTACGACGTGAAGGACTGAAATCCTGCAGGGCCCACAAGGTCCCCCTGCTCAAGAAAGCACATGTACAGGCCTGTCTGAAGTTCGCCAATGAACATCTGAATGATTCAGAGGAGAACTGGGTAAAAGTATTGTGGTCAGATGAGAGCAAAATTGAGCTCTTTGGCATCAACTCAACTTGCCCTGTTTGGAGGAGGAGGAATGCTGCCTATATCCCCAAGAACACCTTCCCCACCGTCAAACATGGAATGGGACACAATTTGATTTTGGAGGGGAGGTTCTGCTAAGGGGACAGGACAACTGCACTGTATCAAAGGGACGATGGACGGGGCCATGTTCTGTCAAATCTTGGTTGATAACCTCCTTCCCTCAGCCAGGGCTTTGAAAATGGGTCGTGGATGGGTATTTCAGCATGATAATGACCCAAAACACACAGCAAAGGCGACAAAGGAGTGGCTCAAGAAGAAGCACATTAAGGTCCTGGAGTGACCTTAATCCCATAGAATCTCTATAGAGGGAGCTGAAGGTTCGAGTTACCAAACATCAGCCTCAATACCTTAATGGCTTGGAGAGGATCTGCAGATAGGAGTGGGACAAAATCCCTCCTGAGATGTGTGCAAACCTGATGGCCAACTACAAGACACGTCTGACCTCTGTGATTGCCACCAAGACAGAGGGGTCAAATACTTATTACCCTCATTGACCTGCAAATCAATTTATAACGTTTTTGACAGATCATTTATTTGTCAGTGGACAAACGTTCAAAATCAGCAGGGGATCAAATACCTTTTCCCCCCAACTGTATGTCTATATATGCATGGGGGGCAGCAAACTCACGGACAGCCCTAGGCGGCAAAAGCTCTATATACAAAAGAGAGAGAAAGGGATTCATTTGATGGTTGCTGTTACTGTGTCTCTTGCATGTACACGTTAGGTAGGCTGTGGCTGCACACTATAGGGAACTTTTCTAGTAAAGAGCAATAGCCCTTTACGTCGTAGTGTGTTACCAATTGTTTTCTTGGTGACTATGGTCCCAGCTGCCTTGAGATCATTAACAAGATCTCCTCCCGTGTAGTTCTTCGCTGATTTCTCACCATTCTCATGATCATTAAAAATCCACGAGGTGAGATCTTGCATGGAGCATCAGACCGAGGGAGACTGGCAGTTATTTTGTGCTTCTTCCATTTGCGAATAATCGCACCAACTGTTGTCACCTTCTCACCAAGCTGTTTGGCGGTGGTCTTGAAGCCCATTCCAGCCTTGTGTAGGTCTACAATCTTGTCCCTTACATACTTGGACAGCTCTTTGGTCCTGGCCATGGTGGAGAGTTTGGAATCTGATTAATTGATTGCTTTTGTGGACAGGTGTCTTTCATACAGGTAACAAACTGAGATTAGGAGCACTCCCTTTAAGAGAGTGCTCCTAATCTCAGCTCGTTACCTGTATAAAAGACATCCGGGAGTCAGAAATCTTGCTGATTGATAGGAGATCAAATACTGACTTCCTTCACAGACCTGGAAATCAATTTATAACATTTTTCCCATGCATTTTTCTTGTTTGTTTGTTTTTTTGTTATTTTGTCTTTTACTGTTAAAATACACCTTCCATTAAAATTATAGACTGATCATTTCTTTCTCAGTGGACAAATATTCAAAATCAGCAGGGGATCAAATACTCCCTCCACTGTATATATATCCCCTTCACTCTCTCACACTCCCCCCAGTCCACTATAAACAATATCTGACTCAAGGGGGTCACTACTGAACCACATAACCCTATGGACCCCCATGTAACCCTAACCTATAGTCACTATCACTAACCCCTATGACTGAGTGATCTGAGAGTTTGATGTGAGCCACAGACTCTGCAAATTTCTCTTTCCCCAGTCGAACTGCAGGGGTTAACGTTCCTGCTCCTAATTTAAGACTGCTCCTGGAGTATGGGAGGCCTGCTTATGGACTAATTGTTTGCAGTTTTTCTAACCTGGAGAAAGACACACAGAGCAGCCTGCAACTTATGATCGCTTGGAGCAGAGTAAAGACCTGGAAATCTGAAGAATATACATGCCAGTGATTGTAACAAATGATAGGACTGTTCGTTTTGCTCCAACAAGTTATAACTTTATGAGAGCTGGTTAGTGAAAAAAACTGTTACGGTAGTGCTTCAGTGGAAGCTAGGCCTATTTATTTCTTTGATTAGCTTTAGTTTGTTATTTTTGTGTTACTGGCTAAATTTTAGTAAAACTTGGAAAAGTATATACAGTTTCTTGTACTACTGTATATTCCTCCATCAAAGTGCCTGAAACACAGCAAGATTTCTAGAAACCAGGATGAGACTGTTTACGCATCACATCCCCTGAATTGCCTAATCTAGAATTACTACAGAAATGAACAAAGCACTATATAACAAAATTACAGAAGATAAAAAATACCTTACAGAAAATAGAAACATAGAAAAGACCTACAATTAAAAAAAATAATAATACATTAATATAAAAATGAATGAAGATTTCTGGATTTCATAGGAATATAACTATGTATCTGTTTCATTTTATGTACTTTATTTTATTAAGAAGTGCTTATAAGCTCTGTTTTCTCTGCCTAAAATTACATAATTTGTACCAGTTTGGGTCTGCCCTCTGTAGCTCATGCAGCTCAAGAAGTATTTCAAATTAGCAAATCGGTGACTATCTCTCAGCAGCATTTTGCAGAATGCTCTATATTCTTTCTAGTTGATTGTCTTCCTTGCCAGCTGAGTGTTTGCCAACTCCATTGATCACACTATAAGTGCAACATGTGGACAACATGATGATTTAATTTAACAACATTCTGGGCTCTGACTCTTTGCATTTCTGGAATATTTTTTCTTGAGAACTATTTCACAGGATAATCCAATGAACCCATTTGGTTTCCCATATAACAGATGTTACAAAGTTCTATTTTGGGATAGGCTTCGTGAAAATAGTGTTGGCAAGAGATTAATCACAAAATCAAAAACCTATTTTCCAAATGGCTCAGTATTGTAATGCAGTGGAAAATGTACTTCCAGTTCAAAGATTTGGGGAATTCAAATTACTTTTACTTTGTGTCTGGCATGTGAGTCATTCAGCTTGTCATTACAGAATAATATTTTGGGAGAATTGATGCAAATGCCCATGTACGCATAGCCAAGGATTGACAAATGTATATCAAAGGTAAGAGCCAGACAGACCAGTGATAAGCTAGTCAAATATTTTTTTAGAAGCCAGGCAGGGAGTTGTATATGTATATGGTGTATATATATATGTATATGTATATGTATATATATATATATATATATATATATATATATATATATATATAAATTAATATATATATTTATATATATATATATATATATATAATATATATATATATATATATATATATATATATATATATATATATATACATATATATATATATAATAATAAATATTAAAAATATAAAAATGTCAGGCAAGTTTCATCTGCAATGAAGAATTAGCAACATGACATTTGTCAATGAGGTGCCAGACCTCTCTGGTCCAGTAACATATTTTGCTTTCAATTTGTCTTGGCCTATCTGTATGAAGGTGGACCCTTGTAGGGGGAGTCAGGGTGGCATATATGTCTGTAGATATATAAGTTGCAAACAAAAAACATTAGAAGAAAAAGTGGGGAACAGCTCTAGGTATTTGTCTACTTCTTCTTTTCAGAAATGGGGACAGGAGCTGACTGGTCCGAGTATGCAGCCATCGCTGATCCGTTTCTCCTGCAGTATGATCAGAGGGGTCTGCTCTTTGAGGGGAGGGAAACGGAAGGGTTACAGAAAAGCCAACTGGTGTATACTCCCTGTGTCTGAATCACAGCACGCAAAGTACAGCTGCAGGGTGACAAAAGAACAACCAGTATATAACAGCAGCTTAAAAAATAATTACAATTAAAAATAAATATTAAAACAAAAAGTATGCAGCTGTGTTCCAAAATCAGCTGCCCCTCTAAAGGTGCTGTCCTAGGCCTAAGTCTTGTAGGCATTAGCCTAAACACACACATGCCATAGCCACATAAGCAAGGGACCCTAAATATTAGGGGCTCTGAATGTGCACTACCTCATGGGGCCTGCTGTTACGTTTTATTTATGTTTAACTTCTACTTCTTCAGACAATATGATTAGTGGGACAGGAACATTTGATTGTGTGGATGTAGAGGAGGGGTTTGGACAATGTTTTTTTTTTCCATCCTGTCTCATCCACTTCCTGTTTCTCAGTTCTCCTTGCATCAGCTCGCTGCCCCGGCACTGTGATTAGTGGTCAGTCACACCCATATAATGAGCCCACAGGTTACAAGTAATTGTAATGTTCTCTTCTTGTTTGGATAGTTCTGTTTTTATCTATCAGTCTGCACACTTTTCTTTCTTTCACTCTCGCCTTCCCTTCTTCTCCCCTTCTGACTCTCTTCTTTCTTTCTCTTTTCCTCTGACCTCTCCCTCCTTTCTCACTAACTCTTCCTGCCTTCTCTTCCTTCCTATCTACTAACTCTCACACTTCAATCTCTCCTCCACCTGATCCTGTTCTTTCTGCTCCTTCTCTATTTCTTCTTCTCTTTGCCTCTCTCCTCTTCTCTCAAACAAAAAGTAATCAGCACAATACAATACAATTAATCTCTTTGCCTTCTCACCACTCTAATCTTTTGTTTTCTCTAAATTTCTGAATCCCCCTTCTGTCTCTCTCTCTCTCACCATACCTTCCTCTCTTTCTACCTCCTTCCTCTCACTATCTAACTTTTAATAAACCCTTCTGTCTCCCTTTCTCTTTCCCCGTTCTCTCTCCCCATTTGTTTATTTTTCTTAATTTTTTTCTCTCCCCCTCCTTTCTCTCTCATTTCCCACTCTCTCTACTCATTCTCACACTTCTGTTTCCTAATGTATCACTCCCCTTCTGTTCCTCTACCTCCCCTTCAATCCCCGCCGCACTTTCAGCCTTATCCCTTCTATCCCTCTATCCTTTTCTTCCTCTTCTCCCCATCTCTCTTATTCTCTATCTCTTTAACAGCCTTATTATCTCTCTCTTTCCCTCTCATTCTCCCCTTACTCGTTTTCTCTTACTCAATCTCTTTTATGTTTCTATCCATTTTCTCTTTCCTTCTCCCTCTTGTAAATATCTAATTTCACTCACCCGTTCATTTCCCTTATGCCTTCCTGTTTTGTTTGTGTCTGTTCCTTCTCTCCCTTCCACTACTTCTGTTCCTCTTCTCCTCTCTTCCATTCTCTGTATCCCTTTCATTTTCCTTCTCTCTGTTTATCTCTTCTCTTCTCCCACTCTATTTTGCTTCTCTCTTTGTTCTCCATGTTCTCTGTTTTCTCCCTGCTCAGCTCTCATATCACTCTCAGTTCACTTATCTTCAGCTGCAGGGAGAGATAAAAGCTGCAGAGAAAGATAACAGCTCCAGTAAGAGATAACATATGCAGGGAGAGATAGTCGCTGGAGGGAGAGATAAGAGCTACAGTATACAGAGAGATAACCACTGTAGGGAGAGATAACAGCTGCAGGGAGAGATAACAGCTATACACAGAGATAAAAGCTACAGGGAGAGATAATAGCTGCAGGGAGAGATAACAGCTATACAGAGAGATAACAGCTGCAGGGAGAGGTAACAGCTGCAGGGAGAGGTAACAGCTATACACAGAGATAACAGCTGCAGTGAGAGATAATAGTTGCAGGGAGAGATAACAGCTATACAGAGAGATAGCAGCTATACAGAGAGAGATAACAGCTATACAGATAGATAACAGCTGCAGGGAAAGGTAACAGATATACAGAGAGATAACAGCTGCAGGGAGAGGTAACAGCTGCAGGGAGAGGTAACAGCTATACACAGAGATAACAGCTGCAGTGAGAGATAATAGTTGCAGGGAGAGATAACAGCTATATAGAGAGATAACAGCTACAGGGAGAGATAACAGCTATACAGAGAGATAGCAGCTATACAGAGAGAGATAACAGCTATATAGATAGATAACAGCTGCAGGGAAAGGTAACAGATATACAGAGAGATAACAGCTATACAGCAAGATAACAGCTACAGGTGGACATAACAGCTATACAGAGTGATAACAGCTACATGGAGAGATAACAGCTACACAGAGAAATAACAGCTACAGTGAGAGATAACAGTTGCAGGGAGAGACAACAGCTATATATAGAGATAACAACCTCAGTGAGAGATAACAGCTAAACAGTGAGAGATAACAACTGCAGGGAGAGGTAACAGCTATACTGAGAGATAACAGTTGCAGGGAGAGACAACAGCTATACAGAGTCATTAAAGCTACAGGGAGAGATAGCAAATATTGAGAGAGATAACAGCTACATGGAGAGATAACAGCTACACAGAGAAATAACAGCTACAGTGAGAGATAACAGTTGCAGGGAGAGACAACAGCTATACAGAGAGATAACAACCTCAGTGAGAGATAACAGCTAAACAGTGAGAGATAACAGCTGCAGGGAGAGATAACAACTATATAGAGAGATAACAGCTGCAGGGAGAGATAACAGCTACACAAAGAGATAACAGCTACAGGGAAACATAAGAGCTGCAAGGAGAGATAACAGCTACAGAGAGATAACAGCTACACAAAGAGATAACAGCTACAGGGAAACATAAGAGCTGCAAGGAGAGATAACAGCTACAGAGAGATAACAGTTAGACAGCGAGATAACAGCTGCATGGAAAGATAACAACTATAGAGAAAGATAACAGCTATACAGAGAGATAACAGCTGCATGGAGAGATAACAGCTACTGTATACATTGAGAAAACAGCTGCAGGGAGAGATAACAACTATATAGAGAGATATCAGCTCCCGGGAGAGATAACAACTATAGATAGAAATAACAGCTGCAGGGAGAGATAACATCTACACAAAGAGATAACAGCTACAGGGAAAGATAAGAGCTGCAGGGAGAGATAACAGCTACAGAGAGATAACAGTTAGACAGCAAGATAACAGCTGCATGGAAAGATAACAACTATAGAGAAAGATAACAGCTATACAGAGAGATAACAGCTGCATGGAGAGATAACAGCTACTGTATACATTGAGAAAACAGCTGCAGGGAGAGATAACAACTATATAGAGAGATATCAGCTCCCGGGAGAGATAACAACTATAGATAGAAATAACAGCTGCAGGGAAAGATAACAGCTACACAAAGAGATAACAGCTACAGGGAAAGATAACAGCTGCAGTGAGAGATAACAGCTGCAGGGAGAGATGCAGTATACAGAGAGATAACAGCTATACAAAGAGATTACAGCTGCAGGGTGAGATAACCGCTATACAGTGAGAAAACAAACATCTGCAGGGAAAGATAACAACTATAGAGAGAGATAACAGCTGCAGGGAGAGATAACAGCTACAGAGAGAGATAACATCTGCAGGGAAAGATAAGCGCTGCAGGGAGAGATAGCGGCTACAGAGAGAGATAACAGCTGCAGGGAAAGATAAGCGCTACAGAGAGATAACAGCTACAGAAGAGGATTTCGGCAACATCCACAACTTAAAGACACATGAATATTCTAAAATGTATGGATGGGATTCCATTATTTCAGACTTCTACAGAATTACGCAATCTCAACATATAAAAATACTTTGGTTCCTATTTTCCTGCTTGCATATGAAATTATTCTTCACTCCAGGGATTTATTTTTATTTCTCGTCCCACTATGCCTGTTACTTTCTCGTGAAGGCATGTAACTAATGAGCTTTCTGTTAGCCCAAATGAAAACACTGACAGTTCTAGATGCCAAATTCCCATTCTTTGCATTCAAAGTCTCCCTCCACCTCTTAAAGATGATCAGAAGAAACCAAAATAATAGATGTCACAGCATCAATTAAAAGGTAATATTTTAGAGACTGTATTATTTTGTTTGCATTCTGAAAACATTTACCCTCTTTTAATGTATTTTAAATATTTGACAATAGTGGTAAGGGCTATCAGCGGAGGGAGGTACAGCTATACAGATAGATAACAGCTGCAGGGAGAGGCAACAGCTATTTAGAGAGATAGCAGCTATATAGTGAGAAATAACAGTTGCATGGAGAGATAACAGCTATATAGTGAGAGATAACAGCTGCAGGGATAGATAACAGCTATACCAAGAGATAACCACTGCAGGGAGAGATAACAGCTATACAAAGAGATAACAGCTATATAGAGAGAGATAACAACTGCAGGTAGAGATAACAGCTATACAAAGAGATAACAGCTATATAGAGAGAGATAACAACTGCAGGTAGAGATAACAGCTATACAGAGAGATAATAGCTATATAGTGAGAGATAACAGCTGCAGTTAAAGATAACAGCTATACCAAGAGATAACAGCTTCAGTGAGAGATAACAGTTGCAGGGAGAAATAACAGCTATACAGAGAGATAACAGCTATATAGTGAGAGATAACAGCTGCAGGTAGAGATAACAACTATACAGAGAGATAACAGCTATATAGAGAGAGATAACAACTGCAGGTAGAGATAAGAGCTATACATAGAGATAACAGCTTCAGTGAGAGGTAACAGTTGCAGGTAGAGATAACAGCTATACAGAGAGATAACAGCTTCAGTGAGAGATAACAGTTGCAGGGAGAAGTAACAGCTATACAGAGAGATAACAGCTTCAGTGAGAGATAACAGCTGCAGGTAGAGACAACAACTATACAGAGAGATAGCATCTATATAGTGAGAGATAACAGCTGCAGGGACAGGTAACAGTTGCAGGTAGAGATAACAGCTATACAGAGAGATAACACATACAGGGAGAGGTAACAGTTGCAGGGAGAGATAACAGCTGCAGGGAGAGATAACAGCTATACCAAGAAATAACCATACAGAGAGATAACAGCTTCAGTGAGAGATAACAGCTGCAGGGAGAGGTAACAGCTATACAGAGAGATAACAGCTTCAGTGAGAGATAACAGTTGCAGGGAGAAGTAACAGCTATACAGAGAGATAACAGCTATATAGTGAGAGATAACAGCTGCAGGTAGAGACAACAACTATACAGAGAGATAGCATCTATATAGTGAGAGATAACAGCTGCAGGGACAGGTAACAGTTGCAGGTAGAGATAACAGCTATACAGAGAGATAACACATACAGGGAGAGGTACCAGTTGCAGGGAGAGATAACAGCTGCAGGGAGAGATAACAGCTATACCAAGAAATAACCATACAGAGAGATAACAGCTTCAGTGAGAGATAACAGCTGCAGGGAGAGGTAACAGCTATACCACTGTATATCTCACTAGATATAACAGTTGCAGGGAGAGATAACAGCTATACAGAGAGATAACAGCTATATACCGAGAGATAACCACTGCAGGGAGAGATAACTTCTATAGTATTATCATTAATTACATTTTTACTTGCATTTCTGAGGCTATGGTTACGCAATCTCAACATATAATAATACTTTGGTTCCTATTTTCCTGCTTGCATATGAAATGATGTGCTATCAGCAGAGGAAGGTACTTTTGTGAGGGGCCTGATATGGACAGGGACCCATGCTGGCAGGCATTTATATTATGTGCTGAGATGCCAGTCATCAGAAGAGGAAGGAACAGAGCTCCCTAGCTGCTGGGACTGAAACACTAGCACTTCCAGTTGGTGTCTATCTATCTATCTATCTATCTATCTATCTATCTATCGATAGATAGATAGATAGATAGATATACACAGAAAATGAATAGTAGATTTGGGATTACATTTGAATTCTAAAATAATAAGTTAATAAACTTATTTCTTGCTCAAGTTTCTCAGAAATACAGTTGTTGCACTGCACTTTGGGAAACTGGGCGGAAACATGCAAATAAGACCACAATTCACTTTCTCTATTTTAACCCAAAACCACTGTATTCAGAGCTCCTTTTAAGAATATGCTCGCTGTAAGCATACCACAGGATGGATTGTGCACAAACCAGGAGACCTATATATCTATCACATATTCTAATTGTCAAACTGCGATTCATTGTCACACTTGCGAGCCTCGCATAGCGAGGCGAGCCGTTGAGTCAGAGAAGTCTTCCGAGCTCGGAACACTTAGCCGATGAGCACCAAAGGTGCTCATCGCTGCGAGCCTCACGTAGCGAAGCGAGCAGTTGAGGCTTTAAAACTTGGAGCACTTAGGCAATGAGCGCCAAAGGCACTCATCGCCTGCGAGCCTCACAAAGCGAGGTGGGCAGTTGAGGCTTTGAAAAATGCGGGACTTAGGCAGAAATGAGCACCGAAGCTGCTCCTACGAGCCTCGAAATGCGAGGCGCGCCATTGAGGCATTGAAAAATGCGGGACTTAGGCAGAAATGAGTGCCGAAGGCGCTCCTGCGAACATCGCAGATAAGGCATTGAAGTACGCAGGACTTAGGCTCCAAGCAGTTAGGAAATGCGGGATTGCCTTAGGTTGCAAGCCGTTGAGGAACGGGGGACTTAGAAAAAAAAATTACGAGGTCGGAAAAATACAAAGTTAACAGCCGAACTGCGCAAATCGAAAAACATGAAAAATACGAAAAACACAAAAATGAAAAAAGAAAAAAAAAACTCACACACAGCACGGGGGGGGGGGGGTTGGGGGGCAGCCAGGATATCTGGGAGTGAGGCTGCACATGGATTTAATGCAGAATTTGCCGAGTTTCGAACTCGAAAATCGGCTAAGCGAGCAAAAGAATGTCGTCCGAAAAAATGAAATTGTGGCTACACAACCTGAACCGTGCAAAACACCGCCAGGCACGTACGACTTTTACCCAGGAACGTACGAGGTACAAAATACATTATTAGAAAGGACGGAAAATGCTTGCGAGACGCGTAACACATAAACAATCGCTGCCATTTTACAACACTAACTTGCAACTAATAACATTACGAATCTAAAATGTCTCTTTACCCGACTAAACAAACAGTTTGCCCTCGCGCACGCAGCCTATTTATACTGCACACTTGGCACATTGCTGACACTTTCTCCTCAGGTCAGCAACAAACAAACAAATTAAAAAAAACAGTAAATAGCATATTTTACACTGCCATTACTTTATGAATTCATTAATGCTTTGCACTTCCTAATACATGTATTCATTCTTATTAATTATTAACTTACATTAATTGAATAATTATTAATTAGTAAAGCAAAATAAACGTTTATACTTTCCACTGCACTAAAAGTTTTTTACATTTTACAGTGCACTTATATATCTGGATTACTGCTCAGTGGCTGCCAGCGATAGGACTCTCAAAGCAGTTGCATTTTTAAATCACTTTATTATGCTCTGAGACCTGACTTTTTTTCTAATTTGCACTGCACTAAAAAAAAAATGTATATTTCACACTGTACTTATATATCTGTCTTTGCGATGAACGCCAAAGATGATCGTTGCAAAGCACGACAAGTACACGAGGGGAGAGGCTCGCAATGAGCGCCGAAGGTGCTCAGAGGAGCAAAAGTACACGAGGGGAGAGGCTTGCAATGAGCGCCGAAGGTGCTCAGAGGAGCAAAAGTACACGAGGGGAGAGGCTTGCAATGAGCACCGAAGGTGCTCAGAGGAGCAAAAGTACACAAAGGGAGAGGCCCGCAATGAACGCGAAGGTACTCAGAGGAGAAAAAGCCTTACATTCTGTGGCAAACAACATTGCCATGGCTTCAAATGTTATTGTCATCATTTTTGACGGGCAAGTTGCTAGAATATATATATATATATATATATATATATATATATATATATATATATATATATATATATAGTATATAAATTGTACATCTGTGTTGACATTTGAATGTCCAAAACAAGTTGAAAACCTGTTTCCAGCTCAAAATTCCAAGTAATACAGTTATTACACTGGATTCTGGGAAGCTGAGCTGGGACATGCAAATATGCCCAAAAATGCCTCACTCTTCAATCCATAAACCATGGCTTCCTTTAAGCTTATGCCTGCTGCATTACACAACTTTTATGCAAAGCCAAGCTTGGATTATACACAAGCTGGGAATCATATCCAAGGTTTTATCATTTATACATCATCATGGTATGTTAAAACAGAAAAGAGGAATATCTTTCCATATAAAACCCTAGTAAAAACTCCTATATTTTCCCTTCCCCCCCTTTCTTTCTATCTCTTATTTTGATGTTAAAACCCTATCCTATCCCTTCACTAACAAAAGGATAAAAAAGGATAAAAGTAATAAAAAAAATGGTAAAAAAGGTAAAAGAGACAAATTTTGTAAGGCACTGCTTTGTCTTTCCTATTTGTTTTTTATCCCTCCAATAATAAATATATAATAAACTAAAAGCGTATTTTATACAGTCCTGGGGTAAACATTTTTTTTTTTTTTAAATAATGAAATATTTCTTGCTTTCTATAAAGCTTCTTTAAAACAATTAATAATTAACCAGATTTCTAAAAAGCTCTCTTTCCCTATGCATAGCATCCTCCCATATAAAACAGTTTTGTGGTTTACAATTCTAAGATTACCCACCCACTTTAAAAAAGGTCCCATACTTTTCCATACTCCCTGTGCAAAATAGCAATTCCAGAATATATGTAAAGGAGTCTCATCAGAATTACACTCCAATATAGGGCAATTCGCCCGGGTGACCAAACCACGTCTGTGCTGGAATTCTCTTGTAGGTAGACAATCTGTAACGGCTGCCCAAGCCAGATCTTTCTGGCTATTACTCAATAAGTAATTTGATACATTATACCAAATTTGTTTTGAAACATCACTATTAAAATTTGCCACCAATAAAACCGTTTCATTTAATCTAAAATTAGTAAAAATAATCTTAGGATTTTTAAAAATGTTCACACTAAAATTTTGTAAATTATATTCTCTTATTATTTTTTCTAAAATAACATAATGTTTTGGAGGCCTAAAAGCAAAAGGTTTATTTAAAGACAAGCCCATCCACCCATATTTATGAAATAAAAAAAAAACAATAAAATATTTTGTAAAATAACGAGCTATACAATCATCAGTACTAAGAGCCATTTGGATATTAAAAGCAAGAAATTTAAAACTCAAAAACCTTTTTAAATTGATAGGATCAGATTAGTGAGTAATCATGTATTCTGATGTGTGTATCAATTATATCTGAGTACTAAGATATAATGAGAGAAAATAATGCACAGAAGTCATAGTGTCATCAGAATAATCTCTGAGTTTTATTTAGACAGTCTGTTTCTTATATAGCATAAAACACGTCACAGCTTATTAGCATAGTTGGAAATAGGGTTAAATACATATTTGCAAGCAACTGTCTTTTTTATGTTTACTCAGCAAAACCTTATCTAAAACCCCTGCTTGCTTCAGATACATTGTTTCAGTAGTATCTGAAGCGAAAAACAGGACACAGGATACAGATGTTTTAAAGAACATTAACGTAAACATTCTACAGATGACGCACTTAAACATTCTAGTGAGATAAGAAACATGCTGACATACTTTTTATAATCATGATACTCTTAGCTAATTAATTTCTAAATGAAGAAATTAAAATACCTAACATAAATCAATTACATTTTTTCCTCCATTTGCATGTAATTAACAGAATTTTACCCTTTTTAAATCTCTCCATTTTGGAACCCCATAAAAAAATAAAACATTCTCTAATAATACGTTTTAGCCACAAAATAGGAGGAAATAAAACCATGGAAGTGTGTAAAATTATAGGTAAAATAATTTGCTTCATAATGAAAATGTTTCCTTCAAATGTTAAATTTCTAAAGCCCCATACATTTATTTTTTTTCTTTATATTTTTCAACATATTATCCCAATTTATGTCATCTATCATGTTTTGTGAAATAAATACCTAACATTTTAATTTTATCTCTTTGTATTGGGATAGTGATATCTAAAATACTTTTCCACTTTCCATACAACATGCATTCACTTTTTTCAATATTAAACTTCAAACCAAATGCTCCACAAAACCAATCAGCCACTCTCACTGCTCTTCTTATGGAAACAGAATCCCTACACACAATTGTTGTATCATCCATATACAAGAAAACTTTGGCTTGTTTACCACCAGCGCCTGGCACTGGAATTCCTTGTATTACTTTATCTTTTTTATTCCATTTAAAAAAGGTTCTATACAACATATATATAAAAGTGGGGAAAGGAGACAACCATGTTTCACACCAGCATTTATACTGATAAAATCAGTCATAAACCCATTCACACTAACACAACTCATACATCTATACACACTTTTCATTTGCTTCAACATTTTCTCTGGCACACCCATTCTTTTAAAAACCTGAAATAAAAATCTATGTGATATCCAATCAAAGGCTTTTTCAAAGTCAAAATTAGTTAATGCCAAATCTTGTCTTCTTTCTAAACTATAATAAATAATTTCTTTAATAGCACTCAAATTTTGGGTAATATTTCTACTACGGATACCACATACCTGGGAAGGGTCTATGATTTTGCAAATAACAGATTTTAAACGAGAAGCTAATAATTTTGTAAAAATGTTATAATCAGAATTTAAAAGAGTAATAGGTCTCCAATTTTTTATGTTTTCTTTCCCCCATTTTTTTTATAAATTAAAACTACCACCCCCTGCTTCCATAAAGCTGGTAAAATATTGGTAGTGGAGACTTTCTCAATGAAAATAAAAAAATATTTTTCTAAAACATCCCAAAAAGTAATAAAAAATTCAATAGGTATCCAATAATTTCCTGGCGTTTTCCCATTTAAAATTGTATTGTACTTAAAATCTCAGTGCCATTAAAATTGTTTTCTAAAATGTTTTTATTGTCAGTGTTAAAAGAAGATGCTATTTTATCTAAAAATTATTCCTCTAAAAGTATATCCTTTTTATAAAAGAAAAGAAGTCAGAATAAAAATTTAAAACTACTTGTTTAATTTTTTTAATTTCTGTTTCTCCTTCTATATTTTCAATAATGTCTTTCTTATTTCTTACTTTTTAAAAAAATAACGGGAACACTTTTCATCTTCTTCTAAAACTTTTACTCTAGAATTAAAAATTATTTGTTTGCCTTTTTCTTTTAAAAATGTTTTTATTTCTTCTTTTACTTGAGGTAAACCCTCCTCAACCTCAAAGCCCTGACTTCGGGCTTTGTATAGTGCCTGAAGGCAAAATTGTAATATTCTATACTCTTCTCTTTTTTCTCTTGCTTTTTTTTTGTGTCCAATTTGTATAAAATAGTGTTTTATTTTTTGTTTAATCTTATCCCACCATAAAATAATATTTTATTCATCTCTAAAATTATTCCATTGTATATATTGTTTTAGTAAAATCCTCTCTAATTTCTTCTTATTCTAAAAATGATGACATTTCGCATTCACATGTTAATAAATTATGGCCCGAGAAAATATTTTCACATAATTTACTATTTACATTTTAAAATCCTTTGATAGAAACAAATAATCTATTCGAACATTGCTCCATGTAAAGCCTTCATTCATACCTTCTGACACTATCCATCCATCCTGTAAGCTATCATCCTCTACCATTCCTTTTAAAATACTTGCAGATCTGTCTGTTTTTGTTTCAGTACTTTCACTTCGGCTACATTCACTAGGTCATACGCAGTTAAAATCTCAACCTAAGATCAAATGATTATTGGCAGCTAAAAATAGATTAAAGATTTAAAAAAAACTCAGTTCTCTCTTTTATTTCCGGTGGGGCATAAACATTTATACACTTAAATTTAAAATGATAAAATTTGAACAAAAACAATTAAGAGACACCCAGGTATTACTTCCTCATATTTTTCAATTTTGAAATTATTACTTTTAAATAAAATACCAACTCCTATACATTTATTTTCATTACTCCTGGACCACAGTTGTGGTCCTTTTTCCTAGTCTTTTTCTATATCACTATATTCAAATCCTTTTTCAATTACACACTCCTGCAAAATAATATATAATCTTTTCTTGTTTTTAAAACATCGTACAGAGCTGCCCTACGTACATGTTTTTTTAGGCTCTGTACATTTAATGTGCTAACTTGGAACATTGGTAGATGTTAAAAAAGGTCTTACCTGGCACCTTTGGCACCAAAGTCCCGCCCTCAGACTCATTTTCACTGGGCGCAGGACTATTTTCCATTTCTGTTAATTTATTAGTATCTGCGGATGATATATCCCCAATTAGTCCTTCAAAATAATTTTCTGACTCGAAGGCTGTAAGAGCAGAATTTTCATTATTATTGATATTATCAGATGATAGTACGGGGAGAACAGTGGGGTCCACCTGTGTTTCTGTAATGCGATCTGTTTCAGACCTACATTTTGCCATTTTTTCTATTTTTCTGGAAAGTTCCTTTGCTGAACCTCTCCTCTTTTTTGATTGAGGAGGGTTTCCAGAAATGTCCATGCTTACCCCAGTTGATGGAACAATTGACTCCTGGGATGTTTTTTTTTCTTCCACAGTTGGGACAGTATATGGGTAAGGGACTGCAACTACCCACTGAATTTATCCTTTTTATATCCCGTTTTTCTCAAGGCTTCTTCTTCCTTGTCACTTACAGTGAACTTCTATTCGTGACTCTTATGAGGCTCTTTTTTCTCGGTTTCAGGTTTATTCTTCTTCTCCCATCTTCTGGAAGAAGATTTTTTGGACAATCCTTATGCAAATGGTCAGATTTTCCACAGAGATCACATTTTGTTTCTGTGCAGTTTTTAGCTTTATGTTCATCACTTCCACAGAATCTGCACACTTGGGTTTTGGCACATACATCATGTTCACACAATTGGCAGTTTTTACAATAAGGGGGCATTTGGTTAATAAAACGGAAACCTCTATTCCTCCCTATTGTGAAGACAGGAGGGGGTCGCCTTTACCCATTCTATCCCTTAGGGACGGCAATAAATGTTCCCCAAATCTTCCTCTTGCCTGTCCATACTCCAAGTCCATTCCTCACTACTCCAGCATATCTGATATTCAGACAATAGCTTCTCAGAAATGTTATAATTTCTCCGTCTGAAACGCGAGGATTGAACATATGCACCATTATCATTTGTTCTGTGTCTCTGAACAATGATGTTACTTGTATACCTTTCATAATCGGTGAATCCACTTGGCTTCTGCACGACTCTAAAATCCGGTTTGCCCAATACTCGGAAATCAGGGTCAGGTCATAAGTCCCCTTCCTCCGAAATTCCTGAAAACAAAAAAAATTGTCAAAGGACAATCCAAGAGTCTCATGCAAAAGCCGTTTTTGTATGTAATAACCATTCTTTTCAGTTTGGAACGCAGGTTGAACTTCAAAACGAAGAGTGTCGTTCTACGGATGGTCCCTCCGGACATCAGCTCCACCTCCTCCTCTCTCTGATCTGGTTCCAGGTCCTGCTTGGCCTCCAACTCCTCCAGTAGTAGAATGCTCCGCCATAATAGCAGTGCTTATTGCCACTTGTTTATCCAGCTAGGCACCACCTCAATAGCAGCATGTAACTTAAGGTGAAAACAGTGATGTTGCAAGGACGAGGTGATGCATGCTCAGAAAAACCTTTAACAAGATCCACTAGAAATCTTGCCAATTGGCAGAGAAGTGATCCGAATACCTACTCACAGCTGTTTCAAGCTTACTGGCTATCATCAGCGTGGAGCAGGATCCCAGCTTGTGTTGTGGACCTTATGAGTAGGTAGTTTACCACAACAATCATTTAATATATGGTGGGCAAAAGAGCGATAGAAGCCTCCGCCGTACAGTAGTACAGTAAATAAATAGTACATCTGTGTTCACATTTGCATATCTAAAACAAGTTAAAAATCTGTTTCCAGCTCCAAATTTCAAGAAATACAGTTATTACATTGCATTCTGGGAAGCTGTGCAGGGACATGCAAATGTGCCCACAAATACCTCACTCTTCAATCCATAAACCATTTTAAACATGGCTTCCTTTAAGCTTATGCCTGCTGCATTACACAGCTTTTATGCAAAGCCAATGTTGGATTATACACAAGCTGCCAATTTTCACCAGTTTGCCCCCAGATAGCCATGGGAGCAGATGCCCACCCACCCATCCCTAAAGTATTGTTGTTAACGTGATGTATATGTTGTACTGTTTAAAAAAACTAACTATGGATGAATAATAGTAAGTTGTGGATTATTTTGTTTATTGTCTGAAGTACTCGTTGTTGTGGATGTATCATTGAAGTATATATTATATGGTATCAAAAGTTTGTTTATATTGTCACAAATCATGTTTTGTTGTTGCCACAGCGCGGGTGGTGAGGGGAGTCGCCGGGACAGTGGGAAAATGGGGGAGATCCTACCCTACGGTTGTACGGATGTTCCAACATGGTAGGTCCTGGATGAGGCTTCAGGGCATAGGGTGTACTGTCTCTGTCCAGGCTCCTCCCCTCGGGGTTATGTTTATTTATTTATCGTTATGGTTATTACGTCATGTTGTGTTTACCAATAAACGCTGTGGCCAGTTATCTCCCAAGAAGTGGTCTGTGTCTAATTTTATATTCAATGGTTGATGGGGTATAAATTCTTATATGCACATACCAACTGGGCCTTGCTTAGGTCATGCAATGTGAACTGTTGTTTTCTGTATATTTATGAGACACACTGTACATGGTGCTTTAATCTCACACAAATGTGGGATACGTTGGGCTGAGTTGTCTGCTAGTCTTGGCGCCCCACCCTTGTGGTCTCCCGCCAATATATTCAGGCATGAAACAACTCCTGGCTTCATTGTTTGGTAATTATGGCTTTAAATATAGCCTGTCTGCTGTGGTTTGCTGTAAAACTGAAAGGTTGCACTTCTTGCTACTAACATGCATGCTAACATTATCTTATTTCTGAGCTGTATCTGAATAAATGCTCTACATGGCCCTGCTGTAATGAATAATTTTATTAAAAATTCACAAATAAAACCAAATATATAAATTCATATATCATTTCAGACAGGAGGTCTGTAACCTTTATGTATAAAAAAACAAACTGTGAATAGACACAACAGTGATTCCAAATATGGTGTCATTTAAAACCATAGGCAATAACTAGTAATTGAATACTGTTAAAAATTTAATTTTTTTACAGTAAACAAATATTGAAGTTTGTACATGTTATTATCTGTCAATCAGCTTTTCTAATTCACCCACGCACTGAGTATAGGCATTTTTGCAGTACAAAGCCATCCTATACTGAAAAAATATATATGATCCATTTGTCTACAATATACATATACTGGCATTGAAGATAATCATAACCAAGTGCTTAGTGAATGTATCCATTGACTCACTGGTACTGTCTAGAAGATGACATGTTTCCTGTTCAGTGAATAAAGAGGCAGGTAGAGACCGAGGCATGAAATGTGTTCACTATGTAGTGTGACTGCATTTTTCCTTTAAGTGCCACTTAATTCAGCACAATTTGGACCACATCACAATAAAGATCTTCTAAAAGCATGTTGAAATGTTTTAGAATTTTTAAAATACGTGCATTATTCAATGAGCTTTCAATAAAGTAAAGTCTGTGTGTACATGTGTCACTGCCCCCAGCCAGACCCACAGCTACAGCTCAGTGTAGTGAGCAAAAGAAAAAAAAAAGGATTAACCCTCAACAAATCAATCTGTGAATGCTGGAGCCACCTAAACTGGTCAGTTGTTGGTTAACTTTTGAGTGCATTCCTGAGGAAAGCTGCTATCACTCAGTGTCCTCACCATGCGAATGGCTGTCTGTTATTAATGATGAAACTGCTAGTAGGCAGGATGGGCTGTGTTTGTAAACAGATGTAAAACGTTTGATTTTTTAGCTGGATATAGTGTAATTAAAAGAAATATCATATTTTTTTATAATATAAAACAATCTTGTGCTCTTTCACACCATGAAGAGCACTTACAGTGAGGCAAATGGCCCTTAAGCATGTGCAATGGAGAGGAGAGTTGTCAAATGTGGAAAGTTGATCTCATACTACAATTTGTCAACACATGCCCAGCCACTGTCCCATCTGGAGAGACAAACATGGCAGAACAAGCTCCTTCCCGGGGTCCAGATCAGTTACTGTAATCCATTAGTATAATTCTCTATAATATTTAACAACAGGTCTGTAACATCTGCACAGTGCTCACTGCGCAGGCGTCAGACATTGCTGTAAAATATTATAGTGATCAGCTCTCCGACGCTTTGCGTAATTTCACTCCATGCGCTCGCCTCATCATCACAACTATGCCAAGCGTTGGAGAGAGAGAGAGACAGAGACAGGAGAGAGAGAGAGAGAGATAGGAGAGAGAGACAGGACAGACACAGGACATAGGGAGGGAGAGAGAGAGAGAGAGAGAGAGAGAGAGAGAGATAGGAGAGAGAGACAGGACAGACACAGGACATAGGGAGAGAGAGAGAGAGAGAGAGAGAGAAACACACAGGGCACAGAGAGAGAAAGAGAGACAGGAGAGTGCAGAGAGAGAACGAGCAAGCAGAGAGAGAGGCAGCATAGAAAGGGAGTCAGCATACTAGCACAGCCAATTGAAGATACAATTATATGATCGCATCATTTATGACAAGCAAGTTACTAGATTATTATAATTACTCTAAATATAATGTCACACAGTGTAGAAGTTGGATATTATAAAGCAGCACTGCAGGAGATAAAGTGATAGGCTGGGACAGTTAATTAAAAATACAGTGATACAGTGAGTCAGGATAGACAGACAGACAGACACAGGACAGAGAGAGAGGAGAGAGACAGGAGAGAGAGAGAGAGAGAGAGTGAGAGAGACAGACACAGGACATAAGGAGAGGGATAGAGAGAGATACAGGATAGAGAGACAGAGAGACACAGGACAGAGAGAGAGGAGAGAGACAGGAGAGAGAGAGAGAGAGTGAGAGAGACAGACACAGGACATAAGGAGAGGGAGAGAGAGAGATACAGGATAGACAGACAGACAGACACAGGACAGAGAGAGAGGAGAGAGACAGGAGAGAGAGAGAGAGAGAGAGTGAGAGAGACAGACACAGGACATAAGGAGAGGGAGAGAGAGAGAGATACAGGATAGAGAGACAGAGAGACAAGAGAGAGAGATAGGACAGAGATAGAGAGAGACATCCAGGACAGAGAGCACAGAGAGAGAGAAAGAGCAGAGAGAGATAAAGAGAAAGCAGAGAGAGACAGCACAGAGAGAGATAGAGAAAGACAGAGACAGTACATAAGGAGAGGGAGAAAGAGAGACAGGAGAGAGAGAGATAAGACAGAGATAGAGAGAGACATCCAGGACAGAGAGACAGCAGAGAGAGAGCGCACAGAGAGAGAGAGAGAGAGAAAGACAGACACAGGACATAAGGACAGGGAGAAAGAGAGACTGGAGAGAGAGAGAGATATAGGAGAGATAAGACAGAGATAGAGAGAGACATCCAGGACAGAGAGACAGCAGAGAGAAAGGTCAGAGAGAGAGAGAGAGAGAGAGAGAGATAGAGCGAACAGAGAGAGAGAGAGTGTGAGCAGAGAGAGACAGCACAGAGAGAGAGAGAGACAGCACAGACAATTGAAGGTACAATTATATGATATTGTCATTTATGACGAGCAAGTTACTACTTTATTATAATGACTCACAGTGTAGAAGTTGGATATCATAAAGCAGCACTGTCAGGAGATAAAGTGACCTATAGGCTGGGACAGTTAATTAACAATACAGTGATACACTGGTACAGTATTATAATAACACAATGGCATAGCGACACATTGGCACAATCATATGTTACATTTACACATTGATTTATTAATACAGTAACACTGATGTATTATTGTTTTACTGTAACATATTTTCTATGCCTTTATTTATATTTTACTAGTACCAGAGCTGGTTTCTATGAACCACTTTGCCAAGTAATGATAACCGTGTAGCTGCCCGGCTGAGCTTGCATTATATGACAATACTCAGTCTCACTGGTGCAATACACCAGGGCGCCAATTACTGATTAGCTGCACTCTTCTGTTTAATGTGGGGAATCTTTAAATCCAACTATAACATTATTTATTTGCTGTATTCCTACAGCTCGTTTATTTAGAGACCTCAAGGGCACTGAAGGACTGTAACCGAAAGCAAATTCATGATATTAGTTAGGTAATAAAAATAACAATAAAACAGATAATAAAATATGAGGATTATGGATTGCAAACTGTGCCATTTATCACAGCAATTGGTTAGTTAATGAGTTAGTGCATTAACAGGACAATGTGGTGTGATACTTTCATTACACTATGTTAAAGAATTGGAGTTGATAATGGGTGAAATCTTTTTGCAAAGTTACAAAATAAAAACAACCTTTTAATTTATTTATGCAAGTGTATATTGTCTTGGCAGTCTCCAGTGTTATATTTAAATACCTGCCCATATATACCTCTATGTGCTTACTTAAGGGTCTTGGAAGCCTAGATTAGCTTATTGCCACTGAGTGAATTGTCACTGACCCTTTTATAGTACAGACATGTGCTTATCTGCCATTCAAACAGGAAGGAGCAGTGGAAGTTGAGAGACTGATGGGGCATCTTGTGATAATGATAAGATGGCCATATATCACATAACCAATCTGAGAATCAAATAAACAAGAGAATATCTATTGTAATGGCCAATATCCACTGAATGGTCCTGGAAGCTTTCAATATATATTATGAAAATTATATATATTTTAACACTCATTTGAAGTACTATACATAGATATATAGATAGATAGATAGATAGATAGATAGATAGATAGACAGACAGATAGATAGATAGATAGATAGATAGATAGATAGATAGATAGATAGATAGATATATAGATAGATAGATAGATAGATAGATAGATAGATAGATAGATAGATAGATAGATAGATAGATAGACAGATAGATAGATAGATAGATAGATAGATAGATAGATAGATAGATAGATAGATAGATAGAGAGACCGAACCATATGTGTACAAGTGACTATGTGCACATACAGTATGTCATGAAATGTCAGGTACTTACATATAGACATGTCACTGCATATAGACAATACTGTGCATGTGCACACACTGATCCATAACAGTGCATTGGTAAATTAAGGCAACTCGAAGCCCTCTGAATAAGCAGCTGCCTAAGGCCTAGCCTAGTTAGCCTATGCAAACACTATTACTACACTATTGTTAGAACTAGCATTTTGCCCCATTGATTCCTGTTTTGATAAATTCAACTGCAAAAACACACATTTTCTGGGGAGTTTAATTCCTACAGACACCACTCTATACGTGTTTAGTTTGCATTCTTTTCCCAGGCTTTGCTGTTCTTCCATACCACAACTGTTCAGATGAATAAGGTCATCTGCTTTTAATAGTTCCCTACCACTCCTCTGTGAAACTGACACCAGTCATTAGAACAGGCCAGGCCGTATCCCAGAATAGCCCGGACCATCTATTTTCCAAACCCAACAACACTGGGAGTTTGTGTCTTTCTGTTTTCTGCAAGATGAAGGTTGGAATAGGAGCTCTGGTGGCTGGGATCGTCGGTGGACTTGGAGTCCTCTTGTTCATTGTTGCTTTTGGGACTGATTACTGGTTATTGGCAACTGAGAACTGTGGGGTCCCAGAGGAGACTTCTTCTCCTGCAGAGGTAATCAGAATAATAGATCAGGACCTATTGGAGATGGGTGATTGGATGTTACATTCCCAAATGATAACACCATGTATGTAAAGGCAACTTGCTTTTTTTCTGTAGAGTGTGCTCAGTTGTGTTTCAAATAGAAATATATTACATATATATTATATTATCTTATATTATGTTATATTATACTATGTTATGATATTCTATATTATATTATATTATATTATATTATGTTATATTATATTACGTTATGTTATATTATGTTATGCTATATTATGTTATATTATATTATGTTATATTAAGTTATATAACATATTATAATTGTCAAACTGCGAGACATCGTCACGCTTTGCGTTGTGCGTACGACTTAGGCGATGAGCGCCAAAGGCGCTCATTGCCTGTGAGCCTCACATACCGAGGCGAGCAGTTGAGGCAGTAAAACTCGCAGGCGAGCAAGTGAGGTGAGTAGTGGAGGTATTGAAACACACGCGACTTAGGCAGAAAGGAGCGCCAAAGGCGCTCCTGCGAGCCTCGCTAAGCAAGGTGAGCCATTGAGGCATTGAAAAATGCGGAACTTAGCCTCCAATCACTTAGGGAACGCGGGATCGTCTTAGGCTGCAAGCAGTTGACAAAAGAGGGACTTAAAAAAAAATAATTACGAGACGAGGTGTAAAATACACGAAGTTAACGGCCGAACTGAGCAAATCGGAAAACACGAAAAACACGAAAAAAAAAAAAAACATCACACACAGCATGGGGGGACAGCCAGGATGTCTGGAAGTGAGGTTGCACGCCAATTTAAGATCAATTTGCAGAGTTTCGGCACTCGAAAATCGGCTAAGCAAGAATAAAAATGGTTGTCGGAAAAATGAAAACAAGGCTACACGACCCCAAACCGCGCAAAACACTGCCAGCCGCCTACAACTTTTACCCAGGAACGTACAAGGTACAAAATACACTATTAGAAAGGACGTAACATGCTCGCGAGCCACATAACACATACACAAATGACGCCATTCTACAACACTAACTTGTAACTAATAACATTACGAATCTACAAGGGGGCTTTACACAACTACACCAACGGTTTGCCCTCGCGCACGCTGCCTATTTCTAAAGCACAGTTGGGACATTGATGACACTTTCTCCTCAGGGCAGCAACAGTCCCACTGTACATTATATGCTGCAGGAAAATACAAACAGATTGTTAGCTCTTCAGGCTATTGATTGTTAGATATATTAATTAGAAATAGGTCAAGTATATTTATTTATTAAGTAACTAATTAATTGATCATTATTTAAAAAAATATAGACATATGTATCTGCCTTTGTGATGAGTGCCGAAGGTGCTCAGAGGAGCAAAAGTACACCAGAGGAGAGGCTCGCAATGAGCGCCGAGGGTCCTCAGAGTAGAAAAATCTTGACATTGTGTGGCAAACAGCATTGCCATGGCTTCAAATTTTATTGGTTCTTGAGAAATACAGCATTGATTTGTTGGCTAATGTGCATTTCAATATGCTAATTTGTGGCTTGATAAGGGTGGGAAGGTATTCAAAATGAATGACAGAATTAGGGGTCATTGTTATAGCCAGACAAGCAGACTGTAATTCTAATTAAAATATGAAAGCAGCTAATAAGTCATTCCTTTGTATAGAAATGTACCACAAATAATGCCGGATTTCTCAGTGATGATCTACAATAGAAAGAATGGCCAGTACAATGTATATCCAGATTTCCAAGCTTGTTAAAAATACGCTGATTTTGATCATTAACAAGCAGCAATATGGAGAATGTAGTCCTGTTTCACTAAAATAAAGCAAATTTGCTAACTTTAATTAAAGATATTAGTGCAAATGAGGCAAAACTTTTTTACTCGTGTATATGTATCTTCGCATTGTGATGGCGGAGCGAAAGTAAGGTGTCTTCAAGTCTTTAACATTGTACCAAGCTCAGGAGATTTAAAAAAGTAACACTTTACAGGGACTCTGTCACCTAAAAATTAAGTTATTCTTAAAGAGCATGAAAAACTGGGTAATTGTTGTGTTCATCCATTTGTTTCTAAATTGAATCAATCCTGGGAAATTTCCAGTTTTTTCTCTCCAGTATTTATATAAAAAAGTGCAGCTCATGCATATTCATTAGCTGCTTTGATTTGCTGATTAGGATTACAGTCTGTTTGTCTGTCTCTGTAGTGGCCAAAATAAAGACCTTTAATGTTACCTGGCAGTTAGATCCCTCTCCTACCCTTATTTCAATTACTGTGAGCTACACGTTATTATACAGCAGCCACACATTAGCATATATATATATGGTTTCTTATAGTAGCCATTTAATTTAACAAATAAAGAGAAACAAAATAGCAGACGGAGATGACTTAATAGATAGACAATACTATTTATATTTATGTCTAGAGAAGCCTGACCTTGGCATATACGCTACAGTACAGGGCTGCCAGCTGGCAAAGTATTTTATTTTATTGGAAACAATTTTTTTATTCATTTTACAGCTTAGGGGAAAAATGATACTGTAATGTTTCTGATTCAATACCCGCACTGTCATGATCCATTATCACAGCAACGTGATTCTATCACAAGGAAAAGTCAAGGATATTTAATGTATAAAATGGTCATTTTTTGTTTCCTATATAGTGTTTTAAATAGCTAAACTTGATAATGGGCAAAATGTTTTTTTTTTAGAAAACAAATAAATAAATACATCCTTTACATTTTGCAACTTTTATATTTTGCAACTTTTATATTTTATTTACTGTTTTCTTCCCTGCAATAGTCTGTTACTTTTTCAGGAGGTTGTGTCATTGTAAACTTCCTTTTAGTTCTGCACTAGCAGTTGTATCTGCTGCTTCTCATTGTACATACAGAAACATACTGTATATTCACAGGCTCTACAGGAAGTTAATCTGCTGAAACCAAAATGGTAGATTCCAATGCAGCATAATTTCATATAAAAAATAATACTTTGGAGACTGTTATTATTATTTTTTACATTCTAAAAGCATATTGCCGATTTTCAAGTGTAGTTCTTCAAAATATACAATTTAAAAAATATAACCACGGTGGATTATCCTACTTAAGCATACTCTTTTATCAAGTGGATATTCATTGTGATAGTCTTTCAACAGAACTGAATTAAGATGTTATCTGTACCAAAAGTTACTTCCATTCATGCGATATGTCTAAACAAAATGTATAATAATTCCCCTTCTGGATCACTACCTCGTCATGGTGAAAGGGCATGGGTACTTCAATGAAGCTGTGAGCTATACCATGTAGGGTCTCTCAAGATGGGCAGAGAGGTCAAACAAATCACAGTCCACTGGCGAAAGAACTGGCAAGCCATTCTGATGCGCTCATAAACAAAAGTGAATATATGTTCTTGATGAGAAATCAGTGACATTTATTACTAATATAAGCCTCCAAGGTATTGGGTCCATTGTCTTCAGTGTAGTAACTCACACAAAAAGAGATTAGCCTTACTGATTGTGAGCAATGCCCCAGGATCTTATCAATACTTAATGACAATGACCTCTTATTAACAAAAAATATGAACCTCAGTTTGTGGGTGGATGAGGAAGCCTGACTGACTGCTCAAAGAGGCAAAGTTTAATGTTAGTTTACTGTAGGAAAATGCAATTCTATAAATATCATTCAATCGATTAAGTACTTTTTATTTCTGATATTTAAAATAACATCATATTTAGAAACTCTACGGTGTCACTTAACTTTAAAAAGGTCTACTTTACAGAAAATCTTTCCTGTAAAAGTGGTAGGGACTAATGCAGAAAGAGAAATCAGACCATACCTTGAATATTGATAAGACTGTCTTGAGGAGTATTTAAAGTGACACAACATGTAGTCATTGGATCTGCCATGTGATGTCACTGGCAGGGCCCAATGGGGCAGCTGTAAGGAGGTTTTATCTTCAATACAACTGTGTGGGTGATGACATCATAGCCTTGTCTGTGGTCCAAGCTCTAAGAAGGTCCAGCCCTCTAGCACAGCTGGCCACGCCCCTTCATAAGACACAGAGTGGCGGAGAAAAGCTGCTCTGCTTAGGGGGGAACCAGATCATTTAAAAGTAATAATTGTTATTATTAAATTCTACTTATTGTAAAATGTATACTGTTTTTAGTAGTCTCTGTCCAACACACAAGCATGTGATCTTTATTTTTAAATGCATTACAGTGGTCTGTTAACAGTTATAAAACTCTGTGATCAAACCTCCACTTAGGTGTTTTTTTCTTTGGCCTATACAAAAGACCCTTAGGGCTTAGTCTCCCTAAGAGTTATGAGGGAATCCAGACGTGGACTCCTTGCACCCTGTGCTTTAGGGATCTACACCCCACTGATGAGGCACAAGCATGGGTTTAGGAACTGGTGGGGACAAATCCCCCCAGATTTTCTATGTTGCATGTATGTATATATAAGCTATTTTGCTGCCTGTATATACATATATAATGAGCTGATCCCCCCCATAATTATTCTGTCCCCTACACCCCTGCATAAAAGAGAGGCCAAAACGTACATCTGGGGTTTGCTGTTTCTTCTGTTCAGGGTAGAATTGCCTGGTATTTCGGGGCTGGATCACTCTTCTGAGTCAGACCAGACTGATATACCGTACTACAGGATATTTCTCCCTGTGAAAGGCACAAGTGAGCTAAAGGAGGCTGATCTCTGAGTAGATAACCAGACTTATAGAACAAAAATACTTAGGTGTTGTTCGTTCTCAGACTGAGTGCCTCTGATTTTCTTTGCCTTTGGCTTATCTTCAAGGGCACAAATATTATACATTGTACTAGCCTTTTTTCTCTAAAGTAAATCATTTCTGAGAAATACAGCATTGCTTTTGTGGCTATTGTGTGACTTGATATGTTAACTTGCAACTTAGCATAATTGATAAGGGTATGGTAAGGTTTTAACTGAATAACTACATTGGAGGTCATTGTTTTGGACAGACAAACAGACTGTGGACCCTATGTTAATTGGACGGTGTAAACTGGAGTATAGTCATAAATCATCTGTGGGAGCTTTTTCTTCTCAAGTTACAACAGTATTCTAAACTTTAGTTCCTTCCACATTAGGGCATTCAGCCCACCAACGTAAATCCTGCCTTAGGCGAAACAGATTTCTGTGCAGGGAGTAGCCAAGCCAAGCTTTACGGATGAGACAGGACTGTAGAAGCCGATAGGAAACGAGAACGTCATAAATCTTATAAGGAGTGGGAAGTGCAGGAACAAGTGCCTGTAACTGGCCACAGCAATGAAAGATATATATATATATATATTTATACAGTATATAAATATATATATATATATATATATATATATATATATATATATATATATATATAATATATTCATAGACAATGTACCAGAGAATTTGTTCCTAGGCAACATGGTTTTGTGACATGTATTAAGTCCTTGATTACTTGGTTGTTTGTTACTCTGGATTTTGTACAATAAAATGGACTTAATCTTATCATATTCTTCTTTAATTACACATATGTTGATATTGGATTGTTAGGTGTCAGTGTTGACATTTAACCATTTTGTAATGCTTTTTGTGCTATACGGTCACTTTAAATGCTTATTGGGGACTCAGCAAAGGCTTCTGGTTCACGTAAATCTTTCTTCTGCATTTTGCAGTTACGGCAGCCCTGATTTGTGAGTGATCGGTAAAATCTTATTAGCATAAGGTTTGGGTGTCAAAGTCTAACAGAGTAACTCGTAATTTATTTTCAGTGCAAAACTCAGTGGAGATTTGTGTAGTGCTTTTCTGCTTTGTCGTGAAGTTCACTCGGAGCAGTGACCCGTAGGAGTTCTCCCCCAATGTTTTAGGGATAGGTGATTAACACTTTAGAAACAAATACAATATACAGTCAGTTTTTCATGCTTTTTAAGAAAAACAGATGACAGATTCCATCTAATAACAACCAGTTGTAATTACATTGATCAATAACTGGGACCTGTTGTGTCACTTTAAGCCTGAACATTTTACGGAGATACAATAGGCAAAATAGAGAGGCTTATTGTTTTTGTTTTTTTTAAAAAGCAGATTTTACAATTATTTTTGTAATCTATGCCCTTTATGAAAGTTGAATATATTTATATTTCTATTCCTGTGTACTGGGTATAAATAACTAATTATTGACTTTTTCCTTCCCTAAGAATGTGACTGACTCTGTGAACCCACTCCTCACTTTTCACCATGAAGGGTTCTTCTGGAGATGCTGGTTCTATGGCAATGATTTTCAAGAGACAATATGGAATTTCTGGTATAGTGAGTATTCTTCATTTTTAAGTAATATATAGAGAAATATATATTTTGCTGCTGTTTCCTTCTCACAGTAAATAACAACAGCTCCAAGCTTCTTCTGAAACCACAAAGACATCAGTAAACATACATTAAAGTTTGCAAATTGTGCCTATCAATTAGCCTTTTACGATCCACCCAATAAGGACAGTTTGATATACCTTAATAATGTAGAGATCACTGCAAATCTATAGTCCTCAGTGGAAAGTTATATGAAAAAAGACTGGACATTCTCAGACCCCAAGGAGTTATTTATCTAATAGTCTTAGCCACATAGCTTTCCATTAAAGTCAATAGATTATTCTTACTGGGTAGATCAGAAATGCTGATCAACAGCTAAACAATGGAAAATACATGTTTTAGCAACATTTGTTTTTAATACATTACTTGTTACTTATACATATACCATATATTACCATATATTTATACAGTATATAATCTCTGGCTCTGACCAGTAACATTCTGAACAAACACAGTCAGTTGGAATCTGATTTTTCTAATACCCATCCAGTTATATTATGATATTTCTACTATTTGATTGGTTACACCCTGACCACTCTAATAACAGATTATCTATATTTTGGTCCCTCTAATAACTAAACAGGTACATACTTTTCCCGATTGGGTGCACAATGTCCTTTGATAATGACTGAACATTTTCTGCAGTACCTTACTCCTTTTTCTTTATTCATAGCTTATGTTTTTGTGAAGGGACCGGCGATATGTGGGTTGTTAATTGACCACCATGAATTATTTCTGAATTCAGTTTGTTTATCTTTATCTAAACGTTTTTCTCCAGCCAGCCAAGCCCATCACAAACAATGCATCCGTGGCTACCTCTTCCCAATGCCAATTGCTCCTGGACCAGTCCCACATCCCTCATATGATGGAACTGCAGGTAACTGATCTGTCATCTCTCACACAGCTTTCTTGATTGTCCAAAATATGATCCAGACTAGTCCAGTGTTATGTCTTACAGGGAAACACCGGTATATTTGAAGATGTAAGTGAAAAGCTATGGTTATTTTGGCAATTTAAAGCATATGTATTTGAACTGTGTTTTACTCCAAGTTTAATAGTTAAACTAAATTTTTTTGTTCCAAGGTCCTAAATATTTTACTTTTTTTAACAAATTTGTAACATATTTAACCCATTGTTGTTACACCCTTTCCAGTAATAGATCTAGTGATTGGAGGGCCCTTAGCGCAAAATAATTTCTGGTCCTCTGTCTAAGAGGTAGGTGTTCAGGGGCTGGGATCAGATCTGTCCAAGAGGCCACCTTGAAACAGACCAGTTTGTTGAAAATGTTAATACACTCTCCAGGCAGATACTGTCCCACCCTCTAGCCACCTAACAGAAGCTGTACAAAGACTAATGTTCAAAGGTACATTTTCAAATAATGTTTTTATTACTTTTAATTCTTAAAAAAATATAATACTTAAATACATTTTGAAATCCTATGTAAAACCATTAAAACGGTCCTTCGTTCATTCAAATATTATCAAATGGGAACTGATATTCAATATATATATTATTTGAAATCCAGGTTCTCATACACTGCATCTTTTTACTGCTATATATAGACAGGAGTTATTAATGTATCTATAAAAATTCACAGCATGTTTGGTAGATGTCCAGATGGCTCAGTGAGATCAATCAGGAAAATATCAGTTAAATCACAACATCCCCCAGCATTGGCATTGTACCCGTGTGAAACTGAAACCATGTTATGCTGCATCACCAGGATGGTATAAATGTGTAAATATCTTAAATGCTAAATATGGTTCTGATGTCATCTTTTATTATTATTTATTACTCTTTATTTACAAAGATTTAAAGAAGGTAGTAACTAATCTCTAAATGCAATAGAGTAAATAGGATATTTATGGGATGTCCCCATGTGCAGTGGGTCTGGAATGTCTATCCCCACCACAACCTTAGAGACAAATAAGACTCTAATTTGTAATTGTGTAGCAACTAATAATGAAAAAATATGGATACAAAAATAACTTTATTAAGAAAAAATCTAAATAAAATAAAAATGGTGTAGATAAAAAAGATATACTCTTGGTATTTCTCTAGCAGGCTGGCTCTAGTTAGTTAGGGGGGTTAATTAATAATGAGCTCTAATTAATAAAAATAAATCTCTATTAGAGGAGATATAGTGAACGACTTAGCCGCCACCTGTCTAGTTTAAAGGACAGATGACAGCTTTCAGTTGCTGGTGTTGCTGTCAAAAAAAGAAGAAGAAGAAGAGGGGAGGTCTCTTTGAGTTTCTGACTGAAACTTGATCTAATCACTCTAGAGTCTTGCCTCTGTGTGATGTAGTTAGGGTCAGCAGAGACAAATCCACCTCAGTGTTTTGATACACAGCACAATGCTGCTATCAGAAAAAGGGGCTTGGTCCCAGTAATTTACTCATAGCCCAATAGGGAATTATTGTCAATGGTATATTAATTTAGTGATTTTATGAGGTAAGTAACATTCTAGTAAATGATATTGTCTTACCCTATAGGTGTAGATAATACAATCCTACGTCGAGTGTATAGGTGTTGTGCTCCACATTGGGAGAGCTTACCCCCGCCGCCTGGTATGTTTATGTTGTTCCCGACGCGCGTTTCCCCGCTATTGTCGTTTCGGATTCATCAGGGGACAAGTTCTAAGTCAAACCGCGGACTTTTTAAAGATTTCCGCGATTTCGCGGGACGCGATGACGTCACCGCGTCCACGCTGGCGCCGCAACGTAATCGCGTGCCGCGTCATCACGTTTCTCGCGAGATTGTGTATTCCTGATCGCGAACTCGCGTTAATCGCGAGATTATGTTTGAAGTTGCTTGTACCACTCGTGGAAGTGGTAAATGACATCGCTGTATGTAGGGCACTGACTCTATTAATTGAGAAAAGAGTATTTAGACTAGATTATCATCATCTTTCACTGATAATGAGTGATATGTATATAACAATCAAATTATATTTAATTGCCGGATAACTATAATAATCCTGTACTCTAAGTTTTAAAGTCTTTTAATAATGTGAAGACAAGTATAATTTGGAGGGCCAATTATAGAGAACAGGCCAATAGGGGGGCATGATGCACCTAATATATATTCACGGACCCCAGACAATGGGTTCAAAGGCATACTATATGTTGAATTGGAACACAGAAGATAAATAATGTCTACTAGCTCAAATAAAACCGTTAGGGAGCCTACACTAGAGAGAAAAATGTGTAAACTGAATAGTAGGTGTGAGTGGAACATCCCTGAAAGATTGTTAATCAATAGAACATTGATAATAAACTTATGTGAGCTATAGTGTCTGGTTGGCTGTGAGATACAGACAAAAGAGGAGGAGAAAAAAGAGGAAGAAAAACCCTAGATAATGGGCCTAAAAATGTGCTAGTGGGCGAATACCCTAGTTAGAAGGATAGGCCTGAGATAGTATACTATAAATGATATAGGAAGAGGATTTGTAAAATCTTTATGCTCGATGGGTAGAACATGCTAGGTTAAGGATTGTGTGGATAGGTAGCCCTGTTATTGTGGATAGATGGCATAGAGTGAGGACTAGATGAAAGGGGAGAAGGTAAAGCCTTCGTTTAAGCCATGCGGAGTTAAGGTTTTTAGGTGAAAGATCCACCAGGCTTCTTGTTGAAGTAACTTATTTTCCATATTGCCTCTCCTTGGAGTTGTTTTAACCTTTTCAATGCCCATAAACTGTACACACATTACGTTTCCATCATGTATAGAGTTAACATGTCTAGCGACTGCCACATCATGTTTGTTGATTATGGAATTGACATGCTCTAATACACGCCGTCGGAGTTGACGTGTGGTTTTTCCTTTTTCCTACATACTGTAGGCCACACCTACAATGGATAAGATAAATCACTGATGTTGTTCTGCAATTGATGTGGTCTCGTACTCTAAATTTCTTCTGATTAGAGGAACTTGTGAACTCTGCTGTGGTACGTATGTGACGACAGGCCTTACAATTCCCACATGGTTTAGAACCGGCTGATCGTTCATTAAGCCAATCACTCCCTGTGCTCTTTGGTGCTTCGTAGTGGCTATGAACTAGCTTGTCCTTCAAACTCGGTGCTCGGCGATAAGTAATTGCGGCTACATTAGGCAGTCTGGTTTGTAGTTCATTGTCAGCCAATAAGATGTGCCAATGTTTTTGTAATATCAATCGAATGTTCTCTCCAAATTTATTGTATGTACCTATGATTCTTATAGGTTGAGATTCAGGTATCTTTGACGTAGTAGAATTATACAATAAGTCTGCCTGCGACTGTTCTTTTGCTCTTGCATATGCCTTTTTCAGGATGTTGTGAGAGTAACCTCTTGATTTGAAGCGGTCATAGAGGTCTTTTGCTTGCTTTTCAAAGTCCATTTCAGTGGTGCAGTTTCGGCGTATACGAAGATATTGGCCATATGGGATACTACGTATAAGATGACTTGGGTGGTGACTGGATGCCAAGAGTAGACTATTCGAAGCGGTGTCCTTGCGATATGTTGATGTTATGATATGATTCTTCTCTGTTTTGGAATTCAGGAGGTCCAGAAACTCTATCTGGTTCGAATTGATAGTATGTTGTAAGTTTGAGACCAATAGAGTTTACATTGAGGATAGAGATAAAATCCAAAAGACTGGATTCCAAGTTAGAAATACGTCATCAATATATCTGATCCAGAGGCCTACCTGATCAGTATAGTTGGCCAATTCTTCTCCAAAAACTATGGTTTCTTCCCATATGCCTAGATGAAGATTGGCATATGAGGGTGCACATGGGGTACCCATTGCTGTCCCTTTTATTTGTTTATAGAAAATGTTGTCATATGTAAAATAATTCTTGGTTAGAACAAATTCCAGTAGCTTTATAACAAACTCACTAGGTTTGTGATGTTGTACTCCGCGGGTTTTCAGGTATTTCCTTACCGCTTGTACACCTACTTCGTGTGGAATTGAGGTATAAAGACCTTCCACATCAAGGCAGACTAGTAATGTTTCATCATCCAGTCGAAGATTGTAGAGCCTTTTTAAAACACTTTTAGTATCCTGAGCATACGATGCCAGTGTTGCCACAAATGGTCTCAAAATCTGATCGATATATGTACTTGCATATTCTGACAGGCTATTCTTTCCAGAGACTATTGGGCGTCCTGGAGGTGTTTTCATATTCTTGTGTACCTTCGGCAATGAATACAAGGTTGGAATTGTGGGATGTTTGTTAAGTAGGAAGTTAAACTCTTGTCTTGAGATGGTATTGTTCCACAAGCCCTCTGACAATATTGCGCCAAGTTCCTTTTTGTAGTCTCCTGTAGGGTCTTTTATCAGACGTTGGTAGGTGCTTTTGTCACTTAGTAACCGCAGGTTTTCTTGGTGATAATCATTTTTTCGGAGGATCACTGTGTTGCCTCCTTTGTCTGATGGTTTAACTACTATGTGTTTGTTTTTTTGTAGTTTGGACAATGATTTACATTCCATAGGGGTTAGGTTAGATTCTTTTGTATTGTTGGTTGCTAAGGTTTCTAAATCCTTTGTTACTAATTTGACAAAAACTTGGACTTCAGGTGCTATACAAAAATTAGGTGTAAATTTACTTTTGGGTTTCAGGTTTGTATACGGTCCCTCTCCTAGAGAAGGCTCATAGAGATCTGTATTCCAATTGGTTAACATCTCTCTAAGGGCCAGTTCTTCTGAAGCGCTTAGTTTTAAGGAGACTAACTCGGCCTCAGTTGTTTTTTTGTGATGTTTCATTAATACTAGTTTACGGGCAAAAAGGTGGATGTCTTTAACCCACTCAAAAAGGTTGAAGTTATTGGTAGGAGAGAAAGAGAGTCCTCTGTTGAGTAGCGTGACTTCATCTTCAGTCAATATCAGGTCAGATAAATTAATCACTTGATTGTTGATATTCATGGTGCTCATTTGTATCTGGGTTGGGCTCTCTGGTTTCGGTCTCGTAGCCGTCTCTGTTCCGGGTGTTGTTGGCGCGGATCTAAAAAAGACGGACTAGATGGTGTTGTTGAGCCATCCACCCTACGGCCTCGATATTTTATGTTGCCCCTGTTTACAAAACGATTTCATCTCTCTTCTGGGAATTCAGCGTCTGATGTGTCATATTCCGAAGAGGATTGCGGCTCTGTCTGTTGAATTTTCTGGCGCTGGGAGTGACGGTAAACTTGTTTATTAGTTAGGTCCTTCGAGTCTCTCATGTATTTCCGATGTTTGCGTTGTTTTAAAACATTTTTGCACTTATCTATCTCATTCTGAAGTTTCAACTCGTAATCCTTAAATTTATCCACACTCCGAAAGGTCTCAATATCCACTAGATGTAGTGCTAGTTCCACTTTTGTTGCCTCCAAAAAATTTTCTTCCTCGATAATTATAAGCTTCATAAGATCTGCTGAGCATGCATTAAGAATTTTGTCCCATGATTCTATGAACGTTTCATTCCAGAGGTGAGAGGTGGGGCTTAAATTCACCTTTAGTCCCCTTGGGATGAGGTGTTGTTCTATATAATTCTGAAGACTCTTAATTTCCCACCAAGCCCTTGTCTGACTTTTATAGATTTTAGTAAGTGTAAAGAAAAATTTGTGTTTGTTCTTGGCTTCACTGATACCCCTTCACCTTCTAAGGAAAAAACGCTTCCCACTTCGCCCAACCATTGGTTGGGGTCTGTGTGTAGGTGCAAAAAACCCTCCATCAGCGAAACTAGTAAAATATAGAAAAGAAAGGGGGATAACCCCAAAGGGTAATAATTTAAAGAAGGTAGTAACTAATCTCTAAATGCAATAGAGTAAATAGGATATTTATGGGATGTCCCCATGTGCGGTGGGTCTGGAATGTCTATCCCCACCACAACCTTAGAGACAAATAAGACTCTAATTTGTAATTGTGTAGCAACTAATAATGAAAAAATATGGATACAAAAATAACTTTATTAAGAAAAAATCTAAATAAAATAAAAATGGTGTAGATAAAAAAGATATACTCTTGGTATATCTCTAGCAGGCTGGCTCTAGTTAGTTAGGGGGGTTAATTAATAATGAGCTCTAATTAATAAAAATAAATCTCTATTAGAGGAGATATAGTGAACGACTTAGCCGCCACCTGTCTAGTTTAAAGGACAGATGACAGCTTTCAGTTGCTGGTGTTGCTGTCAAAAAAAGAAGAAGAAGAAGAGGGGAGGTCTCTTTGAGTTTCTGACTGAAACTTGATCTAATCACTCTAGAGTCTTGCCTCTGTGTGATGTAGTTAGGGTCAGCAGAGACAAATCCACCTCAGTGTTTTGATACACAGCACAATGCTGCTATCAGAAAAAGGGGCTTGGTCCCAGTTATTTACTCATAGCCCAATAGGGAATTATTGTCAATGGTATATTAATTTAGTGATTTTATGAGGTAAGTAACATTCTAGTAAATGATATTGTCTTACCCTATAGGTGTAGATAATACAATCCTACGTCGAGTAGGTGTTGTGCTCCACATTGGGAGAGCTTACCCCCGCCGCCTGGTATGTTTATGTTGTTCCCGACGCGCGTTTCCCCGCTATTGTCGTTTCGGATTCATCAGGGGACAAGTTCTAAGTCAAACCGCGGACTTTTTAAAGAGTTCCGCGATTTCGCGGGACGCGATGACGTCACCGCGTCCACGCTGGCGCCGCGACGTAATCACGTGCCGTGTCATCACGTTTCTCGCGAGATTGTGTATTCCTGATCGCGAACTTGCGTTAATCGCGAGATTATGTTTGAAGTTGCTTGTACCACTCGTGGAAGTGGTAAATGACATCGCTGTATGTAGGGCACTGACTCTATTAAAGTATTTAGACTAGATTATCATCATCTTTCACTGATAATGAGTGATATGTATATAACAATCAAATTATATTTAATTGCCGGATAACTATAATAATCCTGTAATCCTGTTATTTACAAAGAGCCAGAATTTTATGTAGCTCTATTTACAAAAGCAGATTAACTAGAGTGAGCGCAAGAAGCAAATTACAAAACTATAAAAAATCTAATTAAAGTAGAAGTATAAATACATAACACTGGGGCAACAGACAATTTGGTGCAACAGAGTTAAGAAGAGTGTGGTTGGTGTGTGAGACAGGAGGAGGGCAGATGCAAGATGGCAGTGACTAAGGCAATAGACTGCTGCAAAATGGAGGTATTTGTATGTTATACTGTAGGTTTTGTGTGGGCAATTTGGTTGAGCATGCAGTTATGCATGTCCAGGCTGAAGACAATGTGTTTTTTTAGAAAAATGCATTTTTAGTGAGTTGTTGAAGGTTTTGAGGCAGGAAGATAGTCTGACAGAGGGAGGCAAGGTAGATGGAGGGTAGATGGAGATCAAAGGAGGCCTGAAGGCGGGAGTGAGAGGAGGTCACAAGAGAGGAGGAAGAAAAGTTCAATCGCAGGGCAAAGACGGGGTTTTGGGGAGTATTTCCAGACAGATATATGGGCTTTATATGTTTACATTTTATTTTGAAAGCTATGGGAAGCTAATGGAGTAACTGAGAGAGAGGTGTTGTAGACACCGTGTGGTAAATTAGTTTAGTGAAAGCATTCATTATTTTTTAGGGGAAGATTATATAATTTGGTTATTGATTGTTTGTGAGTAGTGAAACAAAAGGTAGAGTCCAATAGAACCTTGAGACAGCAGGCCTGGGAGGTGGGAGTGATGGTACCATTGCCAACAGTGAGAGACATTTGAGGAGTCAGAGCTATAGTAGAAGGGGGAGGTTAGGAGCCCAGTCTTTGAAATTGTGAGTTTACAATGACAAGCGGACATCGAGGAAGATATGATTGATAGGCAACTGGAGACAGAAGGGTGGAAGATAGTTCTGGTGTTGAAATTATATTTGAGTGTCATCTGCATATAGATGATACTGAAAGGATTGTATTAGGGTGGTAGAAAGATGGCAAGGGAAGAGGAAAGGGCCCATCAATTTACCTTAGGATATGCCAGCATTGAGACAGAGTGGGCTAGAAGATGTGCCAGAGATGAAAACACTACATTTTCAATCTGTTACATAGGTTATAAAGGAGAGAACTGTATCATGGAAGCCAAGGGAGTGGAGGATTTTAGATAAGAATAGGATGACCAACTGTATCAAAGACAGAAAGTAGATACAGTTTAAATTAGAGAAGCAACCCTTTTGCTTAACAGTGATTTTTCTGAGAGTGGAGCTGAAAGTCAGACTTGAAGGTAGAAAGAAGGTAGATAGAGCAAGTAGTCAAAGGAAGTAGAGAGATAGGGCAGTAGTTGGATGGAGAAGCTGGGTCAGATGAAGGTTTCTTAAGATTAAGTTGGATGTACTTAAGGCATGTTTATAAGAAACTTGCCTGTATTCAAGGAGAGGTTGAAGAAATGTGTAAGAGTTAGGGTAAGTGTGGTAGAGAGTGATGGCTAAGTTGCGATGGAATAGGATCAAGTGGGCAAGTTGTAAGGTGAGAGGTTAATAGAAGACCAGATACTACATGCTCACTTACATGGTCAAAGCTGTCCATTGTGGATCTGGGCATAGGACAAAGGGTGGGTAGGAGGTTGGGTGGGCAGGAGACAGTGTTCAAAGTAACCAGATGTTTAAGGTTAGACAACAAAGTTGATATGGGTGATGAAAAGTAGTGTTGTTGTTGTTGTGATCATCAGAGCAGAAAAGTAGGAGTGCAGAATAATCTTGCAATGGTGGAAATCTGCTGCAATGTGTGTTCAATGTCCTACTCTAGTGTGTTCTAATCTGCTTTTTACTAATGTATCACTATGTTTTCTATTTTCAAATGATGCTCTTAAAGTAGAAAAAAAAAACTGATTCCAATCCTTAACTGCTCTGGGGCTTTGCTGCTGTCGGCCTATGAGGAGCAATATAGATGTATGAGTCATACTTGTCTGCCAATGAAATTACAGAAATGTATGCTCTGTGCACTTCCTGTTAGTTTCAATGAACATTAGACAGCTTTTACTTCATATTTTAATTTGAAAATATAACTGTGGTAATGTTTTACGCATGCTCTTTAAATGCATGAAAACAATTATTGTGTTCCATGTCCCTTTAATAATAGAAGTTTACATTGCATTGCAAGGAAATTATAATAGATGCCATTGTGACAATACATACCATATATATTGTATTTATTTAACTTAGATATTAACTATCTTTGTTAATCACACAACCTGTATTTATATAAATAATGTGCACAAAGATTCAAACATACTATTTTGTAACAAATACAGTCTTTCAATATTTTAATATATTTGAGATAGTATTGCATCAGTTATAAAGAGTTTGACAGATGTATCAAGCTCAGTTAGTCTCATAAACACACCCTGCAAGATATAAATAGCAGATAATGTGGACTATGTGATTTACTGTGTGCGGCTGGAACATTCAGGAATCCCAAGCTCAGAGGCAGCTATATATCAATGCCGTGTTTATCAGTGCCGTGTATATCAGTGCTATGTATATCTGTGCCGCGTATATCAGTGCCGCCTATATCAGTGCTGTGTATATCAGTGCTGTGTATATCAATGCCGTGTTTATCAGTGCTGTGTATATCAGTGCTGCGTATATAAGTGCAGCGTATATCAGTGCTACGTATATCAATGCCGTGTTTATCAGTGCCGTGTATGTCAGTGCCGCGTATATCAGTGCCGCGTATATCAGTGCTGTGTATATCAGTGCCGGGTATATCAGTGCCGCGTATATCAGTGCTGTGTATATCAGTGCTGTGTATATCAGTGGCGCGTATATCAGTGCTGTGTATATCAATGCCATGTTTATCAGTGCCGTGTATATCAGTGCCGCGTATATCAGTGCTTTGTATATCAGTGCCGTGTTTCTCAGTGCCGTGTATATCAGTGCCTTGTATATCAGTGCCGCGTATATCAGTGCTGTGTATATCAGTGCTGCGTTTATCAGTGCCGTGTATATCAGTACCGTGTATATCAGTGCTGTGTATATCAGTGCCGTGTATATAAGTCCTGTATATATCAGTGCCGTGTATATCAGTGCTGTATATATCAGTGACGTGTATGTCAGTGCTGTGTATATCAGTGCCGTATATATCAATGCCCTGTTCATCTGTGACGTGTATATCAATGCCGTGTTTATCAATGCCATATATATCAATGCCGTGTTTATTAATGCCATATATATCAGTACTGTGTATATCAGTGCCGTGTATATCAGTACTGTGTATATCAGTGCCGTGTATATCAGTGCTGTGTATATCAGTGCCATATATATCAATGCCCTGTTCACCTGTGACGTGTATATCAATGCCGTGTTTATCAATGCCATATATATCAGTACTGTGTATATCAGTGCTGTGGACATTGAGCAAGTGATCAGGTGCCTTTACTCCTTCAAGTGATCTTGACTTCCTACGGGATGCTCTGGTTATTATCTATGGTATAAAACCTTGTTTTAGTATTTGTCTGAGCACATGGTTTTATGTCTGTACTAGTAGCTTTGCGCCTGTATAACTCTTAGCTTCTTTCCACATCTCTGGAAATCCCACCAGCTGCTCCCATTCCTTTTATAGCTGTTACTATGCTGACCTTGAGTGAACTCTGCTGGTTGGACCCATTGGGTAATGTCCTAAGTTTAAGCTGGAACGTAAGGGAGATTGTATATTGTTTGTATATATCTATTTTGTATACATTGTATGTGTACCTATGATACATACATAATATATATCCATTGAGTCTACTGATGCTACATGTATGCATTGTATATTTTATATATGCATTGTATGTATGGATACTATGGGCTCTGTTTATTAAGATGAAGAATATCCTATTGTAATTGATGGAATACAACCACCAAAGATTATTGGGAAAAATAACAAAGTATTTTATTCATTTTTTACTTAGGTCAATGACGGATTAAAAATAGAACAAAAACACAATTAAAAACATAAAAAAGAAACCCTTTATTACTTTCCACTGGGGCATTTATATAGATAGGACATTAGTAGAGAAATCCAATGTCCTAATGTTATCTTGTCCCCATATACGTGGATATAATAATTTTTAATAAATTACATATCTTGACTGTACTTAAGGAGTCAAAATTCCCTCAATCCTTATTTATACCACCAGTTTCGTGTGCAGATACCACCTGCTTAATATTTGTCCATATAGCAAGTTTAACTCATTTGGCTCAGTGAGACGTAAACTTTTAGCCACTATTTGCGGGCTTAGAATTGTATATTAGGTGTATAAGGGTATCTGGTGTGGTCTACTTTGCTCCATTTATAAATGTATCTCTCCTGATGGACTATTACTTTCCCTTATTTATAGAGAAAGGTACTCAGTCTTCTGTGCACAATGGGTTCTTACTGAAACTTAACTACACTTTTATACTACACTACATTACTTCTAATACTGTAAATTCAATTATTATTTTTCAAATTGTATATAATTTTTGAGCACATAGAAACTTTATTGAAACAGTGTTAATTTAATTATCTTCATATTGTACTATTCTGTGTTTCATCCCACCTCTCATACCCCTCCCACACACCTCTCAGTTGTTTGTAACAAATTTGATCTGCTCATATTCTCTGGATCTGATCTCTTCTGTTCCTCTCTTTCCAGTAACTGCCTCCATCTTAGTTCATAGCAATTTCCTTCCCTGAAGTTTGAAACTTGCAACTGCTCTCTCTGCCCTCCCTCCCTGCCCCACACCCGCCCACCCATGCATTCTCTTTACTCAGTCAACACAACCTGAGAAAAAAAAAAAAAAAAAAAACATTGTCATTAGTCTCTTAGCTACTCACATACCACAGCCATACTGATAAACCTTATCACACTATTTTCCCTGCTCCTGAATCTATATTACTACTTCTACTATATCTTAGGGTAATAATAATTCTCCCCACAATCTTCTAACCTATTATCCTAATCTTACACACTGTCACAATGCTCTCTCATTCTTTCCTCTTTCTTATAACCTACTGCCTCTCTCTCAGACTCTCCTTTGCATTATCTCCATATCACATCCCCAACAATAATAGCATCTCACCTTCCTTGCTCTCCTCTCCTCTTCTCTGCTCCCATGAGCTCCTCTCCCTCCTCCAGTCACAATATCACCCCCTCCCTAACACTCACAAGCAGAAACAGCACTGTAAGTCCCAGTCCCATCTTCTCTCCCTTTCACTCATCCTTCTCCTGGCTGTGGGAGATATATCCCCTAACCCAGGTCCCTCACTCATCTCTACTTGCTGTCAGCCACGCTCTGTTTCAAGGCCAGCAAACACCCGTAACGCCCAGAATCTGATATCCATCACATGTCACAAAACTTCAACTCTACCTTTCTCCTGTGCCCTCTGGAACGCACAATCTATCTGCAATAAACTCACATTCACTCATGACCTATTCACTACCAACTCCCTCAATCTACTGGCTCTCACTGAAACCTGGCTCTCATCCTCAGACACTGCCTCCCCGGCAGCACTCTCTCACAGTGGTTTTCACCTCAGCCACACACCTAGACCTGGGAACAAACAAGGTGGTGGTGTGGGTATTTTGCTTTCCACTCGCTGTACATTTCACCTCATACCCCCTGGTCCATCCCTCCAATTCTCATCCTTTGAAGTTCATACAATCTGCCTCTTCTCACCTATCTGTCTATGTGTAGCTGTGATCTATCACCACCCAGACACTCCCTCTCAATTTCTTGATCACTTTTCTGCCTGGCTCCCTCACTTTCTCTCCTCCAATGTTTCTTCACTGGTACTTGGAGATTTTAACATTGCCATTGGCACTTCCACCTCCCCAACAGCAGCCAAACTTCTTGCACTCACCTCTTCCCTTGGCCTCTCACAACTAACAGATTCTTCTACTCATCATGCTGGACATTCTCTTGACCTTATCCTCACCAATCTCAGCAGAACCGCCAACCCAGTCATCCGTCCACTCCCTCTATCTGACCAACACTTCCTTACCTTCAACCTCACCACATCACCCTCTCTCCACCCCTCTCCAACCCCTGCCACCATCACGAACAGAAACCTGCGAGCACTTGACCCTACTCAGCTCTCCACTATTATCCAACCCCTTCTCAGTCCCATCACCAACCTCAACCTCCCTGACACTGCCACCTCACTCTGCAACTCTACTCTCTCTACCACCCTTGACACTCTGGTCCCCATATCCACAAACAGATGCCCTTGCTCTCATCCACAACCATGGCACACTACACAAACACAATACCTCCAGAGGTGCTCCCGCACTGCTGAACGACTATGGAGGAAATCACTCACTTCAGCAGATTTCCTCCACTACAAATTAATGTTATGCTCCTATTCCTCTGCCCTTAACCTTGCCAAACAGCAGTACTTTACAACACTAATATCAACTCTGTCCTCTAACCCCAAGCATCTGTGTGCGACTTCCAATACTCTCCTCCGCCCACCACCTCCTCCCATCCCTTCCTCTCTCACAGCTGAAGACTTTGCCAACCATTTAATTCATAAAATTCAAAACATCCGCAATGAACTCTTATCTCATAGTGGCTCACACGCTCCACCCTCTCAACTAACCAACAACACCCAGTCTTCTCCCTTCCTAATCCCACTGCCACTTCGAACTGCTTTGTTCCGGCTACAGAGGATGAAGTCTCCAAACTGCTATCATCCACTTACCTCACTACCTGTCCTCAGGACCCTATTCCATCTCAGCTCATCTCTCCCCTCTCTACCACACTAATCCCAGCTCTCACACATATTTTCAACCTCTCCCTAAATACTGGAATGTTTCCATCTTCTCTAAAACATGCCATAGTTATACCCACCCTCAAAAAACCCTCATCTGACACTGACGTTGCATCTAACTATCGCCCTATCTCTCTGCTTCCCCTGGCTTCCAAACTGCTGGAGCGGCTTATCTATAACCGCCTTACCAGCTTTATTTCCTCTAACTCCCTTCTTGACACCTTCCAATCCGGCTTTCGGCCCCAACACTCCACTGAGACAGCTCTTACTAAAGTCACCAATGACCTGCTTGCCGCCAAGTCAAAAGGTCACTTCTCAATTCTTCTTCTTCTAGATCTCTCTGCTGTCTTTGACACTGTCGACCATCCACTTCTACTCCAAATCCTCTTCTCCCTCGGTATTCGAGACACTGCTCTCCAAATTCAATCATTCAGTATCTCTTTCTCTGACACCTCTTCTTCTTCTCACCCCATGTCTGTTGGTGTACCCCAAGGATCTGTCCTTGGCCCCCTCCTCTTCTCCATCTACACTTCCTCACTTGGTACCCTCATAAACTCTTTTGGGCTTCATTATCATCTCTATGCAGATGACACCCAAATCTACCTCTCTGCACCAGATCTATCCCCCTCTCTTCTAACACATGTCTCCAACTGCCTCTCTAGTATATCCTCTTGGATGTCCACCCACCATCTCAAACTCAACATGTCTAAAACTGAGCTCCTAATCTTCCATCCCTCTCCCACAGCATCAATTCCTCACATCTCTTTCACTGTCAACAAAGACATCATCACCCTCTCCTCCCGAGCCCATTGTCTTGGAGTTCTACTGGACCCCGCTCTGTCTTTCATCCCTCACATACAATAACTAACCAAATCCTGTCTTCTCCATCTACAAAATATCTCCAGAATTCGTCACTATCTTACGCAAGACTAAAATCCTAATACACTCTCTCATCATCTCTCAACTCGACTACTGCAACTCGCTTCTTGCTGGTCTACCCACCACCAGACTATCCCCACTTAAATCCATTATGAATGCCTCTGCTAGACTCATCTTCTGTACACAACGCTCAGTGTCGGCATCACCTCTCTGTCAATCACTCCAATGGCTTCCCTTAGCTTCCAGAATAAAATTTTAAACCATGACCCTAAATTTTAAAGCCCTCAACAAAAGCGCTCCCCCTTATATCTCTGCTCTCATCTCCAAATACTCCCTCACCCGACCTCCTCTCACTCTCGCCTCCAGGACTTTTCTCGTGCTGCCCCTATTCTCTGGAACTCCATGCTTGCTCCACCAGATTATCCACCTGCCTCAAAACATTCAAAACCTCTCTAGAAACACATCTCTTTAAATAAGCATATCACCTTGCACACTCACACACTCTCACCTCTCTCTCCCTTCTTTACCACACACAATACCTTTAGGTTGTAAGTCTGCGAGTTTCAATCCCACAAGGTGCTTTGGGGAAAGCACTATGGACACTGGATTCGAGGCTCAAAGACAGGGCCCTCCTTGCTTGCTATGTTTAATTTGTATTTATATTTGTCTTGAACGTATCTTATGTACAGCGCTACAGAATATGTTGGAGCGTTATAAATAAACGATAATAACAAGAATAAAATATATTATGAATGAGTTTGAACTGAACTGCTGCATTGGTTAAAATATGATAAAATATATTAATTTAGTCTATACACAAAGTTGTTTTGCAAAAATGTTCCAAAAATGTACTTGGCTGTATGAGTAACAGACAGAAGAGGGAGTAACTGGTTTCTCCATAGAGCTTCATCACTCAGTTGGTGTAGTGTATTGTCAAACCCTAATTAGATTTAGTCAGAAGGAGGCCCTGAAATTATTACAAATGTGTGCATTCTCCTAACCTTTGCCCCAGTAATTTCATGCAAGTAAGTCTTTAAAATGTTTAAAACCTACTTTTTGAAATGCTCTATAACAATTGGTAATTTCAGAGTCCATTTAATATGCTAATACTCATTAATATTTGTTTTAATTTTCAGTGTACCGAGGCTTCTGGACAGCGTTCATTGTCCTGGCAGTGGCATCCAGTGTGGTGGGGGGATTATTGCTGGTTTGTGCCGTACCCTTTGTAGCTGCTCGACTTTATAAAGTGGGAGGAGGATTCCTCATCACTGCTGGTAAGATGCTAAATAGACTGTTAATTCATGGACATAAAGCTGTCTAGTGTTTAGTGTTGGGGAAACATTAATTCCAACTCATAGTGACGTCTATTTATGCACACTTGTTCCATTACAGGAGAAATGTCTGAAAACATGCAAAAAAAAACTAAATGCCAGGCAAGTTGCTTTTACATGGGAGAACCAGTAATCCCCAAATGTATGTTGCAGCCATAAATGCATTACATAAGAGGCACAATGAGCAATGGACCCATCTCAGTGTTACTCGATACCCATTAGGGAGACACACAAAAAAAAAAAGGGACACACACCCAAGGAAGGACATCGTGTAACACTGTGGGTATAATTCAAACTCAGACACAGTCTCATTTTCACTCACTAGTGTCATTAATCATTCAACTAAATATTAGATAGTGGCAGGGTTATGGTAGCTGCAGCTCAGAATCCACAACAATATGGACTTATAGTTATATCAATCTAAACACAAATAAGGACTTTGAGTTGTTTTTGGAAATGATTTACTGACATATTTATGCTAAAAAACAGAATTATATTAATCCATACAGATTAGTTTACTAGGACCCCTGGAGTTCAGGAGCTATGTAGGGTGTGGCTCTACTGCAAAGGACATCAGTATATTAGTATGTCTATCACTAAACCTAGGCACAGAAATTATTGTGTTAATCTTGGACACTTGTAGAATAGCAGCAAGCGAAAAAATATTTTGGAATTAGAATATCACTACTAGTTATATATCTAGTTTAGGTATCGCTGACCATTCAATTAAAAACTCAGGAGGGGACACTCTTGAATAAAATGTTGGCAGTGGTAAAGAGATATTTCCCTGTACTGCATTCTAATGAACAAAACGTAGAAGGCAAAAGAACCCTCTTGGACAGTGTCTGAGGCTGATTACTTTACTAGTTTTCTGCTCATCAAATAATGAATTTATTTAACAGCTCATGAAAGTTTCGTAGCTAGAGCTTTTGCCCCCCCCCCCCCCCAGTGCGACTATATATATATATATATATATATATATATATATATATATATAAGGAGTCTTAAAATATTCTTCTCTGCTGCCTCCCCCTCTGGTGCCAACAAACTCACAAGTTTGCATACCCTGGCAGAAATTATGAAATTTTGGCATTTATTTTGAAAATATGACTGATTATGCAAAAAAAATGTAATTTTGTTTTAAATCTTAATGAAAACAGATATCACCCAAATGACCCTGTTCAAAAGTTTACATACATGCCCCCTTTAGCATCAATGACAGCGTGCAGTGTTTTGTAATAGTTGTTTATGAGGCAATCCTAATTCTTGCAGGTGGTATAGCTGCCCGTTTGTCTTGGCAAAATGCCTCCAGGTCATGCAAAGTCGTTAGTCATCTTTCATAAACTGCACGTTTGAGATCTCCCCAGAGTGGCTTGATGATATTAAGGTCAGGAGACTGTGATGGCCACTCCAGAAACTTCACCTTTTTCTGCTGTAACCACTGGAGGGTCAACTTGGCCTTGTACTTAGGGTCATTCTCATGCTGGAAAGTCCAAGATTGTCACATTGTCAAATTTCACAAATGCAAACTTTTGAGCGCAACTGTATGTATATATATATATATATACTGTATATATATATATATATATATATATATATATATAATATAATACTATACAATATATATATATATATATATATATATATATATATATATATAAAGTGAACCATTTTCAATCTTCTTTCTCTTTATCTCTCCTCCCCTATCTCTCCTCACCTTTCCTACCTCCTCTCTCTTTCACACTGTGTTTCTCTTCCTCCTTCACTCTCTCTCCTTCTCTCTCTCTACTTCCCTCACTCCTTCACTATCTCTGTTTCTCATTCTCATTCACAATCTCCTTCTCTCTCTTATCTTCTTTTCTCTCTCTCTCTTCTTCATACGCTCTCTATCTCTCCTCTCTCTCTCCCTCCCCCACTGTCTCTTCCTCTCTTTCACTATTTCACTTTCTTACTCTCTCCTCTCTCTCCCCCTCTCTTTCTCGCCATCTCTACCTCTTTCTCTCTGACTCTCTCTCTCTTTCTCCCCATCTCTCCCTCCCTCTCTCTGTCTCTCTCTCTCCCTCTATCTCTCTCCCCCTCTCTTTCCCTCTCTTTCTCACTCACTCATCTGTTTTTCTCAATCTCTTTCCCACTCTCTTTCTCCCCTCTATCTCTCTCCCGCTCTCTCTTTCTCTCCACCCCCCCTTTCTCACTCTCTCTCTCACTGTCCCCCGCACTCTCTCCCTGTCACTCTCCTCCCCCCCTCTTCTCTCCCATTCCCCACTTGTTTCCATCCCCATTCCCAATCTCCTTACCTGCATGCTCCTGTGTCCGATTGGTCCTCCCCTGGGTGGACAGATGGGGTGGACAGATGGAGAGAGAGGGGGACAGTGAGAGAGAGGGAAAGAGAGAGAGATGGAGAGAGAGTGAAGGAGGGAGAGAGATTGTGAAGGATAGAAACACAGAGAGAGAAGGAGAGAGAGAAATAGGGAGAGAGAGAAGTACAGAGAGTGAAGGAGAGAGGAGAGAGGAATAGGAAAAAGAAGGAGAGAGAGAAGGAAAGTATGGAAGAGAGAGGGAGAATGAGAGAGAACTAGAGGGCGAAAAAGAGAGAGGAGAGTGTAAAGGTGAGTGTGAAAGAGAGAAAGAGAGAGAAGTAGAGTGTGAAGGAGAGAGAGAAAATTGGAGTGTGAAGGAGAGATATGGAAGTAGGGAGAAAGATAAGGAAAGATAGAGAGAGTATGAATAAGAGAGAAGAGGAGAGAGAGAGAGAAGGAGAGTAATAAGGAGGAAGAATGGAGGGAGGGAGAGAGAGAGGGAGAAAGAGAAGGAGAGAGAGTGTGAAGGAGAGAGAGAGAAGAGGAGAGAGAGTGAAAGAGGAAGAGAAAGAGAGTGTGGGAAAGTAAGAGGGAAAGAAAGGGGAGAGACACAGAGACAGAAATCAAGGAAGAGAGAGAGAGAGGGGGAGAGAGAACAAGAGAGAAAGAGGAAGGGAGAGAGAGGGGAGAGAGAGGGGGACAGTGAGAGAGAGGGAAAGAGAGAGAGATGGAGAGAGAGTGAAGGAGGGAGAGAGATTGTGAAGGATAGAAACACAGAGAGAGAAGGAGAGAGAGAAATAGGGAGAGAGAGAAGTACAGAGAGTGAAGGAGAGAGGAGAGAGGAATAGGAAAAAGAAGGAGAGAGAGAGAAGGAAAGTATGGAAGAGAGAGGGAGAATGAGAGAGAACTAGAGTGCGAAAAAGAGAGAGGAGAGTGTAAAGGTGAGTGTGAAAGAGAGAAAGAGAGAGAAGTAGAGTGTGAAGGAGAGAGAGAAAATTGGAGTGTGAAGGAGAGATATGGAAGTAGGGAGAAAGATAAGGAAAGATAGAGAGAGTATGAATAAGAGAGAAGAGGAGAGAGAGAGAGAAGGAGAGTAATAAGGAGGAAGAATGGAGGGAGGGAGAGAGAGAGGGAGAAAGAGAAGGAGAGAGAGTGTGAAGGAGAGAGAGAGAAGAGGAGAGAGAGTGAAAGAGGAAGAGAAAGAGAGTGTGGGAAAGTAAGAGGGAAAGAAAGGGGAGAGACACAGAGACAGAAATCAAGGAAGAGAGAGAGAGAGGGGGAGAGAGAACAAGAGAGAAAGAGGAAGGGAGAGAGAGGGGGAGATATCTGGAAGGAGAGGTAGAGAGGGGAAGGGGAAGAGAGAGAGTGAGAGAAAGAGAGGGAGAGAGAGAGAAATAGACAAAGAGAGAGAGAGGGAGAGAGACAGAGGGGGAGAGAGAGAGAGATTGAGAGAGAGTGCAGGAGGGATTGAGAGTGTGGAGGAGAGAGAGAATGAGAGCGAGAGAGAGAGAAGGAGGGAGAGAGAGAGAAAAGGAAAGAGACGGAGGAAGAGAGAAAAGGAAGAGAAAGAGAGAAAAGGAGAGAGAGAAGTAGAGAGAGAGGGGGAGAGAGAGAAGCAATGATGAGAGAGAGAGAATGAGTGAGAGATGGAGAGAGAGAAGGAGAGAAAGAGAGAGAGAAGAAGAGAAAGAGAGAGATAGAAGAAGAGAGGGAGAGAGAGAGAAGAATAGAGGGGGAGAGAGAGATGGAGAAAGAGATAGAGAAGAAGAGATGGAGAAGAGAGAGAAAGAAGGGGGAGACTGAGATAAGGGGATTGAAAGGAGGAACAGTGACAGTGACAGAAAGGTGAGGAGAGATAGGGGAGGAGGAGAGATAAAGATAGAATAAGGATTTACTTTATAACATCTACATTATACCCACAGAAATATATATATACATACAGTATCTCACAAAAGTGAGTACACCCCTCATAGTTTTGTAAATATTTTATTATATCTTTTCATGTGACAACACTGAAGAAATGATACTCTGCTACAATGTAAAGTAGTAAGTGTACAGCCGGTATAACAGTGTAAATTTGCTGTCCTCTTACACCCCTAAGTTAAAATGTCCAAATTGGGCCCAACGTGTCAATATTTTGGGTGGCCACCATTATTTTCCAGCACTGCCTTAACCCTCATGGAGTTCCCCAGAGCTTCACAGGTTGCCACTGGAGTTCTCTTCCACTCCTCCATGATGACATCACGGAGCTGATGGATGTTAGAGACCTTGCACTACCCCACCTTCCGTTTGAGGATGCCCGACAGATGCTCAATAGGGTTTAGGTCTGGTGACATGCTTGGCCAGGCCATCACCTTTACCTTCAACTTCTTTAGCAAGTCAGTGGTCATCTTGGAGATATGTTTGGGTCGTTTATCATGTTTGAATACTACCCTGCAGCCCAGTCTCCGAAGGGAGGGGATCATGCTCTGCTTCAGTATGTCACAGTACATGTTGGCATTCATTGTTCCCTCAATGAACTGTAGCTTCCCAGTGCTAGCAGCACTCATACAGGCCCAGACCATGACACTCTCGCCCTCATGCTTGACTGTAGGCAAGACACACTTGTCTTTGTACTCCTCACCTGGTTGCCGCCACAGATGCTTGACACCGTCTGAACCAAATAAGTTTATCTTGGTCTCATCGAACCACAGGACATGGTTCCAGTAATCCATGTCCTTAGTCTGCTTGTCTTCTGGAAACTGTTTGTGGGCTTTCTTGTGCATCATCTTTAGAAGAGGCTTTATTCTGGGACAACAGTCATGCAGACCAATTTGATACAGTGTGTGGTGTATGGTATGAGCACTGACAGGCTGAGCCCCCACCCCTTCAACCTCTGCAGCAATGCTGGCAGCACTCATACGTCTATTTTCCAAAAACTGTGACATACTGAAGCATGATCCCCTCCCTTCTCCAGTCGGAGACTGGGCCCAATATGATAATGATCCCAAACACACCTCCAAGACGACCACTGCCTTGCTAAAACAGCTGAAGGTAAATGTGATGGACTGGCCAAGCATGTCTCCAGACCTAAAGCCTATTGAGCATCTGTGAGGCATCCTCAAATAGAAGGTGGCGGAGTGCAAGATCTCTAACATCCACCAGCTCCGTCATGGAGGAATGAAAGAGAACTTCAGTGGCAACCTGTGAAGCTCTGGTGAACTCCATGCCCATGAGGGTTAAGGCAGTGCCGGAAAATAATGGTGGCAACAAAAAAACATTGACACTTTGGGCCCAATTTGGACATTTCCACTTAGGGGTGTACTCACTTTTGTTGCCAACGGTTTAGACATTAATGGCTGTGTGTTGAGTTATTTTGAGGGGACAGCAAATTTACACTGTTATACAGGCTGTACACTTACTACTTTACATTGTAGCAGAGTGTCATTTCTTCAGTGTTGTCACATGAAAAGAAATGATAAAATATTTACAAAAATGTGAGGTGTGTACTCACTTGTGTGAGATACTGTATATATACAGGTATAAACATGGAGTTGTGAGAAGATCCAGGGTCCCTCCTCCTCAGTGAGGGGTAGCTGAAGTGTGCCGGACGCTACCAAATCTTAGCCTGCTTAGAGGGCCAGATAGTCATGATGTATACAAGGCATGTCCTAAAATTGGGGGAAATTTTTTATATATGTAACATCTGACATGAGCCTTGCTAGAAGCCTAGTAATGATGGAGAGGCGTAGCTTTGGACATGGGCAAAGACAGCGGTAATTAGCAATGTGATGCTTATTGAAAGCTGAAAAACAAGTAGATATGAGCCAAAATGTGTAGTGAGGGCTTGTTGAAAGCCACGTAACAATGAAAAAGTGTGACCTGGACGTGGGTAGTGTACTCACTTTTGTGAGATATTGTATATGTTGGCACTAGAGGGGGACACAGCAGACTACTCATATATATATATATATATATATATATATATATATGGGACTCCTTTTATATATATATATATATATATATACATATACATATATATATAATATAATATTTGCAAACACAGGGAGAGCCCCAGGCGGCAAAAGCTCTAGCTATGCCACTGCTTAGATTCACATAATAGGCTACATCACTTGTTCCAAATCAATTTCACATTTGTAATGTAATTTGTAATGTTGTACCCAGATACACTTTGGAGGAATATACATTTTGACCATGGTAAAGGATGGGCCAACACAGAGCTTATAAAAACTGTAATGTGCTATAACAGTTAGTTGGCTGATACTATGGGGTGACAAAAAATAATAAACATGTACAAGCATATGTGTCTGCTGTTAATATCTGTGTTTCTGTATAAATGGTGGCTTAGGTGATTACACATGGTATAAAATACAGTTTATATGGATACTAGTATGTGATGAAGGGGAAATGGCTAATATATTAAGGGAGGAAACTAGGTTGAAGGGGTTTGCACATTTAGACTAGCCTAGGGTAGTGGAAAACCGAACAGATTACTGGTTTATTCTTTAATGTGTAAAACGATATTGGCAATTTTCACATTAGAACAGATTGATCTTTTACATTTCTTCTGTTCTATTCAAAACTAAAAGTGACAGCATTATGAGTGTCCTTAACAGGGAGGGGGTCCTGTAGATGTTAGCATTTACAGTTTAGATTCTTTTTATCTAATTCAATAAGTTGGAGGGGACATTGAATGCAGATAATTGAATAAAGTCTTTTGAAATATGGTGTTCCTTAGTCCTAGAGCTTTAAAAAAGACAAAAGGAAAATAAACCCTAAATCTTATTATTTCTGTTCTATACTATGGTTAAAATTTGTTCATGTTTGATAAATAGGCTCCTTTAAAATTATAAGAAGTGGAGGCATCCATGTTACTTTGGAGATAGGGGTTAGGTTTCTGCAGAAGCAGTGCTTGCAGTTACACTAGCCAGTTCCCTCATTGCGAGTGTATGCAGTGGAAGAAGGTATGTGTCAAATTCCGCTAGCGCCAATAATTTAACAAACCTCCTCCTGCTCTGCCCCTCTCTCCACTGTTCAGCAGATAAGAACATGATCTCAGACTCCAATCTATGAGTAAGAGCTTAATCCAGGCAAAGTGTAAACTTTCTAGGCACAGTATCTTCAAAAATTAAGAATGGCCCTAAAAAAAATTTTTTGTTCATGGCACAGAGAGCTGATGTTAGTTTGTTACAGACTAAACAAATATGTGAGGTTTTTCATAAACACAGTGTTTTTGTTAACCCCATTTAACAATAACTGGCACCCATATTATAAATATACTCCATTGTTTCTGTTTCTCATTATTGGCAATTCATTTCAGGCACTCTACTGGCACTATTGATTGTCCTCTTCGTCCTGTGGAAGGAATTTGCTGCGGATCTTCAGAAGTACATCCTATTAGAGAGAAATCAGAAGTGCCTGCCAGATACTCATGTCCATGTATATTATGGATGGTCATTCATGTTTGCAGCTGCCGGGACGCCTCTGGTCCTGCTCTCCGGGCTTCTCTTCCTTTGTATTGGACGCAGCATTCGTGTAGAAGAGAAATAAACGAAATAACATGAAGTGGACTAAAGAAGATTCCTTGCTGCACAAAAGGGCACAAAACATTTCAGAGACATATTACTGTATGTCTATATTAATACTATGTAATAGTAAAATACAGAAAATCGAAAATAAATCCAACCATATCTCTCTGTAAAATCCATTACCCTCTGAGCTATTGGTGTTGCAAGGTTGTGATGTGTTTGGTGATTATGTATTATATATATATATTCCTGGAGTTTCTGTATCATACCTTTTCATTTTCAACCTTAAATTATATGACTATATGATATGATATGTTTGAAGCATATTTAGAGTTTCTAAAAAAAAAAATAAGATTAGAAATATATTCTTACTAAATTGCAACAGACCTATAATGTTGTGATACTGTTATTTTAAAGACCAGACTGACCACCAGAAAAGCAACGAGTTCATTATGATAAAGGTCATGGTGGACATATATCTACTAACTGCTATGTAAAGGAATGTTTGTTTAATTGAAATAGGTACTGATAGGGGGTGTAGGTATACACATGGCAATGGTTCCACATTCTATGTTATATAGATATATATATTGTTTAGGTGCGCAATACATAACATCGCAAATGTATCTCTGGACTTAGAAGTAAAAACGGTTAATAAAAAGTATCTTTCTTTCATAACTGTCCATCTTGACTCTTTTGTTTTACATTTTAGGTAGAACATTTATTTTAGATTTCTTATTTCTTGTAAAGCCGGTGTTTGCTCCAGAGCCATGTACCTGAGTGTATAGACAAAACTCTCTGAGACCTTAACCCAAATGCAGGCGGTAAGTTCTGAAAGTAATTGGGATTAAGGGCAAGAGGTTGAGGCAGGTGTCAAGTCAAGAAGAAGGCAATTGCAGGGAAGTCAATGTCCGAACCAGGAACTCAATCTATGCACACCATCTCTGTAATATCAGAATCTTGCTCTTGAGCTGGCTACCTAGTCTAGGTTTTGGAGATTCTAGGTGTATACAATGGATGAGACCAACTGGAGATACTGTGGATGATGTGCACTGGGTCAACTGTGTGGTTCTGGGCCAACTGCTGCCCCTACCAAGAAAGCCAGTTAAATTGTGAATTTTCCCTTTACACTTATCATCATAATACTGTGAATGAGTGGGATGTCCTTATACGAGGGAGAATGGAGGAGAACCGAAAGTAGGAAGGAGCAAACATATGTGAATGAGCCTCTGACTGCGGAAATACACGTTCTTGATGAGGGGATAAACAATGGAAAGGAACAATGGAGAAGTATGTGGGGGACTGGGCAGATAATTTGGTCTTGCTTTCCTCCATTCATTTGCTCCACCACATTTGGATGGGTGCACTGACAGGCACAACCAATTATTTGGATGGAACACTAACTAGAAATACCTGACTGCCAAAAACATTGACATAGGACTAATAGATTTATATATTCCTTGCATTTAATACATGCTATTTCTACTCTAGTGAAAATGTCAAATTCAAGATCAAATATCACATAATAATTGCTAATTAATCCACATATTTCACCTATTAAATTACATGCTACATCTTTTATGAATCCATGTCACCACTTACAGACTCAAATATTCCTGTATTAAAATATTATGACTGATGAAATCTCCTGATCTCTTCCACAAATACATCATAAACCAGAGCTGATGAAAAATGTATAATGATATGAGGTTTTATGGCAGCGCGTCTTGAAACAATATCTGAGAAGGAAACATATCATTTCCTGCAGGGAAGACGTGATTACACTGAATAAATAACAATTACGAATCGGAGACAAGCAAAGCAGGTGATATAAAGGGACATTGTAATAAAAGCTCTTTTCAGTCGGATTAAGGATAGAATAACTAAGGCCACATTTGCCCCCCAAACATTTAAAATATTTTTATTCACTTTTTAATTGCTCATTTTAATCATTTCAAGTGGTAGCACATTTTCAGTGTTTCTGCCTGTTTCATTCTCCTCCTGCCTAGGGTGTTTGCTGCATTGTTTACTTGTAGTGCATAAAGAGCTTTAGGAGTGAGTACTTGTGCCGTATTTGCACAGTTCTGAAGCAAAGTAGTGCTGCCAACACCCCACAAGTCAACAACGCAACAGATTATTGCACACTAGGGAGGGCAGAATTAAACAGATAGACACTGAAAATCGATTACCTCTAGATGATAACAAATTAACAACATAGTGAGTAAAAAATATTTAAACATTTTTTAGGGGGCAAATATGACCATAGTTTTTTACTATGATTACTCTAACTTACATCTGATTTGAAAGGTGCTTCTATTATAGTGTCCCATTAACACTTCAGATACCACACTGGTCACAATGATTGCAACTCAAATTGAGCTACAGTACAATATAAACCTTAGTATACTTCCCCTAAAACAGCAGTTCTCAACCTGTGGGTCGCGACCCCTTCGGAGGTCGAATGACGATTTGCCAGGAGTCACCTAATACCATCAGAAATTTATTTTTTTGTCTATTCTAATCTGTAAAACTTGTAATTGTACAAATTTTTTCCACTGGTAGCTAGTACTTTCTTACTATAATTGTAATTCGATCGATATTACTCATAGTGATTACAAACGTTTCCATTCTCGTAACTTTACTATTTTTAACTTTCACAATATATATTACATATTGTTTTTGTGATTAATCACTACGCTTTAATTATGTTAAATCTGTAAGCATGAAAATACATCCTGCATATCAGATATTTATATTTCGATTCATAACAGTAGCAAAATTACAGCGATGAAGGAGCAACAAAAATAATTTTACTGTTAGGGGTCACCACAACTTGGGAAATGTTATCAAAAGGGTCGCGGCACTAGGAAGGTTGAGAACCGCTGCCTTAAAGATACTTATTGACTGATCTTCAATTCAGGAATCGATGATGCAATACTAATGTAAAGATGTTCAACATTCCAAAGTAATATGTACAGTGCCTTGCAAAAGTATTCACCCCCTTGACTTTTTACCTATTTTGTTACATTACCGCCTTAAATTCAATGTTTTGTTAATCTGAATTGTATGTGATGGATCAAAACACAATAGTCTAAGTTGGTGAAGAGAGATGAGAAAAATATATTCATAAAACTATTTTTTAGAAATAGAAAACAGAAAATTGGCATGTGCGTATGTATTCACCCGCTTTGTTATGAAGCCCATAAAAATCTCTGGTGCAACCAATTACCTTCAGAAGTCACATAATTAGTGAAATGATGTCCACTTGTGTGCAATCTAAGTGTCACATGATCTGTCATTACATATACACACCTTTTTTGAAAGGCCCCAGAGGCTGCAACACCTAAGCAAGAGGCCCCACTAACCAAACACTGCCATGAAGAGCAAGGAATTCTCCAAACAAGTAAGGGACAATGTTGTTGAGAAGTACAAGTTAGGGTTAGCTATATAAAAAAATATCCAAATATTTGATGATCCCCAGGAGCACCATCAAATCTATCATAACCAAATGGAAAGAACATGGCACAACAGCAAACCTGCCAAGAGACGGCCGCCACCAAAACTCACGGACTGGGCATGGAGGGCATTAATCAGAGAGGCAGCACAGAGACCTAAGGTAACCCTGGAGGAGCTGCAGAGTTCCACAGCAGAGACTAGAGTATCTGTACATAAGCCGTACGCTCCATAGAGTTGGGCTTTATGACAGAGTGGCCAGAAGAAAGCCATTACTTTCAGCAAAAAACAAAATGGCACGTTTTGAGTTTGCGAAAAGACATGTGGGAGACCCCCAAAATGTGTGGAGGAAGGTGCTCTGGTCTGATGAGACTAAAATTTAACTTTTCGGTCATCAAAGAAAATGCTATGTCTGGTGCAAACCCAACACATCACATCACCCAAAGAACACCATCCCCACAGTGAAACATGGTGGTGGCAGCATCATGCTGTGGGGATGTTTTTCAGCAGCCGGAACTGGGAAACTGGTCAGAGATGAGGGAAAGATGGATGGTGCTAAATACAGGGATATTCTTGAGCCAAACCTGTACCACTCTGTGCGTGATTTGAGGCTAGGACGGAGGTTCACCTTCCAGCAGGACAATGCCCCCAAACACACTGCTAAAGCAACACTTGAGTGGTTTAAGGGGAAACATGTAAATGTGTTGGAATAGAATAGTCAAAGCCCAGACCTTAATCCAATAGAAAATCTGTGGTCAGACCTAAAGATTGCTGTTCAGAAGCGCAAACCATCTAACTTAAAGGAGCTGGAGCAGTTTTGCAAGGAGGAATGGACAAAAATCCCAGTGGTAAGATGTGGCAAGCTCATAGAGACTTATCCAAAGGGACTTGGAGCTGTGATTGCCGCAAAAGGTGGCTCTACAAAGTATTGACTTTAGGGGTGTGAATAGTTATGCACATTTACTTTTTCTGTTATTTTGTCCTATTTGTTGTTTGCTTCACAATAATAAAAAAAAAAAAATCTTTAAAGTTGTGGGCATATTCTGTAAATTAAATGATGCAAATCCTCAAAAAATCCATGTTAATTCCAGGTTGTGAGGCAACAAAACACGAAAAATGCCAAGGGGGGTGAATACTTTTGCAAGGCACTGTAATAATGAGAGGTATTTAAGGAGATCTATGAACATTCTGATGATGTAATACTTTTCAACAATGACATCACTTCAGAGGAACCATGAAAATTAAGTAACGGCATGGAACAACAAAAATTAATCATGGATTACTGTAGATTTAAATTTTTGGATTTGCTGGAATTATATTTTTAAAACCTCAGCTAGAATACATATGTAATCAAAATCTTGACACACATCCCTATCCAAATATATGTAATTGCAAATAATTCTTCCTCAAACTTTCTGAGTATTTTTGGGTAACTTTTGATCTGTTCTGTTTCTGCTGTGTTTGTCTTTAACATTGCCATACAGATAGTAAGTTTTTGAGGGTATAAAATGTGTTTAATTTACATATTCCTTGATTCCTTAGATCAGTAACTGCATTTGTCTGTAACAGCTTGGAGTAAAGGGAGACTCTTAATTTATTAGGAGTGTGGGGAAAATAATTATTTGTATAGAAATGTGATCTTATTACTCTCGGGGGGAACAGAGCGTCTGTATATATTTTTGGATTTCTTATAAAGAAATTGCTGGGGCGTTGGGTGAGTCTCCAATCACTACTGTCACCGTTAAATATTTACCTGCATCTTGTTTTTACTAATGATTTGCACCATAAGTAAAAGTATACATTCAGTGTGATAATTGGATCTGAACATATTCTTTTCACATCTTTCCTATAATCTGCCCGCCAGCAGTGGTGGCCAGTGGGCACTAGGTGGCACGACGGTTGTTCGCTGAGATTTTCCTCAATTTCTTCTTAGTGTAAGTGTTAGGTTTAACCCTAACCCTTAACCCCAACCGTTACACCCAACCCTATGAACAAATGCAATAGGGGAGCCATCCTTGCGCCACCTAGTGACCTGTCAGATAACAGGAAAGAACCTTATTTTCCAATAATTGGTACTGAGCTCAATTTTATATGATAAAGAAACATCAACTGACATTTCTGTTGTAGATATGCCATGGTATGTTTTCAACTTTTAAATTACATTTTATTTAAAATAATTAAAATGTAAAAGTTGTCTGTGATTATTATTAACTTGTATTTGTAGCGCGCCAACATATTCCGTAGCACTGTACAGGGGAAAAGAACAAGGAAAAATACAATAATAATGACCTTATTGAAATAGGTTTTCATGAAAGGAGAACTGATATTACTGGATTCATACACTTTTTCAGTTAGTTGTTTTAGATTGCTCCAATCGTCCCCTAAATCAGCAGAATGCACAAGCTAATGGTACTAATTAGAACCAGCTGTGCCGGCTTACAAGGATATGTTACATTTCCTGTATTTGTACATTTTTTCTTCTTCTTCTTCGCGAGTCATATAGAGGTGTAGGCTAGTAGTTAAAGCAACTGATTATAAAATTAATGTTTTGAGTTCATATGCAATCTCCTTACAATTTACCTTTATTTATTAATTAATAAAATGTAAACAGCTTTTCTGTGCTATTTTCAAGCCTCTCCCTGATGGTTTACAGTAGTTTTGGTGACCTCTCATTTAACTTATAGTAAGGTGTAGTTGGTAAAACACTCTTCCCAAAATATATTTGTAATATGCCCATCTTTTTTCATTGTTAAAGGGATGTGGAAGGTTCATGGATTTTACTAGGTATATAATATCCCTGTGTATCTGTTTACTTTTATGTATTTTATTTTATTAAAAAGTGTTTGTAAGCTCTGTTATTACTGCCTAAAGTCAAATAAATATTGCCTGCTTGGGTCTGCCCACTGCAGCTCGCAAAGATATAGGGCCTCATTCAATTGCAATTCAGTTAATTGAATAGGGCTCTAAATAAGCACATAGTATATTATTTTTAAAGAAGTTTTTAGTTAGTGATCTTCTTTACAAAAGCAAGGTCTTCACTAACTAAAAACTTCTGTAAAAGAAATATGCTATGTGCTTATATAGAGCCCTATTCAATTGGCCAAATCACAATTGAATGAGGGCCATAGACTGTGCAGTTTCTCCATCTAACCAATCAGCGATCATCTCTCAGCAACATTTTGCAACATGCAGCTGAGACATGGTCCCTGATAGGCTAGGACTCTATTCTGCACATCCAGTCCCATAGAGCATGTATCTGCATACTCTGCAGTTGGCAGACCCACACAGGGACTATGGGCCTCATTCAATTGTAATTTTGCTAATTGAATAGGGCTCTATATAAGCACATAGCATAGTTTTTAGTTAGTGAAGACCTTGCTTTTGGATAGAGGTTCACTAACTAAAACTTCTGTAAAAAAATATGCTCTGTGCTAATATTGAGCCCTATTCAATTGGCCAAATCGCAATTGAATGAGGCCCTATATGAGCTTATCTGCACTTCTTAAAATAAATTACATAAAGGTAAATAGAAATACAGGTATGTTACATGCCTAGTAAAATCCAGGAATCTTCAACATTCCTTTAATGTTTTATTTTTTGTTGTTGAGAAAGTGCCTTTTTTCTTGTTTTTGATTAGCATTAGTGGTTCAGCTTGATGAGTACTGTTTCCCTTATACTTGTAAGTGGAGGAGACGTTATGACATGCAGAAATATTTTTATAAAATTATATCTCAAGAGAACAAGTAAGGATTTAATACATTTCATATAACTGAACGGCCGATGAACTGTATAACATTAAATAAAGCATTTACTGTTAGGAAATCAGCTATTACTGTATTAATATGTGTCAATAAGAAGCACAACAGTCACTTAATTAATACAAGACACTTTGGGCCTCATTCAATTGTGATTTGGCCAATTGAATAGGGCTCTATATAAGCACATAGCATATGTTTTTACAGAAGTTTTTAGTTAGTGAAGACCTTGCTTTTGGATAGAAGTTCACTAACTAAAAACTTCTGTAAAAACATATGCTATGTGCTTATATAGAGCCCTATTCAATTGGCCAAATCACAATTGAATGAGGCCCTTTGCCTGTGATTTAGGTCCGACACTGCGTTCAGACCATTCAGATTTCCATGTTCCAGTTATTACTCCTCCTAACTCGTTTTCTACATCCTAAGATCGGCATTTATGTATAATAATGTAAGTGTATGAGTGTTTATTTATATATATAATGTGTCAGGTATATTACATAAAGACAGAAATGGCACTACATGCAGACATTTCTGTGCAGATGCTCATTTCTTGGCTCTGCCTTGCAACCTGCGGTTCATAGAATATATATGCCTCCCTAGCCTTCTTGGCTACATATCCCTGATTGAACTACCGTACATCTATTTAGGTTGGTGATGCAAACATTTCAGGACCTGCTATAAATCGTCAATTCTTTAAAGGTCCAATGCACTGTTTCAATGTTCCCCAGTATGTTACAGTCTATAGGAAGTAAAAAAAAAATAGGGAATACATAGAGCTCATTCAGTAAATATTTAGAAGAAAAAAGATATATACATATTTTTAAACTGGCTAGTCAAAAAATATATAAAAAATTTAAAATATATTAAACAACTACTGTATTTTAGAAAGAACTTTACTTTATTGTAAAATATAAACTAACAGCATCAACACATCAAAAAACATATAACCATTTAATAAAAAAAAATCTTATAAATACTTATATATTTTATTTGTTCTACCAAATTATTCAGATCTATACTGTTGTGGTTACGGCAGCAGTCACAGCAGCAGTTGCAGCAAGGAGCTGCTAGATGGCGCTGACAATAGTTCTAACCTTAGAATGTTACCCTAACCCTTAAAGGTATATGCAAGTGAGCTGGATTATGAATGCATCTGATAGAGGAGAATTAGTAGTGTATGAAAAAAGTGTCTGCATAAAAAAATACCAAAATAAACATTTAAACAGTTACCCTAAAATTTGCATTTGCAAACTGTTTTCTATCAATGTTGACAGCCCTGAAAATCTCAGGGAAAATTAGCATACATAATACGCTGTATCTTTTTGGTCTGTGAATTGAGCTGCAGCTTTCCTTTAGATTCCTGTAATACCCAGAACAAGGCCTGTGTCCCGTCATTCACTGATTGTTATATTTACATCCCAGGAGATACTTCCCCCAGCCCCAGTCATTTGTTCCTGTAACTCCTCAGCCCCAGTGATTTGTCCCATTACCTCCCCCACCCCCAGTGAATTGCCCCTGTGGTCTCTCACAGCCACAGTGAATTGCCCAGTCACCTCTCCAAGCCCCAGTGAATTGCTCCATTACCTCCCCCAGCCCCAGTGAATTGCCCCTGAGATCTCTCCCAGCCCCAGGGAATTACATCCACTCACTCACTCACTCACACAGAATTTATCAAGGAGAGGGTGTATGTCTAATGAACAACCATGTAACTGCTCAAGCATTTTTACTTGAATGTCGATTTATGGTCCTAGCTGGCTGCATACAGCATTGCTGATTGGCTGCAAAGCTGGGCATGCTCACATGGACAGGGTACACTTTTACAAAAATGAACGCTCTCAGGAGCCTAGCTTAATCCTGGGGGTGTAACCATCGCCTGCAACAGTTTTTTTTTAAATGCAAAGCTAAAAACATAGTGCATGCAAAAAAATGTAATCATACACTACTAATTCCCCTCTATCAGATGCATTCATAACCCAGCTCACCTTTAAACTAACCCTAACAGTCTACCTAAACCTAATGCTATGATATATCAGCAGCGCCATCTAGCGGTTGGTCGCTGCTACTGCTACTGGCACTGCTGGCGGACTGCTGCCATAACTATAACAGGAAAGGACCAATTATTCTTTACTACATGTATGCATGCATTTTCTTTTGTTAATACAGTCTAGTACTCACTCAGGAGGGTGTGTCATTGTGAACTAATTGGCTTCCCATTAATATCACTGAAAGAACTGGCATTTATAGCTGCCATGTTCCCATTTTGTAGATAAAACTTCCTGTGCAATCAAAGTCGCCCCCTATCTCAGGAAGCTGATGAACATAAACCAAAATGGTAGATCACACAGGCGCACAATTGCATATAACAGGTAACATATGCCAGATTCCATTCTATATTTAAATGTAGTTCTTCACAATAGTATATGGTAAATATATGACCACAAAATTGCTTAAAACTGCCATTGCTGCCATTGGGACTAATGGAAAGCTAATTAATTTACAAAACAACACACCGTCCTATGGAGGTAACAAAAAATAATCAGCTAATAAAAAAAGTGGAACCAAATTGTAAAGATCAATTTAATTTAAAACATAGTATTGTTTTGCCCAAAATACAAAAAAGTAAACAAAATAAAATAAAACAAAAATCTCTGAAATTAACACTAAAATGACATAATATTCCATATTCTTGTAGTGACTGGTCCTGCAGCTAATGTGCAATGTATATGATAAGGAAGCAGTGTATGGAAAGAGGCATCACAGGCTCCTGAAAGCAAAGGGAAGTGGCATAAATAATTGTACTGCAGACAGGCTTTCTGTTGCACCTTGACTATCACTGACAATTTACATATCTTAGAGAAACCTTTGTCAGCGTCTGTCATTTCTGCACTATTATGTGCCTTTTTGGATAATTACCAGTTAATGTGAAAAAGCAGATGGAAAAAAAACCTTGAAATTTCTGATAGAGAATCCTCAAACCTCTCCCCTTATCTGCGCTCAGCAGCTTCCAGATTTCAAAAGAACTTTCCGAACCTTTGTTAAAAATGTCCCTGATTCCCAGTTTGAATGAACCAAATGACATTCAGCCGGAATTATTCAGCCTTTTTTTCACAATTAAATTCTATTATCGTGAACTGTCAAACTAAAATGGTCTGTCTCTTAACTAATGGGCCTGATGTTTGCAGCATTTTTTGGAATAAAATAAAGAAAAGTTACGGCGCAAACGGGGCCGAGAATTGTGTACAAGAGATTTGACAGTTTAGGGCTGTAATATAGATATTTTTGTTTTCCCTGAAACAAGAGATTAGATGATGATTTCACTGAACTTTTATTCATTATTCTTCACAAGACTCTGATGTTTAAAGGGAGATTTCCACTGTATTTCAGACGTTCTATTATGTCTCCATGAACATGAAATCCAGGGGGACGTGGCTCTAACACCCTATAAATATGGAATTTTATAATGTGATACTGCCTTAAAGGACCAGGGTGGTTTGGTTTTTCTTTAGAATTACTCCACTTCATAAGTTAGAAAGCAAAAAGCGAACAAATAAAATAAACCACAGTATTTAATTATTTCACTTTTATATGCAATTATTCTTTATTGCAAGATACCATTTCCCTTACCGAGCTTATTTTCTCAAATACGCTTTCAGGAGGGTGTTTTTCTGTAAATTAATGGACTTTCATTTAGTCCTGCCAAAGCACTGGCAGTTTTAACTGTCACCTTTCTATTGGGCAGTAGAAGTTTCCTCGGCATTCAGAGTATCCTATCATCTAAGGAAGATGCTAATCAGAAATCACAATGGTAGATTCAACTGCATCAAAATTATATAGAAAGGTAATAAATTAGAGGCTATATAAATTTTTCTTTACTTTATGGAAACAGTTCTCCCATTATCATCTGTAGTTCTGAAAAATTATGTATTTTAAATATAAGACTACAGTGGCCCTTTAAATGGACACAGAAAAGGTCACAAAACTGGTATGAGTGAAAAAGACAAAAAGGTGCTTTGGCTATAACTTATTGGTAAAATTATTAATTAAACAAAATGTTATATTGAGCTTGTTATTTTATGGCCATGTGCATGGCCGGATTACCCATTAGGACAACTAGGCAGCCGCCTAGGTGCGTTTCCCTTTGAGGTGCGCCACTTAAAAAAAAAATGGGTTCTGGTATAAAAAAAAAAAAAAAATGCTGCAGCTCATAGACTGGCAACTAGGGGGTACCCTCCTAGAACAAGAAAAGTAACTTACATGCACAAAAAAGGCAAAAATGGGTCCGCGCATACCTTGCGTACTCAATTGTAGGGGTTCCTCCACTTCACTGCCTAGAGGCTCCAAAAAGGTCGATCCAGCCCTGGCTAGGTGTCAGTCTTATTGATCACCCCCTGTCTCTGCTTGTTATTTATTACTGACATCACCTGCTTAACTATTATATTCAAGTATGAGTTACAACAGCCATTGATTGTTTTTCTTATCCAAACTTGTCACCTTGGAAAGATTTTATTGAAATATTTTCCAGAATAGAATACAATCAACAGTAGTATCAAATAGATCAACAAAATATGATACTTAAAATAGGGTGTGATAGTAAATAAATTAAAGGATCTAAATATTTTAATTATTTTCTAAAACATTTAAAGGTGTGTCTAAGTTTCCCAATCTTTGCCTTTTTCTAATCTAACACATGCTGCTTATATCAGACACACACATTACACTGAGCCCTTCTATACACATTCAAACTTATTTTATTTAAAAATAAAACTTGTTTTCCACACCCCCAGAGCTGCTTACATAGGCACCTAATACCTACCAATAGAAACACTGCATTTGGGTACTGATTTTAACGCTTTACTAACCTTCAAGCCAACAGCAGCTCAATGCAGAGATTTTACAGATCAGTGTCTGGCTCCTTTTACTTCTGACTACACATCCCATGATTCCTTCCTGAACAAGCTGCTGCTACAGATTATGGCAATGTATTAAAATGTATAGCTGTCTGTGATAGGCCAAAACGAATTATGAAATGTATGCTAATTTTAGCTTGGATATGCAAGTGTGTTTGCTCTGAAAAGCAACTGCCTGCAAACTAAAAAGATTTAGTAAGCTTCAGGGTGAGTTGGGTAATGTTTATTGAATATTTTTTCATGCAAACAAACATTTTCATACATTGCTGATTCTCCTCTATCAGATGCATTCATAATGCAGGAAACTTATATGCTTTTAAGAAATGAGCAAGACTAGTCCTTAAAAAGGCATACAGTACATTTGAAACTGCAGTGGTTATTTAAAGTCTGAGAACAGGATCTCTTGTTCAGTCATTGCTCATTCTTCCACTTGTCCCTCCTGTTCATTTATGGGCCTAGATTTATCAGTTTTGTAATATTTTCCTAATTATAAGAAAGTGTTACTCAGTTTATATGAATCCTTCAGACCTTGAGATTTTTTTAAAATAATATAGCCTTGAAGAATGACATTAGATTTTTTACAGAAGGTAAATCATCAAAAGCTATAAATAAAAATAATAGTACTTAATAAAACACATTTCTGTGCACTTGCTCTTGCCCACAGCAAACATCTAAATTGAAATATAAATTTCAAAAGGCACACAAGAGCAGAAATGTTTCTGAATTAGATAATGCAATAAACTACTGTCATTCTATAAGTATAGGGACTCTGAAATCAAGGATACTCCATCATGAAGAGAAGTCAAAATAATGCAGAAAGGCTATAAAAATATTTTCATTTGAATCTGTGCTCTCTGTTATATAATTGTGTTTAAATGCTACAGTGTTAGCTTTTACAGCAATCAATTTGTGCACTTACTTCAGTACAACTTGGACCATATCACAGTAAAGATCTTCTAAAGGCATCTTAAAATACTTTTTGAATTTTTTCAATACGCACATTTTTCACTGAGAAATAAAATCAAATCTGTGTTTACGTGTGCCACTGACTGCCCACTGCCAGACCCGCAGCTACAGCTCTGTGTAGTGAGCAAAAGAATAAAATGTTAACCATTAACACATCTTTCTGCGCAGAGCATGGAATGCAGGAATTACCTAAACAGGTCAGTTATGGGTTAACTGGTCAGTGAAGTCCTGAGTCCAGGGAAAACTGCTATCAATCACTGTCTTCCCTATAGACAATCACCACACACTCCTCTGCTATCTGTTACATAGTTATATAGTTACATAGTAATTGAGGTTGAAAAAAGACTTTCAGTCCATCAAGTTCAACCTTTTAAGATCTCCTCTGATCTGCAAGATGCAAATTAGTTGTTAATTAATGAGTTGTTAATTAATTGATCCAGAGGAAGGCAAACAGAAAAAAAAACAAGTGAAACTTAGCTAATCATCTCAAAGGGAAAAAAATCCTTCCTGACTTCAGATACTGGTGATCGGATTCCTCCCTGGATCAATACTCCCTCTCTAATTATCCAGGATAACCCTAAATGCCCTTTTTAATTAGAAATAAATCCAATCCTCTTTTAAAGGTATCTATCGAATCCGCTGTTACCACCTCCTTTGGTAGAGAATTCCACAGATTAACCACCCTTACTGTGAAGAACCCTTTTCTTTAAGGTGGAATCTTTTTACTTCTAACCTCAAAGGATGTCCTCTTGTCAGTTGAAAACCTCTTGGCACAAAAAGCTCACTTGGCAAACCTTTATACTGACACTGGATGTATTTCCATAAGGTAATCAAATCCCATCTTAGATGCCTTTTTTTCTAAAGAAAATAAGCTTTATTTGGTTAGTTTTTCTTCATAACTTAGCCCCTCCATTCCCCTGATTAGTTTTGTAGCCCTTCTCTGTACCTTTTCCAGCTCTAAAATGTCCTTTTTATGAAGTGGTGCCCAAAATTGTACTCCATATTCCCGATGAGTGCGTACTAGTGATTTGTATAGTGGCAGAATTATATTTGCTTCCCTGGCTTCTATACCCTTCTTAATAAATGCTAATATTTGATTTGCCTTTGCAGCTGCTGCTTGGCATTGAGCACTGTTACCTAGGCGGTTGTCCATAAGTACTCCCAAATACCTTTCAATATCTGATACCCCTATATTTGCTGCATTAAGATTATAAATTGCATGGCTATTTTTCCTTCCCAGATGCAAAACTTTACATTTATTTGTATTAAATCTCATCTGCCCATTCCTCTATTTTATGTAAATCACTTTGGATGGAAAGTTCATAATTATCTAATTTAAGTACCTTGCACAACTTTATGTCATCAGCAAAAACGGAGACACTACTTTCTAGTCCCACCTCTAAGTCATTCATAAATATGTTAAAAAAGAGAGGACCTAATACTGAACCTTGTGGAACCCCACTTACCACATTAGTCCAATCAGAGTGTGTTCCATTTACAACAACCCTTTGCTTCCTGTCTTTTAGCCAGCTCTCAATCCATGAGCAGATATTTACTGCAATTCCTGTATCCCTTAGTTTGCACAATAGTCTCTCATGTAGCAAAGTATCAAAAACCTTTGCAAAATCCTAAAAGACTACATTCACTGAGTTGCCTTGATCCAGGTTCCTACTAACGTCCTCAAAGAAACTAATAAGATTTGTTTGACATGACCTATCCCTCATAAATCCATGCTGACTCCTACTTATAACCTTGTTCAAATAGACATATTCTTGTATATTATCCCTTATTAACCCTTCTAAAAGCTTTCCCACTACAGAAGTGAGGCTCACCGGTCTTTAATTCCCCGTATTTACTCTTGCTACCTTAAATATAGTCATCTGGTAGAGAACCTGTGTTGAGTGAATCTTGAAAAATTAAATATAATGGTTTGGCTATTACAGAACTTAGTTCCCTCAGTATCCTTGGATGTATTCCATCAGGACCCTGGGCTTTATTAACATTTTTTCCAACCTCTTTTGGATTACTTCCTGTGTTAACCATCATTAGGTGAAAGTAGTGTAGCCCCATTATGTTGCTGTGTCCCAACCACTGGTACCTCCCTTGTGTATACCGAAGAAAAGAACCTATTTAGCTCATCTGCCTTTTCCTGGTCACTAATTATCAGCCGTCCTGTGTCACATTGTAATGTTCCTATAGCTTCCTTCCCGGCCTTCTTCCCATTAATATACAGTATTTAACAAAATATTTAAGGGATAGTCTTACTCTCTTTTGCAACTAATTTTTCATTGTCTATTTTAGCCAGTGTAATAGCCCTTTTGCAAGCCTTGTTGTTTTCCTTGTACTCCCGTAAAGCAGTCTCTGTCCCCTCTTGTTTGTATAATTTAAATGTTGTCCATTTATTTTCAGTGTTTTAACCTATCAGTTCTCTGTCCCAGTCTATACTTTGTATTGCTGCCTTTAGACCGTTAAAATCTGCCCTTTTAAAATTAAGAGTTTTTGTTGGCCCCTTACATTTTTTTTTTAATTCAATCTCAAATGAGACTGTGTTGTGATCACTGTTTCCCAAAGGTTGCCCTATTCCAACATTTGATACCATCACATATATAGTTGTGAGCATACGAGCCGTTGCAAAATTTAAGTCGTAACTCAAAGAAAATACGAGACACGTTATGACCCATTACGACCTTGCAAAAATCGGCCGCAACACGCGCACATGAAAACATGAAAAATTCAACAAATACACACAACAAATACATAAAAAGCTTACTTACAGGAAGAGGGAGCATCCAGGACCTCGAAAACTAAAGTTACACCTCAATTTAAGATAAATTAAAAGAGTTTAGACAATACAAAATTCTCTAAGCGAGAGAAAAAATGGCCGCGAAAAAAACGAAAACGAGGCTACAGCAGTCTAAAGACGCAAAACACCACCAAACACCTACGTATTTGCTGGCTCTTGTATAACCTAGGCCAGATAATGATCCCTGAGTGTACTCAAGAACCTGCTTCCCGTAGCTGAACTGCTGGTCTCACTTATCCAGTTTATTTCAGGGTAATTAAAGTCTCACATTATTAGAACTTGCCCGTGCTTAGCTGCATTTCCAATCTGTAAAAATAATTGTATTTCCTCACTTTCAGTTATATTTGGGGGTTTATAGCATACTCCAACTAATATTCTTTTGGAATTTGCTGCTCCGCCATTCAACTCTACCCACAAACAGTCAACATTATCACTAGTTCCAGCATAAATATCTTCTATGACTATAGGCTTAAATTCAGGCTTAACATACTAAGGAGGTGGTAATTTACATTCTTTTATCATATAGTACTTGTTAGAAAAATAACCACAGAAGCTATTGGGATGCTTCTTTAAGGAGGTGGTAATTTACATTAATCATCATATAGATTGGTTGTTTCCAAACCTCTCCTCAGGGATAAAGGAGAGAAAGTGAATTTTGTAATTACTTGTTTTAAGCACAAAAAAAATTATTTTGACTAGAGATGTTCTCATAGTACCATCTATTGTTGTTGTTGTTCAGTCACGCAGTTGTTGACCACAGCACACCATCTAACATTATGTCTGTCTCTGGTTGGGCTTATCCACAAGCTTTTCCTGGCAAAGATACTGGAGTGGGTTTGCCAGTTCCTTCTCCATTGAATAATTTTTCTGACCTCTCTGCTATGACCTGCACATTTTGGCTGACCCTACATGGTATAGCTCACAGCTTTATTGAGATACACAATCCCCTTCACCACAAGAAGGTAGCAATGCAGAAGGGGGTATCTGTTGTGCCCATATTATTTAATTAAAAAGCTCAGGCTTAATTAGGCTTAAAGCTGGTCTTAATATTACAGGCATTACTGTACTGTAATTGTCTGTAGCCGTCACTCTAGAAGTTTATTCCATTCCCCATATTATACTTAAGTAAAAGAAGCTAGTGGGGTTCATATCAGAAAGAGGTGGAAATATTGCAGTTATGAATGATAATGAGCATTAGATGGCATTTGTAGTGTTAGGTAAAGGGTTGTGAGCATCTAATCTAACAATTGTGAAATATGTGCTTAGAAAACCAACAATAAAGCCATCTCCCTTAGGTACTGGGGCTTTATACACCTCAGCACTTGAGTAAAGATCTTCTAAAGGCATCTTAAAATACTTTTTGAATTTTTTCAATACGCACATTTTTCACTGAGAAATAAAATCAAATCTGTGTTTACGTGTGCCACTGACTGCCCACTGCCAGACCCGCAGCTACAGCTCTGTGTAGTGAGCAAAAGAATAAAATGTTAACCATTAACACATCTTTCTGCGCAGAGCATGGAATGCAGGAATTACCTAAACAGGTCAGTTATGGGTTAACTGGTCAGTGAAGTCCTGAGTCCAGGGAAAACTGCTATCAATCACTGTCTTCCCTATAGACAATCACCACACACTCCTCTGCTATCTGTTACATAGTTATATAGTTACATAGTAATTGAGGTTGAAAAAAGACTTTCAGTCCATCAAGTTCAACCTTTTAAGATCTCCTCTGATCTGCAAGATGCAAATTAGTTGTTAATTAATGAGTTGTTAATTAATTGATCCAGAGGAAGGCAAACAGAAAAAAAAACAAGTGAAACTTAGCTAATCATCTCAAAGGGAAAAAAATCCTTCCTGACTTCAGATACTGGTGATCGGATTCCTCCCTGGATCAATACTCCCTCTCTAATTATCCAGGATAACCCTAAATGCCCTTTTTAATTAGAAATAAATCCAATCCTCTTTTAAAGGTATCTATCGAATCCGCTGTTACCACCTCCTTTGGTAGAGAATTCCACAGATTAACCACCCTTACTGTGAAGAACCCTTTTCTTTAAGGTGGAATCTTTTTACTTCTAACCTCAAAGGATGTCCTCTTGTCAGTTGAAAACCTCTTGGCACAAAAAGCTCACTTGGCAAACCTTTATACTGACACTGGATGTATTTCCATAAGGTAATCAAATCCCATCTTAGATGCCTTTTTTTCTAAAGAAAATAAGCTTTATTTGGTTAGTTTTTCTTCATAACTTAGCCCCTCCATTCCCCTGATTAGTTTTGTAGCCCTTCTCTGTACCTTTTCCAGCTCTAAAATGTCCTTTTTATGAAGTGGTGCCCAAAATTGTACTCCATATTCCCGATGAGTGCGTACTAGTGATTTGTATAGTGGCAGAATTATATTTGCTTCCCTGGCTTCTATACCCTTCTTAATAAATGCTAATATTTGATTTGCCTTTGCAGCTGCTGCTTGGCATTGAGCACTGTTACCTAGGCGGTTGTCCATAAGTACTCCCAAATACCTTTCAATATCTGATACCCCTATATTTGCTGCATTAAGATTATAAATTGCATGGCTATTTTTCCTTCCCAGATGCAAAACTTTACATTTATTTGTATTAAATCTCATCTGCCCATTCCTCTATTTTATGTAAATCACTTTGGATGGAAAGTTCATAATTATCTAATTTAAGTACCTTGCACAACTTTATGTCATCAGCAAAAACGGAGACACTACTTTCTAGTCCCACCTCTAAGTCATTCATAAATATGTTAAAAAAGAGAGGACCTAATACTGAACCTTGTGGAACCCCACTTACCACATTAGTCCAATCAGAGTGTGTTCCATTTACAACAACCCTTTGCTTCCTGTCTTTTAGCCAGCTCTCAATCCATGAGCAGATATTTACTGCAATTCCTGTATCCCTTAGTTTGCACAATAGTCTCTCATGTAGCAATGTATCAAAAACCTTTGCAAAATCCTAAAAGACTACATTCACTGAGTTGCCTTGATCCAGGTTCCTACTAACGTCCTCAAAGAAACTAATAAGATTTGTTTGACATGACCTATCCCTCATAAATCCATGCTGACTCCTACTTATAACCTTGTTCAAATAGACATATTCTTGTATATTATCCCTTATTAACCCTTCTAAAAGCTTTCCCACTACAGAAGTGAGGCTCACCGGTCTTTAATTCCCCGTATTTACTCTTGCTACCTTAAATATAGTCATCTGGTAGAGAACCTGTGTTGAGTGAATCTTGAAAAATTAAATATAATGGTTTGGCTATTACAGAACTTAGTTCCCTCAGTATCCTTGGATGTATTCCATCAGGACCCGGGGCTTTATTAACATTTTTTCCAACCTCTTTTGGATTACTTCCTGTGTTAACCATCATTAGGTGAAAGTAGTGTAGCCCCATTATGTTGCTGTGTCCCAACCACTGGTACCTCCCTTGTGTATACCGAAGAAAAGAACCTATTTAGCTCATCTGCCTTTTCCTGGTCACTAATTATCAGCCGTCCTGTGTCACATTGTAATGTTCCTATAGCTTCCTTCCCGGCCTTCTTCCCATTAATATACAGTATTTAACAAAATATTTAAGGGATAGTCTTACTCTCTTTTGCAACTAATTTTTCATTGTCTATTTTAGCCAGTGTAATAGCCCTTTTGCAAGCCTTGTTGTTTTCCTTGTACTCCCGTAAAGCAGTCTCTGTCCCCTCTTGTTTGTATAATTTAAATGTTGTCCATTTATTTTCAGTGTTTTAACCTATCAGTTCTCTGTCCCAGTCTATACTTTGTATTGCTGCCTTTAGACCGTTAAAATCTGCCCTTTTAAAATTAAGAGTTTTTGTTGGCCCCTTACATTTTTTTTTTAATTCAATCTCAAATGAGACTGTGTTGTGATCACTGTTTCCCAAAGGTTGCCCTATTCCAACATTTGATACCATCACATATATAGTTGTGAGCATACGAGCCGTTGCAAAATTTAAGTCGTAACTCAAAGAAAATACGAGACACGTTATGACCCATTACGACCTTGCAAAAATCGGCCGCAACACGCGCACATGAAAACATGAAAAATTCAACAAATACACACAACAAATACATAAAAAGCTTACTTACAGGAAGAGGGAGCATCCAGGACCTCGAAAACTAAAGTTACACCTCAATTTAAGATAAATTAAAAGAGTTTAGACAATACAAAATTCTCTAAGCGAGAGAAAAAATGGCCGCGAAAAAAACGAAAACGAGGCTACAGCAGTCTAAAGACGCAAAACACCACCAAACACCTACGTATTTGCTGGCTCTTGTATAACCTAGGCCAGATAATGATCCCTGAGTGTACTCAAGAACCTGCTTCCCGTAGCTGAACTGCTGGTCTCACTTATCCAGTTTATTTCAGGGTAATTAAAGTCTCACATTATTAGAACTTGCCCGTGCTTAGCTGCATTTCCAATCTGTAAAAATAATTGTATTTCCTCACTTTCAGTTATATTTGGGGGTTTATAGCATACTCCAACTAATATTCTTTTGGAATTTGCTGCTCCGCCATTCAACTCTACCCACAAACAGTCAACATTATCACTAGTTCCAGCATAAATATCTTCTATGACTATAGGCTTAAATTCAGGCTTAACATACTAAGGAGGTGGTAATTTACATTCTTTTATCATATAGTACTTGTTAGAAAAATAACCACAGAAGCTATTGGGATGCTTCTTTAAGGAGGTGGTAATTTACATTAATCATCATATAGATTGGTTGTTTCCAAACCTCTCCTCAGGGATAAAGGAGAGAAAGTGAATTTTGTAATTACTTGTTTTAAGCACAAAAAAAATTATTTTGACTAGAGATGTTCTCATAGTACCATCTAACATTATGTCTGTCTCTGGTTGGGCTTATCCACAAGCTTTTCCTGGCAAAGATACTGGAGTGGGTTTGCCAGTTCCTTCTCCATTGAATAATTTTTCTGACCTCTCTGCTATGACCTGCACATTTTGGCTGACCCTACATGGTATAGCTCACAGCTTTATTGAGATACACAATCCCCTTCACCACAAGAAGGTAGCAATGCAGAAGGGGGTATCTGTTGTGCCCATATTATTTAATTAAAAAGCTCAGGCTTAATTAGGCTTAAAGCTGGTCTTAATATTACAGGCATTACTGTACTGTAATTGTCTGTAGCCGTCACTCTAGAAGTTTATTCCATTCCCCATATTATACTTAAGTAAAAGAAGCTAGTGGGGTTCATATCAGAAAGAGGTGGAAATATTGCAGTTATGAATGATAATGAGCATTAGATGGCATTTGTAGTGTTAGGTAAAGGGTTGTGAGCATCTAATCTAACAATTGTGAAATATGTGCTTAGAAAACCAACAATAAAGCCATCTCCCTTAGGTACTGGGGCTTTATACACCTCAGCACTTGACTCACATTCATAGAGTGGGAGCCATGTTGACAGGTGTTCTTTTCATCTGATGTTAGTATTAATTATCTAGGGGTTGGTACAGCATACTGGGTGTCTTCTCTGCCTTTCACCTTGTACTGGGAAAATATGTAATTACTCCTCTACATTATGTCATTAGTGATGTCAGTGTTTTTTTCTGACATGATTTTATAAATAATGTATGCTTAAGACATATACCAGATTAACATCCATCAATATGACTTCTACACAAAAATGTGGCACATGCGTAGGGATAATGTTAGATAAAGCCCCAGTACACCAGTCAGTTAAGACTAATTTTGCCACGTATTACATTACAGATGATTTTAGTTTAAGCTTTATAAACACACATCTCTTAAACTAACAAATGGTAAACTATTGTTTTACCTGTAATTTGTACTGACCCTTTAAGACAATAGAGTTACAAGATATAGTGAGGAGTTGTACAGTGCATTTCATTAGGAAAGCATTGCTTTGAGTGCACCATGGCCACCATGAGATAAAGCCCATGGCCATCATAAGATGAAGACAATGGCCATCATGAGATGAAGCCCATAACGAGTGCACCATGGCCACCATGAGATAAAGCCCATGGCCATCATAAGATAAAGACCATGGCCATCATGAGATGAAGCCCATAACAAGTGCACCATGGCCACCATGAGATAAAGCCCATGGCCATTATAAGATGAAGACCATGGCCATCATGAGATGAACCCCATAACGAGGGAATGAAGATCCACTTCCCTCTGAGATGTTGATGAAGTGTTCTTAGTTTTAAAGGCCAAGGTAGTGCTATATTTAAGATATACTCTTCTGAAGAACTACAGTTGAATATAGAATTAATGCAGATTACATTTAATTATTCAAAATATGCTATAAAATAAATTTGGCCACAGTTTTTTTAATGAAATGTGCAATTCTTTTATTGCCTGCCATAAAAAGAAGACTTTAAATAGCTTCTTACATAATGTATCAAAAGGTTTCCAGTAATAGTTCATTATTTTACAAGCTTGCTTGAAAAATAGCTGTGACGTACTGTACTTTTTTCCTCCATTTTTGACAACATTTGTTGCATTTACAAATACAGACTGTGCAGAGAAAGAATTTCAGACACAGATAACTCTGTGTAGCCCCAGGCTAAGAACTGCAAAGCTCCTTCATGAAATGAAACGTCTTCTTGTTACCTGTGTTCGCCTTGTGTATGTGTTTGTTAGACAAAAATCAATGTGTTTTAATAAATCTTGTGTTAGAGACATAATTTCCATGTTCCACCATTTGTCTGGAAGCCTAATGGCTCGAAGGAACAACACTCAACTGTCTATTACACTCTAATTAAGTCTGATCATGTTTATATTATGTGGTTTATGATGCATATAGATTAATTCTTCCCCAGGCCACAGTTTAAAGCATATTAAATAAGAATACAATGAACTGACCAATTATATCCCAGTTTTAAAGGTCTGATTCAATGTAATTTGTTACTTGTGTAAAAAATCTGTATAATGGTATATTTATTAAATGGGGGGAAAGGTGAGAATGGGTTTAAAATATCACTGTATATTTGGAAAAATGTAATATATTTGGAAAAAGTTAAATAATATTAGCAGCTGTGTAAGCAGCAAGCATAACAACATTGTAGGTAAAACCGTTTATTTTAGTAGACACTGCTTGTGCCTGAAGGATGCCATGTTTGTTTCTTCCACACTTCCTGCTGTCTTGGAGATAGTGTTCAAATGGAATCATACTTTATATGATTTATTCAAGAGTGGAAGTATGGGGAAGGAGGATGAAGAGGGATTTGTTGATTCCTTTGGTGGATTCAGATAAGATTTCAGCAGAGGATTCCTTCCCCCTCCATTTTATAAGCTCAGTAGAGACAGCTTTCAAGTATACTTGTAAATCTTGGGTGCTCTACTCTGTAACTGCCCTCTTGTACCTTAAAAATTGGTATTACTGTCATGGCAGCTTCCATGTGCTAGTAGAGTCTGCGGAAAAAAAGATTCTATGATAATGTTTATTTTTGCCCAAGGCTTATATAGTTGCTAATGTTGCTAGTATGTTGCATACTTCACAAACAAATTATGTTTTGCAAATCTACAGTGGACCTTTAAATTAATGGAAATCTATCCTTACTTCCTATTTTCTACTGAACAACAAATTAGAGGTGCTCAATCTGAGAACGAACAATACCTGAAGTAGGTTTGTTCTATAGATCTGGTTACCTACTCACAGGGAGAAATATCCTTTAGTATATCAGTCTGGTCCCACTCAGAAGAGTGACCCAGTCCCAAAATACCAGGCATTTCTCACTGAACAGGAGAAACAGTAAGCCCCAGATGTAAGTTTTGGCCTCTTTTAGGCCTCGTCAGTGAGGTGCAGCTGAATCCTAAATGTGATAGGGGGCTCCAGACGTGGACTCCTTACTCACTGTGCCTTAGGGTGTACAGCTGCAACTCACTGACGAGGCCCAAGAGAGGCTGAAACATACGTCTTGTGCTTTCTTTTTCTCCTGTTCAGGGAGAATTGCCTGGTATTTCAGTGCTGGATCACTGAGACCAGACTGTGACTGTGAAGGGCACAATTGAGCTAAAAGAGGTTGCTTTCCGAGTAGCTAACCAGATCCATAGAGCAAACCTACTTAGGTATTGTTCGTTCTCGGATTGAGCACCTCTAATTTGTTGTTGTCTATTTTCTACTGAACCTATTTAGTAACTGTAGCCCTGTTTTAACCAAAAGTGTTAATATCAACTTGACTTTTTTAGCCCAGTTATCCCTACTTATCTAAGGATCACATTTTTTACTTATATGGTTTAATTCCAAGGACGAAATACAGAATAAGTACTTATAGAAAAGATCCAAAGCCATCACATATACAAAATCTTATCCACAAATAACAACAAAAGCCTTGAATACAATAGATGTGCGTATTAGTATTTAAACATTATTCAGCTGACACTGTTTCTCAATTACACTGGCAACTTTGGAACCAAATAACAGTGTAAGTAGGTAATTTACTGTATCTGAGTTTGAAAAAAAGACACAGTCCCATCCAGCTAAACTTTTTAACATCTGCTTTGATCCATTTTAGCTGAAATGATAAAAAAAGAGGGAATAAACAAACAAGCACTGAAAGACATTTCTAATTGTTTCATCTGGGGAAAAAACTTCTATCCTGACCCCCAAAACGCCCAATAAGATTATTCTACAGGTCAATAATATTTCCATCACATATAATAGTTGTCAAACTACGAATCGTTGTTACACTTGCTCGCCTCACAAAGCAAGGCGAACCGTTGAAGCACAGAAGTCTTCCGAGCTCAGAGCACTTCGGCTGCGAGCCTTGCATAGCGAGTCAAGCAGTTGAGGCAAAGTCGCTCATCGCCTGGGAGCCTCGCAAAGCAAGGCGAGCAGTTGAGGCATTGAAACACACAGGACTTAGCCTCCAAGCAGTTAGGAAACGCGGGATTGCCTTAGGCTGCAAGCAGTTGAGGAACGCGGGACTTAGCCTCCAAGCAATTAGGAAACGCATGATTGCCTTAGGCTGCAAGCAGTTGAGGAATGCGAGACTTAGAAAAAAAAATGGGAGGCGCAGAACTTAGAAAAAAAATAAGAGGTTGGAAAAATATGAAGTTAATGGCCGAACCGCACAAGTTAAAAAACACACAACCCCCCCCCCCCCCGTCACACACAGCACAGGGGGGGACAGACAGGAAGACTGGGAGTAAGGTTCCATACGAATTTAAGCCAAATTTGCAGAGCAAGAAAATCGGCTAAGCAAGAAAAATAAATGGCGGGCGATAAAAATTAAAACGAGGCTACAGTACCCCGAACCGCTCAAAACACCGCCAGACGCGTATTACTTACACAGGAACGTACGAGGTACACATAGACAATCAATTTTACACTAACTTGAAACTAATAACATTACGAATCTAAAATGGCGCTTTGACTAAACCAACTATTTGGCCTTGCGCACGTAGACGATTTATACTGCACAAACTTCTATCCTGACCCCCAAAACGCCCAATAAGATTATTCTACAGGTCAATAATATTTCCATCACATATAATAGTTGTCAAACTACGAATCGTTGTCACGCTTGCTCGCCTCACAAAGCAAGGCGAACCGTTGAAGCACAGAAGTCTTCTGAGCTCAGAGCACTTCGGCTGCGAGCCTTGCATAGCGAGTCAAGCAGTTGAGGCAAAGTCGCTCATCGCCTGGGAGCCTCGCAAAGCAAGGCGAGCAGTTGAGGCATTGAAACACGCAGGACTTAGCCTCCAAGCAGTTAGGAAACGCGGGATTGCCTTAGGCTGCAAGCAGTTGAGGAACGCAGGACTTAGCCTCCAAGCAATTAGGAAATGCATGATTGCCTTAGGCTGCAAGCAGTTGAGGAACGCGAGACTTAGAAAAAAAATTGGGAGGCGCAGAACTTAGAAAAAAAATAAGAGGTTGGAAAAATATGAAGTTAATGGCCGAACCGCGCAAGTTGAAAAACACACAACCCCCCCCCCCCCGTCACACACAGCACAGGGGGACACACAGGAAGACTGGGAGTAAGGTTCCATACGAATTTAAGCCAAATTTGCAGAGCAAGAAAATCGGCTAAGCAAGAAAAAAAATGGCGGGCGATAAAAATTAAAACGAGGCTACAGTACCCCGAACCGCTCAAAACACCGCCAGACGCGTATTACTTACACAGGAACGTACGAGGTACACATAGACAATCAATTTTACACTAACTTGAAACTAATAACATTACGAATCTAAAATGGCGCTTTGACTAAACCAACTATTTGGCCTTGCGCACGTAGACGATTTATACTGCACAATTGGCACATTTTCTCATCAGGGCAGGAATAGTCCAACTGTACATTGTATGCTGCAGGAAAATCAAATGAGATTGTTAGCTCTTCAGGATATTGATTGCTGGATATATTAATTCCAAATAGGTAAAGTATATTAATTTATTAAGTAATTAATTAACTAATTAAAAATTATTATTAAAAAATATATATATTTAAAAAAAATACAATAAATAGCATATTTTACACTGCCGTTACTTTATGAATACATTAATGCTTCACACTTCCTAATACATTTGTTCATTCAGAATTAATTATTACCGTACATTAATTTAATAAGTATTAATTAGTAATGGAAAATAAAAATTTATACTTTCCACTGCACTAAAAAATAAAAAAAATTTACACTGTAGTTATATATATCGCACAGAAGGTGCTCAGAGGAGCAAAAGTACAAAAGGAAAGACGCTCGCAATAAGCGCCAAAGGGGCTCAGAGGAGCAAAGGTACACGAGAGGAGAGGCACGCAAAGAGCCCCGAAGGCCCTCATTGTACCAAAAGCTTTACGTTGTGTGGCAAACAGCATTCCCATGGCTTCAAATTTTATTGCCTCGTCATTTTTGACGGGCAAGTCACTAGTTCTATAATAATTGTTCTAACCATGTCTACCATTTTTATCCAAAATAACATACCCACCCTCCTTTTAAAAATATTAATGGAATCTGCTCTTACAACCTCTTTTAATAGCGAGTTTCACGATCTGACTTCCCTTACTGTGGAGAACTCTTTTTATAAGTGAAATCTCCTTTCTATCCTCAAGGGGTGACCTCTTTGCATGAAAAGTTTATCCAACAAAATGCAATATTTACTCTGAATGTATTTATATACGATCATCATATCACCTAAGTACATTTTATTAATAGAGAAAACAAATCTAATTTGGTTAATAGCTTAACCCTGTTATTTCCCATATTATTGTATTGTCCTTTGCTGAACTTTTTCTAGCTCTTTAGTGTCCAAAATTGTTCACAATATTACCAGGGAGTGACATATATGCTTTTATACCCTTCTTAACACTTACAACATTTAATATTTAATTTCCCTTTGCAGTTACTGCCTGACATTGAGCACTGAAATGTAAGTGATTGTTTCCAAAAACGTATACATGCTTTTCTATCTCTGATAAGAATATAAAAGATAATTATACATCGAATGCATTCAAGTAGCAACCTGTTAATATAAATTGATTAAAATTGAGTGACTACCCATCAAATTACATTATTAAGTGTATATATATATATATATATAAATATATATATATATATATATATATATATATAAACACAATATATTTATAACTTAAGAAATCTCTTATTTATATTAAGAACAATCAGGAAAAAAACGATAATTTTAGATGGAAAATATAGTTGGGGAATTATAACCATAAATGGCTTTTTCCTGTTGGAATCTCTATGGAAATATTTCTGGCTTCCAGTATTTTAGCAATGGAGATAGGAATATTGTTGAGAATCATATTAATTGTAGCTGAAGGTTTTTAAGCCAACGCAGTCACCATTGTTTTACATGGAAGCAAGAACTGTCAATGTTATTGCCAAGAAGTGTGCAGTTTGGAAGCAAATTGGATTTTCATTATGGATGAAGACTAGAAATGGCCACAGTTCTGTTTAGCTCTGGAGGATAACTGGCTTCTATTACCATACAGGAGAACTTAAACATATTTTCAGCTTAAAAAGTTTAAATCAGTTTATATCCGACTTTGTGGATACAAAATTTAGATTATCTTGTGTCTGTGCATTATTTAAAACCTTGCCTGCTTGAATAGTTTGAGTGATGATTAGAAAATTGTCGATGCTTGATCTCCATGATGGGTTTCTAACAAATTTGACATTTAAGAAACTACACATTTCTTTTTTAAACAAATATCTTTCAGAGAACCTTTTTTTTGGCTTTGATTAGCACTTGAAGTAAGTGGTAATGCACTGATTGGCAAAGTGCTTGAATGGCAAGCAAGCGACTCAACGTACAATGGCGGCTGATTGCTACATAAACAGCAAAATCGTAAACTTCATTAGAAAGGAACAAGGAAACTTGAGGTCAACAAGTCTTATTGCTATGGATTGAATTGGACTTGGAGGTTGAACGGCAGATGTACGACAGTCATTATGCCACACTTGAGGTCATTTAAAAATCACCAGCGATTGCCCGTTTTCAATACCAAATAGGGCCACAAAATTACCAGTAATTGCGTTGTGACTTTTGTTCAAATTGTGACTCATTGTTCAGACATGGAATGTTTAGTTTTTCAACTCAATAACTGCTCAATGGATGTAATACAAAGTACATTGGAATCTGTGACAATAAAAAGTGCTAGTGTCATGTCTCTTTGTGCCCAGGATATACTAGAAAAAAAGATTTGGCATCAGAAGTGCCTAAAGCCAGGAGATTTGTCAGGTTAGTACTTGGAGACAAGGATAAAATGGTTTGTGATGATAAAGTACCCTTGTTTACAAATAACTATTGCAGGGATGCCCAAATTTTCCTGACAGGGGTCTACACCGTACCTTATATGATAACTAGGAAGTTGCCCGTTAAAAATGACGGGGAAAAAATTGTAAGCCTGGCAATGCTGTTTGCCACAAAATGTGAGGCTTTTGCTCCTCTGAGCACCTGGGTTGTTTTTATTTTCAAAGTCCCGCGTGCCTGGCGTTGTTAGTGTAAGTGTTACTGTTTTCGCTGTTGTGTATTTTCCCATGTTGTTCATGTGTGTTACTGTCTTTGGCATTGTGTATATTCTAAGTTCTGCATGCCTGGCGTTGCAGAGCCTCGTTTTCATCCTGTTTTAGAATTTTTACGTTTTTTCGTTCCCTATTTTTTCCCATGCTTAGCCAATTTTCGTACTACGAAAAAAGCAAAATATGACTCCAATTAGTTTGCAACTTCACTCCCAGGCTTATTAGATCTCCCCCTGTGCTGTGTGTGAGTGTGTTATTATTATTTTTTTAAGTATTTTGGTTGTTTTTCTGTGTTTTCAAGTTACGCGTTTGAACCAACTGCGTGCCTCAACTGCTTGCCTCGCTTTGTGAGGCTTGCATTGCAATGAGCGCCTCTGGCGCTCATTGCAGCTTAAGTTGTGTGTGCGTCAATGGCTCGCCTCACTTTGCGAGTCTCGCAGACGTCCCTCTCTGCGCCAGGGACGCTTGTGCAGGACCAACATCGCACACGTCCCCAACACTAACAACTATATATGTGATTACATTTAACTCATAAGCACATACTATGTGAAGCAGTGAATGTGGAAGAAAGTCCAGTGCTCTTCTTTTAGAATATAACAAGTGAGAATAACTTTATTGTATAAGTTATCGCAGGGAGATAAACACATCCTCTTATTAGTTGATACACTCTCTAAGAAGTAATTAATCTCATATTATTGTACAGTGATGTTGTCCCACATGTCCCAAAAAGAAACCTTTCTATTGTTAATACTCCCAGATATATTCATGCCTATCTTAACTTATATTAACTGTCAGAGACAGATAGCATATGGATTACAAGAAGACAATAATTCTACATGACTTTATGAGATTTAATTTATATTTGTTTTCACATATGGAGTTTAAACACCTTAAGACAAACAGGGATCTCCACTCTTAGTAGACAATACTTTTTTATGTTTTAGTTTGTGTGGTAATATTCTATATTCTGTTTGTTACATTATATCCCAGGAACAGGAAACTTCTGTCCTGAAGATCCAAACACAATACTGGATTTCAGGGTTTCCCCCCTCACAGGTGAGGTTCTCACTACCTCAGACATTCTGATTGACTCTCCTGTACCCAGCAGGGAAATCCAGGAATGTGTTCAGCACCCAAGGACCAATGTTGCATATCACTGTAAATATATCATAGATTGAAAAAAAGGGCAACCGTTAAATTCATAATTTTTTTGAAGCCTATATCTCCTCAGCCGTTTTAAGCCTCTCCCCCACTCAAGCCAGTCATGTATGGGCCTTGCGATGAGCACCGAAGGCGCTTACAGTGAGCTCTGCAATGAGCACCTTCAGCGCTCATTGCATGGTCCGTCACGTACGGGCCTCACAAAGAGAGCTTTCGTCGCTCATCACAAGGCCTTCAATGAACACCGAAAGTGCTCATTGCTGCCCTGTCAAGCCTTTAACTTTCAGGCCTTTCCTCATTGCGCATGTGCAAGGCCATAACTTTTAACATTGCGTGACCACATTCGTAAGTACGACAACTATATAAGTGCCCCATACACCAGTACCTCTGGTACACACGTGAGAACTGACCTGCAAACTGTAATCTTTTTCTCTAGTTATCCAAATGTAGTCATATAACACATTGCACATTGGGTTTTGAAGTTCTGTTCAGGCTGAACATGGAGTAACGCCTTTCACGCTTATATCTATCAACATATGTTTGCGTTGCTTAGTGGTGTTCGACTCTCTGTGATCTCATGAACTGCAACACACCATATTGATCTTGAACTTGGTATTCATGGCAGTGATACTGGAGTGGGTTGCCAGTTCCTTCCCCAGTGGGCCACAGCACTGGGTGGTCTTCCATCCAAGGTTGTCTCCCATCCAAGTAAGGACCAGGCCCAACTCTGCTTCAGGGCGGTGTGACCGCTTGGTTACCTGACTGGATTCGAACCCAGGCAGCAGTAGGGAAAGAACCGAATCCTAACCACTGGACCACCAGGGAACCCTTCTACCAACATATACATTTGTATATTGATTGAGAAAACAATGTTGAGACTTTTTTTCTCAAGATATTACAACTTTGTAATTTGTAAAGCAAACCAACACTAATGTAAGTCTCCTGTATGCTCAGATACATTAGATTACTGGTGCCAAAAAGGTAGATCTCAATCTATCAGTAGCACTCTAAATCTTGAGTAGCAAATACATGAGGGCATGGCAGTACACCATGTCCAGCCTGGATAAATATTAATAGCTTGATTACTCCGGGTGAGTATATGTCTTAGTTCAGTCGCATGCTCTTGATGGAGATTTGAAAATGTCTCAAAAAGTTTATGAGCGGAAACGAAATGGAAGATTCCACAGCCGCATTATTGCATATCCTCACTTAATAAATAGCTTTCCATAGAAAATATAAGAAATAGAGGTATTTTAACTCTGCTTAACCTCACTTATTTCCAATTACCCCCACTTCTGTCTCTACTCGATAACTATACCCCTGTATTTCTTGAATTACAGCCACCAATCTAGATGATATCGGCTAGAGTCTTAGATTTTATTTCACACTGTGAGCTGTTTCATGCAGATACTGGCACACGTCTTATTTTGAAGAGTGTCGTCTTGAGGAGTTTGATGATATATATTATACCCTGTATCATTACTTCTCTCTAACACGCACTTTCTAACATACTCCTCATTTGTTCTGATGTCTAAGAAACTAGGCTAACAATTTGCATTAGAAACAGTTTTCTTCAGGAGATATGTCATTGAGAAAGCAATACTTTCCTTTGTAATGCCACTAAAACTCTATTATTCACATATTGGGGGCACATAACACACTAAATATATGTTAGGAAGACTATTCCTGCAAGTCTTGATATATCTCTCAAAATGATACATTTTCACAGAAAATGGGGGATATTTACTAAGCTATAGCAAGTGCTGTGAGTTGTGATAGTAATTTCACCCATAGGCAATATGGTTTTATTTAGCAGTTAAGTCCCTGAAATGCTTAATAAATATCCTCCAATGTGACTTGTTCTTACTCTAGAATATAGAAGGTGACATCACATTAATATGGTAACAAAATATAGATATGAACATAAGGACACTTAAGTTCTTGGTTAGATCGCTTTTCAATTAGTGTTATTCTTTTTTTTTTTTTTTTTTTTTAATTCTGGCGCTTTTGCTCTCTGCATCTTCTTGACATAATTAAAGTAATTTGAAACAAAAAATTAAGTAAAATATGGTAATTTTAAGAAATGTGCCCACATGAGTAATCAAAAATGTAGCAAATTTATAGTTTCCCTGTGTACGTTTCCACTATCCCAACATGAGGTGGTTTGTCAGGAGCAAATAAGTGGTTAAGAAATGGGAATAGCTATAAATGTCTTTTATACAGTTATCACCTTTTTACATAACTTTTGATAAGTTCTTTCTTAGAAATGTGATTTTCTTCCTATCTTTCACACATACCAAATGTACACAAGGAAAAATCGTGTAAGGACATTTACAATAAGATAACATAAAATCAAAGGCAAAACACTCACACACATGTCATGACCAGGGTCTAAATAAACTTAACCCTGTATCAGCTAAAATGAGGCTCCTTGCATGTTTTCTGGTTTCTCTCTTCTACTTTAAATGTCTATATGCAGTGCCTCTAAATGGCAAGGTCAAAACAGATGTCCATAAATATGTACATTGACAAACAAGCAGGTTAAAGGTAGACTAGAACAGTGGTTCTCAACAGCGGTCATAGGACCAGCAGGTTCCTGAGATCTTATCTGCTGATCATCAGAACCACTATCACATATTATAATTGTCTAACTACGAGACGTTGTTACGCTTTGCGTGGTGCGTACAATGTCAATGCGTAGCACTTAGCCACGAGCCGTTAACGCGTAGCACTTAGCCCCAGCCCCGTTAATGTGTAGCACTTAGCCCCGTAAATGCGTAGCACTTAGCCCCAGCCCCATTAATGTGTAGCACTTAGCCCCGTTAACGCATAGCACTTAGCCCCAGCCCCGTTAATGTGTAGCACTTAGCCCCGTTAACGCGTAGCACTTAGCCCCAGCCCAGTTAATGTGTAGCACTTAGCCCCGTTAACGTATAGCACTTAGCCCCAGCCCCGTTAACGTGTAGCACTTAGCCCCGTTAACGCGTAGCACTTAGCCCTATCCCTGTTAACGTGTAGCACTTAGCCCCGTTAACGCGTAGCACTTAGCCCCATTCACGCGTAGCACAGCCCCAGCCCCGTTAACGTGTAGCACAGCCCCAGCCCCGTTAACGTGTTGCACTTAGCCCACAGCCCCGTTAATGCGTAGCACTTAGCCCCGTTAATGCGTAGCACTTGGCCCCGTTAACACGTAGCACTTGGGCGATGAGCGCCAAAGGCGCTCATGGCCTGCGAGCCTCGCATAGCGAGGCGAGCCATTAAGCCACTTTAACGCACTACAACTATCAGCACAAATACGAAGAGACAATAAAACCCATGGGACTTAGCCTAAAAACACTTCCTAAACACCTCCTTGGTGTGCAAGCGGTTGACAAACGCGAGACTTTGAAAAAAAAGATAGGAGACGCTAAAAATTACAAGATTACCGGCCGAACGCCGAAAACGAAAAAGCTATAAAAACACACTAAATACACCCCAAAAAATTACAAAAACATCACAGCCACACGGGGCAACAGCCAGGACGTCTGGAAGTGAGATGGAACGCAAATTTCAATTGATTTAGACGATTTTCGGCACTCGAAAATCGCCTAAGCGAGGAAAAAAATGGCCGCCATAAAAAATGAAAACAAGGTTACACATTGTTACATCTTCAGCCTATTTAATGCTCACTGCATATAAGAATTAGAAATAATTAAAGTAGATAAATGTATTGAATAAATCATTAATTATTACTTAACTACATATACATAGAAATATATATCTCTCTTTATCATGACTCATGACGGTGCTCAGAGGACAAAAAGTACACGACAGGAGAGGCTCGCAATGAGTGACGAAGGCGCACATTGCGAGGCATGCGATGAGCACCAAAGGCGCTCAGGGCAAGCCTCGCAATGAGCGCCAAAGGTACTTACAGTATAAAACGGTTTACATTGTGTATCAAACAGCATTCCCAGCCTTACAATTTTATTGACCGTCATTTTTTGACGGGCAAGTCGCTAGTCATTAGTTAGAATTATAGATCGATTATTGGGGAACTTAACTGAAAATAAAATGTACTCTGTTCAAATCAGTAAAGAACTAGGTGAACATTTAGTGTGTCACATGTAGTATCACCCTATTATAATGTTCTGGATCTCAAATGTGATCAACGGGGCACTGGAATATAGCCAGTCTCCAGACCAAAAGGGAGGAACACAAGAGGAGAGAACATATATGAACTGTTTCTAAACATTAGTCTCTTAATAAATGGTAGACAACTGGATTATTGGTCTACTTTTCTTTTGTGCCACTTAACCGCCATTAGTTCAGATCGGTTTGAGGTTGCTTAATTTCTTCTGCATTCTTTGCAACTCTAATTGTTATCTCAAAAGTAAATATTATTTATCACATCTAAAATGCAGACTTCTTAGAGCAAAAAAACAGATAAGTAATAGCATTTCCCAAAAGGGTTGATTGCTATGTCTATAGTGCTCCACAAATGATATAAAGAGGACGGTGCAATTAAATATATAAAGTTGTCTCGTGCAGGGATGGGTATAGATAGAGAAAAGTAAAGTGGATATTAATCTGAGGTTATTCAATAGTCACACCAAATAAAACCACTATGTGGGAAAGTAATGGAAATGAAATACAAATTGTCTCACTTTGGAATGATATAGTTCTCCAAATAGTGTCCTTTCTTCTTCCCGGTTTTGTCCAGAATAGTCCCAAGTGTAATTAAAGTGTATCCTCCAATAAATTCAACCCTGGTTGCGATGCCGCTTTCCCCAGACAAGTACTGTCCACAAACTACCCCAAAAGCCAAAAAAACAAGAAAAGGGGTAGGAGGGACAAGCACAAAGCCAAACCAATCGTGAAGTATGTACATCAAGGTTTATTATAGCAAATAATTAAAACCATTACACTCACATTCAATATGATATCAATTCAAGTTATATATGAGATGTCACAGATATTGTCCTGTCGTCCTTATGTTGCTTGGTGTTTTTAATCCAGACGGCCCGATGTTCAGTGTCTCAATAGTCCAATATCCAATATATCAATTGTTACAGTGATATTTTTACAATTAGAGATAGAAAACAAATAATAGAAACTGTCTTAGTGCTTCAGTGTACACACACAGATCCAGACCTCACTCCCCAGACTGAGACATCTATTGTTGAGGTTAGCAAGCCTCACATAAGATGCTCCAATATCAGTGAGTTTAGGGTCAGCACGAATGACAATTCATATAATGTTTGCTCTAAAATTATAATGGTGGATCTAATTAAGACCCATCTATGGGGCTTCTCACATCAGGGAAAAATAGGACCAATATGGTGAAAATTGGTAAAAAAGCAGCAACAATAAAATAAATAAAATCAACAATAACTTAGAGCAATAAAAGACAGATGAAATCCGTAAATGTTATGTACATTATAAAATTGTCTGGCATAATGACAGCTGCAGTGAATAGTGTCCCTTTTAAACAATATAAAGTATAAGTTATGTCATCTATTCTTTGTAATATTACGTTGTATATTTATATTTTACAAAACATGTTTATATGCCGGATCTTTGTTGATACATTTATCTTATGTGTGATGTAATTTGGCCTTTGATTATAAAATGTTGTTTCTTGTACTCAACATTAAAAATAGTGCATTTTATTTTTAATTCTGTTTAATGTCTACCCCAGCAGATTGCCATCGGTAAATACTTGATAAATGGAAAGGATGGCTGGGACTAAATAATTGAAAGGAACAGCAAACATGGAGTTTGTTAATTGGCTGCATAGAACAAAAAAAAAAGAGACATAAACAAAACTGGTATACTGAAATACAGTTGGACAGTGTTATGTATAAGGCTGGATATTAAGACTTTGTCCACCTACCAAGCATGGACTGATATGACTATCTAACAGGGTGATTATTGGCAATAATAGCTACTTACAACGTGAGCTCTGGTTGTATTGTTTTCAAAGTTAAGTCATGTGCAAGGGAGGAGACTGAGCACAGTAATTAATTAGCCTAATCAGTCTACTTCAGTGATAGGCACAATATTTCACTTGAAAGGTACCCATGTCCTCAGAGGGCCACAAAATCGCAACATCACTATGAGGGAGAGTTACAGGTGAATTATTTGGTAATAGAGGTATAGATAATGAGGATATTTGCTTTGGAGAGAGTCATTTGCTAGTTGTGGAGAGATACAAATTAACTCTGTATCACTGAAAAGGAACATGCTATACAACCCTAGAAACAGACTGAAGGCCAAATTAGACATCTGTTCTGCCTTCTGAACACTACTAGGATACTAACTTCCTAGAGTCTGAACATTCACTTTTCAGTTATGGACAACACATCACCAATGGGAATAAAGTGTTGGGGAAATTATACAAATAGTTTTACATGTTTAGCATATATCTATACAATTAGCACTTTTTCCAGTTAGTGTGATATTTGGCTGGGATATAAGCATTAAACCAGTATTTTCCATTTTTATGAGATATTAGGTATGAAATAGTTAAATACATCTGACCGATGACTTGGCAATTTCATTTAGAGACCGTACACTGGTTTTTAGTCATAACATAATATGTATTTTCACTTATACCCAAGGTCATAATTTGCCCTTTGCGCAGAACATTAGGAATTAAGTATTTCTTGCACATCTAGAGTGACGTACCATAACATTTTGATAGGTCTTCATGTGTGTTATAGCTTATCACATATTATAATTGTCAAACTGCGATTTGTTGTCACACTTGCGAGCCTCGCGAAGCGAGCTGTTGAGGCATTGAAGCTTTCCAAGCCGAAGGTGCTTATTGCCCTGCGAGCCTCGCGAAGTGAGGCGAGCAATTAAGGCATTGAAGCGCGCAGGACTTAGGCTGAAATTAGCAATTAAGCAGCAGTGCAGCACTTAGGCTACAATGAGCTCTGAAGGCGCTCATTGCAGCCAGCGGCCCAGTCACACATGTGAGCTCAGGGAAAAAATACGACCTTGGAAAAATACAAATTTAATGAGCGATTTGCGCAAATCGAAAGACAGTAAAAACAAAAAAATTATAAAAAATAAATAAAAACACATTCACACACACAGCACAGGGGAGAGCCAGGAAGCTTGGGAGTGAGGTTGTAAGCGATTTTGAGCCTTTGGCGTGTTTTGTCACTCGAAAATAAACTAAGCGAGAAAAAACATGGCAGACGAAAAACTTAAAAAATTCTGAAACTGGATGAAAACGAGGCTGAGCAACCCCAGGCACGCGAGGCTAAGAAAATACACTACGGCAAAGACACTAACACCAACAACGCCAGACATGCAAGACTTAGAAAATACATGATGGCAAAGACACTAACACTTACACTATCAACACCAGGCATGCAGGACTTTGAAAATAAAGCAAACAGCAGTCAGTGCCAATTACACAAACAGCAAGCAGACAGGAGAGAACCACACAGAGAAGGCACAATGGGGAAATGCTGGAAAGAGACACATGGCATTTCCAAGCACAAAACTTGGAGGTTAATGAACACTGCAATGAGTGGCCCATACAAGTAGGTGGAAGGAAAGATTCGCAATGAGCGGCGAAAGTGCTCAGAGAAGCAAAAGCCTCACATTGTGTGGCAAAATGTATTGCCTGGCTTACAATTTTATGCCCGTAATTTTTTGATGGGCAATTCGCTAGTAAGATATAATATAGAAATAAAATATAATTGACTGCTAGATGGATTTTTTTGATTGTATTATGTAAACAAATATAAAAAGCTGTGTCTGGTGATTTTTCAGTCAGTAGCAGTCCAGTGAGTTGGTGGCAGCCATGTTGGTTTGCTACTAATCCACATATTTGAGTATGTGAGTATGGGTATTTTCTACAACAAACGTATAATGATTTCTTCCAATAATATACAGGTAGACTAAGCTCGGAATATTTGTTATCTTGTGTGACAATGTTAAATATCAAGGCATTAAAATCAGTGGTGGAGAAGGAATAAGAAAGTGTGAGAAAAAAGGTGGAAAATAGAGTAGAGGTTAGAGATGATGGGGCGAGAGTAGGGGTGAGAGAGAGGAGATAAGGAAGAGGAGGGGAATGAGAAGGGGGTGAGAGAAATACATGGTAAGAGAATGAGGGAGAAGAAATGGGAAACAGGAACAGATGTAGGGGCTTAGAGAAATAGTTGGAGAAAATGGAGTAAAAAGGAATAGAGAATGAAGAGAGAGAGAGAGGGAAGAAGAAAGAGAGTATAGGGAAAGAGAAGAAATTGATAAAAGGGGGAGAAAGGAGGTAAATAGGGGGAGAATTGGAACAGTTAAGAGAATAAGAGAAGGGGAGGTGAAGAGAACAAGAGAAAGAGAGAGAGCGAGAGAGAGAGAGAGAGAGAGAGAGAGAGAGAGAGAGATGAGTGGTAAAAAGGAGGGAAGGAGACAGGAGGGGGACAAAATAAGGAGATGCAGGAGGAGGGACACAAAGGAGCAGAACGATGAGAGAATAGGTAAAAGAGAAGATGGGAGATTGAGGAGAAAAGAACGTGGAAACCAGAAAAAAGGGACAAAGGGGGGCCAAGACGGAGATGAGGGGAGAAGAACAGAAGGGGTGAGAAAAAAGGGAGAAAGTGCGAGAAAAGTGGGAAAAGGAGGATGAGAATAGGAATGGGGAGGGCAGGAGAGAGGGGGAGACACACGAGAAATGGGACGGAAGGAGAGAGACAGGAGATGCAATAATGGAAGGAAGAGTGAAGGGGAAGAGAAAATGAAGAGGGAAGAAAAGGATGGAACAAGATTTGGAGAGAGACAAAAGAAAGAGAGGAAGAGGGGCCATGGAGCCAGGCATGGAGCCATAGGGGGAATGTTGGGGCAGAAAAAGAACTAGGAAGGGCTGCAAGAGATGGAAAGGGCTGTTTAAGGGCCATTGGGCGCCAGGGAGAACCAAGTTTCAGAGAAGGTTGCTGGAGGGTCATGGGGCTGAAATGGCCAGAGAGGGATACAGAGACCAGGACCACCTGGGGCCAGAGAGTGCTGCTTGAGGGCCACCAGGTGCCATAGAGGGCTGCAGGAGGGTTGAGGGGACCAGAAAAGGGAGTGTGAGGACCGTGAGGACTGTGAGGGGCCATGAGGGTCCTTTGGAAGTGAGGTTCCTGGTCTAGTTGCACTGGTGGTAGTTCATCCCAAGCTCTGGGTTATAGACCAAGTGCTGCCCCATTGGTAAGAGGCATATTTTTATTTTGTTTCATTTTATATTTTAAAAAGATGAATCTGCTAATTACTGAGCTTTGTATCTTCTAATAACCGAGACCCCCTTTACTCCTGCTCCATTTCATCCAGAGCTCTTCTTAATTAATTACCTTCACCTTGTGCCCACAACAATAGTTGTAGAGGAGTATGTGTGGAGTATGTGACAGCTGACTGGATAGCACAGACAGTGCACCCTCATCTTGGTGAAGGTTTTGTCAGAGCCACATTACGTAGTAAGAATGAAATTAATTTTAATCACTGTCCAAATTTAAAAATGGTGCAATTACGCATTCACAATCAAGCCTTGGGAGTGTTTGCTCGTTCCAAGCCATTTAAACCTTCTCTCCCAATACCACTCTTCTGCATGCTTAGAAGGAATATACCCAAGAGAAGGATGAAAAGTGATGAGCAACATTAATAAGTGCAATGTGTAGGACTATATGGAGCTTGCGATATCTTTATATATCAGTAATATGCAGCGCAATATGGAGCTTGTTATATTTTCATGTCTGTAACATGCATGACTATATGGAGTTTACCATATTTTTATATATAGCTGTGTGTGTATGACTATGTTGTGTCGATGGCTATTTATTTATACATCTGTAGTGGATGATTATGTGGAATTGCTATATCTTTATATACCAGTACTGGGTTATATGATTAGTGGTGCCTAGTGTGGTGCTCATTGGATTAAAAAACAAACAAACAATTGAGCCACTATTGTTTGATTGAGCCACTATTGTATGATTCTCTTGACAAATCGAGCGCAAAGTAGAACAGACTCCCAAGTAGAAGAACCAAATGATTAATGGAGTTCAGTTTCCAAGGAAAGAAAAAACACATCAGAGTTAAGACTTGGTTTTGTATTGATAGCATAAATATTACAAAGAGCATCATTAATATAAGACTTATAATAAGACAAAGTCTCTGATACAGAGTAGTTCAGGTGCCTGCTCAGGAGAGAGAACTATAGAGACTGGTTGAAAATGTAAAGAGCTAATGTTTTCCGTTGTCCTTTACATATATTGTAGAAAATTAATAAGGGAGAAACACAAGACAAACATAACTATTTACAAGGGGGACCCTGTATGACAAAGGACAAGAAAGACATTCTGACACATGAGGAATTGACGACCCTGCTCCCGAGAGCTTACAGAGTAAAATGAGACTCTGCTCCCGAGAGCTTATAGTATAAAGGAGATGGGAAGTGACACAAGAGGGCGAGAGGCTAATGGACTATGATCCAGTCAGCAGACAGGTCACACTGGAAAAGGTGGTTGTGTGTCCAGTAGGTTTTTACAAAATGTAATACTATTTTGGATTTCTCTCCACACACCAAGTTAGGACTTGTGAGGTTGTGTTCATCCTTCAGGACAATATTTGCTTTTTACTTGGGCAGTTGCATTATAGTGACATAAAGTGGAGTCTCTAGTGTCTCAGTCTCAAACATTCTGTCTCCAATTTTTTCTTAAGCAGCCAAGATCAAGCCAGTAATAGTTTATATTGAATAGAGAAAAGATGTAGCTGCCGGAAGAACTTGTGAATATCTCCTAATATTCTCAAAAATGTTATCATTTCAATGCTTCTTTCAATGTCAAAGAAGGCATATAATATTTCTGAAAATTAAATTCAGTTCAATTTGGCTTAAATTTCTTGTGAGTCTTGGAGTTGCAGTTCTGTAAAGAAGTAAAACAAAGTTAATGAACCATGTAGTTGTACAGCATTACATTTGTTATGTTACAGAAGAGAAGGGTGTGTGTGCATGATCACAGACAAAATGTATAAACAATAAAAAAGATTTGTACAAAAAAAATATTTTATGCAGTAGTAGTATTTTGTAGAGAAAGCCAACATTTATGTATGTTTCTGTTTTCCCTTTTCCTCAACGGACAAGAAACATTGAATGCAGAAACATATGACAATCCTTAGTGTTGTGTGCTTACAGTAGGATTATTGGAAATCTAAGTCTACAAAGTACCCTACACAAACAAGACAATGACTGCCCCCAGTAAAGAATATTTTCATATGATAGGTAATGAATGAATTAAAGTCTATTTCTTCAAAAGAGTAAAATGTTAATATAGGGCTACAGCATACCTTTAAGATATTGTCTTGCTGACCTTCAGTCCCTATTATGTTTTTAGTAATTGTGCTGTGTGATGTCATTTTGACATGCTACTTTATATCCATATACCATGGTATATACAGGACTGCAGGGTTAGTGTCCAGGGTTGGTTATTTATTGCCAGGGGAAGTTGACAACACAACTCTGATACTCACTAAGACATCTCTCTCTGTCCCCTAATTGCTCAGAAACGATTTCATACACTGAAAAAATGCATGGCAACACACTGAAAAAATGCCTGACTTGCCAATTAAAGGGCAGGTCTGATCATACACTGAAGAAAAGTCTGTAATACCCTCACGGTCAGATTTCCTTACAGATGGAATCATTCCTCATTTATATTTATAGATTGGGTGACATTGTAAAGATGTAGTATTTTCCAGTCTTCATACAAATGCAGAAAAGTGTAAGTGGTACCATAAACACATGAGACTAATAACTATTTACATTGGGGTACTCTGCAGGACAAAGGACAAGACAGACATTCTGACACATGAGGAATTGACAACCCTGCTCCAGAGAGCTTACAGAGTAAAGGAAATGGGGAACTGACACAAGAGGATGAGGGAGAATAACTCTTGGATATCACTAACTGTTCTCATAATTTTTACCTTCTTATCATTTCAATGCTCCTTTCAAGAGAATACAGAGGGAATATTCCAGGACACTGAATTCAGTTTCATTAGGGTTATATTTCTTGTAAGACTTGAGATGCAGTTCTGTACAGAAGAAAAGAACAATGGAGTTTTATCATTTTAGCACATTTGTCACGTTACTGAAGAGAAGGTTGTATCTGATCTGTCATGGAGACACCTGAATTTCTGTAGTAATCTTATATTTTTCAGCTGATTCCGTAATATAGTATCGCATCAAAGATGTTACTGTCACTTCTGGAGTTCTGGGTTTTAAAGAACATTGGAACCCTAAAACATCTGAAACCTCATATTTGTAGTATACACACCGGATACACACCTAAGACAATAGTTGGCCCAATTGATTATGATAAACAATAAATTAAAGGCTATAGTTTGAGCATGATCAATTATTTCAAGAGTATAATTGTTAGGTATTTTAATTTCCTCATTATGAAATTAATTAGCTAAGAATATCATGATTATAAAAAGTATATTAGCTTGTTTCTTGTCTTGTATATTACTAGAATGTTTAAGTACGTCATCTGTAGAATGTCTACGTTAATGTTCTTTAAAACATCTGTTTCCTATATCCTGTCTTTGTTTCAGATACTACTGAGACAAGGTATCTATAGGAAGCCAAGATTAGATAAGGATTGTTTTGCTGAGTTAGACAGAAAAAAAGACACTTGCTTGCAAATATGTATTTAACACTATTTTCAACTAGCTGTGACGTGTGTTATGCTATATAAGATTCTGCCGCCCAAATAAATTCAGAGACTATTCTGATGGCACTCTGACTTCTGTGCATTATTTTCTCTCATTATATCTTGGTACCCAGATATAATAATATACACACATCAGAATACATGATTACTAATCTGATCCTATCAATAATGTATAATGTAAATATGGAGCTTCAATGTCTCTTTAAGGTTTTTGTACATTAGACATATTTGACTTGCTGATTTTTCTGCCCCTACACCTGTACAGTAACTGGGCTTTGCGAGGTCATCTATTGTGACATATGATGCTTTTATATATTTATACAGTATTATGACATATGATGCTTTTATATACATATACAGAGGTACACTAGAGACTGTGGTCAACTGTACACATTCAATAATGTGACAACACCTCCCCTTTAATGGGGATGGTTCTGAAAAATACATATTGCAGGGCTGCTTCAAAACTGTGCATCCCTGCCATGCCAGTCACATGGAGGTCTGACCTCATTAAGATACATACACTGAAGTTCATACTCGCACATAAATTAAATAAAAATTATATACTCTCCTCATAGTCCTATCTCTGCACTGTTGGAATTATTCATTATTTAATGTATTTTTATACTGTGCTACCATTTTCTGCAGAAAAATGCAACGAGGAAAGTCAATACATTGGACTCAATTTAAACATACAGTAACAGTAAGATAAGTAAAATAACAGAGTACACATTTGTTATGCTTCTTTTAAAATGTGAAGGTCAGTTATATTACTTCAATTGGTATAATATTCTTTTTTCTCTATAATTAACCTAATCACCCAGTTATTAAACCCTACCTTTATCTATGTAGTCTCTCATTCTCCATGTGCAAGGTAGAGTTTCCTCTTTTAAGTCTTCTTAGAGTCTTGTTTATAGGACCCAGGCACATGGTTATTAAGCTACTCATCTCTTGATCTTTAAGCTGTGAATGACTTTGGCTCCCAATGCAGGTCCTTTTATAGGGCCCTGGGCTCTGTGACATCATCTATTATGACACATCTCTGATGTAAGTAGTTGTTTGTTACATGGAGGGCCCTGGTCAGCCTTGTGATGTCTGCCATTAGACAACTCATCATACAGTGCTCTGAAAATATCCTAATGTTCCCCAACAAATCATGTACCCACAGAGGTTACTATACACAAATTAACACAAACACATGGGTAAACAAAACATCCAAAACTTAAAATCCAGGTTAAATTTAGAAGATGGTAATAAAATATGATTCACTTAATATGTAGCAATTTAAGATCTGTGCATCTACACTTTATGATTATGTTCATCTCCATGATTACTTTCTATTCTACGTATTTCCATTAAACAACATTACCACTACTTATTTGCAGTTTCCTCCTGACCCTTTACCCTCTCTATATGACTTGCCTTTAAGAACTCCAACAATAAGATGGAGATATGAGAGGGAGTATAGACTATAGTTTAGATAGATTGGTATTGAGATTATTTTTGGGACAGTAGAGAGGCAATGATCTTAAAGGTGAGTAATACAAGCAAGACCGACAGGAAGGAGTGTGTGAAAGACAAGAAGTAAAAGAGAGTGCAGGTAGGCAGGTAGAATACCAGGTGTCCAATATTTTAGCCTGGTTCAGAATTTAAAGGACCACTGTAGCCTACTGAAGGTCTGTATGTTTTATGAAGTATGTATCAAAATAAAATTAGATTGTATGCAAGACAGGAACATTACAGCATCTAGATGACTCTTGGCCATCTGGATTTACCATTAGGCCCAATACACAAGTGCCTAGGAGTTTCTGCCTGCTGGGAGTGCCATGTATTTACACTTTAAAATGTTTTAAAACAGACTTCAAACATACACTGTACTTTACACATAGCTCATTGCATGAGCTCAATGCATTGCGGTGGAAATACAAATTGTTCTCTATGATTAGTTGAATTGTGCTACTTATGAAGTAATTTCCTCCTTTCCTTACAAAGTGGTCTGGAATGTGTAGTCTCAACTATATACAAAACAATAACAACTTGCACAATTCCCCCTGTATGGTTCTTAGGGTACTGTTCTTAGGAGTTCACAGAGCTGATATTTGCCAAATGATACCCAGTAAGTTAAAGGACCACTGCAGTTCAATAAAAATACACTTGTTTGTCAAGTATGTATCAAATTAACAATATTAGCAGTTGCTCAAGCCATAGAAATATGTTTTTGAAGGCTCTGTTTATGAGTAAAGGAGTTTTTAATTATTATTTTTTTTAATCGTTTTTATTAATGGAAATAAAAGTTATAACAGAGTAAGATGTACAGTACAAGAACAACATATATTGTATTCAAATGCCATCAGAAAAGGCTTGTGTCTACTTTTCCCGATTAGAGTTTTGTTGCATAAATTACAATTAAATATGACATATTATGCCAGTACAAATTTAAAGAAAAAAAAAAAAAAGATAGGAAAGAGAAAGAAAGGAAAAGAGGGTGGGGGAAGATAGAATGGGGGGAAGCTTAGTATAATATTGTCCCTGAGGTCTGTATATGTATTACCTCTTTTTTTCAATTTTTGTTACCATCCAATTTGTAGTTCCCAGACGTCCCAACAGGAAGCCCACTTTTTATAGTTGTCATCTAGTTTGGCATAGATTAAGCTCATTGAATGTATTTATTTAAGTTTTGTTCAGTACTTCCCCAAACACAGGAATGGACGTCTTCCAGGTTTTAGCAATAGTGTTCCTGACTGCTAAAAAGATTTGGTTTGAGAGAAGTTGAGCCTTTTTAGAAAGGCTGGTGATAGGGAGAGCTAATAATGCTTCCTCTGGTTTATGAGGTATTCTGTGTCTCCATAGCTTCTCTAGGGAGTCATAGGTTTCTGACCAGATGTGGGCTATTTTAGGGCAGTCCCATAGTATGTGCCTTAGTGTACCGGTGGAATTACAACCTCTAAAACAGTTGCCATCTAGAGAAGGATTTGAGAGCTTTAGTCTAGCAGGGGTCAGGTACCACCTCATGATGTTTTTGTAGGACTTCTCTCTCAAGATTATGTTAAGGGAGGAGTTTGTTGCATTTTTATGGATTTTTCTCCATTGCAAGCTATCTAAGGTGATGTTAAGTTATGTTTCCAATGAGGACTGGTGGTGAAACTTAGGTGGTGTGGCCTGGTCTAATAGATAAATGTAGATGATGGGGTTTTGCTGGCCGATATGTTACTTTTTAGTACGTTGGATAGATTTTAATTTATTTGTGCTTGATTGAGCCATTCTATAAGGGGTAGGTGGTTCTGTTTGCTAAAAGTCGAGGGGGGCCAATGCCGATTTACAGTTAATATGTCAGCGGCGATAGTCAATTTTTTATCTATCCACCATGCTAGCTGGGAAATTCTATTAATTGAAGTGTCTCTTTGGGGTCATCATAAAGATGTGAGCCATGATCATGTCTCTACTAGAGACTTCCTCTTATTCATTTGAGTTCATAGGGTTAGGAAATGAGCCACACTGCTAGGAAGAAGTTGATTTTATGGTGCAGCTCGCTAGTTATGAGATTCTGTTCCTTAAGGATGCAGTTTTCAATTTCTACGCACACAGGTGGGTATTCTTTAGTGAAACACTTGGACAGTTGCGCCAGTCTGGAAGCTTTAAAGTATTCTCCTAAGTCTGATAGGACTCGACCACCTTTACTTTTAAGCTCCATCATGGTGGTTTTATTTATTCTTGGCTTTTAGTGGTCCCAGACAAAGCTGGAGATTGCACTCTGGAGAATTTGTATGTATTTTGTGTCAATCGCTGCTGGTATTGTGTGAAAGAGGTATACAAGTTTGGGAATTGTGTTCATTTTTATAGCATGGATCCTTCCCAGCTATGAAATTTTGTGTGATGACCCAAGTGTTGATATCTTTATGTAATTTTTTTATAATCATGGGGTAATTTGCATTGTATGACAAATGAGATTGCCTGGAAATATTGACGCCTAGGTATTTGATATATTGTTGAAGCCCATTTAAAAGGAAAATTTGATAATAATAGTCTTTCTAAGTTTTTTGGCAAAGAGACAGTTAGTGCTTTACTTTTACTGGAGTTTACTTTGAAACCTGAAATGCTGCTTAATTGTTCTAGAATATTAAACACGTTGGGGAGGCTTGTTAAAGGTTCTGTGATGGTAAGCATGATGTCACCAGCAAATAGGCTTAGTTTGCATTCATTGTCCTCTAAACGGATCCACTTTACATTTTGACTGTCTATTAAGGCTATGGATAGGGGTTCAATGCATAGGGTAAAAAGTAGAGGGGAAAGACACCCCTGTCTAGCCCCTCTTAGTATTTTAAAAGGCTGTGATCTAAAGCCCTGATAGGCCACATGTGCTTTTGGGATCGAGTAGAGTGCTAAAATGCCTCTCACTATACCTTTGTTCAGTCCAAACTTTTGTAGGATCTCATACCCAATCAATCCTATCAAAAGCCTTTTCTGTGTTAAGTGAGAGCAACATCATGGAAATCGTTTTTGCTGATGCAACATCTATGAGATATAAGATTTGTCTAGTGTTGTCCGGGGCTTCTCTACCTTGGATAAATCCCACTTGGTCTGGGTGTATCAACCGGGGTAGCAGATGGGATAATCTGTTTGCTATAATTTTGGAATATATTTTAATATCTTTATTTATTAAGGGTATGGGTCTGTAGTTATGACATTGGAATGGGTCTTTACCCTCTTTAAGTATAATAATCACTTTAGCCTCTAGGAATTCTGCACTCATGGGTTTACCTGATTGAAATTTGTTAAGCAGGGATTGAAGATAAGGCAAAGGGGTTTCTACAACATGTTTATAGTAATAGTTGGTAAACCCAACCAGACCAGGGGCCTTATGAGGTTTGATTTCTTTAATGACATTTTTAATTTCCTCAATGGATATAGGGGCATCCAGGGAGTCAATTTTGTCGCTATCAATGTGTGAGACTTTGATTGGTGAGAGGAAATTATTAATTTGTTCTTTATGTCTAGTCAAACCCGATTGGGCGGTTGCTGAGTATAGTTTACTGTAATAAGATTAAGACGCTTTCGTAATTTCTCCTGGTTGGTAAACAATCTTACCATTTTCCAATTTACTGTAAGTTTGGGGATGAACAAATTTGCTCTTTGCTGATTACCGTATATACTCGAATATAAGCCGACCCGAGTATAAGCCGAGGCACCCATTTTACCACAAAATACTGGGTAAAATGAATGACTCGAGTATAAGCCGAGGGTGGGAAATGTGCTGCCCCCTGTGTCCCTCTTGTGCCCTCTGTGTCCCCCTCTCTCTCCGTGTCTCTTCTCCACTCTCCCTTTCCTGTGTCTCTTCCAACCTCTCCCTTCCCTGTGTCTCTTCCCCCCTCCCTTATCACCCTCCTCAACCCCACTCCTCAACCTCCCTCCTCTTCCTCAACCTCCCTCCTCAACCTCCCTCCTCAACCTCCCTCCTCATCCTCAACCTCCCTCCTCATCCTCAACCCCCTCCTCAACCTCCCTCCTCATCTTCAACCTCCTCCTCAACCTCCCTCCTCAACCCCCCCATCCTCAATCCCCCTCCTCAACCCCCCATCCTCATCCTCTCTCCTCAACCCCCATCCTCAATCCCCCTCCTCAACCCCCCCATCCTCATCCTCTCTCCTCAACCCCCCATCCTCCACCCCCTTCCTCAACCTCAACCCCCCTCCTCAACCCCCTCCTCAACCTTCCTCCTCAACCCCCCATCCTCAACCCCCTCCTCAACCCCCCCATCCTCATCCTCAACCCCCCATCCTCAACCTCAACCCCCCTCAACCCCAACCCACCTCCTCAACCTCAACCCCCCTCAACCTCCCCCTCAACCTCCCTTAACCCCAACCCCCCTCCTCAACCTAAACCCCCCTCAACCCCCCTCCTCCACCTAAACCCCCCTATATACCTCCCCCCTCTCCCCTCACTTACCTGCTTGTGCTCCGTGGGGAGGTATTTAGGGGAGGTTAGGTGGAGGAGGGGGGTTGAGGGGGGTTTATGCTGAGGAGGGGGGTTTAGGCTGAGGAAGGGGGAGGGAAAGAGACATGGGGTAGAGAGACACACGGGGGGGGTTAGAGACACACAGGGGTTAGAGACACATGGGGGGTTAGAGACACACGGGGGAGGTTAAAGAGACACGGGGGGGTTAGAGAAACACGGGGGGAGAGTGACTCGAGTATAAGCCGAGGGGGGGCTTTTTTGCCTTAAAAAAAGGGCTGAAAACTCGGCTTATACTCTAGTATATACACTATGTTTTTTAGGAAGCCTTTTGTCAGGTTTGTTAGCAAATGTGAAATACTTAGACTGGGTTTGCTGTAAAAAGGTCACAACCTTCGTCCTCAGAATCCCACTCAAGTCCTGTTTAAGTGTATGTATTTTCGCCTGGATCTTGGGCGACCTCATGGATGTCGAGGATTTTTGGAGGGTTGAAATGTTATCATTAAGTTCTTTGATTTGGGATAGCTCTAGGCAAGTGCCTCTTAACACTGTTTTGTGTGCAGCCCAAACTCCTGCATGATCTACTTCCCTCCCACTGTTTAGGTTGAAGTAGGGAGCTTCCCTTAGGGAGTAGATCTCTCGGGGAAATGATAACCAATTCATGGTCTGAGCAGGAGATGGGATGAATTACTACATTGAATTTGTTTAATGCTAACTGTTGTTGGATTTAAATATAGTTAATACAGGAGTTTGAGTTATTTCTAGCTGAGTAGTAGGTGTATTCTCTCTCATTTGGATGAATTTCTCTCCACGTATTGAACATACAGTAATTTTTGAGTAATGAGTTAAAGGACTTAGTAGCAGTGGGAGTCGTAGGAGAAAGAGCAGTACTAGATCTATCTTTTGTGGTGTCTAACACTGAGTTCATGTCTCCTCCCAAGATCCAAGTGGAATGTTGCCAGTCAGTCAGCAAATCTGAGATTCTATGGAGTTTGGGGCATATACATTTAGTAATGACACTTTTCTTTTATTAAAAGTGCCATGTAACAGGATGTATCTACCATCATTATCTCTATGGGTATAGATATGCTGAAAGTTTAGTCTCTTATGTATTATTATATGTATTATTATTGAGACCCCTCTTTTTTTTCGGGGGCAGTGGAATGATATGTCTGGGCAAAGTGTTATATATTTCGGAATAGCATTTATTTTTAAATGGGTTTCTTGGATTAGGACAATATCTATTCCTAACCGACTATATTCTCCCAGAGCAATCCTCTGCTTTATTGGCTCATTTAAACCTTGGGTGTTGTGTGACGCTATTTTGAGGTCCATACAGATAGCTCTTTACTTGAACAATATTAGGATACAATTGTAACTAATAAACAACAATGTACATTTTATAAAGGAGAGCAAAGGAATGTCCTCTTAAAATGTGCTGATATCCCTTTGGGTGGATACGATGGCGACTCGCCTGGTTGATAAAGATATAACAACACCCCCTTGGGGCGCATCAAAATGGTAATCTTTACATGTAAGTGACATTTCAAATGTTTGGACACTGAAAACTAATAAGTCTCTGGAAATTGAGAACCGATTTGACTACAATCTGGTCAATTGTAATAAAAGAATGTAGAAAAAAAATAGAAATGTATAACCACCTATGTACGGCAGTTCAGGTGGTCTAAGGTAGCAGTGCAAAGTTCCAACAAATGGTAAGAGGAACTATTGTGAGATTCAAGTTATCTTCAATTTTGTGAGAGTTGCCGAGTTTTTGAACGTCTTTGTGGTATAGGGGCAAGACGTGGGTTGTGTCTAAGGTCTTCGGGTATGGAGATGCCCCAGGATGAAAGTAAGGCTATGCCTTCTTTCATGTCATGGATGGTGTGTGTCTTCCCATCTCTCAAAATGTTTAATTTTAATGTAAATCCCCAGGTGTATCTCCATTCTTGAGCCAAGATGGTTTAGAAGAGAGGTTTCAGCATTCTCCTTTTATATAGAGTGGTTGAGGATAAGTCTGCATATATGCTTGGTTGACAACCTTCAGTTTCTGGGATGCCTAGTCTTGCCGCTTTTATGAAGAGGTCTTAAGTTGTGTAGTAATGCAATTGTGCTATTACGTCTCTTGGTCTTTCTGTCTAATTTGAAAGTTTCGTCTTCCATGTTGGGTAATAAGATTTTGCAAAGGTCTTGCAAATATTGGGGACGGTCTCTTATTGTTTCTGGAAGATTGCGGCTTCTAATACTTTGTCTTCTGGACTTGTTTTCCAAGTCCTCTTGGGTATATTGGAGGTGCATTTGCTCTTTCCTTAGCATATGCATCTCTTCTTTTAATTGAGAGTGCGCCTTTAGAAGATTTTTGTCATTTTCTTCCAGTTCTATTACTCTGATGTCCACTGCTTTTATTTTTCATTTAAGGTCAGCTGCAACTTTATGGACATCCTCCTTAATTTCTGACCTGAAGGAAGACATTAAGTCCTTCAATTCCTGGATGTCTGCCTTTTCATGGTTGATTTTGGGGAATGTTTTGTTGCTGAGAATGTTTGTTGAGATTCTTGGACACTTGCTTTTGGCATACAATAGTCGTGGATATATTTATTGGATTTCCTAGTTGAGATTACAGCCATTCCCCTCTGCTGAACTGGTTTCAGGTAATTGAGGCTCTGTTATGAGTACAGGAATCCAAAATTCTGTTGTCAAGATCCCCAGGATATACAGTATCACACAAAAGTGAGTACACCGCTCACATTTGTGTAAATATTTTATTATATCTTTTCATGTGACTGAAAAAATGACACTCTGCTAGAATGTAAAGTAGTACAGCCTATATAACAGTGTAAATTTACTGTCCCCTCAAAATAATTCAACACACAGCCATTAATGTCTAAATTGTTGGAAACAAAAGTGAGTACACCCCTAAGTGGAAATGTCCAAATTAGGCCCAAAGTATCAATATATTGTGTGGCTATCATTATTTTCCAGCACTGCCTTATCCCTCATGGGTATGGAGTTAACCAGAGCTTCACAGGTTGCCACTGGAGTCCTCTTCCACTCCTCCCTGATGACATCATGGAGCTGGTGGATTTTAGAGACCTTGCACTCCCCCACCTTCCATTTGAGGATGCCCCATAGATGCTCAATAGGGTTTAGGTCTGGAGACATGCTTGGCCAGTCCATCACCTTTACCTTCAGCTTCTTTAGCAAGGCAGTGGTTGTCTTGGAGGAGTGTTTGGGGTGGTTATCATGTTGGAATACTGCCCTGCGGCCCAGTCTCTGAAGGGAGGGGATCATTCTCTGCTTGAGTATGTCACAGTACATGTTGGTAATTATGGTTCCCTGAATGAACTGTAGCTCCCTAGTGCTGGTAGCCAATAGATTAGATATGTGAGATAATCACACCTCTCAGCTTCTCAGTAATTCAGTTTCTCATGAAACAGTTTGTTTGTGATAAGTTGGGTGTGACTGGTCAAACTCTAAATATGATAAATAAAGATTTTTACAACTACACATATTTTATAAGACACACTTATTTATGTAATAATTTTTACAGATTGCCACTCTATAAGCCATATCTTACACCTTGGTACTTTATATGGATATAAAAGCATTATGTATCACTATGGATGACATCACAAAGCCCAAATACTAAAAACATGTATGGACTGAAGATCTGCAAGTCAAATTCTTAAAGGGATACTTTCACTTTATATTTTATATTCTACTCTTATGAATAGAATAGATTTGGGCACAACCTTTAATGTGTTACCTATCTGTTTGTGAGACCTGAATGATGGGAGTGCTTGTAATTATCAGTGGATGGAGGGCTGAGGAAGGAGGAAACAGGCAGAAGTCCAGAGCCATTGTTTGATCACTGTATAAGATCAAAATTGATATCACGCCCCTTCTCTTTCACTGGCTCAGAATATTCCTTGTATCAAAGGATGGAGGCACAGCTCTCCAGAAATGTAAATGATCCTCTCACACAACATTACTATAATTCAACTATTTACTTATTTATGCTTTGAGGATGACCATGGACACCTACAATTATAAAGTCCCATACCTCTTTTGGAGGAATAAACCACCTTCAAAAGAAAATTATTTGTTCATTCCAAACCGCCAAATATCTTCAAGGGACATCCCATTTGGACAAACATCTCTTTCTCAGCTAATCATATTCATCTTTCTATCTCTCATTCCTTTTCAATGATTTTCCCCAATATTTCAGAAGAAAGAAATATTGCAGAGATTTATTTAGTAAGCTACAAAAAAAGCTATTAGAGAGGGGTCCATAGACTATCAGTGGCCTATGAGCTTCATCTAGTTGATGCACAAATGGAGTACTATTACAAAACTTGTGTGACGTAATTAATATCAACTATAATAGTTGTCAAACTACAGGTTTGACGGTAACGCAATGTTAAAAATTGCAAGGCTTGCTGCAATGAGCCCGTAGGAATTAGGCTGCAATGAGTGCCTTTGTCGCTCATTGCAGGGCTTGCGATGAGCGCCGCAGGCGCACACTGCTAGGCCCATAGGACTTAGGCTGCAATGAGCGCCAAAGGCTCGGAATAAGCACCCACGTCACAAAGCACCCATCCCGATCCCTGTAGTCTGAGTATACTCTTTTTGTTTATTGACAATACATCTCTTTCTATAATGTAGCATTTCAGATGTTCCAGTCCACTACTTTTTATCCCATGCAAGATGGATTTTACAGCAGAAGTATTAAACTCAGATTTTGCATATCAGAGAATGGTTTGAAGGGGAGAGGAAAAAATTATTTGTTGGTTAAAAAAATTAGATTGTAATTTGTGTGGTAAATGAGATGGTAATATAGTTTGTTGGTGTACAAGCTCCTCTAAGACGTAACAAGAGGTACAAGAGAAGTGGCTGAGTGTGGCCATTGAACCAGCTGTAATGTACTCACCCTTTACCACCATATCTACATAGTACTAACTATATATTTTCACACTGATAATGGCTTTAAATGTACACCACTTTTTAAATCGACATATTATTCACAATATCAAAACCTCTACAAAAATACATGAAATGTAGATCCAAAGGATTTGCAAGTGTTTTATTTATTCATCTAAAGACTTGATTGAAAATACTTCCTCATAACTCATTTTACCATACATGCACATTCAGATGTATACTAACGTTTGCACGTTCGCCATTTAACCTTTCCTGTAAAAATTAAAAATGAATGAGACTTGTCAATTATGCAGTTCCGACTTTGCAATGTTGATAAAGCTCTAAGAAATAATTGCCAGAAAACTGATAACATGTTGCACTGTCAACAATAATTTTAATTTACCTTGTGCCAATTTGCATTCCTGTATAAATTCACTCCCAGCATATTTGCATAGATTATATAAAGCTGCTTTCAATCAATTACATTCCAGGAAACTTAAAACAGAATGGAACAAAAGTTGGAATGAAGTCTGAAATGTAGTTGTATGAAATAGATTTTTAATACTGGATGAGGGATGAGAGGTTGAAAAGCAACATTGCTTGCCTTAGAAAGTCTCCTTAAAGTTTATAAGGTTATACAATCATGCACCTTCTTTTGCGAGAGATCATCAGACCCTGATTTGTTATAGCTAAAAGGGTGAAATATACTTCTGGGGCCTTGCTTCTCCAATAAAGGGGATTTGCCTACCAATGTGGGCCTGTCCTGTCCTGAGAGACATGTCGTGCTGAATATACTATAGGAGATTTCTCCTCAATAATGAAATATGTCTGCCAATATAGAGGAACTTGATTGGGTACCATCTCAAACAGCAGGTTGCTTTGCATTGCCAAGTTCCAGGTGTGGCTATGTCACTTGGTCCTTGGTCTTTCTTTCAGTGGACTGGACATCAAAGGGAATGGTGGCTTAAAGGGCAAGCTACAGCACCTGGTTGTGCAAAATAGCTTGAAAATGTTTTGAAGCAATATGTAGCATCTTAGTGGTTTCTCTGGCATGGGAATGTGTGCAGCTTTTCCCATACACAAAGTTATTGTTCTCCCTCCTCAGCTAGATTTTCATTGTCCCCTTAAATGTATTCCTTCCAGAGAGAGTAAGGTGGCTCTAGACGGTAAAGCAATCTAATAACACTTATATACCAGTGTCTCAATAGCATCAACTGTATTACAAACTTGAGACACACCACATTGGGAGGCGAGGATTTGACAATTCCACTGCTGTGGTTTGTACTATAAGGCTTAAAAAGCAAGTAAACCATTCAACAATACCATCTCTGTTATAGTCTTAATGACAAAACAGATTTCATCAGACATGAATTTCAAGATGGCCAAACTGCTTTCAATGGCTCCTTACTTTCTCAGAGATGTAGCTGATGATTGGTAAATAGTATGTTCTTCCTAATCATAAAGTATTGCACCCATATCAACACCATTGGCCTTATCCACTTTTTGAAGGTTACAGACCAAATTAAGACAATAAAAATAAGAATCTGTAAAAAAAATAAATGAGCATTTGCTTATATTTCTTCTATGGGAATGGCTAAAATCCTCAAACCATTATTTGTGTCACTTAAAAAGAAAACATATGGTGTGACAATTTTCCAACTGGGTGGCATTCTCTCATTAGTTTCCCATTATAAACTTAAAATACATGCCTTCCTAATAACACAAAGTGTTTCAGACACTGAGTTTGATAGCGCCAGGCATGATAACAAATAGTCTGGGGGATTTAATTACTATGGGTATATCTCTACTTGTAAAACCCCAACATAGTCAGGTCATAACATTATGAAGCCAGCCATGAGATGTCCCGAATAGTTCGCCGGCGAACTGTTCCCGGCGAACATAGCATGTTTGCATTCGCGGCGAACTGCAAACATATGCGAGATTCGACCCGCCCCCTATACTTTATCATTGAGCAAACTTTGACCCTGCATGTCCCAGTCAGCAGACACATTCCAGCCAATCAGCAGCATACACTCCCTTCCAGAGCCTTCTAACTCATGGACAGCAGCCATTTTGGTATCATAACTAACTTGCAGTCTTACTGAGAGGAGGCTGAGTGTAGGTGATACTGCATCAATAGGGAAAACCATAGCTAGGCTACTGTACACAGTGTGCAATACAGTCCTGAAGGACTCTTTTGATCTCTGCTGCAAGGACACCCCTGTGTATCTTCCCCCCCTTATCATCATCCTCCCCTCACCTTAGCACCCCTCACACTTATCCCTAACACCCCTCACCCTAACACCTAACCCCCTCACCCTTATCCATAACACCCCTTACCCTAACACCCCTTACACTTATCCCTAACACCCCTCACCCTAACACCTAACCCTAACACCCCTCACACTTATCCCTAACACCCCTCACCCTAACACCTAACCCTAACACCCCTTACACTTATCCCTAACACCCCTCACCCTAACACCTAACCCTAACACCCCTCACACTTATCCCTAACACCTAACCCTAACACCCCTCACACTTATCCCTAACACCCCTCACCCTAACACCTATCCCTAACACCCCTCACCCTAACCCTAACACCCCTCACACTTATCCCTAACACCTAACCCTAACACCTATCCCTAACACCCCTCACCCTAACCCTAACACCCCTCACCCTAACACCTAACCCCCTCACCCTTATCCATAACACCCCTTACCCTAACACCCCTTACACTTATCCCTAACACCCCTCACCCTAACACCTAACCCTAACACCCCTCACACTTATCCCTAACACCCCTCACCCTAACACCTAACCCTAACACCCCTTACACTTATCCCTAACACCCCTCACCCTAACACCTAACCCTAACACCCCTCACACTTATCCCTAACACCTAACCCTAACACCCCTCACACTTATCCCTAACACCCCTCACCCTAACACCTATCCCTAACACCCCTCACCCTAACCCTAACACCCCTCACACTTATCCCTAACACCTAACCCTAACACCTATCCCTAACACCCCTCACCCTAACCCTAACACCCCTCACACTTATCCCTAACACCTAACCCTAACACCTATCCCTAACACCCCTCACCCTAACCCTAACACCCCTCACACTTATCCCTAACACCCCTCACCCTAACACCTAACCCCCTCACCCTTATCCCTAACACCCCTTACCCTAACACCCCTCACACTTATCCCTAACACCCCTCACCCTAACCCTAACACCCCTCACACATATCCCTAACACCCCTCACCCTAACCCTAACACCCCTCACACTTATCCCTAACACCCCTTACCCTAACCCTAATACCCCTCACACTTATCCCTAACACCTAACCCTAACACCTAACCCTAACACCCCTCACACTTATCCCTAACACCCCTCACCCTAACCCTAACACCCCTCACACTTATCCCTAACACCCCTCCCCCTAACCCTAACACCCCTCACACTTAACCCTAAGACCTAACACCCCTCACACTTATTCCTAACATGCCTCACCCTAACTCCCCTTACACTTATCCCTAACACCCCTCACCCTAACACCCCTCACACTTATTCCTTTTCATCAAGGGAGGGGGAGGATGACGAGGGAGGGGGGAAGAGACACAGGGGAGGATGATGAGGGAAGGGGGAAACAGACACAGGGGAGGATGATGAGGGAGGGGGTAAAGATATACAGGGGAGGATGATGAGGGAGGTGGGAGGATGATGAGGGAGGGGGGATGAGACACAGGGGAGGGTAATGAGGAAGGGGGGAAAGAGACACAGGGGAGGATGATGAGGGAGGGGGTAAAGAGATACAGGAGAGGATGATGAGGGAGGTTGGAGGATGATGAGGGAGGGGGGATGAGACACAGGGGAGGGTGATGAGGAAGGGGGAAAAGAGACACAGGGGAGCATGATGAGGGGGGAAAGAGACACAGGGGAGGATGATGAGGGAGGGGGTAAAGAGATACAGGGGAGGAGGATGAGGGAGGGTGTAAAGAGATACAGGGGAGGATGATGAGGGAGGTGGGAGGATGATGAGGGAGGGGGGATGAGACACAGGGGAGGGTGATGAGGAAGGGGGTAAAGAGATACAGGGGAGGATGATGAGGATGATATAACTTCTGCAAGTGCACAGTGCCACTCATATCTGTTGTCACAGTAGCTTGCACGCATAGTACCAATCTGTCAAAACCTGTAATGATGAAAGAGATCTAGAGTAGCCTGGTTCCCTTATCCTCTACAGGTTGAGACCATAGTCAGGTGCCTGTAAAGGACATGTTTGAGCGTAAGAAGCTAATGTCACAAAGTGCCCCAAATTTGAAGTGATACGACCAAAGAAACATCTTTTTCCATCTCCCGGTCTCAAAACTCCAGGCCTTATACACGCCCCCTGATAGGTGCTGTAACAGGTATTAAACTGATAAGAGTAGTACTTACAAACACGCCACTCCTATCTGGTGGCACCTTTGATTGCACGTGCCGTGCCCCAAAATTGAAGTGATACGACCAACAAAGCATCTTTTTCCATCTCCTGGTTCTAAAAATCCAGGCCTTATACATGCCCCCTGATAGGTGACGTAACAAGTATTAAACTGATAAGAGTAGTACTTACAAACACGCCACTCCTAACTGGTGGCACCTTTGATTGCACGTGCCGTGCCCCAAAATTGAAGTGATACGACCAACAAAGCATCTTTTTCCATCTCCTGGTTCTAAAAATCGAGGCCTTATACACGCCCCCTGATTTGTGCTGTAACAGGTATTAAACTGATAAGAGTAGTACTTACAAACACGCCACTCCTAACTGGTGGCACCTTTGATTGCATGTGCCGTGCCCCAAAATTGAAGTGATACGACCAAAAAAGCATCTTTTTCCATCTCCTGGTTCTAAAAATCCAGGCCTTACACACGCCCCCTGATATGTGCTGTAACAGGTATTAAACTGATAAGAGTAGTACTACTTAACACACCTTATAATAATGCAGAGAGAGGCAACGCAGTAAGAGGAGTCTGAAGAAGAGGAGTCAGAGGAGGAAGGTGGCTTTGAGGAGGTGGAAGACCAAACACAGCAGGCGTCCCAGGGGGCTTGTTGTCACCTTTCGGGGACCCTTGATGGCTGGGTGGAGGAAGAGACCTTCAATGACATCAGTGAGGACAAGGAACGGGACATGGCTAGCTTGGTATCCAACCTTGTGCAAATGGGGAGTTTGCGGTTGTGCAAATGGACTGTTTGCGGTTGTTTGCGGTGCGTTAAACGGGGAGTTTGGTCTGTCACTGTGAAGCGGGCCTAACCCTTACACTACCTGATCGATACAACATCATACCTGATGTTTTAAAGCACGTTTTTTCCAAACAATTTAGGAATGTTAGGTAATTTATGCCCTTTATGGCTTAAAACCAGACTCTGCATAAACTATGTAATTTTCCGTGGGAGTTTTGCCATGGATCCCTCTCCGGCATGCCACAGTCCAGGTGTTAGTCCCCGTGAAACAACTTTCCCATCACTATTGTGGCCAGAAAGAGTCCCTGTGGGTTTTAAAATCCGCCTGCCCATTGAAGTCTATGGCGGTTCGCCGGGTTCGCCGGTTCGCGAACATTTGCGGCGGTTTGCGTTCGCGGTTCGCGAACCGAAAATTTTATGTCCGCGACATCACTACCAGCCACCCAATTTCAGAACTTTTTTTTTTTTTTTTTATATTCTACCTGTTCAACACGTGGAGATGTGGAGTCCAAAACAAACATTTTCTTCTCCAAAGGGACAAAGTCTTACTCTAGAACTCACTATATACTGTGCTTAGAAGTACTCAAAATACCAAAATAATTGCTAATTTCAGCCTAAAATGACAATGCTTCAGATTCTTTTCTCACGCTGAAGTCTAAATTTGTATTAGGCTTTGAGCTTAAAACATTACTAATTACTCCTTGGATTTTGCAACTCATTATAACATAGTAATTCAGGGTGAGTTAAAAAAAGACATTTAGTCGATCAAGTTCAACCTTTTTAGATCTCCTCTGATCCTTGTAATACAGATGTGCTCAAAAGTTTGCATACCCTGGCAGAAATTGTGAAATTCTGGCATTTATTTCAAAAATAGGATTGATCTTGCAAAAAAAATATTTTATTGAAGGATAGTGATCATATGAAGCAATTTATTATCACATAGTTGTTTGGTTCCTTTTTATATCATAATAATAACAGAAATCACCCAAATGGCCCTGATCAAAAGTTTACATACCCTTGAATGTTTGTCCTTGTTACAAAAGGTGACACGCATAGGTTAAAATGGCAATTAAAGGTTAATTTCCCATACCTGTGGTTTTTTAAATTGCAATTAGTGTCTGTGTATAAATAGTCAGGCTAGATACTGAGCCATGGGGAACAGAAAAGAACTGTCAACAGACCTGCGTAACAAGGTAATGGAACTTCATAAAGATGGAAACAAATATAAAAAGATATCCAAAGCCTTGAACATGACAGTCAGTACTGTTCAAACACATATTACGAAGTGGAAAATTAGGGGATCTCTTGATACCAAGCCAAGGTCAGGTAGACCAAGAAAGATTTCAGCCACAACTGCCAGAAGAATTGTTCAGAATACAAAGAAAAACCCACAGGTAACCTCAGGAGAAATACAGGCTGCTCTGAAAAAATATGGTGTGGTTGTTTCAAGGAGCACAATACAATGATACTTGAACATAAATGAGCTGCATGGTCGAGTTGCAAGAAAGAAGCCTTTACTGCGCTTATGCCACAAAAAAGCCTGGTTACAATATGCTTGACAACACATTGACACGCCTCACAGCTTCTGGCATACTGTAATTTGGGGTGACGAGACCAAAATAAAGCTTTATGGTCACAACCATAAGCACTATGTTTGGAGAGGGGACAACAAGGCCTATAGTAAAAAAAATACCATCCCCACTGTGAAGCATGGTGGTGGCTCACTGATGTTTTTTTTTGGGGGGGGGGGGGTGAGCTCTAAAGGCACAGGGAATCTTGTGAAAATTGATGACAAGATGAATGCAGGATGTTATCAGAATATACTGGCAGACAATTTGCATTCTCCTGCATGAAGGCTGCGCATGAGACGCTCTTGGACTTTACAGCATGACAATGACCCTAAGCACAAGGCCAGGATGACCCTCCAGTGGTTACAGCAGAAAAAGGTGAAGGTTGTGGAGTGGCGATCACAGTCTCCTGACCTTAATATAATTGAGCCACTCTGGGGAGATCTCAAATGTGTGGTTCAAGCAAGACGACCAAAGACTTTGCATTTTGCCAAGACGAAAGGGCAGCTATACCACCTACAGGAATTAGGGGCCTCATGGACAACTATTACAAAAGACTGCACACTGTCATTGATGCTAAAGGGGGCCATACACAGTATTAAGAACTAAGAGTATGCACACTTTTGAATACGGTCATTAATTTTTTTTATTTGTTGCCATGTTTTGTTTTATGATTGTGCCATTCTGTTATAACCTACAGTTGGATATTAATCCCATTAGAAATAAAAGAAATGTGTTTTTCCATGCTCACTCATGTTTTCTTTAAAAATGGTACACAGGCAAACAAAAACCACATTGAAACTTTGCCAATAGTCTCATAAGGGGAGAAAAAAATCCTTCCTGAATGCAAATAATTGCAATCTGATTACTACCTAGATCGATACTCTTCCTTCTCTAGTTATCTAAGATAGCCCTGACCGGCCTTTCTATTCAAAAATATGTCCAGACCCTTTATAAAGTTATCTAAGGATTCTGCGGTCACAGCCTCCTTTGGCAGAGAGTTCCACAGTTTAACTGCGCTTCACATTAAGAACTCTTTTCATTTTTTAACGTGGGATCTTTTTCTCAAGGGATCTCCTCTTCTCAGCTGAAAACCTCTTTGCACAAAAAGTTCCCTGACAAAGCCTTTTATTTAACCTGGAGGTATTTATTTAAGGTAATCATATCCTCTCTTAGGGGTGTTTTCACAAGAGATATTAATTTTGTTGCCCTTCTCTGTAACATTTCCAGCTCTAAAATGCCCTTTTTATGAAGTGGTGCCCAAATGAGGGTGTGCTAGGGATTTATATAGTGGGTAAATTATATTTGCTTCCCTTGCTTCTATACCACTCTCAATGTATACTAAAATATTTGACTTGCCTTTGCAGATGCTGCTTGGCATTGAGCACTGGTACATTGACATTGAGCCTTGGTACTGTATTAAATCTAATCTGCCATTTAGTTGCCCATTCTTCTTATTTATGTAAGTCCCTTTAGAGGGAAATTAAATCATTTTCTGATTTAACTACCTTGCTCAACTTAATATCAGCAACAAAATGTAGACATTACCTTCCTGTCCTACTTCTTTATCATTAATTAATATGTTAAAAGGAGAGTCCAACTGGGGTATGTTTTTTTATAACAACCCTTTGCTTCCTGCCTTTTAGCCAGATCTCAATTCATGAGCAGATATTTCATGCAATTCCTGTATCTCTTAGTTTGTACAATAGCCTCCCATGTGGCACTGTATCAAGAGCCTTTGCAAAATCCAAAAAAGACTACAACCACTGAATTGCCTTGATAAAAGTTCCTACTTATCTCCTCATAGAAACCGATTTAATTTGTTTCATAAGACCTATCAGTCATAAATCTGTGTTAACCACCACTTATTATCTTTTTTTCACATGGATATATTCCTGCATACTATCCCTTATTTACCTTTCCAAAAGATTTCTCACTATAAACGTGAGGCTTCCAGGTCTATAGTTTCCTAGATTTGCTCTTGCTCCCTTCTTGAATAAAGGTATCATATCTGTTTTTCTCCAGTCCTCCGGTATAGAGTCTATGGAGAGTGGTTCTTAAAAAATAGAAATAATGGTTTTGCTTTTACCAAACTCGTTTCCCTCAATACCCTTTTATATATTCCATCAGGACCTGGTGCGTTATTCACATTTATTTTTTTCAGCCTCTTGTAGATTTATTCTTTTTTGCACATGTTCAGATTTATTGTAGCAAGCAGAGAAAGTCTGTATTTCTATTGCCATGTACTTCAAATACTCTTAACATATGCAACAATCCAGGGTGAAGTGACCCCAAGCTTGGTGCCCCCCCCCCCCCCATGCCCAGGTGCGAACATATATACTGTATATGAATGAGGGGTCCCAAACTTTGTTTCTGTGCTGGGCCTTCCCGGGTCTCCCTCTGGTGCCTTCTGTGCTGGGCCTTCCCGGGTACCCCTCTATTTCTTTCTTTCTCTCCATCCCTCTTCATCTCTCTCCCCATCTCCCTCCATCTCTCCCTCCCTCCATCTGTCTCTCTCCCTCTGTCTCCCCTCTCTCTCCTTCTTCTCTTCTCCCTTTCCAGTCTCTCTCCTTCTCCCTCTCCATCTCTCTCCTCTCCCTCTGTGTCCTCTCTCCCTCCCTCTCTCCCCCAACTCTCTCCTTTCTTTCTCACTCTCTCCATCTCTCTCCCTCCCTCTCCATCCTTTTCTCTCTCTCTTCTCTCCCACCCTCTCTCTCCTTTATCTCTCTCCCTCAATCTCCTCTCTCGCCTTCTCATTTATCCCCCTTTCTCTCCTCCCTCTCTCTCCTTTCTCTCTCTTTCTCCCTCTCTTCTCTCCGTCTCCTCTCTCTCACCCCCACTCTCTCTCTATCCATCTCTCTCTCCTTTCTTATTATCTCTCTCCATCTCTATCCATTTTCTCTCTCCCTCCCTCTCCATCCTTTTTTTTCTCTCCATCTCTCCCTCCCTCTCCTTCTCTCGATCCCTCCCTCCCATTTCTCTCCCTTTCTCTCCCCCTCCCCCCTCTCCCTTCTAACTCCCTCTCCACCTCCCTTCTCTCTCCCACCATCTGTCTCCTCTCTCTCCCTCCCTCACTTTTTATCTCTCTGTCTCTCTCTATCCTTTTTCTCTCTCTCCCTCTCCTTTTTCTCTTTCTCCATCTATCCCTCCCTCACTCTATCCCTTTTCTCTCTCCTTCACTCTCCATCTCTCTCTCTCCCATATCTATCCTTTTTTCTCTCTATCTCTCCCTTCTCTCCATTTTTTCTCTCCTTTCCTCTCCCACTGTGTCTCCTCTCTCATTCCCTCTGTCTCCTCTCTCTCTATCTTCCTCCATCTCTCTCCTTCCATCTGTGTCTCTCTCCCTCTCTCTCTCTCTCCCTCTCTATCCTTTTTCTCTCACTCTCCATCTATTTCTCTCTCCCTCCATCTGTCTCCTCTATCTCTCCATATCTCTCCCTCTCCATCTCTCTCCTTCCTCCCTCCTTTCTCTCTCTCTATCCTTTTTCTCTCTCCTTCTTCTCCCTCTCTCTATCCCTCTCATAGCTCTCTCCTCTCTCTCCATTCTCTCTCCATTTGTTTTGTTTCTCTCTCTCCTTTCTCTCCCCCCTCTCTGTTACCTTTCTTTCTCGCTCTCTGTCTCCTCTCTCTCTCTCCCTCCATCCTCTCTCCATCTGCCTCCTCTCTCTCTGTCTCAGCTCTCTCCTTTTTCTTTATCCCTCCCTCTTGCTCTATCCTTTTTTGTCTCTCTCTCCTTCTATGTCTTTCTCTCTCTCTCCATCTCTCCCTCTCTATCCTTTTTCTCTCTCTCCCTCTCTTTCCCTATCTCTCATCCATCTATCTCCTTCCTCTATCCTTTTTCTCTCTCCTTCCTCTCACTCTATCCCTCTCATCTCCTCCCTCTCTCTCTCTCTCTCTCTCTCTCCCCCTGTCACCTCTCTTTCTCCCTCTCAGTATCCTCTCGCTCTCTCTCCATCTCCCTCCATCTCACTCCTTCCTCTATCTCCTTTCTTTCTCTCTCTCTCCCTCGCTATCCTTTTTTTCACTCTCTCCCTGTCTCCTCTCTCTCTCCCTCTCTCTCTGCCTCCTCTCTTTCTCTCACTCGCCATCTTTCTCTGCTTTTTCTTTCTCCTTTTTTTGTATCTCTCCACCTCTATTTCTGGTTGAGGCACAGGGGGGGGGGGGGGGGGGGGGGGGGGGCAATTCTGCCGCCCCCAAAATAAGTGACACCCCATCCGCCCCTGTCTAGCTATGCTTCTGGCTCTAGCACAAATATAGACTTCAAGCTTGAGGGGAATATCAGCGATACTTTCATTTTAGTTACAATGTAAATTTACTGCAAGAAATGTAAGCTTATTTAATAAAAAAACATCTACCTTTAGCTTAAATGACTACATTGGTTATTTTATCCCTATCTGATATTTTGAATAACTAGATAATGGTATAACATTTTTAGCACGCAAATAAAATAAAATAAATACTACCTTTTATCTGAATATTATTATTTACTGCAATATTCAATTGTCATTTCTGGACTGATATTTTTTGCTACTTCTCAGGAGAATGTGAGCTTATAAACAAATTCATTTTCCTATGCATATGAGAAGTAAAAAAAAAAGGCTGCATTCTTTACATATTAAAAACATGTTGCATATTTTAAATTGTAGTGTTTTCAGAAAGTTATTTAAATATATGACCACAGTGACCTTTAACGTATACCATATCGCATGGTCCCTAAGTGTGAACATTTTAGAATATTTTGTTATATAAAAAAAAAACTATGTCAATATCGGTGTTTATGCACCAAATGCATTCTCTGTTTACTGGGAGTCACAAAAAACAAGCAGACAGTGAAAATATGTAAAGCTTTTAAATGTTTGCTGTCACACAAAAAAAAAGAAAACAAAAGAAATAAATTTCCTGAAACAACACTTCTAAAACACCCGTACAGATGTTTCTGTGCATTACCCAAAAACATCCCTTGAGCTAGAATGGAAATTGATTTTGAAAAAAAAGCTGAAGGATATGAGTGGATCATCGTAATTGAATCACCATGCGCTGCACCAGCTCCAGGCAACTTCAACTTCATTCTCAGCTGACACATTTTTTTGGAATTCTTCAAACCAAACACAAATGGTTTGATTGCAATATGTGAAACATTTGACCATCATATCCTTGACAGTCAGTATGCTGCGGGGAAGATTTGATAACAGTTGTTAAATTCTTGACAGCTCTTCTAATCCACAGAATGGAAAAAAAAACACAGATCCTACTTCAACAAAATACTGACATTATTTATACAAAACTATTCGCTTTAAATGGGTACTGAGCCCTCACAATAAGTGCTCGGTATGCAATTATGTACAAAGAATCATTATTTGGTTTTATTGGCTAATAAAGCAAATACTTCGGAAACATTATATTTATACAAAAACGCAAGACATACATGATTTTATATATAAATGTATGCTAATCTTAGCAAGGGGAAAGGAGGAGTAGTAAGTGAATTGTGTGGGCACCCTAAATATACCCGTGCTAAGATATATAACAAGAATTAATGGAATATCTCACTGGGGAGACTGAAGCACTAAACATCTTGATTAGAGTATCCAATGTTTTGCACAAAAAAGGCCAGTGAGTTAAATTTTAGAAATATTAGAAAAATAATAAATTCAAAACTCATACCTCTGAAAGGTACTCTCAACACTCTCAATCGATTGGGTTATCTATCTATCCATCCTTGCAGATCAAGTACACCCATACATTTTGACTGTCCTGGAGTGGATGGGATCTTCCAGCAGGACAATGAAACATGTATTACGGCCAGAATTGTCTGGGCATGGTTGAAAGAGCATGACAAAGACTTCCAAGTACTTCCCTGGCCTCCAAATTTCCCAGACTTGAACCCATCATGCTCATGTGGGACCACCTCAATCGTCATGTTCGCCATATGGATCCTCCACCACTCATTCTTCAGCAGCTGTCGGATGCACTGCAGTCTGCATAGCTCCAGATACCCTTGCCAACCTTCCAGCATCTTATTGACTCACTACCACTCCGTCTAGCAGCTGTCTGTGCTGCACACAGAGGTTATTCGGGTCAAAATCATGTGACTCGCCTGTGTATATAAAAAGACTTAAAATGATCAATTTCATGTATATATATATATATATATATATATAAATATATATATATAAAATCAGTCAGAGAAGGCAACCTATCCTTTTCTGATTGGTTAAAATGTATTTGCATTTTGGTTAACAAATCAGAGGGCTCTATTTTCTCCTAATTTTGATTGGTTGAAATGTTAGCCAGCCAGAGTAGAGTTTCATTCTAATGTTACCCTTGTCTGGTTGGCTATTAAAACAGCTAATATTCACTTCTCTGATTGGCTCATAAGTGGTAGCGGGTCATAGGCAGGGTCATAAATCCTGCACATTTAATTTAAAAATATATATCTTTTACCCCTCCTAAGCCATGGGGACGGGTTAACAGTATATAAATAGATATAGAGGGATATGGGCGGATGTTAGGACTATTGTAGTGTGCTCACATTAGCCCGTGGGTACCATTCTGTAGAGTTGCTATGGAGACTGCTGAGATTCAGACTCATAGGTCCTCATTCAATTGAGCAATTGTAAGTTACTGGAGCCCGTAATGGAGCCTGTAAACTAATTTGCTATTCAATTGGCATCTTTTTGCGAGCCGCAAACGGTCTACAGGTTACGGGCTTGAAATCCCTGTGGTTGTTACAACAGTGACTTACAACCCATCTAAGCCTTTGATCTTTCACATCTGCACAAGTTACCATTGCTAAAATCGCAAATCGCTATTTAATTGCTACAATTCCGCAAGCCTGAAAAAGTTTTCACACCTGTTAATGGCAAATGTAGAAGAAAATCCTACGGGTATCAGATGGGATCCGCAAGGGGGTTTAACCCCTGTCCGTAGCACTGTAAATACTAATAAAAAATCAATACTGTATTGTAAATGACGGGGAAAGCGCTGAAAAACATTAGAATTAATTGCACAACAATCATAAGCTCTCAAATCGTGAATCAAAATTTTTATAATTTTATGTGTCATTTCGGGGTTATATTGATCTCGGGAATCAATGAGTTAAAACATATCAGGCCACCGATATGGACTAGAACAGTATCGGCATTCATTTTTATTATTTTGTACTTTGCGTATTTGCGAGTCCGATCACATATGGGACCTCTAAACCCTAATTGATTAACATGTAACCTCCATGTTTTACTGATGTAATGATGCCAATCTCATTTTCTATTGGCTGGTTCTAAATGGGTAGTTACGGCCTTGCTTAATTGATCATATTCACACTCTGAAATGCTACATACGATTGCATGATTTACGGTTTAACATGCGGGCTTGTTCAATTGAATAGCTCCTTAATTGTTGCAGAGTTCAAGCCCGCAGCCATACGGCCTGTATACCGTGAGTTGCGATCTTGCAATGGAATGAGGCTCAGAGTCTCCTATGGGTAAGCTTAGGCATGCTTCAAGCACACATTAGATCTAGAGAGTTATGGCCAAAAACCTCTGGTCAGTACATTTTACAAGATTATTTTTTTTCGTGAGCCATAGAATAGCTCTGCAAATTTGCTTATAAAAACTCCTGTAGCTATCAGTGTTATGGGAGTTCATACGGGAGCCATGGGACAGAGCACAAATTCCTACTTTTTCACATTGGTTGGCATTATGCATTTGTATGTAAATCAGTTCCAGCTAACCTCCACTTTGTGTACACTAAACAATTTATTTTTCTGTATGATTGCTAGATTAATGCCTATTCCGACACAAATCAACACATGAGCTTGTAACGCAAATCATAAGTCTAATGAATATTTCCTATATTAACCCAGTAGACCTTTAATATGCAGTACAATAGACATGATACAAGCTATTGATTGCCGGAATGAATAGTACACATATAAATATATACAAGTACAATTGGTTGTGGTTACATTTTTTTAGTGGAAATATTAAATAATTATGCGGCAATGTTACATATTTTAATTGGCAAAAACAATGCCCTCTGTAAATTCCTTTATCTAAGATAATTAATTCGAACTCACGGTGATCATATGGAAGAAGTGCATGCTTAGTTGTTTTTTAGAGAATAATGACAAGGTTTTAACACTTAAAAGATTCTGTGATGGCTTCTATATAAAGGGCCAGTGTAAGCATTTCTCAAGTAAAATCTATTCAACATTAATTAAACCTTAAAACACATGTGCAAAGACATGCTTTAGCAGGAGCTCACTGCAAGGCGCGCAGGACTTTGCTGAATGAGCGTCAGAAGCGCTCATTGCAGGCCTTTCTCATTGCAAGGCACGCACAACTTTAGGTTGCAATGAGCGCCGAGAGGTGAGCGCCAAAGGCGCTCATGTCAATGGCCGCAATCAGCAACAAAGGGCGTAGCACTTTGGCGCTGGTCGTGAGGCATGCAAAACTATGATTTTAATGGTCTCAAGTTTTTCAACAACGTAACCCGTAAGACCCTTAAAAAACACCATATAATAAAAAAAAATAACTTCAACTCTCACACACAGCACAGGGGGAGAGCCAGGGAGCCTGTGAGTGAGGTTGAAAGCTAATTTCAGGCTTAATTGGTGTTTTTCGGATATTGAAAATCGGCTAAGCAAGAAAAAAAATGGCACCCGAAAAAACTTAATTTTTTTCAAGCAGGTTCAAAACGAGGCCGAAGCCAGTAACACTTGACCGAATAATGCCAGGCACAGTGAAGAAGCCAGTAACACAGCGGAACAACACGCCGCACTCAGGACTTTGAAAATAAAAGCAACGGCAATCAGCACGAGCCACGCAAAATTTGAGCAGAGACCCAGAGAAGAAAGACACAGGGGAAGGAGAGGGGGCAGAGGGTGGAAAGAGACACAGGTCTGAAAGACAAAGGAAAAGAGACACAGGGGAGGGAAATAAGGAAAAAACAAAAGACACTGGGTCGGCAGAGGGAGGGAGAGAGGGGGAATCAGACACAGGGGTCAAAGAGTGTGGAGAGGTTCTCAATGAGCACCAAAGGCGCTAATCTCTGGACTTGCGATGAGCGCCAAAGGCGCTCAGCGTGAGGCACGAAAGTGGTAGGTTGCACGACGTCTACAAAGAGTGCTCATTGCAGAACTTGCGATCAGCATCGAAGGCACTCATCGCAAGGCATGTAAACTACACGTGGGGAGAGGCTTGCGATGAGTGCTAAAGGTGATCATTGCAAAGCACGAAAGTTGCGGGTTCCCGAGGCCTGCAATGAGTAACAAAGTTACGGACTTTTGCATGCGCACAATGCATGCCATGCCTTGCATCGGGAGGATCGTAAAGTAGAGTGATGAGAGGCTTGCAATGAGAGGGGGGAGAGCCTCGCAATGTGTGGCAAAAAGCATTGCCAGGCTTCAAATTTGATTGCAAGTTGCTAGTTATTATATTACTAGCGAATTGCCCTTCAAAAAATGACAGAAATAAAATTGTAAGGTAGCTAATGCTGTTTTGTGTGTACTACTGAAATCTATAATACATTAATAAATTAATATACTTTACCTATTTTGAAGCATTGTGTTGAAGAGCTGCAATGTGTTTTGATGTTGCTGCAGCATTAGTGGTGTGGAGGTGCTGTGTAAGCGTGCTGAATGTGTGCAGTGTAATAGTGTGCATGCGCGAGACCAAACCGTTAGCGTAGTTGTGTACTTCCGCATTGACGTAAAATGGCGGGTAATGTGTGGTATGCGTCTTAACGGAATATCCGTAGGTCGTTTGTGGTGTTTTGCAAGTTTATTGTGGTATTTTGCGTGTTTAGAGTGCTGTTGCCTCATTTTCGTTTTGTTCGGCGGCCATTTTTTCTCTCGCTTAGCAAATTTTTTAGTGTTTAAACTTTTTTATTTTTAGTTAAATGAAGGTGTAAGTTGTTTTTTGAGGTCCTGGATGCTTCCTCTTGCTGTAGGTAAGCTTTTTATGTATGTGGTGTGTGTATTTATTGTGTTTTGAATTTTGTAATGTTCGCGAGTTGCGTCTGATTGTTGCGAGGTCGTAATGTGTGGTAACGTGTCTCGTATGTTGTTTGCGTTGCGAGGTAAAGTTTGCGAGGGTCATAGTTGGTGTGTCGTGTTGTTTGCGTTGCGACGTAAAGTTTGCGGGGGTCGCAGTTGCTGGGAAGGAGCTGAGGCCCTCGGCCAATGCCCTAGCCGCTGCTTCGCGAGGGCCTCAGTTGCTGGCATGGAGCACCTTCGGCGCTCTATGCCAGCAACTGAGGCCCTCGGCCGCTGCCCTCGCTATGCTTCCCGAGGGCCGGGGGCTCGCATAGCGTCGGCAACGGCTCTGGCTGGCTCGCCTGCTCACAACTATTTATGTGATAGTAGACACCAATAACTTGATCCAACCTCCTACAAATAAACAGCACTAACCAGTCCTACAAAGCATCCAACTCCTCTCAGCACCCACCTCACATAGCACCCAATCCTATCTTAAAGAGGAAGAAAGAATTGCAAATAGAGGGAAGAGGAAGAAAAAAAAGAATTTCAAAAATCAAAAAATTACACAGCACTGCACCGCCCCCTTCCAGAGGAGGGCTCTGCTGCATAGCACCACCTGCACCCCTGGCAATTAACATATCTCTATATGTGTTAGTAAACTAACTAAACTTAAATCCCATCAGTATAATAACTTTACACCTACTTATATCACTATACGAACCTTATGTTAAGCACTAATACCAACACTATGTTTACCTGTGTCACTAGCGCAACCCTTTTGTCACAATCTGCTTTCTTCAGGAAAAATGCCCAAGAATGCTTCCAAGAAAAAGACAGTCAAGAAACCAGTGGTCATAGGATATAACCACTCTCCAACACAGGATACCTTCACCCAGTAAGACACTAAGACACAATTTTTATGTGAATTCCAACTTACACTCTTATTATGAACTATGGACATATTTATACAGTTTCTCCAGTGGAGAACAACCTTTGAGAGAATTGTGCATTTTTGGTAACCAATGGGTGCAAAACTACATGTAAATATAGATTCCCCAATCAGGACAATGCTTTCTTATTTAGCCAATAAAGACATGCCTATGAAACATCTAGTAGCCACCAATCAGGCCAAGGTGCATTCTTAGTTTCCTTAGAAATGCATGCCTACATGTCAAACAGAGCATCTCAGGTGTATATGCAAGACAGCATCTGCGCTGTAATTTTGAGGGTCACCATCTCAATTTATATCCAATCATACAGAATATAAACAATATATGTCCCACTGGGTTGTGCAGGGCAGGAACTTGACATCTCAGGGACATTACTCTAGTAAAATCTCTAGGCTCTGGGCATGACCACAAGTATCATAGGTACCCTGGTATTCTAAACCATGCAAAACCTACATACACATAAAAAAATACATATAATATTGTAAACATATTTTAACCCAGCGAAGTTCCCAAGTTTGAGGGCAATACACAGTTCACAATGGTCCAGTAAAGCTCTGAGCATGAAGAAATGGGGTGGCAAAAGGTCTCCTAATATCTCCCAAAATCCAGACGTGACATCTACTAACACTACTGCAAAAATAATTCTAGACCTATTTATATTTAAACATTACTCCTATGACTAAACTGAAACTATTTCTACCACATCCCTTAAAGTAAACCAACTGCACTCCGACATATTTAAGCTCAGTAAAGCTCAAAACCTATAATGATAACATTTGTTTTTAATTCAAAGTTAATTCATCGAGCGGCTTGGTGCTCCTTACAGTCCATGATAAGACGTTTTCCCTTCAATTTCACTATCTTCTCCATAAAGTTTGGGGCAATTATTTATTTAAATGCTGTTCAGTTATGATAATAATATAAGTTGGTAGATGTCCAGGTTTTGCAAGTGTCCTGAATTTACAAGATGCTCTTTATCCCTTCTCCCTTTCTTTTGTGCACTCGGCCCTATGTTTTCCCTACTTCTTTCCTATTTATCAAACCACTTTACTCCTCTTGAATAATATTTTCTAAAGCAGCTAATAGTTTTGTCAATCTCTCTAAACTTAACCAGAGCTGAAAATCTGAAAAAAACAGCCTGGTGGGTGGGGGCTAGATTATCTCTAATTCCAAAATCTACTAAAACAAACATAACTTCACCCTAAAGTGATAGAATCAGGGCTAGTCACTACTTATTTCTACATACTACACAGTTTTCTTTCTTTTTTGCTTACCTTTCTCTACCTTCTTTTTGATTCCAGTATCACCTTGCTCTGGAGGATTGTAGCACAAGATTCAAGCTCATTTGAAAAAGATCAATTGAAGAACTAAATAGAAGATCTAGTGACATCACTGCGCCATTTTGTATTCCCTTTACCTTTAATTCTAATTCAACTGACCTTATCAATATGGACATTATAACATAAGAGTTTACTGTATTTATCATATATAGTATAATCTGTATGTACTTTGACCATGTAACTGCATGCTATATATATGACTGATTGATTATAAATTACTTTCTATTTTCCAATAGGGGCTGACACACTTATAAGCTTAAATATAAGAGGTTGTCTTTTAACCTAGTAAGAAAAGTACAAAACGGGAATATGATATCCAACAATGATCTCTCTGAAACATAAACATAATCACTCATTACTCAAGATACAGAGAAAGATTCCCAGATTCAGTTTTACATTTTTACCAGATTATATTATTTGTATTTATAAAATAAATATAAAGCAACATGGTGCTAGTGTAATGTAACCAGGAGAGGGCACTTGTGGATCTACTTATTGTAGACATAAAAACCACACTTAATGTACTATAATCCTGCACATTGGCATACAGGTTAAAGGCAGGGGGATTGGGGGGACAAATCCCCCCCCCCCCCCCCCCCCCCCCCAGATTATAGGCACCTCCTGTGCCTTCTACTGTCAGATCGCTCTGACTGGCAGCTGTCATGAGATCACGCAACATAATCTTGTGTGATCCCATGAGACCTGGCTGTCAGAATCATCCACAAGAGGTGCTGGTGTGGAGTGGGTTGGGGGGTGAGGGAGAGATTACAGGGAGATATATATATATATATATATATATATATATATAACATTCTAGATATAGATATATAGATAGATAGATAGACATATAGATAGATAGACAGATAGATAGATAGATAGATAGATAGATAAATAGATAGATAGACAGACAGACAGACAGATAGATAGATAGATAGATAGATAGATAGATAGATAGATAGATAGATAGATAGATAGATCTATATATATTTGTATAGATATACTTAGGCCCCTATTCAATTGCAAGCCGACAGTTGCCTTCATACCGGCCGTAAGTCTGCAGGCTTACAGAGCGATTCAATTGATCAATCCCGCAGGTACCTGACCAAAAGCCGAAGCCGTAAACCATGCACCCGTAAGTAGCATTTCAGGGCATGATCATGATCAATTAAGCAAGGCTGTAACTACTGATTTAGAAACAGCCAATTAATAAATGCCATCATCATGACGTCAGTAAAACATGGAGGTTAAACATCAATTAATTTGCATTTAGAAGTCTGATACGCAATCAGACTCGCAATCCAGCAATGTACAAAATAATAATGAAATAATGTTATAGCCCATGTGGGTGGCCTGATATTTATGTTCTCCTTGATTCCTGAGATTGATATAACACGGAATTGAAATGTAAAAAATGATTTATTTTTTTATTGTAGATTTGTGAGTTTGAGACTGTTGTGCAATTAATTCTAATGTCTTTCATCAGTTCCCCTGTCTTTTAACGTGCAGTGTTGATTTTTTATTTGCATTTACAGTGCTACGATCAGGTGTTTAACCCCCTTGCGAGTCCTATTCTTCTACATTTGCCATTTATGGGTGTGAAAGCAATTGCGGGCTTGGGGAATTGCAGCAATGGAATAGAGATTTGCGATTGTAACATTTACAGGCTTGAAAGATCAAAGTCTTAGATGGATTGGAGTTACAATTTTGACTACCGCAAGGACTTTCAGCCTGTAACCCGCAAATCATTTGCAGGTAGCTAAAAGAAGTCAATTGAATAGCAAATTATTTTACGGGCTACATTACGGGCTCAAGTAACTAACAATTGCTCAATTGAATAGGGGCCATAGTTATATATTGGAATATTGTATATACAGCCTTATTCAATTGCAATTCGGCAAATTCTAAAGGGCTCTATATAAGCACAGAGCATATTTTTTTTACAGAAGTTTTTAGTCAGTGAACTTCTATCCAAAAGCAAGGTCTTCACTAACTAAAAACTTCTGTAAAAAAAATATGCTATGTGCTTATATAGAGCCCTTTAGAATTTGCCAAATTGCAATTTATTAAGGCTGATAATTTTAGATTTAATGATGAAGTAAAACATGAAGAAATTATACTTTGTATATTAAAGCAATATAACATTTTATAAAGTATTTAATAGCAGTCATTCACAAATAGCAATGTGTTTTACTCATGTAAATTATATTTTGTTCAAAGAGAAGTATCTTATTTTAAGTAATAAGTTAGTATTTTCACAGAAACTTAAGTATTTAGTTAATATGAACCATGTACATGCACTACATACAAGAATATTCAATTTTGTATAGCTGGTCAATGCCTCATCAGTGGGTTTCTCAGACAAGGACAGTTACTGAATTATAGCACAGGCTAATAATAAGACTGGCTAATACTCAGACCAGAACCTCAGCAATGGCTTCTGTGGTCAAGAGCTATTATTGAATTGAAATAGTGGCCAATTTCAAGACTGACTAATGACTCAAATTTAATAATTTCTAAGTGATGGCCTCCTGGACAAGATTCATTATTCAGTTACTATACTAGCTAGTTGGATGACTGACAAATGCCCAAGACCGACCAATGGGCTTATCAGAAAAGGCTCATTATTGAACTGGAATTGTTAGGAATATTTACATTTAAATGGGATTTTTTTAAAATAGACAAATGTATTTAATAATCGATTAACCGCAATGAACTTTAAGCTTGCAGTCTCCAGCAGATACAGTGCCTTGCACAAGTATTCACCCCTCTTGGCATGTTTTGTGTTTTGTTGCCTCACAACCTGCAATTAACATGGATTGTTTGAGGATTTGCATCATTTAATTTACAGAACATGCCCACAACTTTGAAGAGGTTTTTTTATTTTATTATTGTGAGGCAAACAGCAAATAGGACAAAATAACAGAAAAAGACAATGTGCATAACTATTCACCCCCCTAAAGACAATACTTTGTAGAGCCAACTTTTATGGCAATCACAGCTCCAAGTCGCTTTGGGTAAGTCTCTATGAGCTTGCCACATCTTACGACTAGGATTTTGGCCCATTCCTCCTTGCAAAACTGCTCCAGCTCCTTCAAGTTGGATGGTTTGCGCTTGTGAACAGCAATCTTTAAGTCTGACCACAGATTTTCTATTGGATAGAGGTCTGGGCTTTGACTAGGCCATTCGAACACATTTACATGTTTACCCTTAAACCACTCAAGTGTTGCTTTAGCAGTGTATTTGGGGTCATTTTCCTGCTGGAAGGTGAACCTCCATCCTAGCCTCAAATCACGCACAGAGTGGTACAGGTTTTGCTCAATGATATCCCTGTATTTAGCACCATCCATCTTTCCCTCAAGTCTCACCAGTTTCCCAGTCCCGGCTGCTGAAAAACATCCCCATAGCATGATGCTGCCACCACCATGGTGTTCTTTGGGTGATGTGATGTGTTGGGTTTGCGCCAGACATAGCGTTTTCTTTGATGGCCGAAAAGTTCAATTTTAGTCTCATCAGACCAGAGCACCTTCCTCCAGACATTTTGGGAGTCTCCCACATGCCTTTTCGCAAACTCAAGACGTGCCATTTTGTTTTTTGCTGAAAGTAATGGCTTTCTTCTGGCCACTCTGCCATAAAGCGCAACCTTATGGAGCGTACGGCTTGTCATCCTATGTACAGATACTCCAGATTCTGCTGTGGAACTCTGCAGCTCCTCCAGGGTTACCTTAGGTCTCTGTGATGCCTCTCTGATTAATGCCCTTCTTGTCCAGTCCGTGAGTTTTGGTGGGTGTACGTCTCTTAGCAGATTTGCTGTTGTGCCATTTGGTTATGATAGATTTGATGGTGCTCCTGTGGATCATCAAAGATTTGGATATTTTTATATTTTTCTTATATTTTTTTATAGCCTAACCCTGACTTGTACTTCTCAAGAACGGTGTCCCTTACTTGTTTTGAGAGTTCTTTAGTCTTCATGGCAGTGTTTGGTTAGTGGTGACTCTTGCTTAAGTTTTGCAGCCTCTGTGGCCTTCCAAAAAAAGGTGTGTATATGTAATGACAGATCATGTGACACTTAGGTTGCATACAGGTGGACATAATTTCACTAATTATGTGACTACTGAAGGTAATTGGTTGCACCAGTGCCACTCTGAGGTAATTGGTTGCACCAGTGCTTTTTATGGGCTTCATAACAAAGGGGGTGAATACATATGCACATGGCAATTTTCTGTTTTCTAAAAAATAGTTTTATGTATATATTTTTCTCATTTCACGTCACCAACTTAGACTATTGTGTTCTGATCCATCACATAAAATTCAGATTAACAAAACATTGAACTTAAGGCTGTAATGAAACAAAATAGGTAAAAAGTCAAGGGGGGTGAACACTTTTGCAAGGCACTGTATATTTTTTCCAACGTATAGATGTCCAGGGTGTGAAAGCAAATTAGCCCTGCAGGAAAAAGGAAAGGAAAAAGAAAAGATCTCTTTTACCATGCAATGGTGACTGTAGGCAGAGACCAAGCAACTTCTGTGCAAATCCAATGGACAACTAATAAAGAATGCAGATAAACAACTAATAAAGGTTGTATAGGTTGTAACTCTAAAGTTCAATTGTAAAGCTACTTCGACTTTTTATTTAACTAATTATTTTGGTGCAATCAGTTAAGTAAATTATTTAAACTGTAACCACTTCAGTGGCCCTTTAATGATTTGACAGAGGGGCAGCAGTAGAGAAGATTAGTCTTGCAGGATGGACTGTAGAGGGGAAAGCAATAAAACATTACAAAAAAAACAAACAAAAAAAACCATTACATTGGAGGTCCCAATCTAGAGGAAATTATTTAGACTGTGAGATTAGAGGGTGAGAGAGATGCAGGATAGAGAGTTTCAGAGTTGGCAGACTGTATCCTCTAGATATGGTTGTATATTATGGAGGTTGAGCCAGTTTTTCACAGTAGAGTGGGTTATGCATGATAAGGGTGTGTGGAATGCACATGTTAAGGATGTAGAGTATATACTTCTTTGAAAATAAGAGTTTTTGACAACCATTTGAATCTCTGAAAACAGTCTAAGTGTATGAAAAAGAGGCACAGAATTTTACAGAGGAGTCCTCGAAAAACCTTTCACCAACCAGTTTATAAAAAGACAGCCAACACCTGTTCTCCATTGTCCTGTTTTGATTATGTCCCGTGAAAACCTTTAACTTGCATCTTAATTCATATTAGAAGATAATGCCACATACTATATAACTCAGTCTCAAACATAAATATATCCCAAACTGGTAAAAAAAATTCTATCGCAACATACATCATTGTTACATGGCGTTCTGTTCTGTGGGTTTTGTAATATAAAGTAATCCAAACCTAACTGTGCAGATTGGTTTACATTGTTACACTGAGAATTTGCCAAACCTAAATTGTGTCAAGTCTTTCTGACAATGAGACAGAAACAATATGCCACAATGACAAGTAATAATGAGGTAGGCAATGAATATAAATGAACTGATCTGATGGTAGGTGTGAGTGCTACAGAATCAGAGCTCAGCCTGTTTTATCACATAGCATGGCTGGCTGACAATTTGAAGAAAGCATCAAAAATATATGTAAATATAGAAACTATAGAACACTAGCGCACAAGTACATTGTTCTTGGGAGTTACAGGAGATTTGCATTAAAGTTTTGTACTATCTCTTCATAGTATCTTAACATCTTAATAACACATTGTTAGCTTGATCCATTGCTGTTTAATAGCTGTGTTTGATGACCTCTGACAGAACTATATGACACTGAAATCCCATTTAAGTGTATAACCATGGCAGCATTAACAAATGGGTAACTTTTCCTATCCATGGTGATTCCCAGAATCAAGCTGGTTTTTAATCATTCTTAAAAAGCACAAAAAACTATATGTACATTGTATTTTCATAGTTACATAGCAATTGAGGTTGTATGAAATACTTTTAGCCCATCAAGTTCAACCTTTTAAGATCTCCTCTGATATGCAATATGCAGATTAATTGTTAATTGATACAGAGGAAGGCAAACAGAACAAAAAAAAAAAAACTCAAGTAAAACTTTGCCAGTTGTCTCAAAAGGGAAAAAAAGAATTCCTTCCTGACCCCAGATATTCAAATTCCTCCCTGGATCAATACTCTGGGCACAATTCAATTGCCCAATTCGTACATTTATACACACTTAAAATCACTCTTAATATTACTACATATTCAGCAAATATTACTTATTGGCACTAATGAATTCTTAAGTCAATAGAATACATATAAACATTTATTTAAAAAAACAATCAAAGTCAAATGTATGAGTTCAAGGCATTTGCATATGGCTAAAATAATAAGGCTATATGTCTCTAATTAACTAGGATAGCCCTGAATGCTCTTTTTATTTAAAAATATATCCAATCCCTTTTTAAAGTTATTGAATCCGCTGTCACCACCTTCCTTGGTAGAGAATTCCACAGATTAACCACCCTTATTGTGAAGAACCCTTTTCTTTCTTTAAGGTGGAATATTTTTACTTTGTCAGTTGAAAACCTCTTGGCAAAAAAAGCTCCCTTGAAGAATCTTTATACTGACCCTCGATGTATTTATATAGGGTAATCATATCCTCTCTTAGATGCCTTTTTTCTAGAGAAAGTAAGTTTCATTTGCTTAATCTTTCTTCATAAATTAGAGCCCCCATTCTCTGTATTAGTTTTGTTGGCCTTCTCTTTATTCTTTCCAGTTCTAAAATGTCCTTTTTATGTAGTGGTGCCCAAAATTGTCCACCATATTCCAAATGAGGGCATACTAGGGATTTGTATAGTGGCAGAATTTTGCTTCCCTTGCTTCTATACCCTTCTTAATACATGCTAATATTTAATTTTCCTTTGCAGCTGCTGCTTGGCATTGAGCACTGTTACCTAGGTGGTTGTCCACAAGCACTCCCACATTTTTTCCTTCCTAGATGCATACCCTTACATTTATTTGTATTTAATCTCATCTGCCATTTAGCTGCCCATTCCTCTAATTTATGCAATCCATTTGCATCGGAAAGTACATCATTATCTGATTTAATTACCTTGCACAACTAAGTGTCATCAGCAAAAATAGAGACAATACTTTCCAGTCCTGCTTCTAAGTCGTTAACAAATATGTTAAAAAGGAGAGGTCCTAATGCTGAACCCTGAGGAACCCCACTCACCTCATTAGTCCAATCTGAGTATTTTCCATTTACAACAACCCTTTGCTTCCTGATTTTTAGCCAGCTCTAAATCCATGTGCATATATTTAATGCAATTCCTGTATCGCTTAGTTTGCACAATAGTCTCCCATGTGGCACTGTATCAAAAGCCTTTGCAAAATCCAAAAAGACTACATCCACTGAGTTGCCTTGATCCAGGTTCCTACTAACCTCCTAATAGAAACTAATTAGGTTTGTTTGATATGACCTATCCCTCACAAATCCGTGTTGGCTTCTACTTATAATCCTGTTGGAATAGACATACTCTTGTATATTATCCCTTATTAACCCTTATAAAAGCTTTCCCACTACAGAAGTGAGGCTTACAGGTCCATTATGTAGCCGGGTTTGCTCTTGCTCCCTTCTTTAATATAGGTATCTATATTATCTGCTTTTCTCCAGTCATCTGGTAGCGAACCAGTGTTGAGTGAATCTTAAAAAATTAGATATAAGGGTTTGGCTATTACAGAACTCAGTTCCCTCAGTACCTTTGGATATATTTGCCATTTGTTTCTATAGTAAATAATTAATGACATATTCAACATTGTTTGTGTTGTATTATTATGGAAATGAGGGGCTCCCAAATATTAACTAGCTGCGCGGATGTGCTAATTAGTGTTACAATGTCACAAAGTGGCAAAAGGAATGCTATCACACAGTTAGATGCCCTCCATCATCCTTATCAGTCAGAGCTTCATATTAGTATACAGAGCTGAACATTAGCACAAATTAGCCATACAAACAATGGTGAATATCTCAGGATTACTTTTTCTTACAAAAAAAAAACATCCTACAATGAATAGAATAGCCATTTTAAATGGCCTCTAGTATGAATGCAAATCCTGGTTGAGATGGCCAGGTCCTTCTAAAAAAGGTGAAAGTATTTAATTCTTATGAAATAAAATATGTCTTTTGTCATTATTTTGCTAAAGGAACATGAATCCATATCCCATTGGATAATTTTGTTTCTTTGTAGTTGCATAATCCAAAAGGAAATAAGAGACGCTCTAATTTGAGAAAAAATAAAACCTAAATAGGTTTGTTCTTTAGACCGGGGCCTTATTCAATTTCTATCTTTTGTGAGATCCGCAAGTGGAGAGAGCAAGTTACTTAGGGCCTCATTCAAATGCTATTTGGCCATTTGAATAGGGCTCTATATAAGCACATAGCATATTTTCTTTACAGAAGTTTTTAGTTTCCCCTCCTGCCAAGCCTGTAAATGGCCCAAGGCATACCAGAGCTTACTGGTAGCAAAGAGGTCGAGTGAGGGCTAGTAAAGCCCTTACATATCTTCCCCACTGGTCCTAGCTGCCCCCCACCACACTCCTAATTCAATTCCGGCAGGGTCCCCACATTAATCCCATGATGCAGGGGTCCGCATTGGGACCCCCACAGTGCCAAACATCAACCCCATGATGCAGGGGTCCTGATCGGGACCCCCGCAGGGTCCCCACATTAACCCGATGATGCAGGGGTCCCAATCGGGACCTCTGCAGCATTTACAATTGTAAACTCACCACTGCAAGTCCTTAAAGGGCCTGGAGCACACAAATGGTTAACTCCATGCCGCAGGGGTACAGTAAGTACCCTCGCGGCACCTAACATCAACCCCCCCAATGCCGCAGTGTCCCTACATTAACTCTTGCAGTGGGGTTTCTGATGGGGACCTCCGCTGCATTTAAAATGAAAAAATCCTGTCTCGTGGGTTCGCACTAATTACAAAATTAATCCCTGCTGCGGGGATACTATAAGTACCCCTTCAGCACCTAAAATTAATATAGACCCTCATGACACAATAATTAACCCCCTCAGTCCAATAGGGGTCCATATGGATTCCTATAGGACACTATTAACCCCTATATTAAGACTATAAGTGCCACGAGGGTCCTCCGGGACCCTCATGACACAAAGTCTAAGCACTACATTATTAACCCTAACTACCCTAATTATACCCCATTAACCCTAACTGAACCCTATTAGCCCTAACTGTACCTAATAAACCCCTACCCTATTAACCCCTACCTTACATTATTAACTCCTATCCTTCCCTATACCACTCTATAACCCCCTCTAATTAACCCCCTTCTACACTATTAACCCCTCTCTACCCTATTAAATCCCATTTACCCTATTAACCCCCCTCTACAATATTAACCCCCCTCTACCCTATTAACCCCTCTCCACTATTAACTCCTCTACCCTATTAATCCCCCTTCTACCCTATTAACCCCCTTCTGCCATATTAACCCCCTCTACCCTCTTAACCCCCTTCTACACTATTAACCCCTACACTACCTACCTAACCCCCTAATAAAATCCCTAGCACCCCACTTATTACATAAAAATGGAAAAAAAAACACTAATTACTCTAAAAAAATAGAAGAAGAATTACCGAAAATAACAAACTACATTACAAAATATAAAAAAAAGCTACATTACTGAAAATAAAAACATATCACATAAAATAAAAAAACTAAATTACATAAAATAAAATACACTTCATTATATTGAATAAAATCCCCTACATTACATTGAATAAAAAAAAAAAAAACACATTGAATAAAAAAAACAAATCACATTGAATAAAAAACCCTAAATTACACCTAAAACGACCCGCCTTCCTAAAACTAGAATAGGGTAAATTAGACCACTTACCTTGCCCAAATACCCCTCCAGTGATGATGGTCTTCGGGGGCTTCGTCCCAGACAGGGCCCTCCATATATGTCCACAGGTACAGTCACACCTAAAATAAAAGAAACAGTACAATTAATACATAAACGCATACAACATGTATTTTAATAAATTCTAAGGTTCCCTCCAAAAAAAAACCTGACGGTCTAAAGAATTCCAAAAACTACTGGAGCTCCTCCCTTGAATAGCTCCCCACCACAAATGATGGTTCTCACGCATGCTCTGCTAAAATTTCGAAATTACACCTTCTGATTGGCTGAAAATGCTGTTAATCATATTTCAGCGAACCAGAAGGCGCAGAGGTGTGAGCCAATCAAAGTGGGATACACCCCTATATCCCATTCTGATTGGCTGACATAACTGTCAATCATTTTAATACAATCAGAAGGTGCTAATGCCTTCAGCCAATCAAAATCTGAAAATATGATTGACAGCTTTTTCAGCCAATCAAAAGGCACCATTTCTAAATTTTAGCGGAGCATGCACGAGAATACTCGTTTGGGGTGGGGAGCTCCTCAAGGGAGGAGCTCTGTTAGTTTTTATTTTTATTTTTAGACCGTCTGGAGTTTATTTGAGGGGCCCTGACTGTGACGACTTTGAGGAGGACGGATGCATTGCTGGATGGGCCTATTGGACAGGTAAGTGGCCTATTTAGAATTTATAATACATGTTGTATGTATTTGTGTATTAATTGTACTGTTTCTATTATTTTAGGTGTGACCAGACCTGTGGACATATATGAAGGGCCTTGTCTGGGACAAAGCACAGAAGACCATCATCAATGAATGGGCATTTGGGCAAGAACAAGTGATCTAATTTAACCTATTCTGGTTATAGGAAGGGAGTTTGTTTTAAGTGTTATTTAGTTTATTTTATTTAATGTAATTTGTGGTTTCTTATTCAATGTAATTTAGGGTTTTTTATTATTAGTTTGTGGGTTAATAGGGTAGAGGGAGGTTAATATTATAGAGAGGGGTTAATAGGGTACAGGGGTTAATAGTGTAAAGGGGGATTAATAGGGTAGAGGGGGATTAATAGTGTAGAGGGAGGTTAATAGTGAAGGGGGTTATAGGGTAGAGGGGGGTTAATAGTCAAGAGGAGTGGTTAATTAGTTAGAGGGTGATTAATAGAATGGGATAGGGCAGTAAAGGGTTAATAGTGTAGTGTTGTAACTTTGTGTCATGAGGGTCCTGGAGTACCCTCGTGGCACTTATAGTGTTAATTGGGAGGGTTAAGTATTATCCCATAATGGTCTGTATAGACCCTTATGGGACTCATAGGGTTAATTAGAGGCTCATGAGGGTCTATATTGATCCCATGAATGATGGGGTTAATTTTAGCTGCCGGGGGTACTTATAGTGAGACAATAATTAACCCCCTCAGTCCAATAGGGGTCTATATAGACCCCTATAGGACACTATTAACCCTTATATTAAGACTATAAGTGCCATGAGGGTCCTCCGGGACCCTCATGACACAAAGTCTAAGCACTACACTATTAACCCTAACTACCCTAATTATACCCCATTAACCCTAACTATACCCTATTAGCCCTAACTGTACCTAATAAACCCCTACCCTATTAACCCCTACTTTACATTATTAACCCCTATTCTACCCTATACCACTCTATAACCCCCTCTAATTAACCCCCTTCTACACTATTAACCCCTCTCTACCCTATTAAATCCCCTTTACCCTATTAACACCTCTACAATCTTAACCCCCCTCTACCCTATTAACCCACTATTAACCCCCTTCTGCCATATTAACCCCCTCTACCCTCTTAACCCCCTTCTACACTATTAACCCCTACACAACCTACCTAACCCCCTAATAAAATCCCTAGCACCCCACTAATTACATAAAAATGAAAAAAAAAACACTAATTACTCTAAAAAAAATAGAAGAAGAATTACCGAAAATAACAAACTACATTCCAAAAAATAAAAAAAAGCTACATTACTGAAAATAAAAACATATCACATAAAATAAAAAAACTAAATTACATAAAATAAAATACACTTCATTATATTGAATAAAATCCCCTAAATTACATTGAATAAAAAAAAACAAATCACATTGAATAAAAAAAAAACAAATCACATTGAATAAAAAAAAACTAAATTACACCTAAAACAACCCGCCTTCCTAAAACTAGAATAGGGTAAATTAGACCACTTACCTTGCCCAAATACCCCTCCAGTGATGATGGTCTTCGGTGCTTCGTCCCAGACAGGGCCCTCCATATATGTCCACAGGTACAGTCACACCTAAAATAAAAGAAACAGTACAATTAATACATAAACACATACAACATGTATTTTAATAAATTCTAAATAGGGCACTTACCTGTCCAAAATGCCCATCCAGCGATGCCCCCATCCTCGTTGAAGTCATCGAAGGCAGGGTCCCTCCCCCAAAAAACTGACGGTCTAAAGAATTAAAAAAACTAGTGGAGCTCCTCCCTTGAATAGCTCCCCACCACAAATGATGGTTCTCACGCATGCTCCGCTAAAATTTCGAAATAACACCTTCTGATTGGCTGAAAACGCAGTTAATCATATTTCAGTGAACCAGAAAGTGCAGAGGTGTGAGCCAATCAAAGTGGGATACACCCCTATATCCCATTCTGATTGGCTGACGTAACTGTCAATTATTTTAATCCAATCAGAAGGTGCTAATGCCTTCAGCCAATCAAAATCTGAAAATATGATTGACAGCGTTTTCAGCCAATCAGAAGGCGCCATTTCTAAATTTTAGTGGAGCATGCACGAGAATACTCGTTTACGGCGGGGAGCTCATCAAGGGAGGAGCTCTGTTAGTTTATTTTTTATTTTTAGACCGTCTGGAGTTTATTTGAGGGGCCCTGACTGCGACGACTTTGAGGAGGACGGATGCATTGCTGGATGGGCGATTTGGACAGGTAAGTGGCCTACTTAGAATTTATAATACATGTTGTATGTATTTGTGTATTAATTGTACTGTTTCTTTTATTTTAGGTGTGACCGGACCTGTGGACATATATGGAGGGCCTTGTCTGGGACAAAGCACAGAAGACCATCATCAATGAATGGGCATTTGGGCAAGAAAAAATTATCTAATTTAACCTATTCTGGTTATAGGAAGGGAGTTCGTTTTAAGTGTTATTTAGTTTATTTTATTCAATGTAATTTGTTGTTTCCTATTCAATGTAATTTAGGGTTTTTTATTATTAGTTTGTGGGTTAATAGGGTAGAGGGAGGTTAATATTATAGAGATGGGTTAATAGGGTACAGGGGTTAATAGGGTAGGGGGTTAATAGTGTAAAGGGGGATTAATAGGGTAGAGGGGGATTAATAGTGTAGAGGGAGGTTAATAGTGAAGGAGGTTTATAGGGTAGAGGGGGGTTAATAGTCAAGAGGAGTGGTTAATTAGTTAGAGGGGGATTAATAGAATGGGATAGGGCAGTAAAGGGTTAATAGTGTAGTGTTGTAACTTTGTGTCATGAGGGTCCTGGAGTACCATCATGGCACTTATAGTGTTAATTGGGAGGGTTAAGTATTATCCCATAAGGGTCTGTATAGACCCTTATGGGACTCATAGGGTTAATTAGGGGCTCATGAGGGTCTATATTGATCCCATGAATGATGGGGTTAATTTTAGCTGCCGGGGGTACTTATAGTACCCCCCGCGATAGTTTATTTTTTAGCTCGGGTCCTTTAAGGACCTTTAATGACCTGCAGCCAAAAAATTGAATTTTTAATGCAGCAAGGCTTTGATCAGGGCCCGCTGCAAGGGTTAATGTTTGGACCCCGCAGCATAGGGGGGTTAATTTTAGGTGCCGCTGCGGTACTTACTGGAGGTAACCATGGGCATCATTCAACTGCTACTTTTTCGAGATCTGGGCCCGCAAGTGGAGATAGCAAGTTACTTAGCTATATAATTACCTCCTACTTGCAGGCCCCGATTGGGTTACTTGCTGCGCGCTACTATCCATTACTAATTTTACAATCGCATGTTACTTGCCTCCAAGCCTTTGATCTTTCACAGCCGCAAGAGTTGCGGCCACAAAAACCACAAATCTCTATTCAATTGCTCTGCTTTACCCTCCCGTCAAGCACTTAAATGGCAAAAATCGGACCACAGGTTACTGGTACCACGGAGGTTTCGCAAAGGTCTTACTTACAAATCGGAGCACTTTAAAATCAAATATGAAATCAATCCAGCAATGTAAATGATTGGGAATACAATGGGTGACATTAGAATTAAAAGCACAACATTCTCAAGCTCGCACATCGCCAAAATATAATACTTTATAATACTTTATATTATTTCATGTTTATTTTCTGCCCAAAGTCCTACAGGCTTCAACCTCCAATCCCGTAGGACTTCGGAATACAACCTCCATATTTTATTGAAGTCCTACGGGCTTGAATAAAGGGTTACAGGCTTGGAGGTATTATATTTTGGCATTGTGCGAGCTTGAGAATGTTGTACTTTTAATTCTAATGTCAACCATTGTGTTCCCTATCATTTACAGTGCTCTTACGGGCTTAAACCACAAGTTACGGGCTTGCATCCACTATCATGTTCAAGCCTGTAAATTTCTACTGCCAATAGCATTGTTTCCGATTCTCGTGAAGGGGTACTAACTTGCGGGCCTGGCCAATTGAATAGCAAAGTAAAAGTAGAGCTACTTGAGCAAGCAGCTTAAAAGTAGCAAATCGGGAATTTACTCTCAAGTAACAGCCACAAATTGAATGCAGCCCCTGGTCACCTACTCTTGACAGCAGCCTCCTTTAGCTCACTTGTGCCCTTCACAGGGAGAAATATCCTGTAGTATATCAGTCTGATGTCACTCAAAAGAGTGACCCAGCCCCGAAATACTAGGCAATTCTATCCTGAACAGGAGAAGTAGCATAAAGTTTTTGAACCAGGGTCCTACCACTAGAAGGATGCCTTACTGGATAACCTCCTTTTCATAAATTGCCAGCTGTTTACTTCTGGGGTATCTAGGTCAACTAGGAGCAGTCAGTGTCAGAGAGGCATTATCCCATGATACATTAGATACAGGATGTTTATATTGTACACTCATAGTGTCTGGTCTACATCTGAGGCTTGCATTGTTTCTATATATATCTTTTTTCGTACAGTGGATTCCAAACCTACCCATTAGGATCTTGTGGTTCGTTAGACGCTTTGGTAGGTGCTCACTTGATTTGTCCATTGGGCCAGCTCTTCACCAATTTGCACAGGCAGCCTAGAGTGTTGCTTGGTGAGGGACCCAAGTATAGGGCTTCAAGGAATGATAATACAAGACTTCCCAAGTGCTAGGGCGCTGCCAGGTCTACTGTCCACAGTACTTGCAGGATGTGAGAGGCTTATCTGGCTGATGTCATTACACTTACACAATGGCGTGACGACGGCTCCCCAGGGTGCATAGATCGCCCATGGGTCTGGGAACCTTGGCCAGTATACTATAAAGGGTTAATATGTTAAAGTGACGATCCATCCTTGTTCAGGTTTTTAGACCCTTATTCCCTGGATCACTCCGTATAGCATTTATTATGTGAGGGGTCACCTATAGTTTAATATTCAGACTCAGAGCTTCATTAACAGTTATGAACAGGCTTCGTAATAGTTTGTGATAGGTCTATGCTAGACACCATTTGTAAGACACATGCAAATGTGCAGGTACCCGCAGAAAATAGATCAACGGGTATCAATTACAGTCTGACCAAAGGGGGGTATTTTACACCACTTAAACAGTTGAAACACTTAAAGGTATATTGAATTTTTCCTGTGTGTAACTTTATTTTAATCAAACACATATTACTTATATCAGAAACATACATTACATTAGTTCATTCTATACACGCAGATTTATTTTATAAAAAAAATGGTTTCCACACTCCCATAGGTGCCTCATACTAGCCAATACAAAAACTGCACCCAAGTATGTTTGTTAACTCTACACTAACCTTCCAGCCAATAGCAGCACAGTGCAAAAATCCAGAGCAGCACTGCTGCTCCACTAGAGGAGCTACTGCTTTCAAGAGGGAGAGAGGTGTGTGAGCAGAGCAGCCTGAGTTGCTTTGTTCCAAAGAGAGGTATGTGCTGGAAACACAAGACTACAAAGACCATGATGCTTTGCTGCAGCTGAATCCCCATACATTGCTACATTGTTGTAGCTGCCTCTGATTGGCCACAATGAATAATTCATTTTATTCTATTTTACAGACTTATTAATTGCGATTTGGCCAATTGAATAGGGCTCTATAAAAGCACAAAGCATATTTTTTTACAGAAGTTTTTAGTTAGTGAAGGCTTTAGGATAGAAGTTTACTAACTAAAAAGCACCATTTCCCATCAAATTAAAATAGTCTTTATAAGAGTTATTAAAACTAGCTATTAGAATAGCTTGCCAAATTGAAAAGCTGATATCCTCTTTCATCCACAGGGTATATTGTATACAGGTCAGGCAGGGCTGGTGATCCTGACATCCTTCTGTATGTCCAAGTTTTGAACTGGGCCTGCCCATGCTTCCTTTTTATGTATCCCTCATCGATATTTTATTACCTATTTATTTCCCTATTTGTGCTCACTATTGTGCATGCTCCCCCTGGATGAATGCATACTTTAGCTCATTTTTAGTCCTGTGATGTCACCAAAGTTACAACCACCTTCTTTGGCATCATGTAGTTAGCAACAAACGTGTTATTGATTCAATTTCTGAGTGTCTCTCATTTTTATTATTATTATCATTTAGTTATAAAGCATCCAACATATTTCAATATGCTAAGTACAGGGAATATAATGAATTACAGGGGATACAATAAATGCATGAGATAAACATGCCAAAATGTGACATACTGGTATAGAACCCTGTTCTTGTAAGTGCTTACAATCTAAATGAGTTAATGGTATACAAAACATAGTGAGGAGACTGCTTGTTGGTTGCGCAGTGTGGCAGCAAGGTCCAAGGAATTAAATGTCTTGTTCGAACCTCTGATATTAAGGGCTGAGTTGGGGGCTTCTCTTAATAGGAGAGTTTCAGAGAGTGATTGGAACTATGAAAAGCAGGGGAGAGTATGACAGCATGAGATAGATAATTCCACACACTAGGGGCAGCAAAATGTAAGTCTTGGAGATGAGATTTTGAGGTGATGATGACAGTATCGTATCATCAGCTCTAGCCCACCTCTTCAACTTCTTCCCGGCAGAAAAAAACTCATATATTTACAAGAGAATACTTTAGCTTCATAGGGCTTCTGTCCTCTGCATTGCCTTTATTAGTATACTAGCGACTTGCCCGTCAAAAATGTAAAATTGTAAGTCTGTCAATGTTGTTTGCCACACAATGCGTGGATATGGCCGCTTTGAGCCCCTTCAGCGCTCATTGCAAGCCTCTTCCGCTGTGTACTTTACAGGAGCCCGCTGCGCTCATTGCGAGCCTCTCCCCCCTGTGTAGTTTAGGGGCCTTGTGATGACTGTTAACACCTTGGGTTAAGAGTTAGGGCCTTGGGTTAAGCGTTACTGCCTTGAGTTAACTGTTACTGCCTTGGATTAAGTGTTACTGGCTTGCGTTAAGTGTTACTTCTTTGAGCTTGTTTTTACGTCCTTCATCCTCGTTTTACGTCCTTCGGCCTCATTTCCGCTGTGTTTATGTTTTTATCGGCCACCATTTTTATTCTCGCTTAGTCGATTTTCACTTATGAATAAACGCTAAATATTCCTCAAATTACCTTGCAACCTCACTCACAGGCTCCCTGGCTCTCCCCTTGTGCTATGTGTGAGTGTGTAAGTTAATTTGAGGCATATTTGTTGTTTTTAGCAGGTCTTTTGAGTTCCGTGGTTCAGCCGTTAAAGTTGTAATTTTCCAAAGCCCACAGTCCATGTATGTGCATTGGTTCCTAAGTTCTACGGCCTGTAATTTTGTGCATGGCACTAACTCCTACTGGCGCTCATTGCAGCCTGTCCCACATGCTTCAACTGCTTACCCCGCTTTGTGAGGCTTGCAGTGCAATGAGCGCCTTCGGAGCTCATTGCAGCCTAGGTCCTGTGTGCTTCAACTGCTCGCCTCGCTTCGCGAGGCTTGCAGTGCAGTGAGCGCCTTTGGCACTCATTGCAGCCTAAGTCCTGCATGCTTCAACTGAAGTCTAAGTCCTGCACGCTGCAGGCATCAACGGTTCACCTCGCTTCACAAGGCTCAAAGTTTCTTCCGTTAAAGTCGTAAATTTCCAGGGCCCACAGTCCATGTACGCACTTTGGTTCCTAAGTCCTACAGCCCTAGAAAGTGCCAGGTACATTAACAGACAGAATATTCTCTTCATACAGACATATTAGTGCATATTTCATGCCCTTTTATCGTCAACTTTAGGCACCCTGCAGCCCCCTGAAAATGTGCTGCCCTAGGCCTATGGAACATCCCGCACTACAGTCTCTGTCTCTTAGAAAGGTTAACATTTTACTGATTTGAATCTGAAAAAAAATCTTAACCCAGGACTGCATTTTTGGGTTCTCTTCAAATTTCTTTAATAGTATCATAATGTAATGACAATATGTTCAGGCTATTAACATTATAATTACTGATTATATTAAATCGTTTATGGATATAACCCTGACTTTCAATCTAACAGTTGACACTGAACAAAACTATGTAGTAAGCAGCACTTTTCAAAAGCTCTTATTAATAGAAAAAATCCAGAGCCTCTGACATCACTTTAAATAAAACCCAGTTTCATCACTTTCTGCTGAAGGACAAAGTGACTTCAGTTAATAAAATCTTTGTGAAAATGCATGATAGGCAAAGAAAGGAACTTATTGTTTCTCAAAGAGTCAGGACAGCAGAGGTCAGGGAATTTGTTAATCTAAGCGATTGGGAAATATTGATAGTGAACTGTATCACTGTGGTCAGTTGATAGTGGGCAATATATATATACCAGTGACTTGCCCGTCAAAAATGACGGCAATAAAATTTGAAGCCTGGCATTGCTGTTTGCAACACATTGCAAGCCTCTCCCCCCCTCTACTTTACTGGGCTTGCGATGATCGCTTTCGGCGATTATCATGGGCCTCGCAATGAGCGCCAAAGGCACTCATTGCAAGCCTTTTCCCCCGTCTACTTGACGGAAGGTGCTCAATATGAGCTACTCCCCCCCTCTACTCCCTTTCCCCTCCTGACCCTCCACTCCAGCTACCTTTCCCCCCTTTACTTGAGGGGAGGTGCTCATTGCAAGCTTTTCCCCCCTCTACTTCCTCTCCTTCCCCTGTGTCTCTTTCCCCCTCCCTTCCCTGTGTCTCTCCCCCCTCCCCTGTGTCTCTTCCTCCCTCTCCCTCCCTTGTCAATTGCCCTCCCTCTCCCATGTCTCTTTTCCCCCTCCATGTCCTGTATTTTTCCCTCTCTCCATCCCCTGTGTCTCTCCCACCTCCCCTATGTCTCTCCCCCCTCTTCCTCCTCTCTCCCTCTCCTGTGTCACTCCCCCCTTGTCTCCCTCCCCTGTGTCTCTCCCTCCTCTCCCTCCCCTATGTCTCTGTCCCCCCTCTACTTCCCCTGTGTCTCTCTCCCCCCTCCTATCCCTCCCTTGTGTCTCTCCCCTGTGTCTCTCCCCCTTCTCTCCCTCCCCTGTGTCTCTCTCCCCTCCTCTCCCTCCCCTGTGTTTCTCCCCCTCCCTCCCCTGTGTCTCTTTCCACCCCTCTCCCTCCCCTGCATCTCTTCCCCCCCCTCTTCCTCTCATGTGTCTCTTCCCTGCTGTGTCTCTCCCCCCTCCCTCCCCTGTGTCCCCCCCCCCTCTCCCTCCCCTGTGTCTGTTGTGTTAATAAGTGTGTCTGTGTTTTGTGGATGAGTGTGTATGTGTATGTTATGAGGAGTGTATGTGTTTAGGGTTAATTGTCCATATATGATTTGTTATTGACTGTGCACGTATGTTGGAGATGTCTCTGCATGTGTGCCTTGGGGATGAGGATGAGTGGTGTGTTTTGGTGATGAGTGTGCCAGATGTCATAGTACCTGTGAGTTTGTGCTGGGAATGTGTGTGTTGGGGATAAGTGGGCCACTCCGCTGCTTCTCTCCCCTCAGCACACCAGGGCACCATAAACTCCCGCCCAACGGAGGAGGCTGTGGGAGGGAGCCGGTCTCATCTCATGCATGGCATGGGAGGTGTAACATCCCCAGCAGCAGCTTGAGCTTCACTGCCGAGGACAGGCTGTGAAAACACAGCCGCATGTTATCGATCACAGAGACAATGATCAGGGAGGCGATGCTCAGCGGCGTCCTGACGGGACCCCTCGTGCTCGGTGCCGTCCTTCCCACTCTGCTCCCGGTATTCCTGACTCGCCTCCCCATTCTCCTCCCTGGTTACGGTCAGGTTAATGTACCGGAGCTCCGGACCGCTGAGGCTGCACTTTCCAAACTCTCCATAGATAGGTTACACTACACTCTCACCCCTGCTGCCGAGGCAACCGCGCAGCCAATCACAGACCAAGCTGTGAACCTAGCAACCAATCACGACGCCAACGACAACAACAATAGCCAATCAGGCTGCTTAAATTTAACATTGCGTTACCAACATTTTTCTGCTCACAACTATATATGTGATATATGTACTAGTAACTTGACGGTATCATAGATTGTTATCTTAAATTCTTTTTGCTGTCTCTCTGTGTGGTCTCTCTCTCTCTCTCTCTGTGCTGTCTCTCTCGTTGAGCTCTTTCTCTGTGCTCTCTCTCTGTGTGGTCCCTCTCTGTTCACTCTCTCTGTGTCTGTGCTGTCTCTCTGCATGCTTTCTCTCTGTGCTCTCTATCTGTGCGTGCTCTCCGTGTGCTCGTTCTCTCTCTGTTCTGTCTTTCTCTGTGCTGTATCTCTCTGTGTGCTCTTTCTCTGTGTGCTCTCTCTTTCTGCTCTCTCTATGCACTCTCTCTCTGTCCCGTGTCTTCCTCTCTCTCTCTCCTGTGTGTGTCTGTCTGCATGTTTCCATCTCTCTCTGTCCTGTCTTTCTCTCTGTCCTGTGTGTGACTCTCTCTCCCGTGCTGTCTTTCTCATTCCCGGCACTTCGTAATGGCGTCGGTGAGCAGCGTGACCAGTAGATTGTGCATGCCCGATTTACAGTCAATGTGACCCCTGCGCAGAAGACACGGCACAGAAGTTACAGACAGGCTTGTTAAATTTTATAGATATTATATATATATATATATATATATATATATATATATATATATATATACTAGCGACTTGCCTGTCAAAAATGAAGGCAATAAAATTGTAAGGCAGGTAATGCTGTTTGCCACAGAGAGTAAGTGTTTTAGTCTTCTGAGATCCTTCGGCACTTATTGCAAGCCTCGCGCTGAGCGCCTTTGCAAGGCTCTCCCCTAGTGTACTTTGTGTCCTATGGCACCATTGGCACTCCTTGTTTGGCGAGCGGTGAAGGTGTTTGTTGTTTTTTTGCGATACTGTGTTGTGTTTTTTCTTTTGTTTTCTGTATATTTTTTTTTATGATAATTAAATAATTAATGAAAACATAAATTAATATACTTTACCTATTTGTAATTAATATATGCAGCAAGCAATGTGCTGAAAAGCTAACAATCTGTTTTGATGTTCCTGCAGCATACAATGCGAATTTGCAGTGTTATTGAGGTGTAAATGTTAGCAATGTGTTCAGTGTGTAGTGTAAATAGGCTGCGTACGCGAGGGGAAACCGTTTGTGTAGCTGGGTACTTCCGCATTCTGTAAGTTAGTGTTGTAAAATCGCTGGCGAGTGTGTATGTGGTAGGCGGGTGTGGATGATTTAGCGTCCTTGCTAATGGTATATGTTGTACCTCCTACAGGTTTTTCGAAAAGTCGTATGTGCTTGGCGGTGTTTTGCGGCTTTAGGGGTCGTGTAGCCTTGTTTTCATTTTTTTTTGGCGCCCATTTTGTCTTTCGCTTAGGGGATTTTTGAGTGTGTAAACTCTTTAAATTAGACTGAAATTGAGGTGTAACCTGTCTTCCAGACATCCTGTGTGTCACCCCTTGCTGTGGGTAAGGTTTTTATTTTATTTGTTTGTGTATTTTGTGTTTTTTGTGCGCTGGTCGGCCATTAAGGTCATATATTTGCGAGTTCGTAGTTTTTTGTGTAAGTCCGTATTTAGTCATTGTGGGTTTGTTTGTTTTTTTAAAGTCCCTCTTCTGTGGGCATTTGTAACCGCTTGTGAGGCGCTGTAGAGCCTCCACCTCCGCAAAGGCGGCCCATTGCTTCGCGAGGGTCCGCATTTGCGGCCTGAAATGAGCCTTCGGCTGATTGCAGCCAACGTGGGAGCCTCCACCTCCGCAAATGCAGCCCCTCACTTTGCAAGGGTCCACATTTGTGCTCCAAAAGTCGCACGGGGGTGTAGGTACGAGCGCCTATGGTGCTCATCTCCAACAGCGCTAGGAGCGCCTTTGGTGCTCCTTGTCAGCAACTGCGGCCCTCGCTTTGCAAGGGCCATAGTTGCGGCGGGCTCGCTGTGTGAGCCCGCAAGCGTCAGCAACAACCCATATTGCTGAGAACTATATATGTGATATATATATATATATATATATATATATATATTTATATATATTTATATAATGTAGCATTTGGCTGCTTCATGCCTTCATCTATTAGCAATGTTTTTTGCTCGCCGTTTTAAGGTGGATTTCCTTGGCAATAAGTGGGGGATAGATTGTGAATTATTATCCGCCCTCTTATCTACTGAAATTGTTCTTGTTCCTAAAGACGTTTAAATCCATTTCCTAGCGATACCGTCTACTTTCATAACCAATTGTAGATTGACACCCAAATCTTTGAAATGAATTGCTTTTATAAATCTGTAAGTAGGAACAATGAATAATTATAATATCCTGCACCTCTTACTAGGACGTTACAGTGTCCCTTTAATACAACTGGTAAGGGTGATACATTTCACGAGTAACCATTAAAGTATGTTCTGATTTCCATACTATAAACATGTAGGTAACCAAGGTTATCTAAACAACTTTTCAGTTTATTATTAACAAAATACATTTTCTGTGGAAAAAAATATATCACATATAATAGTTGTCAAACGACGAAATGTTGTCATGCTTTGCGAGCTCGCGAAGTGAAGGGCCGCATTTGCGGAGGCTCCCACATTAGCTGCAATGAGCCGAAGGAGGTGGAGGTTCTAGGGCGCCTCACAAGCGGCTACAAACAGCCACATAAGCGGGACATTGAAAAAACCAGTCTAACACGCAATGACAAAATACGGACCTACACAAAAAAATACGAGCCGCGGGACTTATAGAAAAAAAAAAATACGGACTTACACTAAAAAAATACGAGCCGCAGGACGGCCGAACCGCTCGCAGCGGAAAACATTAAAAAAAGACTAAATACACACAAAAATAAAATAAAAAGCTTACCCACAGCAAGGGGAGACACCAGGGACGTCGGGAAGTGAGGTAACACCTCAATTTAAGTACTATTTACCGAGTTTAAACACTCAAAAAACCCCTAAGAAAAAATGGCGGCCAAAAAAAACGAAAAGGAGGCTACACGTCCCCTAAAGACGCAAAACTCCACCAAGCACATACGACTTTTCCAAAAAGCCGTACGAGGTACAAGATACACTATTAACAAGGACGCTAAATCATCCACACGCGCATACCACATACACATTCGCCGCCATTTTACAACACTAACTTACAGAATGCGGAAGTACCCAGCTACACAAATGGCTTTTCCCCTCGCACACACACTATTTACACTACATACTGCACAAATTGCTGACACTTAAACCTCAGCTCAACAACAGTGCAAATCGACATTGGATGCTGCAGGAACATCAAAACAAATTGTTAGCTCTTCAGCACATTGCTTGCTGCATATATTAATTACAAATAGGTAAAGTATATTAATTTATCATTTCATTAATTAATTAATTATCATGAAAAACCTACATATACACAAAAAAAACAAAAAAACAACACTATCGCAATAAACGCCAAAGCCCTTCACCGCTCGCCTCACAAGGAGCTCCAACGGTGCTCATAGGATACAAACTACACCAGAGGACAGGCTCGCAATAAGCGCAAAAAGGAGATCAGCGCGGACCTTACAATGACAGCAAAAGATACAACAACCAAGAGGCTTGCAATGAGCGCTGAAGCATTTGTATTATTGGAAATTACGTTTTACACATTTAATTAATTGATGCTTTTCTGTTATTGCAATGGAGTAATCATGGTAAATACATACCTGGCATCAATAAATCCTTCATTTCTTTGTATTCCTCTCTATACAAAAATTTGGAGCTCCTTCCATATCTTTACAAAATGCTGATTTTAGTGACAGAGTGTAATTTACTTTGCTACATCGATGAGATAGTAACAGGGAAGTGTTAGTACATTCTGTCACTAAAGCTACACTCCGTCACACTTTTTTACAAAATATACATTTTTTAACAACAGTGAACTGAATGGTTATTTTGCCAATGTTGATCTCAACAACTCATTGCTCTGTGCCTCCGAATTTGGGCCTGGAACGTTCTATTACATGTCTGAGCAGACATGTGATGGCACTATCTGTGATGGGAAATTCTGAACTTCTGCAACTCACACTTTGTTTCAGCCTCAGTAGTAACACCTCACCTTAGAGGTTTGACAGGCTTTATGAATGATGCAGCGCCATGCTGGATAATTCAGTGCAAGGGTTTCCCAGGTGGCAGTGTTGATCTTAAGGGACTTCAAGAAAGCCTTCAGTGTTTCCTTGAACTTCTTCATTTGTCACTAATCTTTCTCTGAGTAAGTCAGGCACTTTGTCCTATCATTTGATTCTCAGAAGCTTGCACAGACAGGAAAGACATGCAGCACAGTTTATTTTGCCAATACTAACTACTTCAAACTGCGCCCGCAAAAGGTTGGTTTCAACTATTTATACATTGCACTGTATCATTCCTGGTATATTCAGGATTGTTTGTGCTATTTATTTCTGCTAATGAGAGGCTCCTTATGCTAATTAGTAGTCCAGGGGGTGTGGGAGAGAATCTATCTGAGTGATAACATTGGGGAATTTTGCCACCACTGAAACAAACAAAGAGCCTGTGGTACTAATTAACACGATTTAGTGTTCAGAAGACTTTCATATGCATAATAATGCAGCACAAGCAAAGCCGAAAAATGCTTTTTAGGAGGGATTGGGGATCTGATCGTTTTTTTCCAATTTTCATTAAATTCTGTCCTGCCACAAAAAAGTTCATTTATGTTGAATGTTTGGGTGATAACAGTGTTTTTCCCATTGGAATTTTTGCTCACTAGTATCAAAACATGCCTGAATTGATTTGTTTGAAAGTTTGCAGTGTAAACGTGATCTAAGAAGCCTCCATGCCTTTTTTTTTTAGATAGCTTAAGCCCCTTTTGAGATATAAGTTGAAAAAAAAAAATAATGCAATAAGCATGCTCAGTACAGACTTGTGCACATGACAAACTGTCAAATGCCATGCATTGTGATTGGTCAGTTATGGTCAGGTAATGTTTTTACGAGAGACAGAGAGAGAGAAAAAGAGAGAGAAAGAGAAAGAGAGGGTTATGTACTCTTGTACTGACACCACACACACCAGCGGGATACTGCACCTTCATACAGACAGTGTGAGCTCTGCTATTCATGTTCTGACACTACACACAGCATCTGGATACTGAACCTTCATAAAGGCAGTGTGAGCTCTGCTTTTCATGTTCTTACACTACACACATTCATTCTGATACTGCACCCTCATACAGACAGTGGGAGCTCTGCTATTCCTGCCACTACATATACTAACAAGAAGCCCTTTCTGTGATAGCTGTGATCGTCTTTTTTAATCAAAACCAAGCGTGTATGAGAGAATTTATTACTAATTCCACATGTCATTTTCCAAACCTTAAAAGACATTCCCTTATATGTTCAAGCATGTACAGTATGTTGATGTGTCAGTTGTTTAGGAAAGGGTAAACGTTTATTTTCTTTCAACTTCAAATAATATAATACATTGATAAATCAAGTTATTTGTTATATCACATATAATAGTTGGCAAACTGCGATCATCGTCACGCTTTGCGCGCTCGCAAAGCGACCTTGCAAGAAGTGCGTCTCTCGCAAAGCAAGGGATGCAGTTCGGGTCGCATTTACGGAAGGTAGAGGCTCCAATGTCGGCTGCAATGAGCTGAAGGCTCATTGAAGGCCTCAAATGTGGACTCTCGCGAAACGAGGGGCCGCATTTGCGGAGGTGGAGGCTCTATGGCGCCTTACTCGCGGTTACAAACAGCCACAGAAGCGGGACTTTTAAAAAAAAAAACTATAACACGCAATAACTAAATACGGACTTACACAAAAAAATACAAGCGATTACGAACTTTCTAAAATACAAAATTAACGTCCGTAACGCGCACATCCACAAACAAGAAAAACACTTCACAAACCAAAAACAAATAAAAAATAAACACACACACAGCATGGGCGGACAGCCACGACATCTGCCAGTGAGGTTGCCCCCCAATTAAAGTCTAATTTAAGGAGTTTTGGAACTTAAAAATTGGCTAAGCGAGAAAAAAATGGAGGCTGAAAAAAATGAAAACAAGGCTACACGACCCAAAACCTGCAAATAACATCCAGGCACATACGACTTTTGCCAAGGATGTACGAGGTACTAAAATGCAAAATACGAGGTCGCAAAAATATAAATTTAATGGCCGAACAGCGCACAGCAAAAAACTACATTGTATGCTGCAGGAACATCAAAACACATTGTTAGCTCTTCAGCACATTGCTTGTTGCATATATTAATTACAAATAGGTAAAGTATATTAATTTATGATTTAATTAATTAATTAATTATCATGAAAAAATACATATACAGAAAAAAAAAACACACCACAGTATTGCAATAAACGACAAAGGCCTTCACCGCGCGTCTCACAAGGAGCGCCAACGGTGCTCATAGGACACAAAGTACACCAGGGGAGAGGATAGCAATAAGCGCCAAAAGGATATCAGAGCGGACCTTACAACGAGCACAAAATCGCCTCTGATAACAAAAAATACACCAACCGAGAGGCTCGCAATGAGCTCAGAACGAGGCTCGCAATGAGCACCAAAGGATCTCAGATGACCAAAACACTTACTGTCTCGGCAAACAGCGTTACCTGCCTTACAATTTTATTGTCCCATCATTTTTGACGGGCAAGTCGTTAGTTAAAAATAAAGAGAATAAAGTTAGTTAACTTAAAATATATTCATTATAATGAAATTGCGAAAAACACTGGAAATTTATTGTCAACAAATTGCATTCATGTATATTTAAGGTTGTAGCACAGGATGGGTCAATTTAAGGCTGACAACTGCAGGAAATTAGGAAGTTAAGGTAGCACGCAACATTACCATAACCTCCTCCCGCTCTAAAGGATTTTTTGATGACATTGTACATGATATCATCTAGGACATTAGCAAACATCTATAATATCACTGATAACAGCACATATAATATACAAAATCACATCATCCATAATATTACTAATCACACTCAACCCTTATGATCCCATTTTATGTTAATAAAAACATTGATATTTGAAAATAGTGATAAAATGCATGACTGAAAATACATTTTATAAATAAATATAATAGTGTTGTGACTTAGGCACGGTGTGGTACTCTGATAACCATAGTACAAAATAAATCAAACTGATGAGTTGGCACATATTAATAGCTAAGTGTGTCATCCATTAAAAGATATCATCAGTATCAAACTACTATATTTTGACTTACACTTCAATTTAAAGCCTGTTTAATAAAAAATAACATATAATATACCAACTCCTAAGTTGCTCATATCAACCAATAAAAAGTTTAAAGAATTTTTAGTTTTATGTCATAAAATATAGAAAAGTAGTAATTCACAACCCTCTCCTCTAGGCCCTCACACAGAACATGATTTAGTTTTCACGCTCTGTAAATATAAATTAGACAAAAATTGGTGCCACAGCTATTAATTGTCTTAATCATATTAAAACACTGAATCTTGGCCAGTCTGGTGGTCTTTGAGAAGAGGTTTTGGAACCACAACTACAGAGAACGAACTGAATGTACACCATATGAAACACAATTTTACTGTTTGATTATTTGATGAAAGGATATTAAAGTTAAGAAGTGTGAAATAATAAAAAAATCGAACTTTAATGAATGGGTTTTAGACAAGCAGATATATAAACATACAGTTCTAACAATTGACTATGATGAAAAAGTGTATATACATATATTATCAGCTAATTTTTTTAATGTTTAAGCCTTCAAAGTTAAAAACTAAAGAAGGTGTACAATTATAAATGCATTAATTGACATCATACAGTAAGCGTCATGCCATCAGTAATATCATGGATGATGTAATTTTTCCTATTATATGTCATGTAATTATTTATATCATATGTGATGTAGTGAATTATGTCACCTAATGTCAAGATCTGTTTTTCCCAAACCTCTCCTCATGCAACCCTGGACAGGCCATGATTTAGGTATGAAACTAAGTGAGTAAGGGTGATGCAATTAGAGGCTTTCTGGCCTCCTATGTTCACACAGTGTTCACACAATGTTAAACCTAAATCATGGCCTGTCTGGGGATGTATGAGAAGAGGGTTGGGAAACACTGTCATAGATTATGTCACCATATATGGCTATACATATTTGTATTAAAGTCATCATAGTCAATTGCTACAATTGTATGTTTATATTTCTGCTTTTCTTTAATCCCATTCATTAAAGTTGTATGTTTTTTAATTGCGTCACATTTATTAACTTTAATCTCCTTTCATCAAAAAATCAAATGCAGATGTGACATTGTGTTTCATACGGTATATACATTTACTGCATTCTCTGTATTTGTGGTTTCAAAACCTCTTCTCAATGCCCACCAGGCAGGCCAAGATTTAGGCTTAACATTGTGTCAGTATAAGTGAGACTATTAATATTCAACAGGCTGTGGGACCTGTATTTGTCTCATTTGTATTTATACAGCATGACACCTAGCTCATGTAATGTCTGGTGGACCTTAGCATGTCTATTTTTGTTTCTATATGTTATGATTTAAAACTGAAAATTATTTAAACTGTTTATCCTTGGTTATTGGTCAATTAATGAGTTGAACATTATATGTTTTTAGTTAAATAGGCTTTAAATTGAAGTGTAAGTGAAATGACAGGAGTTTGATGCAGATTATACCTTTTTGATACAGATCAAACACTTAGCTATTAATTTGTGCCAACTCAATTTTATTTATTTTGTACTATGGCTATCACAGTACTACACCTTGCCTAATTCAAAACACTATTAAATGTATCTATAAGATGAATTTTTAGCCATGTATATTATCACTAGTTCCAAATATCAATGTTTCCATTATTTTGTGTATTTGTAAGCATAGTGTACCATAAAATTATATCATATGGGTCTGGTGTGATCAGTATTATCATTGATGGTGTCATTTTTATATTATATGTGATGTTATTATTGAGGTCATAGATGATTCCATTATTTATATCATGTCATAAATAATGTCGCCTAGTGTCATAGATGATGTCATGAATGATGTAATCAGAAAAGCCTTTGCGAGGGAGGGTTGTTAATGTTGCGTGCTACCTTAACGTCCCAATTTCCTGCATTTTTCCAGCCATTTTTACGCCATTCTGTTCTGCAACCCTAACTATACTTCAATGCGGATTTATGTCTTAGTGCATTGTCCTAAATAGTGTAACATGCAAAAGGATAATATAATAAGTTAATAATGCACATAATGGCACACTCCCTCTAGCTGCCAATGTCATCCTGTATTTTCATTTATTTCTGTTTCTTCAAATTTCCCTTTCAGAATCCTCACTCAGATCCAGGAGATGCCCGTGGGGTGTTGACCTTCTCTTTGCCCATCTGGAAAACAAATGGAGCAGGAACGATCAGAATACGAGATATGAAACAGAAGCTCTGCTCAGTTGTTTGGAAGCTTTCTTATGTTCTTTCCCTGAAGGAGAATGTATTTTGTAAAAATCCTGGTCAAAGTCCAAAGCAGATAAAGGTAGCATTAGAATTGTCAGTGTGAGACAAAGTGTATTCATCCTACCATTATGATGTAGGCGTATATAGATAGCTCTATACAAATAAAGTTATATACATTTAATACCAGCGCGGAAACACAAGCTTTAAATGTTTTCTGTAATGCATTTAAAGAGTAAAGCTTGTATGTATGTTTTTAGGCATATATTAATAAAAACAGTATCAGATTAAAATAAATAAAAGTAATTTTTTTAAATTTTAAATTGCTTAATTTCTTCTTAAGCAGAGATTTCTCTCCACCTCCTTGTGCCTTATTAGGGTATATTGACCACACTATCTTGGGGCAGGGCCATCATGGAGCTTGTAAGCAGGTGAGTTATGATGTTATTGTAACCTGCTGGCAAGCTACACCATTGGTCCCACCCAGTAATGTCATCTGGTGTGGCCAATGACAGCACAAGTGTCATTAAGGCTCTGCCTCCTTTATTTAGCATGCCCAGTCTAAACCATCACATTTTGTTTTAGTTCAGCCCCCAGGCAGAGCTGGTAGAAGTCATACACATATTGCAAGATGCTTCCTAGGTGTTTCCACATTTCTTCTATGCAACAAGAAGATTCCTACAAATGAGGGAAAATTCCTATAACTTTAGGGAATAACTGCTATTAATCGATGTCGACAAAAAATAGATCATTTTAACATACACTCTTGTGCTCTTTCACACCATGAAGATCACTTAAAGCATAGTAATTGGCGATCTAATAACTAAGAATTTTGTCCACTGGAATACCAACTCCTTAGGATTTAAATATAAGGCTTATATATCTGTGCTATCATAGCACTAGTTTTGTCATCTTAAGACTGCAATAAGGTGGTCCTTATTAAGTTGGCAACATTATAAATGTATAAAGCACATGCATGTTAAATAAGAGTAAACAAGGACTGTTACGTAACATGATATGTGACACTTAATCATTTTTTAAATAAAATATTATTTAATTTCCAGCAATAAAATGTGTCACATAATCTGTTCATATACTTCAATGTACTAAGTGTTAATATTTGATTGCCTCATTGACTAAGCTGTGAAGCAAATTTAAATGTAGAAAATTGAATATTTCCAGAGCTGCTCCCCTTCCCTTAGAGCCTGCCTGCTCGAAGCTCCTCTGCCTGCAGCACAGCTCTAAGACAAGTGCGCTCCACTTTGCAGCAACATCCTCTATGAGTTGGAGGGGGCTGGTGTGGCAGAGGAGGTCCAGGGTGAGATATGACTTTTCTACACTACAGAAATATATATATATATATATATATATATATATATCACATATATAGTTGTGAGCGTACGAGTTGTTGCTAACGCTGCGGGCTCGCGCAGCGAGTCGCGGGCCTCGCGTAGCGAGGGCACTGTGCCAGGTTCTCAGTTGCTGGCATGGAGCGCCGAAGGCGCTCCTTGCCAGCAACTGAGGACCCTCGCGAAGCGAGGGCCTCAGTTGCTGGCTTGGAGCGCCGCAGGCGCTCCTTGCCAGCAACTGAGGACCCTCGCGAAGCGAGGGCCTCAGTTGCTGGCTTGGAGCGCCGCAGGCGCTCCATGCCAGCACCTGAGGACCTCGCAAAGCGAGGTCTTCAGTTGCAGCAACTGCGACCCTTGAAAAAAAAAGTTTACGTCCAAACACATTACGACACTCGCAAACAACATACGACACACGTTGAAACACATTACGACACTCGCAAACAACATACGACACACGTTCACACACATTACGGCCTCGCAACACTCGGACGCAACTCGCGAACATTACAAAATTACAAACACAATACATACACACAGCACATACATAAAAACCTTACCTACACAAACAGGAGGCACCCAGGACCTCAAAAATGCAACTTAGAACTTAATTGCACTCAAAATAAAAGAGTTTCGACACTAAATACTTTGTTAAGCGACAAAAAAAATGGCCGACGAATAAAACGAAAACGAGGCTACACACGCAAACACCATGCTACACACGCAAACACCATACGAGACACGTTACCACACATTACGAGTTCGCAAACATCGGACGCAACACGCCGACATACAAACATTTAAAACTTAACAAAGACACACAACAAACACATAAAAAGCTTACCTACAGCAAGAGGAACCAGCCAGCACCTCAAAAAAACAAGTTACACCTACATTTAAATCAAAATAAACACTTTAGACACTAATACCATCGCTAAGCGAGAGAAAAAATGGCCGACGAACAAAACGAAAACGAGGCTTCAGACGTAACTACACTACACTTACTCGCAATAATGAAACACATACTATGCGGAACGTATCACAATCATATTAAACACCATTTTGAACAGTAATACGCCTAAAATGGCGGATGGAACGCAAATTGTAAGCTGGAACGCAAATAGCGCATGCGTATTGCGTTCTAACGGTCTCACTTTCCAGAACTTTCTACAAGTTTATAAATACTGCCTATTTCCAACTAAAAAATACATTTCTCCTCAGGTGATCAACGGAGTGACTTCTGAGATAACTGCTGCTTTTACTTGAGAAGACAATTCTTTACTAATTTACTACTTTACATTGTGCAAATTACAACTGACAGGTAAGCTATAATATATTACATTTTATTATCAGGTCAGGTCAAACAAATAAAAAAATAAACTAGGATTTATGTAGTCATCATGTATGGCACATTTATGTGTATAGGCTCCCAAACAAAATTAAACAGAGCTTTATGTATAGTGACATCTGACACGCACATATATGTCTATAATGTATAGTTACATGTGACACGCACATATATGTCTATAATGTATAGTGACATTTGACACACACATTTCTGTGTATTGCCCCTTCATAGTGACATGTGACACGCACGTATATGTGTATAATGTATAGTGACATGTGACACGCACATATATGTCTATAATGTATAGTTACATGTGACACGCACATATATGTCTATAATGTATAGTGACATTTGACACACACATTTCTGTGTATTGCCCCTTCATAGTGACATGTGACACGCACGTATATGTGTATAATGTATAGTGACATGTGACACGCACATATATGTCTATAATGTATAGTGACATGTGACACGCACATTTATGTGTATTACCAATGCAACAAAATTAGCTTACAACAAAATCAGTAAACAACTACATTTTAATTACATTATATGTCATGTATACTGATATGTCACACGCACATATATGTGTATCATCTATAGTTACATCTCACACACACACATTTATGTGTGTTGGAAAAAATAAATATAATGTTAATTTAACCATTTAAATTTGACTCATGTATACTGATATGTCACACGTACACAAAATAATTACATTAAACTATGTAATGTGCTTCATATATGTCTATAATGTATAGTGACATTTGACACACACATTTCTGTGTATTGCCCCTTCATAGTGACATGTGACACGCACGTATATGTGTATAATGTATAGTGACATGTGACACGCACATATATGTCTATAATGTATAGTGACATGTGACACGCACATTTCTGTGTATTGCCCCTTCATAGTGACATCTGACACCGACATATATGTCTATAATGTATAGTGACATGTGACACGCACATTTATGTGTATTACCAATGCAACAAAATTAGCTTACAACAAAATCAGTAAACAACTACATTTTAATGACATTATATGTCATGTATACTGATATGTCACACGCACATATATGTGTATCATCTATAGTTACATCTCACACACACACATTTATGTGTGTTGGAAAAAATAAATATAATGTTAATTTAACCATTTAAATTTGACTCATGTATACTGATATGTCACACGTACACAAAATAATTACATTAAACTATGTAATGTGCTTCATGTATGTGAGATATGTGTGTAGCCCCCAACAAAAATTAAGGTTAATTGAATTAATTTACTGCAATTCAATACATCAGATAAAGCTGAATCTTTCTATTTCGTTTCATATTCAAACAGACTCTGCATCAACAGCGTCTCTCAACAATTTGCACCGTGCACTGTGAAGCACAATCCCTTTTAAAGAACACCAACAAATTTGAAGAGGTAAGATACAAGAACACATTACATGCTCAAAAGGACATGCTTTGCTAGATGACAAATTATAAATATACAAATAACTATTTCACTTTCTTTTTCAAACAGACACTAAAAGAAGACCGGCGGATTAAGATTGGCAGGAGGGGACCGTCTGTCATTCAAAACTTCTATCAAGGTAAAGTATTAAGTATAAACAAGAACTAACCATGAGCCTTATTCAATTGCAACTTCCTCATTTGAATAGGGCTCTATATAAGCACATAACATATTTTGGAAACAGAACTTTTTAGTTAATGAACTTCTAACCACAATCAAGGTTTTCAATAACTAAAAACTTTGCTCAATAAATATGTTATGTAATTATATAGAGCCCTCTTCAATTGGCAAAATTGCAATTCAATGAGGGACTAAATGTTTAACAACCTATAAGCCTTACAAATAACCAAAAATAAGAATAACAAAAGTGTTGTGCACCTAATAGCATTGTATAAAAAAGCACACAAACTCATAGCAAACTATATTAACATTCTTCTTTAATGTTTAACAAATTATAACCTGTACAATCAAGAAGAAATTAGTTTTGCACAAGTGATGTGCACCAAACAGGATTGTCAATAACTAACACAAACACATAGCAAACTACATTAATTATATTATTTCATGTTTCACTAACTATAACCATCCAAATAAAGGTTAAATAAGTATACCACAAGTGGTGCGCACAAAACAGGATTGTACAAAAACTAACATAAACACATAGCAAAATAAATTCATATTCTTATGTAATATATCACAACCCACAAGCCTTACTAAGAACCTTAAATAAGAATAACAAAAGTCTTGGGATTGTACAGAAAGTTAAAAAAAAATTTTTAAAAAAAAATAAACATAACTGATACAATACAGCAAAATTAATACATTTTTTACTTATTTAAAAGACATTTCACTCAAACAACATTTTCTATTTTACATTACAACAGATACTGCGTGAAGACAATCGGACGAGGACTTTTTCCACAGGACCGGACCGGACCATCGGACGAGGACTCGGACCAGACCAGCAGACGAGGAATTTCAACACAGGACCAGACCAGCAGACGAGGAATTTCAACACAGGACCACACCATCGGACGAGGACTTTCACCAACGGACAACAACATCGGACGAGGGATATCGCCACAGGACCACAATATCGGACAGGGGCTATCGCGACAGGACCACACCATCGGACGAGGACTTCCGACAGAGGACCACACCATTGGACAACGATTTTGAACCGAGGAGCAACAAACATTCGGATTTAAATCACACTTCAACCAAGGTAAACTATAATAACTACTAAAGAATAACACTAAAGAAACTGGTTTCAGTTGCATCCGTCTCAACAGAAAAATAAATTAATTAATTTACTATCTCACTTATTTTATTTAAATTGCTACTATGCAATACATAGCTCAATAACCACATCACTTTTTTTTTCAGCAAAGAAGTTTTGCAGTGGTAAATATCTATCCACAAACAAAGTTTTTAATAAATACAACCATTATTTTAAATAAATATGTTACATGCTTATTTACAGCAGTATTCCATTGGAAAAATTCTGAGCCACTGAAGACAGGAATTATAAATTTAACTAAATATCAATGATACATTCATGATTTGCCTTTTATTTCAACAATTGTGCACAATCATCTTTAACAGGAATTACAAATTTAAATATACACAATTACATTTATTTGTTTCTGTTTACAGATTAATATGGCTGATAACGAGACCAAAGAAGAGAAGAAAAGACGTCAAACTAGAGAAAGACAAGAGAGATGGGCCGCCCAGCAGACACCGGAGGAGAAAGAAATTAGAAGAGAAAAAGAACGCAAAAGACTTGCAAATAAAAGAATATCCGCTGCAAAAATGAAACATACAACCAAAATAAATAAACAAATAATAAAGCATTTACAAACTGTTCCTAAAACATCAGATGACATTTTACAACATACCAGTCAAGACAGACCAAAAAAAAAAAATACCAAAAAAAAGCATTTACAAACTCTTACTAAAAACTTACAGGAAATTTCAACCGAACAAGTCCAACATATACCAAGAAAATGTACGAAAAAAACTAAACATTTAGAACCTGTTGTTGAAACATTTCATGACTTTTCATCTGATGAATATCAAAGTCAACATCCAATATGCATTGCAAATTGTCCTTTAATGAAGTCTTTAGCAGTAGAGGTTCATAGTTGTGGGGACATGACTACTCAATGTCAATTTTGTGAGGCTTATTATTTTAAACAGGAGAGACCCCGAGATGGACAATTTATTAGTTGTTGTCAAAAAGGAAAGTTCAAACTTCCACAAAGGAAACAATTTCCAACCTATTTACTAAATATTATGACTGAACCTACTTTTCCAAATTACAAAAATTTTAAGACAAACATAAGATCCTACAATAGTGCCATATCATTTGCATCTATGGGGGCAACATTGGCTGCTAATGTACCAGGACATGGTCCTTACTGTTTTAAAGTCCAAGGACAAATTTATCATCGCACTTCCCATTTACATCCAGAGGAAGGAAATAAAAGAAAATTCGCTCAACTATATGTCCTAGATACAATGGAAGCTGTTGACCAACGTATGCAGATGGAAGAAAATAAAAAATGCTTACCCACTGTTTTCATAGAGCTAAATAACATTATGGACAACAATCCCTACAGTAAAGCTTATAAAAAATTGGCAGAAGTAGAAAATGAACAACTACTTCATTCACAAACACATCAATTACCAATGCCGAAGGTTAATATGGTGCTTAAAAGAGACAGACATACTGATAAACGTCGTTATAACTTGCCAACAACAAATGAGGTTGCAATGGTGTTTCACAATGATGAAGGAGAACCACCATTTCAAAGAGACATACGAATATATCCTAGAAATGAGGACCAACCGTTTATTAATATGAGTATCTTAAGTCCAAATTTAGATCCAATGACATATCCCATCTTTTTCCCACACGGAGAAGCAGGTTGGCAACCAAAATTAACTCTTCCCAGTTACCCAAATGCTAAAGCCAGAATCCGAAATAATGTTTCTATGCTTGAATTTAAAGTAGCTCAAATTGCCATTCGCAATGTATTTAATCCAATTTTATGTGGTGGGAAACTAACACAACAATGGATTATTGATTCATATTTGCAAGTTGAGGCAAATAATTTAAACTTTATCAAATATCAACAAGATAAACTCCGTGTAGAACAATATTCTGGACTCATGGACTATGTTGCTGACGTGGCTACAAGCAGAGACATGACAGCTGGCAAAGCCATCATTTTACCATCTTCCTTTCAAGGATCTCCTCGGAATATGAGAGAAAGATACAATGATGCTATGGCTATTGTGACAAAATTTGGCAAACCCGATCTATTTGTGACATTTACATGTAATCCACAATGGCCAGAAATTACACTAAATCTACTTCTTGGACAAACTGCTTCAGATCGACCAGATTTAGTAGCCAGAGTTTTTAAGATTAAATTAAATGAATTAATACGTGACTTCACTATAAATCAGTTATTTGGAAAATGTCTTGCTTATGTATATACCATTGAATTTCAAAAAAGAGGCCTTCCACATGCACATCTTCTAATAATACTTCAAGAAAAAGATAAATTAGATACTTCAGACAAAGTGGATGCAGTCATTGTTGCTGAACTACCAGATCCAGAACTATATGGTAGACTATATGAGATTGTTACTCATCGCATGATTCATGGACCCTGTGGTGACCTTAATCCACAATCACCATGTATGGAAAATAATAAATGTTCCAAAGAATTTCCCAAAGATTATAGAGACAAAACCTATGCCAATTGTGATGGATATCCACTTTATAAAAGAAGAGAAGGAGATAGTGCCATTATTCGTGGGAAAAAAGTGGACAATAGATATGTAGTACCCTACAATCCACATTTACTCATGAAGTACAACGCCCACATCAACGTAGAAGCCTGCACTTCCATCAAATCAATTAAATATGTCTATAAATATATTTACAAAGGTTACGATGCAGCTACTGTAGTCGTCAAAAGTGCAGACAACCCTGAAAGTAGTGAGTTAGTACATGATGAACTTGCATCTCATGTAGATGCTCGCTATGTCAGTGCGCCAGAAGCTATGTGGCGGCTTTTAAAATTTGAAATGCATGATAGATCACATGCAGTATATAGGTTAGCAGTACATTTGCCACAACGACATTTAGTCTATTTCCATGCTGGAAATGAAATGAATGCATTGGCCCAAAGTGAAGATCGTCACACTACACTAACTGCATGGTTTGCATTAAATTCCACTGATGCTGAAGCAACACAATACTTATATATTGAAATTCCATATCACTATGTTTTTGTGAATGGATTATGGAGACCAAGAAAAAGCAGAGGCAATAAAATTATTCCAAGAATTTACACAGTCAGTCCAAGAGATGTTGAACGTTTTTGCTTACGGATATTACTTTTAAATGTTCCTGGAGCACAAAGTTTTGAACACTTAAGAACTGTTAATGACATTGTATATGAATCCTTCCATTTAGCTGCAAGACATAGAAACTTACTCGCTGATGATACAGAGTGGGAAAGATGCTTAGAAGAAGCAGCACAATGTCAAATGCCGCGACAGATGAGAGAACAATTTGCTTTTATTTGTATCTTCTCAAATGCTCCAAATGCATTAGCTTTGTGGGAGACTTTTAAAAGTAATATGGCTGAAGACTTTATGCGACGATACAATGAACCCATTGCACACTTAAAAGCGTTAATGGAAATCCAAGAAGTCTTTTTAACTCATGGATTAAGTTGTGCAAGTTTTAATTTGCCTGATCCAGGTCTTATAGATGACATTAACTTTGAAGACTATGACATTCAACTACAAGCAGAAAGAACAGAAGAAAGACTTGCAACTTTAAATACACTACAATTGCAAGCATTTCATGCCATTAAAAATGCTATAGATGATGACATGGTGACAGAGCGTTATTTCTATCTTGATGGACCTGGCGGATCAGGAAAAACATATTTGTACAATTTATTAATGAGTTCAGTACGAGCACAAGGACAAATAGCAATGGCGTTTGCCACTACTGGAATTGCTGCACTTTTATTAGAAGGTGGAAGAACTGTTCATAGTGGATTTAAACTGCCAGTGCCTATTTTAGAAAATTCTGTGTCAGATATTCGCATGACATCCTTACAAGCAAAGAAATTGAAGAAATGTAAATTAATTATAATAGATGAGGCCACAATGATGTCATGCTATGCCCTCCAATGTATTGACCGTTTGCTTCGTGAAGTCATGGATAATAATTTTCCATTTGGTGGAAAGGTAATGTTGTTGGGTGGCGATTTTAGACAAACATTACCTGTTGTTGTACATGGAAATCGAACTGACATTATCGAAACATGTATAAAGTCAAGTACAGTATGGAAACATTTTACCCATCTTCAACTGCAACAAAATATGAGATCAGAAGGGCAAACTGATTTCAATGATTGGCTTATTAAAATTGGAGAAGGCAGAACAGAAAAAATACTACATTTACCTGACGACACTGTAGAGATCCCACCTCATATGATTTGTCAACAAGATATTATATCGGCTATATTTGAAGAGAGCATAAATAACGAAGAATATTCCGAGCTTGCCAACCAAGTCATCCTGACGTGTAAAAATAAAGATGCATTAATCCTCAATAATAAAATCTTAAAAAAAATTTATGCACCACAAAGAAATTATCACAGTGCTGATTCTGTACTTGCTGATGACAATGAAAGTCAGGCTAACTTTTCGACTGAATTCATAAACTCTTTAACTCCTTCTGGAATGCCACCACATATTTTGCAGCTAAAGAAAGGTGCAATTATCATGTTACTGCGAAATATGAATCCCAAAAAAGGCCTATGCAATGGCACAAGATTAATTGTTCAACAATTAAAGGACCATTTTATAGATGCTGAAATTTTAACTGGGACCCATAGAGGAGAGAGAGTTTTCATACCAAGAATAGATTTAGCACCAAGTGAAAGTAGTCTCCCTTTTATACTTCAAAGAAGACAATTTCCCATTATTATGGCATTTGCCATGACCATTAATAAATCACAAGGTCAAACTTTCAAATCTGTGGGTATTTTCTTGGAAGAACCAGTTTTTGCACATGGTCAATTGTACGTTGCGTTGTCAAGGTGCAAAAATCCACAGGCTATTAAAGTTTACATTGAAAACAATGAAAGTCAAGGTGATTTATTAGAAGATGGACGTATTTTTACTAAAAACATTGTCTACTATGAAGTACTATAACTTTGAAGGATACTAATTAAAGATGCCAAGATTTTTTAAAAGCATTGCAAAATACATAACAATTGGTTGTTTAATTCAGTCATAATTAATGGAAGTCATGTTTATGAATGATTCGCCTCACAAAATACTTGCCTTGCATTGTTAGTAAAAATTATGTTAAAATGTTAAGTCACTATGTTAATGTTTCTAATGTTACAAGTTTAAAAAATATATTTTCAAGTTATTTCATTCAACATATTACAAAGTGGATGTTAAGAGGTGAAGCACCTTTTAAGTCACAATGTAAATATTGTCTGTTATCTTAACATTACTACCTACATTAATGTTTATCGCCAGTTTATGTGCTCAGTAATAAATTAGTTTAATTACGTACGTTTTAAGAAGAGTTTGACTGTATGCCTTCCTCTACATTCAATGTATATTCAAGTTAACAATTATTGTGATAGAAATTGAATTTTAATACTGATTAATTTAAATGTCAATTGTTTTTACATTCAAATGTTAATACTTTTAATAAAAAATTACTTTACAAAATGTATTCACTATGTTCATGTTTATAATGTTCAAAATTATACCAATGTTTTGTCAACTTCTAAACTTACATAAAAAATAAAGTTCAAGTTTAAAAATATATACTTTGATGGTTATTGCTTACATATATTTTAAACTTCATCTTAAAATTTGCAACGTTTAAAAAAGGCTTTTTACTTTTGGCTTTCCTATTCATTCAATGTATATTCAAGTTAACAATTCTTCAGATACTAATTACATTTTAAAAAACCATTACATCAACATTTTACATAAATACACGTTCATATTAAAATACTTACAAGTGTCAAAAATATATGTTAATAACTAAACAACTTGACAAACATATACATAACATTGCCGTCATTTTTTGACGGGCAAGTCGCTAGTATATATATAAACACTAACAAAGTGTTATCAACCTTCTGAAAGCAGGAACTCTGGAGAGAGAAGTTTTGCTGCAAATTTTGCTGCACCTGGATTTGGGGAAAAAGCCTGGAATCTGTTAGTGAATAAATGGTATCCTTATAAGAGACTGTTTTCTTTTTTCACAAGCAGACGGGTGGGGCCTGTGTGCTTGTGAGAAAATATACTTAAAGCGGTCTGACAAAAAAGACCTAAGTATTGTTGAAAGCGGACTGTGCAGAGGAAAGTGGACTGTATAAAGAGAACTGTGTATGTTTTACCTGAAAGCCGAAAAGCAACACCAAGGCAAGTCAGGAGGTTCCTGCAGTATAGATTGTATTTGCAGTTTTTTGTTTGTATTGATGAAGTAAGTCAATTTTTTTATAGTTTGAGATTTTTTATTAAAAAAAATACGTAGCAGCCAGTCCCTCTCAGCAAGAAGTGCTATGCACCGAGGCCCAGCTTAATAGAGGCCCAGTGCAATATACCTTTGGGCGAGAAAAAAAATGGCCTCTGAAAAAAAAGGAAAACGTGGCTACACAACCCCGGACCGCGCAAAACACTGCCAAATGCGTAGCACTTTCACACAGGAACGGACAAACTACAAAATACACATTACAAATGACGGATTGCGACTTTTGTAACACATTAAAAACATTACCAGTATCTACAATGGTGCTTTTAAAAAAAAATAATAATACGACATAGCAAAAATACAAGGCTAACGGCCGAACCACGAACATAAAAAAAAACATACACAAAAAACACAAGTAAAATACAAATAAATACATAAAAAACATCACACACCGCATGGGGGAACAGCCAGGACGTCTGGGAGTAAGGTGGAACGCGAATTTAAGGCGATTTTGACGACTTCCGCCACACGAAAATCGCCTAAGCGTGAGAAAAATGATGGCTGAAAAAAATGAAAATGAGGCTACACGACCCCGGACCGCGCAAAACACTGCCAAACGCGTAGCACTTTCACACAGGAACGAACGAACTACAAAATACACTATTACAAATGTTGGAAAATGCTTGAGAGCCGCGTAACACATTACTAACATTACGAATCTACAATGGCGCTTTACACAACTACACCAACAGATTAAGCTTGAGCACACAACCAATTTCTAACGCACAGTTAGGACATTCATTACACTTTAGCATCAGGGCACCAACACTCAAACTATACATTGTATGCTGATGGAAAATACAAACAGATTGTTAGCTCTTCAGGCTATTGATTGCTGGATATATTAATTACAAATAGGTAAAGTATATTCATTTATTCAAGAACTAATTAATTCATTATTGATTAAGTAAATATAGATAAATATATATCTATCTTTATAATACGTGACGATGGTGCTCAGAGGAGCAAAAATAGACGAGAGGCTCGCCATGAGCGCCAAAGGCACTCATTGCGAGCCACGGGATGAGCGTCCTCAGAGTACAAAAAGGTTTACATTGTGTGTCAAACATCATTCCCATGGCTTCAAATTTTATTGCCCCGTCATTTTTAAACTCTACTCCCAGGACAGCAAACAGAGGCAGATCTACCGCCGTTGTATCCGATGCAATGTTTTGTTAATCTGAATTTTATGTGATGGATCAGAACACAATAGACTAAGTTGGTAAATTGTAATGCAAAAAATAAACACATAAAACTATTTTTTAGAAGTAAAAAACAGAAAATTGTCATGTGCGTATGTATTTACCCCCTTTGTTATGAAGCCCATAAAAAAAGGTCTGGTGCAACCAATTACCCTCAGAAGTAACATAATTAGTGAAATGATGTCCATCTGTGTGAAATCTAAGTGTCACATGATCTGTCATTACATATGCACACCTTTTTTGAAAGCCCCCAGAGGCTGCAACACCTAAGCAAGAGGCACCACTAACCAAACTCTGCCAAGGAACTCTCCAAACAAGTAATGGACAATGTTGTTGAAAAGTACAAGTCAGGGTTAGGGTATAAAAAATATCCAAATCTTTGATAATCCCCAGGAGCACCATCAAATCTATCATAACCAAATGGAAAGAACATGGCACAACAGCAAACCTGCCAAGAGACGGCCACCCACCAAAACTCACGGACCGGGCAAGGAGAGCATTAATCAGAGAGGCAGCACAGAGACCTAAGATAATCCTGGAGGAGCTGCAGAGTTCCACAGCAGAGATTGGAGTATCTGTACATAGGACGACAATTAGCCGTAAGATCCATAGAGTTGGGCGTTATGGCAGAGTGGCCAGAACAAAGCCATTACTTTCAGCAGAAAACAAAATGGCACGTTGTGTGTTTGCCAAAAGGAATGCGGCAGACTCACAAAATGTATGGAGGAAGGTGCTCTGGTCTGATGAGACTAAAATTCAACTTTTCAGGCCACCAAAGAAAACTCTATGTCTGGCACAAACCCAACACATCACATCACCCAAAGAACACAATCCCACCATGGGGATGTTTTTCAACAACCAGGACTGGGAAACTGGTCAGAGTTGAGGAAAAGATGGATGGTGCTAAATACAGGGATTTTCTTGAGCAAAAGCTGTACCACTCTGTGTGTGATTTGAGGCTAGGACGGAGGTTCACCTTCCAGCAGGACAATGACCCCAAACACACTGCTAAAGCAACACTTGAGTGGTTTAAGGGGAATCATGTAAATGTGTTGGAATGGCCTAGTCAAAGCCCAGAACTAAATCCAATATAAAATCTGTGTTCAGACTTAAATATTGCTGTTCACAAGCGCAAACTATCCAACTTGAAGGAGCTGGAGCAGTCTTGCGAGGAGGAATGGGCAAAAATGCCAGTGGTAATATGTGACAAGCTCATAAGGACTTATCCAAAGCGACTTAGAGCTGTGATTGCAGAAAAAGGTGGCTCTACAAAGTATGCACATTGACTTTTTCTGTTATTTTGTCCTATCTGTTGCTTGCTTCAAAATAAAAAATATCTTCAAAGTTGTGGGCATGTTCTGTAAATTAAATGATGCAAATCCTCAAACAATTCATGATAATTCCAGGTGAGGCAACAAAACACGAAAAAGGCCAAGGAGGATGGGAGTGGGGGTGAATACTTTTGTAAGGCACTGTATATATACAGTGTATATATACATGATAAATTATGGGAAAGACATACTGCATATAGCACTCTAGTGGCCAAATCTGGAAATGCATGATTGTTTTAAATTTGCTATTTTTTGTGTGTCCCATATGCATTTATTCTGGGGGGGGTGGGGGGGGGGGGACTCGGTTAACTCTCCCCCCCTCCCCCCATTCCATACACCCCTGGGTTACACAATCTGTTACTTTGTGTCACTTCTCATATCTGTCTCTTTTAAATAGACACTGTCAACCCAAAAACAAGTAATTCATTCCTGAAATATCCATCATAAATGTATGGCTTACTATGCTAATTTGCTGCTCAGAGTGCATGAGAAGGGTAGAGAGTGTACATAACTGCATGATAAACTAAAGGGGCATTATTTTGTCACTGCAGAGAGATAGGCAGACTGTAATGCTAATTAGTACACCAAAACAACAGGATCTGCTCAATGTGCATAAGAACACTTCTGTTTATACCCGGAATGGTGCACTTTTGAAACAAATTACTAATATACTAATACAATGTATAGCTAGCTTTTCATGCTTGTGTGTGTTTGAGATGTTCAGTCGTGTACAACTCTCCATGACCTCATGGACAGGAACACACCATGCTGATCCACTTGGTATTCATGGCAGATATACTGGAGTGGGTTGCCAGTTCCTCCTCCAGTGGGGCACAGCAAAAAGCTCCTGGGTGATCTCCCATCCAAGTACTGACCAGACCCAACCCTGCATGGCTTCAGGGTGGTGTGACCTATTCGACTTCATGCTTTTAAGAATAGATTAAAAAGTCACTTGATTCTACGGAAACAGAGTCCCTTTAAACATTTTGACTTGGTGTAATTAGCCCTCAATGTCTCCATCAAGTTTTATGGAGGTCCAGAAGAGACCCCTTCCTTGCACACACTGGTTGCTTGCTGCACATGGCCTTGGAATTCTCTATCATTAGATTAATATCATCTCCATCTTGCTCTGTGTCTCATTGGGTTTCTCACTCAACCAGACATAACCATTTCCTATTTTAAGCGTTACTGAACCTAGGCAGCAGAACACAACCATTACCTATTTTATTCATTCATTTTTTGTATTGTTATTGATATTTACTGTGTATTGGTTATAATATGAGTCTGGTGGCTAAGCAATGTGACACATGCCGCCACACTCGCCTCATCCAGATCTACACTCATTTATTCTGCCTTGAATGTTGACCTTCATGTTTCACTGGAGATGTATTGTAATGTAATGTATTGTACTGCAGTTTCACATTCAGCAATTTAAAGTCACTAATATTATAGTTTCTCCCTCTGCTGATAACAGTAAATGTAATCCAATATTAATATAAATATTAAATATTTAAACTCAGAAAGTTCTTTTATTTCTTTACAATTTTTACAGTGGATGGTTTTTCAGTCGCCTTTGTACCCACCATATCAACATATATATTAGCACTACTTCATCTTATTGTTTTTTTATCAGCCTTATTCTTTTTTAAATATCTAACATGCATTGTTCTATGACACTGTGATGTATCGCCCCACAATTTATTTGACTCATACAACCCTTTATGCTGTGCTTCCTCCATACCAGACAGATAAATAAACAGATAAATAAAATAGACAGCTCCTGCTCTTTCTATAGATACATATACCCAATGTGCCCTCCATACTAGAAAGATACATTAAATGTATAGATTCAGCTTCACTACACACAGGCCTCCATTCAATTGAGCAAATTGAAGTTACAAGAGCCCGTAATGGAGCCAGTAAAATAATTTGCTATCCGATTGGCGTCTTTTAGCTTAATTTGCGGGTTACAAGCTGAAAATCCCTGAGGTTGTAAAAATTGTGACTCCGACCGATCTAAGCCTTTGATCTTTCAAGCCTGTAAATGTTACAATCGAAAATCGCTATTCAAGCTTGCAATTGCCTTCAAACCCGTAAATGAAAAATGTAGAAGAAAATCCTACAAATGCCAGTTAGGACTTGCAAGGGGGTTAAACACCTGTTCGTAGCACTGTAAATGCAAATAAATAATCAATATTGCACTGGAAATAACAGGGAAAGCGATGAAAGACATTAGAATTAATTGTACAACAGTCTCAAGCTCGTAAATCTGCATAAGAAGATGTTTTTATTTATGTTTCATTTTTGTGTTATATCAATCTCGGTAATCAAGGAGTTAATACATATCAGGCCACCCACATGGACTACAACAGTATCGCCATTCATTTTTATTATTTTGTACATTGCCAGATTGTGAGTCCGATCGGTCATCGGACTTCTAAATGCTAATTGATTGTGGTTTAACCTCCAGTTTTTACTGATGTCATGATGATTTATAAGTGGCTGTTTTTTTTTGTTTTTTTTTTAATCGGTTGTCACGGTTTTGCTTAATTGTTTATGATTATGCTCTGAAATGCTACCTAAGGGTGCATGGCTTATGGTTTAGGCTTTTGGCCCTGTACTTGTGGGCTTGTTCTATTGAATTGCTCTGTAACTGTTGCAATTTTCAAGCCTGCACGGCCTGTATAAAGGCAACTACGGGTTTGCAATTGAATGGAGGTCACTGTCTCCCAACAGATATATGCAGAAAGTCCCTCATACAGTAAATATATAAATACATAAATCTCGCTATACACAACAAAATATAGTCAGACTGCATACACAGTCACACATAGATATTTGCACACATAGTTACAGAACTTGTGTTTGCTAAAAACTCAAATAATATATACAGTATATATATACTAGCGAATTGCCCGTCAAAAAATTACGGCAATGAAATTTTAAGGTAGCTAATGCTGTTTGGTGTATAATAATGAAAGATCTAATACATTAATAAATGAATATGTAATGCTGTTTGGTGTGTAATAATGAAATATATAATACATTAATAAATGAATATACTTTACCTATTTTGAAGCATTGTGTTGAAGAGCTGTCAATGTGTTTTGAGGTTGCTGCAGCATTAGTGGTGTGGAGGTGCTGTGTAAGCGTGCTGAATGTGTGCAGTGTAATAGTGTGCGTGCGCGAGCCGAAACCGTTAGCGTAGTGGTGTACTTCCGCATTGGCGTAAAATAGTGGGTTATCTGTGGTATGCGTCTTTGCTGATTATCCGTCGGTGCTTCGTGGTGTTTTTCGAGTTTCGTGTGGTGTTTTGCGAGTGTGTTGTGGTGTTTTACGTGTTGAGAGTGCTGTAGCCTCGTTTTCGTTTTGTTCGTCTGCCATTTTTTCTGTCGCTTAGCGATTTTATTAGTGTCTAAAGTGTTTTATTTTTATTTAAATTAAGGTGTAACTTGTTTTTTTGAGGTGCTGGATGGTTCCTCTTGCTGTAGGTAAGCTTTTTATGTGTGTGTTGCGTGTATTTATTGTGTTTTAAATGTTTGCATGTCGGTTGTTGCGTCCTAAGTTTGCAAGGTCGTAATGTCTTGTAACGTGTCTCGTATGGTGTTTGCGTGTGTAGCCTCGTTTTCGTTTTGTTCGTCGGACATTTTTTCTGTCGCTTAGCCAATTTTTTAGTGTCTAAACTCTTTTATTTTGAGTGAAATTAAGGTGTAAGTTGCATTTTTGAGGTCCTGGATGCTACCTCTTGCTGTAGGTAAGCTTTTTATGTATGTGCTGTGTGTCTTTATTGTGTTTTGAATTTTGTAATGTTCGCGAGTTGCGTCCAAGTGTTGCGAGGCCGTAATGTGTGTTAACGTGTGTCGTATGTTGTTTGAGTTGCTCGTAAAATTTAGCGAGTGTCGTAATTGGTGTGGCGTGTTGTTTGCGTTGCGACGTGAAGTTTGCGAGGGTTGCAGTTGCTGGCATGGAGCACCTTCGGCGCTCCATGCCAGCAACTGAGGCCCTCGCCCAGTGCCCTCGCTTTGCGAGGGCCTTGGCTTGCTACGCGAGCCGCGGCCCTCGCTACGCGAGCCCGCAAGCGTTAGCAACAACTCGCATGCTCACAACTATATATGAGCATGCGAATGCGCCTATGATAACGACAAATACACCAACCCAGAGGTTCCTCAGCGCCAGCCACGTAATGAGCGCACAAAGATCTCAGACAACCAAAACACTTACTCTCTGTGGCAAACAGCATTACCTGCCTACAATTGTATTGCCGTCATTTTTTGATGGGCAAGTATCTAGTATATACCGTATATACTCAAGTATAAACCGACCCGAGTATAAGCCGAGGCACCCATTTTACTACAAAATACTGGGTAAAATGAGTGACTCGAGTATAAGCCGAGGGTGGGAAATGTGCTGCCCCCTGTGTCCCTCTTGTGCCCTCTGTGTCACCCTCTCTCACCGTGTCTCTTCTCCCCTCTCCCTTCCCTGTGTCTCTTCTCCCTTCTCCCTCCTCATCCTCCCTCCTCATCCTCCCTCCTCATCCTCAACCTCCTCATCCTCAACCTCCCTCCTCATCCTCAACCCTCCTCAACCTCAATCCTCCTCAACCTCAACCCCCCTCAACCCCAACCCCCCTCCTCACTCTCCCTCCTCACTCTCCCTCCTCAACCTCCCTCCTCAACCTCCGTCCTCAACCCCCCATCCTCATCCTCTCTCCTCAGCCCCCCTCCTCAACCCCTCCTCCTCATCCTCCCTCCTCATCCTCAACCTCCCTCCTCATCCTCAACCTCCCTCCTCATCCTCAACCCCCTCCTCAACCCCTTCCTCAACCTCCCCATCCTCATCCTCAACCCCCATCCTCAATCTCCCTCCTCAACCTCAACCCCCCTCAAAACCAACCCACCTCCTCAACCTCAACCCCCCTCAACCTCCCCCCTCAATCCCCCTCAACCCCAACCCCCCTCCTCAACCCCCCTCCTCAACCTAGACCCCCCTAAACCCCCCCTCCTCCACCTAAACCCCCCTAAATACCTCCCCCCTCTCCACTCACATACCTGCTTGTGCTCCGGCCTCCGCTCCTTGAATTGGCACGCATGTGACGTCACATGCGCGCCGCGTCATTAGCATATAACGGGTGCCGGTTATTCACAAAATTAACTTTATTATGAACATATGACGGCTACACTAAACGATACAGTGGATATTTATAAAGAAATATGGGGTGACTGGAGCGGGACGGAACACTCATTCCAGATACATTGACAGTAGTGCTCTGATCATGGGGGGGGAGGCTGTTAGGTGCTGGAGCGGTCCGGGACAGTGCTCTCCATGGTACCTCCTTAGAGGACGCTGCAGGCGTGGAAGGTCGGTAAGGTAATAAGTAAAATCTATATAATGAAGTTGTGAAAGGCACATGTTAATTTATGACAAGTTTTATTTTAGTTATGTTGATATAAATCGAATGACCAGAGCAGGTTATCTAACGGATGTTAGACATATTTAGTGCACTGATTTGCGGATAAACTATCTAACCAGTTCTAGGTTGTTTTCATAGACTGTTTTAATAATAGAAAAAGGAAAATGGGAGCGGTTGACACACGGTGACATGTATATTTTGTTAAAGGCAAATAGGAAAGTGTAATAAGATTACCATTGAGCGTGGGGGACCTGCGTGTCACTCCTTGTTTACAAAAGTGCTTGTCCTATGTTTGTGTCAATAAAAAATTTATGAAAAAAAAAAAAAAAGGGCTGAAAAACTCGGCTTATACTCGAGTATATACGGTATATCCTCTAGTGATCACCATTTCTCTGCATGCAGTGGCAGCTAGAGATGTCGCGAATAGTTAGTCAGCGGACTGTTCCCGGCGAATCTAGCATGTTCGCGTTCGCGGCGAACTGCGAACATATGCGATGTTCAATCCGCTCCCTATACTTTATCATTGGGCAAACTTTGACCCTGCAACTCACAGTCAGCAGACACATTCCAGCCAATCAGCATCATACCCTGCCTTCCAGACCCTTTAACCTCATGGACAGCCTCATGGCCATTTTGGAATCATAACTAACTTGCAGTCTTACTGAGAGGAGGCTGAGTGTAGGTGATACTGCATCAATATGGAAAACCTTAGCTAGGCTACTGTTCACAGTGTGCAATACAGTCCTGAAGGACTCTTTTGATCTTTGCTGCAAGGACACCCCTGTGTCTCTTCCCCCCCTCATCATCATCCTCCCCTCACCTTAGCACCCAACCCTAACACCCCTCACACTTATCCATAACACCCATCAACCTAACACCTAACCCTAACACCCCTCACACTTATCCCTAAGACCTAACACCCCTCACACTTATTCCTAACATGCCTTACCCTAACACCCCTTACACTTATCCTTAACACCCCTCACCCTAACACCTAACCCTAATACCCCCTCACACTTATACCTAACACCCCTTACCCTAACACCTAACCCTAACATCCCTTACCCTAACACCCATCACACTTATCCCTAACACCCCTCACCCTAACACCTAACCCTAACACCCCTCACACTTATCCCTAACACCCTTTAACCCTAACCCTAACACCCATCACACTTATCCCTAACACCCCTCACCCTAACACCTAACCCTAACACCCCTCACACTTATCCCTAACACCCCTCACCCTAACCCTAACACCCCTCACACTTATTCCTAACACCTAACCCTAACATCCCTCACCCTAACACCCCCCACACTTATCCCTACCACCCCTCATCCTAACACCTAACCCTAACACCCCTCACACTTGTCCGTAACACCCCTTACACTAACACCTAACCCTAACATCCCTCACCCTAACACCCCCCACACTTATCCCTAACACCCCTCACCCTAACACCTAACCCTAACATCCCTCACACTTATCCCTAACACCCCTTACCCTAACCCTAACACCCCTCACACCTATCCCTAACACCTAACCCTAACATCCCTCACCCTAACACCCCCCACACTTATCCCTAACACCCCTCACCCTAACACCTAACCCTAACACCCCTCACACTTATCCCTAACACCCCTCACCCTAACCCTAACACCCCTCACACTTATTCCTAACACCTAACCCTAACATCCCTTACCCTAACACCCCCCACACTAATCCCTAACACCCCTCACCCTAACACCTAACCCTAATACCCCCTCACACTTATCCCTAACACCCCTTACACTAACACCTAACCCTAACATCCCTTAACCTTACACCCCCCACACTTATCCCTAACACCCCTCACCCTAACACCTAACCCTAACATCCCTCACACTTATCCCTAACACCCCTTACCCTAACCCTAACACCCCTAACACCTATCCCTAACACCTAACCCTAACATCCCTCACCCTAACACCCCCCACACTTATCCCTAACACCCCTCACCCTAACAGCAAACCCTAACACCCCTCACACTTATCCCTAACACCCCTTACCCTAACCCTAACACCCCTCACACTTATCCCTAACACCTAACCCTAACATCCCTCACCCTAACACCCCCCACACTTATCCCTAACACCCCTCATCCTAACACCTAACCCTAACACCCCTCACACTTATCCTTAACACCCCTTACACTAACACCTAACCCTAACATCCCTCACCCTAACACCCCCCACACTTATCCCTAACACCCCTCACCCTAACACCTAACCCTAACATCCCTCACACTTATCCCTAACACCCCTTACCCTAACCCTAACACCCCTCACACCTATCCCTAACACCTAACCCTAACATCCCTCACCCTAACACCCCCCACACTTATCCCTAACACCCCTCACCCTAACACCTAACCCTAACACCCCTCACACTTATCCCTAACACCCCTCACCCTAACCCTAACACCCCTCACTCTTATTCCTAACACCTAACCCTAACATCCCTTACCCTAACACCCCCCACACTAATCCCTAACACCCCTCACCCTAACACCTAACCCTAATACCCCCTCACACTTATCCCTAACACCCCTTACACTAACACCTAACCCTAACATCCCTCACCCTTACACCCCCCACACTTATCCCTAACACCCCTCACCCTAACACCTAACCCTAACATCCCTCACACTTATCCCTAACACCCCTTACCCTAACCCTAACACTCCTCACACCTATCCCTAACACCTAACCCTAACATCCCTCACCCTAACACCCCCCACACTTATCCCTAACACCCCTCACCCTAACAGCAAACCCTAACACCCCTCACACTTATCCCTAACACCCCTTACCCTAACCCTAACACCCCTCACACTTATCCCTAACACCTAACCCTAACATCCCTCACCCTAACACCCCCCACACTTATCCCTAGCACCCCTCACCCTAACACCTAACCCTAACATCCCTCACCCTAACACCCCCCACACTTATCCCTAACACCCCTCACCCTAACACCTAACCCTAACACCCCTCACACTTATCCCTAACACCCCTTACCCTAACCCTAACACCCCTCACACTTATCCCTAACACCTAACCCTAACATCCCTCACCCTAACACCCCCCACACTTATCCCTAACACCCCTCACCCTAACACCTAACCCTAATACCCCCTTACACTTATCCCTAACAGCCCTTACCCTAACACCTAACCCTAACATCCCTCACCCTAACACCCCCCACACTTATCCCTAACACCCCTCACCCTAACACCTAACACCTAACATCCCTCACCCTAACACCCCCCACACGTATCCCTAACACCCCTCACCCTAACACCTAACCCTAACACCCCTCACACTTATCCCTAACACCTAACCCTAACATCCCTCACCCTAACACCCCCCACACTTATCCCTAACACCCCTCACCCTAACACCTAACCCTAACATCCCTCACCCTAACACCCCCCACACTTATCCCTAACACCCCTTACCCTAACCCTAACACCCCTCACACTTATCCCTAACACCTAACCCTAACATCCCTCACCCTAACACCCCCCACACTTATCCCTAACACCCCTCACACTAACACCTAACCCTAATACCCCCTTACACTTATCCCTAACAGCCCTTACCCTAACACCTAACCCTAACATCCCTTACCCTAACACCCATCACACTTATCCCTAACACCCCTTACCCTAACCCTAACACCCATCATACTTATCCATAACACCCATCAACCTAACACCTAACCCTAACATTCTCCCACTTATCCATAAGACCTAACACCCCTCACACTTATTCCTAACATGCCTCACCCTAACACCCCTTACACTTATCCCTAACACCCCTCACCCTAACACCCCTCACACTTATCCCTAACACCCCTCACCCTAACACCTAACCCCCTCACCCTTATCCCTAACACCCCTTACCATAACACCCCTCACACTTATCCCTGTGTCTCACACTTATCCCCCTTATCATCAAGGGAGGGTAGAGGATGATGAGGGAGGGGGGAAGAGACACAGGGGAGGATGATGAGGGAGGGGGGAAACAGACACAGGGGAGGATGATGAGGGAGGGGGTAAAGAGATACAGGGGAGGGTGATGAGGAAGGGGGGAAAGAAACACAGGGGAGGATGATGAGGGAGGGGGGAAGAGACACAGGGGAAGATGATGAGGGAGGGGGAAAAGAGACACAGGGGAGGATGATGAGGGAGGGGGGAAAGAGACACAGGGGAGGATGATGAGGGAGTGGGTAAAGAGATACAGGGGAGGATGATGAGGGAGGATGATGAGGGAGGGGGGATGAGACACAGGGGAGGATGATGAGGAAGGGGGAAAGAGACACAGGGTAGGATGATGAGGGAGGGGGTAAAGAGATACAGGGGAGGATGATGATGGAGGGGGATGTTAGGTTATTTATGCCCTTTATGGATTAAAACCAGACTCTGCATCAACTATGTAATTTTCCGTGGGAGTTTTGACATGGATCCCCCTCCGGCATGCCACAGTCCAGGTGCTAGTCCCCTTAAAACAACTTTTCCATCACTATTGTGGCCAGAAAGAGTCCCTGTGGGTTTTAAAATCCGCCTGCCCATAGATGTCTGTGGCGGTTTGCCGGGTTCGCCGGTTCGCGAACATTTGTGGAGGTTCGCGTTCGCGGTTCGCGAACCGAAAATTTGACGTTCGCGGCATCACTAGTGGCAGCCTCACAGCCGCTTCTTCCCTCCGGTAACTTTCTAGTTCCAGACAGTATTAATTATTTTATACCAAGGAATATTTTGAAATGTGAAATGAGGAGCAATATGGCTATGCATAAAGGGCAAAACTGCAGTCTGTGAGTGAGTTTCTGGCACTGTAACCATTCAAGGCTATGTTCTGAAGCTGACCGAGATCAGTGCCCATAGTCATAAATGGGATACCGTGTAAGCTGCGCTAGCACAAAACGTGGCCTAATTTGCATATCATTGCCCAGAATCCTTAGCAGCAGTAAGAGCACTGTTCACTGAAAAAATGAGAAATGAGAAAAGAGGTTTGCTGGCATGCTTAAGACATGTAGGGGTTACGCTGAATGTTTTCCACCTTCTTTACTGTATACAGGGAGGGCTTTTTATTCACCTTTCCACCCAACATAGCACGTTTTGCATGGTTTTGTAATCATCCTTCCTAAACTGAAACATTATTAGCCTTATTAAATTGCGATTCTGTAAATTTAAAAGGGCTCTATTTAAGCACATAGCATATTTTTTTTACAGAAGTGTTTAGTCAGTGAAGACTTTGCGTTTGGATAGTAGTTCAAAACTTCTGTAAAAAAAAATATCTTGTGTGCCTAAATAGAGCCCTTTTAAATTTAATGAATCACAATTTAATAAGGCTGTATGTTAGTAAACGATGTTTCATATTTATAGTATGCTATATAGAATCTCTAATTATTAGTGAAGGCAGACATGTGTTTTTGTAATTACTAGGGTTAGTATCCTTGGAGGAAACCTAAATGCAGAAAAGATCTCCGTTCTGTTCTATTGCCAGCCTTCCACCATGTTGTGGTTGTACTTAGCAGTATGAAATTGCCCAGTTACAAGCCTTCTTATGGCATTAGCATCAGTTCCTTCAGAAGAAGCTATTTTGTCAAGACTTAAGCTAATTTTTCATTTAGATTGGCTTGAGGTGATGTTAGATAAAGAAGCAAGGTTTTTGCAAACTTAAGATCCATACATACAAATAATGGATACAAGTTCAAACATGTTACATTGTATACCTCTAGTCTTCTGTTGTGTAAAGGGACATTTTCTTTTTTCTTGAATTAGTAATTGCTCAAAGAAGCATATTTAGAGGAATATTTCACAATTTGACTCCTGAATGGTCAAGGTGGGGTCGGATCTGTTCAACAGTTAAGACGAGTAAAAGTTAGCCGGATGCCCTTTAAAATTGGATCATTATATATCTGAGTTTTGTATATTAATTATTTAAGTATATTAAGGACGCCTTCATGTTTGTATTCATAATGTATGTGATAAGCCAAAACTTTAAAAGATATTATAAAATAACCTATAGGCAATAACAAGTACTTTATCAACTAAAAGTTATATAAAAAATGTGATAGACTCAAGGCAATGGATTTACAGACAGACACTCAAATATCTACTTTCATGATCTCCTATTTTCACTGGTGCTCTCCATTATGACTAAATTCTTCCCAAATGTTCAGTTGATCTAGTATCTTACATATTTCACCGTATTGTTGTCTTTTATTTTTATACTATCTTTGTGCTGAATGCAAAGCATCCCAATCTCATGATATCCTGTAAGGAATGATAGAAAACTTTATAAAAATCATTTCCAACTGTCTGGGATAAACCTTTATGAGATTTGTCTTTCAGTGGATTCATTGGTGTTTGTGAAGAACAGAGAGAATTCTAACTATTCAATGTAATAACTTTCCGAGTAGGTCAGTGGTGAAGTACAGTGACATCCAGCCATAAAGCTATACAACTTATACATATTTACAGTAACCCCTGATAGAGAATTACACTTACTAAAGGGCATTTCATTTTTAAATAATAAACATAATGAATATATCCAGAGGTGGGGCAACAGCACAACACACGTCTTCAGAAACGTGAGCAGCAATTTTGTCAATGTTTTCAGCCCCAATACATGGGCTGTCAATGTTTCAGCCCCAATACATGGGCTTTCATCAAGATTCTTTGCTGCTCACCATTTATGAAGATCTGTGTTTGTGCCTGAAAATGTTCTGCCCTAGGCTTGGTCCTTGTGGGCCTAGGCAGAAACACACCACCGGTCTATATCCATACATAATATATAAGGTCCTACTCCCAAACTAAGAGCCGGATTCAATTGAGCTATTGCAAGTTACTGTCGTCTTTTTGCGGGCCCCAAACGGGTTACGGACTTGAAAACTTTGCAATGGTTAAACCCCGGAACTTATAACCTCCCGAACCATTCGATCATTCAATTCTGCAAGAGTTATGATGGCTAAAATCGCTATTCAATTGCTCCAATTCCCCCAGGCCGCAAATGTTTTCACACCCGTAAATGGCAAATGAAGGAAAAAATCCTACAAGTGCTAGAGAGGACTCGCATGGGGGTTAAACCCCAATCCACAGTACCGTAAATGCAAATAAAAAATCAATACAGCACTGCAAATAACGGTGAAAGCGATGAAAGACATTAGAATTAATTGCACAACAATCTCAAGCCCGCTAATCGGTAGTAAATAAAGTTTAGTTTTATGTTTCATTTCGGAGTTATATTGATCTCGGGAATCAATATAATACATATCAGGCCACCCACATGGACTAGAACAGTATTGGCATTCATTTTCATAATTTTTCATTTTGTTTGCGAGTTTGAGAGTCTGATCACATATCGAAGCCCCGAACCTAATTGATTGACATGTAACCTCCATGTTTTACTGCTGTAATAATGACGGTCTCATTTTCTATTGGCAGATTCGAAATGGGAGGTTACAGTCTTGCTTGATTAATCATTTTCACTGCTACGAACCAGTGCATGGTTTACGGAGTTAGCTTTGGACCAGTAACTTGCGGGCTTGATCAATTGAATAGCTCCAGAATTGGAGAGGAATGGGAGCCCAGGCATGCAACTGAATCGGGCTCTAGGTGTGATACAGACATGGCTTACCCCCTTCCCACACTGGACAAATTTACCAAACAAGGACAAATATCTAAACTTTATTAGCCATATTTGAATTACTGGTTGTACTATATTAAAAAACACAAATATTTCTCATGAAATACAATCTTCTGCCTTGCTACACTTAACAGATTATTGTACAAATATATATTTCCAATGATCTATATTGCCGTGTTCAACTAGAGAATACTTCAAGTAAGCAGAACGAAGCTTATAATTATTAATATATTGAGGGTGACCGAGGAAATTCCCATTTAATGGATGGAAGTGTTGCAAAGATTTTGAGATCAATAAATTGTTAAACTTGCCCTTCTGCCAATTCTTCAATGTCTGGCATTACTATTTCAGCCTGATTTCACAGGAAATGTTCAGATTGATGCTATTACTACACTTAACTTTTATCATTTCTCTGCTAGAGTACCTACAAGGGCATTCAGGACAGTATAACATATTATGGGCTCACTAAGCATTAAAATAAGTTGTAGTGACATAATGCAATCTTTTAATATAAATGTACACATTTTTGTGTTCCAAGAGAGTTGCCATTTGGCTGTGTCACAATACTGTCGTTATATGGCCTAATTGCATATATAGTTCTCAGCAGCGCAGGCTTGCCAAAATCTGTTGCTAACGCAACGGGGAAACTGGAAAACGGGCAAAGCGAGGGCCGCAGTTGCGGCCAGGCAGGGAGCGCTAAAGGTGCTCTTTGCGCTGGTGGAGATAAGCGCCGTAGGCGCTCAACCCTACGACCCTGTACGACTTAGGCAGGGAGCGCTGAAGGCACTCACTGCGCTGGTGGAGATGAGCGCTGTAGACGCTCATCTCTACGACCCCATACCACTTAGGCAGGGAGCGCCGAAGGTGCTCACTGCGCTGGTGGAGATGACCGCCGTAGGCGCTACATCCCCATATGACTTAAGAAGGGAGCGCCGGAGGTGGAGATGAGCTCTGGTGGAGATGAGCGCTGTAGGCGCTCATCCCTACTTCCCGGTAGCACTTAGGCAGGTAGCGTCGAAGGGGGTCACTGTGCTGGTGCGACACCCAAAGCACTTTGAGCACTTGGTGCTCAGAGGACAAAACTACACCAGCGGAGAGCCTCGCAATGAGCGCCAAAAGGTGATAAGAATGGACCTTGCAATCAGAGCCAAAGGGGCTCTGACAACCAAAAATACACCAACCCAGAGGCTCACAATGAGTGCCGCAGGCGCTCATTGCGAGCCACGCGATGAGCACCAAAGGTGCTCAGCACGAGGATTGCAATGAGCGCTGCAGGTACTCACACAACCAAAACACTTACTTTGTGTGCCAAACAGCATTCCCTGACTTACAATTCTATTGCTGTCATTTTTTGACGGGCAAGTCTCTAGTATAGTAATATCAATGTGTGACTGGGTGATTGGTTCCTGTCAAACAGTTACATGTTGTCTGGGTACCTATGACTCTGCTGCATCCAGTAGCTGGTTTAATTTTAAGAGCATGAAAAACTGGCTTACCACTGTACTAGCCTTTCATTTCTACATTAAATAATTCCTGAGAACAAAGTTTTTGTGGCTAATGTGTGGCTCAATATGCTAATGCTAGGCTAAGAGTGGAGGATGGGATTTAATTGAATTACACATTGTTTTAGCCACAACAGGAACAGACGTGCTAATTAGTATTTAAGTGCACCTTATTTGCATAAAAATAAAGCACAAATTGATTATCATGAATAATCCTGGGACCTAGCCACCCGTGTGGAGGTGATTCCAGAGCTAGTACTAGTTTGGTCTGAGATTATCCTCATGGAGAGATGGAGGGAAGCCAGGTGTTTGGAGGCTTTGGACAGGTCATGCACACAGCAGTATTGAGGATCAGTTATCGACACTGATAGCTCAGAATGGTATCCATTTAAATGGCCCAGGCTGGGAATATTTAATTTTGCGTCTGCAGGAATGGATGACCAGGTGAAGGCACACAGTTTTAAGGGTTTAAGTAGTAGCGTCCAAGGTGGAGGGTCTTTGTCATGTGATACATTTTGAGGAAAAAGACAAACTTTAAGGCGTTTTAGCCTCTGAGGTAACATCAAACCACTTATGAGCTGGACCTCGGGCTTGGGTGGGGTTTTAACAAAATATGGTGGGATGCTAAGCTGGTTTTACAGCCACTGAAGTGGAGCTAGCCTGGGAGAGGAGAAGATGAAGAGATACATAAGGTGTATAAGAGGGGCTAGCTTCACACGTGGAAGCAAGTCCAAGGAGAAAAATATTTTTTCTTTGGTGCATTGTTAACAAAAAGTGAAGATGATAAATTATTTGTGGGTGGGGCAGAAGCTACTTGCAGTTTGATAAACTTAGGGGGAAACAGGCCACCTGTAACAAAGTTTAGACTCTGGGGTAAAACCTCACCACCAAACCACCTGGGTGCTGGATGGGATGTTAAAAAAATATGGTGGGCCATTGGGCTGGTTTATGGCCATGTCCTAATTTGAAGTTAGGATAAAGTTGGGGACTGGCAAGTAGAAAGCATTTAAGAACCTTGGGTATATGCACTACGCAAAACTATACATTCAGCTGCAAGCAATTCAACAACACAGTCAGGGAGGATGGTGTTAGTCCATTAATCTCTGACACTATGCTCATAATGTCCGAATGGAAAATCAAGTGATGATCCATTAAATAGCCCCCATATTTCTGATGCCACGATTATGGGTAACATCTCTAGGAAGGCCAGGTACCAAACCAAGCCTGTGTCGACCCATTCATGTCGACGGCTGCAAGACTAATTTCGATAGGGGCATTCGAATCAGTTCACAGGACAGTTACCGCAACTGGAGTTGTCACTTCCAGCAGTGACGGAAATGTTGCAGCAAGACCCTCTTCGCCGTTGGATATCAATCATACAGGGTGTTATCTTTTGGCTCTTTAGACCATCATCGGTACCTACTATGAATATATGTATGCACGTTCACGCTCACAAACACAAACACAATTATATATATATATATATATATATATATATATATACATATAAATATATATTTTTTCTCTCTCTTTATACAGTATGTTTCACATATATAGTTGTGAGCATGCGAGTTGATGCTAATGCTTGCGGGCTCGCGTAGCGAGGGCAGCGGGCGAGGGCCTCCATGCCAGCAACTGCGACCCTCGCAAACTTTACGTGGCAACGCAAACAACACGACACACCAATTACGACCCTCGCAAACGTTACCTCGCAACGCAAACAACATACGACACACTTTAACACACATTACGACCTCGCAACACTCGGACGCAACTCGCGAACATTACAAAATGAAAAACACAATAAATACACACAGCACATACATAAAAACCTTACCTACAGCAAGAGGGAGCATCCATGACCTCAAAAAAACAACTTACACCTTGATTTCACTCAAAATAAAAGAGTTTAGACACTAAAAAATGTGCTAAGCGACAGAAAAAATGGCCGCCGAACAAAACGAAAACGAGGCTACACACGCAAACACCATACGAGACACGTTAGCGCACATTACGACCTCGCAAAAATCGGACACAACACGCGAACATAAAAACATTTAAAACACAATAAAAACAGACAACACACACATAAAAAGCTTACCTACAGCAAGAGGAACCATCCAGCACCTCAAAAAAGCAACTTACACCTTCATTTAAATAAAAATAAAAGAGTTTAGACACTAATAAAATCGCTAAGCGAGAGAAAAAATGGCCGACAAACAAAACGAAAACGAGGCTACAGTACTCTAAACACGGAAAACACCACAACACACTCGCAAAACACCACACGAAACTCGAAAACCACCACAAAGCACCTACGTATAATCCGCAAAGACGCATACCACAGATAACCCGCCATTTTACGCCAATGCGGAAGTACACCACAACGCTAACGGTTTGGTCTCGCGCACGCACACTATTACACTGCACACATTCACCACGCTTACACAGCAGCTCCACACCACTAATGCTGCAGCAACATTAAAACAGATTGCTGCTCTTCAACACAATGCTTCAAAATAGATAAAGTATATTCATTTATTAATGTATTATATATTTCATTATTACACAATAAACAGCATTAGATATTCATTTATTAATGTATTATATATTTCATTATTATACATTAAACAGCATTAGCTCACTTACAATTTCATTGCCGTCATTTTTTGACGGCAATTCGCTAGTATATATATATATATATCATACATATCTGTATCTCTTGCTCTCTCTTTCTTTCTCTCTCTAACTCTCTCTCTTTATCTCTCTCTCTCTCTCTCGCTCTCTCTCTCTATCTATATATATATATATATATATATATATATATATATATATATATATATATATATATATATATATATATTTATTTAATGAGAGAGAAAATGTGTTAAGGGAGCCACCCAATAATTCACTAGCTCCACCAGCAATTGTAAAACTTATGTTTGCCTTTTAATGCAATTTTTTCCTTTATATCTACATTCAAATTCTGTAATAATAATAATAGTAACTTTATTTATATTTTTCTTTTTCACCACAAAAATATAACCAAAATAGTATCTACATGGTTCCTAAAAAAAAGCTCCTTAATTTTCTGTAATTTTGAGCTAAACATGGGCACCAGTAAATAGAAGGGCTTCTTCAACAGCAGTAATTGCTCCTTTGCTCACAGATTTCAAATTGTGGTTAGAGCTTCAAGAAGAGCGATTACAGAAACAAGATGGTATTTATAGGCAACTTTTACAAAGAGCACAACGAGACATAATACTTAACCTTTATTCGTCTAAAACACATATCCCTATGGCAAGACAACATGGACAGTGTCAAACGAAACACGCAATTAGTGGCATTCTACGAAAACTCTAGCATCATGCCAACCATGATTAAGAATGATACAGCACATCATCATTGTCAACACTATTCAACCAAAGTAAACCGTAGTTAGAAATGTACTTGTCAGAGCAAAATGCTCCTTTGATTTCTATTACACGTTTCCAGTAATTGCTGCCATCACTGGCAGGTTATTATTACAGCTGAATAGAGTCGGGGTAATTACTTTTGCACAGATTCTAACAGCTTTTAGATTGAAGGATATTCTGACAGTTTGAATACTCTTGACAACAATTACATTTTTTCCTGGTTAACACTGATTCAGGAAAATTAAAAATTAAATCTACTCAGAGGAAACACTTATGTATGTCACTACTAAGTGGGGGTGATACAAAAATGTGTAACTTACAGAATGACTTCAAGTAAGCGGCTTTATTTGCTTTATGTGTAAAAACATAAAGAGAAAAAATTGAGGATGTGAAATATTTATGGCTTTATATAGATATGTAAATGGGGTTTACTGTGTAAACATATGTAGAATATACACTTGCTGACACCAAAACCAAAAAAAAAGTAAAATCATCATGGCAGTGGCGGAGCTAGAGAATGGAGGGCCCTTTTTTGTGGGGGTTGTAAAAAATGTTTTATGCTGGGCTCCCAATTAACAATTTATGCAGTGGCCTCCCTAAGACCCGTTCCAACAACAGCTCTCTTCCCTAAGATCACTTCCTATAACAGCATCCCTCCCCAAATCACTTTCCATAGCTGCTCCCCTTTTTTTACCTCCTGCCTACATGAAGCACACATATATTCACATATATACTATCTCTATATAGCAGCCAGTCCCTCTCAGCAGCCATCTACAATATCACCCAGCCTCTCTCAACATCCACCTCCACACAGCACCCTCCCTACATAGAGCCCAACCCCTCTCAGCACCCACCTCACAGAACCCATCCCTCTGTACTTTGTTGTTACCCAGCCCTTGCTCTCTCTCAGCTCTTCCCTGATACACATCCACAGCATGCTCAACTGCTCCTCACTGCAACCACTTGGAGCTTTAGTAGAAATGCTCTATAGAAAAAAATGTTATGAAAAAAAATTGACACAGAATTGGGCCCCCAGAGTAGGACCCTGGTGCATTGCAGAAACCATTAGGTACTAATGTCATAGATCCCTAGTCAGACTTGAACTAGATTGCTGGGTCCAGTTTCTGGAGAACGGTTCTCCAAAAGGATATTAATAAATAAGAAACAATTCAAAGGAGGGCGACTAAAATGGAGCAGGATCTAAATGACAGATCTTGAAAGACCTCATTACCCTAACAATTTCAGTGATAGGGGTTCAGGACACTTTCCTGACCCAGGTAGGCAGGTACATTTGCAACATTGACATCTTTCCTGTTATGGTCCTGCCACTATTATTGGTACTGTATATAAAATGACACTTTAGATAGCAAATACCTTCTTATCCCTAACAACAAAGTGGCGGGGAGATAACAGGTAAGGTACCAATATTGTGATATGCATCTGTTTAGAAATGGTTCCTTGCATCTTATTTGTATTTAAATAGGGAAAATAATATATATTTTTTTTCTGTAGAAGTTTGGCTGTTTCTTGGTATATTTTTTATTGTGTTTCTATGTAAAGTGGGAAAAAAATAATTCTAGTATTTAAATATTTTTTTGTACATTGTACTTTTACTAAAACCAGCAGTATCAGTGAACGTGTAACTATGACATGAGGGTTCAGATTATATTGAGTCTGATCATATAAACCTTTTGTTGTTTAGTCATTCAGTCATGTCTGACTGTATGGAGCACATCTTGTATCTGGTTGTGCTAATCCATAAGGTGTTCATGGTAAATATACTTAAGTGGGTTGCCAGTTCCTTATCCAGTGGAACGTGATTTGTCTGACCTCTCCAGTATGACCTGCCCATTTTGGATGACCCTACATGGTATAGCTCACAGCTTCATTAGAGTACACAATTCCCTTCACCACGACAAGGTAGGGGTCCAGAAGGGGATATAGACCTTATATGAATACTAATCATGTTAGATCTGATTACATTTTTTTAAGTTTTGTATTAGACTCTATCTCAGTTTGTCCAATTGAAGGTACCCTTTTCCTTTATAAAAAGTTCAGCTAAGAAACAAGGGCCTTGATCTCCTCAGTACATTGAAAGTAATGCTGGGTAACATTACATTTACTTTTGGCCAAACCAGGTCATTAAATGGCAAGAGCACAGAAAGTTCTCTTGGACTCGATAACATGGCTGCACCCATAGGGTAATGCCACAGCAATATCCCTGGCACAAACGTACATGCACACCAGGGGACACACTAATTTAGTGATGCACATAGAAACAGGTTTGACAGCAGATATAATAAAAAATACAATTCTGGCTTGATTATTATGGCCTTGAATCCCAGGCATCAAAACAGATTTGATGGTGAATAAAAACAAAAAGGCCCAGCTGTTAGGGCACTAAAACTTGCAGCACAAATGCAATGAGCGCCAAAGGTGCTCACTGCCTGCGTGCCTCACAAAGCGAGTCGAGCAGTGAAGGCGATGAAACACGCCAAACACTTAGTAAACGCGGGATCGCCTTAACCTCCAAGCACTTGCCAAACGCGGGAATTTTTTTTCTGAGATAGCAAAATTATGAGGATAATGGCCGAACCGCGAAAATCCAAAAAACACAAAGAAAATAACAAAAAACAAAAATTCAACAAAACCATCACCCACAGCACAGGGGAACAGCCAGCCTCTAGGAGTGAGGTGAAATGCGAATTTAGGCCGATTTCGACGACTTTCGCCACCCAAAAATCTCCTATGCGAGAAAAAATTGGCCGGCAAAAAAGTTAAAACGAAGCTACACGACCCCGAACTGTTAAAAACACTGCCAAACGCGTAGCACTTACACACAGGAACGTGCGAACCACAAAATACACTATTACAAATGACGGAAAATGCTTGCGAACCGCGTAATACATTAATAACATTACGAATCTACAATGGCGCTTTACACAACTAAACCAACGGATTTCCTTCACGCACGCAGCCTATTTATAATGCACACTTGGGACATTCATTACACTTTATCATCAGGGCACAACACTCACTGTACATTGTTTGCTGCTGCAAAATACAAACAGATTGTTAGCTCTTCAGGCTATTGATTGCTGGATATATTAATTACAAATAGGTAAAGTATATTAATTTATTCAGTAACTAATTCATTCATTATTAGTTAACTAAATATAGATAAATATATATCAGTCTTTAGGATCAGTGATGAAGATGCTCAGAGGACCAAAAGTAGACGAGAGGAGAGGCTCGCAATGAGCGCCGAAGGCTTCAAATTTTATTGCCCCATCATTTTTGACGGGCAAGTCGCTAATAATTAAAATAAGTGAGGGAAGAAATGCAACCAGAAGTGCAGGAGGAAGCCCCTCAAAAATGATGAGGAGATACAGTCTGGCACAACTAAAATAAATATCATACACAGACTCTCCCTTGTCATTGAATTAGCCAAGTACTCTTTTGTACTCAATGCACCATGGAGCACTCTCCAACTCAAGTCCCAGGTGGGTCATGGAACAGGAAAGCATGGAAAACAGAGAAATGGAGGCAGTGTATTAATCCCAGGTTTGACATGACCCACATTTTAAAGGGTCAATCATAGTTGAGTCAAATCTCTGCTTTTTGGCAGGGAAACAAGGTCAAACCGTATAAGGAAAAACTGTAAAGGAAACAAAGGCTCGATATGGAGGTGGAGTTAAAAATAATCCAGATCATACTGAGCAGAGTACTGATACAGAGCAGAGTACTCAATCTGCAGCCCTCTGGAAGGTAAACTCACACATCCTTCCAGTGGACAAAGCCAAGTGGTATTCCACCAAGATATGGGAGCACATCAGTGCCCGCAACATGGCCTTGCACAGCAGTGAGACCTACCCTGCTAGACACTGCTTGGCTAATGTCTGGAGCAGATTGACAAGGCGGTTCCTGGCCTTGTTGCCAAAGGACTCTGAGCACCCAAACAAAAAAATGTGAGGGGAGAAATGCTACCAGAACGTCAGGAAGAGGACCCGGAAAAATGACAAGAGAGGCTGCAGCAAATACACAGCAAAATACACAGCCTCCCTCTTGACAAATAATGGACAAGAGACTGGAGAGTATTGGAATCTAGCCAGCTACTCACTTGTGCTCAGTGCACCATGTAATACTCTCAAACTCATGTTCCTGGAGAGTTGTGAAACTAAGGCAGATTAATTGAGGTCTAGCTAGGGATCTACCGAGTGGCAGCTTGCAATGTCCTTGTCTGCCTCTGCATAGTTAGCAGGAGCAGACTGAACGAATCAGTGTGTCCAGGACTCAGGGAGTTAAAGCAATCAGCTGCATCTGGATCAGCAGCCAGGCTATTTAAACTCCAGGAAGTACCAGCCCAGAGAAGAGATACTGAGTGAAGACACAGTAAGCATTTTGAACTGAGGAGGACTGCAGTCCAGGAAAAGCTGCGGTCTACATACACCAGCACTGTTGGGCCAGCAAGAAGCACTGTATACCGAGTACCTTTTGGAAAACTGCTGTCATCACCAGACTGGAGAGACCCTCACTGCAGACCAAAGTTAGAGGAGAGACTCACAGCCAGCTTATCTCAAGGTCGGAAGCAGTTTACCTTAATCTCCCCCCCACCCCAGGGAACGGACTGCTGTTAATCAGAGTGACTTTATTTATTAGAGTACCTGTAGTATTCTTTATGGGTCCCTGGGGGCAGGGCACATGGAGAGACAGGTGGGCCGGTTCTCTGACCACTAGGTGGGGAAATTCTGAGACGCTAGGACCTGCTATATTCCAGAGACTGTTTGGTGCACACCGGTGAAGGCAATTGCTGTTTTTTATTTTTATTATTTCTTTTAGTAGTTAGAAAGACCGTTTATGTAGATCTTTATTTTCTCTAGCCAAGTTGCTGCTTATTTTATTTTTGTTCTCACTGGCACAATAAAATACTGGTCTATTGCACCCTACTGCATGTTTTTTTGTATATTCCTTCAGGATCACCTCAGTACCCGGTGGCCATCTTTGTCACACTGGTATCAGAAGTGGGATTTTCTGTTAGTCTTGGTGTAGAGGACTACCCTGCCACCTGTATCGAGGATATGATGAAGGCCTTAATGATGACAACAGAGGGACAGCAGGAGTCTAACCGGTAACAGCAGGAGACCAACCGGCTGTTGGCCACCCAAGTAAACCAGACCCAGGTTGATGTGGAAAGACTCACCCCCAGTCGGGAAACCGAGGCGGGAGTTAGAGCCAGTCAACGGTCACAAAAGATGAGCAAGGAAGACGACATAGAGACCTACTTGATGTCCTTGAAAGAATTGCTATGCGTGAGGCTTGGCCTCTAGCTCAGTGGGCCGAAATTCTTGCTACATTTCTGATTGGTATCGGCCAGCGTGCTCCCTATGACCTTACAGACAACCAAGCCTCAGATTACACTCTGTTAAAAAAAGAGATTCTCGCCCACAAAGGAGTAAACCCAGCAGTAAGGGCCCACAGATACCATCAGTGGAGATATTGCTGCCACCAACCTGCCTGGCAAAAAATATATGATCTCCTCCATGTCACCCCCAAGTGGCTCTGCCCTGAACATAAGTCGCCTGATCAAAAAGTGGAAACACTAGTCATGGACCAATATTGGAGGGCCTTACCCAAGGAGATGAGATACTGGGTAGGACAAGGGGGACCTAAAACCATGGATGAGATGATCAATTGGGCAGAACGGTATCAGGCCTGTAAAGAAGCACCTGAGGGTCCCAGGCCGGAGGAACCCCAAGAAGAGAGAAGGGCCTGAGCTGAGAGTAGGAGGTTTACTGAAAGGGACACTGACAGATCCTTGGGGTCCGTCACCTGATGTTCAGAGAACCGATAGAAGGGAACCTGGAAGACAGAGAGGAGAAGAAAGACCCCCTTATAGCCCCAGAGGAAAGCAGTAATTGTTCAGGAGTCGGATAAAGTGCTGTCAATGTGGAGAGTTCGGTCATATTGGCTCCCAATGTCCCAGTCCCGAAGAACCTATGCAATGTGAGCTTGGGATCAAAACACCCCGATGTGACCTGATAACCCTAGTAGGACTAAAAGAAGCCCTGCACCCGTTCACAACGGAAGTCCTACTTAATGGTAGGAGAGTCTTGGGTCTAATTGACTCTGGGAGTGCCATCACCCTAATGTCGGGAAAACAGGTACAAGAACGGGGAAGTAAATGGGCATAGCTTGTGTGCATGGCACGGTCATGACCTATCCCACCCAGTTGTTTTGGATAGAGATACAGTCGATCCGAGCAAATGGGATGGAACTTCCCTCATTTCGAAAGCCTTCTAAAGACGAAACCCTAAGACTGCGGAATGCAGACAGAATCTCCAGCTCAGTTCAATGGGAGAACTCAGAGAAATATTTCCTTTTGCTGACCTCAATTTATTCTCTACTCTGGAAAAAAAACAAGAAAATGAGAAAAGAAAGATGAAAACAGAAAAGGTTGGGGTCCGAGTATAAGAAAAAGCAGCCCGAAAGGAAGTCCTAGGAGCCTTCCAAGATAGCCCTGAATAAGGGACAGAAACCAAAACTTCTTTCGATGCCATAATTCTCCCCAGGTGTGGAGACCAGGGTTCGGGAGGAACTTTCCCGACTAGGAAATACAGTAACATTTTGGTAGGAATCAAGCAAATAACCCACTGTTGTTGAGAATATGAGAAGAGGCGGTGGAGGTAAATGGTATCCAGGTACCAGGAAGAAAAAATCCTCAAAGTCCATATTTTCTAATCAGAAAATATCTCATGTACCGGGTTATCAAGACCACCGAGGAGGTGGTAGAACAGTTGCTCATAAGCCAAAGCTACAGACTTAGCCCGTAGCCATCTCTTGGGAGGTCACCTTGGAGTGGACAAAACCTTGAACTGTATACTGAAAAGATTTTATTGGCCCGGGATATTTGCAGAAGTAAGGAGATATTGCCTGTTGTGTCCCGAATGTCAATTGGCGAATCCAAGACCCTGATTGAGGGCCCGCTGGTACAGCTGCCAATAATCAACAAACCCTTTAAAAGGATTGTAATGGGTCTGGTAGGGTCACTGGAATCATCCAGTGATTGGTGCAGTCCCATTGTCCTCATACCCAAGCCAGATGGGAGTACTCTGTTCTGCAGTGATTTCCGGAGGTTAAATGCCATGTCCTAATGGGATGCATACCCACTTCCCCAGATTGACGAATTGGTTGACAACTTAGGGAAAGCCCGTTTTTTGTCCACGTTAGACCTCACCAAAGGGTATTGGCAGGGACCCCTGGCTAAATCAGCCAAAAAGAAGACAGCGTTTTGTACCACTGAGGGTCTCTTTCATTACAACGTGATGCCATTTTGGTTGCATGGTGCCCCGGCCACCTTCCAGCATCTCATAGACAAACTTCTGCGACCCAACCGAGGCTATGCAGCTGCAGACCTGGACGATATCGTAATATACACCCCTGATTGGTATACCCACGTGGGCAAGCTCAAAAGAGTCCTGGAAATCGTTTGAAAAGCTTGTCTGATGATCAATCCGGCCAACTGAAACCTGGGTAGGATAGAGGCGAAATACCTAGAATATGTAGTAGGTCGTGGATTGGTAAGACCGCAGTTAAATAAAGTTGAGGCCATACAGGCCTGGCCGAAACCTCTGCAAAAGAAGCAAATTCAAGCCTTTTTGGGTCTGGTGGGTTACTACCAACAATTTATCCAGTATTTCACCAACATTGCAACCCCCCTAACCAACCTCACCAAGGTTAAAGCTCCCGACACGGTTAAATGGAACCCAGAAGCAGATGTGCCATTCGAAGCTCTGCGGTTAGCGCTATGCCTTGAGCCAGTATTCGTAGCACCGGACTTCAACCAGCAGTTTCTTCTACAGACATACGCTTCTGAGGTGGGGCTGGGAGCTGTGTTGTCACAAGTACTGGAGGGGAATGAACAGCCAGTACTCTATTGAAGCAGAAAGCTGCTACCAAGGGAACGGAAGTACTCTGCTGTGGGAAAGGAGTGCCTGGCTGTTAAGTGGGTCGTGGATGCTTTGAGGTGCTATCTCTTGGGTAGACGCTTTACCCTGGTCTCAGACCATGCCTCCCCTGCAGTGGATGCACCAGAACAAAGGAGCAAATGCCCGGGTGATGAGATGGTTCCTCTCTCTGCAGCATTTCTGTTTCAACCTGGTCCAGCTTATCTCAAGGTCACCCTCACTGCAGACCAAAGTTAGAGGAGAGACTCACAGCCAGCTTATCTCAAGGTCGGAAGCAGTTTACCTTAATCTCCCCCCCACCCCAGGGAACGGACTGCTGTTAATCAGAGTGACTTTATTTATTAGAGTACCTGTAGTATTCTTTATGGGTCCCTGGGGGTTGGGCACACGGATAGACAGGTGGGCCGGTGCCCTGACCACTAGGTGGTGAAATTCTGAGACGCTAGGACCTGCTATATTCCAGAGACTGTTTGGTGCACACTGGTGAAGGCAATTGCTGTTTCTTATTTTTGTTCTTTGTTTTGTGTTTACCTGAAGGCTTAGTCAGGGTGTTCCGGCAAGTTAGTAAGACCGTTCATGTAGATCTTTATTTTCTCTAGCCAAGTTACTGCTAAGCTTAATATATTTTTGTTCTCACTGGCACAATAAAATACTGGTCTACTGCACCCTACTGCATGTTTTTTTGTATATGCTTTCAAGATTACCTCAGTTCCCTGCGGCCATCTTTGTCACACTGGTTTTTATCTACTTTCTTAAGTCCAACTTTTCGTTACTTTCTTTTCTCTAACATAGCTAAAGAAAGTTTTTTCTTATTATTACCTGTTTTTCCTGCCCATATTTGGTTTTAAATAATTCTATATCATGCACCAATGGAGACTGTTTGCATCTACTATAAGCTAGTTTTTTTTTTTAAACTTATATTTTAGTAAAAAGTTTTTAGACAAGCAGATCATAAATGTCAACAAATAATAATATATAAACATAAAAGATGGCAATACAAAATGGTAAAATGTTGCTTCGCATTACATGACAAAATGTTACTGTCAGGTATCAATCTTTATATCTTATTTTTAACCTTATATATACAAGTGGAAGATTTTTATTACCAAAATGTTGTTAAATCTAACTTATTATACTCTGTACATGAGTATCAAATAGTGTAAAATTGGTCTTCCTGTAAATGTTAGCACCCAACTTCCTTTGCGCACAGTATCGTTACTGCTTATATACAGTCATCTGTGTATATAAGTTAATGTGATGCCCCCAATGAAGTTTTTATTTTGAGGATATAAACCTTGTGAAGTTCCTGTTCTTTCTTTCCGAGAAAAGACTTCAATGGATTTTTAGTTTGATTGTACACAAATATATGCAGAGCTATGCTATCTGGCCTTTATCTGGATCTATTGTACCCAAAAAGGTGGTAAAATGTTTAATCGCTCTCTAATTGCTAACAAAAATATGGTTTTGATTGAAATAAACTTTTCTGTATAAGAAGTATATCTAGGCATATACATGTAAGTACAAATGTGTTTATAAATGTACCTATAATAATAATAATAATAATAATAATTATTATTATTATTATTATTATTAGTAGTAGTAGTAGTAGTAGTAGTAGTAGTAGTATTATATTTGTAGAGTGCCAATATATTCTAGGGCTTATTTGCTATAGACATAGAGGTTGCTATATAAAAGTTCTATCTATCTATCTACCGTATATACTCGAGTATAAGCCAAGTTTTTCAGCCCTTTTTTTAAGGCTAAAAAGGGCCCCCTCTGCTTATACTCGAGTCACTCCCCCACCGTGTCTCTCAAACCCCCCGTGTCTCTCTAACCCCGTGTCTCTCTAACCACCCCGTGTCTCTTTTCCTCCCCCTCCTCATCCTCACCCCCCCTCCTCGTTCTAAACCTCCCTCCTCACTTTTTCCCCTCTAAATACCTCCCCCTCACTTACCTGCTTCTTCTCCGGCCTCTGCTCCTTCCGTCTTGACCCGGCGCGCATGTGACATCACATGCGCGCCGCGTCATTAGCATATACCGGGTGCCGGCACTCGGTATATGCTAATGACGCGGCGCGCATGTGACGTCACGTCATTAGCATATACCGGGTGCCATCACATGCGCGCCGGGTCAAGACGGAACGAGCAGAGGCCGGAGAAGAAGCAGATAAGTGAGGGGAAAGGTAGATGGGGATGTATTTAGAGGGGTTTAGAATGAGGAGGGGGTTGAGGAGGGGGTTGATGAGGAGGAGGGAGGTTGAGTAGGGGGGTTGAGATTGAGGAGGGGGGTTGAGGTTGAGAGGGGGTGAGGAGGGGGTTGAGGATGGGGGGGTTGAGGATGAGGATGGGGGGTTGAGGATGAGGATGGGGCGGTTGAGGGGGGATGAGGATGGGGGTTGAGGAGTGAGGTTGAGGGGGGTTGAGGAGGGGGTTGAGGATGGGGGGTTGAGGAGGGAGGATGAAGAGGGAGGTTGAGGAGGGGGTTGAGGATGAGGAGGGAGGTTGAGGATGAGGAGGGAGGTTGAGGAGGAGGTTGAGGATGAGATGGGAGGTTGAGGATGAGGAGGGAGGTTTAGGTTATGGAGGGGGGTTGAGGTTGAGGAGGGGGTTGAGGAGGGGGTTGAGGATGTGGGGGTTGAGGAGGGGGTTGAGGATGAGGGGGTTGAGGAGGGAGGTTGAGGATGAGGAGTGGGGTTGAGGAGGGAGGTTGAGAATGAGGAGGGGGGTTGAGGAGGGTGATAAGGGAGGGGGGAGACACAGGGAAGGGAGAGGGGAGAAGAGACACCCTAGAGAGAGGGGGGACACATAGGGCACAAGAGGGACACAGGGGGCAGCACATTTCCCACCCTCGGCTTAAACTCGAGTCACTCATTTTACCCAGTATTTTGTGGTAAAATAGGTGCCTCGGCTTATACTCGGGTCGGCTTATACTCGAGTATATACGGTATCTATCTATTGTGTAACATATTGTAACCTAATTTGCATGGCCCTACCTAGTGCATTGCAAACATTTTACTTTGGATTATGAGCAGGAAACAAGTTTAATAAGTTATATTAGACATGCACATGTGTAAAAAATATACAATTCTATATATGATTCTGCTTTCTGTACTCTGTGTGACTGAGCACTTCTCACACTCTTAGTCAACCACTAGCTAAATTAATTTTGTAATTAGTAGTCTTTTCATAAAATTCATGACTTGGGTTGGGAAACATACTGATGAGAGCCAAAAGACTGAAACAGTACTGTCTATGAGTGGGTTACTCAGCTCATGCATGTCTATTCAAATATTCTGAGCTCATTTGCATGTCCCTGATCATTTTGCAATGCAGACATTGTATTTCTTGAGATATTGAGCAGGAAACAATTGTATTATTAATACAACAATGCAACAATGTACTATTCTGCTTTCTCTCTCTCTCTCTCTCTTTCTCTCTCTCTCTCTCTCTCTCTCTCTCTCTCTCTCTATATATATATATATATATATATATATATATATATATATATATATAGGGTATATCTTAATTTAAAGGTATGTGCTTCCTTATTAAAACTTAATTAGAGGTGTGATCTTCCACCATTAATATCTTCTTATTTTGTTTTGCTTTTTTCTGTTCTTTTGCAGGATGTTTCTTTGATGTTATTTCTGTAGTTGGGCAATCTTCATGCACTGCTGTATATACACATTGAATACATATATAACTGTATTTCTCAGAATTCTGAGCTGGGCATATGTTTTTTAACTTCTCTTTGGGCATCTAAATGTGAATACAAATGTATTATATATTTACTATTCTCTGTATGGTGGAGCTCTTCTATCACTCTTTTGCCCACCATAAGTTTAATGATGTTGTGGTTAATAGCTTTCACACAAAGTCTATAGCATGAGTTAGGTCAGAAACCCACCTAAGATCCATTTAAGATCAAAACAGTGACTGTCTGTGGGTAGGTCTCCTAACTCATTCATAATCCATCCTATGCTATGCATGAAAGCTGTTTTATCATGGCAGATTAGAAGATCATTATAGTGGCCACCAAGACATTTTTAATAACGGACTATGTCACTTTGGTATGGGTTTATAACCAAAATGTGTTTATTATCATATATATATATATATATATATATATATATATATATATATATATATATATATATATATACCATTTCCACCAGGTAACCTGAGTTCAGAGTGCTCTGGGTCAATTTTACATATTTATGACAACTATTTCATGTGTGTCATGCAACCAGTAGCTACTTCAAGTAGTCAACCGTGATACCCACTTCTCTCCCAGTTCCAGGGGTGGGCTAAGTTCCTGGCTGGATTTGAATTTGCAGTAAGTGGTAGATGGAGCTCCATAGACATCTTAACAAGGTTTGTTCCAATAGACAAAGGTCAAGTGGTATTAAGTGCTTGACAGGTGGTATTCCTTTGATCCTTCGTCTTGCAGTTAACCACTAATTGGTAAATACTTGACCTCCACCATTGTTCCTGGCCCCCCATACAATCTAATAGGGAGCACACATTTTTAGAAACGTTATGGAAGTCTTGGTCGGCCACCAAAAGTGAATACACCCCAGATCCATCTAACCCTTTTAGCAGACTCCTCTCAGGTATCTCTAGCCAAGAGAAGGTCGGCTTGAGAACAGATGCACCTACACTACATCTTCTCTACAACCACTGGGCACAAAAGACATCGCCTCCCTGTTACTATAGGCCTGCTACCCAGTACACTACCCTCCACTAGGTTCTCTGATTAGAGGGAGTCCGCCAGACACACTGCAGTGTTACAATACCCTGGCAGATCCCTGATGTGCCCAGACACTGACTAGAGGTATCTGACATTAGAGACGGAGACTAATTAGCATCTAGACAGACTGGCACCCTGCCCCCAGTGGAAGTCCTAGCCCACGTGGAGCAATTAGATACCAAAAGCTTGTTTAGGGCAAATCCCCCTAAATTGTATAAGATGAAAAAAAATGTATAAAAAGGTGAACCAAATAATAATGGTGAACCAGAAAGATTAAGGCACATATACATGGTGTTTTTCTTTTAGAGGGAAGGCTTTTATTATTGTTTTTAATATTTGAAAAATCTCTGCAACTTGTCCTGAGAATCTGCAACTTGAATCCGAATAATCCTTCCTTTGTGAAGGGATACAGAACCGAGCGACCGTTTTCAGCCCAACAAAGTGTGAAAATGCATTGTGCACTCATTTGCATGTCCCTACCCAGTTTTGCAGAGTGCAGTGCAATAGCTATTATTATTATTATTATTATTATTATTATTATTATAAGCAGGAAATGAGGGTATTGATGTATTTTAAGACATCCAAATGTGAACACAAACATATTATTTATTTAATTAATATTAAAAAAAAATATTTGAGTTAGATTAATAATATCATATTAGTTCAGAATGCAGTGCACTGACACTAGAGCATGATTATATTAAAGCCTTCAAACAAAAACACACTTAGTGGCACACAATAGGTTTGCTGGGTGATTTACTCACATTTAAAGCATTAGTCTCTCCTGCCAGTGACATTTAAAATTGTTCATTTTTAACTAGTTTTAAATATGAAACCCATAAGATGTAATAAAATAAGCTATAAAGAGTAATTCAACCTCACAATATAAGGCAGCTTAAATTTTACAAAGCTGGCAAATCTGCAGAGACCTGAAATTATCAAGATCAAACCCAATACTAGACTTTACAAAAACACACAAATACTCAAAATTACACAGCGACTCAGAGTCGGCTGCCCTGACATTAGCTCTTCAGTAATTACAATTATTTCATAAATGGCTACAAAGATCTCAGACAAAGATAATCTTTATTGAAGCTTCAAGCATTGAAAGGGAAACTGATTCTTACTGAACATTAAAGCATTTTCCTTGATGAAAAATTGCACAGTAAACAAATTCATTGTGATACTGGAAACACATAGTGAGATTTAGAAAAATTTGTTTTTGTGTTACCTTAAACACATATGATGAACAACTTGGGGGGGGGGGGGCTTCTTCTCAGACCACAAACTATTAGCTCTCCAATATGGAAGGGCCCATGACACATAGACTTGGTGGAATCTCCATTGTCATATCGTACTGAAACACTGTGCATATCCAACATTTAGATAAATATTTTCCATTGCAAATGCATAGCGACAAATACATGCAAAGCCATAAGTATGCATTAAATATGGATTGGGTGGAAACACAATTACATAAATAATCTAACAAACACATTGCAAATGATCTCAAAGTCCATATAAAATACCCTATCTAGAGTTACCAATCTGCAATCAATAGATACTTTTCAGTATACATCCTGGTGTATAATGGAAATTTCCAGTTGAAATTTATAGGGTAATAACGTGTATCCGGTAAATAAAGACATACGACATAAAGGGATTTGAAGTATAGACTTGTATTGTGTGAGATAACATCTTCTATTGGTCCATTTGATTTAATTTATTATTATGGTAGGAGATTCTGATGAGATGTATCAATGTTTTACATTTCAACTTATGTTATGGGAAACTTACATTTTTGGGCTTTCTTGCAGAAATCTACATTTGTATTAAGTTTTGAAGAATTTTTCAAATCAAATGCTTTAAATTAAATTAATTTGTTCTAAACTAATGGTAGCTCATAGTGTTTGTGGACCTTCATCTGTGGCACTTTTTTTTTTTTTTTACTGAAAATTGCATAGGTCATGAAATCAACTTGACAGTTAGTAATCATTATTTATTTATTTATAATTGTATATAGTACCTTTCTCCAAGATACTTTACATAGTTATAAAATAGTACATAATTGATTTTGTAATATAAACAAAAAGTATATTTACTGAATAAATATAATAAACAGAGTGTAAAGTAATTTTTGGGTTTCTTGATGAATGGTGCAGTAGACAAGAGGTAAGATCAGGGTCATGGGTGGAGAGAAATTATTGAAGTTGTATGAGGGTTGGAAATAGAAAGGAAGTGGGTCTTCAGGGAGATGCAAAATGTGTACAGGATTGGATGTGAAGTGAGAGTTAATCCCAGTGACACAAGCAGAGCGAAAGAAGGAGGAGAAAGAGGGGAAGGGCAGCATGGTGATAATGTGAGGAAATACATAGATAGACAAGGCCATGCAAACATTTAGAAACTTGAAAAGGCATAGGTAATAGTCAGGAAGCTATAAACTTGGCAACTATGAATGTTTCCAGCCAGTGGCCTATGGTGGATTATTTTCAGGAGGCAGCAAGTTGTCTGAAGATTTCTCTGCAATGGCACGGAGTAGAGAATGTATACTTAAATGTATTTATGCAATGATGTTTCTGTCTGTAAGTATCTGACATTTTGTGACATTTTGCCTACCTCTCCCTGCCTGTTTATGCCTTCTCTCTCCCCCTGCATCCCTCCCTCTCTATCTCCCCCTCCCTCTCTCTGCCTCCTCTCTGTCTCCTCTTTCCCTGCCTCCCTCTCTCTCTACCCCTACATCTCTCCGGGACGGTGTAAAAGCCGGAACGGAACGGAACAGGCCGGAACAGGCCATTTATAAAAGAAATCAATGACAATATCACTGGGATGTGTTAGATATTATTGAGAACAATATTTAAGAACCAAAACAAATTCAATATAAAACTTTTTTAACCCTTTAAAAACCCAAAAATCAAACGGAACAGGCAAAAACAGGCCGGAACGCACACTTTATGAAGGGAACCCATGCTAAAATCATTGGGATGTGTTAAATATATTTGAGAACTATATTTAAGAGCTAACCCCAATCTAATAGTATGCTTTATTAACCCTTTAATAGGGCAGAATACAAAATTTCGCAAAATGACCCGGAACGGCGGCTTTCCGGATGGTCAAAAATACCAAACTCACCAAATACACATAACTAGGTGGGATTCATGTAATAACCTTCATAAATTCCACAGAAAATAATTTCAAGTACCTGTTCCGGGCAAAAATACAATATTTCGCAAAATGACCCGGAACGGCGACTTTTTAGAGGGTGAAAAATACCAAATTCACCAAATACACAGAACTAGGTGGGATTCATGTAATAACCTTCATAAATTCCACAGAAAATAATTTCAAGTACCTTGTCTTGGCAGAATACTTACGAACTGCTACTTTGCAAAGTGTGGGAGATATCCCCCTTCCCCTGCAAGGAACAGAGTGAGGGGGGAGGGAAAGAGGGGAGGAAAGGGAAAGAGGGGAGGAAAGGGGGAAAGAGACACAGGGAAAGAGGGGAGGAAAGGGGGAAAGAGACACAGGAGAGGGAGGGGGGTAAGTGGGGGATGAGACACAGGAGAGGGAGGGGGTAAGTGGGGGATGAGACACAGGGGAGGGAGGGAGGTAAGTGGGGGATGAGACACAGGGGAGGGGAGGAGGTAAGTGGGGGATGAGACACAGGGGAGGGAGGGAGGTAAGTGGGGGATGAGACACAGGGGAGGGGGGTAGTGGGGGATGAGACACAGGGGAGGGAGGGAGGTAAGTGGGGGATGAGACACAGGGGAGGGAGGTAAGTGGGGGATGAGACACAGGGGACAGAGGGGGGATAGTGGAGCATGAGACACAGGGGAGGGGGAAGTGGGGGATGAGACACAGGGGAGGGGGGGTAGTGGAGCATGAGACACAGGGGAGGGGGAAAGTGGGGGATGAGACACAGGGGAGGGAAGGTAGGGTATGAGACACTGGAAGGAAGGGGGGATATGAGACACAGGGGGTGGAAGAGACACAGGTGGGGTATGAGACGGGGTGAAGGGGGTGATATGAGACACAGGGGGGGGGGGGGGGGTATGAGACACAGGGGAGAGAAAGGGGGGTATGAAACACAGACGCTTATTGCAGTGTGGCCTGAAAGGGGCACCTTTGCTCATGTGGCAGTCTGCAATGAGTGCAAAAGGCGCTTATTGCAGGCCGCACTGCAATAAGCGCCTTCAATCATGTGGCAGCCTGCAATCAGCGACGAAGGCACTCATTGCAGGCCGCCACATGCGAGCCTCGCGAACTCAAAACAACATTTCCAACCTTTACTTCTAAAACCCGTATCATATGTGTATCACCATAATAGTTGTCAGTTTGCGTTTTTGGTGACCGTTTGCGCTGTTGGTCAAGTTTGCGTGCGTCGTTGAGCCAAGCTCGCAATCGGGCTCAACGAAGCATGTAAGCGGCCGCTGATGGAACAGCATAAACCCAACGTTGTGGAGCGCAATGCGCTCCACACACCAACATAGCACAGAAGCCTGCAAGGCGCACTTCAAGTGGTCTGCGTGCAAAGCACGCAGACAGTCTAGGACCTTCAACGGTTCAACCTTGTGCAAATGGACTGTTTGTGGTTGTTTGCGGTGCGTTAAACGGGGAGTTTGGTCTGTCACTGTGAAGCAGGTGTAACCCTTACACTACCTGATCGATACAACATCATACCTGATGTTTTAAAGCACGTTATTCCAAACAATTTAGGAATGTTAGGTGATTTATGCCCTTTATGGCTTAAAACCAGACTCTGCATCAACTATGTAATTTTCCGTGGGACTTTTGCCATGGATCCTCCTCCGGCATGCCACAGTCCAGGTGTTAGTCCCCTTGAAACAACTTTCCCATCACTATTGTGGCCAGAAAGAGTCCCTGTGGGTTTTGAAGTCTATGGCGGTTCGCCCGATTCGCCGGGTTCGCGAACATTTGAGGAACCCAAAATTTTATGTTTGCGACATCACTAATTATGAGTTAGATGTGAGTACTTATATATATTTTTTTTATAATTTTTTTTTGTGTCTTTTTAAATGCGCTGGTTGTGCGTGTGAGTACTTATAATTTAATGTTTTTATCTACATTTTGGGGGGCTTTTTAAAAATGCGCTTCTTGCACGTTGTGTTTAAAGAACCGTGTGTGTGTGCGTGCTATTCACGCAGACATCTTTAAGCATCTTGCGCTTCTGTGCTATGTTGGTGCATGGAGCGCATATGGTGATACACATATGATACAGGTTTTAGAAGTAAAGGTTGGAAATGTTGTTTTGGGTTTGCGAGGCTCGCATGTGGCGGCCTGCAATGAGTGCCTTCGTCGCTGATTGCAGGCTGCCACATGATTATAGGCGCTTATTGCAGTGCGGCCTGCAATAAGCGCCTTTTGCACTCATTGCAGACTGCCACATGAGCAAAGGTGCCCCTTTCAGGCCACACTGCAATAAGCGCCTGTGTCTCATATCCCCCTTTCTCTCCCCTGTGTCTCATATCACCCCCTCCCCCCCCTGTGTCTCATATCACCCCCTTCACCCCGTCTCATACCCCACCTGTGTCTCTTCCCCCCCTGTGTCTCATATCCCCCTTTCTCTCCCCTGTGTCTCATACCCCCCTTCCCCCCTGTGTCTCATATCACCCCCTTCACCCCGTCTCATACCCCACCTGTGTCTCTTCCACCCCCTATGTCTCATATCCACCCTTCCTTCCAGTGTCTTATACCCTACCTTCCCTCCCCTGTGTCTCATCCCCCACTTTCCCCCTCCCCTGTGTCTCATGCTCCACTACCCCCCCTCTGTCCCCTGTGTCTTATCCCCCACTTACCTCCCTCCCCTGTGTCTCATCCCCCACTTACCTCCCTCCCTCCCCTGTGTCTCTTCCCCAACTTACCTCCCTCCCTCCCCTGTGTCTCATCCCCCACTACCCCCCTTCCCTGTGTCTCATCCCCCACTTACCTCCCTCCCTCCCCTGTGTCTCTTCCCCAACTTACCTCCCTCCCTCCCCTGTGTCTCTTCCCCAACTTACCTCCCTCCCTCCCCTGTATCTCATCCCCCACTTACCACCCTCCCTCCCCTGTGTCTCATCCCCCACTTACCACCCTCCCTCCCCTGTGTCTCATCCCCCACTTACCCCCTCCCTCTCCTGTGTCTCATCCCCCACTTACTCCCCTTCCTTCCCTGTGTCTCTTTCCCCCTTTCCTCCTCTCTTTCCCTCCCCCCTCACTCTGTTCCTTGCAGGGGAAGGGGGGTATCTCCCACACTTTGCGAAGTAGCAGTTCGTAAGTATTCTGCCAAGACAAGGTACTTGAATTTATTTTCTGTGGAATTTATGAAGGTTATTACATGAATCCCACCTAGTTATGTGTATTTGGTGAATTTGGTATTTTTCACCCTCTAAAAAGTCGCCGTTCCGGGTCATTTTGCGAAATATTTTATTTTGGCCCGGAACAGGTACTTGAAATTATTTTCTGTGGAATTTATGAAGGTTATTACATGAATCCCACCTAGTTCTGTGTATTTGGTATTTTTCACCCTCTAAAAAGTCGCCGTTCCGGGTCATTTTGCGAAATATTGTATTTTTGCCCGGAACAGGTACTTGAAATAAGTTTCTGTGGAATTTATGAAAGTTATTACATGAATCCCACCTAGTTCTGTGTATTTGGTGAATTTGATATTTTTCACCCTGTAAAAAGTCGCCGTTCCGGGTCATTTTGCGAAATATTGTATTTTGGCCCGGAACAGGTACTTGAAATTAATTTCTGTGGAATTCATGAAGGTTATTACATGAATCCCACCTAGTTCTGTGTATTTGGTGAATTTGGTATTTTTCACCCTCTAAAAAGTCGCCGTTCCGGGTCATTTTGCGAAATATTGTATTTTTGCCCGGAACAGGTACTTGAAATTATTTTCTGTGGAATTTATGAAGGTTATTACATGAATCCCACCTAGTTCTGTGTATTTTGTGAATTTGGTATTTTTCACCCTCTAAAAAGTCGCCGTTCCGGGTCATTTTGCAAAATTTTGTATTTTGGCCCGGAACAGGTACTTGAAATGAGTTTCTGTTAAATTTATGAAGGTTATTACATGAATCCCACCTAGTTATGTGTATTTGGTGAGTTTTATATTTTTCACCCTCTAAAAAGTCGCAGTTCCGGGTCATTTTGCGAAATATTGTATTTTTGCCCGGAACAGGTACTTGAAATTATTTTTTGTGGAATTTATGAAGGTTATTACATGAATCCCACCTAGTTATGTGTATTTGGTGAGTTTGGTATTTTTGACCACCTGGAAAGCCGCCGTTCCAGGTCATTTTACAAAATTTTGTATTCTGGCCTGTTAAAGGGTTAATAAAGCATACTATTAGATTGGGGTTAGCTCTTAAATATAGTTCTCAAATATATTTAACACATCCCAATGATTTTAGCATGGATTCCCTTCATAAAGTGTGCGTTCCGGCCTGTTTTTGCCCGTTCCGTTTGATTTTGGGGTTTTTAAAGGGTTAAAAAAGTATTATATTGAATTTGTTTTGGTTCTTAAATATTGTTCTCAATAATATCTAACACATCCCAGTGATATTGTCATTGATTTCTTTTATAAATGGCCTGTTCCGGCCTGTTCCGTTCCGTTCCGGCTTTTACACCGTCCCCATCTCTCCCTCCCTCCCTCTCCCCCCTGCTGCTAGCACACGTGTAATGGCGTGGCTTGGCTGCGCATGCGCAATGGTATGGTTTGGACGCACTATTGCGTGGCCCAGTCTGTGCATAAGCAATGTCGTGACTCCCCTGTGCATGCGCACATATGAAGCAACTGCGCATGCGAGACATAGTTTATAAACCATACAAATACTACCGTTACATCAATCTATGAAATTTAAAATAGATTAGAGCCTGGATCTCCCTAACAGCTCAATTGAATGAGGCTCCATGTGTATATATATTTCCTATACTATATTGTGTTGAATCCCCCTATATATATTTATATCATGATGTAAGATGCTGTCTCCACTTTATCTGCATCGCTATTTACTTTTAAAAGTAGGCGTCCATCTCATCAGCCCTATTAAATTCCAGCCTCGTAGATACGAGATTTGGACTTAAACCCTACGTGCTTCCAATTTTAAAAAGTTACAACTCTAATAAATTAGCCCTGCTGCGAGCAACATGTGAGCTACGCAGCAGGGCCGTCCGTGTCAACACGGAGAAACTGTGCATGAGGAGTGACAGCCTGCAAGCTCTCCCACCTCATCAATTGCCGCGGGGGTCCTGAACGGGACCTCCGCTGCAGGCCTACATACAAGCCCTGCCGTGGGGGTACTCCAAGTACCTAAAATTAACCCCCCTCTATGCTGGAGGTCCCCATCAGGACCCCTGAAGTGACCCCACATTAACCACTTGCTGTAGGGGCCATAGGGACCCCCGCAGCCCCCCTTCCCACATTAAGCCCTTGCAGCGAGGGGCCCCAATCGGCATAGATCAGGCCCCCGCTGCATTTATAAAATGTAAATTCCCCGCCGCAGCTCCTTAAAGGGCCCGCGGCACACCCTAAGCCAATCCCGGCCTCAGCACCTAACATTAACCCGCTCTATGCTGGGGGTCCATCGGGCCCCCAAAGTGTCCCCATATTAATCCCTTGCTGCAGGGCTCCATAGGGACCCCCACAGCTCCCCCCACATTAACCCCTTGCAGCAGGGGATCACGGTCGGTATCGATCGTGATCCCCTCTGCATTTAAAAATTCACAGTAAAGGTCCTGAAAGGGTTAATATTTATTTACTATATGTAATGTTTAATTCTCTACTAATCTGATGTTTCTTTTTTTTTTCTAGGGGGTGAAGGGACATCTGCAAAGGTAAGTGGTTTTATTTATTCTATTTTAGCTTAGATTTAGAGGGTATTGTATAGATAGGGGGCTAAGTATAGATAGGGGGTTATGTCTAGGTAGGGGGTTATGTCTAGATAGGGGGCATTATTATCTTTATTCATATCGCGCCAACATATTCCGTAGCGCTGTACAGGGGTTGAGTACATAGCAGAAAACAAATTAAACACCTTGTAAAGAATGGAGGGCCCTGTTTTTGAGCATAAAATCAAATGTACATAGAGCTTGTTTCCAAGGCACTGACACAAGATTGAAAACTCACAAACTTACAATCTAAGGGTAATGCATAGATAGGGGTTATGTATAGATGGGGGATGATGTCTAGATAGGGGGAAATGTATTGTAGTTAGGGGTATATTTATAATGTCAATATTACTGTAATGTTATGTAAATTTGTGTATGCCTTTTTCTTTGCAGGTGTGTAATTATTTTTTTTATTTTTTGTAGTGAGGGGGGATTTGTAATGTCCTTTTTTATTTTTTGTACCTTAGCTTTTTTTTTTTTGTAACATAGGTTTTTTTTGGGGTAACCTAGTATTTTTTATTTTTTTGTACCTTAGCTTTTTTTATTTTGTGTAATTAGTGGGGTGGGGTGATTAATAGGGGGTTAGGTAGGTAGTGTTAGGTAGGTGGGGTTTAATAGGTTACAGTAGAGGGGATTCGTTTAGATTTAGTGGTTTATTGGGGGGGGATTAGTGTAGGGTAGTGTTTGTACTTAGTGTCATGAGGTTCCTGGAGGACCTCATGGTACTTATGGGGTTAATAATAGGCTTGTCATTGTCCTATGAGGGTCTTCATAGACCCTTATGGGGCTGATTGGGTTAATTAGAGGCTTACAGAGGTCTGTATAGACCCCCATAAGGGATGGGGTTAGATGGAGGCTTATGGGGGTCTGTATAGATAGGCCCAGTTAGGGTTAGATAGGCCCAGTTAGGGTTAGATTGGCCCATTAAGGGTTATTAGGTACAGATAGTGTTAGGTAGGCCCAGTTAGGGTAAGTTAGGGTTTAGTATGGGTTATTGGAATATAGTTAGGGTTAAGGGGTTAATGGGGTATAGTAAGGGTCAATAGTGTAGTGTAGTGCTTAAACTTGGAGGAACCTCATGGCACTTGTAGGGTTAACCTAGGGGTTAATAGTGTCCTATAGGGGTCTATACAGACCCCTATTGGGCTGAGGGGGTTAATTATAGTCTCATGAGGCTCTGTATAGGGCCCCATGAGTTATAGAGGTAATTAAGGGCTTATGGGGCTCTGTATTGACCCCCATGAGTGACAGGTTTAATAAAGGGCTTATGGGGGTCTGTATTGACCCCATGAGTGTCAGGGTTAATTAAGGGCTTATGGGGGTCTGTATTGACCCCCATGAGTAATGGGGTTAATTAAGGGCTTATGGGGGTCTGTATTGACCCCCACGAGTGACAGGGTTAATTAAGGGCTTATGGGGGTCGGTAATGACCGCCATGAGTGAGAGGGTTAATTAAGGGCTTATGGGGGTCTGTATTGACACCCATGAGTGATGGGGTTAATTTTAGTCTCATGGGGCTCTGTATACAGCCCCATTAGTTATAGAGATAATTTAGTGTTCATGGGGCTCTGTTTAGAGCCCCATGAGTTATAGTACCCCCCCCCCCCCCAGGCAGGGGTTCATATTTCCTTAGCGCGGGGCGGGAAATGTGATTTTTTTAAATGCAGCGGGGTCACGATTGATGCAGACCGGGGGGCCCCTGCTGCAAGTGGTTAATGTGGGGGGGGGGGGGGGCTGCGGGGCTCTCTATGGACCCCTGCAGCGAGGGGTTAATATCGGGAGACTTTGGGAGTCCTGATGGGGACCTCCAGCATAATGGAGGGTTAATGTTAGGTGCAGTGGGGGTACTTACAGTACCCCCATGGTTGGGATTGGCTAGTGGTGTGCCGTGGGCACTTTATGGACCCACAGCGGGAAATTTTAAATTTTTAAACTGCAGCGGGGGCCTGATCGATGCTGATTGGGGACCCCCGCTGCAAGGGGTTAATGTGGGGGGGCTGTGGGGGTCCCTATGGTCCCCTGCAGCAAGGGATTGATGTGGGGGATGGGCTGTGGGGGTCCAGATGCGGACCTCCAACATTGAGGGGGTTAATGTTAGGTGCCGAGAGGGTACTTGCAGTACCCCCACGGCCGGTATTGGTTAATAGTGTGCCGCAGGGCCTGGCTGTTCTCCCATGTGATTTTTTATTTATTTTATTTTTTGTGTTTTTCGTGTTTTTAGGTTTGCGCAGTTCAGCCGTTAACTTCGTATTTTTCCAAGTCCCGCGTCTCGTAATTTCTTTTTGTAAGTCCAGTGTTTGTCAACTGCTTGCAGACTAAAGCGATCCCGCATTTCCTAAGTGTTTGTAGGCTAAGTCCCGTGTGTTTCAATGTGTGATTGCCTCACCTCGCTTTGCGAGGCTCGCAGGAGCACCTTTGGCGCTCCTTTCTGGCTAAGTCCTGTGTGTTTCATTCCTTCCACTGCTTGCCTTGCTTCGCGAGGCTCGCAGGCAATGAGTGCCTTCCGTGCTAAGCCCCCAAGTGCTGCAAGTTTAAGTGCCTTAACGGCTCCCCTCACTATGCAAGGTTCGCAGGCGCTCGTCGCCTAAGTGCTGCCAGTTAATGGCTCTCCTCACTACACGAGGCGAGCTGGCGATGAGTGCCTTTGGCGCTCATCGCCTAAGTGCTCCGACTTAACGGCTCACCTAAGTCATATGCACCACGCAAAGCGTGACAACGTCTCGTAGTTTGACAATTAGAATATGTGATTATATATTATATTATATATAAATAGAGGGGGGGAGAGAAAGAAAGAGAAACATGGAGAGACACATACAAAGAGAGAGATGCATATAAAATGTATTACAGATAAGCTCATATAAGGACGTTTAACAATATAGTAAAATTATAAAGTTTATCTGTATAATTGATAGTCATGCTGCATTCCTGTCAGTCCTTGACAGTGTGATGAATATAATATGAATGTAACCTTTAAATATTATTATTGTCTTGGATTTTGTAATTAGAATGCATAATCAATAAATTCATTTGTACATAACTTTATATGCAGAAATAAAAATGTACTCTAACAGACAACAATGTGGCTCTCTACTCATTTTAATAAGTGATAATGCTATTAGAAATGTCTCTGTTTGATTTGTGTTTGTCTAATATCAAGTCTCAAGGCCCCAGAGATAGTGAGAGATATTGTTATATTTATGTATTACTATTTGCTTAAGTGAATTGTCAATATATAGAAACAAGCGACTTGCCCGACAAAAATGACGGCAAAAAATTGTAAGGCATGGCAATGCTGTTTACCACACAATGTAAGGCTTTTGCTCCTCTGTGGACCTTCGGCACTCATTGCGAGCCTCTCCCCTTTTGTACTTCAATTTTCCTGCTTTGCAACGATCACCTTTGGATCTCATCGCGAAGACAGATATATAAGTAAGGTGTAATACAACAAAAAATGTGAGTACAGGGAAGTAATAAAGTAATATGAATTAATAAATGAATATACTTTACCTATTTATATTTAATATGCAACAATCAATATCCTGAAGAGCTAACAATCTCTTTGGATTTTCCTGCATCTGAAAATGTACAGTTGGGGTTTTCATCATCTGAGTGTCAGCAATGTGGCAAGTGTGCAGTGTGAATAGGCTGCGTGCGCAAGGGAAAACCGTTATTAGTTTCATGTTAGTGTTATAAAATGGAATTTTTTTTGTATGTGTTACTTGGCTCGCGAGCATTTTCCGTCCGTTGTAATGGTATATTGTGTATCTCCTACGTTCTTGTGTAACTTTTACGTGGCTGGCGTTGATTTTCGCGGCTCAGTCTCCTTTAGCCTCATTTTAATTTTTTTCTTCCGCCATTTTTTTTGTTGCGTATGCGATTTTCATGTGTTGAAACTTCTTAAATGCAACTTAGATTGGCGTGCAACCTCGCTCCCAGACGTCCTGGTGTTACCCCTGTGCTGTGTGTGATATTTGTTTTATGTTTTTTTTTGCTGTTGTGCTTTTCGTGTTTTTTGATGTGCGCGGTTCGTGCGGTATCTTCGTATTTTTGCTACCTCATACAATTTTTTCTAATGTCCGCGGATCATAATTCTTGTTTTTAAAAGTTGTACATCTTGTTTGTGGTTTGTGCGCTTCGGGGTTGTGTAGCCTTGTTTTCATTTTTTTCAGCCGCCATTTTTTTTTCTCGCTTAGCTGATTTTCAAGTGTCGAAACTTCTTAAATTCAACTATAATTTGCGTGCAACCTCACTCCCAGATGTCCTGGCTGTCCCCCTGTGCTGCGTGTGATGTTTATTTAATGCTTTTTTTTTTTTTTTTCTGACGTTTTTCAACCTATTTTTTTTTTCTCTCTTTTAAACATGAGTTTGTCTAAACAATTTCTCCTGATACGCAAGAACTCTTCTGTAGGTATTGCCTTCAGGGTCGGCAGAAAATAAGAGCTTGTTTGGTATAATGTGCTGTTAGTTGCTGTGGGTTTTCGGTGGAGGTCTGTCCGAATGATTCCTTACTCATCTTTGATGATCATGATGTCTAAAAACTCAACTTTGTTGAGATCTATTTTGTGAGTTAGTCTGAGATTGAAGTTGTTGTTATTCAATATGGCCAGAAACTCTTCAAACAGCTTCATGGAGCTATCCCACACAATAAGGATGTCATCTATGTACCTTAGCCATAATAGTACATTTTCAGTAAATCTTGAATTGTCTTCATTAAAGACAACCGCTCTCTCCCATCAACCCAACTATAGATTTACATAGGTAAGGGCAACTGCTGTAAGTAGAACTGGTCATTGAAGATTAAATAATAATGGTGAAGGATGAATTTTAGAAACTGCCTATAGAACTTCGCTTCATTGATCCTTGATTCCATTGTAAGGAAGTAATTAATGGCATTACACCCACTTTCATGGTCTATTGACGTGTAAAGGCTTTCCACATCACAAGTTATTAGTAAGGTCTCTGTGGTGAGCGTAATTCCATCAAGTTTATTGAGGACATCCATTGTGTCTCTCACAAACGATGGGAGGCCTTTCACAAATGGTCTTAATTTTGTGTCTATAAATTGGCTGGCTTTTTCGCCCAGACTTCCATTGCCAGATATAATTGGGCGGCCTGGAGGTGTTGACTTGTTCTTGTGTATCTTAGGTAACATGTATAGGGTCGCCGTTCGTGGATTTTTCACTTAGAGAAAGGTTAATTCCTTCTGAGTGATGAGTTCATCATTTTTACCTTGATCGATTAGTCTTCCATATATTTCGTCTGTGGGATCATTGAATAAACGTTTGTAGTATGCTTTATCACTTAATTGTTGTTTAGCTTCTTTAAAATACATGTCAGTAGGCCAGATGACCATGTTTCCGCCTTTATCTGATGGTTTTATGACAATGTCATACCATTCGCTGATTTCTTTGAGGGGAAACATGTAAATGTGTTGGAATGGCCTAGTCAAAGCCCAAACCTCAATCCAATAGAAATTCTATGGTCAGACTTAAAGATTGCTGTTCACAAGCACAAACCATCCAACTTGAAGAAGCTGGAGCAGTTTTGCAAGGAGGAATGGGCAAAAATCACCGTGGTAAGATGTGGCAAGCTCATAGAGACTTAACCAAAGCGACTTGGAGCTGTGATTGCCGCAAAAGGTGTCTCTACAAAGTATTGACTTTAGGGGGGTGAATAGTTATGCACATTGACTTTTTCTGTTATTTTGTCCTATTTGTTGTTCGCTTCACAATAATAATAAAAAAAAATCTTCAAAGTTGTGGGCATGTTCTATAAATTAAATGATGCAAATCCTCAAACAATCCATATTACTTTCAGGTTGTGAGGCAATAAAACACGAAAAATGTCAAAGGCGGTGAATACTTTTGCAAGGCACTGTATCTCTCCCCTTCTCTTTCATGCTATTCTTTTCCCCATCTCCTTCTCTTTCCCCTTCTCTTCTACCCTCTCCTTATCTCACCCCCTCTCTTCCCCCTCTCTCTTTCTTTCTCACCTCCTCCTTCTCTCCTCTCTCCTTCTCTCTTCCCCTCTCTCCGTCTCTCTCTCCCTCAGCTTCTTTTCCCCCACTCTCTTCCCTTTCTCTCCTGCTCTCTCACCCTCTCCTTCTTTCCTGCTCTCCTTCTCTCCTCCCTCTCCTTTTCTATCTCCCCCCTCTCCATCTCCCCCTTTCTCTCCCTCTCCTTCTCTCTCTCCCCCTTTCTCCCCCCTCTTCTATCTTTCTCCCTTTTCTTCTCCCCCCTCTCCTTCTCTCTCTCCCCCTTTCTCCTTCTTTCCTCCTCTAGCAAGCAAACATCTTTTAATTATATGGCTGCAGATACTATCTGCAGAAATCTTGGACCCCCAAAAAATAAAATCAGTCACTGTCTCAACTTCTTTCCCATCTATTTGCCAGGAACTGAGATTGCTGTTTGCCATGAGCTTCGTCTTTTTAACGTTGAGCAGTCGACCAACTTTTGCACTCTCTTCTTTCACCTTCCTCCTCAGTTTAAGCTATCAAAGTAGTATCATCCACATATCTGAGGTTGTTGAAATTTCTCCCAGCAATATTAATCCCAATTTTGATTCATCCAACTCAGTCTTACCCATGAAGTATTCAGGAATGATGTATGTGTTGAAAAATTAGATGACAATATACAACCTTATTGCACTCCTTTCCTGATATTGAACCATTTTGTTGTTCCATGTTTGGTTCTTGGTCCGCATACAGATTCCTCAGGAGACAGATGAGATTGTCTGGTACCATTTGTCTTTAAGACTTTGTCACATTTTTGTGTGACCCACACAGCCAACGGCTTTAGAATAGTCTATGAAGCTGAGGTAAATGTTTTTATGGAACTCTCCTGCTTTCTATATTATCCAGCGGGTATTGATAATTTGACAACTTGTGCCTCTTCCTCTGTTGAACCCGGCTTGCACATCTGTTAGTTCTTTGTCCATATTTTGTTAGAGCCGAGCTTGCAGGATCTTAAGCATGACCTTACTAGCATGTGAAGTGAGTGCAATTATTCAAAAATTGGAGCATTCTTTGGCACTGCCTTTTTTTTGGATTGAGATGTAAACTGACATTTTCCAGTCCACTTCCCGCGTTTGGGTTTTCCAAATTTGTTGGCATAATGCAAGCAACACTTTCACTTTTATTATTTACAAATTTTGAAAGTTACTATGGTTCCTTAACTTAGTTTTACAGAAAATGTTGACACTTTTATACTTTGGTTAATATTAAGCAATCAGATAAGGCTAACACTTCCTATTCAAAGAAGGGAAGACAAATATAGAAGACATGCACTAAACTATTGAAATTACCAGGGGGGATTTACTAACAGTGAGCATTATGTAGAAAATCCCCAGTCTACACCTAATTAACTAAAATGCTGTTATTCAAATAAGCCCTGTGATGTGGTATCATGAAGTTGTTGTGACATGGAAGGGGTTAAATATACGTGAACTAAGGGCAAATATGGATCCAAAACCAATTCTCACTCCATTACTTCAGAGATTGAAGTAGTGAGGCAGTCAACCCCATAATGGCATGGCAGTGGTGTTTGCCATGGGGTGGACATGTCAAAATAAATTAACAGGGTCTCCTTGATGCCCTTGTTAACAGGGGTTCAGGAGTCCATATTCCCCTTACCAACATGGGCAATGGAATAGGGATAGGAGTGCTAGAGGAGGATTTGCATTAACTAACCCCTCCATGGATGAAGTCCATGGTATGGGGGTTAATGCCCACCCACACCGATTCATCACTTGCCCAGGGGGTGGGGAACCCTACCTATAGCCCCTAAATTACCTTTAAAGGGTTTGGGCACTTAATATGAGAGTTAATTAATGAAAAAAAAAAAAAAAACATAAGGAACAAAGAACAATGGCCTCCAGTTCCAGCTAGTCTCGTAATGAAACTGTAGCCTCTCTTTGACCCCCTGGAAAAAGGCCCTATCTAAAAAAGAATTCTGTGCCAATCTGTAAAAAATGTACTGTGTTAAAAGTGCTCCTGTTAGCAGGAGCTCCATCTGACAAATAGGCATTTGTCTTTAAAGGACATAAAATAGCTCTAATTTCTATTTCAATCTTTAGAGACTTCCACTTAGACTTTTTAATTACAATCAATTTTCAATTATGTTTATTTTTATGTGTAAGTTTTTATTTTTGTAATAACTGAACCAGTAACGTATCTAGTCAATGGAGGGCCCCGGTGAAAACATTTTTGGGCCCCCTCCAATTTATTTTGTTGCTCTTCCCGGCCCCCCTCCAGCATCAACTCACACAGTAGATATATATTATACATATACAGTGGTACCTCGGTTCTCATCCTTAATCCGTTCCGGACGGCAGGATGAGTTCCAGACAGGTTGAGTTGGACCCGATTTTTCACATTTTAGTTTGAACTGATGGTCTTGTTTTTTGATAAAAAACATTAAAACTAAACAGATATATATAAAAACAATAATTACATCAGATAACATAGAATTTATCTTCACTTTAACTGTACTGAGTGGACTTGAGGGCCCAATGGGATGGTGGCAATGTATAAGAGGAGAAGGAAGAGACAGGTTATTGCTTGGAACTTTGTTTTATATAGGCACAGGATGCACATTGGCTCTTAGAGGCACAGGCTGCACATTGGCTCTTGCAGACACAGGCTGCACATTGGCTGTTACAGGCACAGGATGCACATTGGAACTTACAGGCACAGAGAGGCTGCATTTGGGCTCTTACAGACACAGAATGTACTTGGGCTCTTACAGATACAGACTGTAGATTGGCACTTACAGACACAGGCTGCACATTGGCACTTACAGGAACAAGATGCAGATTGGCACTTATAGACACAGGAGCAGATTGGCACTTACAGATACAGGATGCAGATTGAAGGAGCAGAAGGGATCGTAGGGGAGCCGTGAGAGCCAAAGGGGAGGGGGAGGGGTGAGCGTCAGGCCATGTCAAGTTGGACTAGGGACAGCACTGGGCACCACTAGAGCAGGGCCTCGGTGCATTGCACTAGATGCACTGGCGGTAGCTCCGCAGTTAACTGAACCTTTTCTGTGTCACTATATGCATCAGTCATATGGATGTTAGTTTAGATATTGTGCTTCCTTCTGACTAAATATTTAACACAATCAACTATGTGTATTTAATATTATTATTACCTAGGATTTATAATGTGCCAACATTCTCCACAGTACTATACAGTAGTAGACAGTTACAGTTATATTTAGTGGTCAACCAACTTATATGAAAGGTAATAAGGGTCCTTCTCTTGCAAGATCACAATCTAGAACAGGGGTAGTCAATAGGCAGACCTGGGTCTGAATCAGGACTTCCTGACTATTTCTTCCAGGCCTCCAAATCATTATTATATTTTCTATATTTCTAAATTTTCCAAATACTTAAATAAGATTTTAGTTAAGTGGTTTCCTTTCCCTATGTAATATTACTTCCTGTAACCTTCCAGTGCTATTATACTGAAATATTTGTACGTGTATAGTTAAAATGACCTTTAATTTACTGTGATAAGAGTGTGGTTTTTTCTGGCGAGGCAGGCCCCTGATGATATAAGGACAATTCTAAATCTGATACACGTATCTTATAAATATAAAATGTAATCTTGCCTATTATATTTAGACATAGAAAAGGCATTTGATTCCCTGAGATGGGCCTATCCATTTGAAACTTTATGGTATATAAGTCTACAGAGACATTTTATCAATGCACTAATAGTATTATATGAAGATACTAACATTTAAAAAAAAAAAAATACTTCCAGGACATCCTCAGATGTTATCCAAAAACAAACGGGAACTCATCAAGGCTGTCCCATATCACCAGCTCTATTTGCCATCACAATGGAACCACACAGAATTAAAACAAATAAACATAGTATAATATGATCAGTTTTTTCTGATGATGTTATCTTAACAATCATTAAACCCCTTACTACATTACCTAATCTATTTGCATTACATTTGCAAAATGTTCTGGTCTTTGAGTTAATTCAGATACATCTGTTGCTTTGAATGTAGGTCTTCCATAACAAATGATAAAAATATGACAATTTAATTTCTATTTCCAATGGCATAGCAGCCATATAAAGTCGATTCAATCTACAAAACAAATTATCCATCATTACTCTCCCCACTTTTCAAAACTCCACATAACTGGCATACACTTAATCTTCCTGTTCTAGGATATATTCCAGCAGTCAAGATGTCCCTTCTTCTTAAAATACTATTTTTCTTTAGATCTCTGCCAACTACAGTACCACAAGCAGACATCTTCCGACCACATTATAAGATATTTGCTTTTATATGGCACCATACATGTCCGGGATTCAATAAATCCATTATGTACACTATATAAACAGGTGGTTTCTCTTTTCCTAATTTACACACTTACTATATGGCCGCTCAAATGCAACAATTAATGCTTTGGTAAATCATTCATAGCCCTCCTTATTGGGTGGATATTAAATATCCCCTCCTTCCTTTGTACAAAAATGTATTAACTACCCCTAATCTACAGTATTTTTATTTATACAAAGTAATGCCTGGTCTGCCATACAAAATTAAGTGATATCTGATGACTCACCACCCAGCAGTTTGGGCACAATTCGTGCACACTTGGGACATTACAGCAGCTTTTACCAAATCAGGGCACACAGGTCGCAGCTGGAGCAAACACAATAATGTTTTTGTATTTCGTATTTCAGATTTTCTGCAGTTCACTTAGTAAGGTGGGTGTAATTATGATACAAAAGCAATAAAACGTATCAGATTGTTTTTCGCCGGCCTCATTCTTTGGCTTTGAAGCTATTTATTATTTAGTACAGATTTGCTTTTATGCTGAAATAACAGCAGTCTCTTCAGCTCATTAGAATTATAGACTTCTCGTATTGTGGCGTTTGCGGCAGAGTGTTTCCTTTTATTAGCTTTGTGCGTGCCACACAAAAGCAGAATTTAGTCTTTTCATGGAGCTGAAAAGGAGCAATCTTTCACATGACAAATCCAACATTATCATACGTAAACCTCATTACTATGTAACATCGCTCTTTTTCCAGCTCGCTAATTGAATGAAAATCTCACAGTCAGAGCAGCTTTAAAGTTTTAGGAAGAAAACAAGAGGCTTTCACCTGGGAGAAATGTGAACGTTTCATCCAAAAGACTACTAATAATAATAATAATACAATATTGAGATTGACTTGAAAAAGATATTGACACGTTAAACTAAAGATTTGACCAAGATATAATTGTATACTGCAGTACTATTATATATTGGTGTGTATCAGTATAGAAAATAACCTTCCCGCACAAGCTAGGAAACAGCCCCACACGGATTAGATACAAAAGATCGAAACAGTGCTGTGTGTGGGCAGGTCTCCTGACCAGTGCATAATCCATCCTTCAAAGCTATGTAATACAGTGAGCATATGCCTAGAAGGAGCCATGTATAAAGTATATCCTAAAATACAAGGAGCCATGTATTAAGTGGGCTCATTGTGGCCTCATTTGCATGTCCCACCCAGTTTCCCAGAGTGCAGTGCAATAACTGTGTTTCTGGGAATTCTGAGCAGGTAATAAGATTTTTTTACTTTGTTCTAGACATTCAAATGTGAACACAAATGTACTGCTTATTTACTGTACTATTGTACTCTGTATGGTGAAGGGCTTCTGTCACTCTTTTGTCCACAGTAAGCTAAATGCTGATGAGGCTTGTGTAACTCACTGAAGCTGCCAGCCAAACCATGTAGGGTCACCCACAGTGCGCAGGTCATAGCAGAGGGGTCAGACAAATCGTGGTCCACTGGAGAAGAATTGGCAAGCCACTTCAGTATCTTTGCCAAGAAAACCATATGGAAAAGCACAGCCAGAACCACAGACAGATGTACTATTTATTTACAGTACTACTGTACGGTTGAGGAGTTCTATCGCTCTTTTGTCCACCATAAATTAACTGATTGTTATGGTAAACTACCTCCTTATAAAGTCTGCTACACAAACTAGGAACCAGCCCCACGCTGATGAGAGGCAGTGTGCATAATCCCTCCTGGACTTTGCTTGAAAATATACAATACAGCAGGCATATACCTCAAAGGAGCCATGCTTGAAATGGTATTGGATTAAAGAGCAAAGCCTCTGTGGGCACATTTGGATGTCTCTGCCCAGGTTACCAGAATGCAGTGCAATAACTTTATTTCTTGAAATTCTGAGAAGGAAATAAGTCTTATATCTTTATTTATTTACTATACAAGGCCAGGAAGACTTATTAGGAGCCAAACAGGCTTTTTTCCGGGAGCTGGAAAGGAAACCCTTCATAGGCATACATTATAATGTGGAAAAATATACAGAAGCATCACTTCTCAGCCTTTTGTCTAAGATCAAGTGTAGTACCTCCTCTGAAATGGCAGGTGATCTGAGCTATGCCTAAGAGGGGGGAAACCTTGGTCTGGCCAGGGGCCGTGTAAGTCTTGAATCCCCAGGGCTTAGGGGAGTCACCATTCCTCACTGATAATAGCACTTCGAACAACGGACATTTTATTTTGGGCCCCCAGGCCAGGACCTTTTGGTTCATGGGGGGATCCCTTATTTTTGTCCACAGCATACGGGTTGGGGGAGTATTTCACAGTGCACCCCAAGCAGAGACTTGTGAGAGAGGTCTCTCCGGCCTCGCACTAAGTCAGATGGGGTAGGTGGCAGCTGCCTTTCCTGATGCTGGCACCCATCCCCTGATAGCTTTGAAGGCACCAATTTTTGGCCCGATTTTGTTTTGGATACGGATCACAACTTGGGCACGACCTACTTCACTTACCAGTGGAGCCCAGGAGTCTTGCTAGCCCTTGAGGGCGGGGCCTTTCGGCCATGGACCCCATGGAATTGGCCTGAGCGGAGTTGGTGGCAGCTGCTCCCCCAAAAGTCAGAGCCAGGGTGGGCTGGTGGAAGCTGTCCATCCTGGCGAAGATTCAGTCCACGTCTGAGGGCTCTGGCCAAAGACGTGGAAAGACCCCCCATTCCTAGGGCGAGGGGGAGAACGAGATTCTTCTGGAACTCCTGGCTGGAGTCTGGAAGAACAAAGGAGTCCTCAAGCCCTCAAGGCGGGGTGACCTCAAGGCTTTATTGGTGTCACAGCACAAATGAGCACAGAATGCACAAGATGCACTTCATGAAGCACATACCTGGGCATTCAATAAAAAAAAAAAAATATGTTAGAAAAAAGAATATATATATATATATATATATATATATATATATATATATATATATATATATACTAGCGACTTGCCCGTCAAAAATGAAGGCAATAAAAACTGAAGCCTGGCAATGTTGTTTGCCACACAATGTAAGCCTCTCCCCCTCTACTTTACTGGCCTTGTGATGAGCGCCTTTGGCGCTTATCACAGGCCTTGCAATGAGCCCCTTTGGAGCTCATTGCGAGTCTCTCCCTCTGTCTACTTCCTCCCTCGTGTCTTATTTCCCCCCTCCTCTCCCTCCCTTGTGTCTCCTTCCGCCTCGTCTACCTCCCTTGTATCTCCTGCCTCCCTGTGTTTTTACCTCCCTCTCCCTCCCGTGTCTCTAAACCCCTCCCCTGTGTCTCTTTTTCCCCTTCTCCCTCCCATGCATCTCTCCCCCCCCCCCGTGTCTCCCCCAACCCTCCCCTGTGTCTGTTCCCCCTGGCCTGTGTTTCTTTCCCCCCTCCCCCTGTGTCTGTTCCCGCCTTCCTCGTGTCTCCATTTCCCTCCCTTGTGTATCTTCCCCCCTGCACTCTCTCCCCTGTGTCTGTTCCCCCTCCTCTCACTACCCTGTGTCTCTTCCCCCTCCTCTTTCTGTGCCTCTTCCTCCCTGTCTCTTCCCCCTCACCCTCTGTGTCTCTCCCCACTCTGTGCCTTCCACCCCTCTCCCTCTGTGCCTCTTCCCCCGCCTCTCTCTGTGTCTCTCGCCACTGTGTCTCTTCACCCCTTCCTCTGTGTCTCCCCCCTCTGTGCCTCTTTCCCCCCTCTCTCTGTACCTCTTCCCCTCTTTCCCTCTGTGTGTCTTCCCCCCTCATTCTCTGTATCTCTCCCCCCTTTGTCTCTTCCCCCTCTCCCTCTGTGCCTCTTCCCCCGCCTCTCTCTGTGTCTCTCTCCACTGTGTCTCTTCACCCCTTCCTCTGTGTCTCCCCCCTCTGTGCCTCTTTCCCCCTCTCTCTGTACCTCTTCCCCCCTTTCCTTCTGTGTCTCTTCCCCCCTCACCCTCTGTATCTCTCCCCCCTGTGTCTCTTCCACCCTCTCCCTCTGTGCCTCTTCCCCCCTCTCACTCTGGGCCTGTTCCCCCCTGGCCTGTGTCTCTTTCCCCCTTCCCCCTGTGTCTGTTCCCTCTTCCCCCCCCCATTTCCCTCCCATGTGTATCTTCCCCCTGTTCTCCCTCCCCTGTGTTTCTTCCCCCTTCTCTCACTCCCGTGTGTCTTTTCCCCCTCCTCTACCTCCCCTGTGTCTCTTTCCCACTTATCCCTCTGTGTCTCTCCCCCCTCCCTCTGTGTCTTTTCCCCACTCTCCCTCTGTGCCTCTTCCCCCACTCTCCCTCTGTGCCTCTCCCCCCCCCTCTTCCCCACTCTCCCCCACTCTCCCCCCTCTTCCCCACTCTCCCATCTGCTCGCGGCTCGCGCCGTGCTGTGCGCATGCTACTGCTGCGCAATGCGCAGTTCATCATTGTCAAACTGTGATTCGTCTCAAGCGTGACAATGAATCGTAGTTTGACAATTATATTATGTGATGTGATATATATATATATATATATATATATATACAGGAGTACAAATTATAGGAATCCCAACATTTGAGGTGTCAGGAAATGTCCACACCGTATATTTAAAATTCCTGCACTTGGGAATGGCAAATATATATCTATCTATCTATCTTTTTGTGTCTCACAATCTGTTTTTTATTTGTCTATGTATTGTTCTATATATCCACATAAAACAAATATTTTTTTAAGTGCACATTTTCTCCACTTCTTGAAAATTACAGATTGCAAATCTCTCTCGCAATCATCAAGAAAGACATCCTGGAATATAATCTGCGATTGGCTTTGAAGTCAACATTGAATTCTCACTGTAAATGAGAAATATTATGACATGGCTCGCTTGTGGCACAGCTTTAGCAAATATTTACAACCTTGTAAGGTTATTTCTTTCCTTAGAACATTGAATACTCAATTTTGTTTGATGCTTTACTGATACCTCAGGAGCAGGGAACTATTATGAAGTCCCTTTAATATAGAGTTTTGTAAATGAATGTCACTAGTTTAATGACAGGATTAGCCTGCAGCCACGACTTGTCATAGTTTCTTGAAGTTTCTCCCAAGTATTTTAAATGCCTATTATATTGACACCTGCCTCCAGCTGAGCTCTGAGACTTTTTTGAATGGTCTCTTTCTATCCTTTTTTGTCTGCATAAGCTTTGTGTATTTGTACAATATATATTCTTGCTTTACTTTTGCATCAGATGTATCCTGACCCACTAATTGGACATTGAAGTCACACATTGGTTAAATTGCATTTAAAAGTGACTAACAGTATTAGAGTTCCCTGGTGATCCATCGGTTCAATTCCAAGTTATGGAACCAAGAGGTCACACCACCCTGAACTGAGCTGGATTGGGCCTGGTCTATATTTGGATGGGGGACCACCTAGGACTACCAGGAGCTGTATGCTGTGGCCCACTGGAGAAGGAACTGGCAACCCACTTTAGTATCTCTGCCATGAATACCAAGTGGATCAACATGACCATGGACATTAAAATGTTCTAGTGTGTTATTATCAATGAGGTCACAGAGAGTCAGAAGCAACAGAACGACTAAAAAAACAAACATTACAGAGACCTCTCGACAACAAATTCTAACTCTGTAGTGACTAAAACAAATAAATACGGGTGTAAATGACTTCACCAACATTTCATAAATCAGGTGGGGCAGTGTCCTTGCACACCGTTGGGCAGAAGTAAACATTAGTTTGAAGCTCATGTTTTAAAAGGGACTATTTTTTCCCCAAAATCATGTCATATTTTTTATATACGTTAACCTTAGAGTAAGAAAACTGACTATACATTGTACTAGTTGTATTTTCTCAAATAAATAATCCTGAGATATTCAGCATTGTTTGTGAGTCATTATTACAGAAATGAGCTGCTCCTAATTAACTTTTCTAACATGCTGCTTGGTCCTTTAGTGGCAAGAACAGTGTCCCTCAATGTTATCATCATGCAGTTATCCTCCACTACTCTTATCAATCACTCTGAGCTGCTAATGAGCACAAAGGTGCAACACATTAGAATAATGAATTTCTCGGGAATAATTTATGTAAAGAATTAACTGCTAGTACAAAATGTAGTCAATTTCTAATGTACTTTAAGATGAATCCAGTTTGTTTCCGGTGACAGAGTACCTTTGTACTAACGTAATGTTTTGTACTATTTAAAACCTACTCTTTTAAATTATGCTATACAACTATGAGTTTCCTTTACTTATATTTGTCTATGTTGTCTTTTGAATAACTAAACTTGATAAACACAGCGTTTACATTTTTATCTTGATGTCCAATTATTGTTTACTCCAGGTTTTTTTTTTTTTTTTCTGAGTTGAATTGCTCTACTTCATTCTCAGGACAGTGTCTTCGTAAACTAATGAGTATTTAATTTGTCCCGTAGAAAGCATTGGTAGCTTTAGCTGCTACTCCTATAGTGCAGATAGAAGATTCCTCTATATTCAAAGTCACCTCCCACCTCCGAAAGTTGATCAGCAAAAGCAAAATGGTAGCTTCCACAGCAACTTTATTGTAGTTAAAATGTTTAAAATTCTAAAAACACTCTTTAAAAGAGTTTATTTGAAATATAGGACTAAAGTGGCCCCTTAAGTGTGTGCTGCCACCCAATGTGTTTTAATTAAACTGTTGACCAGCATCTCTTCTATTTGACATCACATATAATAGTTGTCAAACTGCGATTCGTCATCACGTTTGCAAAAAATCACAGTTTGACAACTGCGATTGCAGCACTGCAACCCCCCACGCATGCGCATGCACATAGCGGCCGCCCCTTTGCACGCCCAGAAAAGGAAAACAGTCGTGAGGAAGACACACAGGTAAGGAGTGTGGAGACACACAGGGAAGGAGGGGGGAGACACAGAGGAGGGGGGGAGACACAGAAGTGTGAGAGGAGGGGGTAAAGACACAGGGGAGTGAGAGGAGGCGGGGAGAGACACAGGGGAGTGAGAGGAGGGGTGAGAGACACGGGGAAGTGAGAGGAGGGGGAAGAGACACAGGGGAGCGAGAGGAGGGGGGAAGAGACACAGGGTTGGAGGGGGAGACACACAGGGGAGGGAGAGGGGGGAGACGGAGAAGAGGGGGGGAGAGACACTGGAGATGTAGAGGAGGGGGAGAGACACAGGGGAGGGAGTGGAGGGGGGAAGAGACACAAGGGAGGGGGGAGACACACAGTGGTGGGAAAGGAGGAGGGTAGACACACAGGGGTGGGAGAGGAGGGTGGTAGACACAGAGGGGAGGGAGAGAAGGGGGAAGAGACACAGGGGAGGGGGGAAAGACACAGGGGAGGGAAATGGGGGGAAGAGACACGATAGAGGGGTGGAAGAGACACATGGGGGTAAGAGACAAGGGGGAAAGAGAAATAGGGGCGGAAAGAGGAAGTAGAAAGAGGGAGAGACTCGCAATGAGCAACAAAGGCCTGTGATGAGTGCCGAAGGTGCTCATAGCTAGGCCAGTAAAGTAGAGGGGGGGAGAGGCTCGCAATGAGCATATCCCGTCAAGTAGAGGGGGAGAGGCTCCCATTGTGTGGCAACCAGCATTTCCAGGTTTCAAATTTTATTGCCGTCATTTTTGACAGGCAAGTTGCTAGTCATTTAATATTACTGATCATCTACTTTGCAACCACAATAAAGCTCACATGATTTCCGTACAAGGGATAAAGTCTTTGTGATTTAAAAATGAGCTCATTATTAACTCATGATTATTGCCATTATTTGAGGCATACTGGCTATTTTAATTATAAACAACACAATTTTAAAACACTAAACATGTAAATAAAAATTGAAGTTAATATAATGCAATCTAACACTAAAATAATAGACACATATAAGCTTAAAATCAAACTCAGTATATGTTTAAAAATGTATAGACTTATCTATGCCTGTCTAGCCTAACGACTGATAGACTGTGGATGGCAGTCAAGAATAGGCAAACCAGTGACCTCTTACTATCATTAATAAGAATGACCTACTTTCAAGGAGTCCCATTTTAGGGCTTAATTACATGGCTCCAGTAAGAACTCCCTCACGATTAATACGTAGCTGTTGGAGTTATTACTAGGCTCCTGTATGCTATTTCTTGTAAAAACTGAATGATATGTAGTGAGGGGATTTGTCACATATGGAGAAAAGTCAGAGATAAGGATTTGCAGCATTTCCTGTAGCAACTCCAATTAAGTGGTCGATATCAGTAAACATTGCGTCTATATAAGCTGTGCTTCCATCTCCATCTTCCAAAGTTAATGGTACCCTACCGCGTAGTGTAACCCACAGGATCCAGGAGCAGAGGACATGTTTTTTTTTTTAAAGAGTGAGTAGGAGCTTGGTCTAGATAGATACAATTTATTACACTTTTACTTGGCCTTACTTTATCCTAGTTAACTTATGCACCATACCCATCTTACCCTAAATCTTACCCCCACCCATACCTGCTTGCTTATGTAAGCCCTCCTACATACAACACACATACCCCTATTATATAACACTCATACTTACCCACTACATGCACCTCCTGCTACATACTATTACCCTATTAATCATGCATATATAGAACATTGTTTTCCTGGTGGCCCAGTGGTTAGGATACAGATGCTTTCACCACAGCATACTGGGTTCAAATCCAGCAATTGATCCAATAGGTCACACTGGTAATACTTGGATGGGAGACCACCTTGGAATACCAGGAGCTATATGCTGTAGCCCACTGGAGAAGGAACTTGCAACCCACTCCAGTATTTCTGCCATGTTAACCAAGTGGATCAGCATGGTGTGTTGTCCATGAAGTCACAGAACATACATTTTTTTCACACAAAATGCCTTACTACTTTTTTAAATTTAATAACATGACTGAATGATGGTAAAGTGTCTCTTTATGCATATATAGAACATGGGTTCCATGGTGGCCCAGTGGTTAGGCTACAGGTGCTTTCACCACAGCATACTGGGTTCAAATCCAGCCAGGGACCCAAGAGGTCACATTGGTAAGTACTTGGATGGGAGACCACCTGGGAATACCAGGAGCAATATGCTGTGGTCCACTGAGAAGGAACTGACAACCCCCTGCAGTATTTCTGCCATGAAAACCAAGTGGATCAGCATGGTGTGTTGTCCATGAAGTCACAGAACATACATTTTTTTCACACAAAAATCCTTACTACTTTTTTAAATATATTCACATGACTGAATGATGATAAAGTGTCTATTTATGTGTGTGCATCCTTGAGTAAGTGGGGCGAGTAATTATTTGTTTGTCTTAATATGGAAGAAAAAGATGAGAGGTGGAAAGAAGGGGAGATGATGAAAGATAGGGGAGTCCCGGGGTGAGTAGTGAGAGGGGGAGGAAGAGAGAGGGAGTATGGTATAGTGACAGGAAGTAAAGGAGAAAGGAGGAGTAAAGTGTGAATAGGGATAGAGGATGCAAGGAGGAGAGATGGGAACAGGTGAAGTTAGGGACAGAGGAGAAGGATTCAGATGCCACTAGTGTAGACACACAAGATGTAGGGACAGTGGAGGAGGCCTCTGGGCTAGTAGTGGAAAGAAGTGGGTTAGCCCCTTGCTTCAGGGCCAGTGCAGGGAAGAGATCCCCAGGGGCAAGAATGGAGCCCCCAATTATTCCTTGGTTCTCCTTAATGCCATTCAAGACCAGTCAAACATACTGCATGGTGTTTATGAAGTTATATTATGTTAGAGGGAAAGGATGTGAAGAAGGGTGATCAGTGTTAGGGATTTTATGTGCATAGTAGGTGTGGGGTATAACACATGGGAGTAACGTCTGAGCGGCAGGATATCCACAACAATGGTTGTTAGCATTCATGGCCTAGTGGACACAAATTGGCCTGAGACCATGCAGGGTGATTAGATACACCACCAATCTTACAGCACCATCAAATTCACCAAAAATACACTTCTACATACTGATATGGCCTACATCTCATAGAAATTCAGCTTCTGTATAAATATCCTAAACACAATGTAGCTGATGGCCAGAAATTAGTAAACATTATTCCCTGAAAACCACACAAAATATGTGATGCAATCTTGATACTAATCATATAGATTAAAGAAGCGTTATAAATATAGTTAGACAAATCCATAGTTTAACATAAGTTTTAGATCAAACAATGGATACATCAGCAAGATGACAATCTACATTATGACAATCCCATAACATCTAAAAGGGACATGGAAGGTTAGTTGTTTTCATTTTAATAATAACCCACTAAGTAATAATTTGCACATGTAAATCATAATATTCATTGGTGCTTAAAAGCTGTTTTGAGTCACTGTAACCTTCCAAATAGTCCCTACAAAGGTATGCCCCAGTAGCTCATGCACATGTTTTTTTAGTCTGTGATTGGCTAGTACATCCGGTGTCAATTGCAAAGAGCGACTTGGGGAATACCTTTGTAGAGACTATTTGGAAGTTTTCATTTAGTAAAAACACAGCTTTCAGCACTTATTAAGATTAAGATTATTACATATACAAAAATTGTTTATTTTTGCCAAGTCTTGCAGGCTTTGCGATGATCGGCTAAGTGTTACGGGCTTCGGGCCTCGTTTTGATCCTATTTCCAAACATTTACGTTTTTACGGCCACCATTTTTTTCCTCACTTCGACAATTTCCGATCTTGGCAAAACGCCAACTAAGCCTCAAATTAGCTTGTAATCTTACTCACAGGCTCACTGGTTCTCCCTCTGTGCTGTGTGTGATGTTGTAAGTTAATTTTTTTATCAAATGGCATTTTTTGGCGATCTTCCGACGGTTTCTAAGTTATGGGCTTAAATAATATTTCGTCCACTAAAGCCGTAATTTTTTTCAATGTCTTGTGTGCCTTATGATCAGCGCCAAAGTCCTACGGCCTTCGGCGCTGATCGGGGACATCGCCATGAGCGCCTTCGGTGCTCATGTCAAGCCTGTTTCAAAGTTAACTATTATATGTGATTAAAACAGGGAACCTTCAATGTCCCTAATTAATTGTTAGTAGTATTATTAAGATGTCTCCTGGTCTTTACCTATGCAGACCATAAATGAAAACATTACAAACAAACATTGAATGATGTTATGCTTAGTGGAAATATGTTTGAAATATAAATATTTGAATTATCTCTTATTCTTCTCCTACAGCACCACCAGCATCTTAGGAGCAGACACATTGGGAGGAACTGGAGGAGGGGGATGGCTACCAATTTATATGTAGCTTGGAGGAGTTGGTACCAGGACCATCAGTAGTCAGTGTAGACTTTGATCACACAGCCCCCTCCCAAAGATCAAACCACCTCCTAACCTTGCTTATCTGGGGTCTTGGGCAGTTGCCCTTTCACCCATATCACTACCACCACTAAAGCCCAAGACCACTACTACCACATTTTTATAGCCAACAGCCTCACAAAGTCCCCCAGTCACCTCTACCACATTAAAGGTATAGTTGGAGTGTCAACAGAGAGAGCAGCTCCAAAAAGTCTAGAAGATCAGAGATGAAAAAAGGAGGCAACACAGACCATTGAAGAATGAACTTGAGTGGCAGCATCTCCGTTGTCAGGAAATTGCGCTGTTAATGGAGGATCAGCTCTCCAAAGTGAACCAGAAATTAGCAAGATATCATATCCAATGCACATTGACGACAGAGATTTATATACAGCAAGTGCATAATTGTGAGATCAGACACGTAATAAATAATATACACTGTATTTCATTTATTGTTTGCCAGATAATACAGCATTGGTAGCACTGCTTGGAGATCAACAGCAGGCAGGATTGCTTATTGAAACACTGAAGTGTAAACATTACTAAGTTGCCAGAGAACACCTGTGAGGTACTTTTAATTGATTACATTACATTTTACATACATTATATTATATATTAATTTCACACATATAACATGGTATTAACGGTCAGGGAGTACATACTGTATGCTCAGAAAAAAAATGTAAATGTATTTGTAGGGCAAGTAGGTATCCTTTAACCCCTGTGCATCTGTATTAACAAGGTGAGTTAGCATTAGTTGTGTGTCAGTGTTTGAGCAGGTATTTGTAATTGACATTGTAATTTAGTTTACTGTTCTTTAGTATTGGACTTTAGGATGTTTCGGATTAAATTATTTCTTGTTACAGCTGTCACAGCACAACCCCGATTGCCTCCAGGCGGCCGCCAGCTGCTACCAGCAAGGATCCTCTCACAGCGATCAATTAAGGGGTATCGGCACACAGACCCTTCATGAGTAGCAGGTCAGCTTCAGGAGCAGATATAGATAGCAACTAAATCAGGTGGCTTGCTCTTCTGTCAACGGAAACCCAGTCAGCTGGACCAGTAACTTTCTGGAACTCCCACCATTTAGACTGTGATTTTTGATCTGTGAGAGGGTATGAAGCATTCAATCTCCTGGATGATGCTGTACAGGAACTGGAACATAGGATCACAGGAAACCTGGAACAGTGGATTGAGCCAGTTGAGCAAAAATTATTTTCCTTGTCTTCCCAGGAAAAAGGGGGGGGGGGTGCTCCTGTGGTTTCAGTCCCCTCCTGCCCTCCTGGCCTGATGGCTATGCGGCAGCTGCCGGGAGACCGGACGGAGTGGTGTCAGTGACACTAGCGTGGTATGGGGCACCCGATCAGGGCTGGTGTGTTTATCTCCCCTTGCCCACCTGGTGACGGTCCCTGCGCACCTCACTGTCCCCCATATCTATACTTGTTTACTGTGCCTGGCTCTCTTATTAAAGAGGAAGATGGTATAAACAGTTATATTAAAAACAACACTCACAAACTTCTATTTTCTCCAGCCAGGCAGCAATCATTTGTTTTGGTGTAATTAAACCTTGATGCAGCATAGGGCCTGTCCTAGTCAGTACAATTTTATTACAACCATATATGCAACCATATTATTTTATATTTTTCCCTCCACCTAAAAGATTTCAGTTTGTTTTTCAATTGAGTTGTACAGTTTATAGGTTACATTAAAGGTGGAAAGAGTTCTGAAATGATTTATATTTGTCTCATTTTTTTTACAGCACAGAAACCTGACATTTTAACAGGGGTGTGTAGACTTTTTATATCCACTGTATATATATATATATATATATATATATATATATATATATATATTTATTTATTTATTTATATATATATATATATATATATATATATGATGCTGGTAGTGCACATCACTATTTATTCTATCCAGCTCATTGGAGAAGGAACTGGCAACCCACTCCAGTATTCTCTGCCATGAAAACCAAGTGGATCAGGCATGGTGTGCTGTCCATGAGGTCACAGAGAGTTGGACATGACTGAGTGACGCCATTTACATTATTAGTGCCATTTATCGCTGGTCGTGACTCTTGGTAACATCGCCAGCGAAGGCAGGCAGCACATAATGGCACTGTATAGTAGCACTTTTCTTAGTAAATATGGTTTCAAGTTTAGGGGAGGTTGGTTTTATATATTACCATATTCAGGGGTATTCAGTTAGGATGTTACCCTTGCGGTGGCAGTTGGTTTTGTCGATTGCAGGTTACAGGGTTGTATGCTACAGTTGCACCAGTTAGTAGTTCTAGTAGCTTGCTTTAGCATGATCGTTTTTTCCGCCCTTATGGAGCTGCCTAGCGCATGGGCCCATAAGCCTATATCTGGTTCAGGTTCCAGGGGTGGTCCTAAGGGGCGTGGTGATGTGGAGCGGAGAGGCTTTAGGAGCTAGAGGGCCAATTCCTCTCTATGGTGTTCTCCTTAGTTTGGGGCAATGGCCACCGATGATTCCCCTTTGTGGCGTGAGGAGTTTCTTAGGCCAGAATGCGTAGTTGGTGTATCACTGGTAAGGAGGAGATTTGTGACATGTGGGAAGCCTTGTGGTTCTGTGCTGCCATCTCTTTCCCGTTGGTCAGAGGGTAATAGGAGGTTGGTAGGAAAACAGACAAGGTATGTCAACCTCAGGTGACTGATCAGGCGATCCAAGATCCAAGCAACCATTTGGCAGTGACGATCCAAGATTGAGCAAGTGGGCGAAACCGTGGAAGTTCTGGTGTGAAATGCACACTGATTGCTTCCCCCTTTGTGGGATTATGGTTCTCTTGGTCCTCTCCTTCCTAGGAACAGGATTGGATGTCTATGGTTATGATGCTACAGTTGGAGACTGCAGACAGCATTGGGTGTATTCCACATTGGAACCGGTTACCCCAATCGCTTCGTGCAAAGCAGCCTCCGTAGCAACCTTGCTGGTTTGGAGAAGGTGGTTGGGAAAATCGGAAGGTTACACGTGGTGATGTCATTGGCTATTGGTGAATCTGTCCATGTAGGAGCTCTGCCTTAGTTGCAATCATGACCCACGGCCGGGCGGGGCTCCAGGGGCAAATGGGAGTACAATCAATTCCTGGAATGGTTTGTGACATCAGTTGGTGGAGCAGGTGGTGAGTGGCAATTCCCGCTGCCTACCTTGGCATTGATCCGAGTGGTAGTCAAAATACTGGTAACATACACCTGTTGCTTGAGGTGTATCAAGAACATGGTTGTAGTTGCCTCATAAGCGAAGGACACGAGTGAGCTGTGATCGAGATAACCTGTAAGGAAGCAGTCAGATTTGAGTTCAGCTCCACTTGGGCTCAACTTCATGAGTGGAGATGGAGCTCAAAGTGCTGGTGTTTTAGAAGGTATGCGGCTGGCAATGGTGTATTTTGGGGGGAGTTGAGTCCACAGAAGGTATTCTGTGGTCTTCTCCGTGGCAGGTGCTGGGGGGAGTCGCCAGGACAGTGGTAAAATGGGTAAGATCCTACCCTATGGTGGTACAGATGTTACAACATGGTAGGCCCTGGATGAGGCTTCAGGGCGAAGGGCGTACTGTCTCTGGCCAGGTTCCTCCCTTCACTTGGTTATATTTATTTATTAATGCTTATGGTTATTATGTCTATTTGTGTTTACCAATAAACGCTGTGGCCAGTTTTCCTCCCAAGAAGTAGTCTGTGCCAAATCATTATATTTTAGCCCAAGAAGTACTCTGTGTCTAATCATGATAGAGGTAATTGTGTTGAACCTCTATCCGTACATACCAACTGGGCCTTGCCTAGGTCAGGGTTTTATCTGCTCATGCTGGAGGTTGATTTTAAACATAAGTATCTGTCTTACTGCAAACACTTGCAGAGCCTTACGAGAACACTTAGGATGTTCAGTAACTATTAGGGATGCCATGTAATAGCACTTTATGTAGAATCTCAAGTGCATCAGGTACAGTTCATATGTAGTAATCAATCATAAGAGTAAGGGTATGCTGCAGGGGTAATGTAATAGCTATGTGGCTCTCTACTTGGAATATGGACTTGCAATATTTCTTAAGGGAGTCATGTAATTGACTCGGCAGTATTATTGCTTTATATGCAGTTATCAAAATGAGGATACCTGTCACTCAAAACCCTGGATTTTTGCATTTCTGAGATCAGCAAGTAAAAATACAAAAGAATAAAAAAATATTTATGTGACAAAATCTTTGTTAAACCATGTTATCAGAAGAGAAGTACCACTGCCTTGTTCTTTTATTTTTCATGTTAAGATAATATTTATGTAATTAAAAGATACCACCTACTAATATCACAAAATAGCGAGTCGTATGTGCACATGCATACCTATAACTAACACGTTGTCATTCATTTCCAAATATATCTTGATTCAGTAAAACGTTTCCTGACATCCCCAGTGAGTTATGGCATTCAGACATGTGTGTTTGTGTGCTGCACGAGGTGTGTACATGTGTCACATATAGTGACAGACTGATGGAAGTCTGATGACAGAGCTATCACTAGACAGCGGCTGTAATTGTTTCTAAGCCATATGTTCAGTTAATAAGAAATGGTAGTGGTGTGAATGGGAGCATGCACTGCAAACACACATATTATTTCTTATTATTTTTCACTATGGTACAGGCAGCTCAGCCATAGGTTTTATTCCTTTTAAAGCTCATGAAACACTTGTATAAAACACTTGTAACAGGGCCGATTTCTAAAGTTTCCCTGCAGTGTTCATACAACAGGGTTTCATTTGTTTATTCCGTTCCAGACTGCCAGTAAAATCAACATTGGGTGAAATCATCAGTATTGTTTTTAAAACCTACTTTTGGAATTACCCTTGTAGCCTCCAGCATATCTGTTTCTCTTCACCCCAACTGGGTGTCAGTGAGGTGGAAGAGGATCTCACCACTGAGGTGCCTGCAATAGCCAAGTAGGCATATAAATAATGTTATCAGAACAAGCAACATACTTCTAACAAGTTAGTCCTATTGGACAGATGCTCTCCCACCCCTGAACCCCTTATAGTGAGTAGAGAGGATTAGATCTACTGAAACACTAAACTGCACATGTAAGTAAAACTACATTGATTTTATTTTCTTTATTTTCTTCAAATTTTGAATTAATCGTGAATCATCAAATAAATAAATAAATAAATAAAGAGACTATGTTATATAAGTTTAACAGTGTCCCTTTAAATGAGACTTTAATTGACTAGACTTCACTAAAGTCATTTTTGCATAAATGTGTCCAAATAAATATAATTATCTATTCCTTGAACTCAGAAACCTCATCTTAACAATATTTTAAAATAGATTAAGATTTAGTATATAAATTAATAATTAAAATTGGGCAAATATATCATTTAGATAAACAGTAAGTTTGATGGTGTGATCAAATGATATTATAAGTCAAGCAAATAGCTGTATATTACTTACATTTTTTATTTATTTTGAAAAGACTAATTTTACTGTAATGATATGCTGTAAGAAATACACATTATGAAAAGTACACGTATGATTACTCACCGAAACATGTATAAAAGAATAAAATAAATAACATTTTGAGATAAAAAAAATAGTGCTCCAATGTAGTGAAAAAAAACTACAGCATGTGCAGTTTTGCAGTACTGTCAGGACAGATTCTAGTTTGGGAATGTGAGATGCAGTCAGTCAGTCAAGAACTGTGGTTCTCTGCAGCTGGTCCTAGGATGGTCATGGGAGGTCTATCGTTAGCAAGATCATTTTTGGCAGTGATTAGGGAAATAACTTTTAATGCATAATTGAAAACATGGGATTTCTTAAAGGGACATGGATTTTATATTTTCAAATATTTTTATTGTAATCAAAATGAAATACAAATAATTAACATCTATGTTGTAGATATACATAAATATACAACTTTCTTTGTTCTTTAAATATTTTTTCAGAACATTAACAGTGATAAATAAAAATAAAAAAATGTCCTATTTTTTCTATTTGTTAATATTTTATATAAATCAGTTAAATATCTTCAATATAATAATAAAGTGAATAAACCAAGAAAAGTTATTAAAAAATGGAAGGAGAAGAAAATGAATAGTGAGATAATTTAAGAAATTATTTAGTGATATTGGATAAAATATTTTCTTCTTTTTTTCCTTCTTTTTCTTTTCTTTTTTCGTTTTCTTTTCCTTTTGTCTTCTGCTTTTCTTTTCTCTCATTCTTTCTTCTCCACTTTTTCTCTTTCTATAAAATTATTTAGCATTTTATGTTATCAGTTTATTTATTTTTGTCTATTTTCAGTGTCCAAATGTTCCAACAGGATATTCATTTTTTACATTTTTCGTCTATAACTGCTGATACTGTATGTATGTATTTTTTGTTATGATAATTTATCAATGTGTCTAACCTTATAAGAGCACTGAAAACCAAGTGAAACTTTTTACTTTTGATGTATATTGCACTAATTACAAGAACTTAAAAATACAAAAAAATTAAAATGATTAAATAGTTGATTAATAATTAATCAACAACTAATTAATTAAAAACTAATCCGCATATTGCAGATCAGAGGAGATCTTAACAGGTTGAACTTGATGGACCGAAAGTCTTTTTTCTACCTTAATTACTATGGGCCTCATTCTATTACCGGCCGTAAATCGGCCGTAAGGCTGCGATTCCTTGCGGGGGTTCAGTTAACTCGCGATTCTATTATACGGCCCCGCAAGGATCTCCTCTTACGGCCTGCCGCATATCTTGAAACCGGCCGTAAGCTGTGAAATCTAAAAACGCAAAAATAAATTCAAGCCTGCACTGTACAGCTCTGTAAATGCTAGGGATCATATTGGGGGACATGAGGATTAAAAGTAACCCACTCTCAAGCTTGCACATCAGCCCAAACCCGAGTTCAAATTAACTGTTTATTTTCCGGCTGCGGCGTGGGCGGGTCTGAAGTGCTCCAAGCACTCTGGACTTTTTACATGGATATTTTACGGATATTAAAAATAAAATATTTTACGGATTTGAGTATAGGATAATTATGTGCTATTTTTTCTAACACCTAAAATCCCTTTATAGTCTTCTCAAAGTGCAGGATGGCTTTATTTGAGCTATTTTATGTGCTTAATTGTGTGCCTGCGGGACCTCTTTCCTGCAAGTAAGCTGCGGCTCGCTTTTAGCCTTGCAGAGAGGTTTCCCGGAGCAATTGAATTGCAAATAGGAATTTCTTACGGCCGAAACTCTTGCGGCCGTTTTAGATCAAAGGCTTTCCTCTGGCGCGAGCGGCCGCAAGAGATAGCAAGGCACCGGCCGCAAGCCTGCCGGAATCCCCGGCCGTAAGGGAATAGAATAGCCGAATAGCTTGCGGCCGGTCCTTGCGGCCCCGCAACGGCTGCGGCCGATAATTGAATGAGGCCCTATGTAACTATGTAACTTTTATATAATACAATTATTGCTTCGACTTCCTAACCACTGTATGGATCCCCCATCAATCTGAAAATAAAAAATATTGCAAACAAATGGCCAAACACTCTGCTTGCAGCAATACAATGACAGCTACTTCAATTGTTTGTGTTTTGGACATTAAAAACTCCAACGGTGATGCCAATGAAATACCTTGGAAAAAGACACTGCAAACCAGTTCCACAGCAAAAGACTGAAAATGTAAAAATCAGCTTTTGTTCAGTCAACAACGAATTTGTAATTTGAACTATGCAGCCATATTAGTGTCTTCGTATTTCAATGCAATTAATTAATAGGTTGATTAAAACTGTGTATAAGAATAAATAAAAGGCTAATCTATTATGTTCCTTATATTTAGTAAACATAATATCAGAGCATTATAGTTTAAAAATGTTTTTTATACGTATTAACATTTGTATAATAAAATAAAAATATTAGCAGTTAATTAAACGTATATAGACGTTTCCCTGTTGTTACTTTTTCTAATCTAACACATGCTGCTTATATCAGAAACACGCATTACATTGAGTAATTCTATACACATACTGATTTATTTTTTTTTAAAATGGTTTCCACACCCCCAGAGGTGCCTACGTAGGCACCTCACAGTAACCAACAGAAAAACTGCATTCAAGTACATTTTCAACCCCATACTAACCTTCCAGCCAGTAGCAGGTCAGAGCAGAGATCTAGATCAACACTGTCTGAGTTGCATCATTCAAGGAGGTGTGTTTGGTGGGAACAAAATCCCATGATGCTTTGCCGCAGAGATTAAATTTCCCATACTGCTACAATGTTGTAGCTGCCTCTGATTGGCCACAGCAAATTATGAATTTTATGCTAATTTTGCTTGGATTTTCAGGAGCATTTCTTCTCAAAATAAACTTCCAGAAAACTGAAGAAATTTTACATACTCTAGGGTAAGTTTATTAATGTTCTCTATCAAATGCATTTATAATCCAGGAAACTTCTATATACCTGTAAGCCACAAGTGCAAAAAACATTTTAGAAAAAGTTACATTTGGAAGACTATGCTTGTGTCATGGCCATAAAAAGGGGTATTTTATAGTAATGGTAGTTACGCTGCTATTTAGTCTATTTGTAAGTGCCTATTTCAAGTAGCAGTCGTCTAATCTTTTTAGGAACAAATGCTTACTGTCTGCTGCCATTTAAGCAACAACTTTATGAAGTTAAAACATTTTTAAAAGCATATTATAAATATAGCACTTCAGGGATTAATAAATGCTCAGGATAGTTTTATGTATATCCTAGGCTTGCATTCATTTAATGTGTTTGTCCATATCTTTTCTGCTGGAAGGTTGTTTCACTTATCTACTATCCTCCATAAGTTATTGTGCACTATTACTAATAGGACAAATTTGCTGTTTTTCTTGTATTTATATTTACAGCTAATGGGCTCCAAATTTCTGCTAGAAATGGGATTAGATTGTATTCTTAGTGTCTATGGCTATATATTCAGAGCTGGGAATAACATACACTCTGAGGATGGAAACAGGAAATAATATATGTTGGTTTAAAGTTTCCTAGATAATCTTTCATTGTAAATACTGTGGGATTTCCAGGCATTAAATTGTAAAATCTTTCACCTCCTATCAATCAGTCAATACACAGGGAGCAGAAAAACTCACAGCAGGATTTCAACATCAAGACTCCCTCGGGACTATGTTTAAGTGTCATTATTAAGAAACGAATGTCTCTAGCACTTAGAATAAATTTGTGCAATGTTTTCCGAAACTATTCAATGCACACTGGTGTCATTAAAGTGACGCAGTGGAGGTTGCAAGTATGGTATAATTTAAAACTACAGGTAATAATAAGTAATTTATCAGTTTAACATTATTGGAAAAATGCATTTTCCTTACACTGAAATTTGCAATTCTGTCTTTTAGACTTTCTGATCCATTCACTTAGGATAGACTGGCAATGCTCAGACCCCAGAGAGTAATTGATCTAATCAGCCTAGTTAATCAATGGAGTTTAAGCATGCCCAAACTTCTTTTTAACATGTTTTACATTTAAGTGGTGTTAATGTGGTTTTACAGTTAAGTAGCCATGAAATAAATAAAAAAATGTTTTCTACTGTGGAGGAATGGCCAGTCTGGACAAGCTAGTAAAAAGTAAAGACATTACGCGATCAACAAAAGGTCTGCATAGTTAGATCTATGGTATTCCCAGTAGTAGCATAGGGATATGAGAGCTGGCCCATAAATAAGACTGAACACCATAGGATTGATGCCAATGAATTGTAGGGTTGGAGAAAACTGCATAGAGTCTCTTGGACTGCAAGAAGATCTAATCAATCCACTCTCCAGGAAATCAAGACAAACTGTTCATTGGAAGGTATGATCCTGAGGCTAAAGTTCAAATATGTTGGCCATATCATGAGAAGACAGGATTCTAGAGAAGCCTCTGATTTTAGGAAAGACTGAAGGGGCCAATAAAGGCGGAGATGGATAGATGAGGTCACTGAAGCAATAAACATGAGCTTGATTGGCTGACCAGTGTGCCTGCAGTCCATAAGGTCACTGAGAGTTGGACATGACTGAACGACTAAACAACAACAGAGTTTGAAATATATTCAGAGTTAGATATTGCTCTGCATTGTCTTGTAGAACAGTACACGTCAAGCAGAGAACCTGCAACATTGTGCAGTATTAGCTTTTAGAGCTATTATTTGCAATTGACATGTTTGTGAAGTGCCTTATTGTTGTTCTATGTTGTGCTTGGGTGTGGACTTGGTTGTAGAAATCACTATTACACCACTGCATAAAACCAACCCCTCCTATATACAGGAAGACTGAACATACAGAACATTACGGCAACACTTCAGGGTATATATTTTTTTTTTATATTTTTCCTCATTACTTATTTCCAAGCACAAAAGTTCAACTTTAAAGAGAAACTTGGATTTTCAACATCTCTAATAATAATGTAACATGTGGTAACATGTGAATCCACATCAATAAGATTAAATGACCAATGTAGTTTGGTAAAAACTTCACATGCATAAGAAGTATGTAACCAGCTAACGATAATAATGGTGATGCAACACAAGAACATAAAACACAAACAAATATTATATATATTTAGTGGACTCTAAATGTTTTGTGAAGGATTCCTTCTTAGACCATTAGTCTAATTATTGATTGAAGAGGAGGGTAACCCTATGGAAGCTTTGCCCTTCACAGAGTTCTGTTGTTGAGTGTGCTATTTAGAGAGCAAATTTCAACAGAAGTGAATAGAGGTCTTTCTTATCTGAGTACACATTTTCTTTCACTTTTCCTAGCTACCTAATCCTTTTGGAAACAAAGAAAATGCCATCATTAAAACAAAATTGAATAGAATAGTTAAAAATTTAAGGCTGAATTTTTTTTTAAACACTAAAACATTTTGCACATTTTTAAGTCAAGTTCTTCAAAAGGGAATACAATAAATAAATATGACACATCAGTGGCCCTTTAATAGAAATTGGATAATCACATAGGTCCTCATTCTATTATCGGCCGTAAATCGTCCGCAAAGCTGCGATTCCTTGCGGGGCTCCCGTTACCTTGCAATTCAATTATATGGCGCCGCAAGGATATCCCCTTACGGCCGGCCGTATATCTTGCAATCGTCCGTAAGCTCAGAAATCTTTAAATGCAAAAATAAATTCAAGACGGCACTGTAAAGCTCTGTAAATGCTAGGGATCATAATGGGGGTCATGAGGATTAATAGCAACCCCCTCTCAAGCTGGCACATCAGCCCAAATCCGAGATTACATTAACTGTTTATTTTCCAGCCGCAGCGTGGGCGGGTCTGAGGTGCTCAAAGCCCTCTGGACTTTTTACATGGATATGTGACATAAATGTAAATTTTTTTTTATTTACGGATTTGAGTGTAGGGGAATGTTGTGCTATGAATGCTAACACCTACAATCACTTTATAGTCTCATAAGAATGCAGGATGGCTTTATTATGGCTTTAAAATGTGCTTAATTGTGTGCCTGCGGGATCTTTTTGCTGCAAGTAAGCTGCGGCTCGGTTTTAGCCTTGCAGAGAGGGTTCCCGGAGCAATTGAATAGCAACCAGGATTTTCTTACGGCCGAAACTCTTGCGGCCGTTTAAGATCAAAGGCTTTCCTCCGGCGCGTGAGGCCGCAAGGCATAGCAAGGCGCTGGCCGCAAGCCTGCCGGAATCCCTGGCCGGAAGGGAATAGAATAGGCGAATAGCTTGCGGCCGGTCCTTGCGGCCCCGCATCTCCTGCGGCCGGTCCTTGCGGCCCTGCATCTCCTACGGCCGATAATAGAATGAGGCCCATAGACTTTAATTCTAGAGCCATCTGTAGAAAGGTGAAAAACTTGCAATATTCTTTAGGCTTTCTTGGAAAATGTCCCAAATGCCATGTTGTCCTGTGGGGCAGAATACAGGATATTTCAAACCATCACACCTTAGTATTAGTGTTTTAAGAATGTAATTCATAATTATTATATTAATTACCTAATAATTATTTGGGCTATCACTGGTAAAAAAAATGACAAAACACAAGTTTTGAAGAATTCAGATTTTGTAGGACAGTATTTTAGTATCTGAATCTTGAGTTATATATCAAACATTTTATAATATTGTTTTCTATTATAAAATAATGTTTCTCACAACATAAAAGTAAAAGAAAAATATTCACTGGAAATTTTATTTGCATGAACACATAAAAACACACGAAGGTTGTAATGTGTATATTAATTTTCTCCATTGGTGGGATCCCAGTGTTTATACAGCTCTGTGGTGGTGGGTTCGTCCAATGTGAGGGATAAAGGTTACACTTACAGAGAGGGGCTTTGGGCCTGAGGGTCCCGAGCAGGATGTTTTTCCATCAACATCAGGGAATATTTCTAAACGTGTGATTGATCTGTGATCAAATTCAAATATACAGAAGAGAACAGTTGTAAATAATGAACACTTAATTCCCGTTATTTATGTTTTTTTACATAAATAAGAGTGAACAAAAATGTATAACATAGCAGGAAAAATACTTTTATATTCACTATTATTTACATAATGGTCAGAGTACAAGAAATGATGATAGGTCCTGTGTGGGGAAGGCACATATAAACACAATTTGGGTAGGAGAAGAAGTGCATATGGAAGAGAGGCCTTTACCAAGTGCCTCAAAGTTAAGCTGACCAGATCTTCTGTGTGAAATCCTGGGACATTTCTAGGCACATAGGGGGCAGGTTGTAGAAAACTATTGCATACCTATAGCTAACATGAATAAATTACATTTTATAATATAATATGCATATATAACAACACACACACACATATATACACACCATCAGCCCCAAATTTTACCTGCATCTGTTTTCACAAGGCCTCACTGGTTACTCTGCATTCTGGGAGTTCTATACACACCATCAGGTATGGAGGAGACCCTTGAAAGCTGCATCTTCCCAGGAGCCAATATCTTTTATTAATATTTCTACTATATGCTTGTTATTATATTTGCTGACATAGAATTATTTCTAAAATTAGTTCAAACTTTTTCATATGTTTACTGTATCTTGTCTGGCTTTACTTCCCCCTCCCCCTTTTTATGGCCTGTATAATTTGCCTAGATCTCCTCCTTTCCACATGTCTTTGCATTTCCTCTCTGTTAACTGCTCTCTCTCTATTCCTCTCTCTATCCCTCTCTCTCCCTCCCTCTCTCTCTCTCTCTCTCTCTCTCCCTCTCTCTACCTCCCCCTCTCTCCCTCTCTGTTCTATTGGTCCCTTATACCATATTTTATTGTTTCCTTTTAGCCCCAAATTTTACCTGCATCTGGTTTCAGAAGGCCTCACTGGTTACTCTGAATTCTGGGAGTTCTATACACACCATCAGGTATGGAGGAGACCCTTGAAAGCTGCATCTTCCCAGGAGCCAATATCTTTTATTAATATTTCTACTATATGCTTGTTATTATATTTGCTGACATAGAATTATTTCTAAAATTAGTTTAAACTTTTTCATATGTTTACTGTATCTTGCCTGGCTTTACTTCCCCCTCCCCCTTTTATGGCCTGTATAATTTGCCTAGATCTCCTCCTTTCCACATGTCTTTGCATTTCCTCTCTGTTAACTGCTCTCTCTCTATTCCTCTCTCTATCCCTCTCTATCTCTCTCTCTCTCTCCCTCTCTCTCCCTCTCTCCCTCTCTGTTCTATTGGTCCCTTATACCATATTTTATTGTTTTCTTTTAGCCCCAAATTTTACCTGCATCTGGTTTCAGAAGGCCTCACTGGTTACTCTGAATTCTGGGAGTTCTATACACACCATCAGGTATGGAGGAGACCCTTGAAAGCTGCATCTTCCCAGGAGCCAATATCTTTTATTAATATTTCTACTATATGCTTGTTATTATATTTGCTGACATAGAATTATTTCTAAAATTAGTTCAAACTTTTTCATATGTTTACTGTAGCTTGCCTGGCTTTACTTCCCCCTCCCCCTTTTATGGCCTGTATAATTTGCCTAGATCTCCTCCTTTCCACATGTCTTTGCATTTCCTCTCTGTTAACTGCTCTCTCTCTATTCCTCTCTCTATCCCTCTCTATCCCTCTCTCTCCCTCTCTCTCCTCCTCTCTCTCTCTCTCTCTCCCTCTCTCCCTCTCTGTTCTATTGGTCCCTTATACCATATTTTATTGTTTTCTTTTAGCCCCAAATTTTACCTGCATCTGGTTTCAGAAGGCCTCACTGGTTACTCTGAATTCTGGGAGTTCTATACACACCATCAGGTATGGAGGAGACCCTTGAAAGCTGTATCTTCCCAGGAGCCAATATCTTTTATTAATATTTCTACTATATGCTTGTTATTATATTTGCTGACATAGAATTATTTCTAAAATTAGTTCAAACTTTTTCATATGTTTACTGTATCTTGCCTGCTTTACTTCCCCTCTCCCTTTTATGGCCTGTATAATTTGCCTAGATCTCCTCCTTTCCACATGTCTTTGCATTTCTCTCTGTTAACTGCTCTCTCTCTATTCCTCTCTCTATCCCTCTCTATCCCTCTCTCTCCCTCCCTCTTCTCTCTCTCTCTCTCCCTCTCTCCCTCTCTGTTCTATTGGTCCCTTTATACCATATTTTATTGTTTTCTTTTAGCCCCAAATTTTACCTGCATCTGGTTTCATGAAGGCCTCACTGGTTACTCTGAATTCTGGGAGTTCTGTACACACCATCAGTATGGAGGAGACCCTTGAAAGCTGCATCTTCCCAGGAGCCAATATCTTTTATTAATATTTCTACTATATGCTTGTTATTATATTGCTGACATAGAATTATTTTCTAAAATTAGTTCAAACTTTTTCATATGTTTACTGTAGCTTGCCTGGCTTTACTTCCCCCTCCCCCTTTTATGGCCTGTATAATTTGCCTAGATCTCCTCCTTTCCACATGTCTTTGCATTTCCTCTCTGTTAACTGCTCTCTCTCTCTTTTCCTCTCTCTATCCCTCTCTATCCCTCTCCTCCCTCTCTCTCCCTCCCTCTCCTCTCTCTCTCTCTCCCTCTCTCCCTCTCTGTTCTATTGGTCCCTTATACCATATTTTATTGTTTTCTTTTAGCCCCAAATTTTACCTGCATCTGGTTTCAGAAGGCCTCACTGGTTACTCTGAATTCTGGAGTTCTGTACACTCCATCAGGTATGGAGGGAGACCCTTGAAAGCTGCATCTTCCCAGGAGCCAATATCTTTTATTTAATATTTCTACTATATGCTTGTTATTATATTTGCTGGACATAGAATTATTTCTAAAATTAGTTAAACTTTTTCATATGTTTACTGTATCTTGCCTGGCTTTATTTCCCCTCCCCCTTTTATGGCCTGCTATAATTTGCCTAGATCTCCTCCTTTCCTTATGTCCTTTGCATTTCCTCTCTGTTACTGCTCTCTCTCTATTCCTCTCTCTGTTCCTCTCTCTATCCCTCTCTATCCCTCTCTCTCCCTCCCTCTCTCTCTCTCTCTCTCTCTCTCCCCTCTCTCTCCCTCTCTCTCCTCTCTCCCTCTCTGTTCTATTGGTCCATTATACCATATTTTATTGTTTTCTTTTAGCCCCAAATTTTACCTGCATCTGGTTTAGAGGCCTCACTGGTTACTCTGAATTCTGGGAGTTCTATACACACAGCAGGTATGGAGGTAGATCCCTTGAAAGAGCTGCAATCTTCCCAGGAGCCAATATCTTTTATTAATATTTCTACTATATGCTTGTTATTATATTTGCTGACATAGAATTATTTCTAAAATTAGTTCAAACTTTTTCATATGTTTACTGTATCTTGCCTGGCTTTACTTCCCCCTCCCCCTTTTCTGGCCTGTATAATTTGCCTAGATCTCCTCCTTTCCACATGCCTTTGCATTTCCTCTCTGTTAACTGCTCTCTCTCTATCCCTCTCTATCCCTTCTCTCTCCCTCTCTCTCCCTCCCTCTCTCTCCCTCTCTCTCCCTCTCTCCCTCTCTGTTCTATTGGTCCCTTATTCCATATTTTATTGTTTTCTTTTAGCCCCAAATTTTACCTGCATCTGGTTTTAGAAGGCCTCACTGGTTACTCTGAATTCTGGGAGTTCTGAAGACGCCATTGCTTATTTTCTTCCTGAAAATTCTCCTGTAGTCTCATTAGCGTCTGGGATGTCCGGGAGTGTGGATCTAAGTACATATATATATTTTTTTTTTTTACAGGGCGTGGCAGAAGAGGATCCGGAGGAGGCCGGAGACATCGCGGGTAGGTAAGAATAATGTAGATTATGTTTATTTTTATTGATGTATGTGTATTCAGAGGTCCTGGGTGCCCCCCCTTGCTATGGGTAAGCTTTTTATGTTGTTTTTGTGAGTATTTTGTGTGTTTTGACTGTTTTTAGGTGCGCGCAGTTCCGCCATTTGTCGTGCGTGTGGGTGTTTGTTACGTTAAGGTTGGTTCTGAGGTTAATGCAGGTTTTCGAGGTGAGCCTCGTTTTCGTTTTTTTCAGCAGCCATTTTTTCTTTCGCTTAGGGGATTTTCGTGTGTTTGAACTCGGGAATTTGGACTTAAATGGAGGTGTAACTTCCCTTTCAAAGGTCCTGGGTGCCCCCCCTTGCTACGGGTAAGCTTTTTATGTCGTTTTTGTGGGTATTTGGTGTGTTTTCACTGTTTGTAGTGGCGCCCGGGTCTGCCGTTATAGTGGGATTCTTAGTGCGTGTCGGTGTCTGTTACGTTAAGGTTGCCTCATTCCCTAAGTGCTTTGCGAGGACCCGCATTGCAAATGCGGCCCCTCGCTTCGAGAGAACACGCATTTGCGGAAGCGAGGGCCTCAGTTGTTGCCAGCAACTGAGGCCCTCGTCCGCGGTGTGTGTAACCGGTATGAGGCGCCTTTGAGATTTTTTTTTGTTTAAAAGCCGTGTGTGTTAACACAGCCGACGTTGGAGCCTCCACCTCCGCAAATGCGGACCGTCGCTTCCGAGGATCTGCATTTTGCCGGGGACGTTACATTTGTTTTTTTTTTGGGACGGGAGGTTGGGTTTTATTTGTTAAAAAGTCGTGTGTGTGTGGTGGTTTGTGTTAAACACAGCCGACGTTGAGCCTCCACCTCCGCAAATGCGGACACTTGCTTCGCAGGATCCGCATTTGCGGGGGACGTTGGGATGCTCCACCACCGCAAATGCAGCCCCTCGCTTCGCGAGGACCCGCATTTGCGGGGAAACTGCGTCCCTCTCTTTGCATTAGCAACAACTCGCATGCTCACAACTATATGTGTGATATATATATACAGGTTGTGAAAATTTTGGCATTTATTTTGAAATATGACTGACCATGCAAAAAAAATGTATTTTTATTGAAGGATAGCGATTATATTGAAAGCCATTTATTATCACATAGTTGTTGGCTCTTTTTAAATCAAATATAGAAATCAGCAAATGGCCCTGATCAAAAGTTTACAAATCTTGAATGTTCGGCCCTTGTTACAGACATACAAGCTGACACACAGGTTTAAAATGGCAATTAAAGATTAATTTCCTCACCTGTGGATTTTTAAATTACAATTAGTCTCTGTGTATATATAGTAAATGAGTTTTTTAGCTCTCCGTGGATGCACTGATCAGGCTAGATACTGAGCCATTGGGAACAGAAATAAGAACCGTCAAAATATCTGTGTAACAAGGTAATGGAACTTCATAAAGATGGAAAATGATATAATAAGATATCCAAAGCCTTGAAAATGCCAGCCAGTACTGTTCAATCACTTATTAAGAAGTGGAAAATGCGTGGATCTCTTCACACCAAGCCAAGGTCAGGTTAGACCAAGGAAAGATTTCAGCCACAACTGCCAGAAGAATTGTTCGGAATACAAAAGAAAAACCCACAGGTAACCTCAGGAGAAATACAGGCTGCTCTGGAAAAAGACGGTGTGGTTTGTTTTCAAGAGTACAATACGAAGATACTTGAACAAAAGTTTGCTGCATGGTCAAGTTGCCAGAAATAAGCATTTTACTGTGCCAATGCCCACAAAAAAAAGACTGGTTACAATATGCCCGGAAACACCTTGACTTCTGGCACACTGTAATTTGGAGTAACAAGACCAAGATATGAGCTTTATGGTCACAAACCATAAGTGATATGTTTGGAGAGGGGTCAACAAGCCTATAGTGAAAAGAATACAATTGCCACTTTGAAGCATGGTGGTGGCTCAATTATGTATTTTTTTGGGAGGGGGGGTTGAGATCTATAGGCGCAGGGAATTTTGTGAAAATTAATGGCAAGATGAATGCAGCATGTTAAAATTTTGGCAGACAATTTCCATTCTTCTGCATGAAGGCTGCGCTTGGGACGCTCTTGGACTTTCCAGCATGACAATGACCATAAGCACAAGGCCAAGATGACCCTCCAGTGCTTACAGCAGAAAAGGTGAAGGTTGTGGAGTGGCGATCACAATCTTCTGACCTTAATATTATAGAATCACTCTGGGGAGATCTCAAACGTGCGGTTCTTACAAGACAATAAAAGACTTTGCATGACCTGGAGGCATTTTGCCAAGATGAATGGACAGCTATACACCTGCAAGAATTAGGGGCCTCATAGACAACTATTACAAAAGACGGCACACTGTCATTGTTGCCAAAGGGCGCAATACACAGTATTAAGAACTAAGGGTATGCAAACTTTTGAACATATTTTCATATTTTTCCTTGCCTGCTATGTTTTGTTTTATGATTTGTACCTTTCTGTTATCCAAACTTTAGAAGAGCCAGTAAGTCTAACCCTATGGTATAACACATTGTAAGTAGTAATGAAATATGGCTAACATATGTAATTTAAGTAGAAAAAAAATTAACAACATTAGTTGACTTAGGCAGTGTAAATAATGAATTAGTTTAAGAAGAATAGAACAGTACACATTTAATTCCATAGACAACCATCGCCCAAAGAACTTTCAAAAATTATTATGTATGCAGGAAAACATTTAGAATCACATACCATTCATATAAAGATAAAATATGAATTTTATGTAAACATAAAAAAATATAAAATTACTAATAAATTATTCACTGTAAGCTTCCCATACTGTACAAGGTACTACCAAATTATTCCCGTAATTGGACCGAATATATATAATATATTATGAATCAAGATGTGCCTTGTAATGGACCTAAATCATCTATTATGTAAATACATCTTTAATCATATTTTTTTAAGTTAATTATATATAATAAGTTCACATCCAATATATAACACATTTGTGTTCACATGTGAATGTCTAAAACAAGTAAAAAAATAACCCTGTTTCCCACTCCAGAATTCAGAGAAATAGTTATTACAGTGCATTCTGGGAAGCTGAGCAGGGACATGCAAATGTGCCCACAAATGCCCCACTCTTGAATCCATAAACCATTTTAAACATATATATATATATATATATATATATATATATATATATATATATATATATATATATGTGGGTTAAGTTACGAAGCTGTAATCACGAATATAAAAAATTTAATAGTGTATTCCAAAGTGTTGTCTTTAACAAGTCTCACTTTAACAAGTCTTATTTTAAACATGGCTTCCTTTAAGCTCATGCCCGCTGCATTACACAGCTTATATGCAAAGCCAAGGTTTGTTTATACGCAAGCTGGAAATCCTACCCTCATACAGCAGTTTCAAGGTTACTGCCTATCATTAGTGTGGGGCGGGATCCCAGCTTGTGTTGTGGACCTTATGAGTAGGTAGTTCACCACAACAGTTATTTAATATATGGTGGTCAAAAGAGCAATAGAAGCCCTTCCCCGTACAGTAGTACAGTATATACATAGTACATTTGTGTTCAGAATGTCTAAAACAAGTAAAAAAAAACTGTTTCCTGCTCAAAATTCCAAGAAATACAGTTATTACACTGCATTCTGGGAAGCTGAGCAGGGACATGCAAAGGGGCCCACAAATGGCTCGCTCTTCAATCCATAAACCATTTTAAACATAATATATATATATATAAATATATGTGGGTATAAGTAAGAAGCTGTAATCAAGAATATGAAAAAATTTAATGGTGTATTCCAAAGTGCTGTATTTAACGAGTCTCACGGCTGCTTCCAATTAGTGTTTAACATATAAGTGAGAAAAGGAAGTGGGGTCGACAGCAATTACATTTTGTATCTCATTTGGCACTAGAAAAATGAAAATGTGTAAGTGATATTGTGTTTAATCAAGACATTCACATATCAAAGACAGAAGTCAATGCCTTGCCTCTCTCTTCCAATGGTTTCCAGCACATCAGATAGTGTATTTATACCTCCACAAGACTTTTTCAAGGAATCAAACTACTTGGACTTGGTTTGTATGGAAAATATTAGTTATTTGATAAGCTCAGTAAAATCAACAAGTAGAACCTACAAAAGTATGGTGACAGTGCTAGAAGTGTTTGCCAAAATGTGATGTACAAAAATCAAGCGTAACAATTCCTGTTTTCTGCATCTTGTTAAGCTACAGATCTGATCCTCTGTAAAATGACTCTGCCAAACCTTTAAAAGTGTTTGAGATTAAATGTTCCACATTAAAATGAGACCACATAATTATCACATGTAATCAAGAAAATGAATAATGCAGAAAGGTGTCCTTCTGATCGAGAGGTCAGACATTTACAAGGTGTGTTTGTATGTTGATTCTCATACCTCCTGTGTGGGGGGCGCATATTAAGAATTCCTATAACTTAATTTATATATACACTAAAAGAATAGGGACTCTGATAACAAGGTCTACATTTTAGATATGGATAATATATTTTAAACTTGTAACAGGTACGCCTTGCCTTAAACAAAGTGCCCCAATCTTGGACTATGTATACATTGCTCAAAGGAAATGCAATTTATGGTTGATGCTGGTGAATCTATACATGGTTCTAAATGCAGAGAAAGTCAATAAGAGAAAACTATTTTTTTTAAGTATCCACTGATCATTAATACAATTCCAATTTTATATTGAATGACAAAAATATGCGAGGGGTGAGAGTGCATAAACTATTCACCCCCTTAAAGGTCAATACTTTGTAGAGCCACCTTTTGTGGCAACCACAGCTCCAAGTCGCTTTGGATAAGTCTCTATGAGCTTGCCACATCTTACCACTGAGATATTTGCCCATTCCTCCTTGCAAAAACTGCTCCAGCTGATTCAAGTTGGAATGGTTTGTGCTTGTGAACAGGCAATCTTTAAGTCTGACACATATTGTCTATTGGATTGAGGTCTGGGCTTTGACTAGGCCATTCAAAATGTTCCCCCTTAAACCACTTAAAGTGTTGCTTTAGCAGTGTGTTTGGGGTCATTGTCCTGCTGGAAGGTGAACTCCGTCCTAGCCGCAAATCATGCACACAGTGGTACAGGTTTTGCTCAAGAATATCCCTGTATTTAGCACCATCCCATCTTTCCCTCAACTCTGACCAGGTTTCCCAGTCCTGGATGCTGAAAACATCCCCACAGCATGATACTGCCACCACCATGTTTCACTGTGGGAATGGTGATCTTTGGGTGATGTGATGGGTTGTGCCATACATAGCGTTTTCTTTGATGGCCGAAAAGTTTATTTTAGTCTCCATCAGACCAGAGCACCTGCCTCCATACATTTTGGGTAGTCCCCCACATGCCTTTTTCGCAAACTCAAAACGTGCCATTTTGTTTTTTGCTGAAAGTAATGTCTTTCTTCTGGCCACTCTGCCATAAAGCCCAACTCTATGGAGCGTACGGCCTATGTACAGATACTCCAGTCTCTGCTGTGGAACTCTGCAGCTTCTCCTGGGTTACCTTAGGTCTCTGTGCTGCCTCTCTGATTAATGCCCTCCTTGCCCGGTCCGTGAGTTTTGGTGGGCGGCTGTCTCTTGGCAGGTTTGCTTTTGTGTTCTTTCCATTTGGTTATGATAGATTTGATGGTGCTCCTGGTAATCATCAAAGATTTGGATATTTTTTGATAACATAACCCTGACTTGTACTTCTCAACAACATTATCCCTTACTTGTTTGAAGAGTTCCTTGGTCTTCATGGCAGTGTTTGCTTAGTGGTGCCTCTTGCTTAGGTGTTGCAGCCTCTGGGGCCTTTCAAAAAATGTGTGTATATGTAATGACAGATCATGTGACACTTAGATTGCACATAGGTGGACATCATTTCACTAATTATGTGACTTCTGAAGGCAATTGGTGGCACCAGAGCTTTTTATGGGCTTCATAACAAAGGGGGTGAATACATACGCACATGCCAATTTTCTATTTTCTATTTATAAAAAATAGTTTTATATATATTTTTTTCTCATTTCACTTCACCAACTTAGACTGTTGTGTTCTGATCCATCACATAAAATTCAGATTAACAAAACATTGTACTTAAGGCTGTAATGTAACAAAATAGGTAAAAAGTCAAGGGGGTGAATACTTTTGCAAGGCACTGTAAATGAAGAGGCTAAATAGTAATTCAAAGGCTTCCCCACAGCAAAAACTTATACTGATAAAATGTGCCTGATAATGTGTCAAGTGCTAGACAAAGTCACTTTCCTCATTGACCTTACAGTGGGTGGAGAAAAGTCAGTTTAACGTTGAATATTTCTTTTTAAAGCATTTTCTCACATCCTATTTGGGCAACAAAACACTTTATTATTAGAGAAGGTTACTGATGTTTTACACAGACTTGCCATGAATGAATGTATTTGTGGCACAGATAAAATTCATCTAGTCCCACCTATGGCTTTACAGCTAGAAGGTGCTCAGTATACACTACAGGTGGCTTCTTTGTCATCAATAAACGTAGGTTTGTGAAGACAAAGTAACAGTATGAGTTTGTTTGATATATTATGTGTTCCCTGCAACTCATATCAAATTATTTCCTCTATTACACAGACCTTCTGATTTATGTTGGCTTATGTGTTTATAAATCATTTTTGCATATTATTTCATATTATGACTTCTATTTTCAATTCTACTTACCCATTTAAAAATGAGGTCTCAAAGTAGTGTAGATTATCCCATTAATCACAATTTCAATTATCAATAATATACCATAACATATTTTTAAATTGTAAAAATTATTTTTAGGGTCTTTTTTTACATTCAATATGTTTTTGGTTAATTAATCCAGAAGGCTGGAAAACCCCAGACAAACCACTGTTTTCAGTAAGGGATGTTATACAAGTACAAAGCCATGATCAGAAATGCTTAGTTTGAGGATGAACAAACTCAAGTAGGTTTTATCTATAGTCATGATAAACAACTTAAAGAGCAGCACTCACTTATGCCCTTTACTGGGAGAAATATCCATAGCATATCAGTATAAAAAGTGTGGAACCAGCTCTAAATGCCAGGCAATCTTCCCCCCCCCCCCCTCCATACACACACATACCAAAATTAACTGGAATCTGTAGACAGATATTTTATTTAATTTCTATTTTGTGTATGTTTTACACATAATGACTGATTAAGGTTTATATTAAGTTCTGTGTGTATGTTCTATGTAAATGTACATATTGCCCATTTGTTGGCTGAGTGGCTTATAACACATTGCAAAGCAATGGGTTGCTGGCCCATCTGTAATTGAAAGGGTTAACAGACAATTGTCATGTCACAAACTTGGATAACTATAAACATTGTCATCATTTGATTGGGAATAATAGGGAGGGTTGAGGCCACTTCAATGTGAACAGAAATTTTGCCTTTCGCTGGATAATTGGCTGATATCTTTTTTAAAGCTGTGCCACTATGCCCTTTCTGGATCTCTAGCTTGCCGTGGTGAAGAGGCTTGTGTACCTCAGTGAAGCTGTGAGCTATACCATGTAGGGTCAACCAAGATAGTCCACCAATCGAGGTACACCACAGAAGGAACTGACAACCAACTCCAGTATCTCTGCCAAGAAAACCATATCACATATAGAATTTTTGTGAGCATGCGGATGTTTGCTATGCTGAAGGCTCGCGTAGCGACGGGCCGCATTTGCGGAGGGGTAGGCATTTACAGACTTAGCATCCACAAATACGAGATGCAGGACTTACAAAAAAAAACATTACGACCTCACAAAATACGACCTTATCGCCCGAAACCCGCGCACATGAAAACATTACAAACACAATAAATACACACAACAAACACATACAAAGCTTACCCACAGGAAGGCGGGGCATCCAGGACCTCTGAAAGTGAAGTTACACCTCAATTTCAGTAGAAATTCAAGAGTTTAGACAACTGAAAATCCCCTAAGCAAGAGAAAAAATGGCTGCCGAAAAAAACGAGAAAGAGGCTACAGGACCCTAAACACGCAAAACACCATGAAACACATACGGATTTTGCGAAAAAGCTGTATGAGGTTGAACAACAAAGACACAAAATCAGACACAGCCGCGTACCACACATTAGCCGCCATTTTACAACACTAACTTACACAATGCAGAAGTACACAGCTACCCTTACAGATTCTCCTCACGAACGCACACTATTTACACTATAAACTGCACACATTGCTGACTTACACAGCAGCTCCACAACAGTGAAAACACACATTGTATGGTGCAGCACCATGAACACAGATTGTCAGCTCTTCAACACAATGCTTCCTGCATATATTACTTCAAAATAGGTAAAGTATATTCATTTATTCATTTATTAATTATTTCATTAGCATACAAAAAACCACCGCCAACGCTGCTCATAGCACACAAACAACCAACAGCCTCGCAATGAGCGCCAAAGGTGCTCATTGCGAGCCACACGATGAGCGCCAAAGGCGCACAGCGCGAGACTCGCAATGAGAGCACAAGGATCTCGGATAACCAACAAAATTAATGTTGCGACCAAACACCATTAACTGCCTTACAATCTTATTGCCGTCATTTTTGACGGGCAAGTCGCTAGTAGATAAGAACAACCAGAAACACAGACATTCTCTGAAGCTTGGATTAAAACAGAATCAGGGGTGGATCTAACAGTGGTACAAGTGGTACAATGCACCAGGGCCCTGCTCTTGGGGAAGAGCCCTAGCTAGTGCTGCTGTATTTATTATATTTCTCTTTTTTCTTGTGTGTGTTTCTGGCCCCCTCATCGGAACCCTAATAATGAAGCAAATCTCTAATTCGCTATCACGCACTCGAGATTGAGCTATCACAACGCTGAGCTTAGGTCAGACAGCAATCTAGGAGTAAAAGGTAAGGTAAGGAGCTTGCTTGAAAGTCCAGCAGAAATATGATAGAGACACTTTCTTTCATTGAAAATAGGAAAAGGCACATATTTTTTAAATTGTTTTTATTGTTAGCATATTCATGACATACAGAGTTACATTTTTGTTTTATAAATATAGCAAGTGGATTTTCCTTTGCAAGTAAAGGATGATAAATTGCAGAGTGCACTAATTGTGCCCAGGTGAGAGGGGTGTGGCTTGACTGTGTTAATATTGTATAAAAGGTTTGTGAGCTGTGTGGGGCTCTATGCAAGTGGATTTTCCTTTGCAAGTAAAGGCTGATAAATTGCAAAGTGCACTAATTGTGCCCAGGTGAGAAGGCGGAAGTTAATTATAAACAGGATAAAGGGCGAACTTGTGAGCTTGCAAACATTTCTAGTATAAGTGCAAGTCTAGTAAAGGTGTAGGGCCCTCATTCAATTGCGATTTGGCCAATTGATTAGTGGTCTAAATAAGCACATAGCATATTGTTTTTAAATAAGTTTTTAGTTAATGAAATCCTTGCTTTTGGATAGAAGCTCACTAACTAAAAACTTCTTTAAAAAATATATGTTATGTGCTTATTTAGAGCCCTATTCAATTGGGCAAATTGCAATTGAATGAGGGCCTAGGAGTTTAAATAAAAGGAGGGAGTTCAAAGAAAAAGGGGAGGGGGCAGATTTATAGTGCAAACGGGGAAGAATAAATAAATATATATATATATATATATATATATATATATATATATATACAAATATATTATTTTATATTCTTTATTTTTCCCACTGAATTTTTGTAGACAATAAAAAAATAATGAGTTAGTCCAGGAAAAACCTCATTCAGTGTACATTCTGTCATATGTATGCAGTACTGAAACAGATGATCCAGGGTCCATACCTCTGTGGCAGGTGTGAGCATGAAGAACTGGAGAGGAGAATTGCAGCACTTAGTGATATTGCTCCACTGGAAAGGGAGTTGGTGCTCATAGGGCACAGTTTAGCTGAGCCTAGCATGGAGGGTGGAGCTGGGGCTAGTGAGGATGTCAAGGGAGGTAGCTGGGTTACAGTTAGAAGGGGAATCAGGGGGAACAGGAGGATACAGGCCAGTTCTGAGTTGACAAACATCAACAGATTTGCCAGATTGAGTGAAACTGTTGGGGATGTCCATTCAGGAATGGCAATGAGAGCTGTTCCCTCTAACACCTGGGAGAACAATTTTAGTAGGGCAGAATAGGCAGAGCAACAGACAGGTTTTGGTGGTAGGGGACTCAATTATTAGGAAGGTAGACAGGGTGATTTGTCACCAAGATCCCAGAAATCTAACAGTTTGCTGTCTCCCGGGTGCTCGGGTTAATCATGTTGTGAATCGAGTAGACAAATTATTGGGAGGGGCTGGAACATATTGGTACCAATGACAAAGTTAGTGGAAAAAGGAATGTCTTAAAGCATGATTTTAGAGAACTAGGTAATAAGCTAAAGGCAAGGACCTCCAAGGTAGTATTTTCTGAGATACTACCAGTGCCACGTGCTAGCCCAGGGAGGCAGAAGGAGCTTAGGGTTAATGCGTGGCTAAAGATGTGGTGCACTAAGGAGGGGTTTTGGTTTTTAGAGCACTGGGCTGACTTCTCACTTCGGTACAATCTCTACAGCAGGGATGGATTGCACCTTAATGATGAGGGAGCTTTTGTGCTAGGGGATAGGATGGTAGAAAGGCTGGAGGAGTTTTTAAACTAGTAGGTGAGGGGGAGGGACTAGATATAAGTAATGGGGTAGAAAGTGTAGAGGGTATAAGGGATGAATTAACAACTAATAGGGAAGGAGATGGGGGGAGTGGAAGTATCGTCAATAGGGAGGTAGTACTAAGTAACTCAACTACAGTGGCAGGCACTTCAGAACTACAGACTCATAACATAAGGTGTATGCTTGCTAATGCCAGAAGCTTACCAGGAAAAATGGGAGAGTTAGAATTATTAGCAATTAATGAAAAATGGGATTTAATAGGCATTACCGAAACGTGGTGGGATGAATCTCATGACTGGACTGTTAATCTGGATGGTTGTAACCTATTTAGGAAAGATAGAGGCAATGGTAAAAAAAGGAGGAGGGATTTGTCTGTATGTTAAGCCTAAATTTAAGCCCATAGTCAGAGAAGATATTTATGGCGGACCTAGTGATAAAGTTGAATGTTTGTGGGTAGAGTTAAAGAGCGGACAGCAAATGCCAAAAGAATATTAGTAGGAGTATGCTATGAAACCGCAAATACAGCTGAAAGTGAGGAAACACAATTATTGTTACAGATTGGAAATGCAGCTAAGCACGGGCAAGTTCTAATAACGGGAGATTTTAATTTCACCTGAAATAAACTGGATAAATGAGACCAGCAAATGAACTAAGGGGAGCAGGTTCTTGAGAACACTCAGGGATCATTATCTGGCCCAGGTTATACAAGAGCCTACTAGAAATGAAGCTATCTTAGATTTAGTCATCACAAATAATATTGATATAGTATCAAATGATGAAATAGGGCAACTGTTGGGAAACAGTGATCACAACACTCTCATTTGAGATTGAATTAAAAAAACAAAATTTTAAGGGGCCAATAAAAACTCTTAATTTCAAAAGGGCAAATTTTTACGGTCTAAGGGCAGCAATACAAAGTATAGACTGGGACAGAGAACTGATAGGTAAAAACACTGAACATAAATGGACAACAAATTAAATCCTTACTAAATATACATACACATCGGCATATACCATGTGGGAATAAAAGTAAATGGAGTAAATCCCACCCAATGTGGCTTAACAATGATTTAAAGATCAAGATATGGAGTAAAAAACAGGCATTTAAATTATACAAACAAGAGGGGACAGAGACTGCTTTACGGGAGTACAACAAAATCAACAAGGCTTGCAAAAGGGACACTGCAACATAATGGGGCTACACTACCTTTGCCAAGTAATTGGTTAACGCAGGAAGTAATCCAAAAGAGGTTGGGAAAAAATAAATGTTATTAAAGCCCCGGGACCTGATGGAATACATCCACGGGTACTGAGGTAACTGGGTCCTGTAATAGCCGAACCATTATATTTAATTTTTCAAGATTCATTCAACACAGGGTCTTTACTAGATGACTGAAGTAAAGCAGATGTGATACCTATATTTTAAAAGGGAGCAAGAGCAAATCCGGGGGAATTATAGACCAATGAGCCTCACTTCTGTAGTGGGGAACCTTTTAGAAGGGATAATATTCAAGAATATGTCTATTTGAACAGGATTATAAATAGGAGTCAACATGGATTTATGAGAGATAGGTCATGTCAAACAAATCTAATTAGTTTCTATGAGGAGGTTAGTAGGAACATGGATCAAGGCAACTCAGTGGATGTAGCCTTTTTGGATTTTGAAAGTCTTTTGATACAGTGCCACACGGGAGACTATTGTGCAAACTAAGAGATACAGGAATTCCAGTAAATATCTGCTCATGGATTTAAAGCTGGCTAAAAGACAGGAAGCAAAGGGTTGTTGTAAATGTAACATGCTCAGATTGGATTAATGTAGTAAGTGGGGTTCCTCAGGGTTCGGTATTAGGTCCTCTCCTTTTTAACATATTTATTAATGACTTAGAGGTAGGATTGGAGTGTGGGGTCTCCATTTTCGCTGATGACACAAAGTTGTGCAAGGTATCTAAATCAGATAATGATGTGCTTTCCCTCCAAAGGTATTTACATAAAATTGAAGAATGGGCATCTAAATGGCAGATGAGATTTAATATGAATAAATGTAAGGTTATGCATCTGGGAAGGAAAAATAGCCATGCTATTTATAATCTTAATGGAGCAAATCTAGGTGTATCAGATATTGAAAAGGATTTGGGAGTGCTTGTGGACAACTCAAAGCCAAGCAGCAGCTGCAAAAGCAAATAAAATATTAGCATGTATTAAGAAGGGTATAGAAGCAAGGGAAGCAAATATAATTCTGCCTCTATACAAATCTGTAGTGCGCCCTCATTTGGAATATGGAGTACAATTTTGGGCACCACTTCATAAAACGGACATTTTAGAGCTGGAAAATGTACAGAGGAGGGCAACAAAACTAATATGGGGAATGGAGGGGCTAAGTTATGAAGAAAGACTAACCAAATTAAACTTATTTTCTCTAGAAAAAAGGCGTCTAAGAGGAGATATGATTACTTTATATAAATACATCCAGGGTCAGTATAAAGATTTGTCAAGGAAGCTTTTTGTGCCAAGAGGTTTTCAACTGACAAGAGGACATGTGGAGGTTAGAAGTAAAAAGATTTCACCTTAAAGAAAGAAAAGGGTTCTTCACAGTGAGGGTGGTTAATTTGTGGAATTCTCTACCAGAGGAGGGGGTGACAGCGGATTTGATAGATAACTTTAAAAGGGGACTGGATTTATTTCTAATTAAAAGGGAATTTAGGGTTATCCTGGATAATTAGAGAGAGTATTGATCCATGGAGAAATCCGATCGCCAGTATCTGGGGTCAGGAAGGAATTATTTTTTTTTCCCCTTTGAGACGATTGGCTAAGTTTCACTTGGGTTTTTTTTCTGTTTGCCTTCCTCTAAATTAATTAATAATTAAAAAATAAATAAATAAATAATTTATTAATAATTAATTAACAACTAATTAATTAATAACAAATCCGCATATTGCAGTTCAGAGGAGATCTTAAAAGGTTGAACTTGATGGACTGAATGTCTTTTTTCAACCTTAATTACCAATTAACTATGTAACTATGTAACAATGACTCTATTATATAAATTAATAATTATTTACTATATTCTTAAGAACAGTTAACATATTATGTGTATCATTTGCATATATTAAGTGAGGGGTGTTAGGGTTAGGGTAAGGGGTGTTAGGGATAAGTGTGAGGGGTGTTAGGGTTAGGTGTTAGGGTGAGGGGTGTTAGGGATAAGTGTGGGGGGTGTTAGGGTGAGGGATGTTAGGGTTAGGTGTTAGGGATAAGTGTGAGGGGTGTTAGGGTTAGGGTAAGGGGTGTTAGGGATAAGTGTGAGGGGTGTTAGGGTTAGGGTGAGGGGTGTTAGGGATAAGTGTGAGGGATGTTAGGGTTAGGTGTTAGGGTGAGGGGTGTTAGGGATAAGTGTGATGGGTGTTAGGGTAAGGGATGTTAGGGTTAGGTGTTAGGGTAAGGGGTGTTAGGGATAAGTGTGAGGGGGTATTAGGGTTAGGTGTTAGGGTGAGGGGTGTTAAGGATAAGTGTAAGGGGTGTTAGGGTGAGGCATGTTAGGAACAAGTTTAGGGGGTGTTAGGTCTTAGGGATAAGTGTGAGGGGTGTTAGTGTTAGGTGTTAGGTTGATGGGTGTTATGGAAAAGTGTGAGGGGTGTTAGGGTTGGGTGCTAAGGTGAGGGGAGGATGATGATAAGGGGGGGAGAGACACAAGGGTGTCCTTGCAGCAGAGATCAAAAGAGTCATTCAGGACTGTATTGCACACTGTGTACAGTAGCCTAGCTATGGTTTTCCTTATTGATGCAGTATCACCTACACTCAGTCTCCTCTCAGTAAGACTGCAAGTTAGTTATGATTCCAAAATGGCTGCTGTCCATGCGGTTAAAGGGTCTGGAAGGCAGGGTATGATGCTGATTGGCTGGAATGTGTCTGCTGACTGTGACTTGCAGGGTCAAAGTTTGCTCATTTATAAAGTATAGGGGGCGGATCGAACATTGCATATGTTCGCAGTTCGCCGCTAACGCGAACATGCTATGTTCGCCGGGAACAGTCCGCCGGCGAACTATTAGCGACATCTCTAATAGTCACTTTGTCACTTAACATTATCTTTAAGATTCAGACTACTCTAATACTTACCACTCATATATGAGGGTGAATTGTATATGAGTAGTAAGTATAGAGTAGTCTGAAGCTTAAAGATACATTTTATGAATTAATTATTAATTATTATTAATTCAGTGACTAACAGCCTTTTTTAAATTGTGATTCGGCCAATTGAAAAGGGCTCTATACATAGCATACTTTTTTTTAACAGAAGTTTTTAGTTAGTGAAGACCTTGCTTTTGGATTGTTCACTAACTAAAAACTTCTGTAAAAAAAATATGCTATGTGCTTATATATAGCCCTTATTAATTGTCCGAATTGCTATTTAATAAGGCTGTAAGTCACTATTAGTAATTATAGAAATTAAGCATATCAAGGAAAACAAAATGTAATAAACAATTGGAGTCTGAAATAATGCAAAATATATATAACATATGTATAAATAAATATATATATATAAGTATGTATGTCACATATAATAGTTGTCAAACTGTGAGTTCTTGTCACGCTTGTGAGCCTCGCTAAGTGAGGCGAGCCGTTGACGCATAGAAGCCTTCCGAGCTCGGAGCACTTAGGCGATGGGCTCATCGTCCTGCGAGCATTGAAACACGCAGGACTTAGACTGAAATGAGCGCTAAAAACGCCCTGCGAGCCATGCAAAGCGAGGAGAGCCATTGAGGCATTGAGACACGCGGGACTTAGACTTGCAATGCAGTTGTGAAACTCGGAACTTAGGGAAAAAAAACGACCTCGGAATCTCGGGGGCGAAAAAAATCGACCTTGCAAAAATACGACTTTAACAGCTGAACCACGTAAATCAAATAACATGAAAAATAAGAAAGAAAATAAATACAAAATTAAAAAACACTCACACACAGCACGGGGGGAACGCCAAGACGCCTGAGAGGCGAATTTGCCGAGTTTCGACACTCAAAAATCGACTAAGCGAGAAAAAAAATGTTGGCCGAAAAAAATTAAAACAAGGCTTAAGGAGACCGAAGTGTGCACATCACTGCCAGGAACGACCTCGGAATCTCGGGGGCTAAAAAACCGACCTCGCAAAAATTTGAATTTAACAGCCGAACCGCGGAAATCGAAAAACACTAAAAACAAGAAAAAAATTAAAATAAAAACACACTCTCACACAGCACAGGGGGAAAGGCAGTACGCCAAGGAGTGAGTTTGTATTCAAATTTAAGGCGAATTTGTCGAGTTTCGACACTCAAAAGTCGGCTAAACGAGAAAAAAATGACGGACAAAAAAAATTAAAACGAGGCTAAAGGAGACTGAAGTGTGCAAATCACAGCCAGGCACATACGAGTTAGCTAGGAACATACAAGTTACAAAATATACCATTACGACAGACGGAAAATGCTCGCGAGGCCAGTAAGATATAGAAAATCGCCGCCATTTTACAACTTGCATATAATAATATTATGAATCTGAAATGGCGGTTTTCCCACCTAAACAAATGGTTTTGCCTCGCACACGCAGCCTATATATACTGCACACTTGGCACATTGCTGACACTTTCTCCTCAGGTGATAAACAGTCTGACTGGACATTTTCTGCTGCCGGAAAATACAAAAAGATTGTTAGCTCTTCAGGATATTGATTGCGTGATATTACTTATAAATAGGTAAGGCATAAAAATTTATGAATTAATTAATTATTAATAAAAAATATATATTATAAGAAAAGTATATGCTAAATATCATATTTTACATTTCCTTTACTTTATGAGGACATAAATGTTTCGCTCTTTCAAATACATTGATTCATTAATTAATTATTCATGTATAATAATTTATTAATTACTATTTATTAATTAACTGCATTCATATATTTTTATTATGCTTAGCTCTTTCTAATACATTTACTGTCGAAAAATTAATTAATTAATAATTAAAAAAATATATATATTTTATACTGCACTACAAAAAAATATATATTTTACACTGCATTACTATACCTGTATTATGCTTAGCTCTTTCTTATACATTTAATAATTTATTAATTTATTATTAATGACAATGAATGTATTAATTACTAATTACAAAAATAAATCACATTTGCACTGCACTACAAAATGTTATATATTTGACAATGCACTTATATATCTGTAGTATTGCTCATTGGCTGACAGGGATAGCACACTCAAAGCAGTTGAATATTTAAATAGCTTTATTATGCTCTGAGACCTGCGAAAAATGTCTATTTTACACTGCACTAAAACAAATTTTATAATTTAAACTGTACTTATATATCTGTAGTATTGCTCATTGCCTGACAGTGATAGGACTCTCAAAGCAGTTAAATATTTAAATACATTTATTATGCTCTGAGACCTGCAAAAAATGTCTATTTTACACTGCACTAAAACAAATTCTATATTTTACACTGTACTTATATATCTGTATGAATGTTCATTGCCTGACAGTGATAGGACCCTCAAAGCAGTTAAATATTTAAATCAGTTTATTATGCTCTGACACTTGCTTACATTTCATATTGATGCTTAGGCATTTACGTTTTGCATGTTTGCCAATTAAACATCATACTTTCAGTGATTAATTAATTAATTGAATGCAATCATTAAAAATGCTTTTCATGTCATTTTACAGTTTGCTCATTTCTGTAAACACTGGACATGCATGAACACAGACCTTGAGCTTTGCAGCATTCCATCTGCAATTACATCACCATTACAGGTATATGATTTAATGATGCCCTTCTTTAGGAAAACATGATTAAGTCTTTTTGTTGCATTAATCACAGTTATTGATTAATTAATGTTTATTAATTTCTTAATTAATTAGTAATTAATAATAAAAAAATGTTTTTGACAAATACCTTATTAGTAAATATTTAAAGCACTGTAATATGCTGAGACCTGCAAAAAATATAAATTTTACACTGCACTACAAAAAATGTATATTTTACAATGCACTTATATATCTGTAGTATTGCTCATTGCCTGACAGTGATAGAACTCTCAAAGCATTCAAATATTTAAATAACTTTATTATGCTCTGAGACCTGCAAAAAATGTCTATTTTACACTGTACTAAAAAAAATCTATGTTTTACACTGTACTGATATATCTGTATGAATGATCATTGCCTAACAGTGATTTAATGATGCCCTTTTTTAGGAAAACATGATTAAGTATTTTTGTTTTGCATTAATCACAGTTATTGATTAATTAATTAACGTATATTAATTTATTAATTAATTAGTGATTACTAATTTCTAAAAAAAAATTATGGACAATGACCTTATCTATTCACACATAGATGCTTAGCTATTTACCTTTTATTGTATGCCAATTAAACATCAGACATTGATTGATTCATTAATTAATTTAATCCAAAAATTAAAAATCCTTTTCAGGTCATTTGACAGTTTGCTCATAGCCACTGTTTCATTATAGCTACTTAGGTTTTACCTTGATGACAGTTGAAAACAATAATTACATATTTGAAGAAATAAAAGGCCACAACTAAAAGAACATCACAAAGTGGAAAAGAACATCATCTATTCATCCTTCAGGTAAATGTTTGCTATATAAGAAAACATTACAATTGAAACTAAAATGCCTGTAATTACAATTACAGATTACAATGCAGAAACAAAGAAAGAACGTAAAACAAGAATGGCAAGGGAACGGAAGCAAAGGTGGAGAGATGCACACTCGCCTGAGACTTCACAAAGATTAAGAGAAGAAGACCAACAGAGACTTGCCAATAAAAGAAAAATGAGTCAAAGGACAAACTGAGTGTGATGGAGCTTCAAAGAAAAGAAAAAGTAAACAAAAAAATGGCTTTGAAACATTGTCTAATGACCCAATATTGCCTCATGACACAAATGTTAATATACATAACACCAATGTTCATATAGAAAGTGCTAGTGATATCTATGTTCAGGAAGCTCAGGATAGTCCTTTATTTACAGCACTCAGTACTTTAGTAGACTCTCATTATTGTGGATTGCTCAATGTGGTTTGTCAGTTTTGTGGGGCCTATCATTTTCTGAAGGAAAGGCCAACTGATGGAGAGTTTATTAGTTGCTGTCAGAAAGGAAAGGTAAGACTTCCAGAAAGACACACATTTCCAGAATATTTAAAAAGTATAATGAGTGAGCCAACATTTCCAAACTTAAAAAAAAAAACTTAGGTCTTATAACAGTGCAATTTAATTTGCTTCAATGGGTGCAATATTAGCAAAAAATGTCCCAGGGCATGGTCCTGTTTTAAAGTACAAGGACAAATTTACCATCGGACTTCACATTTACACCCACAAGCAGGAAAGGAAAGGAAATTTGCACAGTTATATGTCCTTGATAAAATGGAAGCTGTTAAACAATGAATGACGCTTCCTGAAAATAAACAATGCTTACCCATAGTCTTTGAGCAACTGGATAACATTATGGCAAACAACCCATATAGTTAAGCATACAAAAAAATTAGCAAGGGTTGAGAAAGAACAACAGGCACATGCACAAATAAATCAATTGTCAATGCCAAGAGTAAATATGGTTCTCAAAAGAGATCACCATACTGATCAAAGACATTATAATTTACCAACAGCAAATGAGGTTGCCATGGTCTTTAAAAATGATGATGGTGAACCAACCTTTTGAGCGGGATATTAGGATTTATCCACACAATCAAGAGCAACCTTTTATAAATATAAATATATTAAGTAGTAATTTGGATCCAATGACATATCCCATTTTCTTTCCAAATGGTGAGCCAGGATGGCAACCTAAATTACAATTGCAAAGTTATCCCTATAGTAAAGTTTGTGTTAGAAACAATATTTCTATGCTGGAATACTGCTATTCGTGATCATTTTAATCCTATTTTATGTGGGGGAAAACTCACACAACAATGGATTATTGATTCATATCTACAAGTCGAAGCAAATAATCTAAATTTTGTCAAATTTCAACAAAACAAGCTTCGAGTAGAACAATACTGTGATTGATGGATTATGTTGCTGAATTGGCTGCAAACAGAGACATTCCAGCTGGAAGAGCAATCATTTTGCCATGCTCTTTCCAAGGATCTCCTCGCAATATGCAAGAAAGATACAATGATGCCATGGCTATTGTGACTAAATTTGGAAAACCAGATTTATTCATTACATTCACATGTAATCCACAATGGCCAGAGATCAAGGACAATTTGAAACTTGGCCAAAATACTTCTGACCAACCAGATTTAGTGGCTAGAGTATTCAAAATAAAACGTAACTCATTAATACATAATAAAACTAAAGCACAGTTATTTGGGAAATGTGTGGCTTTTATTTATACCATTGAATTAAAAAAAGGCCTGCCACATGCACACATACCTTTAATCCTGCAAGAAAAAGATAAACTAAATACACAGAGTGTATTCAGCAATTACTGCTGAACTGCCACATCCAGAAAAATATTCAAAACTTTATGACATTGTAACACACTAAATGATTCATGGTCCATGTGGAGATATCAATCCTAATTCACCATGTATGGAAAATAAAAAATGCACAATAGAGTTCCCAAAACTATGTCAAATGCAAACTTATGCTAATTGTGATGGATACCCTTTGTATAAAAGAAGAGAAGTACAAACTGCTATTATTCATGTCCAAAAGGTCAATAATAGATATGTAGTTCCATACAATCCACATTTGCTAGTGAAGTACAATGCACACATAAATGTTGAAGCTTGCACTTCTATTAAATCCATCAAATATGTGAATAAATATATATACAAAGGATATGATGCAGCAACTGTTGTTGTGCAAGGTGCACAAAATGAACAAGAAAATTAAATTTTACATGATGAGCTTTCATCTTATTTGGATGTTTGCTATGTCAGTGCTCCAGAAGCAATGTGGCGTCTTCTGAAATTTGAGATGCATGATTGGTCACATGCTGTATATCAATTAGCTGTACATTTGCCACAAAGTCAATTTGGTTGCTTTACTGCAGGGAATGAAAGAAATGCCTTAGACAAAAATGAACATAGAGCAACAACACTTACTGCTTGGTTTCAATTAAATTGCCAGGACAATGAGGCCAGAACATTTTTATACATTGATATTCCATATCACTATGCATTCGTTAATGGCTAATGGCAACAGCGAAAAAAAGATACTAATAAAATTATCTCAAGAATTTATACCGTTAGTCCAAGAGACATTGAACCTTTCAGTTTAAGATTACTTCTTTTACATGTTCCCGGTGCTCAAAGTTATGAGCATTTATGCACAGTGAATGACATAATTTATCATACTTTCCAATTAGCTGCAAGACATCCTGGCAGATGATAAGGAAAGGGAGTGATGTCTAGAAGAAGCATCCTTATGTCAAATGCCAAAGCAAATGAGACAACAATCTGTATTCATTTGCATATTTTGCAATGTACCTTAATGATTAGCTTTGTGGTAAACATTTAAATTAAATATGTGTGAAGACTTTCTGAAACGTTACAATGAGACCATTGCGCTATTAAAAGCAATAATGCAAATTCAAGAAATCTTTCTTTGTCATGGATTAAATTGTGCAAATTTTAAACTGCCTGAACCCTGACTTATAGATGAAATTAACTTTGAAGAGACACTGAGATTGAATACCAAAAAAACACAAGAAAAGAAATGCCACTTTAAATGCATTACAATTGCAAGCATTTAACGCCATTAAAAATGCAATAGACGATGACATGCTCAAAGAGCATTATTTCTATTCAGATGGTCCTGGTGGATCAGGAAAAACTTATCTCTATAATTTATTGATAAGTTGCATTCGAGCACAGGGTCAAATAGCACTGCAATTTGCAACAACTGGAATTGCCACACTTTTGTTAGAAGGTGGCAGAACTGTGCATAGTGGATTTAAACTGCCAGTTCCCATTTTAGAAACATCAGTGTCAGATATTCAAATGAATTCATTACAAGCCAAAACATTTAAGAAAAGTAAATTAATTATAATAGATGAGACAACAATGAGGTCATGTCATGGCCTGTAATGTATTGATCGATTATGAAAATAAGTTATAGATAATGATTTGCCATTTGTTGAAAAGGTGATGTTGTCAGGAGGAGATTTTAGGCAAACATTATCTGTTGTGCCACACGGAAATAGGACTGGCATCGTCAAAACATGTATAAAGACCAGTAAACTGTGGAAAATATTTACACACCTGAAATTAGAACTAAATATGAGATCTGAAGGCATTCAAATTGAAGAAGGAAAACATCCAAAAATAACTCATCTACCTGATGATACAGTTGAAATTCCATCAGAAATGATTTGCAAAGAATCACTAATATTGACAATCTTTCTCAATACGATCAATAACGAGGATTACTCAGACATTGCAAACAAAGTGATATTACCATAAAAAATATAGATGCCTTAAATCTAAATAACGAAATGTTAAAATTAATCAGTGCACCCACAAAATATTACTGTAGTGCAGATTCGGTTCTGGCTAATAACAAAGACAGTGAATCGAACTTTACTATGGAATTTATCAATTCTTTAACTCACTCTGGAATGCCACCACATATTTTGCAACTTAAAAAAGGGGCAATTGTCATGCTACTGAGAAATATGAATCCCAAAAAAGGACTTTGTAATGGGACCAGATTAATTGTGCAGGATTAAAAAGATAATTTCATACATGCAGAAATTATGAATGGTACCCATAAAGGTGAACAAGTTTTTATACCAAGAATTGGCTTGGCTCCAAGTGATAGTGGTTTGCCTTTTGTCCTTCAAAGGAGACAATTTCCCATTATCATGGCATTTGCCATAACCATTAATAAATCACAAGGACAAACTTTAAAGTCTGTGGGTATTTTTTTACAGGAACCTGTATTTGCCCATGGACAACTCATTTTCAAGATGCAACAATCCAGAGGAAATTAAAGTTCATATTGAAGAAAACCAAAGTCAGGGTGATTTATTAGATGATGGCCAAATTTTTACAAAAAACATTGTCTACTATGAGGTAGACATAGAGAACAGTGGTTTTATTTTGAGGACAAAATTTGATGTCAGTCAGACTCTTTTTAGAGGACCACTATTTCACTTAGGAAAATCTATAAAATGGCAAAAAACATAAAGAACAGTGGTTTTACTTCCAGGATGAACTTGTTTGTCACTGGGACTATTTTTAGAGGACTACTATTTCAAATAGGAAACTTTATGTGCCATTTTCAAGAACTACAAAAATCACAAAAAACAAGTGGAAACAAATAAATAAAATAGACAGTGTCTGGGAAGTGTCCTTTTGGCAGGATTGGCCCCAAACAACAGTTATGTTGTATTTTCTAACATTTACAGTTTAAAAGTCATTATATTAAGTTACTGCTTATAATGTTACAATTGTATTTTACAAGGTGTGAATAGTGGATTCATTGTATGTAATTAAGTTGTCATGTTAGTAGAAGAATGAACATTTCTTGGAAAATTTAAATGTAGAATTAAATACTGAGTATTGATCCAGGGAGTAATCCGATTACCAGTTACTAGGGTCAGGAAGAATCCCCCCCCCCTTTGACACAATTGGCTAAGTTTCAATGGGCGGTTTTATGTTTGCCTTCCTCTTGATTCAATAATCAAGATCAATACATTTTCATAAAAATCTACTTTAAATGTTATTACATTACGTTAATGTTTGTACTGTTAAAATTATATTTTGCAAGGTTTGAAAAAATGCTTTATTGTATATAATTAAGGGTTCATGTCAGTAGGAGGATGATTATTTCTTGCTACATTGGAATGTATAATTAAATAGAGAGTACTGATCCAGGGACTAATCCGGTCGCAAGTTAATGGGGTCAGGAAGTAATTCTTTTTTTTTTCCTCCTTGACACAGTTGGATAAGTTTCAATGTTTTTTTTTCTGTTTGCCTTCCTCTGGATTCAATACCTATGTTTTTTTAACAGTACTACAAGTTGCAGGTTACAAAGCATTATGTAATGGTTTACAATACTCATTCCTGCAAAGTTGAACGGTTGTTATATTACTCCTGCATAGTTAACAATTTACAAATGTTAATATTGTAAAAAAAAAATAGTCATTGAACTACAAGGTGCATGTTAAAAAGCAATATGTAATACTGATTTATACAAACTTGACCTATTGTTATATTATTCATACACAGCTGACAAATAAAAAAAGTTTATATTGTTAAAAAAAGAATGGTTTACCAGTTGTTGATCTACAAGTTGCATGCTAAAAAATAATCAATTTTACTATAATTGTACTTCTTTGTAGATAACTAAAAGGTTAAGAGTGTCATTTTCATATGCCATATTGTGTGGGAAACCGCATTCCCAGCCTTACAATTTTATTGCCGTCATTTTTGACGGGCAAGTCGCTAGTATATATATATATATATATATATATATATATATATATAGTAAATAACACATTTGAATGCCTAAAACCTGCTTCCAGCTCAGAATTCCAAGAAAAACAGTTATTACACTGCATTTTGGGAAGCTGAGCTGGGACATGCAAATGTGCCCACAAATGCCTCGCCCTTCAATCCATAGCCATTATGAAACATGGCTTCCTTTAAGCTTATGCCTCCTGTATTTCACAACTTTAATGCAAAGCCAATGTTGGATTTTACACAAGCTGAGAATCCTATCCATGTACAGCTGTTTCAACTTACTGACTATCATCAGCGTGGAGCGGGATCTCAGCTTGTGTTGTGGACTTTATGAGTAGGAAGTTCACCACAACAATCATTTATAATATGGTGGGCAAAAAAGCGATAGAAGCCCTCCACTGTATAGTAGTAAAGTAAATAAATAGTACATCTGTGTTCACATTTGAATGTCTAAAACAAGTTAAAAAACCTGCTTCCAGCTCAGAATTCTGAGAAAAACATTATAAAATACATTATATATAATGAGGACTCTAAGGGGCCCACCACAAAATATAGCCACACACCCTTGGCCACTGAACAGAATGTTGCAGGTTATTATTAGGTTTCTTCCATTTTCTGCACATCATTTCCAGATCAGTTGCACAACACAAAGAACTGCTTAGGCTATGAGGCAAAAACTCCACAACATTCTTGCCATTTGGAAAGATACCTCTCTTTGCATGAACTCTTTGTGTTGATTTTCTTTCCAGTTATATGATACCTGCTTGCACTATTTCTGCTCACTTGTTTAAACTCTCAGGTGCATGTATATCACCAATCTGGTGATTGGTTCATCTTCAGAGCTGGAAGTCACACTGTGCATGTGACTGAGTCAAACTGTGAAACAGCATTATAGACAAACATGCGAATGTAACAAATAATATGGTTAGATGTTTAAAATGGATATAGATCCTGCTAGCAGCTGTTTCCTATGTAATTGTCTATGGAAAACATTAAGGGACCAAACAGTGACAGATCGGTGTAGCCTATGAGGCTGCTAATATTATCATTATCATTATGTATCATTAAAAGACATCTGTGGCATCTAAAAGTAAACCCCAAACCATGGAAGGTTTCCTCAAAGGACCAACATGGTACCCCCTTATATCTAAGAGGGCTTTATGGTATCTAAAATGAACCCATATGTGGCAAGGGGGTCCTCAAGGATCCCTATAGCACTGAATAACACAGGGGTCCATATTGGACACACATGTAAAAAAAATTAAAATGTAAGGGAAAACAGTTAATATTTGCCTACCCTTTTATGCCATCCAGTGGTGATAAATGAGGCCCATGCTTCTTTCTTCTGCAACGGGTAAACCTTGTTGATGGAAGTGTCTGGTCCTCTTCAATCTTGATAGAAGTCAGTGCTCCTCATTTTCTGGCCCATTGCAAGGAGCCACCACCTAAATAACTGACTCTATAAAAATATATATTTTTCTAATGGAGCTTCCCCACAGTTCCTACGGCCCTGAATAGAGGTCAATGTGGACGTCCATGGTAGTATGGGATTACTTTTAAGCACAATGGGGGTCTTTTGAGAACCCCTATGGTATGTGGTTAACTTTTAGATGCCACGGGGGCCCTTTCTAAAAGCCGCCTATGGCTAATATTTTGAGCCACAAAGGTTCTACAGGACCCCTGTGGACGTGGGGTTAATTTTAAATGCCACTGAGGTCCTTACATGTTCTTTAAGAAGAATCATAGAAAAATGTATACTACCCTGGCCCTTTAACGACAACACCTTATGAACTAATCTCATGCAATTTCCAGTGCAATCAAGCAGTCGGAGCAGATTAGAAAGCTACGGTGTCAGTGTGATTAAGTTCAGAAGCATCGAAGAGTCCATTTCTAATTTCCATCACACTTCAGATATATAGGGCACAAGCTACTCTAGATAACAGCCCGGCAATGCTATCTCTTACTGTATGCATGTGCCACTGGCAGATTGTGGGCGATGTTGTCAAAATAACTAGATGAGTATTCTCCAAGTCCAAAAGGACTTCAGCAGTTACAGTGATATGTGACTCAACAAGTAATGTCGATTTGTAGAACCCCAGGATACTGGATTTGAAAATGATCTCTCTTGATCTCATCAACAAAGGTTTCTGAATAATTGGATGACTTGCTGCTCAGAATAATGATACATTATTTGGCATCAAATCTCTGCAGCTGGCTAAATATTCACAACAAGAGTGAAGCGTGAGCGAGCGAGGACAGGAAGAAGATACATAGAAAGAAAGTACAAGGAATAGAATATCTGACATAAGTGGGAAAACAATGGCACATGCTTTATATGTAAATACTCTACATTAGGCATGTTGATGCAATAGCCACACAAACGCAGATTATGAATGTTTGCAGTTAAATATATTAAATGTGGAAAAATGAGTTACATTCCATAAAGTATTTTTAATCAACAGTATCCAAAAACAGCATATTAGCTGATACCAGAAGATATATTATATTTGATGCCATGAGTGATGACACTTCCCGTTTGCTGTGTCCAGACGCTTTCGATTAAAAACGTATCTATTTTGTGTAATCTTTTGTAAATTGATTTCCTATCTTTTTCAGTTTTGAAAATGTTGTTATGTAAATGAATAAAAGAGAGCAAACGGAAGAGTTTCTTTTCTTTGTTATTTACTAGAAATCTTGACCATCATTTAAAATTTGTATTTTCAAATTGGTTCATTTCTACTCTCTTGCACAGAGATGCTAATAAATACAGATATGGAATACACCTCTCTTTGTATACACTCACTATCACTCAATATACACTCAATCCTTTATTGGACCATTCACGAGGAATTGCAGCAGCAAGAGGTCTTAATATGGAGAGGACAGTTGCCTCACAGAGCAGGGAAAGAAGCGAGATGGAAGAGCCTCTGGACATCTGTTTATGGCTCCAGACATCTATTAAAATATGGAAAAACAGACAGTGGGGGTAATTTGAAGCAGGGCATTAATCAGAATTGCTCTCCCCCTGCTGTCCCGGCACATACAAACTGCTAAAGGCTATCACCTTCTCAGCTTTGCTATTCTTTACCTTTCTCCAGCCACTATCTTATTATTTTTACTAGCATGGATTTTTCATCCACAGCCTCTGAAGTCTCACATCTTCCATCCCTTTCTTATGTTCTCTTGGCTATTTACCAGTTAAATACACATCCATTCATCTTTCTGCTATAGGGAGTGTTGGTTTATTAGAGAGATTAACAGCCCTATTAAATTAGAAGCCTGTAGCGGCATCGGCAAGCCCGCAAGGGTTGCAGGATTGATATTCGGCTGCGTTACATAGCTATTAAATTAGAACATGCTGCAAGTTACGGGCTAGAGACGCAAACCCGTAAACCATTTTTCAAATGTTCGATGCAAGCCCGTGAACATGATCAATTAGTGAAACCTGTAGTTATGGGTTTAGATAGAGCCAATGGCAACAGAGATCGTCATCATTACATCACTGAAAATGGAGGTTGGATTTCAAAGTCTTTAATTACAAGTTACGATCAGACCCACATTCCACAAATAATGCAATATTCATAAAGCCATAAATATGATATTCTGGTCCATGCGAGTTCCATTATATGTATTAACATATTGATTGCCGTCATCGATATAACAGAGACATTAAACATAAACATAATTACTTTATATTGCTGATTTGCAAGCTACAGAATGTTGTGCTATTTTTTTGAATACCTAACATCACATTCCCCATAATTATCAGTACAGTAGTGTGTTTATATTTGCATTTACAGTGCTACGGATTGGACTTTACCCCCTTAGCGGTTCCTCTCTAGTATTTTCCACGGCCATTAGCCTTTTCTTGCCCTTACCCCCGGGTTGCTTTATGGGTCTTATTTAATAGCCACAAGGCTTGCAGCCTACGTTACAGGCTACGGATTCCAACGTTGGGGGAATTTAATAGGGCTGTAATATTATAATATTATCAGCATAATGTGTCCAAAATACCACAAAAAGGTGTATCATTACTTATTATGTTTAATATATAATTATGTTACTATGGGGTTGACTGAAAATCACAGAAGGAAATGAATGATCATATATGCGGGACTGAAAATTAAATGCTACTAAATGCAAAATAATGCAATTACAGAACAAAAAACAAACATAGAATACAAACCTAATGATATAGTGATGACCACTACAGAAGAGTAAAAGGACTGGGGACTTGTTTTATTAACTGGTTTACAGCCTTATTAAATTGTGATTGGCCAATTGAAAAGGGCTCTATATAAGCACAGAGCATATTTTTTTACAGAAGTTTTTAGTTAGTGAACTTCTATCCCAAAGCTAGGTTTTCATTAACTAAAAACGTCTGTAAAAAAATATGCTCTGTGCTTATATAGAGCCCTATTCAATTGGCCGAATCACAATTTAATAAGGCTGATAATGATTATCAAACCATGCAACAAAGCTACAGCTAGTATGATGCTTGGGTGTAATAGAGGAGGAATTAACATCATAAAAACATACTAATGTCACTCTATAGATCCCTAGTCAAATCTCGCCTAGACACTGCGTCTAGTACTGGAGACTGGATCTCCAAAAGGATATTAATAACAATTCAAAGAAGGGTGACTAAAGTGGTATATGGTCTAAAGGACACAATTTATAAGAAAATCTCCATGGCCTTAGCATTTATTGATTAGAGGACTAAGGAGAAAGGGTGATGAGATAGAAACTGCCAAAAATAGCATTGACATTTAATAAAATCCAGGAGGGAAAAATCAAGAAAAAGAATGCAAAACATTTAGGTGCAATTTGCAAGCGTATAACTTTAAAAGACCAACCCACAATGAATAAACGAATATATGTCTGAAACTTTGAGTCTGACTTAGGAAAAAAGTCATAGAGTACATTTTGATGCCTCTTTAGGACCCTGGAGGGATTCATGATACATTGGTGGAAGTTGTGTGTGTGAGAGGAGCGTTTATAGTTCTGTAGAGCTGGTGTCTTCTTCTGGACCAGTGAGGGGGAAGTATGTGGTATCAATTTCAGTTGTATCCTATTATCAAACAAAGGCTCTCAGCTTCTGCCTGCCCCTCCTCCCACACTCCTATCTCTGCTGATAACTTCAAACACACACTCTCATCATCCAGCTCTCAGAATGTGATGTAACAAATACAAAAAGGATTCCTGTACTCATAAACAGAGACTTCAAAAATTCAGGTTTTCTTCAAAAAACATTTATATCCATGGCTTACATATCTGCTAATATTGTTATCTTGGTACATATTTGACAAACAGGTGTCTATTTTTTTTAACTGCAATGCTGCTTTAAAGATAGAATAGTAGATATCATCACAATTGGGCTACTGCAATTTCCTTTATATAAGCCCATCAGATAAACAGTTGATACATGATGGCTGCCACATGGTTATTATTAACAAACAGACTTCACTCCTGACATTCTCTACTTAAAACCTCCTATGAAATACTATACTGTTATATACAGTGCCTTGCAAAAGTATTCACCCCTTGGCATTTTTCGTGGTTTTTTTGCCTCACAACCTGGAATTAACATGGATTGTTTGAGGATTTGCATCATTTAATTTACAGAACATACCCACAACTTTGAAGGTGTTTTTTTATTTTTTTATTGTGAAGCAAACAACAAAAAGGACAAAATAACAGAAAAAGACAATGTGCATAACTATTCACCCCCCTAAAGTCAATACTTTGTAGAGCCACCTTTTGCGGCAATCACAGCTCCAAGTTGCTTTGGATAAGTCTTTATGAGCTTGCCACATCTTACCACTGGGATTTTTGCCCATTCCTCCTTGCAAAACTGCTCCAGCTCCTTCAAGTTGGATGGTTTGCGCTTGTGAACAGCAATCATTAGGTCTGACCACAGATTTTCTATTGTATTGAGGTCTGGGCTTTGACTAGGCCATTCCAACACATTTACATGTTTCCCCTTAAACCACTCAAGTGTTGCTTTAGCAGTGTGTTTGGGGTCATTGTCCTGCTGGAAGGTGAACCTCCGTCCTAGCCTCAAATCACGCACAGAGTGGTACAGGTTTTGCTCAAGAATATCCCTGTATTTAGCACCATCCATCTTTCCCTCTACTCTGGCCAGTTTCTCAGTCCCGGCTGTTGAAAAACATCCCCACAGCATGATTCTGCTACCACCACCATGTTTAACTGGGTGGATGGTGTTCTTTGGGTGATGTGATGTGTTGGGTTTGTGCCAGACATAGTGTTTTCTTTGATGGCCGACAAGTTAAATTTTAGTCTCATCAGACCAGAGCGCCTTCCTCCATACATTTTGGGAGTCTCCCACATGCCTTTTCACAAACTCAAAATATGCCATTTTGTTTTTTGCTGAAAGTAATGGCTTTCTTCTGGCCACTCTACCATAAAGCCCAACTCTATGGAGTGTACAGCTTATTGTCGTCCTATGTACAGATACTCCAGCCTCTGCTTTGGAACTCTGCAGCTCCTCCACGGTCACCTTAGGTCTCTGTGCTGCCTCTCTGATTAATGCCCTCCTTGCCAGGTCCGTGAGTTTTGTTTTGGTGGGCGCCCGTCTCTTGGCAGGTTTGCTGTTGTGCCATGTTCTTTCCATTTGGTCACGATAGATTTGATGGTGGTCCTGGGGATAATCAAAGATTTCGATATTTTTTTTTAACCTAACCCTGACTTCTACTTCTCAACAACATTATCCCTTACTGGTTTGGAGAGTTCCTTGGTCTTCATGGCAGTGTTTGGTTAGTGGTACCTCTTGCTTAAGTGTTGCAGCCTCTTGGGGCCTTTTAAAAAAGGTGTGTATATGTAATGACACTTAGATTGCACACAGGTGGACATCATTTCACTAATTATGTGACTTCTGATGGTAATTGGTTGCACCAGAGCTTTGTATGAGCTTCATAACAAAGCGGGTGAATACACACGCACATGCCATTTTTTTGTTTTCTATTTCAAAAAAATTGTTTTATGTATATATTTTTCTCATTTCACTTCACCAACTTAGACTATTGTGTTCTGATCCATCACAAAAAATTCAGATTAACAAAACATTAAACTTAAGGCTGTAATGTAACAAAATATGTAAAATGTCAAGGGGGGTGAATACTTTTGCAAGGCACTGTATATATATATATATATATATATATACTGTATATATGTCACACTTGGTCTGCTGATGTCAAGATCATGGTCAAGGTCCCACCTATCTGAGCTCCTCTCTTCACCTACCTTTCGTTCTTCAGTTCTCATGTGTGCAGAGCCAACATTCTGGAACACACTAACAGCCTTATTAATTTGCGATTTGGCCAATTGAATAGGGCTCTATATAAGCACAGAGCATATTTTTTACAGAAGTTTTTAGTTAGTGAACTTTTATCCAAAAGCAAGGTCTTCATTAACTAAAAACTTCTGTAAAAAAATATGCTCTGTGCTTATATAGAGCCCTATTCAATTGGCCGAATCACAATTTATTAAGGCTGTAAATCAGGTCAATCCATGGTTTTGCATAACCAAATTAGAACCCTAATATTATGGTAATATACACCGATGATAGACATTGGATGCAAGTAAGATCTCTATACAGCTGTATTGAAACCCTTTTGGAACTAAATAATAGGATTAAATGAAAGAATAACTCATAGTTGAATGATCTAGCCCAGTGGTCTAACATGGAAACCCTGAGTCACAAGTACAGTCTGAAGAAATTAAGATTTTCTCTATATTTGTTTTTATGTTGATGTTGTGCACAGCTACTATTGTCGTTAGATTGTTTGATACCTCAAATAAACGATCAGATGTCTCCAACTACACTGATCCTTTAATATTGAATCATTTGAAATGTATTATTATTGAAGATAAATGTATAGAATGAAAGTTTATTCTACAACAAAAATATGGGCGAGGAAAATAAATAAGAAACAGTCACAATTTATGCTTATTTGTATGAAACTAAGAGCTGAAAATGAATATGATGTGCAGTCTAACCGCTATGTAACTTGCATTTAAGCAAATCTATATGTTGGTGTAAAACATGGGAAGTGACAAGACTGAAAAACGAGTTAGTAAAATGGAAAATAACAGGAATGATTGGCAGAACAAAGCGTATGAAAGCAAAGATGAATCTAACCCACATTTAGATCTAAGAAAAATATTTGCCTGAAGGGAAAATATTAATTAGTTTGTCTACATGCGAAGAGATAAGTCTGCAAGACATATCCATCAAAAGGCAGTGGAAGAAACAGCAAAATGGAAATTATTTATAAATTGACAGTAAACTTGGGCAAACGAGGAAGGGGGTAAACAAGTTATTTGGCATGCAAAGCACTCAGAAATCACAGACTCTGTCAAGAGGCATCTGTGCACAGATTCACTTATTTGACAGAAATTAACATTTTGCAGAAATCTTTGTTACATCCTGAAGATTTCTTCACCCTCATTAATTATTTTAATTGCAGCTTTACAGTGTTCCATGTAAACATGTGAAAGAGGAAATAAAATACAGAAAGTCCGGCTATTTATTATAATGAAAACATTTTTATGATGAAATATAATAAAATAGAATTTGAAAAGTTGGTCAATAATCATGAAGAAAATAATCATTTTGATTCATTTTATTGAATTTATTTTTGATCTCTGTCAAAATGTAAATGTAAAATATATCTCAATATAAAATGTATATATATATATTATATATATATATATATATATATATATATATATATTTGTGTGTGTTTGTGGGTAAAGAATATTATACATATTATTGTCAGTTGTAAAAATGTATATAGAAACAAGTGATACAAATAACAAGTTATTTTCATTTATATTTTTAATGTCAAAATGTATTAAATAATATTTAATTAAATGTTATTTAATTTATAAAATAATATTAAATTTTTGACTGCAAGTGGAATGGATAATACATTATTGGTAACATGAAACTTTATTTTTTAGTATCAAATATATTGTTTTTAATAAAAAAAATTGATATAAAAAAAGATTTTAATATTTGTATTTAATAGTCTATAATGCTCCAGTATCCTACAGACTATCAATTACTGCAGTGAATCTCAACCGTTTTGAACTACTGATGGGTTCAGATGCGGAGCTACCGGCGGCGCAGCAAGGCACCGGGCCCTATCTTGAAGGGGCCCGGTGCTGTCCCCCTTCCAACCTGCTGTCACAGCCCTCTTTGCCCTCCCGCGGCCTCCTCACACCCCCCACCTTAAAGACACCGGGGCCCCCCATGTTCTAGCTAAAGCACTGGATAGGTTAGTTACCTTCAGTTTTGAGATCAAGAGTATTTTACCAGTTCTTACAACACAGGGCACAGTATTTTTATTAACCTAATTTTGCACTGATTTGGATAGAGTACATTTTAACTGCAGATATGTTAATTAATAATCTATATATAACTATGACTGCAGTAGTAGGTGTTTTAAGTGTTAGACTCTTCTCTTCTTTTTTCCTGAGCATCAACAGATAAGGTCTCATGGACTAGCACCAGTATTAGAAATGTCTGAAGATAACAAATGGCCTATACGAATAGAAATAACTGAGCTTAACTGATAAGTTAGAAAATAACCAGGTTGATAATAGTAAAATATATTAAACATAATTAATTTGTTCATACTTATGAAGGTAAGTATTAAATGTACATTAAATACAGGAATATAATTCAAACTATTTTAAAAAACATAAAATGAATCCAGCCATTATTGTTTTTGATACACTGTGCTGAGTGGCTGCTTTATATGACTGCTTTTAAAGGTATATCTAATGTTTTACCTTTTTCTAATCTACTGTATGCTGCTTATATCAGAAACACACATTACATTGAGTCATTCTATACACATACAGATTTATTTTATTTAAAAATAGAACTTTTTTTCCACACCCCCAGAGCTGTTTATATAGACACAGTGTACCTACCAATAGAAACACTGTATTTGTATACATTTTTTTAACCCTTATACTAACCTTCAACCAACAGCAGCACAATGCAGAAATCAGCAGAGCAATGTCTGAGCTCTTTGCTTCCTTGTGCAGGGGAAAAACAAGACTACACATCCCATGATGTTTTATGCAGAAACTGACATCACAGATTGAAACAATGTTATAGCTGCCTATGATTGGCCAAAACGATTTATGAAAAGTATGCTATTTTTAGCAGTGGTTTTCAGGAGTGTTAACTCTCACAATCAACTGCTAGCAAAAATGAAGAGATTTAGCTAAATTTAGGATATGTTTAATAATATTTGTTTTTGGTTTTATTTTCATTCATTCATAATCGCTAAAACTTAAATGTGCCTTTAAGGCTACAACCTGCAAGCCCAGAATACATGATTCTTCCTCCACCTCTACAGATCTCAAACAATCCTACTAAAAGTGCATCTCGGAATACGACCTGTAATTGGTTGAGAGGTCACCATGTGATTCTTATTGTTGAGAAACAATTAGAGGGAAGAGGCAGCACAGGAAACAGCTTCATAGTAATTTTAAACATTTTCAATTAAATCTATTCAGGTTCCAATTTCTATAGAATAAATCAGAATTATTTGAGAACAGTCACCTTCACGAGTCATAGCTTGTCTCAGAATAAAATTTTAAATCCTGACCATAACATATAAAACACTCAATAATAATGTTCCCTCTTACATCTCTGCTCTCGTCTCTAAATACTCTCCCAACTGTCCTCTTCGCTCTGCTAATGACATTTTTATTTCCTCCTCTCTTGTCACCTCCTCTCATTCCCGTCTTCAGGATTTTTCCTTTGCTGCCCTTATTCTATTGAACTCCTTGCCTCGCTCCACTAGACCATCCTCCTTTCTCAAATACTTTAAAACCTCACTTAAAACATCATCTATTCAAAGCAGCGTATCACCTTCAGCAGTAATTTATGCAATATATTATACCTCATAATTTTATACCTCAGCCATACCCTTTAGACCAGGGGTGTCCCAGTTTGGTCCTGCTGGGCTGCACACAGGCCTGGAATTGGGGATTTCCTTTCTATGCACATGTGAGTCAATCAGCATGACCTGAAGAAGTGATAGTCTCACCCTAGGTGCAGCAGGGATATCCTCAATCCAGGCATGAGTAAATATCAGGACAAAATTATTTCAAGTTACTGTGCTTAGAAAAAGCTGATATTGTTGTGACAAATGTAAACTGCAGTTATCTTTAGGCAGTGACAACCATAATTACGACGTACCATATTACAGTATGCTATTTTGAAGAACATAAATTTGCAAAATATGCATTTTTTTCAGAAAGCTAAAATGAATATTAACTAATAAAATATGTGCTAGGGGATGGGGGCATTTGTTAGTATAGCTACTTACTCAACAGCGAGATGTATTGGCTTTCCATTAGACTTACTAAAAATCCAAACACTAAGCATTGTCAGATTTCAGGTTAAGATGTATCTGCATTCAAGGTACCCTTTCACTTGTTGTTGCTGTTCAGTCCTTCAGTCAGGTCAGACTCTCAGTGACCATATGGAAGCAGAACACCTGGCAAATCTGACTGTGTTTCTGGTTCTATTTATGGTTTTCTTGGCAAAGATACTAGAGTGGATTACCAGTTCCTTCTCCAGTGGACAGCGATTTGTCTGACCTCTATGACTGCCCATCTTGGTGACCCTATATGGTATAGCTCAACGCTTCTTGAGGTACACAAGTCCCTTCACCATGACAAGTTAGCGATCCACTTGTAGACATAGATAAAAAGCAATAATTGCACATATAATAGCTTATAAATTAGGCTTTACATTGTAAACCTTAAAAAAAATATATATATATAAATATGGGACTTCTGTAATAAGAAAACATTTAAAAAAAATGTAAGCTAAAAACAATTTAGCTCGTCAATATATAAATCAGTTACAGACACAAAGCCTTGGTAGAGTTGGTTATAAAGGAGCAATGAATAATCTGCAGTAATAGCTGTTTTCATTTAAACTATATTTAGCAAGCAGGTACAATGCATAATTGTGTTTCTTTTTAATTTGTTCAAGAGGGCACAACTCTGTCTAATCCTCTCCTTTTATATGTAAAGTAACACAGTTTAATGCCCCTCCGTTTAATGTCTATGAAGTTTTATCTTTATTTGTTTGGAACATTTTATCCAGACACTCACCTCATTTCTAAAGAACAAACAAATGATAAAGGGCACGCTATTTTCATGCAAATGGCGCCAGCTGTTTGGTAGAGCTGCCCTCGCCGTTCTGTTGTGTGGATTCTGCATAAAAATGAAAGTGGAGATATGATAAAATATAAAAGGCTGACAATAGAATGCAAATAGAAATCAGTCACTGGAAAGAGGAAGACTCAATGCCATCAAAAGAATCAGAGGGCGAACAAAAACAATAGAGGCGGTTTGATAAAAGTGACGGCGTCTTGATGGGCAGCTCCTCTCCTGATTTCACAAACGAAAACGGCAATGGAACCACTTTGATAATTTTCTTTACATTTAATTCCACAAGCTAGCGAGGAACATGTCACAAAGATCTGATAACAACATATATGTTTTTTTCGAGTCTACAATATGGTGTTACTTTTGTGTGTTTTATTGGTGTAGAGAACGTGTTTGATATGTACAATGCACCTCCAGATGCTATGACCTTCATCAAGTCAACTTGTAACCTTGACTTGATATCTCAAGCACAGGCAGCCTTTGCGTTTCTGCAGTATCTTACTTAGTCAAAGGACCACTGTACAATGGAAAAAAAAATAAGCGTTTGAAAGCTTTGGGTCTAGCTAGGACCATAATAAGGTAGGAAGAATATCATAGATCTAGATTTCAAATAGAAAATACCTTTTAATGATTACTCTCCTGGAACCTGGAGGAATTCATGATATTTTAATGGATGTTGTATAGAGGAGGTGAGAGGAATATTACATTTCTGTAGAGCTGTGCTTGCACCTATTGATGCAGTTGGTCTACTTCTTGGTCTGTGAGGGGAAAGCAGGAAGTAGGTGGTGACATTTCAGTCAGATCCAATAATCTAACAAATCCTCCACACTTCTCCCTTGTCTTTCCTCCCTCATCCAGACCTCAAATGATAGAGACACATATAGAAACACATATTCAAGCTCACAGGAAGTGATGAAATGAAGCAAAAACAATGTCTTCAAATATTCAAATTTTCTCTAAAAATGTTTAATATACCTGGATTACAGAACTGATAATGTTATCAGTTTGTTATATACAATGGTCTTTAAAAAAAACAATTTCTTATCTATTATAGATTCACATCAGTAACATTCACATTGAGATACTACAAAGCAGCAGTAATGTGTTTGCCACAAGACCAGGGCAAGACAGTTGGCTGCCTGAAGATGCTGGTGCATTACCATGACATAGTGTGTACATATTCACAGACATGTCTATATATATATATATATATATATTTATATATACATATATGGTAATCTTATGACTGGGATATAACAATGGGAAAGGAGGAGTTTTAACTGCGGCATCATGGCACACAAATCTCAATGGGTGTAAAACAGTCCGATCTTGAACATTCTACATTTAATCTTGGCTTCATAAAAGACTTAATATGTGAGATAATGTAAGAAAGTAATAGTGCATAACAATTATTTTAAGGCAAAGATTATCTCAAATTAGCTTCTTAAACTTTACTATATCCAGGATTAGGGGGCAATCATCTTACCCATTGGGTTGGTTTCTCTGCCCTATATGGGCTGTCTTAAGGGGAAGAAAAATTACATATGGTAGTTGGCAGCCTTGCAGGTCCTGCTTGCAATATATAATACTAGGAAATTTCCCATCAAAAATGACGGGAATAAAATTGTAAGGCTAACAATGCTGTTTGCCACACAAAAAAAATAAAAAACACTTTGATCTTGGTAATGAGGCATTCATTGTCTGATTACAATCAATTTGCCATTCATTTGCATATAGAGGGACTTGAATTTAAATTTGTAGTTCTTACTTGTGGCTACAACTATATGATTTTTGTTTTTGGGGCATAGACATATAGACCACCATCACATCTAGCAAAACCCTCCTATAGCTATCCTTCCACTTGACATCCATTATTAGTTCTAATAAATGTGTTTCATCTCGAATGTATGATTAAATTCAATACAAAAGATTTCAAATGAATTTCAATGTATTGTGATATCTTTCCTGTCTCCGAGGATGATCATACAATTGTTTAAGTATTTTCGAGAGCTGATAAAAAATAGCAATCTCTGAATTTTCAGTGTTTAAATATTTGATTAAAAATACTGTCTTTTACTTCCTTTTAGTTAAGAAGAACTTTTGCATAACCCCCTAAATCTTCCACATTTCAATTTCACATTTTTATAAAAAGCTTAATCTTGAAGTAATGAGAGATAAATCTGTGAAATAATTCTGTTCCGCAGAGACACCACATTTGGAACATCATTAGAGATGGTATATGATGGCATCACTGTTGCATTTCATAAACAATAGCAAATGGCTGATACACTGTACATGTCACAGAGATCTGGGAACTTCATATTCATGTTATATGTGTCTGCTTTAGTAGTAAAGCGGATGTGTTTGATATGTACAATCTATCTCCAGATACGAAAGAGTCAACTTTTAGACTTGATAGCCCTAGCTTGATCAAAATGGGTGAATATGTGCAAGGGTTAGATATCACTCTCCCCATTTTTCCAGCATTTATCTCCCACTATCTCTTTCCCATTTAAATAAATGAAATTGGAAGTCCTGCACTGAAAAGTTTGCACAGATCACACTTGGTGGGACTCTGATAAGTACACAACCCAGATCTGCTGGGGGCACTGAACTGCGGGGCATATCAGCCTAAGAAGATGTAGCTGAAGGAGCCGAGCACAGTTCCCGCCGGCAGGGCCTGAGAGATGCCAAGATCTCATTATAGAATCTAGATATGAACAGACAAGACAGACTACAACAGACCTAAATACTTGAGAGGTAAAAGCTAATACCGAGTGACCCCCCCAGTGGAATCCATCCGTTGTCTGGACACTCAATGGCTACCCCGGGTAGAAGCAGCTCCATAAAAATGGTGAAAAACAAAAAGTCATTAACATCCAAAAAAATTGACGAACATTTCAAGGCTTCAGAAACACAGGTGGCACTGATGAAGTCTCCATCAACAGCGATTCAATGGCAAGAATTGAGGCTCTCCTGGCCTCTCACATAGACAGGGCGGTCATATCTTTGCAGAAAGACATACATGAGATTGGCCAAAGGACCCATCAACTTGAAGAGACCGTTGACCAAGTGGTAGAGGCCCAGGAGAGAGACAGGGCCACCATTGCGGATAACACCTCCCGTATTTGTGGCATAGAAGATAAACTGGAGGATTTGGAGAATAGATCCAGGCGATTCAACCTGAGGATCAGAGGCGTGCCTACGGCAATAGTCGACCTTCCTCGCTACCTTAAGGCCACGATCGACGAGATCCTCTCAGGTCATCCAGATCACGAATGGGAAGTGGAGCGTGCCCAAAGAGCCCTTGGGGGAAGTCGTAACCTAGACCTTCCCAAAGACATCATTGTAAGGCTACTACGCCAACAATCAAGGGATCTAATCCTGGCAACTACCCGCAAGAAAGCTGTGATCACAGGCCCAGACGGGGCCAAACTTCAATTTTTTGCGGATCTCTCCCCTTCCACACTTCAAAAACGGAGGCTGATGAGGCCAGCCCTGGAAGTTCTTCTCCACCACGGCATCAGGTACCGTTGGGGATTCCCATTTGCCCTTATTTTTTCAGTAGGGAGCACCCAGTATACAACACGTTCTCTAGAAGACTGCCAAGAACTTCTGAAGAGTCTGGATCTCTCTGGGGGGGACCCGACCTCGACATCACCTGCATCAACAGCTTTACCTCTCCCGAAAAGGCAATGGTCTGAAGTGACCAGGCACAAGAGGCCCACTGACCAAGCCTCAAAGACCACTCATAGACGACCCTCCCAGATCATGGACTCGTAAATGCAATAATTCAGCTGCTGCCAACTCCAGTGACTTTCAAACAGGCTGGTCCGCTTGAAAAGACAACTGGCTAGCAAAGACTTATTTCGGCATCCTAAGGATTTTACAAGGGCTTTTCTGGGAGCACGCTTTTCAAAATTGGGAAGGGAGGGGAATAAACTGGCCCCAACTGATATTTCTAGCAGCTAAGAACACCATCGCAAGACGATGGAAGAGTAGGGATATTAATTTCCATGATGTAACAAACAAAATAAACTTTATTTGCATTAATGAGCGGATGACCCATATCATATCAGATACACATCACTGCTTCCTGGAGGTTTGGGAACCCTGGATTCTATTCACAGACAGTAATATATAATAACTAAGTTAAGGGAACACAATAAAGAAGCCATTCCTGATGTGCGGCTGGGGAGTGGAGTGTGGAGCGGACGGGGAGAAGTGGTGAGAGGACCCGGAGAGATATTTCTTCAGTACGCCAAAGGTACAGGGGGGAGGATGGCTACCTTAAGATTGGCTGAGCGGGGAATTAATGGGGGATGACACCCCACCATAGGTGTTATATAATGTCACTTGTTTTTTTTTTTTTTTTTCTATTTTATTTTCTTTTAACATATCTCCTGCTGCTCAGGTTCATCCATGGAAATGTGAATTACTGCAATTTGAGCAATGTGACTTTATAAGCTGTATATATTGCTGAGTATTAAGAAACTAGTGTGAATATTTTTGGACAGAATCACACAAAAAAAAGAAAAAGAGTTGGAATGGAGTTTTTATTTAAATGGAATGGTTTTAATATATTAGCAATATGATGTTAGTTATAAGACAACATGTGGACTATGTTTTTCATTATTCTTTTTGTTTTGTCATTGCAATTCCAGAACTTCTCAATAAAATTTATGTTATAAAAATAAATGAAATTGTATATCCAGCAAAGATAACATAATGATGCAGAAAACTACTGTTTAACCTATTCATCCATATTTGTACCGTATTTACGCAAATCTAGTGCGCTCACTCCAAATTTGGAACCCATGAATCAAAAAAATGTTTTTGCTGGCGAATGTAATGCGCATTTGTCATTTGTACAAGAAGTTCCAAACAGTGTGCCAGTGTGCTGGGGCTCTCTGTGTGCTGGGCTCTGCGTGACAGTGTGCGGGGCGCTCGCTGTGTGCTGGGCTCTGTGTGACAGTGGGCGGGGGGCAGTCTCTGCAGGAAGTGCACAGCATTCTTAATGCCAGTCTTTGAGGAGCCACTTCATCCGGCAGTGATGATGAGCCCCCCGCCGCCGTCTGCCTATCTGAGAGCCTCAGTCACCCACTCTAGAGAGCCGGGATGGTGATGTTGCGGTGTATACCGGTATGTCCTGGTGTGTGCTTTCCTTTTAGCTATTACCGGAAATGCAATGTTGTCGATGGCTCACTAGGTTTGATGTTTTAACCCCGAAAAAGGGGTTAAAACATTGAATCTAGTGCGCCTCCGATTCTAATGCGCACTCCAAATTTGGGACCTGATTTTTCACGAAAAAACGTGCGCATTAGATTTGAGTAAATACGGTATATACAGTGGTACCTCGGTTTGAGTTTACTTCGGTTGAAATCCAATTTGGTTTAAGTTGTGTCACATAGGAAAAAATGCTTGGAATGAGACCTGTCCGCGACGTAGAAGTACAATAAAGTGGTAGGAGTGCAGCAATTGCGCAAGTCGCTGCTCTTGTAAGAGCCCTAATCGAACCAGTGCATGTAAGAGCCTACATCGAGCCTGTGCCTATAAGAGCCCAAATTGAGCCTCTGCAGGAACTTCAGAGGGAGCAACAACAGATAGTGGCTGCTTCAGGTAAAGCAGAAGGAAGGGAAGAAGCACCTACTGCACTCATCAAAGAAATGTGTGCTAAATGAGCTGAATTATAAAATTGTGTTGAACACTATCACCCTGACAAAGCTCAAACAAGCCGCGTTGTGGACTTGTTTAATAATCAAGCAATGTCTCACTTCAGGATCATTTTGAAACAAAGGCAGAAGCAAGTTTCCCTTCTTAGGTTATAGTTAAGCTGCCAATGATCACAGTTTCTAGCAGAGTATCCAGTATGGTGCAATGGTGTTAAGAGACATAAAGGACAAGTATCCCCTGTGCAAGTGCCTCATGTTGTAATGGAAGAGGACTCCCCTCCCAAGCAATAACCTGTCTCCTCCTTCTCCTCTACATTGCCACTATCCCATTGGTCCCTCAAATCATCTCATGACTGTACAGCTAAGTGAAGCTAAATTCTCTGTTATGTGATGTAATTCTTGTTTTTTATTGATGCCTGTTTAATTGTAAGGTTTTGTATCCAAAAACAAGACCATCAGTTCTAAATAAAATGTGAAAAATTTAACGAATTATTTAAATTTACATTGATTCCTATGGGAAATGCTTGTTTGGTTTGCATCCTGCCATCCAGAACGGATTAAGGACTTGAACCAAGGTACCAATGTATACAAAAGCTTTGTTGCCATGTATCAGAAACAATAACAGCCCAAAGAAATACATGCTACAAAGATCGGATAGTCATATTCAACTGGAATTTAGTATAAAATAAAGTTTTTTTTACAGGTGAAGAGGTACCACCTGTGGTAACTTGTCTTCCTTGAATGGTAATTCATGACTTCCTTAAACAAGTCTATGTAGGAGGGCTGAGAATCTTTACTTCCCTCCCACAATTGCTAAAGGAAGTCATGCATGGACAGGATGTGATGTAAATTACATCATCTCAACTAAGGATATATCCAGGCAGGAAACTGGTGCCCTGCCTGTTTTTTCTTCCTGGATGGTGAGGGTGATGGTGGTGATGAATGGCGATGGTCTAACCGTGGGTAAGATAAAGCATTTGGGAAAGGGGATTACTATATATGTAGATAGATTTAAAAAGGGTTTTTGCTCCGTGGGTCTGGGCTGTGTGTTTGTAATACATTTATAGTATTGTGTTGTTGCCTTTTAATAAATACCTTTTAATGTAGACGAACCTTGTGTAATATTTATATATATTAATTTGGTGATTTTTTATTTTTTTTGGGGGGAAGGAAAAAAAGTACTTTGTCTAATTATCCTCTGCATGGGAAATCAAGTGCTGGTTGTGTGTGGAGTCAAGGTTAAGCCTCCATTTTTTAATATACAAGCTTGGGCATCAGGCTTCAATTTGAGTTTTGTTCTTACTAGCTTATTTTGATACATAAAAGAAATATATATCATACAGGTTGTTTTTGTGGGTTTATCTGAGTTGAGTTTTGTTGTGCTTTTAAGTACAGGCCTAGCCCTGCATTTGAATAAGGCTCCATGTGGCTTCTTTGTGTATTTGAATGCTAATTCAAGCCTCCATTTTTAATATACAAGCTTGGGCATCAGGCTTCAATTATTATTTTTAATCTTTTATATCGTACTAGCTACTGAGTTGAGTTTTGTTCTTACTAGCTTATTTTAATACATAAAACAAATATATATCATACAGGTTGTTTTTGTGGGTTTATCTGAGTTGAGTTTTGTTGTGCTTTTAAGTACAGGCCTAGCCCTGCATTTGAATAAGGCTCCATGTGGCTTCTTTGTGTATTTGAATGCTAATTCAAGCCTCCATTTTTAATATACAAGCTTGGGCATCAGGCTTCAATTACTATTTTTAATCTTTTATATCATACTAGCTTCTGAGTTGAGTTTTGTTCTTACTAGCTTATTTTGATACATAAAACAAATATATATCATACAGGTTGTTTTTGTGGGTTTATCTGAGTTGAGTTTTGTTGTGCTTTTGAGTACAGGCCTAGCCCTGCATTTGAATACAATTGAATAGGCTCCATGCGGCTTCTTTGTGTATTTGAATGCTAATTCAAGCCTCCATTTTTAATATACAAGCTTGGGCATCAGGCCACAATTAGTTTGTTGTGTGTTTCAAATACCTGAGTTTGTTAATACTATTATTTTTGTTTTGTTTTTGTTTTTAGTTTTTTTCTCTTCTTTCTTTTTCTTTCTCTAGTCCTTTATCATAGTACAGGCCTGGAGAAAAATAAATAAATAAACCATTTTAAATATTATATATATATATATATATATATTATTTCAGGCGTGCATTTTAATACACTATAGGCTTCCATACCTTATACTTTTTGGGTGTCTTGCATATCCTAGTTCAGGTATATCTCCTACCCTGCAGGCCTTGCTATTATATTTAAGTTAATTAGCAAGTATTACCTTCACCATACTAAGGTAAGTATAATTTGCATTGTGGGTACTAGTCTATTTTTCTACATATTACACCTGGCCTACTGAATAGTCATCAACTATTGTTGGCTACTCAGAAGCATGCTACTTTAGTCGCAAATTGATTTGGATTCTTACTTGGGTGAGTAAAAGAGTAGGAATGTCTTTTCAAGGGGCCAAATACTTTCCCACAGAAGTGCGTGAGTACTTTAGGAAACATATTCAAAAACATGATGGTCCATATGAGCTTCCAGAGCCAGCAAACCCAGACAGTGAAAAAGAGAAGAGATTAATGATGTTCTAACACAAATTGTAAATAACAAAAAGTATAGAACAAAGAAGAGAAAAAGTTTGGTCACACAAGCTGTTGTAGCCACAATAGGAGGCCTAATAGACTTAGTTGTAGAATTATGGCAGCATAATTTGGAAACAACAAATAAAATGGAGGAAGCAATGGACAAAAGGGATTGTTTAAAAATTGCAGCTTTGAGAACAACTACAATTGTGGGGGAACTTGAAAGGGAGTTAAGGGAAATAGAAGAACAGAGGGATGCTTATGGAGTAAAAATAACAGAACTTCAAAACATAATAATGGACTATAAAAATAAAACAAAGTTAGAAGGGATAAAAGGAGTCAGAGACATTGCCAAAATATATCCAGATCTGGATATGTTCGTGGCACAAAATAAAGAACCAGTGCCGAAAATGAACCAAGATAGAAAAGATTTCTTATGTTATTCTGTTCCACAAGTAGATACCATACCACAAGCATCAGTTATTGTTTCAGAATTATTTAATGCAAGGCAAACACCTACAGGATTTTCTATGCAGACTCGACCGATGTCTATGGCAGATAAAGACAATTTCCAGAAATGGTGGGGAAGTATGCCAACTAACAACTTTAATACGTTTACACATTGGTTTATGAGGGGAGCAGATAGAGCTAAAAAAGGAGGTCTTAACTTAGAGGAATGGACAGAACTGTTAGAATACGCTATGGGTCCTTTGGCTAGTAGACTATTGGGATTTAATAACAGTGTGTCTGATCAGGCAGGAAGAATTGCTGCAACTAATTTCTATCTACTTAGCATAGAGAAAGAAATAGCAAATATTACCATGAGGCCAACAGATGGTCCTAGAGAGGTAGCTCAAAGGATATTTTTTTGGTATACTCTACGACAACCTCAACAGCCTCTAGTGCTGGGCTCACCAGAACATATAGCAAAAGTAATGGAAGCCCTTCCCCGGGAGTGTCAAGAATTTATCAGGCTTTTTGATCCAACACCAACAGACTTGGAAATGGTACTAACTAGAGCTGATAAGTGGTGGATCAAGCATCCTTTCACAGAACAGGCCTGCTCTGTTTCAGCTGTAAGAACATTTAAGGTCGAGTCTGGTAGAGATATAGATGATAATTGGAGAAACCAGACGTGGGATGTACCCCAGAACAAGAAGGATGATCAAAACTGGAGACCAAAACAGAACTTTGACAATAGATGGAGATTTCCACCTAGGGACTATAGGAATAGGGATGGCAGCAACTGGAGGGCTAATCAGGAGGGAGAGAGAAACGGTAACATGGGCTATTGGGAACTCAGGAGACAGAAGGATAGGATAGAAGAGGAAAATCACATACTTAAAAACAAGGTAGCTGAGTCAGAGAGGAAATTGAAGGAAAATGAGGCAAAGATGATAAAAGAGGGACAGAGTAGAAGTGAGTCACAATGACAAATCCCAACCCCTGCGCCTCAGCATCTCATTCACTCAGCTAATTTAACCATGGATGAGGCAGGTCGGCCTACAATTTATACAGTCATCACAGGGGTAAGGAAAAATATGTTGGTAGATACAGGAGCAGCAGTTACAATGACCAACAGGGTCAAAAATGGGGATTCTTCAGTAAGTATTATGGGAGTTACTGGGAATCCACAGGAGGTTAGAGCAGGTCCAATTGATGCAGCAGTTAGAGAAAAAACAATACAAGTAGAAGCAATAGTGGGTTGGCCAGAGGAAATATTGGGAATAGAAGCTTTAAAAAAAGGAAATTTCATTGTAGATCTTGCCAATTTTTGTTTGTGGAAGACAGAAAAGGTGAATCAGGTAAGTACAGAGTTGACGAAAGGGGTTGTGCTCCCAATGGCATATATTGTCTCTCGGATAAAAAGTCTGGAAAAAGACAAACTGAAACTAGACGGACAACCAGAATGGCTGCAGAAGCTAATCCAAGACATACCTGTTTGGGCAATTACCGAGATGATAGAAATGCTGGAGAGACGTGGAATAATTAAATCTGGAAATGGGTATGCATGTAACTCACCATGTTGGCCTGTGAGAAAAGCTGTGTTAAAAGGGAATGGAGATGAAAAAGCAGCCTCATCATGGAGACTTACCATTGATTACAGGGCCGTGAACAAACTTGCAAAAAGAATGGCCCCTGTTGTTTTTGTTATGTATATGTTTCTAATGATGGAATCTAGTGTTCCCACAGAGCAAGGCCGTATAAGAATGAAGATGCGTGTCAACAGAAGATTGTGGTGGATCCTTGTTACAGGATGGATAAGTATAAGCTGTATCACAGTAGGAATGGGGAGACAGGCAATAAGGCCAGAAGATACCGCAAATAAGGGAGAGAGTTTGAAAAGATTGGAGTTACATTACGTTCAAGCAGATAGATTTATTTGGCCCAGGGAATTGGAAGTAAAAGAGGGTGGAGGGTTACAAGTAAACATTATTTTGCCACATAATAGTACCAGGGGATTAGCTCTTAGAGCTCCAATACAAGGGAGGTTTACAAATATTACAGTAGTAGTGAGTAACTTAACATTAGAAGAAGGTGGAGAATGGGACGCTGCAGTTATAGCTGCCCAGCCTGACCTAGAGGAATTCTGCAATTTTGATACTGGAAAGGGGTGTGTTCTAACAATAGATGAAGTATGTGTCTCTGTAAAGGAGCTGCAACGTTGTAAAGATCAGAAGAAGGTACCATGGCCAATAGGCGGATTGGTGGTGGTACCAACACATGAAACAGTTGTGCAAGGGGTTGGGTGGACTTACTACCCAATAATTCTAAATTTTAATGATTTTTCTATTCCTCCAAAGTGCCCGGAATCACAGCGGCAGTGGTTTAAGCAAAGTATACAAGAGACCATCATTGAGTGGACCGGAGCAGGGAGTCGAGAAAAACGGGACACACTTGCAGCCCTTTTAGGAGGAGTCGGAACTGGATTGGGAGTATGGAATTCAGCAGACATCATTGGACTGAACAGCAGGATAAACTCCCTTACTGATGGAATGGGACATGCTATGAAAACAGGTGGAGTAGCTGACTCCCTTATAGTGAGTAGACTGACAGACAATGTTGATGACATACACACCATTGCCAACAACCTGCATCTAGTTGAGGAAAATATTGCTTCCATTGCTAACAGCATTAAGAATGAAATAGTGGGAACTGCCATTTTCTGTTCTATGATTGGAGGAAAGCTGTTGGCAGATTTAAAGGAAACTATTAAAGATATCCAGGAAAACAAGTGGGCAAGACAAATCAATGCAACAAGGATTATCACGTCATTGAAAAGAAAAGGAGTGGACATCACTGAGGACAATCTTAAATACAGCTATATTGAAGGCCCAGATCAATGGATGCCACATGGACTACAATCTGGGACAATAGGACTAATCCTGGCAATTCCCCGTTAGGAGGGGCAGGCAGAGCAACTGAACTTTATACATAGCATTGGCACGTTAAGTGATGGAATCTACAAGCAACACTTCCCATCAAAAAGACTGGCCACTATTACAGGATTGGAGATGGATGAAAGCTGTTGCAGGAAATCTCAACACCGATGGCTGTGCAGTTGTGTTTGGGAGAAAGGAGCTGAGGAGGATGGCTGGGTGCAGTTGATAAAAGAAAACCTTGTGCAAGAGGTGATCCGCATAGGGGACATTGCATGCTTTATCGGCCACTCTGAATATAGGACAGTTGATGAAATATGTTTGGTGGAAGAAGGGTCTTGTATCATGGTATTTCCATCAAGAAACCTTACCACTGAAATGATCAATTTTACTGCAAATGCAGATTGGACAAATTTGACAATGAAGCTTTTTACCTTGGAACTTCATGAGTCAGAGACACATCCAGTCCTACGAACACTGTCGCTGGTACTCATGTTCATTCAAGTATTAACGACAATTATAATAATATACTTTTGTGTGGCAATGAAACTTGCAAGGAGGATATATAATAATGTGTCTTTTTCCTCTTCTTTCTCTCTCTCATACATTCTTCAATAAAGTTTTACATTGCACATACATAAACATTTATCACACACTCTCACCTAAATTCTATAAGTTCTGTTTTTGTGTAATATGTGGATTGACAGCCATAGGAAAGTACAGGAGAACGTATGTCGCGGAGGGAACTATTCCGGAGGGACGGTGGGTTGAATTTCTCCTGTATATCAGGTTTTTGCTCCCACTAGGTTCTCCTGTATTAGAGGGATAACTAGAAAACTGAGCAACATAGAAGAAGAAAAAGTGAGGGAATGTGGTAACTTGTCTTCCTTGAATGATAATTCAGGACTTCCTAAACAAGTCTATGTAGGAGGGCTGAGAATCTTTACTTCCCTCCCACAATTGCTAAAGGAAGTCATGCATGGACAGGATGTGATGTAAATTACATCATCTCAACTAAGGATATATCCAGGCAGGAAACTGGTGCCCTGCCTGTTTTTTCTTCCTGGATGGTGAGGGTGATGGTGGTGATGAATGGCGATGGTCTAACTGTGGGTAAGATAAAGCGTTTGGGAAAGGGGATTACTATATAGGTAGATAGATTTAAAAAGGGTTTTTGCTCCGTGGGTCTGGGCTGTGTGTTTGTAATACATTTATAGTATTGTGTTGTTGCCTTTTAATAAATACCTTTTAATGTAGACGAACCTTGTGTAATATTTATATATATTAATTTGGTGATACACCACACCACCCACCTCCAGATGTTGTAGCCTTAACTAAGTAAACATAGACCTTGACTTTATATCTTGAGCTGAGTCACTGTGGCTGGAAATAGAGTTATATACACTGGTTTGGTGGTTGTATTTCAAAAACAATAACTTTACAGGCGAAGTTTGATGAAATGGAGATTTTGACTTTTGAACTGGTATCAAAGTTCTGTTTTTTAGAAAACAATACAGCTTAAGCAAGGCCAGGATAATTTTGGCTATACTTATTACAACACTGTTTATCATTAATATAGTGCCAATAGACCCATCTAGTCTATCCATAACATATGCCTGAAAAGATTTTGTATTATAAATGATAAAGTTTGCCCCATGCGTATCATTGACTTGCTTATATGCTTTTATTTTATGTATGCCTTCCACTTCTGCTACACCATCCTTAGGGATCAGTTGTTTTGGCTAGTTGTTGTTAAGTCATTCAGACTTGATTCAGATTGATTTCCTATAGTATTGATTGATTGCAGTCCATGGAACTCTAAGTATTATTCTTCAGCACCACAATTCAAAGGCGGCACACAGTCCTCTTTAAAGGTATATATAAGTTTCCTGGGTTTCAAATATTTGGTAAGAAACAGGAGGTGATTATCAGAAATATATGTGTTATATAGAAAAGCTCAGTGTACTTACAAAATTATAGGCAGGAAAGTAGAATCCAGCTTTGCACACCCACAGGGAGCTTGCCTAACTAAGTACACCAAGCAGAGCATCCAGGTACAGAGTGTGACCTTTCTGGTAGAGACCATAGGAAGTAATGCTCCAGGGTGGAATCACATGGTTGGGTGGGGTCTGAGCTCACAGCTGAATCAGAGCACAATGAGAAAGCGAGAGAGAGAGAGAGAGAGAGAGACTACTTATCCCAGGCTGCTTTGAAACACAGGGACCCCAGATTATGAGATAAATGTATCAGTAAACCTCTGCTTTCTCCTGATTGGCCAAAATAATTATGAATTTTATGCTAATCTTAGCAGGGATTTTCAGGGGTGTCAACTGAAAAAAGCTGCAGCTTGCAAACAGAAAAGATTTAGCAAACAGCAATGTGCGTTTGTAAATGTGCATTTTTGTATTTTTTTTTCATGCAAAAACTTTTTTGCATACACTACTGATTCTTCTCTATCAGATGCATTCATAATCCAGGAAACTTATATATGCCTTTAAGGACCAGTTCTCACATCCATATGTTACTACTGAGAATACCATAGTTCTAACTATGCAGACCTTTGTCTTTGTATTTTTTAAATAGCTTGTCCAGACTTGCCATATGTTTCCTTCTCAGAAGCAAACGTCTTTTAATTTCATGGCTGCAGACTACAATCACTACCTGCAGATATCTTGGATCAGGAAATAACATCTGTCACTGCCTCCACTTCTTCTCCATCTTTTTGCCAGGAACTGAGATTTCATCTTTTTAACATTGAGCAGCAGGCCAGCTTTTGCACTCTCTTCAAACACCCTCATCAATGGGCCCTTCAGAGTCTCCTCACATTTAGCCATCTAAGTAGTTTCATCCATGTATCTGAAGTTGTTGATACAGTATATCTCCCAGCAATATTTAGCTAGTATTTGAGCAACAATAGAACACATTAAGAAGAAAAGCATATGTGAATATTTTGAGAACATTGTAACCACTGGAACATGGTACACCCTACATGCAGGTGCTCCTAGGCAGCTGCCTTCACCATATTACTGAAATAGCTGTGGTCGGTGCAGCAGATGCTGTCTCTGGCTTGTAAAATGATTGAAATTATAGAGACAATTCTTGATACATCATTCTCAACTACACAATGATCAAGGCAGCATCCAATGCACCTTGAATTTAGTGCAAAAAAATCATGTCAGAATAATCCAATTGATTTTTTTAATATCTTACATAAAGTTATAGATAAGAACAGCATAGCAAATTTAGTGTACATAGATTTCAGTAAATCATTTCATATTACTCAACACTCTAAACCAGGGGTCTCCAAACTCGGTCCTGAAGGGCAGCAACCAGGCCTGGATTTGAATATTTCCTTTCTGTGCACAGGTGAGTCAATCAGGATGACTGAAGAAGCAATAGTCTCACCTGCTTGCAGCAAGGATGTCCACAAATCCAGGCCTGGATGCGGCCCTCCAGGACCGAGTTTGGAGAACCCTGCTCTAAACTAATAGTCAAGCAGCATAGTCTGCGGTTAATTTTAAAAGTAGTTATGTGGATAGGACATTGGCTCCAGGATCAAAGCCAGTGTCGTAGTTAAAGGGCCTGATAATTCAGTACAACTTGGAGCACATCACTGTAAAGTTCTCATAAAATTATGTTGAAATGCTTTTTGGATTTTTAAATGATGTTCTTTTTTCACAGAGAAGTGTATAAATGAAATGTCTGTTTACATGAGACTCTAACATTTGCCCAGACAGCAACAGCTCCATGCAGAAGCAGAAAGAGACGTAACCCTTTACAAATTCATCTGTGCAGGGAAAGGACTGCTGGAATCAACTAAATATGAAAGTTGGGGTTATCATATCCTGCTACATTCCTGAAGTTCAGGGAAAACTATAAATCTTTGTGCTCACAAAGCTTCACCGCTCTCTGTCGGCAGATGTTGTTAATCATGGAACAGTCAGGAGTGTGATGGTAAACAGATTAAGGGCCTCATTAAATTGAAGTTGAAATTTGCAACAGTTACAGAGTGATTAAATTGAAAAGGCCTGCAACTACATGGCCAACATCCAAACCTGTAAACCATGCTTCCATATGTAGCATTTCAGTGCATGATCAATTAAGCAAGCCCGTAAATTACAATTTAGACACAGTCAATAGTAAATGAGACCGTCATCATGACATCAGTAAAACATGGCGTTTCTACCACTTTCAATTAGTGTTTAGAAGTCCGATTTGCGATCCAGAAATGTTACAATATAAAAAAATCAATACATCTACTATTCTAGTCCATGCAAGTTCAATGATATGTATTAACCCATTGATTGCCAGGATCAATATAACACGGAAATTACACATTTAATTTTTTTATTGTAGATTTGCGAGCTTGAGACTGTTGTGCAATTAATTATAATGTCTTTCATCGCTTTCCCCATATTTTAAAGTGCAGCATTGTGTTTTTATTGGCTTTTGCTACATTTGCCATTTACGGATTTGAAGGGAATTGCGGGCTTGTGGAAATGTTGCAATTTAATAGTGATTTCCGATTTTGGCGATTGTAACATTTGTGACCCTTGAAAGATCAAAAGGTTTTGATTGGTCAGAGTTACGATTCTGACAGCCCGTAGGAATTTTCAGTCTGTAGCTCGCAAATAGATTGCGGCTAGCAAGAGGAGGCCAATTTAATAGCAGTAATTTTTGCAGGCTACATTATTATATAATTTTAACATACTATCTTGTACTCTTTCACATCATGAGGTGTGAGGTAAATGGCCCTTTAATGAATTCAAGGCTGTTAAATGCAAAATTAATTATTTGGAGGAGAAAAACAACACAAATGTAGCATACTTAATCATATATGTTCAAAACCGAAAAGGAAATGGACTAAGGAGTTAATATAATTACATTTAAAAGTAGGAAAATAATGTAACAACGTTCCAGGAAAGCCAGTAGGATGTTTGGTTGTATTGAAAAATTATTCAGGAGCAGAAAAAGAGAGAGTGGTGCTAATGGAACTCCATCCCTAGCAAGACTTCAACTTGTATATGTTGTCCACTTCTGGAGACTTTAACTTCAAAGGGATATTCACAAATTAAAGACAATTCAAATAAAGTGACTAAAATGATGCAATGTTTTAAAAGTGAAAACACAATGAAAATGAAATACATCATGGCCTTAAATGTATAGCTTAGATAACTGGATGGAAAGGGGAGATATAATATAAGCCAACAAATTTGTTTAAGTATTTAATATAGTACAAGAGGACTGTACCTTCTATAAAAAGAAGAATGCAGGAAAAAGAGGTCATGATTTAGAGGTAATGTGGATAAGAAAATCTTTACTTACAAAAAGTGTAGTAGATAGGTGAACAGGTTTGCAGTGAAAGTCGTAGGGTAAAATACAGTAAACAATTTCAACCATACTGGGTTAAGCATATGGCAGTCCAGAGGATTAATTAAGCCAAGCTGTTTATGTAGCAATAATGGGCAGACTAGTTGGGTATGTTGGTTATCTACTGCCAAATGTATGTTTCTAAAGTGGTTTTCAGAGCTTAAAGTGCCTGAACTTGTAGCAGTCACATGGATATACACACAGGATACTGGAATACTTTCTGAATATATCCTCCATGACTCGCTGCACACTGCACTGCTGCATGACACTTTCCATCATATAGAATGAGAATATTATTGATGTATGGAGTATAACGCCACACTGCTGGCTCTATTAGCAAGGAGTGTGCGATGACTGTAACTTTTCATTTTCTGTAAATTAATCTTGATAGGTAAAGATGATTTTTCAGTTATGAATCTATGAAGCTCATTGAAACAAAGCTTTGCAAATCATTTTACATTACTTCATCCTAAGGGAAATTTATACAGAACCTTTGGCTATTTCCTTGAGGCCTTGGCTGCTCTCAAACAATTAATTGCAAAGGGTTAGTGACCAGAGCAAAGAACTTGTCTCAAGAACAGAATCTGAAGGAGGACGAGGTCAGGTCTTGTCTGGGCTTACAATACCTTTAAATTATTAGTCCATCACAGAGTTGAATTACAGCAATAGTTGGTGTTGAACCAGTCAAAAACTAAATCCCAAGATGAATCTGCACAAACATGCCATGAAACAATGCAATGAAAACTGTACCCCAATTGGACACCCTGCTTAACGCTACCCCGATGAGCGCTGAGTCGCCATAGCGTTCTTTTTAGTTCTAATTCTCCACCATGCTCTAAATCACGCAATAGCACGGTTTTGGCGCAACAAGTCTTGTTTGGCCATTTAAATCCCTGTTTAGCTCTTTAAAATTTTCTATATTGCTGTCTCGGCGCTATGGCGTTAAAATGCCCTGTTTAGTGCTGTTTTACATAGCATGTAGGAAAACGTGTGTAGCGCTAAACAGGGTATTCCTGTACCATTTGACCTGGAAAGTTTACTCAATCCAAAACCTGAAAATCAAAATACTCAGAGGAAACTTCAAAAATACACAGGAGAGGAAAACATTTGAATTAAATTCTTAATATAGATTTGGATTTGCTAGCACATTGTATTTTCAGTTCCTCTGTGTTTATTATTTATAGTTATTGTTTTACTTTCTCAACTGGTGCAAAGCACAATTTGCAGCATATTGACAGTATAGCTTCTGACTTGCAAAAGGGAGTTGCACCTCTTACAAGTTTGTTACTTTAAATAAAATGTCTGTCCAATAAAAAAGGTCACTTATACTGCAATACGCTTATTTTTTATCTGCATTCTTGCATGATATATGAATGATTTTTATCAATCACTAAGCGGTGTAGCTTTCATTTCTCATTTCTGTTTTTATAAAGATTTGTCAGAATTGTATTATATGCAGACCCATACTAAACTGACTTGCCTAAGCCAGGTTCCGGATCATTCTATGGGCAGATTGCCAGGGGTTAGTGGAGAAAGAAAATATTAGGAGAGAGGGTAAACTAAAATGGTGAAGGGTCTAAAAGACTAATAAGGAAATACTTTATGACAATGTATAGCTTAGAGGATTGATACTATAAAAAACACAAATATCAAATGATTTAATAAAGCTGGAAATATCTTACAGGAAAGTGTAATGCAAGAACAAGAGGGCATGATTTGAAGATGTAGGGGTAATGTGAGAAAGTACTCCTTTACAGTAAGAGTTGAATATAAATGGAACAACCTTCCAGTGGAAGTGGCAGGGTTAAACACAGTTAATACATTTAAGCATGTCAGGGATAGGCAAAAGGCTACCCCAAGGCTTAATTAAATCAAACTTTTAGGTAGTTAAAAAAGTGCGAGTTGACTGATCTTTTTGGTTCGTATCTGCTTTCAAATCTATGGGCCATATTCAACTGAGTGATTTTCGTCTGATCCAGACCCCCGTAAGTGAGGTCGCTAGCTATTTTGTTATTCAATTGGGGTCTTTTTGCAGGCTCAGAATGGCTTACGAGTTACGGCCCTGAAAAAATGGCACAGATCAAATTCTTAACTTCCAGCCTCTTTGATCTGTCACTTTCACAAGGCTAAAATCGTAAATCAATATTCAATTGCTACGAATCCTCAAGCCCGCAAAAGTTTTCACATTGCGTAAATTTCAAATGAAGGAGAAAATCATACGAGTGCTAGAGAAGACCCGCAAGAGGGTTAAACACCTATTTGTAGCATGGTAAATGCAAATAAAAAATCAATACTGCACTGTAAATAACGGGGAAAGTGATGATAGACATTAGAATTAATTGCACAACAGTCTCAAACTCGCAAATGGGCAGGAAATGCAATTATTTTTTATGTGTCATTTCGGGGTTAAATTGATCTCGGGTATCAATGAGTTAATACCTATCAGGCCACCCATATGGACTAGAACAGAATTGGCATTAATTTTCAATATTCTTTATTTTGAAGGTTTTGCGAGTCTGATCGCATATCGTATCCCCAAACCTAATTGATTGACATGTAACCTCCATGTTTTACTGCCGTAATAATGAAAGTCTCATTTTCTATTGGCCAATTCGAAATGGGCGGTTATGGGCTTGCTGAATTCATCAGGTTCCCGCCCAGAACTGCTCCGAACCAGTGCATGGTTACTCGGCTTGGGGCTCGTAACTTGCGCCCCTCCTCAACTGAATAGCATCGCAATCAGAGACTAACGGGAGCCCGCAACTCACTTGCAGACATTCAGCTGTCTGCGATCGATTTGCGGGCTTGAAATTGAATATGGCCCTATGTTTCTATGTTTCTGTTGGATATGGGAATCTAAGATGACAGTGCAAGAGAGGAAATAGCGGGAGACAGAAAGTAGATGGACGGAGTGAGGGAATATTGGGCAAGAGAAGATGATGAGACCAGTGGGAGGGAGAAAGGAAAAAAGAGGAGGGATAATTGGGAAAAGGAAAAAACAAAGGGACAATAGAGGAAACAGCGGAGGGAAGAAGTTAGATGAAAAGGAAAACTAAAGTAGGAGTGAAACATATCTGGAAAATAATAATTGGTAATAGAAGTGGAATGGGGGTGGTATATGATTGTGGTGAGTCCATTGATCTCCTGCCACAGCCTTGCTGTTTGGAAGCACCAGAGATATTAATACTGCTTTGTTTTGGGTCAGCTCAAAGCAGCTTTATTATGAACAGTCAGTTGCATATACATTTAATCCTACAATGTGCAATAATTGAAAATAATGCTAGTCAGCTGTCACCCTCAATACATCATTGACACTATGTAATTTGATGCTTGGGTTATTTATTTTCTGCATTGCTGTATTAAAAAACTAACATTAACTATACAAATTCATAGCTTCCCAACACAATCAGTTTAGGAACTGCTGCATTAGCTTAGTGAATCTACCCCGGTACATCACTCAGGTTCATGTAGTTCTATCTATTATATATAATGTAAACTGGCCAGCAAAAATATGATGCCCAGTGTATCTGTGCAATAACAAGGTGCTTTAGTAACACTAATCCCGACAAAGGCAATGACGAATGCCATAGCAGCACAGTACATCCTACATAGCTATGTCAATCCCCCATCCCAAAAACATTGTGAGAGAACAGCTACGAGTCACTGCACTGATAATAAAAAAAACGACAAATTACTCTGTTGACTCCCATATTACGTTTACCAAAGACCACTCGCAAGTGGTTTTAAAACCTTTGCCTAGTGTCGCAGCAGCATTTAGTAAAAATAAAGCGCAAAAAGCACAAAAAAATAATAAAATGTCAACATATGTGTAATAAAAAAACGTGGAGAAAAACAAATTAATTTTTCTCCGGAAACATTGAGAAAAAGTATCCCAGGATATGATCTGTGATTGTCCAAAGAAGAAAAAGTGGATTTTTTTATTTAACACTTTCAGTGCCAGGAGTTTAGGATATTTCTCTGACATAGGAGGCCAAACTAATTTGCAACATTTTACTATGCACCGGATTAGACAAGGTTACTGTCAGTTTATGTATTTATACAGTATATGAAAATTATAATCTGTTGTTTTTCAGAAGTTCAGATTTTTATTGGTATTTTTGATATCTTGGTTGTTTGCAATTCAAGAAAAACAAATATTTCATTTCCAACTCAATCAGTGATTGTTGTTTAGTCGTTCAGTCGTGTCTGACTCTCTGTGTACCCATGTGCCTGGTTGTGCTTATCCATAAGTTTTTCATGGCAAATATACTGGAGTGGGTTGCCAGTCCCTTCTCCAGTGGACTGTGATTTGTCTGACCTCTCTTCTATGACCTGCCCATCTTGGGTGAACCTACATGGTATAGCTCACAGCTTCATTGAGGTACACAAGCTCCTTCACTGCTACAAGGTAGCTATCCAGAAGGGGTAATCAGTGATAGTCTAGGTAATAACCAAATACGTGGATCTCCTAAGTACACTGATAATACGTTTGGGTAACATTACATTTATTTCTGACTGAACATATTATTGATAGACAAGAGCACAGAAGGCTATTCTTGTCTAAAAATATTACACATATTACACTCAAACTGGGGAAGTTTAACAATTATTACCGATATATAGATAGCGCTTCTCTAAGAGTGATCCCTAATATAAAAGAAACTTCATGTTAGGTTAGACTTGCCTTTTAAACAACATAAGACTTAATTAATTGTATATGCCATGACTTTATAGGGTAGGGAGGGTGGGAATTTATTCCATAACCATAGCTGCTATCTTCTTAGCTATTGAGGGTTGGCTCTTCTGAAGGCAAAGAGGAAACAGGAAGCTGAGAGAAGTCCTTTATTCACCTCTCAGTATCTCCTTCATGCTCCCCCTCCCAGCTTTGGTCATGCCCCCTTCTGCCCATTTTGTGCTCCTTGGGGTTGCTGCATCAAAGCAACAATTATCCAACAAGCCCCTATTAATTGGCACTTGTTAAGAGGGAACGTCTAATAAAAGTTATGAAAAATGTTATTGATGTTAATGATGACTGTAGTGATATATTAAAAAAAAATAAATATATATATATATATATATATATATATATATATATACTAATTTGAAGAACTAAAATAGGGAAAATGTTTTTAGAATGTAAAAAGAACAATACAAGCTCTGTTTTTTCTGCTTTTAATGTTCAATGATGCTGTAATGGAATCTACTATTTTAGCTCCAGGTGATCTGCTTTGTGAGGTGGTAGGAGACTTTGAAGCCAGCAGAAGCCTTTGTTTGCACAACAAGAATGTGGCAGCTAAAACTGCCAGTGCTTTCAGAAAGACTAATGGAAAGCTGGTTTCTTTTTCTGAAAAGATGGCAGAAAAAACAGTCTCCTAAACTGATTAGACTGTTTTTTTTACCTGTCTTGGACCAAGACCTCCACACTTTCAGTTAAACTGGAGACGAATACTCAAATCAAGAAATTGTTGGGTGATGCTCCACATATGTTATTAATCTAACTTTATCGGAGACCCAAATATTAATACATTTCTTTGGCCATAATTAAAAAAAAAAAAAGAATTATTTTGAAGAACTACATTAAAAAATAGGCCACATATTTGAAATGTAAAAAATAATACATCCTCTAATTTATTACTGTTTATATCCAAATATCCATTTATGGAATCTACCATTTTGGTTTCAGCAGCTCAATTTCTGAGCTGGGAGGTGATTTTGAATGCATAGGAAGTTTCTATCTGCACATGGGAATGTGGCATCTACAATTGTCTGTGCTCCCATTATTTAAGGACACACTCATGAGATAGTAACAGATGGCATTTGGCAAGAAAGCAAAACGAAAGCACACACAAAAAAAATTGCATATATATTTTGCAAAAAATAAAGATTGTGTTTATGTTTCATACTTTCTGTTCAGTTATTCAAAAGACCATATAGAAAAATGTGACCACACATTTTTTTTCCCTGAGCATTTGTAAAAAAAAAATGCTCCATTGTAACTCACTTAACATAATGCAAAGTACATAACCTGAACATATGTGGAACGTCATGCTGATAAATAACCATCACATGTGTTCTTCTCAAACATGATTTATTATACTTCTCATCCAATTTCTTATTTTACTTATTTCTGCACAATTTGCAACATGAAAGCACTAAAATGTGTGATCAAACAGCATGTGGCATATTATTTTAAATTACTTTATTTTGTTATAATTAAAAATACACAACTCAAAATGTAATTCTTAAAGGGGACTATGTGATGTAAATATTCATATTCAGGAAAAAAAATTGTGTAGTATTTAAATTTAAATCCCTTTGAAACCAAATGCATTTTGTTTATAATATGAGAACAGCGGGCAGTGGTGCCCTTGACTGGAGGGCATGTCATCGGCTGCTCGTGCTCACTGCAAACCCATCAGACTGGCAGCAGTGACAGATGAACAGCTTACCATTAATTTGGTGTCTTTCATGCCTTCAATCCAAATAGCCCATCGTCTCCACGGGGAAGCATCTAGCTCTTTGCTTTTATTCCTCCTGCATACTCTCACTGACTTATAAATCACACCCAGATAAGGAGCGAGGGCAAACATTAATCTTTTTCCTGGCCCGTGCCCACTGGCATTTCATGAGCTTTGACTGAAGGTTCCTTCAAACTATGTTGTGATCCAGAGGCAGCTCAGGGTTTATGGAAGACAAAGCCACAAAATAAACTATAATGTGTGTATTTTGGGTTGTGCATGAGAAACCTCACCTCTGCAGTGTATAAAAAATCAACCTTAAATAAACGGACCCACTAGAACTCTATATAAACAAAACATCCCTGGGACGTACCAGAAAAACGTCCCATCAGGCAGTCATCGGATCTCAGACAATCCCAGCAGAAAATCAACATGGCACTGTCCATCCAAATAAAACAGAGGAGCAAAATATTTAGGGAGGAATACTGAAACTGGAGAAAGCACAAATAAGCATTTAGCTGCAGACATTAAATAAATAAATAACGCAAAGATATCTTGGACTGGGCAGCAAACAGCGGGATGTAAAAAACACATGAGGATGGACGGACAAAGCGTGTCTGTACAACATAAATATCAGAGCTATAAATAGGAATGGTTTATTTGTAATACTTAAAGGACTACAAAAGTCAACATATGTGCTCTGCACCATCAGTTAGAGGGTGGAACATTATATGTAATTTTTTTTATATTTTTTAAATTGATCAAGAATTGACTTAGATATTGTCATATTAGTTTATCCCTTGAAGCTGTCCCACAAGAATCTGCATAAATAACAAGGCTAGAGTCTGTAACTGTTATACACTGAATTATGGATTTATACTTATTTTGGTGATACAATGTTAAGCAATCTATTTTAAAGATTGTTCATTGGTAAGTCTTAGGTTTGATTCCCATGCCTTCCACTTGTTTTTTTTAAATAAAAAAATGTATTTATTTATATATCAAATTCATTATGTTTCATGCAGTAAAGAGCTCATTACTCATTCAGGCAGAGGCAACTCAGTGAAATAGCCTGACTTCAATTGATCATAACTCCATGAATTCAGCATCAACTAAAAACAAAAATGCTTTTTTCTACATGCGTTTTCACCCTCTATCAGATATTCAACCACAAAGTACCCCCATATGTGCTCAGCACCATTAGATAGAGTCTATCTAATGGTGCTGAGCACATATGGGGGTACTTTGTGGTCTTTTAAAGGGACTCTGCCACCCCAACATGAAGTTGATTTAATTGTAAAGAGTATTAAAAACTGCCTATACACTGTACTAGCAATTTTTCTCTAAAGTAAATCATTGGTGAAATATTTATATTGCTCTGTATGCTAATGTGAGGCTCCTGTATGCTAATATGTGGCTCAGTATGCTAATGTGTGGCTCTGAGTACTTGATACAAGTGGGGGAGGGGCTAACTGCCATAAACATTGCAGGTCTTTAATCTGGTCATGACAGAAACAGACGAAAATACTTTAATCCTAATTAGCACATCAAAGCAGCTAATTAGTATGTGTGAGCTACTAATTTTCATATAAATATAGCAACAACAACACAGATTTTCCCAGGACTGATTCACTTTAGAAATAAATAGATAACACAACATACAGCCATTTTTCATGCTCTTTAAGAATTAAATAAAAAATGCATTTCCCGCCCAATGCTCTATGTGAGTTGAATACCAAGATTAGTAAAAAAAAACTTGTAAAGTAGAAAGTCTATAAAGATTAGATCATCAAACTTACAACATAAAAAGTTGAAGATTTGCACAAGCAGAATAAGGAGATGATACAAATGAATGATATATTTCAAAGGAATTCAGATGACTCCCTGACAAGCATGTCGTGAAAATTTACACATGCATCAATAACAAGTATAAGATATATAAATAATTAATATCACACCATTGTAGCTCAGAAGAGGATATTCCATTTATGATTGTGCATAATAAATAAAGAATACACATTATGTCTCTTCCATGATTCTATTATAATTAGTTACTTACAGAAATACATTATTTACAGTATGATCTCTTGAAGACCTAGACCTGCCAATCAGAAAATGTATTCAGACAAGTAAATGCATACCTCCTATAATATGTTAAAGGACCACAGTGGCCAATTTTTATATGATATTTTGAATAAATTAACTTAATAATGGGCAAAGTTTATTTAGAAAATATAAGAAATAAACACAGCCTTTTTTCCTTTTACAACCAATTAGTCTTTACTGCAAGAATCCATTTAAAATGGTCAACTGATTTTGTCTGTTACTTTCTCAAGGGGGGTTTGAGCTTTCCATTCAATCAAATTATAAATGCCATATTTACATTGCGCAGGAAGAAGCTTCCTCTTTGTTCAACATTTCTTCCCAATTCAAGAGTCTGATCAGCAGAAACCGCAATGGAAGATTCCACAGCAGCATATAAAAAGTAATATATAATTGTATTATTATATTATATTCCTATTATATTATATTATTATGATACAAGATCTTTGATGCACTTATATCTTAAATTGTCCTTTCTTATTGCACTTTATTAGAACTAACTGGAAACCCTCTCTGGATCCAAACAAGAGTAACAAAGCAGTGGCTCTGCATTGCTGAATATATATATATATATATATATATATATATATATATGTATATATATATATATATATACATATATATATATATATATATATATATAGTTTATTTGTTTATTTGTTTTGCAACAATATTTGCTTAGCAGTAAACCAAACATAAACAAGTAAATTTACCAAAATTTGACTGTAGAATATTATATCTAAATGTAAAGGTCTGTCTATTTACTTAATGGAAACATTTTGCCATTATTAAGTCTAGTTCTTCAAAAGGATTTCCCTAAATATAGGTCTTTAATTTGTTTATGTAAGAACTTTATTCCAAGTTTAGTTATGAAAAACCTTAAATCTATACAATAGAGTATGTCAGCCTGAATTTATTTTCTGTAATAATAATTACATTGTGCCTTAGTACTTATGGATACAACAAACCTGTGTGATTAAATATTGATTAGAAATAAATACAATTACTAGTCTTTACAAAAAAAACTGTAAGAAAATAAAGAACACTCAAATTAATTGATTGTACAATTTAAAAGGACACGATCCAGGGGAGGTGTCAGCACTTGAGAACTCAACTGTACAGAAATCTATTTCTCCAGGGCTTTGTGGATTTGAATTTAAAATACTTTGAAATTATTTCAAATCTTATCTTAGAATATTGCAAAGCATATTTCCCAAGCAGTCCCTTAATGGTTGAAGGCACAGCTGATAAAATTAGAATTTTTCATAATCTAACTAAAAATGATGTGCCCTTTGTTAAAAAGTCTCATATGCAACTCCTCCATTTATATATATATATATATATATATATATATATATATATATATATATATATATATATATACAGTATATAATATATAGTAAATAAATAATATATCTGTGTTCACATTTGAATTTCTAAAACAAGTTAAAAAGAATTCTGAGAAAAACAGATATTACACTGCATTCTGGGAAGCTGAGCTGGGACATGCAAATGTGCCCACAAATGCCTTGCTCTTCAATCCATAGCCCATTTTAAACATGGCTTCATTTAAACTTATGCCTGCTGCATTACATAGCCTTTATGCAAAGACAAGGTTGGATTATACACAAGCCCAGAAGAAATCCTTTACAGGTACAGCTGTTTCAAGCTTACAGGCTATCATCAGCGTGGAGCGGGATCTATATATGTATATATATATATATATATATATATATATATATATATATATATATATATATATGTCCAGGTAAGTTACCAGATTATTATGGGAGGCGCCCTCTCCCACCCCGCCTCTTCCTGTGGGTGGGGCCCCCTCTGGCCTTTAAGAAGCTCTTCCAACCAGCCTCTTCCTGGCACACTTCAGTTCACTTTCACGTCTGTGCTTGTAGGGTTTTTCTCTGGCTTCAACAAGCCTTACTTTGCTGAATTGTGCCTCTTATCTACTAAGCAACAACATTGCCAATGCCCAAGGTAAGTCTCTTTCATCAAGATGCACTTTTTGGCCCATTTTTGTACCGATTTTGGCTCATATCTACTAAACAGCAACTTTGTCCTTGCCCAAGGTAAGTCCTTCACAGAGCAGATTTAGGCCATATCTAGATTGGACACCCCCTTTTCTCGCCATGTAGCTCTCACAAGTCCTCATTGTAGATTATGGCCTAGCTCAACCAAAGCAGCTTCCTTGCCCATGTCCAAGGTAATGCTTTTCACTAAGCAGTCCTTTGCTGATGTTTGCCCCCATCAGCATCCTTGCTTACGACCAAGGATATGCCGTTTTCATCGTCACATCACTTCCGACAAGCTCACATAGTACATTTCTGCCCACATCTACTAAGCTTCATCCTTGCCCAAGAACTTGCTTTCTACTTACCACAACAATCTGCCCCACTACTCAGGCTAGATTTCGTAGCTTTGACCACAAATCCAGCTACCCTTCGCCATAGGAGAGGGACTCGACCACAAATATATGAATAGAAAAAAATGATAAAACAAGATAAAATACAACTATATTCAGACATAGAATAATTCTTCAGGAGATCAAGACTGGCAGAATTTTTCCACAACAAGAGTCATACCACAACATCATTAGACTGTAAAAAGAAATAAAACACATATTTCAACCCACCACCTGGATGTAACACCAAACTGGACAATTATATAGAAGGCTTTTGCCTGAGAACTGCATCCATTGTAACAACACAATATAAAAGAGACTTACACAATCTTACTCCATCAGAAAGATCTTCCATATAGATTTAAAAAAACAACCCCCGACATCATCATCATCAAACCGGCAGACAAAGGAGGTGCAGTTGTTATCATAAACACTCAGGACTACATTTTTAAGCCAACAGATATATACAAATATACATCAAGAATTAGAACAACTCATCCCCACCAATCCTACAACTGGTACTTTATACCTACTCCCAAAAATCCACAAACCAGGCAACCCAGGGAGACCAATTGTTACACTTATAGACACACTGACTGAACAGATATATGGATTTGTTGAAAATATCCTTAAACTATTAGTTAGTAGCTATATACAAGACACCACTGACATTCTCAACAAACTCAGTCAGATTAAAGACCTACCTGCTAACACACTACTTGTTACCATGGATGTAGAGTAATAGTAATATCCCACACAAAGATGGCACTGAGGCATGCTTTAAGTTTCTTTCAACAAATATGCAAAACAGTAAATATGGCCCTGATATTATTGTTAAACTAATAGAATATATCCTTACCCACAACTATTTTACTTTTAACCAAGATACCTACCTACAGATGATGGGAACTGCCATGGGTACCAAAATGGCTCCACAATACGCAAATCTATTTATGGCCAATCTAGAAGAAACATTCTTATCTGTATCCATTTACAAACCATACAAATACTTTAGTTACATAGATGATCTGTTCATCATGTGGACAGAAGGAGAAAGCAAACTCAGAGACTTTCATTGTTCATTCAGCAACTTCCATTCATCTATAAAACTTAAAATGGATTTCTTTACAGAACAGGTAAACTTTCTAGACACTACTATATCCATCAACAATGGCAGTCTCCACTCATCTGTATATAGGAAACCCACAGACAGATGAAGTTACCTTCGCAGCTCCAGTTTCCATCCCTCCCACAAAAAACAAGCCATCATCCATAGTCAAGCTATTAGATACCATCGGATTTGCTCAAATACTGGAGACCGTGATAACATTTTAGAAACACTGTCTCAATCTTTCAAACAAAAGGGTTACAAACCCTGTATTATTACCCAAAAAATAACCACTGCCATCAAAATACCATGTGAACACCTGTTAGAGTACAAAACAAAAGGAACTGCTTCACGTATACCTCTAGTGACCACATACCATCCAATTTTAGAGAAAATTCAGAAAATAATCAAAGATTTACAGCCATTACTAATTGAAGTAATATTGATGTATATGTGTATATAGTATGTGCCTATAATACTGCTGTATCAAAGGGTCCCTGGAGTGAAGCAAACGGGAGAGACGGGTGGGCCCTATGCTTCATCCGCGGCTACTGATGTAGAAACGTGGAAAAGACTACCGATATTTAAGAGACTGTTTGTATCCTGGCCACAAGTTGGCAATATAGCAATAGTCGGAGACTATTTGTATCCTGGCCACAAGGTAGCAATCTTTCAATAACCAGAGACTATTTGTAACCTGGCCACAAGGTGACAAATTATAATTATTAAAAGACTGTCTTTGTCCTTGCCACTAGGTGGCGCTATTCCTACGAAATTACTCCTTCCCGAGTACAACGGAGTGGGAGCTCCGTCCTGAAGACACCGGGGTGTAGTCTTTTTGTCCCTGTTGCAGGTAAGCTGCACAGGTATAGTCAGGGCGTTCCTGTGTCACAGTCAGTCCGTATATGTAGATGTTTATTTTCGTTATTTAAGCAGAGTTACTGTTACTGTTTGTTTTTGTTATTTCATAATAAACCTGTTTGCTGCCTCACCAGAAGGTATCCATTTCTAACTCAAGAAAGCACAGCTCTACACGGCCAGCTTGGTCACAATATATATATATATATAGATTAATAATTACTAAATTACTAGATTACTGGACATTCACGGCTGCGTCAATCATATTTATATTTATATATCTATATTACCAGTTTTAATTAACTGGAAAAGTGGGAGGTGCTCTATCCCACATCCCCTTTATAAACTGCCCCTCACTCATCCCTTACACGCCGTTTTTATGTCACCCACCCCCCTCGCCCTGCTTTTCATCATTTGTTCTATTCCTTGGCCTTCTAAGCAGGCAGAGAAAGCGTAGCTTTGGCCACACCACAAATATATCTATATATATATATATATATATATATATAAATTGTTGATATGTCATAAATCCAGGCAAACTTTTTAACTCTCTATACCACTCCTGTCTCACTCTCTTCGGCCTCACACACCTCATCTCCTGTCTCAATATATCTTGCATCCACACCCTTCATTTACCCTCCTTTTGTTCTATTTACCCATCTTTGACTTTTCTCCACCCTCCTCTCATCTCTACCACTTTTCAGCCTGGAACCCGTAAATTGTTTGTGGCAAAAGACGCCATTGAATAGCAAATTAGTTTACAGGCTCTATTATGGGCTCCCGTAAACAACAATAGCTCAGTTGAATCAAGGCCTATGTTACCTGACGCAACATATATGGTTATGATTATGGGGACCAAACCAACCAAAGTACACACACACATACATATTATTTAAATTGCACAGCTTGACTTCCATTTTTGTGTTAGAACATGTTTATTTGTGCTTAACAGTGGTTTATTAGGTTACATGTTAAGTGTAATATGCCCATCTGTCTAGCCCAGAGTTGGATTTTGCAAAGGGCAGAGTGGACAGGTACCAATATGTGACTGTCAGTAGAGGTGCCATGTTTGTTACACTGAAAAACAAAATTTCTAAAAAGTAGTTTGACTTATACAGTGCTCTATCAGGAAGCACTTTTTGTATTGTGTGTGGGGATGTCTCAGTGTCCGGTTTGGGCTGCCCAAAAAGCTGGGAAATATATATATATATATGTGTATATATATATATATATATATATATATATATATATATATATATATATATACTTGCTTATTCAACTCACAGTATAAAGTATTGTTGCTCTTAACAAGTAAGAGCAAGAGCCACTGTTTTTACTTATTAACCAGATATGAGAAGGTTGAAATCTAGTTAGCCAGTCAGTGTTACAATAGTGCACCTACCACTTCACAGCCACCTCCTCCCCCTCTCCCATAGAACAACATGCTCATGGTATCTAGCTTGATAAGGCAGGGTCTATGTATGAAACATAAACAAACTGTATTTTTATGCACATGAATCATCCCTCCCAAGGTGGTGTCCCTAGGCAGATACATTGTTCACTTAGTTATAAATTCGGGCATTAAAAATATGCATCAATATATATATATATATATATATATATATATATATATATATATATATATATATATATGTATGTGTATCTGAAGTAGTGAGTTATTGTATTTGACCTACATATATAGGCAGTGTGTCATATTCAAGCCTGTGCATTCTTTCTGCACAATGTATGTTTAGATTATTTTGAATAATCCCTGTCCTGTGAATACCAGTCAGGTCTGTAGCATTTCTGCAGTGTGTGAACAACAACTCCACTTTATATGCATTAATTAAGTCTCAGATCTTGCAATAAGTCTACACAAGTATATTCCCATATCAGCAATATTGTTAATTGATCCTTATTTATTGCACAGAATAGTGGATTTTGTATATTTTGCATATATAGCCTTTGTTTATATATTAAAGCGTAGGACAATACAATGGTTGTAGATGTAGGTGGATGTGTATGAGCTATTAGTTTAAGACCGTATCCCCTGTCAAGAAAAATAAACCATATTTGCTGACAAATGATAGCGTTTGTATCCAGAGCTGCTAAACGCCTGTAAAAGGTCGGTCTCAAGATCCGCCCGCAGGCCTTTTGCAGGTGATGTATCTGGGGATTCAAGGCCATTTCATTTTCTTAGTTTTCCTTCTACAAAGGCTGCAGGCTGTACTCATAAATTACAGCTGATGACAAAAGTGGAAGCTAACGGTGGCAAAATTAGGCCCAAAGGCAAAATAATTATATATACAGCCCTTAGCAGAGAGGGAGAAAGCCATCAATCAAGGCACAATTATTCAGTAGTTAATCAGCTGTGCCCTTCCTTTATTGAAGGGTTACAGTGTAATTAAGTTGGCAGCATCCTTTTAATTCATCAAACGCACAACACATGGTGGTGTTTGCTGCAATCAGGGGACATCACCCCTGGGCCTCTGACCCCAAGCACGGCTAGGAGGACTGGGAAGAGAAGAACTTCAGAGAGAAGACTAAATATTTATGCACAGACACGATGCAGAGAGTGGGGAATTGAGCAAAGCCAGGCTCTGTAAAGAAACATAAAACTACAAATACAAACCAACATTCTCAAATAGTCTATCTATCTATCTATCTATCTATCTATCTATCTATCTATCTATCTATCTATCTATCTAACCATCTATCCATCTATCTATGAATTTGGACAGCCAGTTATGATCAGAACTTATTGATATACAGTAACTGTGTATATCTGGCACATTATTTCCCCCTATACTTCTGTGCTTTTCCCACTTATGCATCATTGTTTCTACAAACTAAAACATTGACAACTTTTCCGTTAATCGTCCAGCATCTAATTTCAGATAAATTTAAATAAGGGACTACATTGGCCCTTAAACTACAAATATTACAATTTGAAGTCATATTACCTTGAAATGATGGTGCAGAGTGATTTTTTATATTTATGAATATTATAGTCGTTATTAATGTACTTATTAATCTTTTCGGTCCATTGAAATTTTACCCTCTCTATTGGCTCTCTTTGTTTGAATCTGTTGACCTGGCAGTTATTGTATTTTACACTTTACAAGCTATTTTATTATAGTATTATTGCAAAACAATAATACATTTTGGGAAATGTAATATTCTTTGACTGCAGTATTGCAAAGCAAACTTGATCGGTATGGGTAAAATTAGGCAGTTACAGTAGGAAAAAACAAAGTTGCTGTATAGAATTATAGAATTATAAATATCAGGGCTAGATTTACATATCCTGCACCTCTAGGCACGAATCTTGTAGCGGCCCCTGGGTGCACAAGCAGCTATGTTGCTCCACCAAAACTGTAGATATACTTAAAAGTTTGCATACCCTGGCAGAAATTGTGAAATGGTGTCATTTATTTAGAAAATTTGACCGACCATGCATAAAAAAAAGGATAGTGATCGTATGAAGCCATTTATTATCACATAGTTGTTTAGCTCCTTTTTATATCATAATGATAACAGAAATCATCCACAATTGCAATTAAATGTTCATTTCCCATACCTGTGGCTTTTTTAAATTGCAATTAGTGCCTGTGTATAAATAGTCAATGAGTTTGTTAGCTCTCACGTGGATGCACTGCGCAGGCTAGATACTGAGCCATGGGGAGCAGAAAAGAACTGTCAAAAGACCTGCGTAACAAGGTAATGAAACTTAATGAAGATGGAAAAGGATATAATAAGATATCCAAACCCTTGAAAATACTAGTCAGTACTGTTAAATCACTTATTAAGAAGTAGGACATTCGGGGATCTCTTGATACCAAGGCAAGGTCAGGTAGACCATGAAAGATTTCAGCCTCAACTGCCAGAAGAGTTGTTCGAAATACAACCCCCCCACAGGCAACCTCAGGAGAGATACAGGCTGCCTTGGAAAAAGACTGTGTATTTGTTTAAAGAAACACAATATGACAATACTTGAACAAAATGAGCTGCATGGTCGAACTGCCACAAAAAAGCCTGGTTACAATATGTCCGACAACACCTTGGCACACTGCTCAGCTTCTGGCACATTGTAATTCGGAGTGACGAGACCAAAATAGAGCTTTATGGTCACAACCATAAGCGCTATGTTTGGAGAGGGATCAACAAGGCCTAAAGTGAAAAGAATACCATCCCCACTGTGAAGCATGGTGGTGGCTCACTGATGTTTTTTTGGGGGTAAACCCTAAAGTCACAGGGAATCTTGTGAAAATGTATGGCAAGATGAATGCAGCATGTTATCAGAAAATACTGGCAACTTGCATTCTTCTGCACGAAGGCTGCGCATGGGTGTCTCTTGGACTTTCCAGCATGACAATGACCCTAAACACAAGGCCAAGTTGACCCTCCAGTGGTTACAGCAGAAAAAGGTGAAGGCACTGAAGTGGCCATCACAGTCTCCTGACCTTAATATAATTGAGCCACTCTGGTGAGATCTCAAACGTGCAGTTCATGCAAGACGACCAAAGACTTTGCATGACCTGGAGGAATGTGGCCAAGACGAATGGGCAGCTATACCACCTGCAAGAATTTGGGGGCCTCATAGACAACTATTACAAAAGACTGCAGGGGGCAATACACAGTTTTAAAAACTAAGGGTTTTCAAACTTTTGATCAGGGCCATTTGGGGGATTTCTGTTATCATTATGATTTAAAAAGGAGCCAAACAAGTATGTGATAATAAATGGCTTGATATGATCACTATCCTTCAATAAAATATATCTTTTTTCCATGATCAGTCATATTTTTCAAAATAAATAAAAAAAATCACAATTTCTGCCAGTGTATGCAAACTTTTGAGCACAACTGTATGTATATTGTTAAATTATATTGTCTATACTGTTAATAAAATATTTAATTTATTAATTAACATTTTAATATAATTGCCTAGAGTAACAGGTAGAATGTTGTTCATAGAAGCATATTTAGTTTTATGATTATTATTTTTTTCTGTTTTTAAGATCAATTGTATAAAATGATATTTTTCTACAAAATATTTTCTATTGATTTTAAGAGAAGTATTGTAATAGACATTTCTACAGGTACATATGTAAAGGACTCTGTAAAAGTACCATTTCTTTGATGGAAAAGGAAATAGTGAGCTGGGAAATGGATATTTGTGATATTGAAATAGATACAGGCACAAACAAAACATAATAGCATATAAATATATAGACTTGCTTATTGAACTCACAGCATAAAGTAATATTATTCTTAACAAGCTTCTTAAGAGCAAGAGTAACTGTTTTGTACTAACCAGATATGAGAAGGTGGAATCCTAGATGACCATTCTGTGTTACCATAATGCAGCACACACCAAGCCTACCATTTCACAGCCACCTCATACCCCTCCCTGATAAAACAGTATGCTCATGGCATCTGGCTTGAGAAGTTAGGGTCTATGTATGAAACATAAATAAACTAAAATGTAAATGTATTGTCATGTAAATGAATCATTCCTCCCAACAGAGACGTCCTTAGGCAGATGCCTTGTTCGCCTAGTTATAAATTCGGCCATGATAAAGATGCATCAAAACACTGCACTGACTGTGAAAAAATGTTTACTCTGTAAAGCTGAGTATTCTATTTACCTTAAACACTTGACTTAAGTAATATTTAGGATAGCCTAGCACTTATCCAAGACATGCTTACATCCTGTTATTGTGTTCAAAGGTTGTTCCACTTATCTACTCACCTTTCTGTAAAGCAGTTCTTCATTATTATCTCCTAAATCTTCCACCTTTCAACTTCAAATCATGACCTCTTGTCCTTGTATTTCAAATTTTTTTACTTGCTGGACTACATTTCTTAACAATTATTTTTTTAATTTTTTTTAACTATTATATGTAATTATTAGCATCCATTTCCTTGACTGAGCTGCTTGTTTGAATCACTTGCTCAGTACGGTATGGACCTGTAAAACACAATTTACTTTAGTCCTATCCAAAGCACTGGCATCATGGATTGCCACATTCATTTGTAGCAGCTGAAGGTTGCTCTGCAATCTAAACCTGTTCCATCTATTGAAGCAGGTCAGCAGAAATAAATGGTGGCTCCCATTGCAGCATAGCTATGTAGGTCTGGATTTTATATTAATTCTACAGATACGTTTTTAGAGAATCATTATTATTTTTGGAGCATCATTATTATGTGAAATATGTGAGAAGTACAATCAATAGATGAAGGCAAAGGACATTTAGTTTAATTTCCATCAAACTTTACATATTTAAGTGTCATTTCCACATGGCAAGAGCAGAGCTTTAATATTCTGTCAGCACTGTGACTAATGAGAACAGGCCTCTTACCAAAAACACACTAATTTGTCAAATTGTTACCTTCCAACATATGACATTTGCTGGCCGATTTCTCCAGGAAATCTAGTGAAGAGTAACAAGGTTTTTCTTATATTAATGGGGGCAGAGTTTTGATAAATAGGGCTATTACATTGTAGCTCTGATCGCAAAAACAAAGCCAAAAGTAATATTGTTTTTTACTTGTGGATAACAAAGGAAAATAAATAATTTATAAATGTAACTTAATCTATATACAAATAAAATAAAAACAAACAATAACATTTTGGGACACCATAGTAAACTATAAAATACAATAAAATAAAACATGAATGAAATGTTTGTAAGCTTAGGACACATTTAAATAGTATGGGCCTCATTCAAATGCGATTTGGCCAATTAAATAGGGCTCTATATAAGCACATAGTATATTTTTTTACAGAAGTTTTTAGTTAGTGAAGACCTTGCTTTTGATTAGAAGTTTACTAACATAAAACTTCGGTAAAAACATATGCTCTGTGCTTATATAGAGCCCTATTCAATTGGCAAATTTGCATTTGAATGAGGCCCTATGTGATTTAGTGCAGAGTGAAACTAATACTCATTTGCAGCCTTATTAAATTGCAATTTGGCCAATTGAATAGGGCTCTATATAGGCACAGAGCGTATTTTATTTACAGAAGTTTTTAGTTAGTGCACTTCTATCCAAAAGCACACAAAAAAAAACGTATGTAAAAAAAAATATGCTTATATAGAGTCCAAATCTCAATTTAATAAGGCTATTGGCCACTAAATAACAAACAGTGACTAATTTGCCATATGTCAATGTAGATGCAAGTAGCGGCAGAATGGTGGAGGGCAAAGTTGGGGTGTTAGTTCTGGGCGTAGAAATCCCTGCCTCAAATTGTAATTGATTTGCATATGTGTAGCTATCAGAGAGTGCAGTTCAAATATGTTCACCAAGTTCCTTCCATGATTTCTCCATCCTCTTTTGATGACCTTGATATCAATTTGTATACGCAATAGAAGATAAAGACAAAAGTTGGAAAAATGTCAAGGACTTAATACAAATTCAATTATATATTATACAAACAATGAAATGACTATAATGATAAATTAGTAGAGGTAAATAGTCCACTAACACTCTACTTATATTTGAGTGCTAACCTGACTCAATACATATGTATGCAGGCATTTATATGTAAGTTTTTAATTTACAAAGACCTGAATGGCACAGGAGGTACAATGAAGTACAGAAATGATATATTAGGGCTTTTTCTTCCAGATTGTGAGATGTAGAATACAAGTATACAAATAGTGTGGTCACTTGGATCTTGGGATTCCACATAGGCGTTTTACAGATTTCTTAGTGTTCTTCACTTTATATACAGGTTTATAATACATAGTAATACACATAGTACACTCGTATATCTTATCCCAAATTAATAAGGTAAATGCTTGGTTGGTAAATGGATTAGATCACAAACAAGTCCTTCACGGCATGCTCAGATATGAAGTTCCTAATGGGAGCCAAGCCTCAACCACCAACAGAACAGCACTATGGAAAATCTTGGTGCTTTATAAATAAACAGTAATAATAAAAATAATCAGATCAGAGGGTACACACAAGCTTTTTCCTTGTAGTACTTGTGGTATGTGCCAGCTGTAAAATTGCAAGTAATGGGTTCCTCCAAGTTTGGGAATTGCTGATCTTAATGCCCACAAATCCCCACAACACATGAATTGACTCCAGTGGAGCCAGCATCCCGAGCAGCCTCAACCACATGGCACTGCTCCACATCTCCACATCTCCACTACTCTCAACTGGCTCTGCAGGCTACAGTCAATTAAATCATTTCATATTTATAGTGTTTTATAGTATTACTTCTTACTCTTCAACCTATATTCAGTTATACATTAGAAAATTCATAATTTTAAATATTATGCAGAATATCCAAAGATATTCAACTGATGATATTGCAGTAAGCCTATTGCCGTAACAATGTTTGTGCTACATCCTGGTGATGACATCCATTCTTTATACGTCCAATTTATTATATGCTGATCTATAAGTCCACCGTCCTATTTCTAGGTCTGTTTGCCCATTCACATATTATCATGTTGGTATGTTGACCCTATGTTGTCACTACTGAATGCACATATCCCTCTTGATCCTATAATTTTTACCCATGTTTTTATGTTTATTTTGTCCTTTAATGCATCTAGTTACTTATGTGCTTGATCATGACTACATTTATATAATGTATACATACAAATATTTATTTCATATTAATATTTTTTTGTATCTTTTTATATTCGCCCTATACTTCTCATATAATTACTGTTTATGACTCGTGATGCCTCCGATCCTGTCTATTTTGTGTTTTGTTTTTTTAACATTCTCAGTGATGTTAAGGCATAATTTGTAATATTTAATGAATATTGCTTTTGAATTGCAAAAACAAGGTACATCTCTCCAAAGTTCATTACTTTAAAGTACCACTGCAGATTAACAAAAATGCCATAGAGATGCTTTTGAAGTAGACAACAAATCAACAAAATTAGCAGCTATTTAAGCCATGTATATAAAAGCATTTTCAGAGAGAAAAAAAAGAGATTATGTTAGTACTGGTATGGGAATAATGCTTTCTACTCAAATGCATGAGGGGGAAGGGGGGTGGTTACAGGGCAGCGTGAGAGAGACTTATCTGAATCTACCAATCAGTTAACAAATCCTACTCACTCCTGCATCCCTCCGCCTTCCATTCTTGAATTAATATAAAAAGAATTATCAGAAGGCAACCACTCAGTCTTCAAACCAGCAGGTAGTGGTGGCAGATACAATTATGGAATCCTTCAGGCACAAGTAGTGCCTGATAAAATAATCTTTTTACTTATATTTGTGCTGTAAATTTACACAGCTCCTAATTTTGTTAATTTGTTACAAACTCCACAAACATCGGAAGTTTTTCCCAATCTACAGTGTCCTTTAAATAAGTTGTCTGTCCAATAAAAATGGTATCACAGTATACTTGTTGTTGTTTAGTCATTCAGTCGTGTCTGACTCTCCATGACCCTATGGACGGCAGCATGCCAAGTCCATCTGTCAGTCACTGCCTCTTTGAACTCCATTAAGTTCATGTTCATTGCTTCAGTGACCTCATCTATCCATATCCGCCTCTGCTGTACCCTTTTTCATGTGCCTTCAATCTTTCCAAGCCACACTCTTTTCTATGGAATTCTGCCATCTCGTGATAAACCCAAAATATTTGAGCTTCAACCTCATGATCAAACCTTCCAGTGAACAGTTTGTCTTGATTTCCTGATTTATTTGATCTTCTTGCAGTCCAAGGTACTCTAGGCAGTTTTCTCCAACACCACGATTCAAAGGCATCAATTCTACGGCACTCAGACTTCTTTATGGTCCAGCTCTTACATCCCATATGTTACTACTGGGAATACCATAGTTCTAACTATGCAGACCTTGGTTAATTTATTACAATATACTGCAATATGCTTATTACCATAACCTGATGTACATACCACATGTCTAATTTCTACTCAATATGACCACCCTCCCACTACCTGATCCATATATTGGTCCTTATATTATACTTGCTGTATATGTTCATTCTGATACTTGTTTCTGTATCCTGATCTATATATAATTTTTCCGCTCTCATTACTTGTCCTTCAGTAAAATCTGTTTTTAATGCAGACAAATGGTATCACAGTCAAGGTCACACATTGGGAGCGTTGTGTGTGGCATTGAGAGCAGTGCTGCCATTTACTGAAATCTCTGCAGGAGATTCTGTTCCATTAAATCTGAATACACAATGACTTCAGTCTGACACCGTCTGTGAATCTATAAGTACATCCTCACTGTCCCTGAGCAGCTCGCGTGGCAGCAGTATGACTGTTTAATTGTTGCATTTATCTGTGCACTTAACGCCCTCATTACAGTAACTTATAGCAACTGTGCATTTATGTATGCTAAGGCCAGCTAAGCCAAGGCCTAGGGAGCAAGATTATAAAGGGTGATTGCGAAACAGGATGAACATTTGCAGTTAATAAATGGAAATAACAATGAAAAAACTGATTGGGTATAAAATAGCAGGAACGACAGAGAAGCAATAAAAAGAGAGTAAAGAAAGGTGTAGAGAGAAGGAGAGGACCAGGAGGTGATGAAGTGACCAGAATGAGCTGGTGTATATCGTGATGACCCTAAGGCTTGAAGCCTCAATACATCTCTGCATTATAGACTGTAACTTCAAAGGTCTATAATAATAAAAATAATATTAATTAATTCATTATTTATAGAAAAGCTTCAAAGAGTCTAGAGAATGGGTAGTCAATTATGGCTGTTTAGGCTTAATGGTGGCGTGGCGCGATTTTTGTCAATTTGTTGAGTTAGTAGCACTCCACTACTTTACTATGTAAAGCTTATCATTTGCCACTACCCTAACCCTAAACCCTAAACCTAACCCCTAACTCTAACCCTAACCAAAAGAACAAATTAAACACTGCTGGCGGGGACAAAATATTAAAGGTTGTGTAATCAGATAGTGCCATTTATGATTGCGCAGTTATATCTAAGAGGCAGTGAAAGTGCATAAGCATTAACATAAATATGACATTCTATTAAATACTTTAATAAAGCTATATTTTATTTTTATTTATAAAGTGTAAAAATAGGTGGTAAGATAAGTGGAACAACCGGAAGTGGTAAAGACAATACAGTAAAGGGATTTTAGAATGGACTTCTTCCCCGGACATTTCCTGTTATATGCCTGCTGTGCTGCTGCACGTTTCGGCAGCGACTTTGTTAACTTTGTTTTTACAGAGTTTTTAGGATTAAGGTTTAGGGTAAAGGGTTACGGTTAAGGGTTAGCGCTAGAGTTTAGTGTAAGGGTGAAGGGTTAGGGATTAGGGTTATGGATAAGGGTTAGGGTTCGGAAGGATCCAGTCCAAATATTTAGGTATATTGAATAGACAGCAAGATGGATCAATTGCTACTTCTAACCGTATCTTGAATCATTTCATGGCACATAATTTTCGGCTATTTTTGTAATAAAATTAATTATAAAATATAATAACATTTCCTTTATTATACTTAGAATTAATCCAATAAACCATACAGAAATATTCAACATAAATATAACTGTTTTGAGACACTGACGTTTTGCTACAAGACATAATATACTGTTATTGATTACATACAGCTCAATTGGTATTTATATAAGGACGGGTTAAAGCTTACTCTCTGTCTCAGCGTGATAGATACTTCCATTATCAGAGAAAGAGATAAGTTATTTATTTAACCCATATGAAACAACAAACAAGGAGAGTATGCTGCAACCTATCCATACTCAGTAAAGAAAATATTAATATATTTGAAACATACATAAAAATATAATATTGTGGTATTTCTTAACTCAACAAAAAGTGTCTTTGAACTGTACGATTTTATAAATGGGTCTTTTGAAGCTAAGTGTTATAAGGAAGTGGAAGCAAGTAAACTCTGCAAAGTGCCATATACTCCAAGCTTTCTACACCATTCCTGGCTGTGAGTACAGGTGGCCGAGCACACACAGTTCCTGCCAATTTCTAGAATTACACTTTTATCCACTAAACAAGCATCCTGATCCGGGCTACCAAACAGGGCACTCAACAGGAGCCCCAGAGTATGCCTATTAAATATCACTTATACTGCACCCTGGGCAAAATACAACAGAGCCCGGAGCTCTTGGTCCCTTTCCTGTACAAGCCAGATTGGGATAATGGGCTCTGTCCAGAGAATTCCTGCAGAACTCTCCTCTTGTGCAAGAGCCCGGTGCACATGCTTCTAGTTTAAAATACACATGTTCAGCACATTGAGTCTCCACTGAATGGAATGTGACTTGAGTTTGTTTGAGTTGAAAAGGGTTCAAACAAAAGGACTTGTGTCAAAGTGCACGAGCCTCACATTTTATCTGCACTTTCTTATTGTTGGTGGCAGAGGATTGCTCTGTTCTGTTTCTTGAAGTCTCACCCAAGAGATGATTGTTTGGAGGAATTTATCCCAACAGTTGCAATTTAGACTGAATTGTCTTGTTAAGGGTTATTTAGTTGAAACATGTCAAAGTTACTTAAAAGGATATGGAGGGTTGCTGGATTTTACTAGGTATGTAATATTCTTGTGTGTTTTTTTACTTCTATATACTTTGTTTTATTAAGACGTGCTTAAAAGCTCTGTTTTAGACCAAAATCTTACAGATACCGACTCTGTTGTGCTGGGTATGTAGTGTTAAGTTCTAGCCTATCAGGGACCATGTCTCAGAAAACATGCCTCAACACGCTACTGAGACGTGATCCTTGATAGTCTAAGACACTACACTGTACATCCAGCCCTATAAAGTCTGTGTCTACCTATGCTGCAGTGAGCAGACCAATACAGGGACTATTTGATTTTAGGCAATAAAAACATTCTTAAACGTATATGCAAGTGAGCTGGGTTATGAATGCATCTGATACAGTAGAATTAGTTGTATATGAAAAATGTGTTATATAGAAAAGTTCAGTTTACTTACAAAGTTATTTGCACAAAAGTCAAATCCAGTGGTTCGCACCCACAGGGCACTTACATAAGCCGTGTACACACAGGAAATACAGCAAGATACATATTTTGACCTTTCGGGTACAGAGCACAGGAAGTAACTGTTGCAGTTCTTGTACTGAGCACATGCCAAAAGCCACTGAGGTGAGGAATGATACAATGTATTAGCCTGATTCTAAATTTGAATGTTATGCTAATAAAGGTGGAATTTATAAGGGGTATACACGATAAAATGCAAATGCCAAAAAACATACAACATTTTGCTAACTTCAAGGTAAGCTAATTAGTGTTTATTTTGGAATGTTTTCATGCAAAAAATGTTTTCATACACTACTAATGCAGATGCATTCGTAATCCAGCTCACTTACATATACCTTCAATAAAACAAAGTACACCGTCTATACCATTTAAATAGATAATGAAAGCATGTTTTGTTACAACTGAAAGAGGGTATTTGATAATGTATCACTGTGTGTTTTGTTTTTTCAGATGAAGCTCCAAAGCCGAAAAAGCTGATTCAAATGCTTAGCTGATCTGGGGCTTGTCCCTGTCAGCCAATGAGCAGTAATATTGTTATATGAGTCATACTTCCCTGCCAATGAAATCTACAGATGTATGTATACTCTGTGCACTTCCTGCTAGTTCAAATAATGTTTAAAAAGGGTTTACTTAATGTTTTTTTTTCTTATGCAAAACACATCTTTGGTAATGTTTAAAGCATACTCTATTAAATGCATGAAAAAAAATAATTGTGTCCCATGCCTTTTTAACTCCTTGGGAAAATAGTATACAAACCAATGATACAACTTACCTGAAAAAAACTCGAGTATAAGCCAACCCGAGTATAAGTAGGATGTTTTGCCGCCCCTAAAATAGGAGAACAGGTAGGTGGGAGCCGGACTCGAGTATAAGCCGAGGGTTTTTTTTTCAGCATAAAAAAATGTGCTGAAAAAGTATATACTGTAAATACACCAAATTGCTAAAAAATGGAGCTCTTGAATATATTATTAATCCTACTTTCCTAACAAAGAGAAGTAGAAGTCAAACTATATATCATTTAAAACAATATATATATTTTTCTTTATATAACTATAGTCTTTCATATAAAAATATCTTACAATTAGATGGCACTTCATCATCAGTTACTGGTGGTTTGAGACAAACAAACAAGCATTAAGTCACTAGGGACTGTTAATATTGCTACATATTCGGCAAATATTACTTATTGGCACTAATGAATTCTTAAGTCAATAGAATATATATAAACATTTATTTAAAAACACCCAAGCCAAATTGATGAGTTCAAGGCATTTGCAAGTAGTTAATAGAATATGGCCCTAGGAATCTTAATAAAGGATAACCGTGTATATCAGATATTAAAAGACCACTGCAACTAATTTTTACAACTGAAATATAGAAAACGAACTGCAGGCATGACCAACACACCCAACCACTATGCCCATTATATCTACTGTTAAACTTGATGTTAAAAAACACAAATGCCCTAATTATATAAAAAACTAAAACTTTATTTAGAAATATAAATATTTGCAGCCAAAGACATCTATAAGAAAAGCTTTAATTTCTACTTTAATTAAGTTGTTTTCTGTATCCCTTTTATAAATCCTGCTGATGATTATGGGCTTATCCCAGGTGTATATTTATTCCTTTACTGCGTCTGCCCATACCTGTTTTGCTAGAATGGGAAATTAGCTCAGAGTTTTACAATATTGATTTGTAGGTGGTGGGAAGCCATCTAGGAGATGTTGACTAGAGATTTAATGGCATACGTTAGTTGTAGGCTGGTCTGGAGAGGAGAGAGTCAGTGAAAATCCATTGGTGTCAAATAAGGGAACACAAAATGAGCAGTTATAGAGAAAATACTGTAGAATAATACATTAGAATGCACTGTTTTTCTCAGATGATGCCACAGTTGGTAGCTGCAGCTCTCGGTTCCAACTGCGCCTCCAGATGAGATGGTGTTGCAACATGATGACATTAGTGTTTGTATCACCAAGGAGACTCATTTGTAACATGCCAACATATTCCATAGAGTTATACACGGGTTACGATCAAGGCAAAAACAATGGCAGTATTAACACATTACAAAGATGGAGGGCCCTGTCTTTGAGCTTAGAATCCACTGTCCTTAGTGCTTTCCCCAAAGCGCCATGCAAGATTAAAAATTAGCAAACATACAATCTAAAGGTTTTGGGTGTGGTACAGGAGGTTGAGAGAAGTGTTGAGGCAGGGAGATAGTCTAGTGGAGCAAGGCAAGTGGAGAGAATAGGGCAGCACAAGAAAAGTCCTGAAGGCGGGAATGAAAGGAGGTGACAGAGGAGGAAAGAAGAAGGTTGTTAGCAGAGCGAAGAGGGCTAAAGTAACAGATGTATTAAACATGATAACAAACAAATCCATGTTTCTAAAACACCTTCTTATAATAGGACTCTGTTATAATATTAGCCTAAGTAGGAAAGAAGATTTGTTGCTTCATTGGATGAATATAAGGAAACTAAAGTCAGTATATGTGCTCTGCACCTTAATGCAGAGACTTGAAAGTCAAAAGAGAAAGCTGTTTACATTTTAAAAACGATCAAGAATCAACCTAGGTATAGTCATTTGTAGTAATGTTTTTGTATAGTTAAGTGGTTAAAAGCATTTTCCTTAGAACTTTAGATTGTACGTTCAAATTCCAGTTCCCCAGTTTTTACATAATTATTTAAATTCAATTCAAATATTTCATTTAAATGCATTTGTCTCATATCACCCCTTTACAGTTTATCAATATTTTCATTTTTTTCTGATACTTGAAATAAAAATGAATAAAAAAGTAAAATAGGAAGCAATGGGATTCACACTTATTCATTTATTTTCATAGTCACTTGATTTAACCTCTGCACAAATACCTCTAAATCTTTTACAATTGATGAAAAATAACAATATAACTAATACAGAACTAATATAGGAAATGTAAAACTTCCTTTCTCATCCTGAATAGTTGTTTATAATTAGTGCCACTGGCCACTGCAACTCATTATATTTTCTGTCAGTGCAGGGGAAGGTTTGAGGTAGTGTAAAACAATTAACTCCAAAATCTCATAACCCAATTAATATAGCAAAAAAAAATAAAAGATGAAAGTACTTTCTCTGCATGCTTTTTCCATCCTCTATTGTGTACATTTAAAGGCTCATCCCCATTTAAAGATAAGCATTTAACATCTGACATCATACCTAGTTCCCCGCATATGCTCATAATGAGGTCAGTTTGCAATAGGATAATTGCCATGGTAGTTCCAATGCACTAGTGGAACATGCTACAATTGACATTTTCTTTATACTTTCTTTAGAAAAAGGAAATATTTATGACTGTATTGTGTATTACCATTTATATGACTATGTAAAATCACCATAATAGTATGACAATGTATAGTTAGTTGCCTGTGCAGCCTCATCACTCTTACATATTAAGGAAGATTTAAGATTTTCTCTAAAAATATTTTATGCACATGCGTCAACAGCTTCTGATGTACTGTATATAGTTTATGACATACTTGACAAACATATGACGTTTTCTTAAACTACAGTGATGCAAAACATGCCACACTCTGGACCTGCTGACTACGTAGTGCACAATTTTAAGTGGAACAACTTTTTTCTTATGGCAATGCCTTATCGCCTCAAATGCAGAGAAATAACTGGCAAAATAGACAATTTCCAAAACATGAGAGGTAACTAGTAAAAGATCTCTTAATTTAGTGGAATAAGTATTTTGACTTTGTGACTTTGTCTCTTTAGATCTCAGTAAACATGTACAATGTAAGCATTTAGCAAAAAATATGAAAGCTCCAATGAGAGAGCCCTAACTGGACCACATGCATATATTTATTTTCTATTAAACATGATTAAAGGGGCAGTTAATTCAGCACATCTTGGAGCACACCCCTGTAACATACTCATAAAAACATGTTGAAATACTTTTTGAATTTTTTAAATAGGTGCATTTTTCATAGAAACAATCCTAAAAGAAGTGTTTACTTGAGCTCTGACAAATCCCACAGGCAGACTGGCAGCAAGAGCTCCATGCTCAGAGCAGAAACAGAGAGTTATTTAACTGCTTCAAAATGCTAAATATGTGTTTTGTGGGTTAACCAGTAGCTGAATGCATTCCTGAACCCAAGGAAAAGCTATAAATCTATGTGTGCAGAATTTGCTACCACTCGATATCGGCAGATGTTGTTAATCATGAGCAGTCAGGAGTCTGTTTGTAAACAGACCCAAGACCTTACATTTTCAGGCGGTTATTAGTGTAATTTAAAAAAAACTCTTTCACACCAGGAAGAGCACTTATGGTAAGGTAACTGTCCCTTCAAGTATATAAAGATATGAATGTATATTCTTAACCTTATATTTAATAATAACATTCTCAGTAGCTATGAATTAGGTGCTTGGAGGCCTTTTTATCAAAAACCACCCTTGCATTAAAATATTAATGGTAAAGAAATGGAAAATAAATAATTTATAGTGACAACTAGCTGAGACATTATCACAAAATTGCTGTTAATTTACATTGCCTTTAAAATGCAAAATGTCTGTTTAACAGGAGTTTGTAGAGTAACATTGTACTATTCTACTGCCAATAAGAATTGGATAATAGTTCTGGGGTGATCACTGGGAAATCATTGGAAGATTACTAGAAGATCATGGACAGATCATTGGTAGATCACTAGAACATCACTGATAGGTCATTGGAAGATCACTGACAAATAAGTGATGCCTTTGGAAGATCATTAGAAGAATACTGAGAGATTATTGAACGTTTACTTGAAAATCACTAAGAGACCACTGAAACATTACTGAGAGTGCACTGAGAGGTCACTTAAAGACCACTGGAAAAATCACTGAGCCAACACTGAGAAATGGGACATCACGGAAGGGATAAAAAAACAATATGGAGAGATTGGATAACTAATTATGATGTGTTTGTTAGCCCAGCATAGACACAACTACTGTATATCCTGTTGCACCATATACAGATCAATGGAAAGAGCTCTTCTTTTAAAACTGCATTTTATTTAAACTTTTCACTCACTTTTCTAGGTTATATATACGTTTTTTAAAAATACATAAGTACTGTTCATTATGTGAGCTGATCTCAGGATTACAGTGTGAAAAACCCACTCAGACAACTATTTTGTCTGAGAGCAGCTTGCTAATATTCAAATGGGTCAACTATCAAATGAGCTACAGGCAAAATATTATACATTTATTTGTATTTTGCTACCCAGAATCCTTAAAGGGCTACTTAATACAGCAACATTTGGATCATATCACAATAAAGATCTCCTAAAAGCATGTTGAAATACTTTCTTAATTTTTGAAATCTGTGCATTTTTCACTGAGAATTCAATAAAGTAACATCTGTGTTTACATGTGTCGCTGACTGACCACAGCCAGACCTGCAGCTACAGCTCTGTGTTGGGAGCAAAAAAAAAAAAAAAAAAAAGTAACCCTCAACAAACCAATCTGTGCAAATCATGGAATACTGGAATCACCTTAACCGGTCAATTAGGAGTTAATTTTTCAGTGCAGTCCTGAGTTTAGTGAAAACTGCTATCAATCACTGTCTTCACACGGCTGGCTCTCTGTTATTAATCATGAAACTGCCAGTAGGCAGGATACACTGTGTTTGTAAACTGGCTCAAAACTTTTGATTTTCTAGCTGTTATTAGTGTAATTAAAAATAGATCATTAACCGTGAAGAGCACTTACAGTGAGGTAAATGGCCCTTTAACTACAGAGGAAGCACTGTTTACTGAGGAATCCTGTGGGAAAATTGGTCTCCTGGCCTGTTTGGGAGTATGAACTCTGAAGTTTATTTTATTTCCATACTGCATATAAAGTGGGTGGTATTTCAATCTTCTTTAAACCCTCCACAGCATATTTAGTAACAGGTCAAAATCAAAAAGTGAATATAAAATGATTCTGAATCAAATTACTTGAAAAAAAAATATTTTCCATCAGACTTATAGTCAGAAAAATTAAAAAAACACAAGATAAAAAATATATATATTTATTGCAGTGTCAGAATGACCAAAGCTGCGGGTGAGTAGCAGATAGACACCAAAAGCAATCAAAGTGTTAAAAAAATAACCAAATAAGTCTTTATGACTATGAAAATAATCTGTGGATACAAAGTCACCGGCTCAATCAGCGGGACAGTCAGAGTCTTTAAACATGGATATAATATCTGGGTTTGATTAATTCCTGTACATCTTCATTCAGTCTTGTGTACCAGTTCTGTCAGCATCTAAAGAGAAGCGTTTGTCATAACATGAATTAATAATACTGATGTCAGGTATCATATACAGCAGATTGCAGGTTTGATTCCTTATTGTCATCATTATTGCTATTTCTGTATCTACTCTTTGTATTACTAGATACAAATGTGTTATGGTTATTACTCGGATTGTCTAATTCTGGTTTAAAGGAGCACTGTATTTTATAATATATAATATATTATCAACAATAGTAACTGTATCAATATAAAATAAATGTTATAGTAAATCTTAACGTTTGCAAACTCTTCTGGTATATAGAAAGTTTCCACCATCAACGCATCAAATGCTTCCTGTGGAGGGAGGGACAGGGGAAAATAGAGAGGGGTGGGGGATCTGTTAGATCAGTGGAGGTATTCTGGTATTTGACACATACCAATTTCCCTTGCATATGTTCAGAAGCAGGTAGATTGCAAGTATAATTGCAGGCCCTTCTCCAGCAGGTCATCTTACATTGGTCCCTAAAGTAGAAGTGTTTTCCATAGATTCCTCCATTGTGTCTAATCCTGCTATGGACAAAAGCAAATGTCTACCATCATTAAAGGGACATTGTCACCGCAACAGGAAGTTGGTTTCATCTTGAATAATGTGAAATACTGGATGTGCATTGTATTAGCCTTTTTTTCTCTACAGTAAATAATTCCTACAACACACTGCATTGTTTGTACAGCTATGTGACTCAATATGCTAATTTGCAGCTCGGGTCATTGTTTTGCACACCACAGGGACAGATGTGATTCTAATTAGCACATTAAAGCAGCTAGTATTCCCGAGATTCTCATTTGCATGAAAATGCAGCACAAGAATGCCTTTGAATTGTGGGGATAGAGAAAACTGCTTGGACTGCTAGAAGATCCAATCAATATTATAGAAAATCAAGCCAAACTGTTTACTGAAAAGTTTGATCATGAAGCAAAAATTCAAATATTTAGTATCATGAGACGGCAGGATTCCCCAAGACTTTGATGCTGGGAAATATTGAAGGAACACAAAGAAAAATACAGTACAGGTAGATAGATGAGGTCATGGAAACAATGGGCATGAGCTTGAGGGAGTCTGACAGATGTGCCTGGCATACTGCAGTCCTAACTAAGTGTAATCAAACAGTTGTGCTATAAAAACTAAAAGAGCAACATCACATATAGTAGTTGTGAATATGTCGGTAACGCTATGTTAAAGAGGTTACAGGCGCTCACTGCGGGCCTAGCGATGAGCGCCAAAAGCGCTCATCGTGAGGACCGAATGTTACGGGTTTGACAGGGACTGCAATGAGCTCAGAAGGCACTCATTGCAGACCTCGTGATGAGCGCTCTTTGTGAGGCCCGCAAGGCTTTGAAAAAGGCTGGCAATGAGCGCCAAAGGCGCTCATTGTAGGCCTTGCAATGAGCGCCAAAGGCGCTCATCACGAGGCCTGCAATACTTTGAAAGAGGCTGGTAAGGAGCGCCGAAGGCTTGGAAAAAGGAGCAACATGAAAAAGGAGGGACATGAGCACCGAGGGTGCTCATGGAGATGCCTGTGATCAGCGCGGAAGGCTGTAGGCCTCTGGCCCTCATCGCAAGGCCATGCAAGACTTTGAAAGAATTTCAGCTTTAACGGGCGAAATTTTTTTCAAGCCTGTTACTCGTAAACCATCGGAAGACCGCCAAAAGATGCCCGTAGGGCTTAGACGCTCATCGCGAGGTCCGCAAGACTTTGAAAAAGGCGAGATTGGAGCTCATCGCGAGGCACACAAGACTTGAAGAGGGAGGAGAAAGTCACAGGGAAGGGAGAGGGGGGAGAGGGTGCAAATAGACATAGGTGTGAGGGGGGGGAAGGTGAGGGAAAAAAGGGGAAAAAAAACAAAGGGCATGGACAGGGGGCAAAGAGACAGTGGGAGGAAGAGAGGGGAAAACAGACACATGAAAGGGAGAAACATACACAGGGGTCAAAGAGTGGGGAGGGGCTCGCAATGAGCGACGAAGGTGCTCATCGCCAAGCCCATAAATAGGCGGTGGGAGAGGCTTGTAATGAGCACGGAAGGTGCTCATTGCCAGGCATGAAAGTGGCGGGTTGACCGAGGCCTGCAATGAGCGGCAAAGCGGGGCTCGCGATGAGCGCCTGAGTCCTGTAAAGTAGATGGTGGCAGAGGCTCGCAATGAGCGCCAAAGGCGCTTATCGTGAGGCCTGCAAGTTAGAGGGTGGAGAGCCAAGCATTGTATGGCAAACAGCATTGCCAGCCTTCAAATTTTATTGCTGTCATTTTTTGACGGGCAAGTTGCTAGTTTTAAAATAATTATGACAAAATGAAAAGCACTTCAAATTATGAGTTTTAAAACATTTTCTGCTTGCTATTGAATGCTCTACATCATGTGCAGGGGCCCTTTAAAACAATCATGTGGACTGAGGGTTTACGTAAATGACAAGCTTCAAATATGTTCGTGGAAAGTTGATAATTGCCCAGTAAAAATATTAAAATCTGAGTGAGTGGAAAACTAAGAGATTGAAATGAAATATTGTATAACAGCTGGTCTTGCAGTAAAATATTCTCGGATCATTGTGACTTTTTTTCTACATCACCAGTAATTTAAGATAAATTACCAATTACATTACTGTGTTATACACAATATAATGTACCAGAAATATAAGGATGCAGTTTATCTTTGTCCATAAGAAAGTTGAGATTAATCAAAATGAGTCTTTCTTGGGATCTGGAAGTGCCTGTGGGGGAAGCAGTGACAAATGCGAGCCATTTTCTATCCGTACATCCGCAATCTGCATACGAGAAGCAGCTGACCCATCCGGCTAATGCAAATAAATTAGCCTTTTGGCACTTTGGACAATTATTTAATGCTTCAATTTATCATTATTTAATGCACTACTTCTTTTAACTGATTTTTTTTTACAGATGAAGAAATAAACATGAGTCAGCTCTCTGAGACCTTCTATATGAGATGTGAATCTATTTTTCTTATATCCTTCGATACAAAAGTTAAAGGCAATTTATTTTAACTGTGTACCATAAGATAGAGCAGGGATAGGCAATGACAATACTGGAGTGCACAGTCCTGGATTTCAGTATTTCTCTGCTAATGAAGCAACTAACAGAAACTAAAATGGCAGGTTTCACAAGAACATAATTACATATATGTAAAAAATATATGCTATATTGTTTTCTTTACATTCTAAAACATGTTACATATTTCTACGTTTAGTTCTGAATACAGAACCACAATGTCCCTTTAACATATTAATGCCAAGAATTTATTTTTATGATCTTCCTATATGACCTTCAATATCCCTGAAAAAGTCCTGTCTGAACGAAACACATAGGAGCTTGTTATGTTGTTTTGCTATACTACTGCTTTATCACTGTTTTGTGAGTGTATATGATTTTAAGCACACAATAAATAGTGCATTCTTGCTACACTTTGGGCTCCATTCCAATCCTTCACATAGCTACAAATATAAACTCCAGCTTTTTCCCCCCTAAACTACAGGGTATTCTAATCCAGCCCTCCTCAAACATCCACATATTTAGGAAGTTATGGAATACACTTCAAGACCGTTTCCCTCGCGGTACTATGTACATGCCTGAAGCTCAGTAGTATCCGTAGCAGTGCTACTTTAACATTACATAGCCCTACACACATCCCCTCCCCTATATACATTTATATAAACACCTTCCCATGGCAGGGAAGGGGTTTATATTATAAATAAATAGGTAGGGGGTTTATGACTCACTGACAATCACTCTCTACCCACTATGAGCCCAGGGATAGCCAAGATTCCACCATTGAAATTACTCTAAATGAGGAATCCTGGGGATTCCCCCTCCCACACTCTTAATGGAACCCCAAGTATTCTCTCCTCACACAGGCTGAAGTGAACCCACAGGATTTCCTTCCCCGCTTACCCTGATCTTCAAAAATGCAAATAACCATGGGGGTCTATATAGACTCAAGGACCCCATGGCACCCGACGTACAAACCCAGTAGTCCTACTGTAATAAAAAAAAACTACATTATTAAATAAAATACATTACATAAAATAAAAAAATAAAAATTACAACAAAATAAAAATTTATTACAGTAAAAAGAATAAAATAAATACAATATAAAATAAAGAAAAAAAACTATTAAAAAAAATGTAACCCTGTAAGGAAGCAATATTTCATGCTTACCTACCCTTTTATGTTCATCCAGCGAAGTCCTAATTAAACAACTATCCAAGTTGATTGTAGTTTATTATCCTCTTCTGTCATGATAGATTCCATCATCCCTCCTCTTCTAGGCCATTAAAAGGGCCCTCGGCCTAAAAAAAATTAACGACTGTTAATAAAAATATGCTCAGTCTAACAGAGCTCCTACTATGAGGAGCTCCACAGTCGCATATGATTTTTCTGATCTTATGCGACTTAAATACTCATTTTTGAATCATATTTCAGTCAATCAAAATTGAGTATTGTATGTTCCCCTTTCATTTTTGGGTGGGAAAATTATTTATTGATAATGTCTGTCAATCTGTGCACTCTGATTGGTGCATTTAAGGACCCCCATGGCAAAGTTCATTTATAAAAGCCACGGAGGTCCTTTAAAGATTTATGAGGCATATAGGACACATAAGGACCCATGAGGATCTCTGCAGGGCCCCGTGGATGTAGGGTTAATATTATATGCCCAGACGGTCCTTACAGAACCTTGGCATAACAGTTAATGATAGATTCCATGAAGGTCCTTGCAGTAGGATTGAGGAAGAAAATCAGATCATATAAGGGCTCATGTACAGTTCCTAACTTGCGTGAAGCCCTTGCATCTCAGATTGCAATTGTTGGAGGGAAATTGGAAATTTTAATGTGACAGCTACACCTAACTTTTACACTATTAAGCGCTGCCTTCAGTATATATATATATAAAGTATTCACCCCCCTTGACTTTTTACCTGTTTTGTTACATTACAGCCTTAAGTTCAATGTTTTGTTAATCTGAATTTTATGTGATGGATCAAAATACAATAGTCTAAGTTTGTGAAGTGAAATGAGAAAAATATATACTTAAAACTATTTTTTTTAAATAGAAAACAGAAAATTGGCATGTGCGTATGTATTCACCCCCTTTGTTATGAAGCCCATAAAAAGCTCTGGTGCAACCAATTACCTTCAGAAGTCACATAATTAGTGAAAAATGATGTCCACCTGTATGCAATCTAAGTGTCACATGATCTGTCATTACATAAACACACCTTTTTTTAAAGGCCCCATAGGCTGCAACACCTCAGCAAGAGGCACCACTAACCAAATACTGCCATGAAGACCAAGGAACTCTCCATACAAGTAAGGGACAATGTTGTTGAGAAGTACAAGTCAGCGTTAGGTTATAAAAAAATAACCAAATCTTTGATGATCCCTAGGAGCACCATCAAATCTATCATAACCAAATGGAAAGAATATGGCACAACAGCAAACCTGCCAAGAGACGGTCACCCACCAAAACTAATGGACTGGGCAAGGAGGGCATAAATCAGAGAGGCAGCACAGAGACCTAAGGTAATCCTGGAGGAGCTGCAGAGTTCCTCAGCAGAGACTAGAGTATCTGTACATAGGACGACAATAAGCCCTACGCTCCATAGTGTTGGGCTTTATGGCAGATTGGCCAGAAGAAAACCATTAGTTTCAGCAAAAAACAAAATGGCACGTTTTGAGTTTGCGAAAAGGCATGTGTGAGACCCCCAAAATGTAGGGAGGAAGGTGCTCTGGTCTGATGAGACTAAAATTGAACTTTTCTGCCATCAAAGAAAACGCTATGTCTGGCACAAACCCAACACATCATATCAGCCAAAGAACACCATCCCCACAGTGAAAATGGTGGCGGCAGCATCTTGCTGTGGGGATGTTTTTTAGCAGCCAGGACTGAGAAACTGGTCAGAGTCGAGGGAAAGATGGATGGTGCTACATACATGGATATTCTTGAGCCAAACCTGTGCCACTCTGTGCGTGATTTGAGGCTAGGACGGAGGTTCACCTTCCAGCAGGACAATGACCCCAAATACACCGCTAAAGCAACACTTGAGTGGTTTAAGGGGAAACATGTAAATTCATTGGAATGGCCTAGTCAAAGCCCAGACCTCAATCCAATAGGAAATCTGTGGTCAGACTTAAAGATTGCTGTTCACAAGCGCAAACCATCCAACTTGAAGGAGCTGGAGCAGTTTTGCAAGGAGGAATGGGCAAAAACCCCAGTGGTAAGATGTGGCAAGCTCATAGAGACTTATCCAAAGCAACTTGGAGCTGTGATTGCTGCAAAAGGTGGCTCTACAAAGTATTGACTTTAGGGGGTTGAATAGTTATGCGCATTGACTTTTTCTGTTATTTTGTCCTATTTGTTGTTTGCTTCACAATAAAAAAAAACATCGTCAAAGTTGTGGGCATGTTCTGTAAATTAAATGATGAACATCATCAAACAATCCATGTTAACTCCAGGTTGTGAGGCAACAAAACACGAAAAATGCCATGGGGGTGAATACTTTTGCAAGGCACTGTATATATACTGTATATAATAAAAGAAAATCATAGGAATTGTTGGATTAAAGCCCAAGCCTAGGGATTGCATTAGTGTTTCAATCATTGCAGGAGCTGTCTAGAATTGCATTACACATCTCAAATTTAGACTTAAGGCTGTATTTTTATTTAATGTGCACAAACAGCAGAAAGTACAGTATAATACTGACAAAAAGCCTCACTTTTTACCTTCTGCAATCTGATTTTACAAAATAAATGTGATTAAGAAGTTAATTGTATATTCTGGAATCCACTACAAATGTTCTTACAGTAAAGGGTAAACGCCATGAGACGGAAAGGGACTCTGGGCAAAAGCTGAAAGGCAGTTATTGGAACTAAGACAAGGAAAAATGTATTAGGCTGAGATATGCGACAGTTTGAAAATCTCACTAAATAGTTACTATATTTTTTAAAGAGTCACTTTATATTAGTGTGATGATCCAGGGATAGGGGCTACTACTGCCCTTGGCCACCTGTAATAGACTAAAGGTTAACTACCCACAAGGACCATTTGGAAATATCAGCACCAGCACCCTGATATCTGGCTCCTGTATAAGTCAGGGTCTCTCCATCAGGAATCAGCACTTACAGGAGTCTCAGTAACCTTTCTATTGTAGCGACGAGAGCAAATTACTTGCAGGGTGGAGGTAGGATCGGTATCACAGCCACCAGGAACAAATAAGAGAACATACAATTTCTATATGTCTCAGCAATTAACCGATTTATTTGTGGAAAGTCAACAATATTTTAGGGTTAGATACAGAAGGGGGTCTATACAATACAACAATGACAGGGAGTGACAGACAAACACAGGTGATTGACCCCACATGGGGTTAAACACTAGCATTGTGTCTGACACCTGGAAGCAATAGGCCAACCTCCAAATACACATATGCTGTCTCCATGTCTAGTGGTCCAAACCTCAAATAGAGTATATTAACTTTATCTGGCAAACAATGGGACAAATAAGATGACTATACAATGGATATTTTTATGCACATAGTCCAGTGGCTGGAGCCAAGCAGTCTGTCCTTTATGGTGGCTCAATGGGCTAAGATCCAGGAACAGGAAAAGGGGTCCGTGACAATTCGGAAAACTTTGCATGCTTGTGACGTATGCAACAAACTAACAACATCAGCAGCCATGTAGTAGTCCATGGGCATAAAGGCAGAGAAAATGTTTAGACTCTGCTAGTGAATGGAAGCTGGCATGACATTAATACTTCTTTTTCAGGCAGGTACAGAGCAGGTCTTGTGACTGACTTCTACTGAGCATGTGCAAGGGAGGGAGAAAGTGTCAAATGTTGATACATCCCACTCCCTGATTACTCCCCCTTCCTTTTATTCCCAAAATTGTTTTAAAAAAGCAGAACACAACCCTTCAGGTTCCAAGCTAGCAGGTAGTATGGAAGACACCCCTTCTGGATCGCTACCTAGTCGTGGTGAAGGGCCTTGTGTACTTCAATGAAGCTGTGAGCTATATCATGTATAGTCACCCAAGATGAGCAGTTCATAGCTGGGAGGTCAGACAAATTGTGGTCCACTGGAGAAGGAACTGGCAACATACTCCAGTATCTTTACCATGAGTACCTTATGGATAAGCACAACCAGACACATAAATAAAAAATATTACATGTGTCTCTCCCCCCCCGTTTCTCTTCCCCCTCTCCATCCCCTGTGTCTCCTCCCCCCTCTTCCTCCCCTGTGTCTTTTTCCCCCTCTTTCTCTTTCACCTTTCCCCTGTGCCTCTTTCCCCTGTATTTCTTTCCCCCTCCTCCCTCCCATATGTCCCTTTCCCCCTCTGTCTATTTCCAGCTTTCCCCTGTGTCTCTTTCCCCCTCCTCCCTCCTCTGTGTCTCTGTCCCCCTTTCCCCCTCTGTCTCTTTCCCCAATTCACCCTCTCTGTCCCCCCCCCCCCTTTTCCTTGCGCAGCTGGCGCCGCGATTTGCGCATGCCTACTACGGCATGTATGGAAATCCATACAAATACTTTGTGAAGTGCGCATGTGCTCCCACTGGTGCGTTACGCACAATTCACAAACTATATTAGTGATTATAAGAAGGTTGGTAGTATAACCTTAATAGTGTACAGGCAGTTTAGCAATCCAAAACAGAAATGCCTATTACACAAGCAGAGCCAGCGAATTATAATGGTTTCTTTAAAAACACTTTTATGCTCATGTCTTACAACTCTGCAAATATAAATTGGTTACAATCTGCACAAACAAGTAACGTGTTTCCAAAGCTACAAGCATTCCTTTAAAATGAAAGCTATTATATTTAAGTGTGTGTGGCCTTTAGACCCATCTAGGAAATGTCTATTACCACAATCTACCATTTATTTCTTTTGTTTTTACCATTCTGTCTCTTTTCCTCCTTTTTTGTTTATTCCTCATATCACCATTTTTAATTATGTTACCGTAGTGCTGAGAAATTCCTCCAAATATTCCAGGGGAGTTTAATCAGCTCAAATCATTATCTGGACTCAGTTACACTTTTAATCAACAATGAAATCTCCAATATACAGAATGTATCCCTCGAGGGCTGGAGGGAAAGCCATATCATAATGGGAGTCTTATTAGTAACGAAAGGTTAATTTAATCAGACACTATCAATTTTTAGATTTAAAGTTAAATAATGAGTTGAGGCCCTGAAGATATATACAGAAGCAGAGCGTTGAAACTGGGAAGGAAAGAATATCTTTATTGCAATATAGGATGGTCCATTATTGTATATAAATGAGCTAAAATGGGGTATATATCTTAATGGCTATGAAGAGAATTAAAGGTGCAGAGTAAGTGCTAGGATGGGATGTAAATATCTAGTCCATCACCTGCTAGTTCAAGAATTTTTTATAAAGTCAGCAATAAAGACATCTGTAAATGATATTGTTTTAATATAATTATTAATCTGCCTGCGTTGATGGATCTGTCACGTCCTCCCTCTTGTCATTTGACTTACATTGATCGGGTGTTTTAACATTCTTTTAATATGGTTTTGCAAATCAGGCTACAAAAAAAAAAAACATTGACATCACTAATTACATCAAGTGGTACGTGGTCACACATTTACACGGGGATCAGGGTACATAAGTAACAGCTCTCAAATAATTAAACAGATGGAGTACTTCATTGGATTCTGGGCAAACAATGTGAGTCATGTGAGGTGGGAGGTGGAGACCCAGTATTTCAGACAGGTAACATTAATTTTAAAAACATTTTATTTACAGATGGGTTTATTGTTGGCTTTCTGAACACAGATACTCAAACGCATTTATTTGGAGCTTACCGTGGCCTGTTACATTTATATCAACTCTCTGTTCATGTAATGCCCCAGGATGGGGCACAAAACTTTTTTTGTGTTGGGCCCCTCCCCCTGGACCCCCTGTATATATAAATAAATAAATAAATAAATATATATATATATGAAGACTGCAGTAGCCGGAAGTGTCCAGTAATCTAGGTGAATAATCAGAGTATTGCAGTATATATCGATACCTTTTTTTGGGGACAAACTTATTTATAATCATAGTGACAAGCTTTAAAGAGATGAACCTCTCGTTATCAAGTCAGATAAAGAGAGGTTCATATCTCGAAAGCTTGTGTCTATAATTATGAATAGGTCTGTCCAATAAAACATTTTGTCCAATAAAAAAGTATTGCTTTATACGGCAATACTCTGAATATATATATATATATATATATATATATATTTATATGTATATATATATATATATATATATATATATATATATATATATATACAGTATATATACAGTATATACACAATATATATATATACATATACACACATACCTTTAAGGTCCTCCATGTTAGTTAGAGTTTATTGTTAATACATTTAAGGACCCCCATGGTATTTAGGGGTTAATTAGATATACCATGGGAATCTATATAAATGCCCATGGTACTTAAGAGTTAATGTAGAATACCTTGGGGGTCCTTTAAGGAGGCCCCAAATTATTTTGCACAGAGGCCCTCCATTCACTAGCTCCACTACTGCTCTGCCCTCCTTCTCTCTTCCTCTATATTTTATCCATCTCTGTGTCTATCCAACCCTCTCTCAAATTATTTTCTCGTTTCAATTTTGAATCTACATAAAAATATTTATTTTTTATTAATCAACTCTATTTCTGAATTTTACTTGTGTGAAAAAGAAGTGTTTCCCTTCATGAACAGATTGGTCATTCCTGCTAAGCATCAATATATCAGAATTTTTAGCAAAATAAAACTTGAATATGATATATTTATTGTTAATTTATGGGCACATTTCATTAGGGAGGTCAGGCATCCAATAATTATCTTGTTACTAGTGATATAATTGCCTGTGTTTTGCATACTGACTTCAAGGGTTCATGACTTGAGCAGAAGAACCAGAGAGAGCAGCTTTCTCTATGGGGGCACGCTGGGTGGGTCATTTCCTTCCTCTGAGGAATAATTACAAGTCAAGCATTATGAGTTCTGGAAATCTGACACTGGGTACGGAAAGAGGAATCATGTTAAGGAAACAGAACGAGGGGACAGAGGAACTATGCAAGGGGAATGGAAAGCAGGGAGAGAAAAAGAGGTGTTATGTAGGATTAACCTGGTGATGAACTCTAGTAGAGGATTCATTGTAAGTGGGAAGTAGGGACAGATGAAGATGAGCTATACAGGGTTAAAAGGCTGCAATAATTCTACATATAAAACTAGAAATTAGAATACATTATATATATATATATATAAATATATATATATATATACATATAAAATATTTTATTTTATTACCTCTTATATGCAATTATGCTGCTATGGAATCTACATTTTCATTTCTGCCAATCTGCTTCCTGAGGTGGGGAGAGACTTTGAATGCAGCGGTAGGTCCTGTCTGCATTCTGTTCTTTTCAACTGACCAATGGAAAGCTTAATACATCTTAATACATCTTTTTAAGAAAGAAGCAAGCAGAATCAGCTGACAGAAGAAAATGGAATAACACAATAAAAAATATATGAATATAAAAAGTTATAAATGTGAAAGTTTAGTTTAGTTTTTTTCTTCTTTTTAAAAACAGATTTCCATTTATGAAGTTATTCTGCAGATTATATAGAAAAAAAACTGACCAAAGTGGTCCATTAAGCAGCTGATGAACTCTGCTAGAGGAGTCAAAATATGGGAAGTGGACCAGGAACAGATGAAGAGGAGCTATGGATGATTACTGATGAACTCTGTTAGTGGAATTCAAGTAAGGAAAGTGGAAATAATCTACAGAGGAAGAGGTGACGTGAAGGGATAGCTGCGTGATGAATTTTTCTATGGTAATTAAAGAACCACTTTAGTGGTAAAAAAAGAGTCCTTTAAAAAAATTAAGCTTAAATAACAATGCAGACTCTGATTATAAACATTAATAGGCAGTCATACTGCAGTCTTATCTACCATTTTGGTTTCTGATGATGACCTTCCTGAGGTGGGAGGAGACTTTGAATGCTGAGAAAGCTTATATTTGTGCAGAGGAAATTTCTACCTGCACAATGGGAATGATGCATAATAAAGAAAGTCAGGATAGATGAAGAGAAGCTGTATAGGAATAACCTGGGGATGGATTCTGCTAATGTATACAACAGGGATGGACAATGAGAGCTTTGTCTGATCACAAATATATTGTGAGATAATAAAACATATTGTGAGATAATAATACTTGGGTAACTATTGAAGAGGTCATATGCTAGACGAGTGCCAGAAGGCGTACATGCATGTTATGTATGAAAGTTGGTTTGTTAGAAGAGATAATCTGGGAATGGACAAAACAAACATGGGAAGGGTGTGAGTGTGTGGCAAGGAGGAAAGACAGGCCGGGATTGGAGGGTAGTGCAATGTGGCAGGGACAATGGACAGAACTGATTTAAGATAAATGCACAGGATGTAATGCTCCTCGCTCCACTTATTTAACCTAACCTACCTAGCTCATGCCCAAAATAACAATTCCAGCAGTGTCTTTATTGTCCTTTAAAACACTAATGCTGCCTAATGTGTAAATTGTCAGTTACAACACCCTCCCATCTCTACCTATTACTGCAGTGAGCTCCTTTACATAATAACTTTTCCTCCTATAAGATCAGGCATCATGTGATGTCAAAATTTTCCAGTGCTTATAAATGCCCTCCCCCTTATCAATTCAAATGATGCATTATACCTAAGAGTACTAACACTTTTAATAGATTATGGGCAGCAGCCATGCCGCTGATTACATTTTGGTTGGCTAAATAGTCAGTGGAGTATTAACACATGCAAAATAGGAGTAAATATTATTCTAGAAATTCATGATAACATGACATGTCTATACATTTTATAGATTCAGAATACATTATTTAATTAAAGGCCATTTACCTCACTGTAAATGTTTTTCCTAGTGTGAAAGTGCACACGATTGTATGTTAAAATTATCTATTTTTTTTAATTACACTAATAACTGCTTAAAAATCTAAAATTGGTTTAAAGTGTAGCCTGTCTAATAACAGATGCCGAGCAGCACGGTAAGAACACTGATTTATAGCAGCTTATCCCCTGAACTCAGGAATACACAAAGCAGTTAACCCACAACTGACCTGTTTAGGTTATTCCAGCATACCAAGCTCTGCACAGATGTATTATTTAACGGTTAACAATTTTTTACTTTTGCTCACTCCACAGAGCTGCAGTGTGTGTCTGGCAGTGGACAGTCAATGTCTAATTTAAACATAGATTTAATTTATTTGATTGCTCAATGAGAAATGCACACATTTCAAAAATTCAGAAAGCATTTAAACATACTTTTAGGAGATCTTTAATGTAATGTGGTCCAAATTGTGCTGAATAAAGCTGCCCTTTAATGGAATGGTGGTTTAGATGATAAATATTGCTCACCAGTGCCCTGTGTTAAGATACATGTTATCATAAATTAAAATCAAAACTACAAAGTTAGTGCATTGTGCTAAATACACTAAGTTTCATAATAATAAAGGGTCACAAATGATGTGTCTGTATTCACAAAGACCCCCAGATATTATTATTTTTATTATTATTATTATTAATATTATTATTATTATTATAAAGCCCACAGAGAGTTATAACCTTTCTTTTACGTTGCACACACTGTGATTGCAAATATACATGATCGACAAAGTCATTGACGTTGTCTATGTATGCAAAACAATTCTTAGTGAATACAGTGAGGAAACTTGCAACACACCTCCAACAGTCTCATGGGGAAAGCTTGTGAATTTTATGAGGAACAAATCTTAATACCTCTGGACCTCTCTCTCACTCTCTCTGATCCTGCAACCATACACACTGCCTGGAAGCTTTTCTGAAGGTAACACTGTGGAGCCATCTTAACTGTTACTGTATCCAATTTACTATCAATATTTGTATGAATATTTCTCTGATTTGATATTTTAGGAGATAGAAATATTCACTAAGGAAATTTGTACCCATGCTTTTGTTTGAAACCCTCCTTATCTTGCTTGCTTACCCAGCCGCAAATCCTGGTTTTATTGCTTCTTATCTGTGAAATAACATTGCCCATCCTTCTCAAATACTATTTCAGTGTCCAAAATACCTATGGGCCTCTGTCTCTCTCTCAGATCCTTCAACCACTGACCCCCCTGCCCCTCACCCACCCGCCCCTTGTTACTCTTCTTTTATTGAGTCACTCAGAGTTCCTACAGCTGACCAATTGATCAATTAGCAACACCTGCTAACTAGTCCAAATTAATCCTTTATGCACTGTTTTTTCATGCCTTTTTCTTCCTCATACCTTCCTGCCTTTTCTTTAGGGTCTTCTTCTCAACTTTTCCCCATCATGTCTCCCACATAACCATCTGTTGGCTTCTTGAGATATATAACCTAAACCAAGGCCCCTCACCTTACATTCCCAATTGCAAGTTATACTATCTGTAACATATTACATACTAGAGCCACTCACCTCAAATTACTTTCAATCAGATCCTTTCCTTTTCCTTCTTAATGAAAACCATTCTAACTTTGCATACCTTCCTACCTAAGTAAGCTTCACTTTCTTCCTGACCCTTGCTATTCCTTATCTGTCTATTCTTGCCAAGGCTTCTGCCTTTTCCATTCTCTTTAGATTGTAAGTAGAGAGCTTCCAAGCTTGTAGGGTGCTTTGGGAAAAAATACACTTTCTACAAAGATGCTATGGTCAAAACAAGTCTCTCCATTTTCTGCAGTTTGTTAACATTGTACTTTTTCTTGTTTTCATACACTGTATAGATCTACGGAACATGTTGGCATATTACAAATAAAAGATAATAATAATAATAATAATAATAATAATAATAATAATAATAATAAAGAGTAAGTAGTTGAAAACAGTCATCACTGATCTTTTTTTTAAATTTAGAGAACATAGCCTATTATGTCACTATTTTTTAGGATGTCAATACAATATTTAATTCTACATTTTACTACTCAGGTCTCTCCTACCTCTCTTCTCATCAGATCTGTCTATCTGTTGACCTATTCATTGATTCAATCACTGCCTTCAGAAGTCTCCCAAATAATGATAAAAATGATAAGAAAATGCCCAGTGATGTCAAGATCTGTGTATTCTCACAAAAAAAGCTTTGCTAAATATCACTTATCAAAATCTCTCTGTTTTTGACACATTTTAAATGTAATTGATATTTCTCTGTCTATACTCAGATGCGTAACCTTGGACATACCATGGCACGTATGGTTTTTGTACACAGACATCACATATCTCTATACCTACGTATTTAACACTTATGACTTATTTGTTACATAAAAGACTAAATAGCAACTTCATGTGTTAATCTACAGAGTTTAGAATTATTAACAACTTTTTCTATTGTGCAATACTTTTGACAACATTGTAGAACATAAGTCATACAGTATATGAAATGGTTGATACCCATGTTGACTTTAATAGTAGATATATGAAAAATAAAAAGATAGATAGATAGATAAACATATTGATTGTACTTATATTCTTAACTATACTCTTTTGAAGAATTCTACTTGAAAGCAAGAAACTATTTTTAGGATGTATAAAAAATTACCTTTTATGTGCAGTTATGGTGGAGTGGAATCCATCATTTTTGGCTGATCAGGTTCCTGAGATGGGAAGGGACTTGTCATAAAGAGTAATCTTCAATGTGCACCAAGTGAGTTCTGCCAGTTATTTTGACAGGTCTAATAGAAAACTCATTAGTGTATAACTCCCCCCCCCAACCCTTTTTGATGTGTGATACCTACCCCTTCTTCCTTAAATTCTCAGAAGGAGACAGCTTTCAGTTTATGTTTGGAAGTCCTGCTGCTGCAAACGTGCAAATGCCACTTTCACACATGCAACCTTCACCAAAGTACCATGGATCAACTAATTAATATTTTAATATAATTAAAGGAATAGCATAGAGAGATGTGTGAGTAAGTCATGTACTTGATACTGTGTAGGGCATAATTAAACCTTGCTACTGCCTTGTAACTACTCAGGCTAGTGATGCTATAGTAGAAGTAAACTCACAAGCTACAAGGGAGGGATCTCTGTATAATAACCCACCCACAATATGTCCATGACATGTCTCAATTCTCACGGACATGTGAGAAGGTAGAGATTAATCGGCAATCATAGCTTAGTATATTTCCTAATGCTCAGAGAAGTCTCCAACTCTATTGGGGCGCTCTACAAAACCTCTTTTACTACCCTCTCACCACAACATTGACCTTTAGAGCCTCTAGCAATAAATTACTTGGAGAAGCATAAGGTAATTCTGCAGTCTGATTAAGCATACATGTTTAGGTAGATAGAATGGGCCTGCTAGATGGGTCTTTGGTTTTTACCTACTGTGAAATCTCTCGTATATATATATATATAGTAATTTAGTAATTATTAATCTATATATATATTTTTATATATAGATTAATAATGAGTATGGCAATATCATTTGATATTTTTTGTATTGGACAAACGTCTTATTTATAATGACGAGCTTTTGAGAGGTTCAACCTCTCTTTATCAAGTCTGCAGCAATACTAACATGAGATTGAACCCTCAGTTTGAATAATAACAGCAGATGGAGAGAGAGTGGAGACAGCCTCTGACATCATCAGGTAAATACATATATGGGGCATAAACACAACATAGCATAGGAAACTTATATATACACATATTATATTCACATATACATCAATATATACATGAAAAAGCAGAGCACTGTAGTGCACAGTGATATATTTCCTGTTGGACAAGCATCTCACTAGAAGAGCTAAGTCTGTTATGGTATAAGAGGAAAAAATCACATGAAAGTCTGATAATGTGTTAGAAAACCCAAGTCCATATTAAGTCCTGTATTTTTAGTGTTGAAGAATGTGATCATCTTTATTTCAAATGCTTTTTTCTCTTGGATGTTTTTAAAGTTTCCTCTGAGTATTTTGACTTTTAAGTTTTGGATGGTGTGATCATTCTGGCTAAAATGGTGTCCCACTGGGCTACAATAACTGTCTTCCTTATGCTTGGGTTTTCTAACACATTATCAGAATTTCATGGGATTTTTTCCTCTTATACCATAACAGACTAAGCACTCCTAGTGAGATGTTTGTCCAACAGGAAAGATATCCCCGTGGACTACAGTGCTCTGCTTTTTCATGTATATATTGATGTATATGTGTATATAATATGTGTATATATGTTTCCTATACTATGTTGTGTTTATTCCCCATATATGTATTTACCTGACGATGTTAGATGCTGTCTCCACTCTCTCTGCATCTGCTGTTATTATTCAAACTGAGGGTTCCATCTCATGTTTGTATTGCTTGGACTTGATATATATATATATATATATATATATATATATATATATATATATATATATATATATATATATGTATAAACTTTGGATTTGAGAAATAGAAAGGGGAAAGGAGAAGCTCCAAGTGAGGTATGGGGGCACACAAATCTGAATGGCTCTGGGCAGTTTACCACCTAAATACGCCCAATACCTCTGAACATTTTGAATATATGAAGCAGGACACTTACATTCTTAAAAACAAAATCTGCACTAGTAGGCAGAGTTATATCCATTCTATATGATGTGTAAATTAAGTCTTAAAGATATACACACTTAATGGATTATTCACAATAAAAAAATATTTGTTTGAAAAATGTAAGTCTGAGTCTGGGCATAATTAAGCAGGAAAAGGCATACATCACATTTTTTATTAGATTAAAATACATTTTGATGCCTCTGCAGCACCCTGGATAGATCCATGATACATTGGTGGAAGTTGTGTGTGAGAGTGTTTACATTTCTGGACAACTTTCAGTGAATGATGCAAGGGGTTCTTTTTCTGGGCCAATGAGATGGTAGGGGTGTGGTGTCTATTTCAATCTTATCCAATTTGCTTTACATTTTACAATGGCTTTAAATCAGCACCCCTCTCTTTATGATAGCCTTACACCCTCCTGATTCAGCTTTGAGGAAGTGATATAACAAACACAAAATGGATTCCTTTACTTATAAATTCAGATTTTGCCCCAAAAATTATTTATGTTCATGTCTTACAAAACAGTTGATATTGTTAGTGTGGTACATAGTTGACAAACAAGTGTCTTTTTTCTTTGAACTGCAGTGGTGGTCCTTTATTATATGGGCAATATTTCAAACAGAAATATAGGGCCCTATGATAATCCCTAAAAAAGCAATTACGGGTGCCCTAACTGCAGAGCAAACTGCTACGGGTCACAGCTCCAGAGTTTTGCAGTGAAAATAAATTATGAGTTACTCCCTTATATTCTGACATCCAAACCCTATGCTAATAAGATTTTATGGATCATTTGCACATCAGGGCAGTGGCATAATTGAGAAAACACAAGAAAGATTTACGTGTACCCAACACCACTCGTAAATGCTTTGAAAACCTTTGCTGAGTCTCCCAGACGCATTTAAAGTGACAGTATAGCACAAAACACTACAAAATTATGATATTTCAACATTATTTGATAGTTAACAATCCAATAGAAACATATGTGTAATTAAAAAATATGATATGTTGGTATTAAGCCCATTTTAATGATACAAAATACAGGGTAACAAACAACCCAGTACTCAAGGGGCTAATACACGTCACAAAACTATGTTGCCTAGGAATAAACACGCTAATGCATTTTCTATAAAAATATCATATTTTAACACAAAATAAACACATTTTTATTTATTGAACCTATAGATACAATTGTCACATCTTTTTAATCTAAAAATATATTAATAAATTAAAAAAATTACTTTATATATATATATATATATATATATATATATATATATATATAAGATTTATGATGTTTACATTTCCTATTGGCTCCTAGGGCCATCTCATCCGTAAAGCTTGGTTTGGCTAATCCCTGCATAGATATCAGTTGCGGCAAAAGAGCAAGAAAGATCTGAACTGACTGCTGTAATCTGGGGGAGTGACATACTAACATTAGAGTAGAAGTTAGGGAAAAATGCTCCCACAGACTTTTTATTGCATTCCTCTAACTTAATGCACCTGATTTACATCGGGCTCATAATCGGTAGAACTGACACTCCAGGACCCAGAGAGAATGGGGCATGGTTAAGGCTCGAAAATAGAATTTTGCCCTGTAATATGGGTGCTTCCTCTGGAAGAGGGACATTTGGAAGGGTAAGGGGAAAAGAAGGTATTCCATTGAAAAAAGAAGAACTATCTCTTCAAAAGTGGGACAGTTGGGGGGTATGTATATAAACCTCTTATAGCCATTTATAGAATATAGATGGTGTTGTATCAAGAACCAGTCAGTATATAAGCCATCTGTGGCATGCCATGTTTTGGTTCAATCCACCTATTCACTCCCTGTCCCATTGTATAGCAATATACTACATACAATAAATAAAAAACATCATAAGAGAAATGTGAACCTACAGACCAGCTGTGTAAGGTCACCAGAGAAGAATGAATAAGCTAAACTCTCAGAGCAGGTCCCTGATACTATACGTCAGGGCTTCCAATCATTGATCCAGATGTTGATAAGCTGTGACACAATAATCATATCACCTCAGGTGCACCAGATGTTGCATTGACACCAAGAGAGAAGTGAGGAGACCTTCAACCCTGATCTGTGAAGAATCTCATGTGTAAAGAGCAGGCATTCCTCACAGAGAATGTATTGACAAGTCTGATAGTTTACAGCAGTGGGTATAGATTCATCTGTTTTTCATCTCTCTATGAAATATCTCCAGACGGTCATTGGTGACTATACTGTACTCACATCAAGTCTATACAATGCTGGAATATTACCCAACAATCCAGTGGGGTAGAAATGCTTATATATGGAAACAGTCAGTAAATACATTTCATGCTCTTAAAGGACCATTGTGGCCAATTTCTTCTATTTAGTCTGTTAAATTATGAAATGTTTGGCGAAATGTTTTAAGAATACAATAAATAAACTTTACATTTTTTATTTTATATGCAACTGCTGAGACAGCCCATTGGAATATTTAAAGAAGCTGGCACCCAATGAAACTCTTCATCAGTGTTGTCTTGAAACTTTATACAGAGATATTTTGAATTTGAAGCAATACAAAAAAGCTAATTTTTCAAGTGGTCTCCACCAATAACTATGACAAAATAGTGAAAGAATAGAAAAATAACTAAATTAAAGAACTACCTGAATTAAATGTTCACAATTTCACAATAAATAAAGGAATTGACTGTTTACTTAATTAAATATTAAAGTAAGAATTCCAAATTATTTTTTTTGAGGGATATAAGGAATGAGCAAGTCTCAAGATTGAGGGCCACAAGTAAGCATTTGGGGCTTCATCAGCATGAGCCTTCCAGAGAAGGATGCATCCCTCGAGGATCTTAGGGACACAGTTATTTCCTCCTCTAATTCCTCTTTGTTGTAAATAATTGTAATTTTAAGGGGCATTGTTTTGAAATTTGCTATTCCTTCAATATCTTTTACAGAGATCCTTTGAATGCAGAGAGGAAGCTTATGTCTGCATATACAGAATGTGGCAGCTACAACTGGCAGTATTTTCACTAGGGCTGATACAAAGACCCTGTTGAGACAGACACTGCAAGAAACAGGCTAGTAAAGACAGTGGAAGGCTGCTGTATTATTATTATTGTTTATGTGTAACGCGCCAACATATTCTGTAGCGCTATACATGAGTTACGATCAAGGCAAAAAATAATAGCAGTATTACCACATTGCACAGGATGGAGGGCCCTGTCTTTGAGCTTAGAATCCAGTGTCCAAAGTACTATCTCCAAAGCACCATGCACGATTGAAAATTCGCAAACTTACAATCTAAATGTACTAAAAAATAATTGCATATAAAGTTATGAGGGCTGCAATTTTTTTTTTACTTTCTAAAAATATTTTTCCCATTATCATATATATAGTTGTGGACCAAGAACATTGGTCACTTTTGTGGCTTTGTCATGCTTTGCGAACCTCGCGAAGCGAGCCTTGCAAAGCGAGTCGAGCCGCCGACCATGTGTTACTTAGGCTGCAATGAGCGCTGAAGGCGCTCATTGCAGGGGTGGAAACGCAGGACTTGGTTGCGGCTCATCCTGGGACACGTGGGACTTACCTGAAATGAGCTGCCGCTCATCTCGAGAGACACGCGGCACTTGGCAAAAACTACGGACCATATTACTTAGGACCATAAGAACCTAGATAAACTGCGGGGCTCGCAAAAGCTGAAGGCGCTTATTGTACTGCGAGACTCGCAAAGCGAGGCAAGCAGTTGAGGCACGCAGGACTTCGGCCGTAATGAGCGCCGAAGGTGCTCATTACAGGGGTGGACACCCGGCACTTAGTTGCCGCTCATCCCAAGACACGAGGGACTTAGCTGAAATGAGCTGCCACTCATCCCGAAAGACACGTGGCACTTGGCAAAAATTACGGACCATATGACTTTGGACCATAAGCACCTAGAGTGACTGCGGGGCTCGCAAAAGTACTACTTCAACGGTCGAACCACAGAACTGGGAAAACATGCAAACCACACAAATATGCCTCAAATTCACTTACACACTCACATACAGCACAGTGGGAGTGCCAGGGAGCCTGTGAGTGAGGTTCTTAATTTGAGCCATATTTTCAGTTTTCTGACGATCGGAAGTCGCATAAGCGAGAGAAAAAATGGACAACGAAAATACGCAAAACGAGGCTGAAACGCGTAAAAACCACAGTGAAGGCAGTAAAACTTACATGGACTACGCCAGACACGCAGCCGATGATTACGAGGCACGCAGAACATAGAAAAAATCGTCCATTTTGTAGAACATAAACCCGGAAATCGCAAAACAACACTATTTGAAACGCAAAATGCCGGGAAAACCGTAAACTGTGCATGCTCAAGTTTGTCCTCGCGCTCACACTCTATAAATACTAGAAACTTTCCAGAATTTTCTCTCTTTCTGCTCAGATGATCAATGTACTGACTGGACGTTTTCTGTGGACAAACTTTCTTCAGAGACTGTTAACTATTGAGGATTTCTAACAACTACATGTACAGATAATAGGTAAAATAATAATATTTATTAATGTATTAAATAATTTATTTAATAAAAAAAAATGTATATATTATATTTCATGGACAATTTAAATATGTATAATTGTCAGCAAATACCTGGAAAGATAATACCGTATATACTCGAGTATAAGCCAACTTTTTCAGCACAATCTTTTATGCTAAAAAAAGCCCCTCTCGGCTTATACTTGAGTGAAAAAAAAATCCTCCTAATTCCCATCTTATCCTCCTCCTTCCCCCCTTATCATTATCCTCCTCCTCCCCCCTTATCATCCTCATCCCCCCTTATCATCATCACCCCCCCCTTATCATCGTTCTCCTCCTTCTCTTCCTCCCCACCTTATCATCATCTTCTTTCCCCCATAACCTCTTCCTTACTGTAAGTAGGGAGAGAGGGGGATAGGGATTAGAGAGGGAGCAGTAAGTAGGAGGTTATTTGGAAAGAAGATGATGATTAGGGGGGGTGGAGAGATGGAGGAGAATGATGATAATGGAGGTGGAGGAGGATAATAAGGGGGAGGAGGAGGATGATAAGGGGAAAGGAGGAGGATGATAAGGGGGGGAGGAGGAGGATAATAAGTGGGAGGAGGAGATTGATAAGGGGGAAGGAGGAGGATGATAAGTGGGCGAGGAGGAGGATAATAAGGGGGGAGGGGGAGGATGATAAGGGGGGGAGGGGGAAGATGATCAGGGGAGAAGGACCCTCTTTTCCACCATCAGCTTATACTCGAGTCAATACGTTTTCACAGTTTTTTGTGGTAAAATTAGATGCCTCTGCTTATACTTTGGTCGGCTTATACTCGAGTATATACGGGTACTTTATTGTAAATGATTACAAATAAAAGAGAAAAAAAGTAACAAGGGTAAAACACTCGCAGTGACTGGGAAACAGCATTACCAAGCTCAAAATGTAACTCCCATCATTTTTGACGGGCAAGTTCCTAGTTAAATAATAGTTATTCAAAAGAACACATTGAAAAAAATTACCACTGTGGTCCTTTAAATAACCCATTTATTAGTCCAAATTTAAAATTTATTTTTACATGACATGCTGATTATTTCGGAGCACCCATTACTGTTTGAAACCAGATGTTTTGACAAGTACAGAAAGTGGATGGCTTTCGGAGAAATCAATAGCACCTGCCATTTGTCAAAGGATGGAGAGCAGGTTAAATAAAAATCGGTTCCAAATGTTTCCCAGAAAGACCCCAGCACTTCAAATAACATTTAAAACCATTGCCTCTGGATAAAGTTATTTAGTTTGAACTCTGACCCTGGAGGGCACCTCTAAGGCTTTGCAAATGTGTTGGCGAATACAAAGAGTAGAATGTCAACTGAAATCAGGACACATTAAAGAATATTGTAAATACATGATATATGGAGCTGTGATAAATTGACATAAAGCATGTTATGATGTAATCTCAGGGTAGTTAAAAGCATGAATCTATACTGATGCCATGAGTGCAAATTTTTTTTTAGACTAGTCTATAATTATTTAAAAAAAAAAACACTGTGGTCTATCTCTTTCTATAATGTATTTTGCCACAACATTTATCTTTTTTTTAACTAAACTCTAAACTCTAATATTTTACTGCAGAGTTCCATTTTCCTTTGTTAACTGATTCAGTCTCTTGCTTTGTCGGGTCCTGACCATTATTCCTAATGAGAGTACAAGTTGCTTTTCAGCTGCCACGTTCCCATTTTACAGATAGAAGATTTAAGTGCATTCAAAGCCTCCTGTCACCTCAGGAAGTAGTTCAGCAGAAACAAAAATGGGAGATCCCACAGCAGTATAATTGGCTATAAAGGTAATACATTAAAGACTATATTGTTTTTTTCACATGCTAACAATACATAGCCTATTGCATGTGTAATTCTTCAAGAAAGGTACATATAAAAATGCGTATATATTTATATATATATATATATATATATATATATATATATATATATATGTGTAAGTTTTTAACTTATTTTTAGACTTTCAAATGGAATTACAAATGTACTATTTATTTTCTGTACTGTGTAGGATGGATAGCTTTTCTTACTCTTTTGCTCACCATCACATATAATAGTTGTCAAACTACGAAACGTTGTCACGCGAAGCGATGGCCTGCATTTGGGGAGGTGGAGGCTTCCACATTGGCTGCAATTAGCCGAAGCGAGGGGCTGCATTTGCAGAGGTGGAGGCTCTACGGCGCCTCACAAGCCGTTACAAAACAGCCACAGAAGCGGGTCTTTGGAAAAAAAAACTATAACACGCAATGACTAAATACGGACTTACACAAAAATAAACGAGCCGCGGGACTTAGAAAAAAAATAATTACAGACTTACACAAAAAAAATATGAGCTACAGGACTTAGAAAAAAAAAATTGAACTCACAAAAATAAGACCTTAACGGCCGACACGAGCACACCGAAAAACATTTAAAAAAACACAAAATTCCCCCCAAAAAAACAAAAACATTACAGATAGCAAGGGGGGACAGCCAGGACGTCTTGGAGTCAGTTGGCACGCAAATTTAAGTCCAATTCACAGAGTTTAAACACTCTAAAATCCCATAAGCGAGAGAAAAAATGTCAGCCGAAAAAAACGAAAACGAGGCTACGCGACACCTAAACCCGCAAAGAACCACCAAGCACATACGACTTTTACAAAAACCCGTACGAGGTACAACATACACAATTAGCAAGGACGCTAAATCCTCCACGCCTGCGTGATACATACACAATCGCCGCCATTTTGCAACACTAACTTACAGAATGGGGAAGTACACAGCTACACAAACGGCTTCCCCTCGCGCACGCAGCCTATTTACACTACACACTGCACACATCGCTGACACTTACACCTCAGCTCAACACCAGTGCAAATCTACATTGTATGCTGCAGGAACATCAAAACAGATTGTTACCTCTTCCGCACATTGCTTGCTGCATATATTAATTACAAATAGGTAAAGTATATTAATTTATGATTTCATTAATTAATTATCATGAAAAAAATATGTATACAGAAACAAAAAACAAACACCACAGTATCACAAGGAGCGCCAACGGTGCTCATAGGACACAAACTACACCAGGGGAGAGACTTGCAATAAGGAGATCAGCATGGACCTTTCAATGAGAGCAAAAGCGCCTCTGATATAAAAAAATACACCAACCGAGAGGCTCGCAATGAGCGTCAAAGGATCTCAGACGACCAAAACACTTACTGTCTGTGGCAAACAGCATTACCTGCCTTACAATTGTATTGCCCCGTCATTTTTGATGGGCAAATCGCTAGTAAACTAGATTATTGTGGTAAACCTCATCACACGAAATGTAATGCACAAAACCAGGACCAACCCCACACTGTTGAGAGGCATCAACCTCGAAAGTGCTGTCTGTGAGTGGGTTACTGGCTTGCGCATAATCCAATCATAATCTTTGTTTAAAGTTGTATAATACATCGAGCATATGCTTCAAAGGTGCCATGTACAGTATAAAATTGTATTTTTGATTCAAAGAGTAAGGTAAAGTGATGTCCCGAACAGTTTGCCGGAGATCTATTCGCAGCGATTTTCGCACGTTCGCGTTCGCACCGAACGGCGAACATATGCGCTTTTCAGTCCGCCCCCTATTCTTTATCATTGAGGAAACTTTGACCCTGCACCTTACAGTCAGCAGACACATTCCAGCCAATCAGCAGCATACACTCCCTTCCAGAGCCTTCCATCTGTATGACAGCCTCCATTTTAGAATCATTCTGTAGCTGCATTCGTGGGGAGAGGAGATATATTCTACCTGCACTTTATTTAATAGGGAAATAGATAGCCAGGCTGTGTATTTAGCTTTAACTACACACCTGAAGGACTCCTTTGATATCTGCTGCAAGGACAGCAACCCAAAAAGTCATTTTTATTTTATCTTATTACTTTTTTCTGTGTAATCTAATTGCATATGCCAGCCTGCTAGCGTGTGTGTGAGGCCTATTGTATCTAGTCTGCCAACTTTTGCCAGTGCACAGTGACACTCATATCTAGTGCCACCGTAGTGTGCAGTGAAATAAAACAACCCTTTTTTTACTGTAATCGATTGAATATCAGTAGCCTGCCTAAAGGCGTGTGTGTGAGACATATTGCATCTAGTCTGCCAACTTTTGCCAGTGCACAGTGACACTCATATCTAGTGCAACCGTAGTGTGCAGTGAAATCAAACAACCTTTTTTTTACTGTAATCGATTGAATATCCGTAGCCTGCCTAAAGGCGTGTGTGTGAGATCTATTGCATCTAGTCTGCCAACTTTTGCCAGCGCGCAGTGACACTCATATCTGGTGTCACAGTAGCTTGCACGCATAGTACCACTAATCATAAAAATAATGACAGGCAGAGGCAAGCCACCCCGCAGGGGCCGTCGTGGTCATGGTGCTGTGATTCCCTTTGGCCCTAGAATAGTTTAAAGAGGCAACGTACCCTGAACTTGAACAGTTCTGAGCACATGGTTGACTGGCTAACACAGGACACCCAATCTTCTACAGCTTTCGCTCGGAACCTAGACGCACCATCCTCCTCCAGCTTAGCTTCGGGCACCTCTCCAGTAACCACTCACCCGCCTGACGCCACCACCAACACTAGCACCACAGCCTCTTCACTTGATCCGTCAGCAGAGTTATTTACAGATCCGTTGGAAGAAATGAGTGATGCACAAACATTAGTGCCAGAGGATGTAGATAACAGGGATATGTCCCAGTCAGGCAGCATTACACACATGGTCGTACAGTCTGATGATGATGATGATGTTGTACCTGGTGCTGCTTCCTTTGTTGAGTTGTCAGATACAAGTGAAGAGGTTGATGATGACGATGCGTCTGTGGATGTCACATGGGTGCCCGCTATAAGAGAAGAAGAACAGGAGGAAAGTTCAGATGGGGAGACAGAGAGGAGGAGGAGACGAGTTGGAAGCAGCGGGAGGTCGTCGAAAGTAGCTAGTGGCACAGTCAGACAGCATGCATCGGCACCCGGGGTCAGCCAGACAGCACACCAGTCAACGCATGCTTTTGCCACCACCAGAATGCCGTCATTGCAGAGCTCAGCAGTGTGGCAATTTTTTCGTGTGTCTGCCTGTGACAACAGTGATGCCATTTGCAACCTGTGCGAAAAGAAACTGAGTCGTGGGAAGTCCAACACCCACCTAGGTACAACTTCTTTGCGAAGGCACATGATTTCACATCACAAACGCCTATGGGATCAACACATCAGTACAAGCAGCACACAAAGTGAAAGCCGCCATCCTCCTCCTGGTCCGGCATCTTCAGCCACGTCAACCACGGCTGCCCTGCTTGCCCCCTCTCAACCATCCGCCACTCCGTGTCTCGCCCTGAGCAGTCCCTGCTCATCTGCCCACAGTCAGGTGTCTGTCAAGGACATGTTTGAGCGTAAGAAGCCAATGTCACAAAGTCACCCCCTTGCCCGGCAACTGACAGCTGGCTTGTCTGAACTCTTAGCCCGCCAGCTTTTACCATACAAGCTGGTGGAGTCTGAGGCGTTCAAAAGATTTGTAGCTATTGGGGCACCGCAGTGGAAGGTACCCGGCCGAAATTTCTTTGCACAAAAGGCAATCCCCAACCTGTACTCGATTGTGCAAAAGGAAGTAATGGCATCTCTGGCACACAGTGTTGGGGCAAGGGTCCATCTGACCACGGATACCTGATCTGCAAAGCATGATCAGAGCAGGTATATCACCTACACTGCGCATTGGGTAAACCTGGTGACGGCTGCCAAGCATGGAATACGTGGCTCTGCAGAGAAGTTGGTGACACCGCCACCACTTGCAGGCAGGCCTGCTGCCACCTATTCTACTCCTCCTACTCCATCCTCTTGCATAACCTCCTCGGCTGAGTCCTCTTCTGCTGCTGCTATGTCTTGCTCCACATCAAAGGCACCCCCCCAGCTCCACAGGTACTATTCCACATCCCGGATACGGCAGTGTCACGCCGTCTTGGGGTTGACTTCCCTGAAAGCAGAGAGTCACACCGGACCAGCACTCCTGTCCACCCTGAACGCACAGGTGGATCAGTGGCTGACTCCGCACCAACTGGAGATCGGCAAAGTGGCTTGTGACAACGGAAGAAATTTGTTCGCGGCATTGAATTTGGGCAAGTTGACACATGTGCCGTGCATGGCACATGTGTGTAATCTGATTGTACAACGCTTTGTGCATAAGCACCCAGGCTTACAGGACGTCCTGAAGCAGGCCAGGAAGGTGTGTGCCCATTTCAGGCGTTCCTACATGGCCATGGCGCACTTTACAGATATCCAGCGGCGAAACAACATGCCAGCGAGGCGCTTGATTTTAGACAGCCCGACACGTTGGAATTCAACACTCCTAATGTTCGACCGCCTGCTCCAACAAGAAAAGGCCGTTAACGAGTATTTGTATGACCGGGGTGCTAGGACAGCCTTTGCGGAGCTGGGGATTTTTTTGCCACGTTACTGGACGCTCATGCGCAATGCCTGTAGGCTTATGCGTCCTTTTGAGGAGGTGACAAACCTGGTCAGTCGCACCCAGGGCACCATCAGCGACATCATACCATTTGTTTTCTTCCTGGAGCGTGCCCTGCGAAGAGTGCTGGATCAGGCCGTAGATGAGCTTGAAGAGGAAGAGTTGTGGTCACCATCACCGTCAGAAAAAGCCTTATCATCATCGCTTGCTGGACCTGCGGCAACGCTGGAAGAGGATTGTGAGGAAGAGGAGTCAGAGGAGGAATGTGGCTTTGAGGAGGAGGAGGAAGACCAACCACAACAGGCATCCCAGGGTGCTTGTTGTCACCTATCTGGTACCAGTGGTGTTGTACGTGGCTGGGGGGAAGAACATACCATCAGTGAGATCAATGAGGACGAGTAACGGGACATGACTTGCTCGGCATCCAACCTTGTGCAAATGGGGTCTTTCATGCTGTGGTGCCTGTTGAGGGACCCTCGTATAAAAAGGATGAAGGAGAACGACCTGTACTGGGTGTCCACGCTACTAGACCCCCGGTATAAGCAGAAAGTGCCTGAAATGTTACCGAATTACCACAAGTCGGAAAGGATGCAGCACTACCAAAATAAATTAAAAAGTATGCTTTACACAGCGTTTAAGGGTGATGTCACAGCACAAAGGCAATCTATCAGCAGAAGAGGTGAACATAATCCTCCTCCTCCCACGACCACGCCGGCAAGGAGAGGACGCTTTACAGACGTGTTGTTGATGGAGGACATGCAGAGCTTTTTAAGTCCTATGCATCGCCACAGCCCTTTGGGGTCCACCCTCAGAGAACGACTCGACCGTCAGGTAACAGACTACCTCGCCATAACTACAGATATCAACACTATGAGGAGCGATGAACCCCTTGACTACTGGGTGTGCACGCTTGCCCTGTGGCCTGAGCTATCCCAATTTGCCATAGAACTTCTGTCCTGCCCGCTTCAAGTGTCCTGTCAGAAAGGACCTTCAGTGCAGCAGGAGGTTTTGTCACTGAGAAGAGAAGTCGCCTAGGTCAAAAAAGTCTAGATTACCTCACCTTTATTAAGATGAATGAAGGATGGATCCCGAAGGGACTGACAGTGGGCGATACATTCGATTAAAAAAGGCCTGATAGATGAGCTGCCTTGAGCTAATAAAGGTCCACACGCTGCTGTATTTTATCCCTGAATGCCGGCTGACTTGCGTGACTTATCCGCACCAACTAGGGTTCAAGACGCAATGTTTTAGGGCACTTTCTGCCTGACAAACTAACATCAATTTTTCTGGTCGCTGCCACAATACCTAATTTTTGCATTTAAATTATTTTATTTTAGAAGGCGTACAGCATGTAATGAAAAATAAAGCATTTTTGAACATTCTTGCATAACAGTTGTGCAAAAATACATATTTACAATAGAGACATTTTGTGAAAGTTAGTTGGCTATTCCTTCTTATTTTTACTTTTTAGGTTAATAATTTTTCTTTTTTTTTACTGTGATTGCAATTTAAGAGATACCTAAAACATGGTAAAACAGACAATAGTAAAGAGTATATCTGCAGGAAACACCAAAGTCCTATTAGCTATCATCCCTCCAGCAGTATTAGCTTATTATTTACAATATCTAACCTGGGCAATCACCCCTGGGTTACCCTAGGGCAGGCTTCAGTAAGCGACTTCTCCTTTCCTGGGATGATTTTGCCGCCGGTTGCTTCTGAAGGGTCTCCAGGTCCCCCCCCCCCCACCCACTCCGGTCCTTCCCCCAGTGTCGCTTCAACCAGTAACAAATGTTTTATATTTGTAAAGCGACCCAATGATCCCCCTTGATAGAGGTTTATCTTTACAAATTTTGGAGAAACAATTTAAGACCGGTGTCCCCTGTTTCTGGGTCAGGGAGTGTGTGAAATGCCTCAGCCTACAGTAATTGTAATGTTCTGACAGTGGTAGCTCATGCTTGTCCCTCAGTTCCTCATAGGTGAGCATCTGGCCCTTTACTAACCAGTCTCCCAGTCTATCTAGTTTCCTTGACCTCCACCAGTGTTGTGATGTTGTGCTCATGTGTTTCGGGGCCTGAGGGTGGTCAAGAATTGGGGTCATTTGGGTGGATCCAGGGAACAAACCCGTGTGTTTCTTGGCCCATTTCCAGTATGATAGTGAGTGTCTGATTAGGGGGTTTGGCGAGTTTTTAAGGCTCTGAGGCATTTCTGATAGCCAAGCCACCTTGTTCCAAGTTAAGGGCCTTAAAGTGTGGTTCTCTAAATACACACAGGCCGGTTGATGACATATAGAATGTGCTATTGGGAGGAAAGATAGGTGACGGGACAGGTATTAAACTGATAGGAATGAGTATTACAACTTAATACACCTCTCCTATCTGGTGGCACCTTAGATTGCACGTGCAGTGCCCCAAATTCGAAGTAGGAGGTCCAACCAAGTATCTTTTTCCATCTCCCTGTTCCAAAAATCCATGCCATATACACGTCCCCTGATAGGTAACGTAACAGGTATTAAACTGATAGGAATGAGTATTACAACTTAATACACCTCTCCTATCTGGTGGCACCTTAGATTGCACGTGCAGTGCCCCAAATTTGAAGTAGGAGGTCCAACCAAGTATCTTTTTCCATCTCCCTGTTCCAAAAATCCATGCCATATACACGTCCCCTGATAGGTAACGTAACAGGTATTAAACTGATAGGAATGAGTATTACAACTTAATACACCTCTCCTATCTGGTGGCACCTTAGATTGCACGTGCAGTGCCCCAAATTTGAAGTAGGAGGTCCAACCAAGTATCTTTTTCCATCTCCCTGTTCCAAAAATCCATGCCATATACACGTCCCCTGATAGGTAACGTAACAGGTATTAAATTGATAGGAATGAGTATTACAACTTAATACACCTCTCCTATCTGGTGGCACCTTAGATTGCACGTGCAGTGCCCCAAATTCGAAGGAGGAGGTCCAACCAAGTATCTTTTTCCATCTCCCTGTTCCAAAACTCCATGCCATATACACGTCCCCTGATAGGTAACGTAACAGGTATTAAATTGATAGGAATGAGTATTACAACTTAATACACCTCTCCTATCTGGTGGCACCTTAGATTGCACGTGCAGTGCCCCAAATTCGAAGTAGGAGGTCCAACCAAGCATCTTTTTCCATCTCCCTGTTCCAAAAATCCATGCCATATACACGTTCCCTGATAGGTAACGTAACAGGTATTAAACTGATAGGAATGAGTATTACAACTTAATACACCTCTCCTATCTGGTGGCACCTTAGATTGCACGTGCAGTGCCCCAAATTCGAAGTAGGAGGTCCAACCAAGTATCTTTTTCCATCTCCCTGTTCCAAAAATCCATGCCATATACACGTCCCCTGATAGGTAACGTAACAGGTATTAAATTGATAGGAATGAGTATTACAACTTAATACACCTCTCCTATCTGGTGGCACCTTAGATTGCACGTGCAGTGCCCCAAATTCGAAGTAGGAGGTCCAACCAAGTATCTTTTTCCATCTCCCTGTTCCAAAAATCCATGCCATATACACGTCCCCTGATAGGTAACGTAACAGGTATTAAATTGATAGGAATGAGTATTACAACTTAATACACCTCTCCTATCTGGTGGCACCTTAGATTGCACGTGCAGTGCCCCAAATTCGAAGTAGGAGGTCCAACCAAGCATCTTTTTCCATCTCCCTGGCACCTTAGATTGCACGTGCAGTGCCCCTAATTCGAAGTAGGAGGTCCGACCAAGCATCTTTTTCCATCTCCCTGTTCCAAAAATCCATGCCATATACACGTCCCCTAATAGTGGACGTAACAGGGATTAAACAGATAGGAATAGTACTACTTAACAGTACACACCTTATAATAACGCAGACAGAGGCAACGTGTATAATCTTCCATGCTGTGCAGTGGAAGCCCCCAGACTCTGACCTGTGTATAATATTCCATGCTGTGAAGTGGAAGCCCCCAGACTCTGACCTGTGTATAATATTCCATGCTGTGAAGTGGAAGCCCCCAGACTCTGACCTGTGTATAATATTCCATGCTGCGCAGTGGAAGCCCCCAGACTCTGACCTGTGTATAATATTCCATGCTGTGAAGTGGAAGCCCCCAGACTCTGACCTGTGTAAAATATTCCATGCTGTGCAGTGGAAGCCCCCAGACTCTGATCTGTGTATAATATTCCATGCTGTGCAGTGGAAGCCCCCAGACTCTGACCTGTGTATAATATTCCATGCTGTGCAGTGGAAGCCCCCAGACTCTGACCTGTGTATAATCTTCCATGCTGGGCAGTGGAAGCCCCCAGACTCTGGGAGTCTGAAGAAGAGGAGTCAGAGGAGGAAGGTGGCTTTGAGGAGGTGGAAGACCAAACACAGCAGGCGTCCCAGGGGGCTTGTTGTCACCTTTCGGGGACCCTTGGTGGCTGGGTGGAGGAAGAGACCTTCAATGACATCAGTGAGGACAAGGAACAGGACATGGCTAGCTTGGTATCCAACCTTGTGCAAATGGGGAGTTTGCCGTTGTGCGGTTGTTTGCGGTGCATTAAACGGGGAGATTGGTCTGTTACTGTGAAGAGGGTGTAACCCTTACACTACCTGATCGATACAACATCATACCTGATGTTTTAAAGCATGTTATTCCAAACAATTTAGGAATGATAGGTGATTTATGCCCTTTATGGCTTAAAACCAGACTCTGCATCAACTATGTAATTTTCCGTGGGAGTTTTGCCATGGATCCCTCTCCGGCATGCCACAGTCCAGGTGTTAGTCCCCTTGAAACAACTTTCCCATCACTATTGTGGCCAGAGTCCCTGTGGGTTTTAAAATTCGCCTGCCTATTGAAGTCTATGGCGGTTCGCAGGGTTCGAGCGTTCACGAACATTTGATTGAAGTTCGCGTCCGATGTTCGCGAACCGAAAATTTGATGTTTGCGACATTACTAGTAAGGTACATTGTATCTCATTTGCATGTCCCAGTCCCCTAGAGTGCAGTACAATAACTGTTTTTCTGAGACAACTCAACTGAGAAGGAAAAAAACGTTTTTAACTTGTTTTTAGACTTTCAAATGGGCTTACAAATGTACTTTTTATTTTCTTTACTCTGTAAGGTGGAAAGCTTTTACTCTTTTGCTCACCATAAACTAAATGAATATATATATATATATATATATATATATATATATATATACATACACAGTATCTCACAAAAATGAGTGCACCCCTCAAATTTGTGTAAATATTTTATTATATCTTTTCATGTGACAACACTGAAGAAATGACACTGTAAATGTAAAGTAGTAAGTGTACAGCCTGTATAACAGTGTAAATGTGCTGTCCCCTCAAAATAACTCAACACACAGCCATTAATATCTAAACCGTTGGTGACAAAAGTGTGTCCAAATTCGGCCCAAAGTGACAAGAGGACTCCAGTGGCAAACTGTGAAGCTTTGATGAACTCCATGCCCATGAGGGTTAAGGCAGTGATGAAAAATAACGGTGGCCACACAAAATATTGACACTTTGGGCCCAATTTGGACATTTCCACTTAGGGGTGTACTCACTTTTGTTGCCAGCAGTTTAGACATTAATGTGTTGAGTTATTTTGTGGGGACAACAAATTTACACTGTTATACAGGCCGTACACTTGCTGCTTTACATTGTAGCAGAGTGTCATTTCTTCAGTGTTGTCACATGAAAAGATATAATAAAATATTTACAAGAATGTGAGGGTGTACTCGCTTTTGTGAGATACTGTGTATATTATATACATTTGGATGTATAAAAACAAGTCAAAATTTCCGGGAAATATAGTTATTGCACTGCGCTCTGGGAAACTGGGCAGGGACATGCAAGTGAGTCCACAATGCATTTTCATTCTTTTAATCAATACCACTTTATACATGGTTCCTATTAGCATATATATTTTATTTTAAGCTTTACCAAACTATGTTGTGATTTTGTGTTTTGTTCTAATTCAATCAATAACATCGTATGTACATCTTTCAAGTCCTTAATGTTATTTCACAAATCTGTAATTCCTAGGGAGGTACTTGGGTACGAAGTATTTCCTGTTTCATACATTAATTTAGTCACCAGATATGCCAGTCATCGGGTCTAAAACAGAGATGGGATCCTCTGTGGGAAAATGACGGAGCATGTACACAGTAAATGCAGATATTCTGCAACATAGCTAAAAATAAATTGCACCAGAGACAATTATGCAAGTTTTACTGGATACATTAAAAAGACATTAAATGCACAGCTGTTTTAAGTGTCTTTTAAGCTGATAAATTAACTGTCTAATAAATTGTAAGATTTGTCAGCTAATAATACTATTTTATCTGCTTTAACATATGCCTCCCTAGTTCATGAAGCATTATTGTAAGTGCCAACAGGAGATAATGTGCATTTTACAGTGTTATGTCTTAAGTGGGATGGATCATTGGCCATGAAGAAGTGTGTTAATAAATCTCTTAGGCTTTGTTAATTGCACTCAATGAAGTGTCACTGTTAAAACACAAGATGTGATAGAGAAAGCTGAACATAATGTCTTCCAGTTTTACAATTAACAGTTCACTAGGCAAATCGACCAAAAACCCCATCATTTGTTGCAGCCTTATTAACTTGCATTTTCGTACTCAAGGTCAGAATTGTGAATGCTATGAGCATTCTGGGAAATGCTTTTAAAAAAAGAAGCATAATTCAAGAAAAAAAATTACCAATTACATTTTAGGTGAGTTTTTGGTAGCAGCCTATTTATACTTTTAAAGACCACTGCAGTTTAAGATAAAAGACACTTGTTGCCAAACTAACAATATTATCAGCTGTGTAAGCTATAGATATAAAAACATTTTTGGGGGAAAATTTGAATTTTTGAAGACTTGATTTATGAGTCCAGGAATCCATTTTGTGTTTGTTACATCACATCCTGAGATCTGGTTGATGGGGGGGAGGTGAAATTATCAGTGGAGGAGGATTGAACATATAGAATTATAGCACCGTTGTTTGATAATAGGATACAATTGCAATTCACACCATGATATTCCTCCTCCTTGGCTCAAAAGCAGGATGCTGTATCATTCAATGCAACCACTGCTCTCCAGAAATATAAACTTCTCTGTCACATGCACAACTTCCACCAATGTATCATGGATGCCTCCAGGAACCTGCAGAGGGATTTCATTTTCTTTATAACTTATTAATTATGCTCTTAGTCAAAAATGTTTGTGCAGTGGTCCTTTAAATGGACACAGGAACTCCCTGGCATTGTGAAACCTCCAGTATAAAATACCAAAATTAAAAGTCGTTTTAACTGAAACAGCAAAACTTAGAATAAAATATGACATGGATTCTGTTTTGTTCATTTGGAGAATATAAGCATTCTCTTGATTGAAGGACCAGTTACATGTAATTTAGTATGAAGAACTTAACTTGATAATATGCAAAATAAATGTTTTAGTTTGTTAAAAAAAAATAAAGTCTTACATTTTTAGCTATTGTATTTTATTTAGTTTTAATGTCAGACATTATCAGCCTTAGTAAATTGTGATTTGGCCAATTGGAAATGGCTCTATATAAGCACAGAGAATATTTTTTTACAGAGGTTTTTAGTTACTGAACTTCTATCCAAAAGCAAGGTCTTCACTAACTAAAAACTTCTGTAAAAAGATGCTCTGTGCTTATATAGAGCCCTATTCAGTTGGCCAAATCACAATTGAATAAGGCTGTAGAATTGGTTTGTATGCGTATTATACAGCTGGAGGAATGGCAGGGACCTTGGATTCAGATAACATATCTATTCAACTTCATTGAAAGACTGTCACTATGACTTCGACTGTCACTATGAATAACTATTTGAAACAAAACTAGTTAGATGAAAAACCATCTCACAGACAATGGGTGTAGGAACTGGGGGGGGGGGGGGGGATCTATTACCTATTCTATCTATTCTATGTTTGTTTGTATGTATGTATATATAAGCTATCTGACGGCCTATGTATACAATGAGCAGTATCCCCCGCCCCCCCTCAAAATTATTCTGGCTTCTACACCCCTGCCAAAGACCTAAATCAGTTGTTAATATGTGGAGAATAATACCCCTTTATGTTGGTGGTAAGGGGCAATAATACAATATGTGGTGGTATATGATGCTAGAGTTGATAGAAAAATGTGAGTATTAAGATTAATAGATGCCCACAGTTATCTTTACTAAGTCATTAATACAGCTTGCAAAATAGTGTAGTAATTAGTCTAGTGACCCACACATTTGCAAACAGAGCTCCAGCGGAGTCTTGGAGCTTTTGTAGCTAAATGTATGGGTATTTTGTTATATCGAACACAGATAATGCATCAGCAATGATGTACTTAATGGGTCTTATAGATGATAACTGTGATAGAATGGGATCAACTCTCTTCCTATGTACTGCATTCCTTTCTATACATCACTGGCTTGAGCAGACAGCAGCCATTGGGGAACATTTCAGTAGATCCGACAGCAACAAACAGAGCATGGAAATCCCAGCGTCCAGCAAAAGAACATAGTTCTACCACTTATGTCCTAAAAAGACATTAACACAAAGCAGATGAACAACTGTGCCATCAAACTCCATTACGGGCTAATGTAATCATCAGTTTGCAGTTGAGAATAAGATCACTAGACCAGAAGGCAGACTTAAACTAATAACATAATATCTGACCGGTTAGTAGCTATTTATTTGCATTTTTACCCAGGAGGCCTTCAATGTTGAACTCTCCCATTGTTTAATGGTAGCTGAAGTATTGTGTCAGCGCCACAGGGGGCGAGAGTCTGAACTAGAGCCGTAGAGAGCTTCATAGTACAGCATGTTGGGATGGAGTACTGGAGAGTGAAACGGGAATTAGTTGTGAGCAGAGTGGTCACAGAAAAGTTAGGGGAGTGCTTAGAGACCAGATGAGAGATGAAGGGGGTATATTATCAAGATGTAGCAGAACATAAAGTTATATCATTACAAAATATGTGTTGTGCTCTAGAGAGGTTCTGTATTTCTTCAGTGTTGCTACTGATTTATAGTTTATAATGTCAATTTACAATTCATACTTGCAAGTATATGTATATGACTGGAGTATATCAAAAATCAATACAAACTAAATATGATAAAAACTGTTTTTCTATTTCTTCATAACATGGTTTAGTATCTGGCGCCATGGTATGACCATGGATTTAGTCAGCGTTATTTTGTGTCACTTTATGTCATAAGATGTATTTGGTTCTTATAACAATAATAGCAGTTCTGGTCTCTTTTGATCATACAAGGAGGGTTAAAAACACGGATAGCCGCAGGGATGTGCCCTGGAGCTTTCTGTGAAGGGATATTATATTGCGCCAGCGCTGTAATGGAGAGGAAAGAAATGAGGGGAAGGAGGTCGTCAGAACTAAAAACTCCTATATATAGTGTATTCATTTCCCGTCTGTAGCCCACTGGGATTGGCTTATTCCTCTGCTTTGATATGTAAATAGGCAGATTGGCTTCCTGCAGGGGACACTGGACTCCATCCAAGCAACACAGAGTATGTGCCCTGTTAGGATAGAGAAAAATCTGCTCCAATAGGCTTTTAACTGCTTTGAAAAGCCAAACTTAATTTTTTTTTTTTGGTTTAAAAACAAAATAGTTTCATGAATACTTCCTCTTTCCAACATCAATGTTTATATATTTACACTGTTAGTCATCCTGGTCAGCCATTAGTTGGGATAACAACACTTTAGCTGTTCCCTGTATATTAAATGAGTCTCCTCCGTCCAAGAACCAGCTTGTACCGACTTCAACAGAAAATGTCAATTCTCTTTATAACATTGAGATGAGGAGTCACTAAAATGTTTTAGAAGTATTTACATAAGTGAGTTGCTGCCTATTCATTAGCTCTCGTGTTTCAGTCCACACGGTGTAGGTGCCAACCCAATGGGACACCGTGACCCCCAGGGAAATCACTACTTTGTTTGCATGCTTTAAGGCCCAATATTCATTGAGAATCAAGAAGTTTATTCTTTACTCTATCCATGTGAAGGGCTAACTAAATCATCAATGCTCATTCACTTTATTTCCCGTCTATTTAAAATGGCATATAAATAAATATAATTACAAATAGTTTCTATAAAAAAAAAATGAGAGGACCTTTTAGATAATCGAGCTTGAAAGTGGTGTATTTTAAGTATAAATTACATGAAACTTCTCACATGATTAATTCTCTCTAAAAGTGGAGGCTGATAAACCACAAGTTCTTTTGGTATTGATTATAATAATGATAATACTTTAACTGTGTTTCATATAAATCATTTTAAACCAAGTAATCCCATTTAGGGATTAGTAAACCTATCTAAAAGATAAGCAGAGATTTTAAAAAGTATATATTTGTTATTGACCTTTCATTGAATGTCATTTGTTATTCTTAAAGGAAACTGGAAAATGTTGCGCAAAGCAAATAAACAAATACAATCTTAAAATGAATAACTAATATAAGTGCATATTATTTTCCGTGGGTTTCCATTGCTTTATTTACTTTCATCAATATTCACCTGGTAGGGTGAATTGATTAATTAATACTACTGTAAGTAGTATGTCTGTGTAATACAGAGAACCCTGCTTAGCACTACTCTGATGAGCGATGATTCGCTATAGCCCCCCCCCCCCCATTCCCCGCTAAACGCTAAACCGTACAGGCTGCAACGCAAGAGATATAATGGAAACCTTTATAGGAATAGACTTGTTCCCTCAAATCCTCATTCTCAGAAGCAGAGTTTAAATATAATTGACTTTTGTTCTTTTGAGTTTCTATCACCACATTAGATTTTCTGTAAACAGGAATATCAGCCCAATTAATTTCCCTCAATGTGTAAAACTGTATCCCGTAAAGTAGCCCGCAAGACTTTCAGATATTAAATTGGCCCCTTAAAGCAACCCACTAACGATCCGCGGGGTACAGGCGGAAAAACCCTATAGGACGTTGAAATTTGAACTTCGCGGCCGCAAATCCTTTGATCTGTCAAGCCCGTAACCGTTACGTTCAGAAATCGCTATTAAATTGCTACGAATCCACTGGCGTTCAAATCCGTAACCCGCAAATGGAGCCAAAAAGCCAGTACTAGGGAGGATCCGCATTTGGGTTAAAGTCCTATCCGTAGCACTGTAAATGCAAATATACACACAATACTGTATTTTCAATTAAAGGGAAAGTGATGCTAGGTATTAATATTAAGGGCACAACATTCTCAAGCTCACAAATCTGCAATATAAAATACTTTGGACTAGAATATTATATTTCCTGATTTATTAATATTGCATTATTTCTGGAATGCGGGTCCGATTGAAACTTGTAATTGAAACCCGTAAGTCTTTGAAATCTAACCTCTATTTTTCAGTGATGTAATGATGACAATCTCATTTGCCAATGGCTCTGTCTAAACCCGTAACTATGGGTTTGAATAATTGATCATGTTCACGCCGCACATACAATGTGCGCAAGAATGGTTTACGGATTTGTTACGGCCTGTAACTCGCAGCATGGTGTAATTTAATAACTCTGTAACACAGCCGAATTCCAAGCCCGCAGCCTTTGCGGGTGTGCCGATACCGCTAAGGGAATAGAAATTAATGGCATATGTTTGTTATAAGAGCTGGAAATTACAAACCAAATAATGGTTAGATTACTCTATGACTATGGGAGCATTAATGGTTTGCTGTGGCCATATTTTTAAAATGAAGAACTACACTTGAACATTAGACAATATGTTTTTAGTATGTAAACAAATACAGCCTCTAACTTATTCACTTTTATATTCAATTATATTTTTGTAGAATCTACCATTTTGGTTTAAGTAAATCAACTTTCAAAGATGGAATGAATGAATGTATAGAAAGATTCTGTCTGAACAATTATTATTATTTATTTTTAACTTTTATTTGTAACGTGCCAACATATTCTGTAGCGCTGTACAGGGGATAAGAACAAGGAAAGATACAATATAATAAACTGTAGAAGATGGAAATGTAGCAGCTAAAACTACAAGTGCTCTCAGTAGTACTAAATAAAAGCTAATTAGTTTACAAAGGCACAACCACCTGGGAAAGAGGGCAGCAGGCAAGAAAACAAAGTGAAACCATCACATATTATAATTGTCTAACTACGATTCGTCGTCACGCTGCGTTGCGTAGTGCGTACGACTTAGCGATGAGCGCCGCAGACGATCATTGCCCGGCGAGCCTCGCACAGCGAGGCGAGCCGTTAAATCGTAGCACTTTGGCAATGAGCTCCGCAGGCGCTCATTGCAGGCGAGCCGTTAAACCGTAGCAATTAGAAAAAAAATACGCGATGAAAAAAATTACGAGATAAGCGGCGGAACCAAAACAATAAAAAAAACACTAAATACACACTAAAAAATAAAATAAAGGTCACTTACAGCATGGGGAACCAGGCAGGACGTCTGGAAGTGAGTTGGAACTCCAATTTACATTGATTTAGCAGAGTTACAAAGATTGAAAATCGGCTAAGAGAGAAAAAAATGGCCGCCGAAAAAAATGAAAACGAGGCTATACTACTACGAACTGCGTAAAACACAGCCACAGACGTATGTGTTTGAAAAACGAGATAAAGGATGCGGATTAACCGCGCAATGAGTAAAAAGACAGTAGCGAGTACATTTTACGAAACGCAATTACAGATTTACGCATTAACACAGATTTAACGCCTTTGTCTCGCGCAACATTGGATTTCCCGCCTAAACCAACGCATTTGATGAAATATAAGTTAAAAGTTAAAAAAAAAAAATTAAAAAAAAAAAAATTTGTATTTATTTTAAGAAAAAAAAAAGGGACAAATGTAGCGTCATGTTGTGTGGCAAACAAATTTCACAACATTTAATTTTTATTTACCGTCATTTGACCGTTTGACCATATTTACTGTTAAACCGTAGTACTTTGGCAATGAGCGCCGCAGAAAAAATGCCGGACGAACAAAACGAAAACGAGGCTACAGCACTATAACCACGGAAAACACGTACCGATAATCCGCTAAGACGCATACCACTCATTATCCGCCATTTTAGGATAATGCGGAAGTACACAGCTACGTTAGCGGTTTCGGCTCGCGCACCCACACTATTACACTGCACACGTTCATCATGCTTACACAGCAGCTCCACACCACTAATGCTGCAGCAACATCAACACAGATTGCCAGCTCTTCAACACAATGCATAAAAATACGTAAATTCATTTATTAATTTGAATTCTATATTTCAGTAGTACACAGAAAACAACATTAGCTACCTTACAATTCCATATGTATATTAATAACTAAACAACTTTTAAAACATACACATCTGATTGCCGTCATTTTTTGACGGACAATACGCTAGTTGCATATAAAAGCTGTAAATGTAAAGGTTGTGTTTAGATCAGAGGTTTGTGGTCTATGGTCCACTAGTGCTCCTTGTGCTCCATTCAATGGTTTACTGTATCACTCAGATCACTGAAAAAAATATGAAACAAAATTAAGAAAATGAGAATGTTATGAAGTATAAAGAAGATTTCAGGTATTCCACCAAGACTCTGGACAGTGTTTAAGTTGTCCATCAAAAAAGTTTGGGAATCAGTGGTTTATTAAATGTTATTTTTTTTATCTTATTTTTTGGGGACCATACAGAAAAAACTGTCCTTTTTAAATGGACATTGAACCAAAACATTATTTATCAAGCAGTTAATGTGTATACAGTGAGGGGGGAAAAGTATTTGATCCCGGGTGATTTTTAATGTTTGTCCACTGACAAAGAAATGATCAGTCTATCATTTTATTGGTAGGTGTATTTTAACAGTGAGAGACAAAATAACAACAACAAAAAAAAAGAAAAACGCATATCAAAAAAGTTATAAATTGATTTGCAGGTCAGTGAGGGAAATAAGTATTTGATCCTCTATCAATCAGCAAGATTTCTGGCTCCATTTGCGAATATTCGCACCAACTGTTGTCACCTTCTCACCAAGCTGCTTGGCAATAGTCGTGTAGCCCATTACAGCCTTGTGTAGGTCTCCAATCCTGTCCCTGACATCCTTGGGCAACTCTTTGATCTTGGCCATGGTGGAGAGTTTGGAATCTGATTGATTGTTTCTGTGGACAGGTGTCTTTTATACAGGTAACTAGCTGAGATAAGGAGTCAGTGTACATTATTGTATTGATCAGTGTTTGTTGTAGGGTTAAAATATGACTTTGGTAAAATATTTTACTATGTGATCTTTTGAATAACTAAACTTGATATTGAACATATCTAAAAATTATTTTATAATTCAGCTATAAATAATCAACAAATAATAAAAGTTGCCATACCCCAGTCCTGCCAGGTTATCCAATTATTCTTTACTGATAGTCTTCATTTGTTTTCCCAAGCTTATCCTGACAGCTACTTTCTCAGGAAGGTGTGGTAGCACCAGCAGTTTTATCTGACACATTCCTATTGTGCGGATAGAACCTTTTTTTGCCTTCAAAGTTTCCTTTCAAGTTGATTAGAAGGAAATAAAACAAGCGATTCAAATGGAGTCAATATCATTGCATATATTGATGTAAACAATTAAAAGTTGTATATATATATTTTTCCATTTTAAAATTGTTTTGCTATTTGAAAGTGTAGTAGCAGAAGAGTGGACTACAGTGACCCTTATGTAAAGAAATTCTTATTTTCTTTTTGATTTCAAATCTATTGAGATATGACAGAAGAACACAACTAGTAAGATGTAAACTATCTCTAATCAACTAGATGACAAAAGAAGACTAATTGTGTCTCCTGATTGCTTAATTACTGTGTTGGTCATTTGCTCAAACACAACATTTCTTATATTTTTTTCTACAATAAATTAGGAAATTGCTAAATATAGATTGTATAAATGAATTAATTCAAAAATGTTCTAGTTCTCTGTTCTACCGAACATGGCTTACACCTTAAACTATTCTTGTTATATTAACTTTTGTCGAGAAAATCTTAAACAATTTGAGACAGGTGGTTGGGGATACCACAGCAATTTAACTATATGGCATCTAGGAGAGATGGCTCATCACAAGATATGAAATTCAGACCTGCATAACATAGGATAATAAAACAAGGCTCAAGTTGTTTCTTTTGATTTTAGAATAAGGTATTATCTATAGCCTTAAAGCATGTTGTTTCAGTTGTAACTGTTCTTAAAGTTTTTCCCATCTACGCACATGACCTAGGCAAGGCCCGGTTGGGTATGGACCCATAAGGATTTAGATACAATCGCATATTGAATATAATGCTTAGACACAGACTACTGCTTGGGGAGAACCAGGCCACAGAGTTTATTTGTGAACACAAATAACTAATAACAATACCAATAAATAAATAAACATAAGCAAGTGAGGGGAGGAGCCTGGCCATGGACAGTACACTCTTCACCCTGAACCCTCGTCCAGGGCCTACCGTGATGGAACATTCGTACCACCATATGGTATGATCTCACCCACATGACCACTGTCCCGGCGACTCCCCTCACCCCCTGCCGCTGTGACAGCAACATATACATACATTGGAAACATATAAATACATACTTAATTCCTACGTACGAAAAAACAAGCTTAAGGCAATAGACAAGATGATACCTACAAATTGTACTTACTCCACACATTGTTTTGTTTGTTTTTTACTATATATCCCTCTTTCTACCATAATATTTTAGGTATGGGTGGATGGGCATCTGCACACATAGCTAGCTAGGGGCATACTGGAGAAAATGGCGCCAGGAGAACCTATAAGTGGCTCCACCCCCCAGCTAGCCACTTCCTATCCCATACCCAAGTCCTGCCAGGTCAGGTGACCCCTACTACCAACCCCAGGAGGCCTGGGGTGGTCTACAGGCCCATTCAAGGCTTGCCAGATATATTCTACCCAAAACAGTCCCTTCTTGTTTCTTTTTTTCTTTTCATTTCATCAAATTGAGGGTTACTCCAATAAACCTTAAATTAATTGGAGCTTGCTGAATTTCTTCTCAAAAGTGATACTTAGGCATAGTTGGGTGATCATGGACAGCAAATATGTTATACTGGCTTTGTATGCTTGCTCTTTTAGAACAAATACAGTTCTTAAAATTCCTGTTGAAAGAATATGTTTGGTGATTTAAATGGACATTAACAGGCTCCAATACTCTACATAGTATGTGTTGTACCCTAAAACCTGTCTATGTTTGCCTTGTGCCTTGTAACAATATACAGCAATAACACAGTCAAGTGATAGCCAATATAAGACAGGACACAGGCCAGAATATCCCAACTGTGCAGAGCGATGCAGTATATATTTTTTTACTGATCTGAACGCCAAATAACTAGGAATATGTGCACAACCCTACAACACTTCATTGGTGATGTTGGATTTAATGCCTAACTAAATTAATTCAGTGTGGGCATATACCTTCAAATAAGAAAAAAACATGATTTACTATAATACATTGTTGGATTTTTAAGGTATGTATTTCTTAGTCTTGAAAAATACAAAGCAATTAAAATGGCCGCTCCTGAGGTATTGCTATTGCAGCCAGGACATGTCTAGATGAACCTGATCTGGCACATATATTAGAGGTATGTCTGGCGAGATTTGGCGCCAGGATGCTACTAGGTGTTCCTGGGACGTATTTCCATTGTGGAAGCTGTCACTGTAACAATAGGCAAATCCACTATGGTGTTTGATTAATGTGAAATTATTCAGTTGGCTACCTTGTAGTTGGCCTATTTTTGTGTCCAATTAGTATGCTAATAATGGTAATTATGTTCTATACTGCATGTCTCATCACCTAGAGGGTTTTTAAAATGATAAAATAATGAGAATAAACAAGCTGATGCTGACATTCACTGGGCCATTCTAATTACTTACCGCGAGCTCGCTGGGGAATCAACGCTCAACCAAAGAATATCATTCTTGCTTACTTTGTTAAATCTACTCTTTCCAAAGAACATTAATAGTTTGCTGCTGTTTCTTTATTGCTGCCCCTTGTACCATATTTCTCTTGGTTTGCCATATTTACGTATTTATGAGTACACAATATAATGATTCGCGGCCCGTATTTACAGTGGGTTCTGTCCATAAAACTCTGAGATATAATCATTTCATTAAAGAACCAGTGCGGTAATTTTTTTCTCTATGGTATTTTCTTAGACAATAATCAAAAATACCTTTTTCTGATAAAATAATTTAGCCTGTTACTATTAAAGGACATATGCATGGTTTGCTAACTTGAAGAACTTGCTTTAATAATGTGCAACCCATTTTTTTTACCCAGTTTTAAATAAATAATTACAGCCTATAATGTTTAACTATTGTATTTAATTTTGCTTTAATGATGACAGACATTGTGGTCGTGTTGTTAAAATGTAAAGACCTTGGAGGAGTGGAAGGAACAGTGTATCCCTACTCTTAGTACTACAGGATACTGTATGTTGGTGCTTTATACATTTGCGGGTTTTCCATCTTGTGTCGATGCTTTGAAAACAAGCACTATGTAGGTTTGATTTTAAGCTCGAAAATAGGGTCCTCCATTCTTTGCTATGTGCTCTTTTTGTTTTTTGCCATGTACTTAACCCCTGTACAGCGATACGTGATATGTATGGCCGCTACAAATAAAAGATAATAATATTAATTTAAATAAGATTTGTTGAAAATATCCTCCCCAAACAGCACACTTGACAATAGAACTCAATGGAAAAGTAAGGCCCCACTTGATAAATAGTTACAGATAGGCTGCCAGTCTAAAATGTAATCCCTATCACACAATCTGAATATAAGCTTTTCTCTAGTAACATCTTTATATTCATGTGTTGCATACCTGCTAATATTGTTATTGTGTTACATACTTCACAAATACAATAACACAATTAGAGGTGTGCAATCTGATAATGGACAATACCTAAGTAGGTTTGTTCTATAGGTCTGGTTACCTACTCAGAGAGCAGCTTCTTATAGCTCACTTGTGCCCTTCACAGGGTGAAATATCCTGAAGTATATCAATCTGGTCTCACTCAGAAGAGTGATCCAGCCCCAAATTCCAGGCAATTCTACCTTGAATGGGAGAAACAGCAAGCCCCAGATGTGTTTTGGCCTCTATGGGCCTCGTCAGTGAGGTGCAGCTTTACTCCCTAAGGCACAGTGAGCAAGGAGTAAATGTCTGGTTCCCCCTATCACCCTTAGGGTGAGAAAAACACCGGTCATTTGCATACACAACAACAAAGTTAGAGGTGCTCAATCTGACAACAGAAAATACCTGAAGTAGGTTTGTCCTATTGATCTGGTTACCTACTCAGAGAGCAACCTCTTTTAGCTCACTTTTGCCCTTAAGGAGAAACAGCAAACCCAGACACATATCAGCTTCTGTAGGCCTCATGATAGGGGTAACCAGATGTGGACTCCTTGCTCACTGTGCCTAAGGGAGTAAAGCTGCACTTCGCTGACGAGGCCCACAGCGGTCGAAACGCGTCTAGGGTTTGCTGTGTCTCCTGTTCAGGGTAGAATTGCCTGGTATTTCGGGGCTGGGTCACTCTTGCGTGAGACCAGACTGATATACTACAAGATATTTCTCTCTGTGAAGGGCACAAGTGAGCTAAAGGAGGCTGCTCCCCGAGTAGGTAATCAGACCTATAGGACAAACCTACTTCAGATATTGTCCGTTCTCAGATTGAGCATCTCTAATTTTGTTGTTGTGTATACTTCACAAATATGTGGATTTTTTACCAAACTACAGTGGACTACAAGGTGCTCTTAGCGACTGAGCCACTTGGTTTTGTGGCTGAGAACAGCTTCTGAGACTAGTACATCCTCAGTCTCACAGCCAATTGTCTAAATCTCTATGAGCATGTGATAACCCTTAACAGTATTACATATTATGGACAAACAGAAGGCTTAATAGGTATTATTCTTAAAGATAAAGGAGCAAGTTGGTATTATTATTATCTTTATTTGTAACGTGCCAACATATTCTGTATTGCTGTACAGGGGTTGAAAGTTACATGTTCATGAACGTTCAAAGATTCAGCTAACAAAACAATTTTTTAATATTATTCAGTATATATATATATATATATATATATATATATATACATAAATATATACACAAAATTATCTCAAACTTGGACTGATCTCAAAGAGTTGCGCTATGTAATATATTTTCAACCTCAAACCACTCTGGGTACATAGATCCATTACAGAAAATTACATTTTTGAATTTACACTAGAAGAATCAAAATTAGGGGCATATCTACCAACATTGATAAATTAATTTTTAAAGGACCAATGTGGTCAGCATTTTCTATAAAGTCTTTTAATTAACTACACTTGGTAATGGGATAAATGGATTTGGAAAACAAAGAAAATTAAATAAAAATAAACAAGCATTATAATTTTTAATTTTTATATACAAATATTTTGTACTGTTTGCTACCATATATTTTATTATCTTGATTCTGTTTGCTACTTTCCCAAGACAGAGTGTCCTTGTAAACTATTGAACTTTTCACTAGTCCTATTGAAACCACATTAAATACCACATTCCCCTTGCACAGACAGAAGCTTTTTATGCACGCAAAGGGCCTCATTCTATTATCGGCCGTAAATCGGCCGTAAGGCTGCGATTCCTTGCGGGGGTTCTGTTAACTCGCGATTCTATTATACGGCCCCTCAAGGATCTCCCCTTACGGCCGGCCGCATATCTTGAAACCGGACGTAAGCTCTGAAATCTACAAACTCAAAAATAAATTCAAGCCTGCACTGTACAGCTCTGTAAATGCTAGGGATCATATTGGGGGACATGAGGATTAAAAGTAACCCACTCTCAAGCTTGCACATCAGCCCAAACCCGAGTTCAAATTAACTGTTTATTTTCCGGCTGCGGCGTGGGCGTGTCTGAGGTGCTCCAAGCCCTATTGACTTTTTACATGGATATTTGACGTATATAAAAAAAAAAATATTTTACGGATTTGAGTATAGGGGAATTTTGTGCTATTTTTGCTAACACCAAAAATCACTTTATAGTCTTCTCAAAGTGCAGGATGGCTTTATTTGGGCTATATTTCGTGCTTAATTGGTGCTAGCGGGACCTCTTTCCTGCAAGTAAGCTGCGGCTCGGTTTTAGCCTTGCAGAGAGGGTTCCCGGAGCAATTGAATCGCATCCAGGCTTTTCTTACGGCCGATTTCCTTGTGGCCGTTTTAGATCAAAGGATTTCCTCCGGCGCGAGCGGCCGCAAGAGATAGCAAGGCGCCGGCCGCAAGCCTGCCGGAATCCCCGGCCGGAGGGGAATAGAATAGCCGAATAGCTTGCGGCCGGTCCTTGCGGCCCCGCAACGGCTGCGGCCGATAATAGAATGAGGCCCAAAGTCTTTTCTTTCCCAGGAAATTCACTAGCAGAAACAAAAATGTTCTATTCCACTGCCATATTATTATATGTAAAAGGTTCATAAAGCTCTCGCAAGTTGCTTTATGTAGATATTGAAATTTCACAGCATAAGCTTTCCTCAGGACGACCTAGCACCTCATGCGGTAACAACCATACATGTATTGGAAGAGGTTATATTATAAAAATAATCCAGCCTTCACACTGCTGTTTAGTTGTCTTTTGCTTCAGTTTTCTATGTATTATTCTTATTTAATGCAAAATGAGCTTTGGAAAATATAGATATTTATTTTAATATAATTATACAATTAAAGTCCTGGAAAGTTATTAATATTATTATTATTATTAATAATAATATTATGAATACATAATAACATATTGATTATTTTGGAAAGAAGGCACATAATGAAAATAATTATATTCTACTTTTTCTGTTTCCTGAGTATATATTTATTTACTTTTTATTTACTGTACTACTGTACGGTGGAGGGCTTCTATCGCTCTTTTGCCCACCATATATTAAATGATTGTTGTGGTGAACTACCTACTCATAATTTCCACAACACAGGCTGCTCCATGCTGATTGTAACGGAACCCATCACTGTTTTACCCTGTTTTATGGTTATGGTTAAAATATGATCAAATTCCTATACTGTAGATATGTTGCTTTATGTTCTACAGAATATATTGGCTCAGAATATTACAGCTACTAGGCTAATAGATAATCCTATTACAGAGACTCCTCATAAGATAAGGAAGTCTATTGTATAAAGTGTTTTCATTATGAGACATAAGAACAAAGGGAAGGATGATCTAATCAATGTCTGTTATTGTATTAAAGTAGTCGGCTAGTCCCTGGGAGGTGTGACCACACCTATTGTTCTCTCTATGTGTATTGTGTGGCCAAATATGGGCATGTGTATTACCTGTGGCAAAAGAGATGTGTATATATATTTCTGCATAACAAAGACAGTATTCTTTGACTCCCAATTGAGTGTCGTCCAATATGGGTGGTTGGGGGCTTGTGAGACTGCAGTGCTTCTTGGATATTTTACCGTATACCAACGGAGATACTGGACTTCGTGTTCCAACTCCGTTACACTGATGATAGCCAGTAAGCTTGAAACAGCTGTACATGGATTATATACTCAGCCTGTGTTTAATCCAACCTTGGCTTTGCATAAAAGCTGTGTAATGCAAAAGGCATAAGCTTAAAGGAAACCATGTTTGAAAATGGCTATGGATTGAAGAGTGAGGCATTTGTGGGCATATTTGCATGTCCCAGCTCAGCATCCCAGAATGCAGTGTAATAACTGATTTTCGCAGAACTCTGAGCTGGAAGCAGTTTTTTTAACTTGCTTTAGACATTAAAATGTGAACACAGATGTACTATTTATTTACTTTCTATTCTATTTACTTTTTATTCTATTTATTTCACTGCGCTGGGGGAGATGAGTGCGTAGGCACTTATCCCTACGACCTGCGGAACTACACATCAACAGAAATCTCAATTACACAATTCATAATGCAAGACCCTTGGAAGTTTGAAAAAAAATTGTGTGGAAAAATTATGGCCCGTAACAGTGGCAAAAATGAACCGTCATTTTTTGATGGGCAAGTCGCTAGTATATATATAGTTGTGCTATGTAAAAATATATATTAAGTCTAAATTCCACTCTGAGTACATCCATCCATTAGGATTACGAACATTTAATTTTTCAAGTTACACTAGTTCAGGGGTGGGCAAGTCCAGTCCTGGAGAGCCCCACACAGGCCTGTATTTGAGGATATCCTGTTTGTGCACAGGTGAGTCCATCAGGATGTCTGAAGAAGCAATTCACTCACCTGAAGGCAACAGGGATATCCTCAAATCCTGGCATGTATAGGCCTCTCCAGGAATGAACTTGCCCACCCGTGTACTAGAGGGATAAAATGTAGGGACATATCTACCAACATTGATATATATTAATTTTAAATGTCTACTGTGGTCAGTGTTGTCTATACAGTATTTTAATTATGTCTGTATTTAGACTTGACCTTGAAAATCTAAGCAGTTTTTATCCAAGCAACCCAAGCAGGTGTTCCATTTTTCTGCACTTGTAACTTATACAGTATGTGATGCAATATATAAGAATTTATATGGGGGAGCCAAATCGGCTCCTGCAGAGAAAAATATATAATTATATATATAATTAAATCAAATCTGTCTTTTCCTTGGCTTTTTCATGTGTCTACAGATGAGAAGTTATTGTATCTTGGATACTTATGTGTGCGCCCCTCTAATCGTTGTTTTATCTGATAGGAAACCTCAGAAATCCGCTGCAATGCAAGACGTTAGTTCAATATCATCTGCACAGCTCATGTAGAAAAACACATACTGAATTTTAATATGTTTCTGTAAGCCCCAGTGTGCCAGAGCAAAAGGTCATCCCTGGCCTACGATGAGGTCTGGAAGAATGAACACAGCCAGACGGTGGAAATCAAAAGCAACCTGAATTCCTCAGTGGTAACGCCTGGCAGATATTCAGTAAATGCCACAAATATTTAATGTGTTGTAAGAGCCAGCGAGCCGTTCTGACCATGCTGCTTGGAGATATTGAATCATTTCTTGGCATGTCCCTTAAATTCATGCCAAATAAATTAAAAGCATTTAGTCTCCCCTAATTAGGCTGTCTGTTCTAGAATATTCAGTTTGCTTGTTCTTGTGGTGAAAGAGACAATGGGAAGGATTTTTTACAGTCATCTAAAGATAAAAATAGAAAGATGCATTTGTAAAAACTTGATAACTTACTTTACAGTTGTCTCACGGTGAGTCATAGCTTCCCTGTTTTCTCATTATTCACCAATTTCTTATTTTCAGCCCATGATGTGCTAATAAGCCGATCAAAGAAAACATCCCAGGATGTCAGATCCCAGTATATGCAACAATCCTCCTACGATACATTATCTATGGATAACTGTAAAGAAATAAACCTTCTCCTGAAATTAAAGAAAGAAAAACAAAAAAACAAAGGAAGTTCAAGATAAGATAAAATCAAAGGTAAGTTACATTTGGAATATGGAGCTACCAAGATATATAATACAAGATGAGATGGAGAAATATATGGAGATTTGGATGTCATTAGCCTCATAGATTTGAAAATAAGAGAAAAAAGTCATTTAAAATACAAAACATTGTATTCTTCCAATATAATAAAGTCCCGAAGTTTATTATTTTATAGAATCCTTTTTTTTGCAAAAAAACACTTGATTATGGGCAACACATGATTAAATATAGTCTTTCATTTTTAACTATTATATTAAATGTAGCTTAACTGGTAAAACAAACATTTGCTTTCATAACTGACAATTATTCACCCAGTTATAGAGTAGATAAAAATAGGATTAGGTCACAGTATAAGCACCCACCCCCTCAGGCTCCAGTCAACTATGACTGTAAAGATCCAAAATGGTAACACTGAGAAAGAATCAAAATTTAAATTGATATTTTTCTAAAGTTATTTTTAAAATGATGGCGTATGTAGCAAATAATGTTCTTTGCTTCATACATCTGAAGTTTTCCAAAATGACGGTGTCTCTTTAAGACTGCATATAACAAAAGTGTTTTTATGCTAACTTTAAGGACTTAAATAGACAGCTTGCACTTCCAAATACTATATAATTTAACCCGTAGGTTGTAACAAATACTTTATCGATTACATGTTATTAACAATGTATATTTTTGTAAAAGTAACATTGAAGCTTGTAATTTGTGTGTGCAAATCTGCCTCCTCCTTAGCCCTTCTTTTTATTCGTTGTGCTAGAGTTTATTAAATGCTATTTACTCCTTGGGGATCTGGACATGGACACCAACCCCCAAAATATCGTCCGACTGAATTTAAGCATGGACTGACTTCTGTATGAGTCTTCTGTTGGCATTCATTATGGACTGAAGTGGGCATAGATGGTTGGTGGGTAGGCCTCTGAGAAGTGACATCCAGTAGTTTATTCATGACAATTCATGTTTTTACTTTGCTTTTGTTCTTATCACCTGTAACCTTAATTGACAAATCCTGACCTAGACCTGTAATGGATTCACTATGTACCTAACCCATCCACTCATTTTGACTATCAAGGCATAGCGCGAGGGGGCTAGCGTCCCGGGCAGCAGTTCTTTGGGGGTGGCAAAAATGCCCCCAACTGCCGCCCACTTCCAGTTTCCCTCCAACCTCCCCTGCTCTCTCCTTTCCCCCTGCCTTCCCTGTTCTCTCCTTTCCCCCTGCCTCCCCTGCTCTCTCCTTCCCCCAGGCCCCAGCTCTCTCCTTCCCCCAGCCCACTTGCTCTTTCCTCAGAGACCTTAGACCCAGGAGAGGAGGAGCCACTAGGGGAAGGAGCTGCCCTCAGAGGTGTGAGAGGAAAAGGGTGAAGGGAGAGAGAGAGAGAAATGAGCCCAGCCTGTACCTGTACCAGCTAATGTGCCCAGCCTGTTTATGTAATAGCCAAAGTGCCCAGCCTGTGCCTGTAATAGCCAAGGTGCCCAGTATGTGTCTGTAATAGCCAGTGTCCAGTCTGTGCCTGTAATAGCCAATGTGCCCAGTCTGTGTCTGTAATAGCCAGTGTCCAGCATGTGCATGTAATAGCCAATGTGCCAATATCTGTGTCTGTAATGGAGAATGTGCCCAGCTTGTGTATGTAAGAGCCAAAGTGCCCAGCATGTGTCTGTAATTGCCAATGTGCCCAACCTGTGTATGTAATTACCAATGTGCCCAGTCTACGCCTGTCATAGCCAATGTGGCCAGACTGTGTCTGTAATAGCCAACGTGCCCACACTGTGTCTCCAATAGCCTATGTGCTCTGTGTTTGTCAGAGCTAATGTGGTGGTGGTGGTGGGGGGATAAAGAGGGGGAGAGAGAAGAGTGAAGGAAAAGGATGGAGAAAGAAGAGGGAGAGAGACAGATGGGGAGACAGAGAAGAAGAAAGGAGGGGGAGAGTGAGAGAGGGGGAGAGGAAGGATGAAAGGTGACAGATAGCGAAGGGATGAAGAGAGTGGAGTGTGAGAGAGAAAGGAGGTAGGAAAGGTGAGGAAATATAAAAAGGAAGAAGATTGAGAATGGTTCACTATATATATATATATATATATATATATATATATATATATATATACTGTATATACATACATATATATTATATAGTTTCATGTGACAACACTGAAGAAATGACACTCTGCTACAATGTAAAATAATGGTGGCCAAACAGAATATTGACACTTTGGGCCCAATTTGGACATTTCCACTTAGGGGTGTACTCACTTTTGTTGCCACCTGTTTAGACAATAATGGCGGTGTGCTGAGTTATTTTGAGGGACAGCAACTTTACACTCTTATACATGCTTTACACATACTACTTTACACTGTAGCAGAGTGTCATTTCTTCAGTGTTGTCACATGAAAAGATATAAAATACTTACACAAATGTGAGGGGTTTACTCACTTCTGTCAGATACTGTATATATATATATATATATATATATATATATATACATATATATACATACATTTCCATCATGCTCAAATAAATATACATACATGTGTGTGTGTGTGTATATATATATATATATATATATATATATATATATATTTATATTAATTTTTTTCACACATTTTTTTCTGTGCTGGGCCCATATACATAGGTATAATGATGGCACCAAACGGGACCAGGGAGGGCCCAGCACAGAAAATAAAATTGTTACTATATATATGTATATATATATATATATATATATATATATATATATGTATGTATATATATATATATATATATATATATATATATATATATATATGTATATATTGTATATATGTGTGTATATATGTATATATGTATGTATATATATACAGTGGGTATAAAAAGTCTACACACCTCTGTTAAAATGTCAGGTTTCTGTGCTGTAAAAAATAGAGACAAAGATAAATCATTTCAGAACTTTTTCCACCTTTAATGTGACCTATAAACTGTACAACTCAATTGAAAAACAAACTAAAATCTTTCAGGTAGAGGGAAGAAAAAATATAAAAATAAAATAATATGGTTGCATAAGTATGCACACCCTTAAACTAATACTTTGTTGAAGCACCTTTGATTTTATTACAGCACTCAGTCTTTTTGGGTATGAGTCTATCAGCATGCCACATTTTGACTTGGCAAGCTTTGCCCACTCTTCTTTGCAAAAACACTCCAAATCTGTCAGATTGCGAGGGCATCTCCTGTGCACAGCCCTCTTCAGATCACCCCACAGACTTTCAATCGGATTCAGGTCTGGGCTTTGGCTGGACCATTCCAAAACTTTAATGTTCTTCTGGTGAAGCCATTTCTTTGTTGATTTGGATGTATGCTTTGGGTCGTTGTCATGCTGAAAGATGAAGTTCCTCTTCATGTTCAGCTTTCTAGCAGAAGCCTGAAGGTTTTGTGCCAATATTGACTGGTATTTGGAACTGTTCATAATTACCTCTATCTTAACTAAGGCCCCAGTTCCAGCTGAAGAAAAACAGCCCCAAAGCATGATGCTGCCACCACCATGCTTCACTGTGGGTATGGTGTTCTTTTGGTGATGTGCAGTGTTATTTTTGCGCCAAACATATCTTTTGGAATTATGGCCAAAAAGTTCAACCTTGGTTTCATCAGACCATAACACCTTTTCCGACATGCTTTTGGGAGACTTCAGATGTGTTTTTGCAAAATGTAGCCTGGCTTGGATGTACTTCTTCGTAAGAAAAGGCTTTTGTCTTGCCACTCTACCCCATAGCCCAGACATATGAAGAATACTGGAGATTGTTGTCACATGTACCACACAGCCAGTACTTGGCAGATATTCCTGCAGCTCCTTTAATGTTGCTGTAGGCCTCTTGGTAGCCTCCCAGACCAGTTCTCTTCTTGTCTTTTCATCAATTTTGGAGGGAGCTCCAGTTCTTGGTAATGTCACTGTTGTGCCATATTTTCTCCACTTAATGATGACTGTCTTCACTTTGTTCCATGGTATATCTAATGCCTTGGAAATTATTTTGTACCCTTCTCCTGACTGATACCTTTTAACAATGAGATCCCTCTGATGCTTTGGAAGCTCTCTGTGGACCATGGCTTTTGCTGTGGGATGCGACTAAGAAAATTTCAGGGAAGACCAACTAGAGCAGCTGAACTTTATTTGGGGTTAATCAGAGGCACGTTAAATGATGGCAGGTGTATGCTGACTCCTATTTAACACAATTTGGAATGTGATTGCTTAATTCTGAACACAGCTACATCCCCAGTTATAAAAGGGTGTGCAGACTTATGCAACCACATTATTTTTCTTTTTTCTTTTTCTTCCCTCCACCTAAAAGATTTCAGTTTTTTTAATTGAGTTGTACAGTTTATAGGTCACATTAAAGGTGGAAAAAGTTCTGAAATTATTTATCTTTGTTTCATTTTTTCACAGCACAGAAACCTGACATTTTAACAGGGGTGTGTAGACTTTTTATAACCACTGTATATATATATATATATATATATATATATATATATTTTTATATATATATATATATATATATATATATATATATATATATATATATATATATATATATATATATATATACATACAGGTAGGAATTATTTCACATATGGTGGGCTAAGAGTGATAGAAGCTCTCCATCCGTATAAAGTACAGTAGTACAAAAAAGGAATAGTACATTAGTGATTCCATTTGAATGTCTAAAAAATAAGTTAATTAAAACATATTTCCTGCTCAAATTTCTCAGAAATACAGTATATGCACTGCACTCTGGGAAAACTGGGCAGGACATGCATATGAGACCACATAATGCACCCTCACTCTGTCAATCCAAGCCATTTAAAACATGGCTCCTTTTAAGCTTATGCTTACTGTATTTCACAGTTTTAGGCATAGCAATGGATGGATTTTTTACAAACCAGGTCATATATATATATTCGCATCGGGGGGGGGGGGGGGGGGCTTTGTCCAAATTTGGGGGTAGCCCCAGGCGGCAAAAGCTCTATCTACGCCACTGTCTATATTGGCATCAATGCTACTACAACTGACACTGCCTCATCAATAGAAATAAGTTAGGGGCAACACTCTCAATCTCCCTATTTCTTGCTCTCCCTTTCTCTTTTCTTTTGTACATAAGGATTATTTTATTGCAGTGTAGGGCCCTGCGTCCCCCCCTATCCTGGCCATGCCCCCACACTCTGGCCCATGCCCTCTCAGTCTCATTAGGACCCCCCATATCTATGTATACATCTACACACATATACATATCTATATATACTTGTACATATATATATATATATATATATATATATATATGCCCTTATGGAGGACAATATAAAAAACAACAAATACAACAAATTTTCTACCCCTTTCCATTTTACGGAGACAGCTGTCTATCCTGTAGTGGGTGTTGGTGCTTTGCACCTGCTGCACGTGCAGTATCACTGGCTCTGTGCCTAATAACTCTTTATATAAAATAATGGCAATACACAGATAATGCATTAGAAATACAAAAAAATAAATAACAAAACAATTTAAGACAAAGACAAATGTCTTATTTCAATAAAACAATTATTCAAATTCACAAATAGCTGTTGTATTACTCTTGGCAGAAGTGCTACATTTAACTATAATAACAGCAGTAGCGTTTTGCATTCCTAATCGCCTGACTATACTATTAAATTTGCATGTTCCTTTGAGAATGTATGAAATTAAAATGAAATATTCACTAGCTTTCAATTTCCCCATCACTTATAGAAGTAATGCCACTATTATCTGCATAAGTACACATTACACAATAGAAATATTTCCCAAACAGAAATAATATACTGACGGAGTCAAATCGCGCTGAGAGAACAATAGCTATAGCACGTAATCTCCAGTACTACTTCTTTGATTAGTGGTTCTTAAAGGGGCACAGCAAATACATCATACAGTATATAATAATGCTATAGATCAGAGATTCACAACCATCTCCTTAAAGCCTACCCAATAAGCCATGGTTTAGGTTTGACAGTCAGAGACTTTGCAGCCTTAACACAGTGTTAAACCTATTATTATTTAGTAGTTCAGTTGTGTCCGACTCTCTGTGACCCTATGGACTGCAGCACGCCATGGACAATCATTGTATCTCTGGTTATGTATATCCATAATGTTATCTTGGCAAAGATACTGGAGTGGGTTGCCAGTTTCTTCTCCAGTGGACCGTGAGTTATCCAACCTCTCTGCTATGATCTTCCTATCATGGATTACCCTACATGGTATAGTTCACAGCTTCATTGAAGTACACATGCCCCTTCACCACAACAAGGTAGCAATCTAGAAGGGGGGTAAACCTATACCATGGCCTATGGGGTGGGCTGAGAGAATAGGGTTGGTAACCACTGCTATAGTTAGTAACACATACTTTTTTTAATTGAATGTTGTTTAAAAATCTGTTTTCTTAATGTAAACTAAAATTAAAGTTTGTACTTTTTGCCTGTCAAGCAGCATTTCCAATACTCCCATTAAGCTTGATGTCTTATTGTTACAAGCCACCACTATGGGCTTGCACATGCTCACAGTATTTGCAGAACATTGACATTGTTCTTAGCATCATTTCATTTTTATAATAACTTTGAACATGCACAAATTCAAAGGAAATAATTAGCAATTATTAGATACTAACAGGAAGCTTTAAAGAGAAAAAGCTTCAGCACTCTCTACAGCTTGATGTGGTCTATGGATAAAAAAACAAACTTGGAATATAGTTCTTTATAATTAAACAAGCGACTTGCCTGTGAAAAATGACGGCAATAAAATGTTAAGCCTGGCAATGCTGTTTGCCACACACTGCAAGGCTCTCCCCCCTCTAACTTGCGGGCCTCGCCGCTCACCGCAGGTCTCGCCAACCCACCACTTTCATGCTTCGCAATGAGCACCTTCAGCGCTCATTGCAAGCCTCTCCCCCCGTCTACTTTACGGGCCTCGCGATGAGCCACTCATTGCAGGCCTCGGCCACCCCACTACTTTCATGCTTCACAATGGCGCTCTTGCAAACCTCTCCCCCCTCTTCTTTACGTGGCGCTCCCCTCTTAATTATTTGCAGCCTTGGCGATATTTGAACCTGTAATTTTTTTTCAAGCATGCAATCCTTGAAGCTTAAATCGGGCTTGAGAAACAATTTAGGGGTTTAACACCAACATTTTTTTTTTCAAAGCCGTAACAAGGCAGCTGTTGGGAGGCAGCCAAAAGAAGCCAACTGAATTCAAAATTAGCTTTCAATCTCACTTATGGGCCCTGCCTCAGGAGGAGGCAGAGAGCCCATAAATGAGGTTGGTAGCCAATTTTCTATTCAATTGGTATCTTTTGGCGGCCTCCCAATGGCTTCCGAGTTACGGGCTTGAAAAAAAAAATGCCAGCTTTTTTTCAAGCTTGTAACTCGAAATCCAGTCGGAGCTTCTTTTGCCAGCCTCGCGATGAGCGCCTTTGACACTCATCGCAGGCCTTGCAATAAGCGCCTTTGAGTGCCTATGGCGTTCATTGCAAGCTTCTTCCTCCTCCTCTACTTTATGGGCCTTGCGATGAGCTCCTTCGAGGGTCATTGCAGCCCCCGGTCAAACTTGTAAATTTAGGCACTAATTGTGCATGCGCAAGCCAGTAATTTTTAACATAGCAATTACTACAACAATATATGTCATAATATTATATTATAGCATCACATGTAATAGATGATCCCATGGCACACAATTAGTGTTTCTGCCTTTAAAGATGATGTTACTAGGTTCAATTCCCACCAAGTCTGATTTTTCTTTACAAATCATAAAAATGTTTTATAGTTTATATAATAAAGCCTCATATGCCAAGATGAGATAACTGTCTTGTTTTTTGTTTAAGAATTGAATAATTATGTGAATTTCTTATTTTAAGAAATAAACATACACACACACACACTCTAACTGATGGTGCAGAGCATATATGGCGACTTTTGTGGCCCTTTAAAATCTCTGAACAGAGGTTTACAAATGCTGTTTTAACAACAACAATAATAATAATAATAATAATAATAATAATATTTTTGCTAACAAAATGGCATTTTTTAAAATAAATGTTTTATCTTAATAAAGGCTTGTGAACAGTGTAGAAAGGTAGTATTTTTTAAGCATGTTTATCTCATCACAGTAGTTATACATGAAATTTATATTACTATAAAATAATATACAAAAGTTTGCAATTAATAAAAGTACTAGCCTGGTGCATGTGGGATCATTCCAGTTATGAGTGCGCCGGCAGTGGCAGCAGCAGTTGCAGTAAGGAACTGCTAGATGGCGCTGACGAAATCTCATACAATATTCCCGCTTAAACCTTTACCCTAACCGTAATCCTTACCCTTACCCCATAACCCTTATCCAAATGCTAACCCTAAAGCTATGATGTCTGCAGCACATAGCACAAAAGTGCAGAAAGAGAGATAACCTTTCCCAAATTCATCTGTGTAGATAAAGGACTGCTGAAATCAGCTAAAGAGTACAGTTGGGGGTTAACATCGCCTGCTACATTCCTGAAGTCCAGTGAAAACTACAAATCTTTGTGTTCGCGTTGCCTTCACCGCTAGCTGTCGGCAGATGTTTTTAACCATTGGACAGTCAGAAGTTTGTAAACAGGCCTAAAACCTTAGATTTTTAGCTGTTATTAGTGTAATAAAAAAAAAAAAAATAGATAATTTTAACATAGAATCTTGTGCTCTTTCACACCATGAAGAGCACTTATAGTGAGGCAAATGAAAGTCATAAGTCGTTCTTTTCATCTGGTAGCTGTTTAATTATTCATGAGTTGTGACTTACCCTTATACCCCTGTGCTGTAACAACACCCCCACATGATATCATAAGTGATGTCAAAGGGTTTTGATGTTACGTGGCTTTCCAAAAATTATTAATTGACAAACTTACCTGATGAAAGGTATGGATGTCTCATGGCTCCCACACAAACACTGTGAGTCATGTGCAAGGTGGAGACAGATTCTTCAGATTTTTATTACAGATTGTTGAAAACACACATTTTTTGAACTAGCAAGTGGTGTATTAGATGCATAGCTCTATAGCTAGCTCCCTACAATGGCCCTTTAAAGGATCACTGCAGATAGGGAAATACTTTATACATTTGTAACAAATTAACATCATCATCAGTTGTGTAAACTGTGGGCATAAAAGTATGTTTAGGTAAAATCTTTATTTTAATAAACACTGCTTGTGTCTGATAGAAGCCATGTTTGTGTCTTCTACACTTTGTGCTGGGTTGGACACTGAGTAGTAGTGTTCTTTTAATTTTTATTATCTAATCAAGAGTGTACGGAGAAGGAGAGAAAAGGGAGGGCTTTGCTGATTCATGGTTGGATTTAGATAAGAAATTAGCTTGTCTCTCTCAGAAGACCAGCAGTCAGCTGGCATGTATACTTGCCCTCCTTGCTTGTCCTGATTTGAAGCCGCTACTTGTGCCTCAAAAAGGAAGTATGACTATCATGGCAGCTTCCATGCACTTGCATAGTCTACTAAAATTATTATTTTCTGTCTGAAACAGCTTTTATGTCCATAACCTACGCAACTGCTCATGTTGTTTAATACTTCAAAACCTGCAAGGTTTTTGCTAACATATAGTGGTCCTAACAGTTAAGACAATCACACATATGTTTATTTATATACTAACGACTTGCCCGTCAAAAAGTGACGGCAATAAGATTGTAAGGCAGGTAATGGTATTTGGTTGCGACATTAATTTAGTTGTTGTTCCGAGATCCTTGGGCGCTCATTGCGAGCCTCGCGCTGAGTGCCTTCGGAGCTCATTGCGTAACTCGCAATGAGCGCCTTCACCGCTCATTGCGAGGCTGTTGGTTGTTTGTGCGCTATGAGCAGCGTTGGCGGTGTTTTTTTGTATGCTAATGAAATAATGAATAAATGAATATACTTTACCTATTTTGAAGTAATATATGCAGGAAGCATTGTGTTGAAGAGCTGACAATCAGTGTTCATGGTGCTGCAGCATACAATGTGTGTTTGCACTGTTGTGGAGCTAAGGTGTAAGTGTCAGCAATGTGTGCAGTGTGTAGTGTAAATAGTGCGCGTGCGCAAGGAAAATCCGTTAGGGTAGCTGTGTACTTCCGCATTGTGTAAGTTAGTGTTTGGCTGATTTTGCGTCCTTGTTCTTGGACCTCGTACGGCTTTTTCGGAAAATCTGTATGTGTTTTGTGGTGTTTTGCGTGTTTAGGGTCCTGTAGCCTCGTTTTTGTGGGCGGCCATTTTTTCTCTTGCTTATGGGATTTTCGGGTCTCTAAAATCTTGAATTTCTACTTAAATTGAGGTGTAACTTCACTTTCAGAGGTCTTGGGTGCCTCCCCCCTATGTGTTTGTTGTGTGTATTTATTGTGTTTTTAATGTTTTCATGTGCGCGGGTTTCGGGCGCTAAGGTCGTATTTTTGCGAGGTCGTAATGTTTTTTTTTTCGAAGTCCCGCGGCTCATATTCCTGGATGCTAAGTCAGTAAACTTCCCAGTCGAGGTGGGAGCCTCCACCTCCGCAAATTTGGCCCCTCGCTTTGCGAGGGTCCGCCTTTGCGGGCCTAAAGTCCACAGTTGCTGGCAAGGAGCGCCTTTGCGTGGGCCACAGCATTAGCAAGGACCGGTATGCTACCAACTATATATGTGATAAAGATCTCAGTGATGTTTTCACAGGCCTGCTCAGCAGCAAGGAGAGTCACATTATGTATGAACACGATGAGATCATGAACAGAACGAGGCCGGCCTGCCACTAGAGGGAGAGAAGAGAAGCTTTAACTATAAACTGGAACTTGTACAACATGGCAAAAGGAGAACAATTTTGGAAATTAAAGGACACAGTAATCACATATGTCCAGTGCTCTGTTTTAAAAAACTAAAATTGGTAATGAGCATTTTTTTCAGAATTTACAAAAATAAAAACCTATTTATGTAAAAACAAACTATTTAATTTACCATTAGTATATGCAATATGCAGTTATTGTCTTATAAAGGCCGGACCTTTACTCTTATGTCCCCGCCAGCAGTGGCCTGCAGAGGACTCTAGGTGTGCGAGCCAAGACTTTGTCCAATTTGTTCTTAGGGCTAAGGTTAGGTTTAGGGTTAAACTTAGAGTTTATGTTTAGGGGTAAGGTTCAGAGTTAGGGTACTTGCAGGTGATAAGCTTTACATAGTAAATAGTGGTGCACTGTGCGAGCCACTGTTTTACTATGAAAAGCTTATCATCTGCCACTACCGCAACCCTGAACCATTACCGTAAACCCTAAGTCTAGCCATTCGCCTATGAATAAATTGAACAAAGTCAAAGTGTTCTGCTGTCGTGCCATCTAGTGGCCGATGCATGCCACTGCTGGCGGGGATGAAAAAAGAAAGATTTTAAAGTCCTCCTCCTACCTGTAATGTCTGAACTTCAATTGATGATTGATTGATGGATTGATTAGCAATGAGTATGAAGGGTTTACTCACAGATGGGGGAGTCCTAATAAGAAAACAATAGAGATGGTCAGAACTGTATGCAATTAGGAAATAAATGTAAAGCTGCTTTTATATATGTAATAAAAATATCAGACTGCAGGGTACCTTTACGGTTGGGATACACTAATCACAGACTATAATAATATTCCTTTATTATTCTTTATTTGTAACATGTTAACATATTCCATAATGCTATACAGGGCTTAAGTACAAAAAACACACAATATAAATACATGACAAAAGAATGGTGGGCCCTTTCTTGGAGCTTGGAGCTTAAAATCTTCCATACATGGCGCCCCATTCAATTGCAAGCTTGCAACTGGCTCGCCTACGGCCCCATGTCTCCGATTGAGTTGCGAGCTTCAGTTCCCTTCGGTTTCCGAGTCTATTCATTAGCTGAAGGTCGCGACTTGCTGCCTGAGATACGAATGCAAGCCCGCAGCTCTTCTGACTACTAGACACCAGGAAATGAGACCATTATTATGATGGCAATAAAACCTGCGGGTGCTCCCGCAGGTTCCGTATATGTAACCCTTCTGCAGGGGTCCCGATCGTGACCCCCACAGTTTCCCCACATGACCCCCATGAAGTAGGATTCCCGATCGAGACCCTCGCAGGGTCCCCACATAAACTCCTTGCTGCGGGGGTCCTGATGCTGAGGGTTAATTATTGTCAATCAAATAATCAGACCCTTATGGGACTGATGGGGTTAAATAGGGGCTCACGGGGCTCTGTATAGAGCCCCATGAGTGATAGTTTTAATTTTAATTGTAGCATGGGTCCTTTAAGGACCTTTAAGGTCCTTTCAGGACCGCAGCGTCAATTTAAATGTTTAAAGCGGCTGCCCTGATCGGGGTTGCAAGGTTTAATGTGGGGACACAGGAGGGACCTGATGGGGACCCCCAGCATGGGGTTAATGTGGGGACCCTGCGGAGGTCCCTGCGGAGGTCCCGACCCCTGCATCATTGGGATCTCATTTAGGAGTGTGTGTGGGGGGGGGGGGGGGGTTAGGTGCAGTGGGAACATTTCGGGGAGCATACGTAAGAGCTCCTCTCTAGCACATGTAGGACTCCTATTTGCGAGTTGGGATCCGTTTGCAAACTTGGGCAAACAATTGAATAGCAAATTTGACTGCAATCTCTGCTTGCGAGCTCGGATCTGAAAATTGCAGCAATTGAATGAGGCTAATTGTGGTTTTACCCAAAGCACCTCACAAACTTACAATCTAAAGAGAACGGGGAGGCAGAAACCTGGGCAGTTGGGAATATTTCTCTGGTAAAGGAGCGGTAGAGCCCATCATTTTATTTCATGCATTTAAAAGAGCAACTTTTAAGAAAAGTATTTGCATGAAAAATATATAACCCATACATTCAACAAAAAGAGGGGGAAGCAGGGACTGTGGCAGTGGGAAGAGAAAACCTACAGTGTCAACCTGTGAAAGCTCAATAATATCTGTTCCTGCTAAATTCTTTGCAGATCTGCTTGGCAATATCAGGTCACATAATATCTTTATATATCATGGGGGATACAAACAAAAAAAAAAGAATATATATATATATATATATATATATATATCTCCTATATGGTAAATTGCACTTCCATTTTTTTCAAACTTGTGGATCAGACAATATAGTCCAAGATTTGTATTTTCTGTACATAGTAATTTTTAATCTATGTTTTTTATCGTTATATTTGAGTTTTGTTTTTTTAGTAAGTTAAATAAAAGTTAAGTATTAACTAGCTGAGTAATTTGGATCATTCCTTCTATCTGCCGTAATTGTACCCCTGGGTGATATTAGCTAGTCTTATAGTTTACGCTCTCTCTTTTGAATATATAACCCATACATATCACCCAACCCCAAAAATGCAATTACCACTATGGAATTAAATAGTCCACAGCTTTATTGATAAAACAACAGCCGTGATTGCTCTAAGTATCAAGTAGCCCAAAACCAGCGGAGGACTCCAGGAATCCCATGCCCAGGCGTCCTCTGTATCTACTGTGGTCTAAGACCATCACCCAAAAATTTGGGCCCCACCCTATAGCGAGCAATCATCCCCGCAAATCCCCAGCTGTGACAATATATCAATAAATTCAACCAAGAGGGAGTGACGGAGGGATACTCAGCAGGTGCTCTAGCCTGAATAACTGCCAAGCAAGGGAAAGCAAGAGTTTTGATAAATTGATAACTCCTTCCACCAAAACAAAACCCACCAACGAATTCCTAGGACTAGCACGGCCAAAAGCCCCCTCCCTCATACTGTCTTCAGGGGCTGCCTTGACCTATGCGTAAGTAACGGAGTATGTGTATAAGCCATACATATCACCCAACCCTAATAATGCAATTGACACCAAATGTGGGATTAAACAGGCCAAGTTTTATTGATAAAACAACAGCAGTGATTGCTCAAAGTATCAAGTAGCCCAAAACCAACTGAGGTCTCTAGGATCCCCATGCCCAGGAGACCTCAGCACAAAAATGTTTTTAATCGGATCTACCCTATTGCGAGCAATAACCCCCGCCACTAGCTAGCCTACACGGCTAGCGCCATTAACCAAAAAAGCTAGGGACTGCTGAAGACCAACTTTTAAAGTATAATTAAACAACTGAAGACCAACCTCATTGAGGTGCACTCCATCCTTTAAGTAATATGTAGGAACCTCTGGTGCCTCAGAGTCCATGTGCCATTTAATAATTTTATTTAACTTCTTCTTTTGCGTATCCCTACCCGGACTGCCTGCATGCGACGGGGAAGGCCTTCTTGATGACTCCCTTAATGTCGATCACACGGGCAGGTAGGGAAGGCCTCACTGGTAACCTGGGAAGCAATGAGCAGTCCTGGGATTTGTGCAGCTGGCATCAGGGGGTCGCGGCTGGTGGGAGGAGTGTCTGCATTAGGGGTCCATGAATCCCCCAAGGTACCTGGACCCATGCTGGTGACCACAGGGAGGGTTTGGCCAGTTGCAGGTCCATGACTGCAAAGAATGTAGATGCTGCTTGGTAGGGAGCAGAAGAAAATACATCAATAGGAGCTGTAGCATCTCCCAGGTGATTCCAAAGCGACCTTCTTGCAGGCTCAGGCATTTTATTTAAGTATCCTGACCCCTTTTTGCCACTGGAACTTCCTTTCTTCCTCCTGACAGGTGTAGAGGAGTGACTGAGTCTCTCAGGGGGCCTGGACTGCCTGACAGGGCATCCATAAACAGGTATTTCTGATGAATTAGCCCCAGAGGCAGTAGTTTGAACCATTTGCTGTAGCCAATCCTCCCCATGAAGGGCAACTTGTTCCTTTAGCTGTTTAACAAGGCCTGTGGCTATAGAGGAGGCCTGTGACTATAGGGGAAGCCATGGTGTCAGATACTCAGCATGTGCTCCAGCCTGAATAAATATCAAGGGCAGAATAGCACTAGGTTTGTTAAAGTGACAACTTCTCCCACCAAAACAAAAAACCTCATTGACATTCTAGCACTAGCCCAGTCAAAAGCCCCATAACCCCATACTGTCTCCAGGGTCTGCCTTTATCCTGCAGCACAGCTCTTCTCACTGTAAATTTAAAAAAAATGGACATTTTGTTCAATCAGTACAAATCTGCAAAGCTTTTTTTATAGCTTGGAAGGTCAGTCAGCCATCTTGTGTACAGAAGGATAGTTTTTACCGGAAGTAGTAATTACTTAAAGTGCACTATGTTCTGTTCAAACCTGCAATAAAAAATAAGGTAATTTGATTGCAAATACCTATTTGTCCATGAAATTATGATTTTTTTCTAATGTTTAAAATATTTTCTAAGAATACCCTCACAGGTGACAAATCAGGAAAGTAAAAAAACTTACTGAAAATCAGAATTACTTATCCCAAAGGACCACTGTAGTGCACTGTTCCCTCTAAGCTGTGCCAGTGTGCGCACACACACAGGTCATGAGACGAGCGCACACAAGAAAATATGTAGCGCACACAGAAATGTCTTAATCCCTATAGGGGTATATTTAATCTTAGTTTTCCAATGACCTTTTTACACCCAGGGAGAAATAGATGAACATTGATACTAATAATTGGTTAACACAGGAAGAAATCAAAAAGAGGTTGGAAAAAATAAATGTGAATAAATCCCCAGGTCCTGAGGGAACTGGGCTCTGTAATAGCAAAACCATTATATCTAATTTTTCAAGATTCACTCAACACAGGGTCTCTACCAGATGACTGGAGAAAGGCAGAGGTGATACCTATATTTAAGAAGGAAGCAAGAACAAATCCAGGAAATTATAGACCTGTAAGCCTCACTTCTGTAGTGGGAAAGCTTTTAGAAGGGTTAATAAGGGATAGTATACAAGAACATGTCTATTTAAACAAGATTGTAAGTAGGAATCAACATGTATTTATGAAGGATAGGTCATGTCAAACAAACCTAATTAGTTTCTATGAAGAGGTTAGTAGGAAATTGTATCAATGCAACTCAGTGGATGTAGTCTTTTTGGATTTTGCAAAGGATTTTGATACAGTGCCACATGGGAGACTATTGAGCAAACTAAGGGGTACAGGAATTGCAGTAAATATCTGCTCATGGATTGAGAGCTGGCTAAAAGACAGAAAGAAAAGGGTTGTGTTTAATGGAACATACTCAGATTGGACTAATGTGGTAAGTGGGGTTCCTCATGGTTCAGTATTAGGTCCCCTCCTTTTTAACATATCTATTAATGACTTAGAAGTAGGATGGGAAAATAGTGTCTCCATTTTTGCTGAAGACACGAAGTAGTGCAAGGTAATTAAATCAGATAATGATGTACTTTCCCTCCAAAGGGATTTGCATAAATTAGAGAAATGGGCAACTAAATGGCAGATGAGATTTAATACGAATAAATGTAAAGTTCTGCATCTGGGAAGGAAAAATAGCTATGCAATATATAATCTTAATGGAGCAAATCTAGGGGTATCAGATATTGAAAGGGATTTGGGAGTACCGCATAGATATTGTATTAAGAAGTGTATAGAAGCAAGGGAAGCACATATTTTTCTGCCACTATACAAATCCCTAGTATCATTTGGAATATGGAGTACAATTTGGGGCACCACTACATAAAAACGACATTTTAGAGCTTGAAAAAGTATAGAGAAGGGCAACAAAACTAATAAGGGAAATGGAGGCGCTAGCTCCACTCCCAGTTAGAAAATATATTATAGCATGACAATAAATAGCATAATGAAAAATTATAAATACAATAAAAAATATGATTTGGAATAAAAAAAATATTATAAATCCAATGAAGGCATAAATTGGAATAAAAAGAGAGACTAAATGGAGTATTTTTATGAATCTTGTATTCTCAGAGAATATGAATACAACATACATAACTATCTAATATACTTGCAATATATCTATAAAATGTATATGAAAGTGTGTGGTGTGCCTATGATATAATGTATTAAGATTAATATGTAACTTATGAAAAACAAAAATTAAAGTAAAGTGCTAAGTTCAATGAATTAGAATCATAAGTGAGTAAAGTCATGTAAGTATTTTCAACTATCCTATAGTTCAATAGATTTTTAATAAATAATGCATATATTACAATGGAAGCTGAAGTGGTAACACTTTGTGATACAGACGTAAATTTATGTATGAATAGATAATTAAAAATGAAAACAATGAAAAGAAGGGGTATATATATTACATACAGTGTAGTGTGGATTAATTGAGTGCATAGCCCTATAAACACAAATCTTAATAATGTATGTGACAATATAATGTCATAAAAACTCAAATTCACTGTTGATTTCAGTAACATAAAAAAATGAAAATGAATGAAAGAAAGCCCTTTTACAAAAATGCATTATAGGAGAATCCTTCATTTAATACATTAGGATTCTGTGAGTCCAACCAGAAAATCCACTGGCTTTCTTTTTGCAATAGGAGGTTATCAAAAGTTCCGCCTCTAGGACTTCCAAGTACCCAATACACTACATCGAACTGCATAGTTTGAAGATTATTTGCATGAAACAATTTAATGTGTCTTGAAACAGGGGTATCCAGATTTGTATTAATCGAATACACATGTTCAAAAATACGTCTATGTAGTTGTCTTATGCTTTTTCCCACATAAAGCTTTGGACATGGACATACCATAGCATAAACTACATGTGTGGAACTACAGTCCAGGAAACCTTTGATTGGATAAGATCTGCTAGTAATGGGATTTATAAACACTTTGTTGGGTTTTATGCATTTGCAAGCGCTTCAGTGATGGCATTTAAATAAACTCAAAGTTGGTTTTAATCCAGGATAGGTTTTCTCCGTGGGTTGATAAAAGCTCTTTACTAGTAGATCCTTAATGTTTTTATTTCTACGAAAGACAGTAGATGCCTCCTCTGGTAAGTAGTCCTTTATTGTAGGGTCCTCTTTAAAGATATAACAATATTTATTTAGCACAGATTTGACCCCTTTCCAGTCATTACCGAAATTCATAATACATCTGATTTCAGCACTATCAGATTTTACATTCTTACCATAAAGACGATCTGATTGATCTGTTTCCAATTATCTTTTATATGCTCTTTTAAGAATTCGATTTGGATACCCTCTGGCCTTGAACCTTTGTATTTTGAAATTAGCTGGGCTATCACAGTACTACATAGGATCAACATGTCGCCAATGTAACATTGCCATAAAAGTATTTTATCTGAATATTCAGACATCTTATCGGGAAAAATGCATGATGGCTCCCATTGACCCAAATATAGGTTCGCGTAACTAGGGGCACATGCTGTACCCATACCAGTGCCCTAATTTGGTGATACCAGCATTTGTTAAAAAGAAAAAAGAGTGACAATAAACTCATTAGATTTCTCATATGTCTTTCCTTTAGTGCACTGAAAGTATTCAGTCGCTGCTATACCTTGTTCGTGTGGGATGTTTGAATATAACTGTTATATTATAATACAGTCTAGAACATCTGATGCTAGAAATTGCACCAGTTTTCATTATCGTATACAGCGTTTTTTGTAATTTTTAACAAATCTTTATTAAAATATGTATATATTGTAAACAAATGCTAAATTTCAAGCAACGTATGCTTGTGAGCTTAAGACAAAATAACATCATCACATGACTCTCCAATGCGCACAAAAGTTTACTTTCCTTGCAAAATGTTGCACATCAGAATTTTTTTGCGCACACAGACTGCAAAAAATTAGGGGAAACATTGCTGTAGTGCGGAATTTCGTTTATGCTGTATTTTTAAGAACTGCACTTGAAAATAGTCAAAGTGTTTTTTATTATGCTGCAGTGCAATCTACTCCTTCCATTTCTGCTGAACTACTTTGCCCAGTGAGAGGAGACTTTGGGCCTTATTCAATTGCGATTTGGCCAATTGAATAGGGCTCTATATAAGCACAGAGAATATTTTTTATAGAAGTTTTTAGTTAGTGAACTTCTATCCAAAAGCAATAACTACAAACTTCTGTAAAAAAAACATGTTCTGTGCTTATATAGAGCCCTATTCAATTGGCCAAATCGCAATTCAATGAGGCCCTTAGAATGCAGAGGAAGCTTTTGCCAAATTATCAAGTGTAGTGTATGTAAAAAAAACATATTGTATACATGGGACTTTAAAGGAACATGGGAATATTTTCTTTTTTTGCATCAAAAAGAGGGTGTTTGATAATGTGTCCTAGTGGTTTCTTTTTTCAAATAAATGTCTTGGGGCCTCATTCAATTGCTACTTTTCTGAGATCCGGGCCCGCAAGTGGAGGTCGCAAGTTACTTTGCTATTCAAATGCCTCCTACTTGCGGGCCCCGATCGGGTTACTTACTACGCGCTACTTCTCATAGCGATTCTTCAAATCGCAAGTTACTTCCCTCAAAGCCAATGATATTTCACGGCCGCAAGAGTTGCGGCCGCAAAATCACAAATAGCTGTTCAATTGCTCCGATTTACCCTTCCGTCAAGCCCGTAAATGGCTAAACTCGAACCACAGGTTACTGGTACCAAGGAGGTCTCGCAAAGGGCTTAATGACAAATCGGAGCACTTGAAATGCAAATATAAAATCAATCTAGCACTGTAATTGATGGGGAACACAATGTGTGACATTAGAATTAAAAGCACAACATTCTCAAGCTCGTACATTGTCAAAATATAATACTTTATTTCATGTTCATTTTTCCGGCCAATGTCCTACGGGCTTCAACCTACAAGCCCATAGGACTTTGGAATCCAAACTCCATTTTTGTGCGAAGTCCTACTGGCTTCAACCTCCAAGGGTTACAGGTTTGGAGGTCATTCTAGCCCGTAGGACTTTGAACTGAAATGAAACATGAAATAAAGTATTATATTTTGGCGATGTGAAGCTTGTGAATGTTGTGCTTCTAATTCTAATGTCACCCATTGTGTTCCCCATTATTTACAGTGCTGGGTTGATTTTATATTTGCATTTCAAGTGCTCCGATTTTTCGGGCTTGAACCACGAGTTACGGGCTTGCGTTCGCCATCATGCCTGCAAATGCTACTGCCGAAAGCATGGTTTGCGATTCTCACGAAGGGGGACTAACATGCGGGCCCGGTCAATTGAAAAGCAAAGTAAAAGTAGAGCTACTTGAGCATGCATCTCAAAATTAGCAAATCGGGTATTTATTTTCGAGTAATGGCCCTGAATTGAATGAGGCCCTTAGAGGACAACAACGTATTCAGGAGTTTAACTGCTCTTGGGGGCTTGCCATCTGCCAGCCAATGAGATCTACAGACTAAAGTATGTTCTCTTAATATTATTTGCTCTTTTAAATGCACAAAATAATGTTGTGTTCCATGTCCTTTAATAGTAAACTCTGCTATAATGGGGTCACTGGAACACCAACCCATTTTCTACACCCACTGATTGTATGTTACATTTTGTTTTCCTGAAATATTAAATTGATATGGAAGGTTTCTGGTTTTTACTAGGTATGCAATACACCTGACTATTTATTTACTTTTATGTCTGTTTTTATCAAACCAATAGACCCTTTATGGGTCTGTACGCTGCCACATATGCAGACACAGACTCTGTAGGGCTGGATGTGCCGTGTAGTGTACTAGCCTATCAGGAACCATCAGGGAACATTTTGCAACCTGCTCCTGAGAAGTGGTCCCTGAACAGCTAGGACAGTACACTGCACAATCAGTCTTACAGTGTCTGCATTCACTGAACTGGACAGACCCATACAGGGACTATTTGTGTGACTCTATTCAGAAAAAACAAATATTTTTAAATCATACATACAAATATACACAAGTTAAATACATATGTATATTACATACAGAAACCTTATCATTTTGAGCTGATAACAGTGTTGATGGATTTTATTAATTTCATTATTTTGCGGGTCGGACAATAAAAAAAAAGACAAACAGATCTGCCGGTGTTTTGTGCCATGAATATTCATGTCTTCCTGGGAAGCAGTGACAATGTTCTGAGCTGACTTTCAGCAGCATCAGTGAGAAAGGTCACCAGTTGTGATGAGGGCATCTGTTCCCATTTGCTTATAGGGAGCAAGTGTCATAATGAGAAGGAACTAGACGATTGGTAACTAGAATGAAGGGCTTTGTTCCTCTGTGGTGTCGAGGGATCCATGAGGTAGAGACCCAGAGCGGGGTCAGGTCTGGGCAGCAGCTTCACACTGGCTCCTGAAATTGGATTATTGTTTGCTGGGAAATGGAAAAATATAAATAATTGCAGCCTTGAAAGGTGGGATTTACTCAGACCCCACAATGATGAGGTTAGCGCAGAGTGAGCAGGAGACCAACATTGCGTCACTAAACTGCTTTGGTTCCCCACTGTGGTCAGTTGTTTTATGGATTGTCTTAGGAATATCGAAGCTTGACAAATAAATAAATAAACATATAAAGGAATAAACAGGTAAGCAAATTAATTAATAACATAAGCAAATAACAAAACAAACAAATAAATAAATATATAAATGAATAAATAAGCAAAATAATTAAATAAATACATAAATATGCATATAAAAGAATAAGCAAATTAATTGATAAATGAATAAGCAAATAACTAACTAAATATATAAATGAATAAGTAAGCAAAATAATTTAAAAAATAGGTAAATAGATAAATAAGCATGTAAGAGAATAAACAAGCAAATTAATTAATAAACAAATAAGCAAATAACTAACTATATAAATAAATATATAAATGAATAAATAAGCAAAATAATGAGCTTTCCACTATTCCTATTAAAAGAACTGGCAGTTTTACATGGCACATTCCCATTGTGCAGATAGAAACCTCCTGTGCATTTAAAATCTCCCTTCACCTAAGGAAACTGAGCAGTAGAAGCCAAAATGGTAAATTCCACAGTGGCATAACTACATGTAAAAGGTGTTAAGTTAGAGGATGTTTGAATTTTTTTATATTCTAAAAAAAAGCCACTGTAGTTAAAAAAAAAAAAAACTTTTTTGTCAAGTATGTACCAAACTAACAATATTATCAGCTGTGTAACCTATGGACATAACGATTCTGTTTATTTGTACAGGAATCCATGTTGTGTTTATTACATTACTTCCTCAGAGCTGAATCATAAGGGTGTGTATGTTGGTTATCAGTGGAGAGAGGGGTGGGGAAGGAGGGAAAATAGACCATGTGTTAAGATAATTTGATAACATTAAAATTGACACCACTCCTCTTCCCTCTCACTGGCCCAGAAGCAGATTCCTTGCTTCAGGAAATGCAGCTACAGTTTTCCAGAAAAATAAACACATACGACTTCCACCTACGTATCATGGATTCCACCAGGACCCAGCAGAGGCATCAACTTTTATTTGTTCTATTTAGAAATATATGTATGGCATTTTTTTCTGTTTAATTATGATTTGAGTCAGAATCAAACTTTTAAAACAAATATTGTTTTTTTCATTGGGCAGTGGTTCTTTAAGTGTAGTTCTTCAAAAGAGTGTATTTTTAGAATAGGACTGAAAAAAAATCATTGTGATCTTATGGAAAACATTCTACATAAAACCGGAATTTTGTGCTAGAATCATTTGAATGAGACATGGCATAGTTTTTACAGAAATTATGTCATGCCAATCATTGCATTTTTGTCAACCAATATGGCGCTTTTGATGCACGGAATCTAAACACATCTACATTTGCGCTGACGGAAAGAGTAGTTAAACTGCGCATTCTCGACCCAATATCCAGTATTCTCTACTCTGTTTGCAATGTTTAAAAGAGTAGATAGGGGGTTGGTATATAATGCTACATCGGGCATTACCGCACCTCATGAAGGACCTAATAATAAGAACGGAGTTTTAGTTAAAGAGATATGTAAGTGAGCTGGATTATGAATGCATCTGATAGAGAAGAATTTGTAGTGTATAAAAACATTATTTTGCATGAAAAAATACAAAATTAAGCATTCAAACACTTACCTTGAAGTCAGCAAAATATCTTTTAATTTCTGTCAGTTGAAACTTAGGGTTAACACCCTCCAAACCCAGGCTAAACTGGCATACAAGTTGAAACATTTTTGGGCCAATCAGGAGGAAGTAAAGACTGACACATTTGTATCACAATCTGGCAGTTGCAGTCTGTTTTTTCTCTCTTTGCCTGTCTCCTTATGGGCAATTTCAGCTGTGACCCCAGCAACCATCATTTCCTTTAGAGGTCACACACTGTACCCTGCGGGGTACACTTTATGTAAGCTTCCTAGGGGTGTGCTCATCCAGATATCAGTATCTAGCATATAAATATATAAGTACATTCAACTTTTCAATTTAATACATATTTTTCTACCAATCAGTAGCTATTTATAAGTGTTCATTTGAAAACCAGGACATTTACATATACCTTTAATCACATGTAGACCTGAGTAGCGCAAATGCTCTATGTGCTGTGATAAATCTCAGCTTAATATTCAACAAATCGCCCATGCATGCAAAATACAATGCAGTAAACCACAACACTAATGATTAGGATTGCATGATTATTCAAGGGATATTTCTTTGTTGCATCTGAAAAGAGTTATTTGATAATGTGCCGCTGTGTGTTTTCTTTTTTCAAATGATGCTCTTAAAACATCTAGACCATGATACGTTATCTGGACTACAATGAAACGGAGGGGTGTATCGCTATACAGGGGTTAAGTACAAGTCAAAGATCATTTTAACACATTGCAAAAGAATGGAGGGCCCTGTCTTTGAGCTTAAAATCAAACGTACATAGTGCGTTCCCTAAAGCACCTTACAAGATTGAAAACTCACAAACTTACAGTCTGAAGGGTTTGGGTGTGATATAGAAGGGTAATAGATGGGTTGTGCATAATAAGGCTAAATGTGATAAGCTTCTTTATACTGACACATTTTAGTGAGGTTTTATAGGCTTTGATGCAGGAGTATAAGCATTTGGAGCAAAGCAAGGAGTTCTAAAGAACAGGGGGAGCACGATAAATGTCCTGAAGGCGTATGGGAGAGGAAGTTATAAGAAAGGAGGACAGAAGAAGGTCATTAGCAGAGTAAGGAGGGCGGTTGGGGGAATATTTTGTGATGAGAACAGAGATATAATCTCTCTGTCAATCACTCCACTGGCTTCCCTTAGCCTCAAGAATAAAATTTAAAATCATGACCCTAACTTACAAAGCCCTCAACAATAACGCTCCCCCTTACATCTCTGCTCTCATCTCCATATGCTGCCCCACCCGCCCTCTTCGTTCTGCTAATGACCTTCTTCTTTCTACAACTCTTGTCACCTCCTCTCACTCCTGCCTCCAGGACTTCTCATGCTGCCCCTAGTCTCTGGAACTCCTTGCCTTGCTCCACCACATTATCCTCTTGCCTCAAAACATTTAAAACCTCACTTAAAACGCATCTCTTTAAAGAAGCGTATCACCTTCCACCCTAACACACTTATCACCTCTCTCTCCCTCTTTTACCACTCACTATACCTTAGATTGTAAGTCTGCGAGTTTCTATCCTAAGTGCTTTGGGAATTCACCTTGGACATTGGATTCGTAGATCAAAGACAGGGCCCTCCTTCCTTTGCTAATTGTTAATCTGTATTTATCTTTGTCTGAACTTAATTTATGTACAGCGCTATGGAATATGTTGGCGTGTTATAAATAAACTATAATAATAATAATATAAGATAGTGCACTATTGTTGAGGGCTTTATAAGTCATGACTTTAAATGGTAGGTTATGGGAGGCCAGTGGAGAGTGACTGACAGAGAGGTACTGCAGACACTAGGCGTTGACTATGGTAGATAAGTCTCGTGGATGCGTTCGTTATGGATTGGAGTTGGGACAGATGGGTGATAGTGAGGCCAGCAAGGAGAGAGTTGCAGAAGTCAAAGTGAGATATGATGAGAGAGTGGATTTGAATTTTAGTTGAGTCTTGTGTTAGATATTGACGTATTCTAGAGATGTTTTTTAAGTGACAAAACAAGATTTTATAAATGATTGAATGTGAGGAATGAAAAAGAGGGCAGGATCCAGTAGAAGCCCAAGACAATCCCAAGACAACAGGCCTGAGGGGTGAGAGTGATGCTGGCATTGTCAACAGTAAGAGGCATTTGCGGAGTGGTGCGGATGGGAGGATTAGGAGCTTAGTTTTTGACCTGTTCAAGTCGAGATGACGGGCAGACATCCAGGAGGATGTACTAGAGTGGCAGTTGGCAACATGTGCTAGGATAGTGGGGAATAGATTCTGGTACTGGGAGGTAGATTTGAGTGTCATCTGCATATAAATGTATAGATGGAGAAAAGGAGGGGGCCTTTTGGGTATACCAACAGTCAGAGTGTGAGGCGAAGATCATTAACTTCCAAGAGGAGGAGTTTTGGATAAATACTTATATATACACTAGCTTTAATCTCTTTAAATATATCCAGATGAAAATTTGGATTTTAGCCCTCTCTATGTGGTTTATTATTGTATCTATTATGCAACTGAGCATCTGGGTTTTCACATTGCGTGAAATAAAGAAAGATTTGGTAGAATAAAGACTTGGGATGGGCCTTTCACTAATGGACTACAATTTGTAAATAAGTTCACAACCTCATTGCATATAGCACTATATTGGTAGAAAGACCTGTAGATCTTGCTCTAGTATTTGAAAATAACTTTTTTGTTTATTTGTCTTATCTCTACAGCTAAATGGTGCTATCACATAGGGGGAATTTACTAACCTTTTTGTCACCTGAAATAGGGGGGATTTACAAAGCATCTATAGAGCATTTTACGGTATCTCCTAATTAACTATGTACAATTTCCTATTGGGAAAAAACGCCCTTACTACCTCTAGAGAATTTTCTAAGACATGTCAGTTCATTGTTTGATTTATTAAAGAACTTCTCTGCAAAGAACTTCCCTGTAACAGCTAGTTCAATGTGGGTCTATTGTGAGTTTTTGTGAACGGGGTATCTAATGGGCATGTTGAGGTATGATATTGGCATGTTATGTGTGGCAAATGTATTAAATACTAACTTTATATAATAACTAACATTAATACCAATACTATGGCGGTACTTATGGATCCACATAGTATCATAAACTATAACCAAGTGGGTCACTATGAACAGTTTTGGCACTTAACATTCAGAGTTTTTTACTGTTATTATTTCATTGTATGTATTTTTTTATATTCTTTAGTATTTCTTTTTTTAATGTAATTAGGTTAGTTTAGGTACTTTAGAGGAGGTTAGTGTTAAGAACATAGGGTCCAGTGGGTTCCATAAGGACCCCATGGCAGTAGTCCATATTAACCCTCAGGGTATAGGGGTTAATGTTATTATGCCTCCTATGGTATAGGGTTTCATGTTAATAGTTAGAGGAGCTATAGGGGTCCATAGAGATCCCATGGAGTAAAGGCTCCCCCTCCTCAATAAGAACAAGGGGTAGTAGGGAGGATATTATATTGTTTTTTAATGTTTGATATTATAAGCCTCATTATTCAGAGAATTTGTTGTATTTAAATATATGTAGCACTTGAGGAAAGCATGATTAAAACACTGTCTTAGGAGAAATCATATTAAACCAGATACAACTAACATGATCACAGTTATTTAAATTTCCACTATCTTTGCCATTTAATTAAATATTATAATTCTAGTCTCATTATATTGATGTAATAAACATTTTATTTAATTTTTTGGCATTACCAATAATTAGAGAAGCTCAAAATTAAAGATAGCATTTTAGATGCTTTCAATGTTTCTTTAATATATATTTATATACTAGCGACTTGACCGTCAAAAATGACGGGGCAATAAAACTGTAAGGCAGGTAATGCTGTTTACCACAGACATGAATTTTTTTGGTGGTCTGACATCCTTCAGCACTCATTACAAGCCTCGCGCTGAGCGCCTTCGGCGCTTATCATGTGGCTCGCAATGAGCATCTTTTGGCGCTCCTTGCGAGCCTCTTGGTTGTTGCATATTTTTTTATCAGAGGCGCTTTTGCTGTCATTGTAAGGTCTGCGCTGATCTGCTTTCTGTGCTTATTGCAAGGCTGTCCCCTGGTGTAGTTTGTGTGCTATGAGCAGCGTTGGCGCTCGTTGTGAGGCGCGCAATGAATGGCTTTTGTGCTTATTGCGATAGTGTTTTTTTTTTTGTGTGCTAACTAAATAAGTAATAAATGAATACATTAATATACTTTACCTATTTGTAAGTAATATATGCAGGAAGCATTGTGCTGAAGAGCTGGCAATCTGTTTTTATGTTCCTGCAGCATACAATGTAGGTTTGCACTGTTGTGGAGCTGAGGTGTAAGTGTCAGCAATGTGTTCAGTGTGTAGTGTAAAGAGTGTGTGTGCGAGGGGAACCCGTTTAGCAGTGTACTTCCGCATTGTGTAAGTTAGTGTTGTAAAATGGGTGTATGTGGTATGCAGGTGTGGATGATTTAGCGTCCTTGCTAAAAGTGTATCTTGTACCTCGTACAGCTTTTTGGAAAAGCTGGAATGTGCTTGGTGGTGTTTTGCGGCTTTAGGGTCGTGTAGCCTCGTTTTTTTCTTTTTTTTCTCTCGCTTAGGGGATTTTTGTGTGCGTAAACTCTGTAAATTGCACTTAAATTGAGGTGTAACTTCGATTTTTTTTTTTTTTGTAAGTCCATAATTTTTTCGTTATAAGTCCCGCGGCTCATATTTTTTTATGTAAGTCCATATTTAGTCATTGCGTGTTAGATGTATTTTTTCAAAGTCCCTTTTCTGTGGGTGTTTGTAACCACTTGTGAGGCTGCGTAGAGCATCCACCTCCGCCAACCCCTTGCTTTGCGAGGGTCCGCATTTGCAGCCTGCAATGAGCCTTCGGCTCACTGAAGCCGACGTTGGAGCCTCCACCTCCACAAATGCGGCCCGCTTTGCGAGGGACGTAGTTCTTGCGAGATCGCTTCGTGAGCTCTCAAAGCGTGACAACGTTTCGTAGTTTGACAACTATTATATGTGATATTTCTTTAATATTTACTTTTTTAAGATTTTACTGTATTTATAACCTTTCCTTCTTTTACATTCACTAGGCTTTCTGTAAAATGTTTCTATAATGTTACAGTTATATAAGTCTTTATTTTGCTAGATTTGTAACCATTTCCCTATAATTTAATGAAATTGCAGGATTTTATTCTAGCAATTTTTATAGTAAAATTGTATTTTTGGTAAAAATATTTTGGAAGCATACTCATGTTATTAAAACAAAACTTTAAATTTCAATGTGACAAATGAATATAATTATTTGTAAGAGATATAACTGATAGTTGAATTTTAGTTATCCTTCTATATAAAATAATGGGTAAAGTATTCTGTAAGTGTGAATTTTTGGTGGACAACCCTCTTCTTGAACATATTATTTCCCTATTGGGCCACATTTTTTAAGAAATAACATCCCTTAATCCCCTTTCAGTATCACTACCTTGGTGTGGTGAAGGAGATTGTGTACCTCAATGAAGCTGTGAGCTATAAATGTAGGGTCATCCAAGATGGGCAGGTCATCAGAGAGGTGGGACAAATCGCAGTCCACTGAAGAAGGAACTGGCAACCCATTCCATTATCTTTGCCAAGAAAACATTATGGATTTGCACAACCAGACATAAGATGTGCCTGTTGTGCTGTGGTCCATAAGGTCACGAAGAGTCAGAAACAACTGAACATCCCTTAATCACAATACATTTCAAAGGCATAAAACTTGGGTTTGAATAATGGCTCCAAATATAAAACACTATTATTTAGCAGTAATATTTATACAACTGCACTACTCTAAACCACTATTACCATGGATAGAAATAGATTTATGCATTCCAGTGGAAGTTAAGAACAAAGCATGATTAAGTGTGACCAAAAGGCCAAAAACATAAAAAGATATCCCAAACAATCATAACCTATACTAAAGAGATAAATATAAAATACAAATAAACTGCCAATCTGCCTTAATAACTATAGCTCAAAATAAAGATTTTAGCCAAGGATGGGAAGTAGTAAGAAAAGTTTTGTAATGCTCATTTTATATCACAAGACATTATGAAATAATGACTTTTCAAGAAATCACAACACATAATGATTTATATGACTCCGACAGATGAAAATACCTTCAAGTAAAACATTATATACAAAACTATATAAAAATAAAGCTTTTTGCAACCTTACCATTTTTGAAAGCCATTGTAAAGATGGTTCTGGCACTATAGCAGAGCTATATAACATGCGTAACAATCTAAATGCAAATAATGCATTAACAAATACGCACAAATGGAACTATATTATAAATAGAGAAATAGATAAGGAAGAATGGCAAAAAAACTATGGGATCAGAAAGCAAGATCAATAAATATTCAGGCTATAGAAAATAGCTATAAAATATTATAATTTGAGTGCAGAATCCCAATTATAATAAATAAGTACAAGCCACATATACCACTAACAGGTTTCAGAGGATGTAAGGAATTGGGCATGTTTATTCATATATGGTGGGAATGCCCTAATATGCAAACTTTCACAGTAATAATGCTACTAAATGGGGCTTGGAAGATATATGGAGAGATGAACAAAAACTATTTATACTAATATTAAATGTGGCTAGAAAGGTTATAGCTGCTCACTGGTTGCAAAAACAAATACCAAGCATTAATCTACTGGAAAAAAAGCTTGGCAAATATTCTAAATGGAGGCAACATGTTATATTATGTTGGAGCAGAAACACCAGTTTTACAGTATTTGGAAACCAAAGAAATAGTATATTAATTTAGATTTTGGTAACAATCTTCCTTGTTTGTGTAAGGTTAAAATAAAAAGATTGAGAGATATATAGAGATTGAGCTAAATAAACCCCCAAAAAAACATTTTGTATGACTTTATAAGTTAATAAAATTTCTGTTATAATTTGTTTAACTGTTAATACACTTGTTGCACTGAAAGATATACAACAAACTATATATATATATATATATATATATATATATATATATGTATATATATTTGTCAGTGAGGGCTGTTCTAGCATCAGCAGCTTTCCCACCTCACTTACACAAAGGTACTTTCGGCTGGAGAATGAGGTGCAGATTTCAGGGAATGTAACTCCAACACTGCACTGGCTCAGTCACTCATGTCCGTCTGCTTCCAGGTAAAACTGAATTACAGAGACGTACAGTGGATGCAATCTGGGTGTCTGTATGGCATGACAACCTGGCTCCTGGCCTTTGTTGAGCCCTAAAAAAAAATAATTTTACTTTAAATTAAAATTATTTTTTTTAGGGCTAATTTAAATTACAGTATTAATTTTTTTTTTCTGGTTTCATGAGTACTGGTTAACTGAGAGTCTATTGTATATACATTAGACTCTTGATTATCCTCCACCCACGGGGATTGCCATATGCCGGATAAGTATAATTTCCGGGTGCAATATTAAAATAGGCCTAACTAAGACTATACCCCCTAGAAAACTATGCACAATGTATTTAATTGTTATTGATATTGAAATACAGTAATTAAAAGCAAATTAAAGCAAATAGAGACAAACTTCACTTCAACACAGTTTTATTACACTGCAAAAAATACCTTTTTTTAGAATGCAGTGTGCATATTACTTAAATGACAGTAAGTTAACTTAGTGAACATCAGTAACATAATTTTTTTTTCACTTTTTTACAGTTTTATTACACCTTAAAAAAATTGCTTTTTGAATGCAGTGTGCAAATGACAGTCATTAAACTAGTGAACATCACTAACATAATTTTTTTCACTTCAATTAACTTAAGTTAACTTAAAAAGAGAGTTTACTGCATAGACATCATATCAGGATCATCAGGAACTCAAGCAGCTTTATCCCCTGCTAGGACTCCTTCAGAAGCAGAAAACTGCTGGATCTGCTGGCGTAGGAAGGGAGGGGTGCAGGTGTAGGACCGCCCGGGGGTAACCTACTTGGGGGTGGCAACAGCCACGAAAGCGCGTGTTTCTGTGAGTATGTGTGTCTGTGTGTGAGTCTGTGAGTGTGTGTGTCTGTGAGTGTGTAAGTCTGTGAGTGTATGTTTGTCTGTGTGTCTGTGCATCTGTGGGTGTCTGTAAGTGTGTGTCTGTGTGAGTGTGTATGTCTGTGAGTGTGTGTGAGTGAGTATGTGCGTGTAAATGTGTGTGTCTGTGAGTGTGTGCATGTGGGTGTGTGTGACTGTTAGTGTGTCTGTGTGAGTGTGTGTCTGTGAGAGTGTGTGTGCGGGTCTGTGTGTGTCGGTGAGTGTGTGTGTCTGTGAATGTGTGTGTGTGAGTGTGTGTGTCTGTGACTGCGTGTGTGAGTGAGTGTGTTTGAGTGTGTCTGTGAAAGTATGTGTCTGTGAGTGTGTGTGTCTGTGTGTGCACTTTTGCTGCCCCTGAGTTTGCGGGGGGAGTGCATCAAACTCCGGGGTAGCCCTATGCGGCAAAAGCTCTAGCTATGCCACTGTGTGTAGCTGCATAAGATGCTGATAAGTGAAGAAGGGTTGCTGTTCTGCAAACAAATTTACAGTTTCAAATGCTGCAGTAGTTCTCTGCCAAAATACTTTTTCCACCTCACACCAGTTGTCATTACTCTCTTCCTCCTCTGCAACATTCTTTATTCCACGATTCACAACACCTTCTATGATTTCTTCAGAGTTTAGTGTATGAGTGACTGGCATAGCTTCATCCACAGCAAACCAGTCATCAAGTTCATCTCAAGAAAAAAAATTTTTTGCATTAACAGAGTCAACTAACTCACATATTTCATCATAAACTCTGATATTGACAGCTGAACAATCAATTTAAACCTTCTTAAAGCCGAGGAGGGTTCCTCAGGCATGACAGCTGGCCACAACTTTCTCCAACATTTCTGTAATGTTTCACTTGCCACATAATCCCAAGTACACCTGACAGTGTAGATAGCATCTTTGAGATTATATTTGTTCTGTAACTCTAGAATTGTCCTGACAAAATTTGTCATTTTCAGCATGAAGTCACACCTGTAGAACATTTTTATATTGTGTATCACTTCTTAATCCATCGCTTGGATCAGACTTGTGACGTTAGCTGGAAGATGACGTACAAAAATGTTGCAATTAATGAGCTCGTCAGCAGGAGGATGTGCGCAACAGTTGTCCAGGAGCAACAAAACTTTACTATTCTCTTGTATTCCCTTCTTTCATATTTTTTAACATTGGAAACAAACGAATGATGAAACCACTTGTTCAAAATGTCTGGTTCCATCCAACTGTTACTCTGTGTTTGATAATCTACAGGGAGGTTAGTTATGACTTTAAAGCATCTTGGTTTAGCAAATTTGCCAGTCGCACACAACTTAAGCTTATGATTTCCTAATGCATTTGCACAAATGAGTACAGTTATACGCTCTATATTTAGCTTAAACATGTGAGCTACTGACTCATTACCACCAGCCGAAGTAGAATTAGGCAGACACTTCCACATTAATCCAGTCTCATCGGCATTATACATTTGCTCAGGGGTCATGTGATTTTTTACTACCAATTGACACATCACAAAATTAATCTGCAACTTTAAAATCAGCTGATTTCTATTCACCTGACAAGACCAGCTTTCGGATGCCATGACAAACCTTGAATCGGGTGAGCCAGCCACTTGAAAATGAACACTGACCTTCAATATTCATTTTCTCATGAAATTCTCTTGTTTTTTCCTGCAACATGGGTCCAGATATACAACCACCCTCAGACCTTTTTAGCGAAAACCACTCATACAGGGCCTGGTCAAGCTTTTCTATTTTCTGTGCATGAAGAGCATGACGCTTCACCACGCTCTTGTCCCTCTCTGTCTTAACATAAAACTCCTTTATCTCCTGAGACAGAGCCTTAATGTCATAGATCATTGACAAACCAACATTAAATACCTTCATGAGCACCCCACGAGTCTCATCTTTTTCAAGCCTCTTGCATATTTCCATCTTCTGCTTGAGGTGAAGCACAACACATTTACGCCTCCCTGAGGCTTGTTTCAGCATTTTTGGGGTTGCAAGACAGTTCCTGATTGATTTACAAAGGACAATCTGTAAAAAAATTAAGAAGAGTCACCAATTTGGCCTTAACAGTTCAAAAAGTTACAGCCCTCCATGCCCGGTCCGTGAGTTTTGGTGGGCGGCCATCTCTTGGCAGGTTTGCTGTTGTGCCATGTTCTTTCCATTTGGTTATGATATATTTGATGGTGCTCCTGGGGATCATCAAAGATTTGGATATTTTTTTATAACTTAACCCTGACTTGTACGTCTCAACAACATTGTCCCTTACTTGTTTGTAGAGTTCCTTGGTCTTCATGGCAGTGTTTGGTTAGTGGTGCCTCTTGCTTAGATGCTGCAGCCTCTGTGCCCTTTCAAAAAAGCTGTGTATATGTAATGACAGATCATGTGACACTTCGATTGCACACAGGTGGACATCATTTCACTAATTATGTGACTTCTGAAGGTAATTGGTTGCACCAGAGCTTTTTATGGGCTTCATAACCAAGGGGGTGAATACATACACACATGCCAATTTTCTGTTTTCTATTTCTAAAAAAATAGTTTTATGTATATATTTTTCTCATTTCACTTCACCAACTTAGACTATTATGTTCTGATCCATCACTTAAAATTCAGATTAACAAAACATTGTTACATTAAGGCTGTAATGTAATAAAATAGTTAACAATTCAAGGGGGGTGAATACCCTTGCAAGACACTGTAACTAGATAAAAGGAATCCCTTTGTCATCACTCCTGAATAATTAAACAACTGCCGGATAATTTAAATGGCTACCAGACAAACAATATGAGCCACGTGACAGGAGGTACTGTAGGTTTTGCATAAGATGTGTTCATGTGTGAACCTGAAAATATTTTCATAGCTAAAGAAGAGCAGTGCAGTAAATATCTGCAGTAACCTTTTCACTGGTTATGGCACCAGTGAGACTGTCTTTGCCACAGTTTGTAGTAGTAAAACACATATTCTTTTTTTCTGTTCTGCTTAAAGCACCATTGAGTATCATATTAAATAAAATAAAATACAGCCTATCATGAAATAAAATGTCATTTTACGTTTTATGGTACATTTTGCTTTACTGAAGTTTTTTTTCCTAAAATGATTAGTCACATATGAGGGATCTTGGATACAGGTAAGATTGTTATTCAGGTTTATTGAAAGGCTGGCAAAATGTCATGAAATGTAATCATATGCTTGAATGGAAGTACAACTAATAACAGAATCATCCTCCCCTGTAGTGGTCCAATATGGTAACCCCCAGACAAATAAAAATTTATTTTTTTGTAAATATTGTTAGTTTAATATTTAACAAATATGGGAACTTTTTCCAAAACGTTATTGGTTCTCAAATACACGTAAAGAAGTAATTCCCAAATTTTGTCTGTTTTGAACAAATATATTTATTCAAAAGTTGAATATATGCCGCTCTTCAGTGAAACTAGAAAAATACCAACTTAAATACACGTCTAAAGTTTTAAAGCAGTCAGGTCATAGTGACAAGCACTGACAGAGCTGTAGAAAGTTATTGTCATGACCACTGGTTCCTCTGGACTTGCCCGGATGCTGGAACCCTCGGTGTTCTTCTATGGAGGGATGGGGCTTCTTGGTGCCTTGCAAATCAAAAGTTAATCATAAGAGGCTAAGTAGGAGATTCAGGGATAAAATAACACACCGGGGGTTGTGCACCTTAAAGATGACTTCAGATATGACAACAAAAGAGTTACAAATTATTTTGGGATTGTGTGAACAGTTATAGGGGTTAAATAACTGTGTGATGTGAAACATTAACTTGGTATACAAAAAAACATCTTTGAATTCCCTACACCTTCATAGAGTAGCCAAGGGAAACTAGGTCTAGACAATCATTATGTAGTTTGGCAATGTGGTTCAAACTACCCACCTAATATGGGTGGACCTATAACGGAGTAGCCTCCATCTGGGGGGATACAGCTCACTTAATACACAGGACATTTAACAACTTCTATACGCATACATACACACCATGAGAAATCTGGGGGTGGGGTTTTTTGTCCCCTCTTCCCCCCCAGTTCCTACATCCGTGCTCCATCTGCATTAGTTTGATTGGCTCGAGGTACACCTCGATCGACCAATCTGAGGGGCTACTCATCCCAAACAATTCAAGTAGCATAAGAACATTAAGAGTGAGCTACTGATAATGGTCTAGAACAAGTCTTACTCACAAATTAAGGGATGCTTTCCCATCAATTTTTTACATCCTTAACAATACAAGTGACTATTTCTAACACAAAACTGGTATACAGACTTTACTGATCACTCTCAAATTAAGTATGACTCGTAAAATAAAAAATCTGAAAGAAAATGAATGGGTACTAAACACCCGTAAATGGTTTTAAAACCATTTCTGAGAGCTGCAGAAGTACTTAAACAGACAGTACTATATTTAAAGTACTTAAACAGACATGGGAAGGCATGTAATTAAATTAGGATTTAATGCCTAACATTCCCATAGACACAATTATGTAATTTAAATACACTATTTTTAATTATTATGTTTGAGTCATTATACAGTTTTCAAGGTACCATCGAACACAGTACGCAAGAGGTTACTACATATCATGTAACACACATGGACTAAAACAGATGCTCTAATGCATTTTTTATTAAAGTGCTAGCCCTATGGTCAAACTGTACTTATTTACTCTCAAAAAGGCTTACTCACAAATTTTGGGTGCTTATTTTAGCTCATTTTGCCTAAATATGCAAAATCCTGCCATTTGCATTTTCTGTTGGTTGTTAAGGCGGTGTCTCATCAGTAAATGAAGTAAACTGCAGGGTTTGGTGTAACATTGTGATTGAGCTTGTAATTCTGCACCTTGCATGTTACTGACAAGGGGCCCTATTCTATTGCCCAATGCGTAAATTTATACACACTTAAAACTGCTCTTACAGTTGCCACATATTCTATTAGCTACTCGCATTCCGATTACAAGTTACTCACCCACAATCACTGCGGGCCAGCCAAATCTACAAAACAGGGTTTAGAACTTCATAGGTTTTAGTACAAGAGCTTTAAATAATTAAAGTTACACAAAATGTATATTCTATTTGACTTGTAGCTCTAGCTCACAAATAGAAGTCTAACCCACAACTGAATAAAATATCAAGTTTCTGTCAAAAATATTGAGCACTAAATAGAACTGACAAAGTCTTATTCAAACACTTATTAGAGCTGTAGCAGCAATTAAACACACAATACTGTACTTTAAAAGCATGGGAAGGCATGGAAAGACATTAGAATTAATTGCACAACATTCTCAAACCCACAAATATGCAATAAAAAATATTATTTTAAAAGTTATTTCTGAGTACTATCTATCTCGGACTCTAGGGGTTAATACATATCATGAAACCCACATGGACTAGAACAGATGCTCTAATGCATTTTATAGATTGCTAGATTGCTTGATTGCGAGCCAGATCAGCAAATATTACTTATTGGCACTAATTAATTCTTACGAATTACGTGTAACTTCGATTATGTGTAACTTCCATGTTTTACTGATGACAAACCCATTTACTATTGGCTTTGTCTAAGAAGTGAATTATGGGCTTGTTAAATATTGTCAGATCATATGATAACGTCCCCTGATACCAGACTTAAAAAGGCAGGGTTTACGAGTTTAGCCTTGCGATCAGAATTTGCGAGCTGGATTCAATAGAATACATCTACAGTGGGGGAAAAAAGTATTTGATACCCTGCTGATTTTGAACGTTTGTCCACTGACAAAGAAATGATTAGTCTATAATTTTAATGGTTGGTGTATTATAACAGTGAGAGACAGCATAATAATAAAATTAAAAAAAATTAAAAAAAACACATGTATTGTGACCCCTTCGACTTAGTACTTGGTGGCAAAACCCTTGCTGGCAATCACAGAGGTCAGACATTTCTTGTAGTTAGCCACCAGGTTTGCACACATCTCAGGAGGGATTTTGTCCCACTCCTCTTTGAAGATCCTATCCAAGTCCTTAAAGTTTTGAGGCTGATGTTTGGCAACTCAAACCTTCAGCTCCCTCCACAGATTTTCTATGGGATTAAGGTCTGGAGACTGGCTAGGCCACTCCAGGACCTTAATGTGCTTCTTCTTGAGCCACTCCTTTGTTGCCTTGGCTGTGCGTTTTGGGGCATTGTCATGCTGGGATGCCCATCCACGACCCATTTTCAATGCCCTGGCTGAGGGAAGGAGGTTCTCACCCAAGATTTGACGGTACATGGCCCTGTCTGTAGTCCCTTTGATGCGGTGCAGTTGTCCTATCCCCTTAGCAGAAAAACAGCCCCAAAGCATAATGTTTCCACCTCCATGTTTGACGGTGGTGATGATGTTCTTGTGGTTATAGGCAGCATTCCTCCTCCTCCAAAGACGGCGAGTTGAGTTGATGCCAAAGAGCTCGATTTTGGTCTCATCTGTCCACAACTCTTTCACCCAGTTCTCCTCTGAATCATTCAGATGTTCATTGGCAAACTTCAGACAGGTCTCTACATGTGCTTTCTTGAGAAGGGGACCTTGCTGGCGCTGTAGGATTTCAGTCCATTTCGGCGTAGTGTGTTACCAATTGTTTTCTTGATGACTATGGCCCAAGCTGCCTTGAGATCATTAACAAGATCCTCCAGTGTAGTTCTGGGCTGATTCCTCACCATTCTCATGATCATTGAAACTCCATAAGGTGAGATCTTACATGGAGCATCATACCGAGGGAGGCTGGAAGTTATTTTGTGTTTCTTCCATTTGCGAATAATCACACCAACTGTTGTCCCCTTCTCACCAAGCTGCTTAGCGATGGTCTTGTAGCCCATTCCTGCCTTGTGTAGGTCTAAAATCTTGTCCCTGACATCCTTGGACAGCTCTATGGTCTTGACCATGGTGGAGAGTTTGGAATCTGATTGATTGCTTTTGTGGTCAGGTGTCTTTTATACAGGTAACGAGCTGAGATTAGGAGCACTCCCTTTAAGACTGTGCTCCTAATCTCAGCTTGTTACCTGTATAAAAAAACACCTGGGAACCAGAAATCTTGCTGATTGGTAGGGGATCAAATACTTATTTCCCTCACTGACCTTCAAATCAATTTATAACTTTTTTGACATGCATTTTTCTGTTAAAATACACCTACCATTAAAATTATATGGACCTGGAAAATGTTGTCTAGGAGTGGTGAACTCAAGCCAGGTTTCAGTATTTCCCTACTTAGCATAGACCAGTCATTCAGAATGATTGTGGCAGGGAGGGACTCTGAAATTCTGGCCTATATTCACCACTCCAGGACAAACATTGCCTTCCCCATTCTAGAACTTTAACATGTTCCATGGCATCCATGGCATGAGCACCTTTATATCATTAGTAACATAACGTTTGTTGGTCTAAATACATTATTATGGAATCACAAGAATCTATAATTCACAGTTATTGTCGATAAAAAACAATATTCTTTGTACATACCTGATGGAAATAGAAAACATTCATATTTTACTTAAACCTTTACTGTTGCCAACTGCATTTAAATTGTTGGACAGAAAACATACTCCCATACGTAATATAGTCAGATATCATTTCTCCCAGAATTCTCTGGTGTCTTTTGCTGTGATGTCACCCTTTGTACTTGGCTCCATACTCCTTTTGTCACATACTTGGACGAAGGTTTGTATAATATATGAACCATGTAATTCTCATGTTATTCTTGTCTCAATTCCTTATAATTAATTCAACACAACAATAAATAAGTCTTAATATTACCATAATACAATGAACTGGCTTGTAGATTTATTTTACTCTCCTCAATGATGTGGTATATTTGGGTTAAGCCCACACAAGAGAAAGGCACCTGCATCCTGCCCACCATCACTCTTGTCTTTGGGCAGGATTGAAATATATTATTGTCATTATCAATGGCATTATTATTTAATTATTCTTTATTATTAATAATTAATAATAATAATACATCTTATAATATACCATTAACACACTTCTGAAGTGTCATATTTATAATATGATAATGTCATGATAATGTCTAAAATGCATTTAGAAAGTTTAAAATAGATAAAAATATTCTTTATTTTTTCTATTATCTTTAATTTTGTTTTAATAGCACCAGACATGCTGCTGTTGTTCCTAACAGGATTTGAAAGCTGGGAGCAATGGGGGAACCCTTGGAACAGCTCTAATGAATTGTATTAAAATACCACCACTTTAATTAACCACTGACAACCACAAAGCAACTCCAAATAGGGATAGCTCTCTTTCTCAGGCTACAGGTACACTCGCAGTCCAAGATGGAAGTCCCCATAAATCAAGGATATAGTTAGGATTTTGTAAAATACTTTGCAAAGATGTGAAGCTTTTCCCAAACCCAGAGGCCCAATAAATATCATCACAGGGAGAGGAAGTAAAAGCAATCGTTATCAGCAATGCATTCAATGGATGGATAGAGGTAAAGATGGTTTTTGAAATAATTCAAGGGTTGACCTTTGACCCGCCTGTCTTGTAGGTTTTACTAGACTTCAGATCATGTACATTTCTTGTAAAAAGCCCCAAACCATTGTTTTTTGGGAAAAACATAAACATATATAAACAAATATGTGCTTTTATAGGTATATCTAAGTCTCCTTGTTTTTACCTTTTTCTAATCTAACACCTGCTGCTTATATCAGACACACACATTACATGGAGTCTTTCTATACACAAACAGCTTTATTTTATTTAAAAAATAAAATGTGTTTTCCACACCCCCAGAGCTGCTTACATAGACACAGTGTACCTACCAACAGAAACACTACATTTGGGTACAGATTTTAAACCTTTGTTAACCTTCAAGCCAACAGCAGCACAGTGCAGAAATCTATAGAGCAATGTCTGGCTCCTCCTGCTTCCTTGTGCAGGGGGACTACACTTCCCATAATTCCTTCCTGCACAAACTGCTATAACAGATTGATGCAATGTATTAGCTGCATGTGATTGGGCAACAATAATTATAAATGTTATGCTAATTTTTGCAGGGATTTGCAGGGGTTTTAACTCTGAAAAACAACTGCTTGCAAACTTAAGCGATTTAGCAAACTCATGCATAATAATAATAAATGAATATATGAATAATAATAATTTTGGTATTTTTTCATGCAATTTTTTTTTCATACGCTACCTATTCTCCTCTATCAGATGCATTTATAATCCAGGAAAGTTAAATATGCCTTTAAATGAGTCTGTTATAGTTATACAATGATTAATGGGTGAGATGTGCCTAAGTGCTGTGTGGATTTTGTTATTAGATGGCCACTGTGGTCGTCATATAGTGGGGTTTCTTCTGTGTATCTAATAATTAATTAACAATAAACCAGTATTTGAAATAATACGTTTAGTGTAGCTTTTAAAAAATATTTTTTTTTAACATACTTTTCTAGTGCTGCCCCTATTCTCTGGAACTCCTTGCCTTAGTTCACCAGACTATCTCTCTGCTTCAAAATCTCACTAAAATACATACATTTAAAGAAGCCCATAACCTTTCGAATTAACATGAACAACGCTCCTATCACCCTTTTTTACCTCACTGAAACCCTTTAGATTGTAAGTCTGCGAGTTTTTAATCTTGCAAGGTGCTTTAGGGAAAGCTCTATGGACTCTGGATTCTAAGCTCAAAGACAGGGCCCTCATTTTTTTGCAATCAGCTAATATTGTTTTGCCTTGTACTTAACCCATAAATAGCGCAACGGAATATGTTGGTGACTTACAAATAAACAATAATCATTATCATAATAATGTCCTGGTAGAAATCTTTATCTACAGTGAGACGATTTCAGTCAGGACAGCTTCCTGGGCAGATTCTCTGGACATCTGATAGGTTGTATAATATAGTATGGTTGTATAGAATGTGCTCTTCTTACCAGGAAGGACTTTATTTAAGTCAAGTGACACATAACAGTTTTTTTAGCATGGGTCACCTCTGCATTAGGGTCTGCAGATCGTAAGCCCCTTCTCTCCATTTTCTACTAATCTAAAATGTTAAAAATATAAAATATTAATGTAGGTTAGTCAAGATACTCTGAGGGTAGTAGCGTTTTCCTACAATATATGCAAGATAAATGATGTTTAAACAATGATGACATTGGATCTGTGGGACACGGAGGGCGGCTTCGTCTTTACGGTGGGTGGGCGTCGGAGTGACGTAGGTGTCGTCCGCGTCTTGTCTCGCGTCATTTTCCTCACTCAGCAGCCTTCCAGGTGGGGATCAGACGGAACTCTGCAGTGCGCCCAGATTTCCTATTCCTGTGGCTCCGTTTGTTGTTAGTTTTTGTTTGTCTTGGGTGTGTGTGTGTTACATAGTTGCATAGTAATTTAGGTTGAAAAAAGACTTTAGTCCATCAAGTTCAACCTTTTTAGATCTCCTCAGATCTGCAATATGCAGATTTATTGTTAATTTTTCCAGAGGAAGGCAAACAGAAAAAAAACTGTGAAACTGCCAATTGTCTCAATAGGGAAAAATATATAAAATTCCTTCCTGACCCCAGATATTGGCGATCAGATTTATCCCTGGATCAATACTCCCTATCTTTTTATCCAGGATAGCCCTTAATGCCCTTTTTATTTAAAAATATATCCAATCCCTTTTTAAAGTTATCTATCGAATCCGCTGTCACCACCTCCTTTGGTAGAGAATTCTACAGATTAACCACCCTTACTGTGAAGAACACTTTTCTTTCTTTAAGGTGAAATCTTTTTACTTCTAATCTCAAAGGATGTCCCCTTGTCAGTTGAAAACCTCTTGGCACAAAAAGTTCCATTGACAAAGCCTTGTATTGACCCTGGATATATTTATATAAGGTAATCATATTCCCTCTTAGAAGCCTTTTTTCAAGAGTAAATAAGTTTAATTTGCTTTGTCTTTCTTAAAAATGTAGCCCCTCCATTCTCTTTATTAGCTGTGTTGCCCTTCTCTGTACCTTTTCCAGCTCTAAAATGTCCTTTTTATGTAGTGGTGCCCAGAATTGTACTCCATATTCCAAATGAGGGCATACTAGGGATTTGTATAGTGGGATAATTATATTTCCTTCCCTTGTTTCTATACCCTTCTTAATACATGCTAATATTTTACTTGCCTTTGCAGATGCTGCTTGGTATTGAGCACTGTTACCTAGGCGGTTGTCCACAAGTACTCCCAAATCCCTTTCAATATCTGATACCCCTAGATTTGCTCCATTAAAATTATAAATTACATGGTTAGTTTTCCTTCCCATTGCATAACTTTACATTTATTTGTATTTAATCTCATCTGCCACTTAGATGCCCATTCCTTTAATTTATGCAAATTCTTTTTGAGGGAAAGTACATAATTTTCTGATTTAATTACCTTGCACAACTTTTTGTCATCAGCAAAAATGGAGATACCACACTCCAATCCCACTTCCAAGTCATTCATAAATATGTTTAAAAGGAGGGGACCTAATACTGAACCCTGAGGAACCCCACTTACCACATTAGTCCAATCTGAGTATGTTCCATTTACCACAATCCTTTGCTTCCTGTCTTCTAGCCAGCTCTCAATCCATAAGTAAATATTTATGGCAATTCCTGTATCCCTTAGTTTGCTCAATAGACTCCCATGTGGCACTGTATCAAAAGCCTTTGAAAAACCCAAATAGACTACATCCACTTAGTTGCCTTGATCCAATTTCCTACTAACCTCCTCTTAGAAACTAATTAGGTTTGTTTGACATGACCTATCCTTCATAAATCCATGTTGGCTCCTACTTATAATCCTGTTTGAATAGACATATTATTGTATATCATACCTTATTAACCCTTCTAAAAGCTTTCCCACTACCGAAGTGAGACTCACTTGTCTTTAATTCCCCGGATTTGTTCTTGCTCCCTTCTTAAATATAGGTATCATCTCTGCCTTTCTACAGTCATCTGGTAGAGACCCTGTGGTCTCTACCTGATAGCATTAGGTGTGTGCGTGTGCTGTGTTGTGCTGTGTGTGTATTGGGGATTCCTCCTTACCTCGGGCAGCTAATTTGCGTTTTGCCCTATCATAAAGGGTTAAAGCCCTGGACCTCCCAACTATAGTTAACCCCCTTTTTTCCCTTTCCTTTCCTTTGTCTTGTTTGTTTGTTTCCCCCCTCCCTCCCCCTTTCCTTTTGTTTCCTGGGGGCTATTTATTTAGGAGTTTAGGGTCAGTCAGGATGGAGGCTAGTGAAGCCAGCAAATTGGAATGCCTGCTTTACTTAGTGCACTCCAAGGCCTTATGCCACAGATTAAAATGGTTGGAGGACCACCTAGGCGCTTCAGCGGGCAAGTCAACCCCCTCCCCTGGTAGACAAAAATGACTCCTCTAAGGATAATGACCGCCCCCCCCCCCGGCCCATGGCAGGTAAACACAGACTGGATGGTGACAGTTCTTATTGCCCTAGGAGATTTAGGGATCTATCCAGATCTCGTAGCCAGAGGTCGTGGACTTGCAGTTGTGCATGTTCCAGTTCTGAACGTGAGGCAAGGAGATTGAGATCGCAACCACAGCCGAAGATGGAGGCCCCTTGTGAATCAGGTGAGATGGCGTTCGGCCATCAGTTAAACACATCTTACACCGACACGAGGTTGGGGGGCCAGGACACATTGCTAACAGGTCTTAAGGGTGTGCTACGTGTACATAAAGTCACGCTCTCCTATAGGGAGTTTGCGGATTGGGTCGCAGGGTTGGCGGCCAAGCCATGGGCGGCAGGGATTTCCCCAACAGTGGCGGAGGGAAGGGCAGCTGTTCCTGCTGTTAGTTAGGTAAATGCGCCGAGTCCCGCAGCCAGTGTTACGGTTATCAACCTGCCCACAGTTTCCCCGGAGACGGTTAGGGTATCAGACATATACAGGAGAGCAATGACGGTATGCTCCTTGGATAATTTGGGGGGCCACCTAACGCAGGATATGCACGAGCGTATTTGGCGTAGACAGTTTGTGGAAATCAGCAGTGGAGTATCCGGGGGTGGTTAGGGACAAAATAGGCAAGGAAATAGGTTTGGGCAGAGAGGTGGGCCCATTTGGGTCACCCCCATTGCATCACCTGAGGATCTCACCCCTGGGGGTGGTGCCAAAGAAGGGGCCGGGAAAGTTCAGGCTCATACATCACCTGTCTTATTCTCGTGGCGCTTCGGTTAATGATGGGATTGACAGGGAGTTGTTATCTGTATCATATGCCTCCTTCGACGCAGCTACAGAGATTGTCAGGCGGGCTGGTAGCGGGGCATGGATGGCAAAGGTCGACATTGAGTCAGTCTTTAGCCTCCTTACGGTACACCCAAACAGCCCTCAACTTGGTTGCACATTCTTCGAAATGATTAACACGTTTTTGCAGTGTTTTGCAGTCAGTTACTGCTTAGAATGTTCCAAGCTATGGCGGCGCAGTTCAGTGTTCCATTAGCGCACGAAAAGATGGAGGGCCCGGTCACAACACTAACATTTCTCGACATTCAGATCGACTCAGTAAAAATGGAATGCAGGCTGCCAAACGATAAGGTGGTGGACCTCCAGGCAGAATTGGTAGCTTTGGTACAAGCTAGGAGGGTTACTTTGCGGAGGCTGCAGTCCATACTGGGGAAGCTGAACTTTCTGTGCCGTACTATGCCCATGGGCAGGGTATTTGGCCGGTGTGTGGCTATGGCGACAGCCAGCATAAAGCAACCACACCATTTTGTTGTGGTAACGACGGCTATGAGGGAAGACGTGCGGGTTTGACTGGCGTTCCTAAACAGGTTTAATGGAAAGACGCTCATTCTAACTACAATTTACAGCTTTATACGGCTGCATTGGATTCATGCGGTTTCATGGGTGTATTTCCATGATGGTGCATGCCATTAATGGTAATACAGTGAAATCGACCCCGGTGGTGAAGCTGATTTGGCACCTGGTTTTGGCTTGCCTTTGGTGAAACACATGGGTTAGGGCTAGGCATGTCCCCGGCTGTAAGAATGGGATAGCTGAGGCCCTTTCTCGTTTCAAGTGGGAGCGCTTCAGGCGGTTGGTGCCAGATGCGGAACAGGGCTGCAACATCCCGGTGGAGCTTTGGGAGCTTGGAGCACAGAAATAGCGGTGCTGGTACTGAAATCTTTAGCTTCAGCCACGTGGAAAGCTTAGATGAAGGTCTGGGTAAAGTGGTAAGACCTGGTGGAGCTTGCAGGTGGTGCTGGTTCAGAGGACAAGATGACAGGCATCTTGTTATGGCACTTACTCCGCTGTAAGGGCTACTCAAAAGCCACAGTGGGCGGCAGGTGGCGGCCCTAGCTTTCATGTTTAAGTTGGCTGGAATGGCGGACCTGACATAGGTGTTTCTGGTCAAGCGCGTGATTGGTGGTATGATCAAAGGTGAGGTAGTACGGGACAAGAGGCGCCCCATCACGTTTGCTTTGTTGCTCCGGATCAGTTTTAGGATCTCCCTTCGAAACCCTGCTTTTCCGTACTGCCTTTTCTCTGGCCTTTTTCGGTGCATTCCGAGTAGGGGAACTGGTAGCGGCTTGCAGGCGGGGTGCCGGAGGCTTACAACTAGTAGATGTCTGCCTATACCAAAACAGTGTGGTGATTTGGCTGCGGCGGTCGAAAACGGACCAGGAAGCCAGAGGGAGGGAAATTACTGTATATCGAACAAGGTGGATTCTGAGTGTTGCCCCGTTGATTGTATTTGAAAATATATTAAGCAAAGGCCACACTACCCAGGAACTCTGCTAATGCACGAGGATGGTCTTGCCCTCTCCCACTTCCAATTCTCTCAGGTCCTGAAGGGCTGTTTACGGCGCCTCAGGTTTCATAGGGACGATTTTGACACATACTCATTCCGTATTCGGTCTGCCACGGTAGCAGCAGGCATGGGGTTACCTGAGGGAGTGGTGAGGAGAATTGGGAGGTGGAAATCCCGATGTCACCAGAGCTTTATTGAGACCCACGGTGGCCGCATAATTATTGTTTTATATCTGTTGCCGCTCTGGGTTGTTGGCCACTCCTATATTTATTGGGCTCAGAGGTTTGCAGGAGTTTTGCCGGATGGCCTGCAACTGGGCATTCCCAAAGATGTTATGGAGGTGCATTGGGCAGGTAGACATGGTCAGAAGTGAACGGGTTGATTAATCATTTGGTACAGTGTTTTGGTAACCCAATAATTCTGTTAGTGCATGCAGGGCAACGATTTATGGGTGGTTCCCTTGAAGCGTTTGGTCAGGGACATTAAGAGGGATGTGGCTAGCTGGAGGGATAGATTCCCGGGAATAATTATTCTTTGGTCTGAGATCATTAGGAGAAGGGTTTGACCCACTGCCAGGGATCCCGTCCACCTTGATAGAGCATGCATTAAGGCAAATTGGTGACTACTTTTGTCCAGAGGTTGGGATTCCTGGAACTGCGCTATCTTGAGTTTGAGGATAAATATGAGGATGATTGGTTCAGACCCGATGGGGTTCACTTAACTGAAATCAGACTTGAACTTAGGATGCTCGAGTTTAGGGAGGATGTTCAGTGTCCCAGAGCTTTGTTGGGGAGGGTCTTAGCCCCATGAGGGGTCCCGTGGCTGGCCTGTAGCGGATGGGGGAGTTGTCCGGCTCAATAGGTAAGAAAAGGGGTCGTACCCCTACCTCTGGGGCGTGGTAGAGTGGCGAGTAGATGGGCCCCATAGACTTGGGTCCAGGGGCAGGAGGTTACTTCCGCTGGCCCGGCTCCTCCCTCGTCATTGTGTAATATGTAAATCTGTTAGTCAATAAAGCTGTGGACCATTGTTTTCCACATATGGTTGTCTGTCTGGTTATTGTAGTGGGTTATTCTGTTTTAAGGTATTCTGTTTTAAGTGCCAATGGATCCTGCGGGGGTCATGTGGGACATGGAGGGCGGCCCAGGCTCCCTGGGTAGCTGGGAGTGTCCTATGACCCGGCGGAGCCTAGACGCGCTTCCTCCTTATGCTGGGGGCCATCGGTGTGACGTAGGGGGTGGGCACATCATATCTAGCGACATTTTCCTCACTCGGTGGACCTCCAGCATGATGATCCACACCCTCCCTCCCAGGATGTTAAGGGTTATTGTTTCTGTAAAAAAAAAAAAGAGAAGTTGTATTCAGAAGGTTATGTAATATTCTTGGTTCAGTGTGGATACTGTATGTTATTGTTATATAAACTCTCAGTGGTTTGTAATCTTATTTATGTTGTAGTTTGTAATAAAGATTGAATAATATCTGTTTGTTGCTGGCACAGCAGTGGATGGGGAGTTGCCCGGCTCAGTAGGTAACAACAGGGGTCGTACCCCTACCTCCGGGCCGTGGTACAGTGGTGAGTAGGTGGTCCCTATGGACGCGGGTCCAGGAGGTTACTTCCGCTGGCCGGGCTCCTCCCTCGTCACTGTGTAATATGTAAATCTGTTAGTCAATAAAGCTGTGGCCTATTGTTTTCCCCATACTGTTGTCTGTCTGGTTATTGTAGTGGGTTATTCTGTTTTAAGGTATTCGTTTTTAAGTGCCAACGGATCCTGGAGGGGTCATACTTTTTCTATGGTCCATCACAGTGACATTGAAACATGGTGCATGGTATGTGAATACTTCCCCTTCACTTTCCAACCTGCACTATGAGATGCTCAGTTAATGGACATGTTTTCTGTCACTACAGTAAAATCAAAATATTCAATTAAGTTGTACAAGGCATGCAGAATGTCGGTTCTTTACATTTGAGCTTCCTATAATAGGGTTACCTACTAAAAAAGGGATGGACCCATAGTTCTGTACTAAAACTATACCTAGAGGACCACAGTGTTTTTTGGTAAGTATACATTTGTGAAGTATGTAACAAACAAACAACATCAGCATCTGTGTAAGACATGACTATAAAACATTATTTGTAGTGAAAAGCTTATCATTGGAAGACAATGTTTATACTATACAGAAGTTTAAATTTGGTGTGACTTGAGCACTTCCTGCTTGAAATCTGAGGGTATGTATTAATCTATTGAACAGTGGAGAGAAGGTTGAGGGAAGAGAAAGGAAGAGGGGGACATTGGTTAGAAGACAGGAGCTTTTATAATGTGACACCTTGACACGTACCTCTTCTCCCGCACTTAGCAATAGCAGGTAACTTGCAGTAATAATCGCAAGGCCTGTCCTGCAGAAATGTAAACAACCCTCTAGCACAACTACCATCAAGATTATTGATGGTGGCTGCTAGCCAGGGAGACCCTAGATCATCAAGCTCTTTTGACAGGACTACTGTACAGCACTACCCAGGTGCTGGTAGTCTTAAGGGGGACATATGACAGGCGCAAGAAACAGGTGCTGACTTCACAGCTCAACAGCCAGCACTTCAGCTAAACCCAGGAACTGTGCCTGTAGGTGCAACAGGCATGGGCATGGATGGCCTGCCCATCCCTTGTATTACACCTCTGAGCCAGCTGATTATAGCAGATACGCCACCTAAAAGCACCACACACTCTTGCCCAAAGGGGGCCAAGTATAAGAGAAAAGCTAGGAGTCCTGACACGGCTCAAACAGCACAAAATGCAGTCTGCGATAGGGTTACACAGGGAGCAGGAAAAATACTAACACTGATCTCTTAAAGGGATGGCATGCTAACCGCGCAGAGCTGGCTGCCAAGAGACAATCATCCAGGATGCAGACAGTAAGAGAGAAGGCGCAGTCAGCGGACAGGGTTTCAGCCACAGACCCAACGGTTGTTACCTGACTGACCAGTTCTGCGAGGCCCGCCAGGACTCGGAGGTCCACCGCAAGGTACAGCCCCCCCCCTTTTCTCTAAATCAGTGACAAGACCAAAGACAGTGATGAATCATGCCACCATGGGAGGATGGACGGGTGGGGTAGGTAACGCATTAGCTGGGGAACAAAATGAGCGCCCAGCACAGGGTGTGCGATTGACACAAACAGCAACTGACATGGATCAGCTGGATCATGGCAGTCCGGGCGTGATGGACTTGGTCATTCCATTACCTTTGGTGACAACAGATAGCGACTCATCTTTCGAGGAGCCTGGATGTATGACACCAGTAATTAGGAACAGGCCAGTCAGTAACAACTTCTCTTGCATAATCAGGAGGTCTAGGGACAGGTCACGCTCACAAAGTCGTAGATCGTGCCGGTGCAACTGCACATGCTCTGGTTCAGAGCGTGATGCAAATTCCAGGAGGTGGGAGCAGACCATCCGACAAGATGGTCAGATGCCTAGGATGACTACGCCTACCGCCAATAACACAGGTAAGACGTGGGGCCAATTGGGCAGAGGGATGACCATCAACTGAAGGACTGGCAGGGTGACACCCAACTGGTGGCTGGGTTGAAGGAATTCCTGAAGTGACACAATGTACAGACAGATCTCAGAGCCAGAGCTAGGGCAGTGGGTCTTGGGACTTGGATACAGTCACGTCAGAAGTACGAGATGCCAGGGCACGTGGAGGGCTAAAACTGCGTTTATCTGACCCGCTGCCTGCTTCAGCTGGTGCTGCCGGCACGGTTGGGGTCACAGGGTTCTCCCTCAGGCTGGCGGTGGTGTGGCCCCTTGACAATTTGGGAGCACACCTCACACAGAAGGTTACAAATATGGTGAAGAATGTTCATTGAAATATTCTCGCTCCTCCTTCACTCGCTAGTCACGGACTTGCAGTAATGGGGAGGCGAAAAGAAGCATGGGGGGGGGCTCAACGCCATGATGCCAATGCGAGCAGCACTGCCCTTTTGTATCAAAACTGACGGGAGTCGAGCCCCCACCCCTACCACTGCAGAAGCCAGAATGGTCTGCTATGCCTTTAATGAAGGAATGTGCCGATGGACTCCAAACTGCAACAAACAAAAGGAGGGTGGCAGAACCAGCGAGTCGGTTATAAAATGTCAGGAGTCCAGTACTACATCACACAATGCTGCCGTGGCTCGAACACTATAGTAAATTGAAGGGGGAAACGGCAGCATTAAAACTGCTGGTGGAGCGTTTTCAGGACAGTTTTAAGATTCCATGTGAGACTAATTATGTTGGCATGGAAACCCAGAACCTAAAATCAGTGGCTGAGTTTGCGGACGTTGTGCGGATGAAATTGGAAAAGGAAGTGCAACCGGACAGGATGGCGGGCCCGTTCACCTAGGTAGGTAAATTTAGATTGATACATCATTTGTGGGATGGAAATTTATCTTCCGTCTCCTAAGCTTTGTTTGACTCGGCCACCAAAATCTTACGGAAGACAGGTCAAGGTACGTGTATGGCCAAGGTGGGTATTGAATCCGCATTTTGCCTGCTGCGGGTGCACCCGGCCAGCCAGCACCTTTTGGATTACAGCTTTGAGGGCAAATACTTTGTGGATCTCTGTCTACCAATGGGTGCTCCATATTGTGCGCATACTTTGAAGCTTTTAGCTCATTCCTGCAATGAGCCACCTGTAAGGAGTCTGTTTTTTTCAGCATCACGCATTACCTGGACGACTTTTTGTATTTTGGTCCGGCAGGGTACGGTATGTGTGCACACATCTTGTACACATTTACATGGCTGGCTAGTGATTTTGGGGTCCCTTTGGTCTGAACAAGACAGAGGGTCCAACAACAAGGCTGTCGTTCTTGGGCGTACAGATAGATTCCCAAAACATGAAATGCAGCTGGACCAGGTGGCTGACCTGATGGAGGAATTGGAGGTGATGGGTGAAGCCAGTAGGATCACCCTGTGGTGGGTGTAGTCTATTATGGTCAAGTTAAACTGCCGGATAATTCCTATGGGGAGGATCTTCAGCCAGAGACTGGCCCTGGCAATGGTGGGCGTAAGATGGCCACATCATTTTGTTAGCATTACAGCATCCACAAAGGATGATGTCAAGGTCTGGCTCACCTTCCTGAGCACATTCAGTGGGAAGGCATAGATACATCCTATACAATGATGCAGCAGGCGCAATAGGTCAAACATTTTTACTTCCTGGAGCTGTTCCCAATAGTGGTAGCACTTCACATCTGGAGACAAGGTTTGGCTGACAGGCAAATTATCTCCTTCACGGATAACATTTCGGTGGTCCATGCAAACAACAACACCATGGCATCATCCATATCAGAAATAAGCCTGATTCGGCACTTGGTTTTGGGTTGCTTACGGCTCAACATTTGTTGTAGGCAAAACCTGTCCCCGGGTAGTCAAATGAGATTGCTGATGCCATTTATCTTTTTTGGGATCGCTTCAGGTCATTGGCGCCGATGGCACTGAAGTTTGGAGACAATATTCCTCAGCACCTGTGGGAGCTTGGAGCAATAAGATAGCTTCGATGGTTAGGAGATCTCTAGCGCCAACTACATGGAACACCTACAAGAAGTTCTGGGGCAAATGGAATGAGCTGGTAGCATTAGCAGGAGAGGCCAAAATGGAGGAGAGAATGAAGGGTGTTCTGTTATGATATCTAACCAGATGCAAGGACGCCGGAGAGTCGGCAGCATGGTTGAGGTGTCAGGTAGCGGCCCTAGCTTTCATGTTTAAGCTAGTTGGGCTAAGGGACCTGACTAAGAAATTTTTAGTCAGGCGCGTCATGCAAGGTATGTACAGGGGTGAACACAGTCACAATAAGAGGCGCCTTATTACATTTTCTCTGCTGCTGAGTTTATCGTCAGTTCTGGATGAAGTCTGTAACATGGCCTATGAATCCTTGCTTTTCCACATGGCCTGCTCACTGGCCTTCTTCGGAGCATTCCAGATAGGGAAATTAGTGGCGGCAAGCAAGCAAGGATCAGGGGGCTTACAGCTGGTGGATGTCTGTCTTCAAGGTGACAGTGTGATGTTTTGGTTACGGAAATCCAAGATGGATCAGGATGGAAAAGGGACCCTGTGATAGTGTGAGACTCTACTTACAGTGGCGCCCAGGAGTTCCAGGCCTGCTCCTAGTGCATGAGAACGGTCTGGCGCTCTCACGTTTCCAATTATCCAGAGTGCTGAAGTTTGCCTTACAGCGTTTGGGTCTTAACCAAGCGGTATTCTGTACCCACTCGTTTAGAATAGGGGCAGCCACTGAGGCGGCTCACCTAGGCATGCCGGAGGAAGTGATCAAGAGTATTGGGAGATGGAAGTCCAGACGTTTTTTGACTTATGTGCGACCAACGGCCAACGGTTTATCTGGGGTTAGCAGATGGTAATATTGTCCTTGTCATTTCATGCCAGAAGAAACAGCTGTGGATTATCGCACACTCATACATGCACTGGGCTCACCGATTTGCTGCAGGTACACATAAGAATCCGCAGCTGGGCATTCTGGATGAGGTCATGCAGGTGCGGTGGAATGGAGTCCAAGGCTTATGTGGTCGCAGGGCTGCTGGACTCACACGCCCACCATTTGGGTCACCCTAGCATTATCCTGATTCATGTCAGGGGCAACTACTTGGGGACTGCCCCAATGAAAAAGATGATCAAGGATATGAAACAAGACCTGTTAAGTTGGGTAGATAAGATTTGCAGTGCGTTTATCATCTGGTTGGAAATGTTAAAAAGGAGGGTGTGTAGAAGTGCTAGTTACCCTGCTAACTTGGACAGGTCGCGCCAAAAGATTAACAAATTAATGTCTAGTTTTTTTAGAAAGCAGGGGTAAGTGGCACTTCGGCACAAGGAGTTTGAGGACAATGATGCTGAATAGTTTTTTCTGCCAGATGGGATTCACCTGATAGATAAAGGTTTGAAGGTTATGATGCTTGAGTTCAGAGAGGGAGTACAGCAGGCCCTAGCTGTTGGAGGGGGGGATCACAGCCGCTTGAGGCATCCCTTGGCTGATCCATGGTGTGTGCGGGAGGTGCCTGGCTCAGGAAGTAAAGAAGGGAGACCTTTCCCCCCTTACCTCAGAGGCGTGGAAAAGGACAGGATTGAGGCCCTGGGCATGTGCTCAAGGTGTGAGGTCACTACCACTGGCCGGTCTCCTCCTCCCAGGATTTAAGTTGTTAAATTTAAAATAATAAATTAAGCTGTGGCCTGTTGTACTCCCAACCTGGTGTCCAGTGTCATTATTTAATAATTTAAGGTGGGGTATTGAGTGGGTGGTAATTGTTCAGAATGCACCTATGGGATCTCACTGGGTCATGACCCCAGCATGAATTGTAGAGCAATACGATTCCATATAAATGTATAGCTTTTAGATGTAGTTATATATAGCTATTGCTTGACAGTCAAATTCATTGGTATTTTCCATATTCTACCAATCTCTAGTGAGTTGCAGATCTGGTACAATTTCACACTTGCTCAGGCTCTGAACTTATTTCTATATCAAACTAGAGATTTCCATTGTAAAACTTTCTGAGCTAATGTTTTTCTTTTGCTTCCAATCTTTCAGAGAAACATTCTAAAAAGAACGATTTTAGAATGACCTTGCAGGGGTTACCGTTGATAGGTTTAATACACAACATTTCATGTTGCCATCTATTGAAATCATTTTTATTACTCAACATAAATCCAAAGTCAACATTGACCCCAATGCTGACTGGACTGAAATCGATCCCCACACTGGAAAGTTTAGTTTGCCATAAAACTAAACCCAATTGTGAGCTTAGAATACAGTCATAGTCACTTCTCATTTATTCATCATTTGATGATTTTTTTCTATGACGTACAGTTCACACCAACAGCCCAACAATAATGTTCTCTAAAGCCCCAGATAGTCAAAGCAATATTTTCCTTGTATGAGCTTTCCAAAGGAATTTGATAAACAAATGGATGGGTTACAACCTAATCTTTATGGCCACTGTAGTTTTCTGCATTATGTTATCTTATTGAAAACGAGATAAGCTGTTGACGAACCATGTAATATACTGCAGACACTCAGCCTTTATTTACTGTAATAAATGTTTCATTGTTTTGGTGTACAACGGCTATAATTGATTTCCAGCTGTTTGATACACATGTGCAGTTGTTCTTCACCAGAATCAATTCACTTTTCCTGATAGTTATAAGTTATGTTTCCTGCCACTAATTTGTTGTATTGGTGATGACTTTGGATGCAAAAAAGTGTAGCATTTAGTTCTATTGAAAATTTTTACAAAATGCAACTTCTGGTCTAATCGGTCCACAAAGCAATACGTTCTTGTGTCAGGCACAAAACCCCCAAGACCAAACACTCTGCAACCATTGCTGGAAGAACACAAGCTGGTGGCGGCATTGTCATGGTCTGGAGAATGTTTTCATGGCATTGTCTGGGTCCGCTCATACCTCTGGAAGGGACTCTCAACTGATTGCGTTATCTATCCATCCTTGCAGATCAAGTACACCCATACATGTTGACTGTCTTCCCTGGAGTGGATGGCATCTTCCAGCAGGACAATGCAACATGTTACATGGCCAGACTTGTTCAGGAGTGATTGGCGGAGCACAACGAACACTTCCATCTACTTCCCTGGCCTCAAAATTCCCCAGACTTGTACTCCATATAGCACCTGTGGGACCACCTTGATTCATGCCATGTTCGGCATATGGATCCTTCACCCCACACTCTTCATATACCCTTGCCAACCTTCCAGCATCTTATTGACTCACTAGTTCAGAAAATTAATATTACATTTACCATATATACTCGAGTATAAGCTGAGTTTTTCAGCCCTTTTTTTAAGGCTGAAAAGGGCTCCCTAGGCTGATACTCGAGTCACCACCATGTGTCTCTCTTTCCTCCCCGTGTCTCTCTTTCCCCCTGTGTCTCTCTCCCCCCCGTGTCTCTCTTTCCCTCCCCCCTCCCTTATCATCCTCAACCCCCCATCCTCATCTCAACCCCCCATCCTCATCCTCAACCCCCCCATCCTCATCCTAAACCCCCCTCCTCACTTTAGCCCTCTAATTACCTCCTCCTCTCCCTTTCCCCTCACTTACCTTACATCTGCAGCAGCTGCTCCTCTGCTCCTCCGTGCTCCTTCCGGCTGCGTCTTGACCTGGCCAATGACGTGACGCGCATGTGACGTCATGTCATTAGCAATAACGGGTTCCTCCAGGATGAGGAGGGGGGTTGAGGATGGGGGGGGGGGGGGGTTAAGGATGAGGATGGGGGTTTGAGGATGAGAAAGGGTGGGGTTGAGTAGAGAGGTTGAGGAGGGTGGTTGATGATGAGGAGGGGGGTTGAGGATGAGGAGGGGGGTTGAGGAGGGGGGTTGAGGAGGGAGGTTGAGGATGAGGGGTTTGAGGAGGGAGGTTGAGGAGGGGGTTGAGGAGAGAGGTTGAGGAGGGGGTTGAGGATGAGGAGGGGGGTTGAGAAGGGAGGTTGAGGATGAGGAGGGGGGTTGAAGAGGGGGGTTGAGGAGGGAGGTTGAGGAGGGGGGTTGAGGAGGGGGTTGAGGAGGGGGTTGAGGATGAGGATGGGGGTTGAGGAGGGAGGTTGAGGAGGGAGGATGAGGAGGGGGGTTGAGAAGGGGGGTTGAGGAGGGTGATAAGGGAGGGGGAGGGAAAGAGACACAGGGAAGAGAGGGGGAGGGAAAGAGACACAGGGATGGGAGGGGGGAGAGATACACAGGGAAGGGAGAGGGGGGAGAGACACAGGGGAGGGAGAGGGGGGAAGAGACACAGGGGAGGGAGAGGGGGGGAAGAGACACAGGGGAGAGAGAGGGGGGCAGAGACACAGGGGAGAGAGAGAGGGGACACAAGAAAGGGGCACTGAGGGCACACAAGAGGGGGACACAGAGGGCACAAGAGGGACACAGGGGGCAGCACATTTCCTACCCTCGGCTTATACTCAAGTCACTCAGTTTTCCCAGTATTTTATAGTAAAATAGGTGCCTCGGCTTATACTCGGGCCGGCTTATACTCGTGTATATACGCTATGTACCCATTTAAATGTCTAAAAATAAGTTGAAAATCGTATTTTCTGCTCAGGTTTTTAAATATATACATATAGTAAATAAAAAGGTAAATTTGTGTTCACATTTAAATGACAAAAACAAATTAAAAAACTTGTTTCATGCACAGAATTCTGACAAATCAGTTATTACACTGCATTCTGGGAATCTTGGCTGGGACATGAAAATGTGCCCACAAAGATTTTGCTCTTGCAATCCATAACCATATTAAACATGGCTTCCCTTAGCCTGTGTAGTGGATATTTTGAGTAGGCAGTTCACCACAACAATCATTTAATATATGGTGGGCAAAAGAGTGATAGATTCCTGGCTTGTGTATAATCCAACCCTGGTTTTGCTCAAAGCTGTTTGATACAGCGAGTATATGCTTAAGAGAAGCCATGTTTAATATGGTTATGGATTGCAAAAGTGAAATCTTTGTGGGAACATTTGCATGTCCTTGCCAAGGTTCCCAGAGTGCAGTGTAATACATTTCTCACAATTCTGAGCATGAAACAAGTTTTGTTCGCTCATTGCAGGGTTCATTAACCTGCAAGTTTTGTGCTTGGGAATGCCATGTGTCTCTTTCCAGCATCTCCCCCCTGTGCCTTCCTTGTGTGTTTCTCTTCTGTGTGTCTGCTGAGTGTTTGCGTGTTAGGCGCTGACTGCTGTTTGTTTTATTTTCAAAGTCCCGCATGCCTGGCGTTGTTCGTGTTACTGTCTTTGTCGTCGTGTATTTTCTAAGTCCTGCATGCCTGCCTCTCAGCCTCGTTTTCATCAAGTTTCAGAAATGGCTCTCCCCATGTGCTGTGCGTTAGTGTGTTTTTATATTTTTTTTATTACGTTTCTTGTTTTTCGTGGTTTTCGATTTCTGCGGTTAAGCCGTTAAATCCGTATTTTTCCGAGGTCATATTTTGTTGGTGTTAGTGTCTTTGCCGTCGTATATTTTTTAAGTCCCGCGTGCCTGGCGTTGTTGTAAGTGTTAGAGTCTTTGCTGTTGTGTATTTTCTAAGTCCTGCACCTTCGGCACTCATTGCAGCCTAGGTGTGGCGAGGCTGCTTAATTGCTCATTTCGGCCTAAGTCTGCGTGCTTCAATGCCTCAATTGCTCGCCTCACCTTCGGCGCTCATTGCTTAAGTCCTGCGAGCTCGGAAGGCTTCAATGCCTCAATGGCTTGCCTCCCTTTGTGAGGCGAGCAAGCGTGACGACAAATGGCAGTTTGACAATTATAATATGTGATATATATTGACAGTGTAATTCTTATTTAAGTTGTATTGGTTTTTGGACCCATCCATTCATGAAACCAGCAGCTGGGTTAGGGAAATGGAGACAAGCAGTAAACAATAATTGCATATAAAAGTAAAATATGTAAACGCTGTATTTAGATATTTATGTATTTATTTTGCGTTCTAAAAAAAATACCCATTATCAAAGTTGGTTATTCAAATTACTGTGTAAAAATGTAACCTTAGTGGTACTTTAAAGGCTGGTATTTGCTATGCTACTTTCTAAAGAAATTGACCACGGAAAAAAATAAAGCCCCTATTGAATTTAACAATTGCTGGTTACTGGAGCCGGTAATATAGCAAGTAAAATAATTTGCTATTCAATTCTCGATCTGCGGGTTACAGGCTGAAAATCCCTTAGTTTATTAAAATCATAACTCCAACACATCTAAGCCTTTGCTCTTTCAAGCCAGTAAATGATACAATCGTAAATCACTATTCAATTGCTACAATTCCTCAAGCCCGCAATTGTTTTCACACCTGTAAATGGCAAATATAGAAGAAAATCCAAAGAGTACCAGATAGGACCTACAAGGGGGTTAAACACCTGATCGTAGCACTGTCAATGCAAATAAAAAATCAATACTGCACTTTAAAAGACGGGAAAAGCGATAATAGACATTATAATTAATTGCACAACAGTCTCAAGCTTGCAAATATGCAATAAAAAATTATTTGTTTTATGTTTTATTTTTATGTCTGGCGTTGTTGGTGTAACTGTTAGAGTCTTTAAGCCGTTTGCTTAATTGCTCATTTCGGCCTAAGTCCTGCGTGCTTCAATGCCTCAACTGCTCTCCTCACATCGCGAGGCTCGCAGGGCAATGAGCACCTGCGGCGCTCAATCTCGGGTTAATACATATCAGGCCATTCACATGGACAAGAACATTTCCCTCATTTATTTTTATTATTTTGTACGTTGCCGGATTGAGAGTCTGATCGCATATCGAACTTCTAAATGCTAATTGATTGACGTTTAAACTTCATGTTTTACTGACGACATAATGACGGTCTCATTTTGGCTGTTTCTAAATCGATACTTTCGGCCTCGCTTAATTGATCACAATCATGCTCTGTAATGCTACTTATGGTGCATGGTTTATGGTTTAGGCTTTCGGCCAGGTAGCTGCTGGCTTGATCAATTGAATCGCTATGTAACTGTAGCAAATTTCAAGCCCGCAGTTGCCTTCATACCGGCCGTAAGTTTGCAACGGAATAGGAGCCTAAGTTCTTTAAAAGATAATAATATTTATTCTCGTGCTTTCCAGGACTCAGCAATCAGTTGGCACTGAGTGCTGATAAATCTTTCAGTGGTGGAGTTACAGCAAATGTAGCAAAATGGGGAGAGCAGAAGGTGTTTCCTTCTGGCTGTACAATATAAGAGGGCAGGAGCTTTAATACAACTAAATGCAAAATACACCTGAAATGAGTCTCTACCCTTAGTGTGAATAACCTTGTTGTTGTTCAGTCTTTCAGTCATGTCTGACTCTCGGTGACCATATGGACCGCAACATGCCAGGCACATCGGTCTGTGTTCTTATTGTGCTTATCCATGTGGTTTTCTTGGCAAATATACCGGATTTGGTTTTCAGTTCCTTCTCCAGTGGACCACAATGTGTCTGGCTATGACCTGCCCATCTTGAGTGACACACATGGTATAGCTCACAGCTTCATTGGGGTAAACAAGCCCCTTCACCACAACAAGATAGCTATCCAGAAGGGAAACATAAACCTTACACAAGCATCATTATTTGACAATGATTACAATAAGGTCCAATGTTTTATTCCTAGCTTGTTAAATGGACCACTGCAATACAAGAAAAAGAAACGTATTTGTCAAGTACGTACCAAACTAACAATAATAGCAACTATGTAAACCATGGACATCTTTGGTAAAATATGAATTTTTGAAGATTCTGTTAATCACATCACATCCAGAGAGTTGGATGATGGGGGTGTATTTATAGTCATCAGTGGAGGGAGGGGTGGGGGAGGAGGGAACAGGCAGAAGTCCAGAGCCTTTGTTTGATAAAAGGATAATATATAAATTTACATTGCACCCCCTTCACATTCAGGATGTTGAATCATTCAGTATAACCACAGATCTCACACACACAACATCCACCAACGTATCATGGATCCCTCCAGGACCATCAATATTTATGTTCTTCATTTGAAAACTAACTGTATAACATTTATTTTGATTAATTCTTCTCATAGTAAGGTTTAGTAAAACACATGCACACACATATAGAAGTAAATATATATATAAAGAGTGAGGTAGCCGTGAGTGTCCAGTAATCCAGATGAATAATCAGAGCATTACAGTATATATATATATATATATATATATATTTATATATATATATATATATATATATATATATATATATATATATATACCTTTTTTACTGGACAAACATATTCATAAATATATGACAAGCTTTTGAGAGAGAACCTCTCTTTCTCAAGTACGGAGCTATAGCTATAACTGTAACATATGGCAGTGATACTTAATTTGCCATATATTAAATAATCTGAATTGATATTTTCTCTCATTTATGTTGTAGTTTTCTGGTGACAGTATCTTTTAAAGGATATTATTACATTAGAAGCAAATACAGTATTGCACAGCATATGAGACAAAATGTGTAAAGACAAAAATCATGACCTGTTTCAATTAGAGGAGAGAGGTTAGAGGGTGATAAGACATCACTTGTGCCCTCCACAAGGGGAAATATCCTGTAGTATATCAGTCTGGTCTCACTCTAAAGAATGATACAACCCCAAAATACCAGGCAATTCTACCCTGAATTAAGATTCTATTATTCTGGGGGCTCCTTAGAAGTAAATTAAAGGGCCACTTAATTAAGCACAATTTGGACTACATCACAGTAAAGATCTCCTAAAAGCACATTGAAAAACTTTTTGTACTTTTGATATACGTGCATTTTTCACTGAGATATTAATAAAGTAATATCTGTGTTTACATGAGTCGCTGAGATGCCCTCCGCCAGCTCGACAGCTAATTGTAGTAAGCAAAAGAAAAAAAGAGTTAGCCATGAACCAAACTATCTGTGTGGAGCAGGGAATGCTGGCGTCACCTAAACAGATCAGATATGGGTTAACTTTCCAGTGCAGTCCTGAGTTCAGGGGAAAACTGCTATCAAACACTGTCTTCACCATGCGATTCGGCTGTCTGTTTTACTCATGTAACAGCCAGTAGGCAGGATACACTGTTTTTGTATAAAGACTTAAAACTTTAGATTTTGTAGCTGTTATTAGTGTAAAAAAAAAAAAAAGATAATTTTGTGCTCTTTCACACCATGAAGAGCACTTACAGTGAGGTAAATGGATCTTTAAGAATGACGACTTGCCGGGGCTTGCCTGGAGCCACTGGGGATGTGTTTTTTTTTGTCTATTCTGGTCTGTAGTTTTGCTGTTGGGCAGTGCCACGGCTTGGTAAATTAATTACTCAGTTAAAACATTTATGTAAAACTAAAACTTTCTACCCAACGAGTCCCTTTATGCCAAGTAGATAAACTTAATTTTAGTTTCAATGTTTTATTAGAATTTAGTGTTAAATAAGAAGTAGACAAAGGAAAGTTTTTTCTATCTGGAAATGTTTAACTTGAAGGTCGTTCATCACAATGTAAAACATCTTGTGATCAATAGAAAATATCTAAAGAAAACACATTTAATATTATCCCCTCCATTTAGTGAAAGGGGACTAATGAGTTTTACAGGCAGATAAGACATTTCATATGCATTGAATTCACAAAAAAGAAATTTGCATCAATTATAGTAAATGCAAATGAGTACTCAATACTTCAGTCCACAATTACCAATGTAAGTGAAAGCATTGCAATTCCGAGCTGGGTATCTGCTAATAATTACTGGAAACGTCGCGGACCGATCGTCCCCTGGATGCTTCACTCCTTCAAATTACAGTCATACTTGAAACAGATCTTTCAATCTCTATCCAAAATTAATTGAAGAAGAAATTAAGTGCTTGTTACGTAATTTTACCAGAGCTCTTTTACATGAAAGCGGCACGGCGCAATGCACCTAATTAAATATACAATCCCAGCATGTGGGTAGCGAGCAGGCAAAGCCATCTCCACAAGGAAATGTAATATGGGCAAGAGGGAATCACTCGTACCAGCCCATAGGCAGAAAGTGCCAGCTTCACAGCTGGAGGCGAGCCCTAATTTAATAAGACGTTATTATCAGAGGTGCGTTAATAGCTCAACTCAAAACTTCATTTGCATAAATAAAGCTGGGCTATACACATTGTATAAAAGTAACACTGCATTCAATCACCCATTATAGTAATAGCCCCAAAAATATATAAAATAATGCCAATATTAATATTATGTTGTTTTGAACTTATTTTTCGATTAAACAACGCTTTACAACCATTAATTTATTACAGGACCACAGTGGCCAATTTTTGTACAGTATTTTAAATAAGTGCTCTTGATTTGGGAAAGCAAGAGAAAATAAATTAAAATAAGAACAGAACCTTTATATTTTAAGCTTTTGTATAATTTTTTACTGTTACCATTTTTTTTTCTCACCTGATTTTGCCTGCTCAAGTGAGTGTGTTCTTTTAAGCTAATTGATCTTTCCATTACTTATAATTAAAGTACTAGTGGTTGTAGATGCCACAATTCCATTGTGCAGGAAGCTGATCAGAAGAATTAAAATGGTAGATTCCACCAATGCATATAAAATATAGAGGTTGTCTTGTTTGTTTTAGCATTGTAAAAAAAATTAGCCTATGGAGGCAGTGCTAGAGGTACGCCATAAGGATCATATACAGCATTTATACCTGAGACAGTGACAAGAGATAATAATGTTAACTTCCCCCACCCGTCACCGAATGTTCGTAGTTTATCTTTTAGTTTCTTGAGAAATAAAATCTAAATAGGAAAACCTAGGTAAAGGTTCATCGTAAACCCCTTCGACACTATAAGCTAAATTACAAAAGAAGTGGTTATACTAAGTTATATTTTCTAGTATTAAACAGAAAAATGGCACAATCTCTAAATACAATAGAGTGATGTCAATGAACAATAATATAACTGACTCAAAGCTGAAGTCCCAATTATGGGATCCCAACCATGTCCAGAACAAGACTCTATGTGGAATAAAGTGTAGCAACAGACTGATGAAAAATGTAATTATTTACAGAAAACTTTATTAACTAAAATGAAGTCTATATACATATATTACACAAAATAAGGCTGGTGAATAGAATTAGACTGCTATTAGTTTCCCCTACAGTATTAACTCCTAATTTTAGGTTCCCATCAATAAGATCAATACACCTATAAAAAATGAAAAATAATGTCTAGTTTATAGGACTAGTGCTGCTTCTGGTTGCTTTATTTGTGGAAATTAGGTGTATCTCATTCCCATCTCTAGTCTGGTTACCCATCAATAGATTCAATAATATTTGGAAGAGAGTTACCCAGAAAAAAACAATTGTAGAGGCACAGTCATATAGTAAACTGTCCTCATACATAAAAAAATCCTTGCACATACTTGATAGCCATCAAGCTCTGTGGAGCTAAACCTCCTCTAATTGCTATGCTGGACTTAGGGGAAGCAGTCTACAAATCAGCCTTTCAGTATCCCATTCCCGACGCGCATTTCTCTGTGTAGTCCATAACAGATTCTATAAAGGTTTATCGTAAAACACCTTCGAAGCTATGAGGTAAATTATGAAAGAAGTGGTTTACTGAGTTATATTTTCTAGTATGGTATACCATCTTCAATGGACATAGGTTTATATTATATAAATGTAGCAATTCTTGATATTTTCTATGTACAACTATAAGAAATTGTTATCATGGGCACCTTTACTTAATAAAACAAATTAAACACATTTAGCCTATTTAGGTATAGTTGTTCAGAAAATGTATTTAAAACATAGAATGTGAGTAGCCCTGGAACTGTGTACAATTGTTATTTACCAGGGGTGGCCACAGCTTTGTTTCCTTACCATAAAAATTAGCTAATTTATACACACATACAAACATTGAAAAATCTGGGGGAAATTTGTGCCCCCCCCCCCCCCAGTTCCTACACCCATGTCTGTATGCCTTTATTAATCCACTTGATGCTTTTTCAAGTTGTATTCCTATGTGGAAGCATTTTCAGTAGAATTGAATAGAAATGTTGTCTACATACAAGTTGCCTTACCAGATTATATATCAGGTAATCATGTTGGTGCTCAGTTGTTCAGTTGTGTCCGATGCTATGTGACCCTATGGACTGTAGCACACCAGGCACATCTACATCTAGACTTATTAAATTGCGATTTAGTAAATTTAAAAGGGCTCTATTTAAGCACACAGCATATTTTTTTACAGAAGTTTTTAGTTAGTGAACTTCTAACCAAAAGCAAGGTATTCACTATCTGAAAACATCTGTAAATAAAATATGCTGTGTACTTAAATAGAGCCCTTTTAGATTTACTGAATCGTAATTTAATAAGGCTGCTAGTGTCTTGTGTCTATGTTTTGAAGGGCAAATGTTCTGCCTAGGATAAGCATAAGACTCTCCAGAGGATAAATTAAATCATAGCACTTTAAGTGATGCACCAGAGGTTCCAAATGTGTTATAATTGGAAACTACAGGTAATACTTAGTACTTGAATCAACTGAATATTATTTTTTTTACAAATCACATTTTACTACAATAAAATAACATTTTAATTTTGATTTTGAACTGTCAGCCAATATTTCTGATCCACCCCAAATATTCTTATCTTTGTTAAATAGATAATGTTGTATTTAAGTACCAGGTAAGCTCCTGGTGCATTTTGCTGCACATAAAGGCCCTCATTCTATTATCGGCCGCAGCCGCTGCGGGGCCGCAAGGACCGGCCGCAAGCTTTCCGGCTATTCTATTCCCCTCCGTCCGGGGACTCCGGCAGGCTTGCGGCCGGCGCCTTGTTATCTCTTGCGGCCGCAAGCGCCGGAGGAAAGCCTTTGATCTAAAACGGCCGCAAGGAAATCGGCCGTAAGAAAAGCCCGGTTGCTATTCTATTGCTCCTGGAATCCTGTTTGCAAGGCTAAAAACGAGCCGCAGCTTACTTGCAGCAAACAGGTCCCGCTAGCACCAATTAAGCACATAAAATAGCTCAAATAAAGCCATCCTGCACTTTGAGAAGACTATAAAGTGATATTCAGTGTTAGCAAAAATAGCACATAATTACCCTATACTTAAATCCGTAAAAAAAAAATTTTTTAATATACGTAAAATATACATGTAAAAAGTCCATAGGGCTTGGAGCACCTCAGACACACCCACGCTGCAGCCGGAAAATAAACAGTTAATTTGAACTCGGGTTTGGGCTGATGTGCAAGCTTGAGAGTGGGTTACTTTTAATCCTCATGTCCCCCAATATGATCCCTAGCATTTACAGAGCTGTACAGTGCAGGCTTGAATTTATTTTTGAGTTTTTAGATATCAGAGCTTACGGCCGGTTCCAAGATATGCGGCCGGCCGTAAGGGGAGATCCTTGCGGGGCCGTATAATAGAATCGCAAGTTAACAGAACCCCCGCAAGGAATCGCAGCCTTACGGCCGATTTACGGCCGGTAATAGAATGAGGCCCAAAGAGACTAGGCATGCCAGACCCAGGAAAGTACACAGAACATAGTGAAAGAGTTTATGGATAATTAAATGCAATGATCTCTTCAAAAAAACTTTTCGCCCTCCTTTTGTAGGTGTATTACAAAGGTTGACTGACAGCTCAGAAATGCAAAAATCAATGTTATTTTACTGTAGGAAAAAGCAATGTTTTTAAGATGGACCAATTGGTTCTTAAATGCCATCAAATCAATGTTTCTATGGATACTCGAAGTAGTAAAACTGTTCATTATGGAAGCTTGGTTCAAGACTTAGACATAGTTACAAACTCTAAAATATGGGACATGTACTGTAAGCTAATTATCATTATATTAAATGCACACCTCTATACAGATGTATGAAAAGATTTACTTGTAATTAAGAAATGTTCGTGAATACACTGCTGAGATGTCCCAAACTGAGTTCTCATTTCTCATTACTCATTTTATCCCATAGTATCTTCAACCAATATAGATGCAAATATCTATAAATATAAGCACATATCTATAAAAATCACTTGGTCAGACTAAAACAAAATGAGGTAATCAGGTAATACATAATGGAGGAAGAATGTGGGTTCCCTGGTGGTCCAGTGGTTAGGATTTAGTGCTTACACCACTTCAACCTTGGTTCAATTCCAGCCAGGTAACCAAGAGGTCACACCACCTTGAAGCCAAGAAGGGTTGGCCCTGGTAAGTATTTGGATGGAAAACCACCTAGGAATACCAGGAGCTGTATGCTGTGGCCCACAAGGAGCTAGCAACCCACTCCAGTATCTCTACCATGAATGCCAAGTGGATCAGCATGACCATGGGAATAAAGATGTCCCGATGTGTTAAGATCCATGAATTTGGAAACCATGCAAAAAAAATGTACTGTAGACCATGTTTTGAAATATATATCAAAGGGATTCTGGGAATTTGTGTGTTTTATATAAATGTTAAAATGTTTTAACTAAGTTTAATGAATTAATTTAACCCTCCTTAATGTATTTTTATATACAATTCACATGCACTTACTTGAGACTAACAGTAGAGTACAGGTTTCTCAGTTTCGGGATCCTTCCCCCTCCGCCTATTTTCTCATTCATGCTGCCATCTTCCTCACCTGTAATCTGCAGCATGGCATATTGCGAGGTAAGGACAATCAACAGGGGACATGGTTCAAATTACCAGATACAGATACACTAAACTTATATTACTTTGACTATTACATTATTGTAAATTACTACATGATTATGAATTAAAAACTGTTAGTTTTGTGTTTTAGCAATTTCTAATACACAGCATGTCACTATATGCTAGCTTTTTAACAGCATGACACTGCTGGTGTGAAACCCTCCTATGTGGGAGTGTCCTTAGCTCACAAAATGCAGGTCATAGGTTAAGAAGATGACAGCCTGCAGGAGAGTACAGAAGGATAAAGGGTAGTATTCCAGAAACTGAATATGGTGACTTGTAGTAACGTACTGAACAAACACACAAGTGTTTATTCAGAACATTTAATAACGATTTGTTATTGTTGATCAGCCCTTCAGTCATGCCTGACTTTCAGTGACCAAATAGATGCAGCATGCCAGCCACATCTGTCTGTGTTTCTGGTTGGGCTTATGAATACAGTTTTCATGGCAAAGATACTGGAGTAGGTTGCCAGTTCCTTCTCCAATGGATTGTGATTTGTCTGGCCACTCTCCTATGACCCGCCCATCTTGGGTGACACTACAGGGTATAGCTCACAGCTTCATTGAAGTATACAAGCCCCTTCACCATGACAAGGTAGCGATCCAGAAGGGGAATAATGATTTACTTAAATTACCATTGCAGTTCAGCAAAAACATCCCGTTTGTGGAAAATTTGACAAAATAACAACATGAACAGCTATGTAAGCAATGTGATTTAAAAAAAAAAAAATTCTTACATTTTGAAGATTAGGTTGGCATTTTGAAAGTTTTAATCTTGTCTCACTTAAGTGCTACCTGATCATTTTGAGATTGAGGGAAAGTTCTTAGTGGAGTGAAGGTTAGGGGAGAATGGAGGTGGAAGAGGGAAAGAGGATTAATCATATAATTGGAGCTTTTTAATTTTGACACCTATCCCCTTTCCCCTGCACATGTTAAAGGGCCACTAACCTCACTGTAAGTGCTCTTCATGGTGTAAAAGAGCACAAGATTATATGTTAAAATTATCTATTTTTAATTTTTAATTACACTAATAACAGCTAATAACAGCTAAAAAGTTAGTTTGTGATTACAAACACAGTGTATGCCGCGTCCACACATTTTAATGATTAATAACAGATAGCAGGGGCCCACAGTGAGAACACTGATTGATAGTACTTTCTCCCTGAACTCAGGAATGCACTGAAAATTTAACCCGTGACTGACCTGTTTAGAAGCCCTAATAAATTAGCTCAACGTGTAAAAACTGTTGCCCGTAACGTAGCCCACAAGACTTACAGCTATTAAATTAGGGCGAGTAAAGGCTACGGGATGTGGAAATTTGAATTGCGCGGCCGCAAATCCTTTGATCTGTCAAGCCCGTAACTGTTACGTTTTAAACCACACTATAAAATTGCAATAAATTCACTGGCGTTTAAGCCCGTAACCCGCAAATGGAGCCCAAAAGCCAATGGGTACTAGTCCAATCCGTAGCACTGTAAATGCAAATATACACACCTTACTGTACTTTTATTAAAAGGGAAATTGATGTTAGGTCTTAGAATTAATAGCACAACAATCTCAAGCTTGCAAATCCGCAAAAAAATACTTTATTTCATGTTTAATTTCTGTGTTATGTCGATCTTGGCCATCAATGTGTTAATACATATAATGGAACTCACATGGACTAGAATATATTTATGGTTTTATCCATATTGCATTATATCTGGAATGTGGGTCTGATCGTAACTTGTAATTGAACCCCATAAGACTTTGAAATCCAACCTCTATTTTTCTATGACACTGTTGCCATTGGCTCCATCTAAACCCGTAACTATGGGTTTTACTAATTGATCATGTTCACGGCCACACATCCAACGTTCAAAAACTGGTTTATGGGTTTGCGTCTCAAGCCAGTAACTTGCGACCAATTTTAATATAATAGCTATGTAAAGCAGCCGAATTTCAAGACCGCAGCCCTTGCAGGCTTGCAATGCCACTACGGGCTTCTAATTTAGTTGGGCTGTAGGTGATTTCAGCATTCCATGCTCTACACAGATTGATTTGTTGAGGGTTAATTCTGTTTTTCTTTTGCTCACTACAGGGAGCTATAGCTGCTGGTCTGGCAGTGGTTAGACAGTGACAAATGTAAACACAGATTTTACTTTATTGGATTCTCAGTGAAAAATGCACATATGTCAAACATTTTTTAAGTATTTCAACATCTTTTAGGAGATCTTTACTGTGATGTGGTACAAATTGTGTTGAATTGTAACAATAATCACAAGCACTACTCTAGCAGAAATGTAAACTCCGCCCTCACGCCAATACAACCATCACCAAAATAAAACGGATGCCTCCATAGACCGGCATATGCATCACTAGCATGCTATGTATGGCCAGTCAGAATCCTGTTTGATCATCATTAACTTTTCCTTTAGTTTAATCTTCCCCACTCCTGAATTAAATGCTGCAAATGTGTACATGTTTTTACCGAATTCCAGGCTCAACGGACAATAGAACAAGATCATGATGGAAATATTGATTAATATCTTCTGTATTTTCCCAACTCCAGTCAACATAATAAATACCATTTGAAAATGTAAACGTGGAACATCCTATTTTGTCAACAAGACAAAGCAGGACAGCATATAGGAGAAGAATTCATTTAGACGCTTGTACGCCAATGATTTCTTGAAGCCACTGTGGAAATGCTTATCTTATAATGTCTCATTTGTTATTTTTTTATTCACGTACACAACAAATCCAGCAATTTAAAATGGAACGAGTGATGCTAAAAAGTGTCAGAAAGAGTAATAAGCCCCACATTGTGTCCGTGTAACCACCATAAATCCTGTCGCTTGATGATTACACACACAATGCAGTTTGGGAATACGCTAACATATGGATCTCTTGCCGGGATTTCACACACTAATCTGGACTAGGGAACATGTCACACACAATAATTGGGTGGCAGTGGAAATATTTGCTTAAAGGATAGATATTCTGAATATAAAAGGAGAGAATTGGAATCTAAACATGATGCACAAATATTGTATATAACAAATCCATTTCGCGCAGCACCTAAATCCTCTTCACGCTGAGGATCCTGGGATATAGAACTCCCCCGCTGGCTTTATAATCTGTATTGTATTCTCTCCTAGCTGCATGGGGTCCAGTGCAGGCTCCATTACGATTCACATATACCGTGTCAGTGAATATATTTGTAATGTATAAGTCCTACTTACAGATGGGTTAAAGTTTACTCTGATTTTTTTGTATTCTGATATGAATATGATATGAACTGAATTGAAAGGATATTTTGTACTTATAGTGACACTGCAAAGGTCCCAAAAATTAAAAATAAACATAGAAATAAATATAGCTATATTTAGAATGGAAGTGTTAGATACTTGAGCTTGAGCATTATGTATGTATGCATAAATATCTATAGAAGACCTCCTCTCAAACTCTCTTTACCTAGGGACACAGATTGACTTTCCCAGTGGGGGGTACAAAAGAAGAGATGGAAAATAATAATTGTTATCGAAATGTATCTGTTAAAATCTTATCAGTATTTTAATTTATCACAACTCCATGGGGGAGTGATCATCATAAGAGTTTCCGCAGGTACCCTGATAGGCCAAGCAGCCAAACATGTTAATTTAATGTGCTTGGCACTGTGGGGTTAATATGGACTTTATATGCTTCTGATTGGTTGAAATAGGTGTCAATCTAATTGCAGCCAATCAGGTGAAGGAATTGAAATAATCACAATCCAATCATCATAAGAGTTGCCACAGGTACCCTGGTAGACCAAGTAGTCAAACATGTTAATTTAATGTGCTTGGCACTGTGTGGTTAATATGGACTTTATAGGCTTCTGATTGGTTGAAATAAGTGTCAATCTAATTGCAGCCAATCAGGTGAAGGAGTTGAAATAATCACAATCCAATCATCATAAGAGTTTCCACAGGTACCCTGGTAGACCAAGTAGTCAAACATGTTAATTTAATGTGCTTGGCACTGTGGGGTTAATATGGACTTTATATGCTTCTGATTGGTTGAAATAGGTGTCAATCTAATTGCAGCCAATCAGGTGAAGGAATTGAAATAATCACAATCCAATCATCATAAGATTTGCCACAGGTACCCTGGTAGACCAAGTAGTCAAACATGTTAATTTAATGTGCTTGGCACTGTGTGGTTAATATGGACTTTATAGGCTTCTGATTGGTTGAAATAGGTGTCAATCTAATTGCAGCTAATCAGGTGAAGGAGTTGAAATAATCACAATCCAATCATCATAAGAGTTTCCACAGGTACCCTGGTAGACCAAGTAGTCAAACATGTTAATTTAATATGTTTGGCATTGTAGAGTTAATTTGGACTTTATAGGCTTCTGATTGGTTGAAATAGGTGTCAATCTAATTTCAGCCAATCAGGTGAAGAAATTGAAATTCTCACAATCCAATTATCATAAGAGTTCCCCCTGATTGGTTGATATGGACTAATCAGAGAATACAACATCCCTATTTGCCTTGGTTAATTTATGGCCAATCCAAATAGAGTCTATACATAGAGTTGCTTAGAGGGAAATAGAGGCTGCAGATTAGCTGTTTCAGCCAATCAGAAGACTACAAAGTCTGTATAAAAAGTGTGGGCAAGGACAAAGAGTGTAATTCATCACAGGGAGCTCTTTATAGGATGAACTCCTGTAATAATAAGTTAGATTTTGTTTTATTTCTTAGAGCCTCTTGTTTTGGATGGGCAGTCCTCATATATAAGGGTTATATGGGAGCACAAGCTAATTGCTAACTCAATTTAACTATTAGCAAGTGTCATGTAACAGCCCTGTACATACATGTAAGGCAGTGGTACATTACATGTACATGTTAGGGTTTTTAATGTGCAGCATGTAAAAGCAGCATCATTTTTATGTGTACACATTTTATGATTGCCATGTAATTGAAGTCACTGTTGACACTTTTATTAGACTACCTGCTACAGAGTTCTCAGCACAGTTTGATCAATGGCCTCAGCAGATGTTGGTTCTACACTGCAAATTTTCAAGTGCTAAAGACCACAATAAACTGTTTTTAAGTGCAATTAAATGGCACAAAGAATACAGTCGTTTTTTTTTAATACAGAACAACTTTGCAATAAACTTTGTTTTACAAATGCAAGTTTCTTATAAAAATGTTACATGTAAAATTGCATCTTTCTACTTCTTACTACCCAAGCAACATAAACATGTCAGTGTATATGCTTGTATCATAACTGACTCAGTATGAAGGACATTGTATAAACAACTTTGTGAAAGTCCTGTCTCTATGTTAAGTGTCCTTATGATGATCTAACAGCATTTACCCATTCTGCCACCAACAATAAAAAAGGGAGGGGAAGCACAGTAAATATATACTGGAATATATATCTACCTAAAGTGTGAAAGAATTAAGCCTCGGGTAGTCTTATGCTTTTCCAAGGCATATTTACAATTCTTGACTGTGTTTGACCACACCACTTCCATTCAAAGTCTGTTCCACTTATCTACTCTTTCTATAAAGTAGTACTTTCTCTCATTACCTCTAAATCTTCCACCTTCCAACTATAAGTCTTAATTCATGATCTCTTATTCTTGAATTACTCTTTTTCTTGAAGATACTTCTGTTTTGAACTTTATTCATTCCTTCAATGTATTTGCAGGTTTCTATCATATCGATACCAACAACAGAGGCGCTCAGGCAGAGAACAAACTATCCTTAATATGTAGTTCTATAGATATGGTCATCGACTCTGAGAGCAGCCTCTTTTAGCTCTCTTGTGCCCTGCACATACTACTCCTGTAGTATATCAGTCTGGTGATCCAGCCCCGAAATACCAGGCAATTGTACCCCGAATACCTGTTGGTATGCAAATTACCTTTATGGCTTTGTCTCCCTGTGGGTAATAGGGAACTCTTTGCTCACTGTGCCTTATGGAGTTATCAGTTACACCCTACTGGTGAGGTCCAATTAAGGCTGAAATGTAAGTCTGGGGTTTACTGTTCTTGATATTCTTTCTCATGAAAGCTGACATCTTACACAGCTGTGACCTAAAACCACATCCACAGGGTGGGGCTTCACTCTATAAGTGCCTGATAATACTATGAAACAGACATAGAGAGATATTATGTACTGAAGCCCCTCCCCATGTATGTGGCTTTATCTCACAGTTGTGTAGCATGTCAGCTCTCATGAGAGAGAAGATCAGGAAATGAGAGGCTGCAAAAGATAAGAATATGATGTACTGAGAACCCCAGAATCTACAAAATGTACTAGGGGCTTCTTAATATTAAATACAATTGAAAGGTAAATTATATATCATAATATAATATAAATGAAGAGCATTACATTATTTTATTAACCTAGTTAAACTATTTATATAAACTAAAATTCTAGAGATCCCCTTTAAGGGATACTGTAATATTCCTGTAAAATACTATCTGACTCACTTTTTTGTTGTTAATTTCCTCGCCTGTTGGGATACTTCATTTTTAGTGTCTGTTTTATTCTCCTTCCTCCTAGTGTGTCATAATATGTTGCATTGTTTACTAGTAGGAGTGGGCAGTACTGATTTAATTTAGATGTGCAAACAGTGACAGATCCTCTCCTTCAAAGATCATTATCCATTATTATATCCTTTATTATAAAGAAATAAAGGGGTATTGCCCACCCCCACAGGTAAACTGTGCAACAAATCATGACACACAATATGAGGATGAAACAGGCAGAGACACTTCACATTAATACTTCTAGTAGAGAGCAAAAACATAGTAAAAATATTTAAAATGTTTTTTTTTTGCTATCATTAAATGCAGAACGTAAATATCTTGTTACATTTGTCTCTTTAAAAGACAACTGTGTTTTAAGAAAATTTTAAATTTTTATGAAGTATGCAGCAAGCTAACAAAATGAGCAGCGTCAACCTTAAAGGCATATTTATTTTTCATTGGTTAATACATTTCTGCACTCCTTCAGTAAAACCCATCCTTTATATATGCAGCACATTTCATAAAACATTTTATTTTTATTAATATCTAAAAATCCCTCTAAGGATTATGTTGACACCCCATGGGTGTATATATAAGCCCCTGATCCCCACCCAATCAGCCTGCAGCATTAAGACATAATTTTTTTTTACACACCTTCTGTGCCTTCCTCAGCCTATAGGAAATCACTGATGTCAGCCCTGAAGTCACTGCTGGGATGTGCTTCCTGCTGGAGTCTGCTCTCTGTCTGTGCTGCCCACGCCCTTCAACACAGACACACTACATATACCAGGATGCTTTGCAGCACAAACAGGAACCCAGATATTAATTCAAATGTATCAGCTGCCTCAGCCTCCTCCTGATTGGCCAAAACAAAATATGCATTTAATGCATTTAACCTGCATTTCAATGGGGTGTTTACTAATTTAAAACTTTCAGAAATTACAAGACATTTTGTTAACTTCAAGGTACGTTTTTAAATAATTATTTTGCCATTTTTTCATGCAAAAAAATTACATACACTACTGGTTTTCCTCTATCAGTTACACTCATAAACCCGTAAACTTAGATATGCCTTTAAAGCATCAAGTGTGTTTGATTCTGTGGACTCTATTTTGGACATTTAGAAACAAATGTTTGGCCTGGATGAGCAGTGATAAGTGCTATAGAAGGAGGAACATGCACAGGAAAGTAATTATTGATAATTGTGGTTCATTTTCTGAATGATATTCTGAATAACAAAAGAGAACATTGGCAAAATGTTTTAAAAAAGTAACACAGCCTTTACATTTTTCACATTTACCTGCAATTATTCCTTACTGTAGGCTTCCATTTTCTTTACTGAGCCTGTTTCTTTCAAATTCTGTCTCAATAGTGTGCCATTGTAAACTAATAAGCATTCCATTGGACCCAATGAATGCACTGATAGTTGTATATGCCAAAGTCTAAACCCACCACAGGAAATGGTTCACAGAGCAGCATAATTGCATATGAAAGTAATAAATTGGAAGCTGTATAATGTTTTTATATTCTAAATACATGTTGCAGTGCAGTTCTTCAACAGATATATTATTGTTTTCTTTATCGTAGAGGTCTTTTAAAGAATGTTTAAAATATACATAGAGCTGACTTAAAAATGTATTAACCCCGTGTTTTTGTAGATGGAAAGGACAGACTAGATTTTTTTCATGATTTATACAATTGGGCTTCGTGCTATTGAGCACAAACCTGAACAAACGAAAATATGGTACTTTTCATCAGATAGATAGATAAAGTTAATTAGATGAGCAGTTGTCGGTAATATTAGACTATAGGGTACTGTTCAATTACCCATATCAATGTGTCAATTGCCAGTCATTGTGTCCCATGTGTGCTGTAGCCTGGGTGCCAGATCTCCCGCACCGTCTCATCATCATCTCCATTCTAGTTATTTATTAAATCCAGCACTTCCTGTCCTTTCAAGGTCTTTATATCTACCCTATTCTAAAAATTAAATACATCATCTAACTACTACAATGCTAAATTAACACAAAAGGATGAATGGATGCATTTTTTAATAGCAAAGTATATTACAAAGGTGTTTATGTTATTAAAGGACAGTGTATTTTTGGTGGGCCAAATTTTCAGGTCTATAAAATGTATGTAAGATTTCTTTGCCCCATGAACTTGGCATTTACCATGTACCAACACAGGAGGTAAAAAAGTAGTGGTTATATATGATATTTTCAGATTCTACAAATACAATTTAATTGTAAAGCTGAACACTATAGTTTGACAGTAATCTCCTAAAACCTTTTAGTAGATGTTGTTGTAAAATAACTAAACAACATGTTTATGTAGTGTACAGTTTTCTGTATTCTTTTTCCTGCTCATAAGACATAATTAATTCTTAATAAGAAGCTAACACAGATCTTCAATGGCAATCATTAGATGTTAATTGCAGATCTTTAATGATGCATAAAGCCACTGAACTGTTACTGGCGATAGCCAATGTTTTCTGTAAATAGTTGGTACAAAAGGTGTCCTAACATAAAGAGCCACTGTAGTGCTTCAAAATATACTCCTGTGAAAAACTACACTTGAAATTAGGAAAAAATAGAATGTAAAAAAAAAGCTATTTTAATGCATTATTGTTTATACTTACAATTGTGCTGCTTCCAGTTCTGCCATTTTGGTTATGCGGTAGGAGGAGATATTGAATGGAGATTAAGCTTCTATCTGCAGAATTAATGTCACAACCCAGGAGAGGGGTCCAGCTGAGCTGCAGAATCCTCCAGTCTTGGACAAATGGGCATAGGAGCCCAACAAAATTCTGGGGGGACAAAGTTTACAGAGACAAAAAAAATGGTGCTCTTGCAAATCATCTCTACTCCCAGGACAGGCAGCCTCCAGGGGAAGAGAGGGTAGGCCAACCACCAGGTATAACGAAAACATACAATAGTGGAGCGCTACACAATACAAACAAAATGTGTTAGAATATGAATGGAATGGTATTAATCCACCACCAATGGAAGTAGTGATCTAGGCAATACAGATTCTCCACCAATTCTAATTGTATCAGTCCAAGTCCAAATATGGATAAAAATGGAAAAAATATCTGGTGAAATAAGTTTGTGTTTTAATGCATGCAAAATATTGCACTTACAAAAGATAAAAACTGTTTTCTTTTGCTTAATATTAAAAAAAATCAATAATTTGGCATAAAACATATGTAGAACTTATTTTTTAATGTATGTATTATGTCAGATTATTTACATTTTTGTGAGATTTAATTTATAAAAAAGAGGTTTGACATATATATTATGTCAGACAATTGACTTTTTAGTATTAAGTAGATACAGTGAGGGAAAAAAATGTATTTGATCCCTTGCTGATTTTGAACGTTTCTCCACTGACAAAGTAATGATCAGTCTATAATTTTAATGGTAGGTGTATTTTAACAGTGAGAGATAGAATAACAAAAAAAAAAAATCAACAAGAAAAACGCATGTCAAAACAGTTATAAATTGATTTACAGGTCAATGAGGCAAATAAGTATTTTACCCCTTCGTCTTAGTACTTGGTGGCAAAACACCTGTTGGCAATCACAGAGGTCAGAGGTTTCTTGTAGTTGGCCACCAGGTTTGCACACATCTCAGGAGGGATTTTGCCCCACTCCTCTTTGCAGATCCTCTACAAGTCATTAAGGTTTTGAGGCTGATGTTTGACAACTCGAACCTCCAGTTCCCTCTACAGATTTTCTATGGGAAGAAGGTCTGGAGACTTGCTAGGCCACTCCAGGACCTAAATATGCTTCTTCTTGAGCCACTCCTTTGTTGCCTTGGCTGTGTGTTTTAGGTCATTGTCATGCTGGAATACTCATCCACGACCCATTTTCAATGCCCTGGCTGAGGGAAGGAGGTTCTCACCCAATATTTGACAGTACATGGCCCCATCCATCATCCCTTTCATGTGCTACAATGGTCCTGTCCCCTTAGTAGAAAAACACCCCCAAAGCATAAGGTTTCCACCTCCATGTTTGGCGGCGGGGATGGTGTTCTTGGGGTTATAGGCAGCATTTCTCCTCCTCCAAACACTGCGAGTTGAGTTGGTGCCAAAGGGCCCGATTTTGGTCTCATCTGACCACAACACTTTCACCCAGTTCTCCTCTGAATCATTCAGATGTTCATTGGCATACTTCAGATGGGCCTGTACATGTGCTTTCTTGAGCAGTGGGACCTTGCGGGCGCTGCAGGATTGCAGTCCTTCAGGGTGTAGTGTGTTACCAATTGTTTTCTTGGTGACTATGGTCCCAGCTGCCTTGAGATCATTAACAAGATTCTCCCGTGTAGTTCTGGGCTGATTCCTCACCTTTCTCATGATCATTGAAACTCCACAAGGTGAGATCTTGCATGAAGCATCAGACTGAGGGAGACTGGTGTTTCTTCCATTTGCGAATAATCGCACCAACTGTTGTCACCTTCTCACCAAGCTGCTTGGCGATGGTCTTGTAGCCCATTCCATCCTTGTGTAGGTCTACAATCTTGTCCCTGACATCCTTGGACAGCTCTTTGGTCTTGGCCATGGTGGAGAGTTTGGAATCTAAATGCTTCTGTGGACAGGTGTCTTTTATACAGTTAATGAGCTGAGATTAGGAGCACTCCCTTTTTAAAGAGTGCTCCTAATCTCAGCTCGTTAACTGTATAAAAGACACCCGGGGGCTAGAAATCTTGCTGATTGATAGGGGATCAAATACTTATTTCCCCGACTGCAAATCAGTTTATAACTTTTTTGACATGCGTTTTTCTTGTTTTTTTGTTGTTGTTATTCTGTCTCTCACTGTTAAAATACACCTACCATTAAAATTATAGACTGATCGTTTCTTTGTCAGTGGACAAACGTTCAAAATCAGCAAGGGATCAAATACTTTTTGCCCCCACTGTAACCATTTATTAATCTCATACCCTGTGGCTATAAGGTCTATTTATCTTAACAAGAATTGTATGTGTATTGTCTGTACTGAGATTGTGGATGTGTTCCTGTAGTTTTTATGTTTTGTAAGTACAATATTTCATGTGTGTATTAAAATAACCTAAAATTACATCACCATATATCTTTGCTGTTTTTAACCATTTTTTGTTTGTGCTTTTCTCCTGATTCTTTTTTTTTAACAAACAAGTATAACAGAAAGGCTAAGATGATGTGTTGAGAATCTGCATAGAGCAGAGATAATGTAATGAAGAGTGAGAGAGAGGAAGAGTAGAGAGAAAAGTTCAAAATTGAGGGAGAAAAAGAAAAGCAAGTAGTATTTTACAGAAAGAGTAATAGATTACTGGAATAGCCTTCCTGTGGAAGTGGTAGAGTCACACACAGTTAAGGAGGTGAAGCGTGTCTTAAGCATATGGCCAACTTAGGGCTCAACAAGCCATTTGGGTTGATAAAATGGGCAGGCTAGATGAATATGCTTAGTTACCTGTCATCAAATCAATGTTTGGGCAGAGGCAAGACAATGGAGAAAGAAACAGACAGACAAGGGAGAGAGAGAGAAGGGAGAGAATGAAAGACAATGGAAAAAACATAAAGAGAGGGAGAAAGGAGGAAAAAATAGATTAAAATTAAGTGAGAGATTATCGAAAAGAAAGAGAGACAAAAAGATCTAGAGAGCAGGAGAAGGGGAGAGGGGGAGAGAGAGAGGAGGGGAGAGTCTAGAGCAATGGAGACAGTAGGGATTTTGTTATTATATACATATAACTATAAATAAATAACATGTATGCAAAGCACTGAAAAATCTGATTCAGAGGAACACACAGAAATGTATTTTTGCTGTAGTCTTAGATGACTTGGAACCTACTGGCATGTTTTGCTAATGTATTATTCCACTATCATATCACTGCATAACACAGCCTTCTTCCGTCCTCACTATCATATCACTGCATGATATCACTGTATAACACAGGCTTCCTCCAACCTCGCTATCATATCACTGCATAACACAGGCTTCCTCCCAAATCATTTCCCTGTAATCTGAATCACTACTTTCCCAGGGGAATAGTGAGTGTGGGGTATGTGGAATATGGGCGATGGGGAAAAAGAAGGGTAGAGGAATTAATGAAGGGCAAAAAATAGAAAGCTGAGATTGGTGGTAGAAAGTGAGGAGGAAAGTGAATACTAGAAAAAAACATAACAAAGAACAAAGAGTAGAAGTTAGTTGAAAAGATATGAATCAACTGAATATATTGGAAGTTAGGTGTTGTGGTGTGAAAATACATGACAGAAATTATACTAGCCATTTCTAATTACAGTTTTATGTGTACCTTTGTGCAAATACTTTTTCTGCTGCTGCTTGGCTGCCCATTGCCTACTTCAGGGTTGTTAAAAATGGGTGGAGTCAAATCTTTCCTAGGAGAGACATACTGCTTCACAGGTAATGCATGATTAGGTTTAATTTTGGTATTTTGTGTTTCCCCTATTCATATAATCTGATGGGTATTTATCCCTTCCCCCAAATTTTTACGCCTGCTTGGAAACACAAAACCTCACTTGGATCTTGGAGTCGATAGGCTTCTTGGTGCCAGGAGATGATATCAGGATTATCAAGGAAGAAGAATATGAGGGACCCTGGAACTGAATTATAGTTCTTCTAGGTGATAATGCTTGGGAGTCTGTACACTCCTGGTTTATTGCCCCTGGGCCAGAACACCTCCTCCGGATTCCTCTGCCCAGTTCCCGCTGTGTCTTCTCCTCCAGCTTTCCTGGGCCCTTGGATGTGGTCTTGGTCCCTGTATTCTCGGTTTGTTCAGTGCACTCTGCCGGTTTGTGGTCTCTGTATGGCAGTGTGGGTGGTTGTATCCATTATATCCCGTAGGCCAATGAGAACAGAGCTTGATAGATGCCTTGCCCATTGGCCAGTCCTCAGCCAATGAGAGCAGATTAAAGCCCCTATTTGAATTTCCCTCCCAGAGTTTCCTGAACAAATCAGATGGCTTTCTTGGCGGCCACATTCCTGATTGGTCACTGCCCGAATGGTCTAAACTAATCAGGAGACCACCTACATCCCTGGACCTTTGAATGGTCCAATCAATACAGGGCCTACCACATATGTAAGAATGTGTGAGGAATTTTCCCCATTTGGTCTCAACTTTAGAGCCCAGTCAAGCTATTCTGCAGTCGCCAAGGGGATAGCTCTTTTAGAGAATAGGTGAAGTCCTCAAGGGTCGAGGGGTAAGGGAGTCGAGGAGCCCAGACTTGTGGTCAAAAACACTGCTAACACTGCCGATGGTTTCAACAGGATTTATGGAAATTGTGGCAACAAAAAGAAAATTAAACACCTCAGTAGAAAATAAATGTAACATTTAAAAATGTAAATATTGTATTTTTTTGCTTTCTAAAAACAGTTTACTCATTATCTAGTTTAGGTATTCACTCTAAAAAAAGAGACAGTACTGAGAGTGCTCACACACTCACTTACAGCCATAAATCTATACATAAATATATGCTAAACCAGTGGTTTTCAACAGCTGATTCTATGATCTGAAACTTTATTTGTCCTCAGAATGATGGGGAAAGTCCAACACTTTAATTATAACACTACGACTAGTCACAGTTATAGATAGGTTATTGGTTAACTTATCTACAGTCAAAATGTATTCTATTTAAATCATTGCAAAGCTAAATGTAAATTTAATGTGTCACATTTAATATCTCCCTGATGCAAAAGTTCTGGATCACAAAGTCGACTAATTCTCCATAATATTACTTGGGGAAATAAACAACTTCTTATCCCCTTTCCATTCAAGTCAGTGGAGATGGTTTTCAGTTTGAGATACCACTTTGGCAAAGAAAACATGGTTAAGGAGGTTTAGTGCATTCAATCATGAGCAATAATCTGTAAGCACATCCCATTCTCATCCTATCTAGAACTTGGACGTTTAATGTGCTTATTTACATAAACAGATTTTGTTTATCCACAGCTTTAATTCTCTTTTCGTCTGAAGTAAAAAAATCTGAAGTAAAAATAGAGAAAGGTCTATAAAAAGCAAACATAAATTCTTTCAAGGGGAAGAACGCCTATCACTGGGCCTGAAAGATGTCAGGGAGCAGCAGGATTCCCAACATTTCCAGGCGAATACCACAGTATAGTATGTCCTATGTGCAGTATAAGCACAAATTACTAGAACAGGTCACTCATACAGAACCCCAGCTCCATAATGTTTGACACCCAATTAATCCATCCGACCCATCCTGCTGTTCCCACATAGCTGACCAGTTTTACATGTCTCCCAATTAATGGACAATAAGCACAAATGCCCTGTATATAACTTAACATTCCTTAGCAAAATATATCACAAACTCTTTGTAAAAAAAATACACATGCTTAGTTATGAAAGGCAATGAACATGAGCTTGAGGGAGCTCAGAGAGGCCGTGGTAACAGATGTATGCTGTGTTCACAGATGCAGGACCTTATATGCATGGATTATCATATTGTTGTGTCACATAAACACCACTGAGTTGTAAGAGCTCAAAAGGAGTTCCAAATTAAGTTTTCAAATAAAATTTGGGGCTGATTATAAAACAAATATATCAAACAATACATTGTCTAAATTTACACATAGCACAAGATTCAAAAATAGAACAATAGTGGACAAGGCTTTCTCCATTTATGTGTACTTTTTAATTTGTTAGTTCTTGTGAATCTTGTTAGCTCTGTGGATCTACCAATAAATATTAATAAAGGCAATGTCATAGGCATCAGAATATATAAAAATGTTCTGATTATGAGGATGGTAAATACTTTGTAAATTTTCCATGTAAATTCTAAGCAACTTTATGACATGATTTCCCACCCTGTATCTAATGAGTGCTTTTGGTGACATTGTTTTGCATCCCTTAGTCATTTCCAAATTTCTGTGACCTCATGGACTGTAACATTTTTATGTCCATGGTCATGGTCCATTTGGTTTTCATGGCAGAGATCCTGGAGTGTGTTGCAAGTTCCTTCTCCAGTGGACCAAGTACTGATCAGGCCCAATGCTGAACAGCTTCAGGGTGGTGTGAACTCTTAGTTCCCTGACTGGAATCAAACCCATGCCACAGCAGTGAAAGCACTGAATCTTAACCACTTGACCACCAGGGATCCCATTTAAAGACAGCATTCAGTGCATGTGCCCCATTGCAGGGATTAAAGATTCCTGATTGATTTCAGTATATGACCCTACCTTGTGACCTGAAGATACTGCCCTGATCTGATTTTTCTAACTGCCATGATCCTTGATTTCTAGTCTGTGACCCAGATTAACTTGCCTAGCATCTGTCCACATTGCTGGTTGTGACCAGTCTAATGCCATTCAGTCCTGGACCTATTTTGAGGAATTGTCTCTCAGCTCTACCTTAGTCTCTTGGATCCTTTTTGTTTTGGACAATCTCCAGGGGTTACACAAGTATTTTGTGATTTTTCTCACTACCAGTAGAAGAACAGAAACATACTAATTTTTCAGATTTACCAGGTTATACCAGAATTCTTAAAGGTTTCCAAAATGTTTGAATGTTTCACTAAATCTCAGAAAATTGTCAGCAAATTGTATCCCCCAAAGGTCGCGGTAACTGTCCGTATTGACTTGACAATTCTTCACAACTCGTGTCCAACAATTTTAATGAACCAGTGTTTGGTCTGGTTTGTAGGATTTTGGCAATTTACCACATTTCTCAAAGCAACAGAAAGACTAAAACATGATCATAATGAATAGTGATCAGTCAGTAAAGAGTAATTAGTATTAATAAGGAGTTGGAAATAGTATCAAACGATACAGATAACAGATTTTCAACTTTACAGCTGTAATTGGTAACTATAATTGGTGTAGAAATAGACGAAAAAAGAAAATTACATTTTTTTCTGTAGCATTGTCTTATTAAATTCTATTAATTGTATGTCTCTGTGGTGCAGAGTTGCTTTTATCCATCTTCAAATTTGTTATTCAGTGTTTTTGGTGTCATTCCCATATGTGTTTCCTTGCTGACTTTTGAATTTTTGGATGTCATTTGCCTATGTTATTTTTTTGTACAGATGGGTCCTGCTCACATACACAGTGTCAGTCATGCATGATTTTGCATAATTTGTCACTGTTTAAATATGCCTAACACTGCCATGCAATGAGCTGCCCTCGGCTTATTAAATGTGCACATAAGATATCTCTTTCAAAAGATTACTAGGAGTAAGTGGCAGACGTGTCCGTTATATTCCCAGTTTGACAAATGTAATGTTGTTTATTGTGCCAAATGTCTAGCCATTGCAAAATACTGTATATACTCATACTACATCATATCTAATGCTTCATAATAGGATATATTCTAGCATTGAATCAAGGTCTCATTTATTTAGATTCCAATAAACTTTATTTATTAAAATATGTTGTTGGCTTTAGATCTGCTGTTAAAATACCATCTTCTCATCCGAACCCTTTATTGAGGCATTTTAAGGCAGCGTGCATTAGGTGTAACTTTTCACTCCAATCTTCCAATATTCTGTAATGTCATAAAAGTGACTTGGCTTCTGGAGCCAATCACAGGCTTTTGCAATAATTAGTCAATACGCTATAATTTACTGCTGCTTTAACCCCCATGCCATCTACATACCAAAATTACCCCCCCCCCCCCCTTCTGTGGCATCTACATACTAACCTAGTCATGGAGGTCCTGCATATGAACCTAATCATGGAGGTCCTGGAAGGACCTGCTTTTCATTTATCACTAGTATATATGCCTTACAAGACCCCCATGGCACATACTGTTACCCCTATATGCGCTATAAGGACCCCTGGCTCCTCATAACAATATTATGCCACAGAGGTCCTTAAAGGTCCCCCATGTCTTACAGGACCTTCATGGCATAGTATAGTTATCAGGAGCCCCACAGAAGGGGGTTCATTATATATGCAAAGGAGGTCCTAGGGTGTTAACGGTAGGTGCCATGGAGGTCCTTACAAATATCTTAGGTTTATATGCCTAGAATGACCTCCATGGCATATAGAATTATGTTACATTCCATGGAGATCCTTTAAGGACTAGAGGAATAGTATTAGTGCCATTGAGGTTCATGCAAGACCTCCATGGTTAGGTTAGTATCTAGATGTTATGTGCTCCCTTCTGGGTGTGAAAAAGAGAATGTCTGGGGTTTCCTTCAGAATAGGAGTGGGAAAACCCAAAGGTCCCCCATTTACTGTAGTGTAATTTAGGGAATCCTGGAGGTTGCTGTGCTATTAGTGGGTAGATTTAAGAGGGGCATCCATGAGATTCCCTAAGTATGTTTAGCGTTAGGGAGCACTTCTTAACTTCTCAGTTGTGATGAATATAAGAAATCAAGTCTTATATCCGACTCAGTTGAGATGTTGTACTGATGGTGGTGTCAGATATAATGCTTGAATCATTTTCAGAGGCATTTGTCTGCCTCTAAGGGTAGTGTTCAGTATGTATAGGATTGGGAAGAAAATGGCTTGCACATAGTATGTTACTTGTATGAAGCACCATCAAAATGGCTTAGAGGGAAATTTGAAAGTGCCATGTCACTGTAACTTGATAACGCAATTCATTTTAGTCTATTCAGCAGTGCATTCGTGCAGTGTTGTAATTTACTACTATTGGGATTGATAGATTACTAAATTACATACAAACTTGCACTATAAGTGCCTGTGCAAAAGATTGGAATGGGGCCCAAAGCATTTACACTAATAAACATCTACACTAATAGTAAGTTCTCTGTATCATAGTAGGTACATGATGTTGGATTTTTGCGTTTTAAGATGTGAAAGTCCATCAATCAAAGTCCATCAATGCTATCCATAAGTTTTCGTTCAATCACTTTGATATAATCTCTTCTACTGTTATTTTTGAAATTAATGTCAGTATTTTCCAGTCTACAAGCAAACTACATATGTTCCTTTTATTTACCTTAGTCAATAAAATTCCAATGTATCCATTTTTTTTTTTTTTTTTACTCAACAAATATCTGACACTGATGCTGCAACTATGTGATGAGACAACAGTTCTATTCACATACCGGATATTCCTTAAAAAATATTTAAATGCTGGTGGATCCTGTGTGATTACAATTTAGTAGCGGATCCTGTGTGATGGAATGGCAGTAGATACTGTGTGATTAGAATTACCAGTGGATTCTGTGTGAAAGGAATGCCAGTGGATGCTGTGTAACTGGAATAGTACATATTATAATACACACATTTGTGTAGTTAGAATAGCAGTGCATTCAGTGTGTTTTAAATGGCAGTGGGTCCTGCTTTATTGGATTTGCTATTGCTTCTGCATGGTGGATCATGTGTTGGTGTATTGATGGTAGATGTTGGGTGACTGGCATAGTTGTAGATCATGAGACTAATATAGCAGAGGGTCTTCAGTTAATGGAATGAGAGTGGGTCTTGAGCGACATAATGATAATGAAATGAGTTTGATTAGTCAGTGGAACTTTCGTTATTGAAGTTGGATGGAATCTGGGTGATTCGAATGGCAGTATATGTTGGGCTTATGGATGGCAGTGGAAACTTTGTCCTCCATTCCATGCCTCTTGTAAGAATTGAGCTCCGGGCATAGCCCCTTGGGTGCATGTCAGTAAATTTAACAGTGGTCTATTTTACAGGAGCCATAGAATAGCTCTTGTTCTTTGCTTCTCAAAACTTCTGTAGGGGGTCAGCCTTCCTTTTACGGGAGCCATGGAATGGAGGCCTCAATTATTTTCTTATGAGAGCCATTGATTGAACGCCTTGAAGACTGGGATATCATTTCCTTATATGTATTTTTGATGCAAAGACATTTCATGCATTTTTGTGGATCTTGTATAATTTACATGTCAGGCTATCCTGACTGATTTTAATGGCAGATGGTTTTTGTACAGTAATATTTTGATAGGAATCCACTCCCTCTATACGGATATCAAAGATGCAATTATTATCAGTTTAACAAAAACAATGATACACAATGAATTTATCTCTCCAATCAGTTTTCTTTAAGTTTGTGCATGAAATATAAAGAAAAGTGAATAGAGAGATAAAATGCAATAAATCTATTATATGCGAAAGTAAATCTAGACATTAATTAAGATAATTAATATGCACACTTCTAAATAGTAGGTCATATGTACTAAAGCATTAAGTGATGTAAGTACACATGCCCTATACATTAATAGTGTAGAGTAGAGTGCTGATTGCTTATAGGATTTAAATAGCTGGAGGGAGTAAGCTACATTCTTATTTATAAAGACATTTCATGGTAATATCCTAATTCAGATGGCAATGATACACACTCCAGCTAGTTTCTCCATTATGTTGTTTCAAATATCTAATTCTTACTGTTGATCAATCTTTATAATATATTGAGAAATATTGTTATTATTATGTTTATTATCCTTTATTTGTAACTCTCCAACATATTCAGTAGTGGTATACACTTTCTATTCAATCATGGTGGCAGTGACAGAATATACTGAACATTTACCGAAATTCACTGTGATCTTTAGCCTTCTCCACTCTTGTTCATGAGCAAAATTAATATTGCTATCCCCTTCACGCTATTACCTAAGCATTCTTCTTCTGGGAACAGATAGTGGATCAATTACCTTTAACATTGTCTTCACAATGTCATCATTATTATTATTATCTTTTATTTGTAACACGCCAACATATTCCATAGCGCTATACAGAGGTTAAGAATAGGGAAAAATACAGTAATAACAAATTGAAAGAATGGAGGGCCCTGTTTTGAGTTTAGAATCTTTGTAGAATTTTTTGTAGAGTTTAGAATCTTTGCTTTTTCCCAAAGCACCCTACAAGATTGGAAACTCGGCACTTACAATCTAAAAGGAACGGAAAAGGCAGAAAAACCTTGGCAAAAAGACAGATAAGGAATAGGATAGATCAGAGAGGAAGTGAGAATTTACTTTCCTACTTTAGGTAGGAAGTTAGGAAGGGATAGGGGAGGAAGGGATCAGTTATAATGTCATAGTGAGAAAAAGGCTCAAGGATGTTATCTTCACCCAGTGGTCAGATAATATAACCTGCAAATGGGAATGTGAGGTGATTTTGACTGTTACAAAGTTGCAAAAATTAGGGGTGGGAGGGTGCCTGTGTGTGGGGGAGGGTGAGGGGATGTGGTGTCTGGTATAAGTAGGTTATTAGGTGATCCACAGGTTTGAAAAGAGAGGAAATGGAAAGACAAACAGAGTTTGAGACCACACTGTATAAGGAACAGGAGGAGGGACAAGGAAATTGAGAGGGTCATGGAGAGGCATTGAGGTCAGTGTTAAACAAAGCAAAGTAACACATTCAAACACATAGTTTTTACACAGGTTAAGTAAATTGCAGAAAAAGAACAGCAGTATATCCATGTTGCTTGTAGAAAAAACTTGGATAAATGGTGGTATCTGCTATGATTAGAGTATTAGGTGATCCACAGGTGTTGGTTAAATGGTGGTGTCCGTTTTGAGGAGGATATTAGGTGATCCACAGGTATTAGGTGATCCACAAGTCATCATGGTAAAAATAATGGATAATAGAATAGTATATTCCCCACATATTATATAATTATTATTAACTTTTATTTGTATCGCAACATATTCCGTAGCACTGTACAGGCGATAAGAACAAGGAAAATACAATATTAACAAATTCAAAAAGTGGCCTGTTTTGAGCTTTGAATCTTTCAGAAAGTGCTTTTTCCCAAAGCACCCCACAAGACTGGAAACTTGCTACTTACAATCTAAAGGGAATGAAAGGGCGTAGACCTGGGTAATAGTAACAGATAAGGAATAGCAAGGGTCAGGAAGTAAGGGAAAGTTAGAAAGAGATCTATTTAGTGGTAGAAGGGAGGGACCTGAGGTGAAAGACTCTGGTATGTTGGCTGACTCCTAGTGTTGAGATAATATAATCTGGAAGTGGGAAAGTCAGGGGTTTTCCATGGCTCTAATAATACATATTATAATACAAACATTTGCCACACCATATATTTTCTATTATCATAGAAGCAGTGAGGTACACACCATATATGATAATAGAAATTATGTGATAACAGAACATTTTAATATACATTTGTGGATAATTTGATATATTTGAATACTATACATTATATATACTGTAATGAATGAAATGTATTATACATCTGGCAAAGTGGTGGATGAGTTTATGATGGCTTTACAACTAATGGGGAAGAATATCCAGCAGCAACATAATTCTAAACGGGGCTGTTGGAACAGAGAAAGACGGGGTTCCACTCAGAGGATTAACAAGCTACAGTTGACCTTTTCAAACATTTTAAATATCTAGCTTTACTCATTAGAAGCAAAGCTGTGTGTCCATAAAAAAGTGTTGGTTTGGACTTGTGAAAACACTGTTCTTGTTTTCCTTTTATTTCCTGTATTAACTGTTATTAAAGACTCTGCAAATAAAAGTGAATTTAGCTTGTTTCTTTGTTGTATTTGGCAATATTAAGCCCTGTTCACTTACAACCACTGCCCCAGGCACTACCTTTACATTTTGATCCCTTAGCATCTCACAAATACCCAATGGTAATTACAATTCACCACCATTAGCCACACAGCAAAATAAACAAAATTTGTTGTGGGTTAGAGAAAGCTTACTTATTATTGTTTATTTATAATGTGACAATATATTATTTTGCATATGAGTACAGGGATGTAGTGAATACAGAAGATAAATGTTATATTAGTACAGAAGATGGTGGTGGGTTGCTCCTGTAGCTATCCTTCTCTATAAGGCGATCTGCTGAACACAGTAGAAGCGCCTGCTATGATGTGTCTAATATGGTCGTTCACTGAGAAGGTTAATAAATCTAGCCCAATATCTGCAAAAGTGAAAGCTTTAACATTTCTATATTATTCCATAGAGGTACTGTTTGAAGACTGAAGAGATTTCCTCTCACTTTAGGCTGTGCAGGACTGACATCCAGTAGAACTGTACATGATTTGCTACCTTCCCAATAGCACAGAATTTACTATTGTTGTGTTGTTTTTACATGGAAAGCCAATTTACAATGATAACAAATCATGTTTTGTCTCACATAGTATTGCATCCATCTACACTTTCCCATGCTTAATATGATATTTTTCTAAAATCGACTCCATCCTTCGATAAAATGCTGCAGGCAAGCTTGATCGTCTGTATTGCCCCCAGCTAATTCAATCCCACCACAATAAAATATTTATCATATTTTTTTATCCTTTCAGAAAATGAATTTAGTAGCCAAATATTTCTCATGCAAATCTTGTTAAAAAGCCAGGAAACAATTGAAAATATATTTCTTAGTATATATTTCCATTTTTATTTTATTTCCTGTAAAGATAAACCTCTCATGTGGAATTAATCAAAAAGAGAGTTACCCTCTTTGTCAGAATTATTAGAAAGGGGCACGTAGGAAAAGTGCTTAAAATCTTAATGCCCTCTGCAATTTATATCTGAATAATTGCTGTGCCGACAGTACATGTTTCCATTTGTTTTAATTTAAGCCATGTTGGGATTTCAATTGTGTTTGCATAAGGATTTTAGTGATTGCCCAATCTCCTTATGATTGTCACTGTCTCAGGTTTGCCATTGTTTTAATGCCATACACAATGTAGTCTAGTACGACCACATTGGATAAGCCATTCTGCACCAAATCGTTGCCACAGATGTCACCTACATCTGGCGCAAACTATTTCTCTACATGTCAAAAATAATTCACATGAACAGCTGTCTCTTTTGACAGGCTTAGTGTCAGACTTTAAAATGACAGGGTGACGCTTCCTTTTCTTTTACAAAATACAGTAAAAATTAACTCTTTAAATACTTGGTTACTGAATGCATAAATGGCAGTGCGTATTAATTCAGTAGGATGATGGTTTGCCGGTACATGAGCTCCAGCTAAAGACCAGGCTTTGTATCATAATTTTCAGGCACTGTTCAGTTTATATAAATTTGCAGCAAGCTCTGGGCGGATGTAAATAGATTCTATTTACAAAGAGGATGGAGATATCCGTATGTTATTGCACAAGCACGCATTGATCTGGATGAATGTGCAGAAGGCATACACAATGTGTACAATGCTGCCTTCACAATGTGTGAATGTTCTGCGATAAATTAGCTACACAATGTAGCATTATTTTAGCAAAAGTGTGAGCTGCTAGTATAGTGAATGAATATGTATTGAGATATAAACTGGTAATTAATTCAAAATGAGTTGCATATGAACAGCTCATGTAGAAAGTCAACAATATCAGAAATGTAAATGATAAATAGATACTAAATTATGTATAGTTCATGGGTCCAGGTGATGAGGTCCAGTAGTCAAGAATCCATGGAGTAATATCATCCCCATATATCACTATGATGTATAATTTCACTCCATGGATCGAGTGCTCCAGTTGTATTCTTCATTGATCAATTTGCTTCATGACTCTTGATGAGGTATCCAATGACTGCTTTGATACTGGAGACTAGTCCAGTTGTTCCATGCATCTAGAACAATGTTCCTGTTGCTCCAAGGCACTAAAAAATGATTGAGGTGTTTAATCACTCAGTGGAACTTTGAGGGCGGTCCAATAGATACACATAGGTGGTCCAACAGATCCCTGTGTATTTTGGAAATGTCTAGCTGCTCCTTGGATCCTGGATAGTAGGGCAGTATCCCCATGAATCCTGGAGAGTGATCCAATAAGCCTATTGATACAAGGGAGTGTCCCAATGATTCAAGATGAGTGATCCAGAAGTTCCATCTTGTTGATGGATCCAAATATACAGTAGTATTTTTGAACTCTAATGACTGGATAGGTCCAATTGAAGTGGCAGATGTTTTATCTGTAGAAGTCATTTTGATTGAAATCTGTGTCATGGAATCAATAAATCTCATTAAAGGTACCATTCACTTCCTCTATCCTAATGACGTGTCCAATGAAGTATAGGAACTATAGAGTTCTTCAACTGTTTCTGTTTCAAATGAAAAGCACCAGGCTTTTAGATTTAGTAGCCTAATCTGAAATAAACTATCTGGATCCAGTGTTATCATAATCATCCATGGAATCATTGAGCCGTGCCCACTTACTCATCTACAGAGAGTATGTATATATGTAACTGAAGCAAGTGAGGCAACTTGGCAACTTCCAATGAGCTCATAGAAGGTTGTCAATTCACTCATCCAGAGCCATGGCACCCAAAAGGGATCTTCTGTGGGGGATAGGGTAGTTACTGTACAGTTGCAACATAGTAGCTCTATTCAGCAATATCTATAATATAGGGTCACATTTATTATTAGGCAGCTGCCTATGGGTACTTCTCTTGGAAGGATAACTGGCTGATCTCCTGATGTGCTTTGTACTCCACTTCCACTTGCATCAGTGGGTTGTAAACATGACGTTAACCGCAGGAGGTACTGGGAGATTTCTACACACATGTGTGCATATATAAGTGCAGGATAAGCAATGGATGGATGTGAGGAGCACCTGATGGCATGTGTGCTACTGATAGATCTGACACTGTTATAAAAAAATAAAACAGAATCATATGGTACATAAGAAAAATGAGACTCAATTTGACGGCATATTTTATCTAAGGCATATCATAACAATTCATAGGATGCCCTGTTCATATTGCAGGTTACCTCTTCCACTGGAAAGCTGTGCCACTTGTCTATTACTTATTCTCTATGGTACTGATTTCTGTTACAGAGAAGGGTCAAGCAGTTGGGTTGGTAATTCTCTCTAGTTCCTTGCGTTACGCGTTTCATTCTCTACTCCTAGCAACCATCAATGCCGAAGAACAAGCCGGCCCCAGAGCCTGACAATAAACAGTAATCAGAGCAATAAACAGTCACTCCTTCTAATGCAGTAATCAGAGATCTTATTGCTAAACACTATCATTTAGTTTTCTCTGCAAATAACTTGCTCACATACAAGCTTTTCTTGAGTAGACCAAGCTGATCTTGTTCTAGACTTGTCTGCATTGTGTGTCAGTGTGTTTGTCTATGTGTGTGTTTTGATTGTGTGTTTGTACATACACTTTGGGTGTTTCCTTATGTATTTTGTACATTTTTGGTTGTTGTTACTTTATGTGTAAGTTTCTCCTGTGTCCTTTCTTAATTTGTGTTTGTACTTTGTGTGTCTCTTTGTGTGTGATTTATTTATCTTTTTGTTTTTGTGTTTATACATGTGCTATATTTTATTTTTATTGTTTGTCTATATGTATCCTTTGTATGTCTGTATGTAATCGTACATGCTTTTGTCTCTCTGGGTTTGTCTGTGCATGTGTGTATGTTTGTGCATGTCTGTTTCTCTATTTATTGTAAATATATTTCCTGTGCCTGCTTTTCTGAAGGATGTTTTCTTACATCTGTGTTATTTATGTTCATTATTTCTTTATTACTTTGTATGTATGTGTTTGTGCATGTTTATATCTGCAATTCTCATTGGTAAATTTAAAACTTGCAATTATCTATTTATCTTATGTTTAAAGGGACTTAGTCACAGGAAAATACTTTCTAAAAAAAACTATTGTATACACAAACAATATATACAGTGTTCAAAAGATAACAAATAAGACATTCAATGTACCTGAAACTAAAGACTGAAAAACGCTATATTAGATTACATGATGGCATCTATTTTGGAATGATGGCCGCCATCTCTTGCCCAGTGGGCCTTCCAGAAAAGGTAGAAATTATCATAAACCTCCCCTCCCAGCTCAAGTCCGCCCATTTATGTCATGAAGGAGGTGCTACCTTTGCCCAAACATATCACTCAAACAAGTGTTGGTGAGGTGCCTGCGGGATCCCATTCGCACATTTACATATTGAGCCGCAAAATGACGTCAGTGATTTGTACAATCAATTTCTTATATCTTCAGAATGGAAAGTATTTAAAACAAAGTGTAACCGGGCAAATATAGAAAATTAGGCAAGGTCTGTTGATTGAAGTGAAGTGGTTATGCCCGTGATTGTTTCGGTTTAAGTGGCCACTGAAGTTCCAATCTTTCGATTAGTCATTTAAAAAAAGCACATTTCATATATTATACATTTTTTTCAATAGACAACAAATGCTCTGTCAGGTGAGATAAGAAGATTTTTTTTTTGCCATTGTCTCCCTTTGATGTAAATTTTCTACATTTGTTTGCTACATTTATTCTTCCTTAATAATTGTTGATAACTTCTTGACCATAATTGCTTGCTCATCCTGTGGTGACATCATAGAGGTTGACAGGGAATTGGCAACAGGAAGCCATCTTAGAAAATTAAGATGAACATAATTTAAAAACCCAACAGTGGATCAACCCACTAGCATTAAACTGTACAGGCCTTGAGTTGCATTGCCTACCACATTTGATTAAATGATTTTGTGAATAAATAGTGGATTTCATGTGTAGCCAGTGATTAAGCAATGTTGAGAAGATCCCAACAAGACTTTGAATGAATTGCTTAACTAAAGTTGCAACGTCTTCTACACAAATCGTAGGCCGAGCAGAGGCATGGTTAGGGTAGCATTTGGAGATCAGAGGTAAGATGTAGGTGGGTACTGTTTTGTTCATGACTTTGTAGATGAGTGTTAATGTATTGAACTTACTCACAGTTCAACAGCGAATGTCCAAAAGTCTCCTGGCATAGTCGCAGCTAATTTGCACCACTCTTTGGCAATGTGCAATATTTTACACTATATGCGTGGGGCCTCTACTGGTGGTCTCTGCTGGAGTTGTGGGTTTTTTCTTACAGTAATACTTAAGGATTAAATTAATTGTCAGAAAAGTCTACAGGAAACTATGTAAAATATTTCTGCAATACATACAGGAATTGAGTTAGTATTTTTGAGCCAACTAAATAAAAGGATCGGTTTCACAGTCATTAAAGCAATATAGCCATTAGGGTGCAGTCATCTGTATTATTTACTCCAACTACTGGGGAAAAGCCTCTTGTTATAATATAAGTTTGTAAGCTTCTTGGGACATGATTTTGAATTATACAAGTAGAATGTAAGCTCCTTTGAGGATGGTTTGACACAATATTACTAGGTTGTAAGCTCTTCCATTAGGTTATACTGTAAGCTTCATTGGTTAAAGTTTCATGGGTTAGCATTTTGGGGAAGGATCTCCCATTATATCCCTAGACTATAAACTTCTTGAGACAATGTATCTACTGAACAGCTAGGTGTACTTTTAGTAGATAATAAGGTCATTGGGTCAGACTCTTTCATTAGACTATTAGATTTGTGAGTTCATTATACTACTAGATTGAAAGCACCTAAACTAAACTTAGATCAAGACCTCTCATTTTGCCACTAGATTGTAAGCTCTGTGTAACATTGTCGTAATAAACTCAATGACACTACAGTATCTATTTTTAACCTTATTAAGCGTGTTACTCATTTACCTCTCCTGTTAACCTAATTAAGCCTGTTACTATATTACCTCTCCTGTGGTTTTCTTTCTGTAAACTGAAGTATCAGTCTCCTTAAGACAAATAAAAGACAAAAAAAAACAAAAACATCCTTCCGTACTGCTTGGATAATCAATACATCATGCAGGCACATCATGTCCTAGCCCTCACATAAATCTGTATGCTTTTAATTCTACTTATTAAGATAAAAACTACCCATAAAATTTACAATATACTTATTTGTACTTAAAAGAATAATATGCCACAAATGTTAGTGATGCAAAGTGACAGCATCATTAATCATCTCGATAAAGGGCACAGGACTAATTTTAAAATTAGACCAATATGTGCGTCCCCATTGAAATCAGATCTGCTCTTTATATTTTACGGGAACTTTGAATCGTTGCTATATTTGACATTGAGGTTTTTGGCTGTTTAGAAGGTTTTATAATCTGCTTTGGGCATAAAAGGTAACTTTATACTGTCAGGTTCCATATCTCTCATGAAATTAAAATACTTCTCTGTTTGGCTCTTTGAGTCAACCTGATTTATAGTCTCTCACTGCCACTGAAACGGGCTCTGTTGGGTTAAACTCTTTGTACTTGGTGTAGTCTCAACATTCATTTTCTGCTTAGTGTACTAGACTTTTTCTTGTGTCAGAGCTCACACTCCTCTTGAGTGAACGATAAATTATAGATCGATATCTTCAGGTTTTGACAATGGATGCTTGGAATGGTATCAAAAAAAGAAGATTTCACTTGTAAGTGCATATATTCAGAACGGTAGTAGATACATGGAACAGCCTTCCAGTCACTGTAGTTCAAGAAATAAAAAGACTTGTTTGTATGTCTTAAAAAAAAAAACAGCTTTAGTACCTACACAGCCATAAACATAAAAACATGTTTTGGGAAAATCAGAATTTTTGTAGACTCTTTTTAGAATCCATTTGTTTTTGTTGCATCACATCCTGAAAGCTGGGTCATCATTTTTAGCTACCAGTGGATGGAGTGGTGGGGGAGAGGGATCAGGTAGAAGTCTGGAGGCTTTGTTAAAAAATTAGATAAGATTGAATTTGATACCACACCCCTTTCTGCTCACAGAGCCTGACACAGATATGTTGCAATTTCAGGAATGTAAATTCCCTACTCACACATACAACTTCCACCTATGTATGATGGGTGTTTAAAAGCTCCAATAGAAGCATCAACATTTATGTTTTCTAATTAAAATGTAGCTTTTTGACTGAATTAATTTTGCTCTTAGTCAGACTCAAAATGTTCAAACATAAATATGTTATTTAATTGAACAGTGGTTCAGTAAATAAATAAAACTTAGCATTTATGTATTGCTGTTTTATCTATTAACTTTTTGATCCTATTATTCTATAGTAGGAGACACTGTTTTTTATTCAGTCAACTCCGAGCCTCGCAAAGCGAGGCGAGCCATTGACGCACGCATGACTTAGGCTGCAATGAGCGCCAACAGTTGGTTCAAACTCTTAACTAATTAGAGCCATATTTTGCGTTTTTCGTCTAATGAAAATCAGGATGAAAAAGAGGCTCAACAATGCCAGGCACCCAGAACTTAGAAAATACACTATGCCGAAGACAGTAATGCTTACACCAACAATGCCAGACACGAGGGACTTTGAAAATAAAACCAAGAGGAGCAAAAGCCTCACATTGTGTGGCAAACAGCATTGCCACCCTTAAAAAAAAAATCCAATCATTTTTGATGGGCAATTTCCTAGTTTAAAAAACAAAACTTGGTATTCGTGTATTGGTGTTTTATTTATTAACTATTCTATCCAATTATTCTATAGTGGAAGACACTGTTTTTTATTCTACAAGTGGGAGGTAGCATTGAATGCTAATAATAATTTAGCTGCTTCCATTGTAATCAGATATTTTTTAACTCACGTTACTCTTTTTCAGTAAAAAAACTCCTTTGCTATATATGATTTTTTTTCGGCCATATCATCCCTCCCTGTCATCTAACTCTAGATATTAAGGTCATGACATTTTTCCTTAAAAGCATGAAAATAGCCTCTATCAAGCTAAGTATTTTTAGTTATATTTTAGTCCCCCTCCTTTACGAGTTCTTTACAGCATGTATAGAAGTTATGCCATAACAAGCCTGGGTACCTGACCATTATTAACAGTGATATCTCGAGTAAGATGAGCTTGACACCGGCATTGATTGAACACATGCCCACCCTGAGGTTTGGTGCTTTATTTGTCAAAATAAACCAAGGTATTGGCGTCCATCAAAAATGAAAATATTATCGGTGGGCTGCAGAAATGTGTTCCCAGTCCAGTCCCAAATATGACTGTAGTAAGTTCTTGCTGCACAAAATCTGAGATATAAAAGGTAGATATAAAGAAAAAAATTCTATAACGTTATTTCAATTTTATTTTGCAAAAATGTAATTGCACCAACTTTTCTTTTTCAAAATAGCTTGTTTAAGTGGCTTAGAATTTTTTTAAAATCTACATTCATTAACAACACAGAAAACTATAAAACAATAAAAAAATGCTTTACTCTTCCAAAATATAAAAAATAACATTACAATCTTCCAAACCAACTGTTAAGCTAGGCAAGAAGCAAACACGAATTACATGATGCCTCTTCCCTAGGATATTTCTACTATAAAGTAAGATTCCCAGGACGGCCCTCAGCCAATCACAGGTCTTTCCTGCAATATATTTTCCTTATCATCATGTGTAATGAAGGTCCTGTAGGCCACCCCAGGTCTACTGGCATTGGAAGGAGGGTCCGCTTGACCTAGCAGGACCGGGGTATGGGATAGGAGGTGGCTAGCTGGGTGGTGCAGCCATTTATAGGCTCTTTTGGCCATTATGCTCCCAGCTAGCCATGTGTGAAGATACCCACCCATCCCTAAAAATATTATTGTATAAAGATATATATATTGTACTATTATAAAAAAAATTATGATGAATAATGACAATTTGGAGGTATTATCTTGTTTATTGTCTTAAGCACTGGATATATGATTTAAGTATGTATTATATGTTAACAAAATATGTATAATGTTGTTGTCAGAGTGGCAGGTGGTGAGGAGAGTCGCAGGGACAGTGGTAAAGTGGGTAAGATCCTACCCTATGGTGGTACGGATGTTCCATTACGTTAGGCCCTGGATGAGGGTTCAGGGCGTAGGGTGTACTGTCTCTGGCCAGACTCCATTCCTCACTTGGTTATGTTTATTTATTTATTGTTATTGTTGTTACGTCATTTGGTTTACCAATAAACTCTGTGGCCGGTTCTCCATACAAGAAGTGGTCTGTGTCTAATCATTATATTTAATATGTGATTTGTGTCTAAATCCTTGTGTGTACATACCAACTGGGCCTTGCTTAGGTCATGATTAGGTTACCAAAAATGGTATGTATTCAGTGTTGGTATGTATTAGTAGGTAACATTAAAAGTTGTTTGAATCCCCAAAATGTCAGTTATTTATTCCAAACCTCCAATATGCCTCTCTTTTGTATCTCTAACCCTCTTTTGAACATACAGTTTCACATGTATCCCAAAAGGATCTACTTCTCTATTTTAGACTGGCCACATTCCTCATTTGTCAGTCTAGGGGTGTGTCTGTGTTCCTCAAAAAATGCTCCTATATTAATCCAATATTGGTCACAACATTTTAAAAAAGAGAAAGAAACAGACAATATTGGTTCTTTGCTAATTTGAGTGCTTGTGAATCGCCAGGAAAGCTACAAAAAATGAATTGATCACCAGAATCGGAAGTTACCTGATGTAAGGGAAGGTGACTCCCCTTCTAAACAATAATTCTTTAGTTCCTCTTCAGTTTCTGCCATCATCACTCCTCAGCAAACGTAAAGTTCTGTTTAAATATTAATTTATGTATATATCAGATTTGGGCTGGGAATGGATTATTCAAATTTGATTTAATTCCTGTAGAACAAAATGATTCTATATTCACCCATTTCAGTATTTGCCATCCCACAGGAACGGATTCATGATGAATACAGAGGTTCTAGTATAATTCAATGTGGCAGAAATAAACAACAAGTTTAAAGTAATACAATTCAGTGGCCAATTGGATCTGGGACTGGCTGCCTACCTTCCAATTCCTTTGGGAACTGCCTTTAAGATCCAGCACATGTTTAACAGCATGATACTAAATGTGGTACATGCATTTTTATTTAGTTTTGTACTGATATTTTAACTGCAGAGAAGTTCCTCAATAATCTACTATGACTAAAAGTAGTGCTAGATTTAAAGTGTTAGGCCATCCATCTTTGTTCCTCATGACCCGAGGTTTCATGGACCGACACCGGTTCTAGTATAGGCTATTGAGAATCACTGATTTAACTCCGCAGTTTTCTGTCATGTTTCTGCATATAGTTTCAAGTTACTGGTGAAGCAGCAGACAGGTAGTAGCTTCTTTTGATTGGATGACAACATTCTGAACGTGTCTGAAAAAATCAAAGTGTGCTGTGTTGGTGACCAAATCTAATATATATTAATAATATGAAACTTGTTAAATAAACAAATAAAAACAATAATGTATTAAGTAAGCTTAAAACAACCGTTCACATTGATGTTTTTTGTAAAGCTCTGGTGACCAGAATCAGTGACCTATAATTGACTTTTCCTGGTATTCATCTACCAAATCACCAATAGAGTGTCAGCTATCCCTCGGTCACATTGTACAATGTATGCATGCCTCCACTATCTCTTCCATGACCATACTAAAAGCTTTACAGGAGATGTACATTCAGACAATCAAGATTTAAATCCTTGTGCACACCAAACTCAATGCACAGCCTGCCACCATAAGATCAGCATGTCACCAACTAGGGAACTACCTGTTGGACACATTTTAAAGAGTTGAAGAACCTGCTTATTAGTCCCAATATGTATGAAGTATGAAGAGAAATATTTTTAATATATACATTTTTTTCATTGTTTTTTATTATGTTCCATTTTATACAAAAACTTGTATAATTTTATTCACAAATCCCGAATGAATAGATGTCATTTTTTATGACTGATTTGAAAAGGGCATATATTTGAAAAGTTAAGAAAATGTTGGCTGGCTTTAAGACTGGAAAAGTATCCCAGTACAGATTATTCCACCCTCTTGTCCACACAGGATATTACATACACCAGTCCTAGTGTGTGGTACTCTTTGGTACCTGCCAAGCATCTCTGCTTTCCCTTTCCTCCATGAAGTCATGGCAAACATTTGGCAACAACAGCTGTCAGAGTACTTTTTATGCATTTAATTACAATTAAAATCTGCTGAATATGTCGAACAGACGACGAGCATTATATTTGGAAGTGTCGATATCAGAGTGTGTTCGGCTGCTAGAGTTCCTTGTGTTTATTTGTGCGTCTGTTATTTCTTTTTTTTTCAATTTGGTAAAAACAGATGATACGTGGGTCCCAACCAGATATCTATAATGAATATACTAATGCAGAGAGCAGAGATCAGAAAGGTTAGCAAAATATTATTGTTTTATTTAATAATTTAGGATTTTTTTCTCTTGATACACGTTAATATGCTCTAAACAGATAAACAGACATTTTGCCCACATATGTGTTTGATGAGTTTCTCCACTGAACATTTTACTTCATTTACACATTCAAAATAACCTGTTTGAAAAATATCAATTAACAAGGCTTAGTCACATTAAAACTGTTAAACTCAACTGTCCAGAAAAGTTAATTGAACCAGTCATTGCATAATAAGAAGTGGGCCGTTAAAATTATTCCCATATCAACACCAAGCAGGAAACTGAAGTTCTTCAAGTTCAGTAATATATCTATTAAGGCATAGGGAGAAATCTGAGTTCTGCTTAAATAAAATAGCTGAATAAAATCTGTTAAAACTTACTTGATTCAATATGATGTGAAAAACACTACATTTAACAATTTCCTGTTGTGGGTTTTGAGGGTAAAAAGAATAACACACTCACCTATTATTTACATCATATGGTTGTCCATGGGTCTTGTTACTACAACTGTATATACAAACACTTATAGTATGCCTTTTTAACATGTGAGGGGATCAATCATTTTCCTTTGTATAAATTAAATTTCTGACAGAAATCAAATCATAAACTTGGCTAGGCCAAGTCGTAAATATTTTCACATGGGTAAGAAAGACTCCTCAACATTGTGAAGGTCTCAAGATAGTGTATTCTAGGACATACGCATCTCTTCTCACTACCATATTGTTCTACACAAATATTATCAAGCCGGTGTCAAGATAATTGCACGATAGTAGTATATTCACCAAAAATACTGGGACACAGGTCACACACATATTAATTTCAACCCAGTTTAATATTTTGTACCAGAGCACTCTCAAGCGGAAAGAAACCGATATACACAACATATTTATCAATACATTCTAATTTAGACACATACATGCAAAAGGGGAGTAACTATTTGGGATTGGTGGAAACCAATTTTGTGACGAGGAGGAAGAAATAGTTATCTAAGGGAGAGAAAGAAGGTGCAGGGTCTTTTGCTGTTTTTCTGGATCTTTTGTCTTCCTGGACTTTTCTGCTTTTGCCTGAGTCTTTTCTTCTGTACTATTCTGGCTTATCTGATAGTCCTATCTGTGACAAACCTGACTGTCATTCTGTGGCATAAACCTATGCCCCTTTCATATCTTACCTAAGATATCTTACTATATCTGTCTATCCAAATTTTACTCTATCTTCACAACTCTTTCTAACAATCCAATAACATAAAGAGGGATTACTTCAGACTATCTTGAGAAGGGATCCTAAAACAACAGGTGTTATCCTGAAATTCTATACATGGTATGTATAAACTGGTTTAACTTAATTGATTTGTAGTTAAGTTAAAATTAGCCAAATATACCATTATCCTTCTGTTACCCTTTTGGGAGTGGTCACAGGACCAAGACTCATTAGCACCTGCATTCTGGACTGTAGATATTAAGCAATATATTTAAATCGGTGCCCATATTCCCTAAACAGACTGATTGACTTTATTCAATAATGTAACCATTTAACACTGTTACAAAACCAATTATTAAAAACACCTATACAGCAAAGTATACTTAGCAACACTCAACATATATAGTCTGGTATCACACAATCTACAAAAATATCTTACATCATTATTGATTGAATTGACCGATTTGATAAATTAAATTAAATGTAGTCAATTTTAATGTAAGACCAGTAATAGCTTGTCAATACTAAATACAAAGGTAATTAAGCTTGCAATCTCACATACAATTTAACCAACTTTGATACATATTGCTTCAATATATTTCTATATTCTAACTGCCATATAAAGTGTTATACCATATTTTACTGCTTTCCTAGAGTAACAGGTTATATTGCTAATTATTAATATCATACATACTATAACAAATAGCTGGTTGTTTATACACTCTGTATATCACTTCTGTATTGGACCAACCAAATATATTAATTTATACACTGTAATATCTTAAGAAACTATATTAATCTATACGGTGTAATATTTATGTCATGTCAATTGCATGGCATTCCTATAAGTATATCTACAAGTAGAGCATCTGCTAAACACTCAATAGATAGGCTTATAGGAACCAAGGTGTGAAGAGATAAGCAAAGTTTTAGAAAAGGTTATTCAAAAGCCATAAAAAGCACTCAAAGTCAAAACATTTTTACTTAAAATCTTTATTTCAGGAAATATGTATTTTTTTCCCATTGAAATAAAATTAACAAATAGATTAAATATATTCTTCTGTGTTTAATATGTGTAAAAAAAAAGAGCCAACACTGAAGGTAGAGCAGTGCCTCTGTGTCCAAAAGCTGGGATTTTTCTAAATGGTCACTAAAGTGTTAAGATATGCTCCACACAAATAACTGGAATTAACGAAAAGCAAATAGATTTAGAAAGATAAAGGGCTCCTTTCATTATTAACAATTATAGAAAAACTTGCTTACAATTTAATATAATAGTATAGATTAATACTCTACATTTCAGTTTCGGACCGGTATGCTTTGGTGAGGGAGTAAGATATATATATATATATATATATATATATATATATATATATATATATATATATATATTTATCTAAAATTTCACTTATGGTGGGCTGAAGAGTGATAGAGTACAGCAGTACAAATAATGAATAGTATATTTGTGGTTCCATTGGAGTGTCTAAAAAATAAGTTAAAAAACTTATTTCCTGCTCAAAATTCTCAGAAATACAGTTGATACACTGTAGGCTGGGAAACTGGGCGAGGACATGCAAATGGGCCCAAAATACACACTCACTATATTAATTGAAAAACCATATACATGGCTCCTTTTAAGCATATGCTTGCTGTATTTCACAGCTTTAAGCACAGCACCGGATGGATTATGCACAAACCAGGAGACCTACCCACAGACAGAACTGTTTTGCTGTTACTGCTGCTCATCAGTGTGGGGTGTGTGATAGATTTTTGTAGAGAGAACTTCACCACAACAATCAGTTCACATACAGAGTACAGTAGTACAAACAATGAATAGTACATTTGTGATTCCATTTGAGTGTCTAAAAAGTCAGTCAATAAACTTATTTCATGCTTGAATTTCTCAGAAATATAGTTGGTACACTGCACTCTAGGAAATTGTCGGGGGCATGAAAATGAGACACAGAGTGCAGTGTATCAACTGTATTTCTGGGAACTTTAAAAAGCAAATATGTTTATTACCTTATGTTTTAGACACTCAAATGGAATCACAAATGTACTATTCATTATTTGTGATTGGTGGAAAACATATTTGCAAATTGTTGTAATTAACAATTGTATGTGCAATTGCCTTAACATTGATCTGGAATTAATTTTGTATAAATATTAATGGACCATTTTAGCTGTGCTATAAATTTGTTTCTAAAAATAGTTAGGTAAGGCTTGATATGAAACAAACACTTTATTAACATTTTACTGTGCTTTTAAACAATTATTTTTTCCAATGAACCTTCAGGCTGAAGTATTGTGGCTGGAGTGGACCCAGCAGAGGGAGACGTACCAAATTGAAATCCACTTTCTAAAACACATATAAGTAGCACAGAGCAGTGTAACTTGACCTGGAGTCATGACTGGAAAATAGTAAGTCATTGTTTAAATGCACAGTAAAAGTTTAATTACATTTTTGATTATTAAGCCCTAACTATTTTTTAGAAAGGGGTTCCCTAGTGGTCCAGTGGTTAGGATTTGGGGCTTTCACAGTTGCGACCTGGGTTCAATTCCAGTGGAAACAAGAGGTCACACCACCCTGAAGCCGACCATGGTTGGGCCTGCTCAGTACTTCAATAGCAGACCACCTAGGAATACGAGGGGCTGTATACTGTAGCCCACTGGAGAAGAAACTGGAAACCCACTCCAGTATCTCTGCCAAGAATACCCAATGGATTAGCATTGTGTGTTACGGTCCATGAGGTCACAGAGTGTCGCACACCACAGAACGAAGCAAACACATTTTTTAGAAAGCCCTTATAAGACACATTAAGTGATCCTTTAACTGAAGATCCATCCTCTAAGGAATTAGATAGTGATAGAGACATTAAACAATAAATGTAATTTTTTATTGTTAAACGTCTCTGTAAGACATTTTCATGTGTCACTATAAGGGTAAAGAATTAGTATTTTTTTGTCACCCTTAGTTACTATGTTTTATTACCCTCGTCTCTGGTATTTCTGTCTCTCTCAGACAGGTGGTATCTGCCCCCTCCACCTTAGTTATCATTTTCTCTTTCACCTGCCGTATGGTGCATGCAGGAATCTTGCTCTTTTCCTCTCCCTGCTGAGAGCTATAATACAGGACAACTTTCCTCATTCTGCTATATCACGATCCTCCAAATCACTTCTCTGAACTCGCTTCCCCATCACATCCCTATTAGACAAGGGTTTTTGCCACTTATATTTTCAGTATGATTCATACTCCTGCACTGCTGGGTTCCTGGTTTGGGCTGCAGTCATTTTTTCCTTTATGTGCCACCTGCTGATATAATTAAATTGTCCATGAATAAAGAGGAGGGGTGTATACATCAGAAATGTTCTATAGTTTCTAGTGACCAATTCTGCTAAAAGGTTTCAAGACAAGTGTTTATCCTTCCAACAGTGAAATGGCCTAATCCAGTTGAAATGAGAAAATATTAGATATTTTTCCTTTTTGCTTTTGCATCTCACAGTCCAAAGAAGTGGACATTGTTCTGAAACAACACCGTCTATCTCCTCATTATAACAGATAGTGAGTTGTTGCAAAGTGACCAAAGGACCACTGTAGTTTAGGAAACTTTCACATGTTTGAGGACTATGTAACAAACTAACAACATTAGTAGCTGTGGAAGCCATGAGCATAAAATATTTTTGGGAGAAAATCTTAATTTTGAAGAATGTGTCTATAGGATATTTTCCTCTTCTCCTTGATATTGATCCTGAGGACAATATTTATCTATGGAAAAGATAAAGATTGAGGAGAACGGGGGGATGTTGTTAAATCATTGGACCTTTTAGATTTTGATACATATCCACCACACATTATTAGAAGCAGGCAGCTTGCAACAGTAACTGCCTGCAGAAAAGTAAACACCCCCCACCACACTCAACGCTCACTACAGTATCATAGATGACTACAGAGTCTAGGAGAGACACCACCATTTATTCTTCTCTAATTAAGATCAAGCTTTTGTGACATTTTCCTGCTTAATTCTTCTAGAACAGGAGTGGGGAAACAAAAAAGGTGTATTTAAGACCATGTTGTTTGCCGGGAAAAGGTAAAAAGGGACATCAATATCACCTTATAAAATATGGCGGCATATGCAAATATCATTACATAGGCTAACCCTTAGAATCTGTGTATGAGGTTTTACATTTACAAAATCACTAGTGGTTTCACCAAATAGGTTATTATGGCCACTTGACATTAAAATTAAAATGTGCACAGGATTTGTCTAAAGATTTGTATATCCCGTCATGTATGAATACATTTTGTTGAGTGCGGATACTATAGATATTGTTTTTTCCTCAGACATTTATCAGTGCCAACTTAGCTCCCCTTCACCTCTTCAAATGACAGAATAAATAAAAGGTAGATATTAGATAGTTACATATATATATAGTTAGATAGATAGATAGATAGATAGATAGATAGATTTTTTTATACTGTATTGGTCCGAATATAAGCCACACCTTTTTTCCCGATTTTTGAGTTTGTGAGTTACGGGTGCGGCTTATATTCGCGACTGTAAAAAAAATCACTGCAGATTTGCGAGCTTGCGAGTTACGTGTGCGGCTTATATTCGCGAACGTAAAATTACTGCCGATTTGCGCCACTGCGAGTTAAGGGTGCTGATTTGTGTGGTTGAGACTGCGGTATTGTAGCAATTGAATAGCGATTTCCGGTTTTAGTGATTCTAACACTAGGCCTGTAACCTGCAAAAAAAGCTTCAGTGCTAATTAGAAAGCCTGTTTCTTGCTATGGCTGATCACTTGGGGGGAGTCTTTTTCTCTCCAAGTTTAAGGATGCGGCTTATATTTGAGTACTATCTTTTTTCTATTTTTTCCCCTTGAATTTTACAGGGGCTGCTTATATTGCTGGTACGGCTTATATTCGGACCAATATGGTATATTTCATGGTGTCTAGTAGGAGGAACAGGAGCGACAGTGTGTTGCAATCCTCTCCCACGCCAGCAGATCCCAGTAGCCCCCTCACCTCCTTTCTCTTGGATGCCCAGATAAATCTGATACCCAGATCTTATATAATATAAATATAATATAATAATATAAAAATTATAAATAGAAATATAAGTATAGCAATTATTGGGATTATCTTATATCAAAGCAGTTTATCATATAATATGTTTGCCTCTCTCCAAAGTTTGACAGTTTTTTTTTAAGATTAGGCTGCCTCCTATATGTTCCTGGGCATTGTTGGGCTTTGCCTAAATATGAAGAATTAATATGCAGATCCATATGTAAGACGAAAGCATTCAGCCTGAATTCTGTATGAATTGACCGCAAAAAGTATTTTTGAATTTAATAAAGGCCAAGATCTCCTACATATGCTGAAAGACTTGTTATAGCAAAGTCCAAGTAGGTGTCATTATATAGGTTTAAGAGAAAATTGAAAACATGTATACTGTGAAGCATTGAAGGAATACATTTCTCCAAGAGAATGTAAAACGCCATAACTTGAAAGAAATGTGTTATGTACAAATTCACATGTTATTAAATATTTTATTTTTAAATCAGTTCACTCTTAGCGAAGGGTGAGCTGGGGCAATGGAAAATGTTAAGAGAGGGGAAATTGAGAGGGGGGTACACACTTAAGCGGGAAATAGAGGGGGGAGCAAAGGGAATGCCCACTAAAGGACCATTGTAGTGTCATGTTTATAGCATAGTCTTATGAAGAACTTGACTTGGTAAATATGCATATGTTTTTTAAGAAGTTGAAATTAGATTCAGCCTTTAATTTTCAACTATTATATTTAATTTTGTTTTAATTGCTACAGATATTTACTGTTGTTCCAACCAGGATTAGACATCGCGGAGGACTGTGAGAAGCCTTACATTCGGATATCATTCAATTCAGATAAATAAAGAAAAGAGGAAGTGAGGAAAGAAGAGAGAGAGTGCAGGAGATGTGTGTGTGTGTGAGAGAGAGAGAGAGAGAGAGAGAGAGAGAGAGAGAGAGAGAGAGAGAGAGAGAGAGGAGGCAGTGTGTTTTGGATGGTTTGAGAAGTGTGACAGCATTTACAGAAGAGTTGTAAAGAGGTGCATGGAAAATAAAAGAGGGTACAAAGAACTGAGGTTCACCAAAGAGAGAAGATATGTGCTGTTACTGAGGAGTGGGAAGGTGGAGGCAATACTATGAATATACATATATGTAGACAGACAGACAGACAGACAGACAGACAGACAGACAGACAGACAGACAGACAGACAGACAGACAGACAGACAGACAGACAGACAGACAGACAGACAGACAGACAGACAGACAGACAGACAGACAGACAGACAGACAGACAGACAGACATGGAAAATGGCTCACCAAATTGTTTTGACCCTGGAGGGACATTCATTTGGAGGGAGTGTGGATGAAGAGCAGGAAATTGCTTAGGGAAGTATGGAGAGTGTGAGAAATAGGCAAATAAGGACTAGTTAATGTCATCATTCTTAATATACTTGTGATAGAAAATGTACACACTTCACTTTGTTCTAAGAGGTCCCATAGTAACAGATTCTTACCTTCTTAAGCCTCCCCAATTCTTCCTATTTTGGTGACATCTAGGGCCACACCTAGAAGGGCAGAACTTCACACTACCAGTGTCCCATGCAGCTCAGACACACATCATGTCACTGTCTCCTTGCTAGTAACAATATACTTGTTGAGTGAAACTATTCCTCTATGGGCATATCATTAGGTCAACGCTGTGTAAGATGTCACCTCTCATGAGGCAAAATTGTCCCTTTAAAGTTTCTGAAGTGTGAAACTCTGGTTCTGTAACACTATTGTGGCTTATTTCCTGATTACTTAATGATGCCTTTCAAGGTTATGAGCAGACTTGGACACTAACAAAGATACAAATCTTATGTATTACTTGCTGACAGATTGTTTTATGTGATGAGTAATTTCCAGAGATTGTGTAAATGTGATAAAGCCCAGCACTTTCCCTTTGCTACTGTTTATGATCCTGCTTTTAGCTGTAACAGCTGTCTCATTCTGGCACTGACATTTCTTGCTCTGATTAAAGTCACAGCCCAAGAAACAAGACAAAACATAAAGTCAAGAAACTGATGCATCACATGGAACCAAACTGTAAATAGGAATATATATATCTTGCAGGCACAATGACATTATTATATTGTGTCTTTGTGAACAAAGAATTGAATTTAGTGAGATCAGCTTTAATACAAAGTGAAAATTTGTTGGAACGGCCTATACAGAAACCTGTATGTCACTGGCGGCAAAACAGCGCGGGTCCTGTGGGATATCCCAATAGCTTAATGTGAGAGAGCTGTGAGTTTGGCTGCTCCAAATTCGGAAGACAATACAAACTCCTCACGCACTAAATCAAGTAATAAAAGCCAGACAGTATTATATATCTATTTTTTTTCTGGAAAATCTTCTGATTACTAATAGGGCAAGTGATAAAATTAAGTATATGGAGTGCACTATATGGAACTTTAATACAAAGAATTGTGTCATCAAAGAACCACAACACAATGAAAACAATATTTCTTAGAGTATAAGAGCATAATGAAGCAGAAAAAAAATGTTATACAGCTAGATTTGACTTAAAATATATACATTTTGATGCCTCTATTGGGAGGAATCAATGATACATAGGTGGAAGTTGTGAGTGTGAAAAGGCATTTATATTTCTGGAGAGTTATGGTTGCATTTCCTGAAACAAGGAGTCAGCTTCTAGGCAATGTGGTGTCAAGTTTTCTTAACGAAAGCCATCTCTTCACTCTTTCTGTACCCCTACCTCCGCTAATAGCCAAAACACACACACTCATGATTCAGCTCTGAGGATGTGATGTAACAAACACAAACTGATTCCTGTACTCATAATTATAGTCCTCAAAAATTCAGATTTTTCCATAATTTTATGTCCATGGCTGACACAGATGAAAGTTGCCTCAGTATAGGGATGGTTCCTAAGTTTTTACATATGTTTAGACATTCAAATGTCAACACAAATATACTACTTATTTACACTACTATGTACAGTATAGGGCTTCTATCACTCTTTTGCCCACCATAAGTTCAATTAGGTTGTGGTATATATCCTTCTCTCAAAATATAAAGCATGAGTTAGGAACCAGCCCCACGCTGATGAGATTTATTTAAAGAGCAAAATGGTGCTATCTGAGGATAGGTCTCCTAACTTGTGCATAACCCATACTATGCTATGCTTTAAAGCTGAGTAATATACTGAGCATATGCCTAAAAGAAGCCATGTGTACAGTGGTATTGGATTAAAGAGAGATAGTGCATTACGGTCTTGCTTGCATGTCCCTGCCTGGTTACCCAGAGTGCAGTGCAATAGCTGTATTTTAGGGGATTCTGAGCAAGAATGTTTTTTTTTATTATTTTTAGATATTCAAATGTTAACACAAACATGCTGTTTATTTTCTGTACGGTGGAGGGCTTCTATAATTCTTTTGCCCATCATAAGCTAAATGATGTTGTGGTATATATATATATATATATATATATATATATATATATATATATATATATATATATATATATATACACATCGGAATGTATTATATCAAACCATATTAACAGCCTTATTAAATTGCGATTAGGCTAATTGAATAGGGCTCTATATAAGCACATAGCATATTTATTTTACAGTTTTTAGTTAGTGAGTTCTATCCAAAAGCAAGGTCTTCACTAACTAAAAACTTCTGTAAAAAATATGCTCTGTGCTTATATAGAGCCCTATTCAATTGGCCAAATTGCAATTTAATAAGGCTGTTAATGTTTATTTAGGTTAATAGTTTGAAACTCTTGCAGCCTTATGAAATTGCGATTCGGCCAATTGAATAGGGCTCTATATAAGCACAGAGCATATAATTTTTTACAGACGATTTTAGTTAGTGAAGACCTCGCTTTTGGATAGAAGTTCACTAACTAAAAACTTCTGTAAACAAAATATGCTCTGTGCTTATATAGAGACCTAATCAATTGTCCGAATCGCAATTTCATAAGGCTGTTAGTTCCATTTTCCCTAAGGAAGTTTTAGGTGAAAAACATAAGAGACCGGGCTGGTAGTGAAGCAGCGGTGAAGAAGAGATACCAACAATCGCACTATATGGCAAAAGTGTTCCTTACCGGATGTTTTTCTGACATCATGTCTCATTAAGTTATAAAATAATGAGACAACTGACAACTTTTAATTTGTATATATTTTTTAGATTAATAAAATATAATTTGCTACACTGTGTAGTTCTTCTCTTCTTTGGAGACACAACATTCTACTAATTAAAGGGACACGTCCACCCCAACAGGAAATTAGTTCTCATCCTAAAAAGCATGAAAAAGTTGTTACACATTGTACTAGCCTTTCTTCTCTATAGTAAATAATTCCTGAGAAATACAGCATTGTTTTTGCCTCCAAGGTGTAGTTCAATATGCTAAATCTCAGCTCAAAGTATTGATAAGGGTGAGGGGTTCTACCTCAATGACAACACTGGGAGTCATTGTTTCGGCCACAGGCACAGACAAGAAGTTATTTGATCCTGATTAGCACATCAAAATCGCTAATTAGTATTCATGAGTTGCTCATTTACATATAACTGCAGCACATAAATTAGGGAATTCGACAGGAATGGTCCACTAAATATAACGGCTAACATAATGAATAGTTAGTTCTTTAAAGAGCCACTGTAGATTAACAAACAATCCAGCCATGCTAGCAACTATGTACTAAGTTATAGGCAGAAAAGTATTCTCAGAGTAAAGCTTCATTTTAGCAGATTTTGCTAGTGTGTGGAAGCATCCATGATAGTCTTCCATATAAATATTTTAAATATAAAGGTTGCCCACTAATGTTGCCCACTATCAAGAAAGGAGCATGTAGAAAGGAAAAAGAGAATCTAGTAAAGAAATGTTGGCGTTTAAAATAGAGAATATATACCGTGAGCAAAGGAAATATATTTTTATAGAGAATTGAAGATCATATATTAATTATATATATAGATATTTTTTTTTTAGCAACTGATAGTGCAGAATTGACTCACCAGCCTACACTGCAGGTTATGTTCTGGGGATATTTGACTAGGTAACAAATGTTATCTTGTAAATTAATCCTTGCCAGATTTTTTTGCATGGATATTCCTATTTGAAATGGCTTGCAAGCTCCTGGGAGGCTGCTCACAGCAGGGCTGTGATGTCCTTTCCAGCCCAATTCCCCCAGGTCAGTGGCTATTTTACAATCTAGCCAACCTTACCCAGCCTGTGGACACCTAATTAAACTGAACAAAATCATTTGGTGAGTGATTGCAGGCTGGGTGGGTATCTCTGCAGCCCTTTCCTTTATCCCCCCACTGTGGGCAGACTAGGTGTATTGTGAGAAATGTGTACAATGTAAATAAGAGATCCCTGTAAAATGAGACCACCGAGGCCTTTTTGGATCCCATACAGCAGGTTCATTAGAATATGTCTCAATCAAACTGTTGTATTTGGATCCCAACCAGATTTTTACAGATGGAAAGCCAAAGGATATGCCAGTTTGTTGCTGATACCGATTTTGTGTCCAATCATCCAATAAAACGCTACGCACCAACAAAAGATTGGCTTAACCCCTCCTGTGCTGGTCTACCCAGTGCAGAAAAAAAAAATAGTAAAATCACATCAAATTGTTTCATGGTAATGCATATTTATTTATGCGCACAGCGTGTTTCTTAGCCTCATGGCGGCATTTACAATATATCACTAAAATGCTAATTTTTGTTTTCCTCTGCGCTTTATCATTGTCCTCTGCAAATATTCCGATGCAAATGAACAATGGTGGTGTTTAAGCCGGAGTCTTGCATGGAAAGCTCCTCAGCTGCTTAGCCCACAGCATAAATTTGATCTCGTAATTAGTATTCAACTCAGCAACTTGGACAGAAACCAAAGCTGCAGCCAAGAGGTGGTTTAAATCACATAAATCATAGATCAATGACAGAATTCTAAGCAATGGATAGATTACAAAAGTAAGCTTTACTTAAAAATAGATTAACCATTTCCCTGCAGGAATTCATTAAAAAGATCTAAACAGAAAACACAGAGATATAAAAAAAAAAAAAAAGATTTTGGTATTGTACTAAATGTATGCAAGAAAGACTCTCTCATTTTTATTCAAAGAAAATAAATAAAATAGAGCCGGTATTCAAATGTTAGACTGAAAAAAAAGAGTAAAATATTTGGAATCCATGTTAAAATTGAACTGGATCCATTTGTTTTTTATTTAGGATGTATTATTTGCATGCAGCAAAATGAATACAAATATGTTTTCTTCATGTATACAAATATATATGCATATATACAAGTATACATAGCTATATATACAGTATATTCATGAATAAATATTTACATTAATACATATATGTAGCTCCAATACACTTAGATGATCACATTAAATCTAGGGCAGTAAGTGATGAGGGTATATATGACTTCAAGTGGAGGGGTAGTGGATGCACCATTGACATATGTCAGATTTGTTGGATATATTCAGTAGAATGTGGGGGATTTGAAGGAGGTTAGGGGGGATTTGAGATTAAGGGCTATTGGACCGTATTTAAAGAATCCTTGTAGTCCCAAGTATATAAAACATTTCTTTGAAGATCTAAACTTAATAAATGGGTAACATTTTTGTAAAAATTCTAAAAGTACATAAATTAATTATTTTAAGCTGCATGTATGTAACATTGGCATTTAGGATTGCCACATTTGGGTCGAAGCAGCTGGATAGTTTACTGCATTCAAGGTACTGTTCCACATGTAGAAGCAGATAAACACTGACTTCCACCATGGGATAATTACATGTAATATTTAAACTATTAAAGGAGCATTTCTGTTTTTGTTTTAGTTCCTAAAAGCATTTTTTTGCCCCGTAAGAAGTGGTAATTTAACAGGGAAGGGTGTCTTAATTGTAGGGAACATTATTTGAAGTTACGTGGTGGATGAATTAGGGGTGTGGGGTATCAGCACTTCAACAATCTACTTGTGCACAGAAGAAGTCATAAGAATTTGATAATCAATTAATTTATTAAATGCAGATAGACATTTGCATCTCTTTGTCCCTGCCACAGTGTTGCTCCACCAGTAGCTATAGGTCTAACAAATATATTGTGCAGTTCTAATTATAGAGAGCAGAAATAAATATATATGTGAGATTGTTTATGCATGTGTGAAATTTGTATTTGTGAAACATAAACAAATTGAAATATAAATGTATTGTTATGTAAATGACCACCCCTCCCAGGAAGCTCTCTTAGGCTGCTGCCTTGTTCACTTAGTTATAAATCTGGCCCTGCTCACAGTAAACTCTAATAATGGCATATAAAGGTTTGTTATGCTTTCTGAAAAAAAAGTTTACATATTCAAAAGACCAAATAGACTATTTTCTAGCCTTTGAATAACTAAATTTCATAATTGCCGAAATGTTTTAGAAAGCCAGAACAAAAACTCCTTACATTTTTTTTCATTAAATGTGCAATTTCCTTTTTTTACTGTGTGGAAGAATATTTTTTCTCAGCTGCACATGCTGCTATTTTCTGAGATGGGCATGTTCTTGAAAACTAATGTGCTTTCAGTTGCCAGTACTAGTAGATGTAGCTCCCAAATTCCCATTGTCCAGATAAAATCTTCCTGTACGTGAAAAGTCTAATCCCTCCTCAAGAAATCGATTTGAAAAAACAAAATGGTAGAAAAAATTGCACTACAGCATAATTGCACATAAAATAAGTTAAGTTAGAGACTTTATTACATATTTACGTTCCCTACTTTTAAGTGCACTTATTCAAATATTAATACATGATTAGAGTAACCGTTTTTATTTACACTAACATTGAACATGGTCATCAAATCTTTCCCCAATGTCTTGCTTAAGATGTAAGCAGCGTTTCTTGTGCCATCTTGGGCATGGATGTGTAAAGGTTTTACGCTGCCCTAGACCATTCAGATTTGTGTCCCCCACCTTACTTGCAGCTCATCTTTTCCCCTTTTTATATCTCCAATCTTAAGTTTATGTATGTTTATGTATTTAAGATTAGAAGAACACCTCTGATTGTTGGGGCTGCCTGTACATTAAGGGTTTTACTTAGTGTCCCGACAAAAACATCATGATGTAAACATCTACTTAACGTGCATTAACCCCGTTGCCCTCATTTCTTTGAAAATCTTGCTTAGTGAATGTCATACAATAATGACTTTCACTCTCTTTTGACCTAATCTTGATTTAAAACAGATATTTAAAAGTACAGCATTGTTAAACTCGAATCAATCTCTTTATAGGTTACACGTAATAAAAACCATGTGTTTTGAAGAAAAAATGTCAGAGAGTCTTTATAATATGGATAACATGTGTTTAGATATATGACCAATTAAAGCCTCTTTAATTTCAGATTAGTCTTCATAATTCACAGATCTAATTTCCTTTGCTGAAAAGTTCATGTGTTATACAGGGTAATCTTTACATAAGTAAGTGACTACTAAAAACTCATTAAATAGGGTTTTTTAGTCTCTTATTTATAATATTTGCTTTTGAAGAAGAATTCAAAATGGGCAAAATTGATTTGGAAATTTGCAAAATTTGAAATATAATTTAAATTAATATATATATATATATATATATATATTAATATATATATTAATATATATATATATTAATATATATATTAATATATATATATATATATATATATATATATATATATATATATATATATATATATATATATATTACTGATCATTATGGCCTATAAGATATTTATTATACCTCCTTTGAAGTTTTAGGGAGCATTGAGAAATTAAAAAGTCAATGAACTATATTATTAAATGTTATGTTATATGTTTATTTAAATGATACCCAAATGAAAAAAAAGATAAAAAGAGGGGAAAATAAATATTATCTTTTTATAACATGTTTATACATTCTCTTTTTTTCCACTTTAAAAATGTATAATTTAAACGTTTTTGTTTAAAAATAGAAATTATATTATATAGATCTAAAATATATAATATATATATATATATATAGATATATAGATATATAGATATATATAGATATATATATATAGATATATTTCTATCTATCGATCTCTATCTATCTATCTATCTATCTACCTATCTATATTTCTATCAATCTTTCTATCTTTATATATATATATATATATATATATATATATATACTGTATGTTTATACGATATATATATATATATATATATATATATATATATATATATATATACATATATATATATATATAACGAAAAGTGTAAAGAAACAAATCTAGTTCTTGTGTATTTGGAGTATACATGTGCATATTACAGGATGCAACGTGAGTAAAATGCTTTTGAAGGATATCTCATCAATCTGTTCATAACTAATCGTGTTTAGGCATTATACAAGGCTTGGTATGAAAGAGCCATGCAAAATTTAGAGTTATAAATAAGAATTATTAGTCAAGATGAAGCAAAATCAAAAGTACATTTTTGGCATTCACATAAAAAATTGTACGTTGGGATGCTAACATGCAAACCCTTGAAGTGAGATGGGAGGGGAACTTTATGGGTATGTTCAAATGCCCCCAGAGTTTAATTATTGTATAGCAGTAGAGATTTTTCTAGAGAAAAGCAAATGCTGCAGGGTCCTGGCCCTGTAACCGCATGAGGTCAATACGCAATATGGGAGTTATATACAGAAAACTAAATGTCTGACCAGAAATATAATGAATAATTGGATTTTTTTTTTTTTTGCTTTGGTGAATAATGAATAGTGGGCCCATGAAAGATATAAGGAGTTGAATATGCAGAGAGAATATTCAAGTCTTCTTAATTTGACTGCTAAATTGTGTGAAATACAAAACCTGCACAATAAATATTATATACTAGGAAATTGCCTGTCAAAAATGATGGTAATAAAATTGTAAGCCTGGTAATGCTGTTTGCCACACAATGCACACCTTTGGCACCCATGGTGAGCCGCAACTTTCCTGCATTGCAATGATCACCCTCTGCCCTCAGCGCAAGCCCCACGATGAGCTCCTTCGACGCTCATTGCATGGCTCGCATGCCTTCGGCACTCATTGCAAGCCTCTCCCCCTGTGTATTTTATAGGCCTCGCACTTAAGTGTTAGTGTCTTTGGTTGTGCTAGTGCCCTGGGTTAAGTGTTACTAACTTGTGTTAAATGATAGTGGTTTGTATGAAGTGTTACTGGCTTTCGTTAAGTATTACTGGTTAGGGTTAGTTTTTACATCCTTCAGGGTAGTTTTACATCCTGCAGGCTACTTTTCCGTCCTTCGGCCTCGTTTCCGTCATGTTGAGTTTTTTTGGCAGCCATTTTTTTCCACGGTTAGGCGAATATCGATCGTGAAAAAATTATAAATATGGCTCGAATTAACTTGCAATCTCACTCACAGGCTCCCTGGCTCTCCCCTGTGTTGTATGTGAGTGTGTAAGTAAATTTAAGGCATATTTTTTGTTTTTTTGAGGTCTTACCAGTTTCGTGGTTCGACCATTAAAGTCGGAATTTTGCGAGGCGTAATGTGTGGGTTTTGGTTGTAAGTCCTGCATGCTTCAACTGCTCATCTCGCTTCGCGTGGCTCGCAGTGCAATGAGTGCCTTGCGTGCTTCAACTGCATGCCTCGATTTGGGAGGTGAGCAGTGCAATGAGCGCCTTTGGCATTGCAGCCTAATTCCCGCAAACTGCTTGCCTCGCTGCGTGAGGCTTGCAAAGTGTCACGAACCATTGTAAGCGTTCCGGACAGCACCGCAGATCGACAACTATATATGTGATTATTTATTAATTTTTGATTATTTGGATATATTTTTCAAATGAAATGTCATCTTCAAAATATCCTGGTTTTCAAATACAGCCACTACAAGTATGGTTTCTAAATAATTCTATTCAACAGTTATTCTGTGGTTTGTGGAAAATTGTACATTTATTTGTTTATAAAATTAGACTGTTTACACTGTTTCACTTTCTGGTTCATTTTGACCTTATTGTGGAAGTACAGTAAACACATATATACAGAAGTTAATGTAGAGTCTTTTGTACACCTAATGAAAAGTTAATACTGGTAACAATATAACACAATATAAACAAATCATAATGCCATTTAAAATTACCAATTTATGATTTTTACTACTTACTTACTTTGTAACTTTGTAAACTTTGTAACTTTGTAAAATGCACTTTCCAAGTTCCCTGGTGGTCCGGTGGTTATGGTTTGATGCTTTCACCGCTGTTGACCTGTGTTCAATGCCAGTCAGGAACCCATGCAGAGCTGGGCCAGTCCAGTACTTGGGATGGAAGCTGTAGGAGCTGTATGCTGTGGCCCACTGGAGAAGAAACAGGCAACCTCCTCCAGTATCTCTACCATGAATACCAAGTGGATCAGCATGACCATGGACATAAAGATGTGTCTGGTGTGTCACAGTCCACAAGGTTACGGAGAGTCGGAAATTACTCAACAATGCAAAGAAAGAAATGCTTTTGCAAAAGTGCTATATAAAAGTAAATAAATAAATATAAAAAAAAATATTCTTTAAAAGAACACTGAAATCAAATCCTCCTCTATTGCTCAGTAAATAAAAGCACACAGACTCCAGCTCCATGCCATCGGGAAGTTCTGCAGACATAAATATAGAATCATCTATAAACAAGCAGAATCTGTTGGGATTAAGGTTTACTCGAATAATAATTTTTTGGTTTATGTCTTACACCGCAACTGATGTTGTTAATGTGTTACATACCTCACAAACATGTGATATGTTTCCTAAGCTACAGTAGTCCTTTATTTGCTTTTGTAGCAACTTCAGGACCTCCTTCTAAAAGCTCAAACTGCACCCAATCAACTCAAGAGAGTTACAGATTTCTCCATAACTGGATGTTAATCCCACCTTATTTATCTACTGAATCACATAATACCTAATTCCCTATAAAACCTAATAACTACCCAAAACACGCCACAGTGTTTAACAATAAACCATCAGTGGGGGAGGACTCATCCTACTGTAGAATCGCTTAACCCTGAACACCGTCCAAGGCTACCAATGCAAACCAGCCGTTCTGAGGGAGAGGATTAGTCTTTATCTCACTGCTAAGCAACTACCCCGCCACATAGCAACTGCAGGAAAACCTTCAAATGGAGAGACATGGGGGAAGAGAGACATGGGGGAAGAGAGACATGGGGTGAGAGACATGGGGGGGAGAGAGACAGGAGAGGGGGGAAGAGACACAGGGGAGGAAGAGGGGGAGGGATAGAGGAACAGGGGAGGGACGGGGGAAAAGTGACACAAGAGGAGGGAGAGGAGAGGAAGAGTCACAGTGAAGGGAGGATACACCAGGGAGAGAGTGGGGGAGACACAGCAGAGGTAGAAGTGGCAAAGGTGAGAGAGTAGGGGAGGGAAGAGACACAGGGGAGGGAGGGGGAAGAGACACAGAGGAGAGAGTGGGGGGAGACACAGCGGAGGTAGAAGTGGCAAAAGAGACACAGGGGAGGGAGTAGGGGAGGGAAGAGACATAGGGAAGGTAGAGGGGGGAAGATGATAAAGTATATCACTGTAAAAAAGTTCCTTGGTGCCTAACACCTTAACAATGGTAATAATAGTAGAAAAAATATATATAGGAACTATAGGGTTTGGAATGGATGATTCCTTTAAATGAGCTACTAGCTGGTATATTCTTAAGTTCCTACAGTCTTCCCTCATATGGCAAAATGAATTTGCTAATCCTTGGGAGGACAAAAGTATGAAAAAATATATAAATAGTGTTTAGCTCAAAAAAGTGTGGTTAAAACCAATGTAGAAAAAAGCGCATGGAAGTACTTTACTGGTTATGAAAAAAGGTTGAGGAGGGTTTATAGAAAATATGTACAAATAATGTGTTATAGCATACAATAGTGATGCAACTCCTGTTTGCCTGAGACTACTATATGTCATTAATGCTGACTGGCAATTCACAGTAGTCACAAGGAGTAAAGTAACACAGGCAAAAAAAATAGCTCAAACATATATAAACCTCTCTTTTGTAATCAATAAACCAAATGACCAGAGTACTTGCGCTTAGATGATAGTCCCTATAGGTAGAGGGGGGAAGAGACACAGGGCAAGGGGGGGGGGGGGAGAAAGATTCTCTTCAAATATTATCCCGTCATTTATGACAGGCAAGTTACTAGTGAAGCAATAAGAACCAAAGGGCCATAAGCTCTGGGCACAGCTAACCACCAGCACTTGAGCCAACCGCAGTCCCTGAAAGCTGTACCAATAACCTTCTGCTGTCCCTTGGGTGCACCCAGCTGCAGCCCACCGCCAGGAACTGTGACAAACCTCTAGGCATAGTAAAAAAAGAAGTGTGCCAGCACCCAAAACTGAGGGACTCAATCTGTAAGAGAAGCAAGCCACAATCTGGGGATCTGCATGTGTGGCGTAACATACAGATGAAAACAGTAAGATTCCCATCTTCTGATCCTTTTCACCAAGGAATATGTGTCAAAATCAACTGCCTGGTATCCTAAAGGCTAATGATCTAAAAGGGGGACAGCGAGTCACCAATCTCATGCACCAGCAATTGCGACCACTCCTTTCAGATGGACCTGTAAGCAGCCCATGTAGCCTATCTCATTAGTATGACTAGTCCTCGACTACAAGCTCCAAGAAATGCTGTGGAAGGACTTCGCCATCCTCACATACACCAGGGGCTAAAGACCGGAAGCACTACCATTGGAAACAAAACAACAAATCGACTGTGCCATTGTGAGTACCCAGAACATGCCTTTTCCAATACCAGATGTTGGGCCATAGATAGTGTAAAACTAAATGACGAAGTAAACGCACAACCGAAACCAAGTTAGCTGTAAATGTATTGATCTTGACCTGTACGGCACCTATGTTGTCGGGGTAAAAATCAAGCTGATTTTACCGGAATTACTTACCCCATAGGAGTACCGAAGCTATGATGGGGAAAAACTATAGGAATGTTAGGTTCCTGGTCAAGGCACCGTCCTTCTGCAAACCTGTGCCCTTGAAAATAGGCCTCAAAACCCTGTGCCCCAGAGGCATCTTTATGAAGCTCAAGGTCGATGTTAGGTAGACGCTTTGGATTTATCACAGACCTACAGTTGAAGGAGGGAAGGTACTGCATCTATAACTGCACATCTTTTTGCAATTGTACAGAGACCCTTATGAAATGATGTAGCAGCTGGAATCTCACAGTTGCTAGTGCCATTCTCCTGCAAAAGATACACTTCATGAAGATACTCTTACAGGCAAAATTCAAATTATCAGGTATCAACTGTAATCTGCTAAACATTACCTGTCATGCCAATAGTAAACTCAACCTGCAGATCCAATACTTTATTGTATAAGATGCTGCATTCCAATGCTTTGGAATCAATGATGATTTCCAGGAGATGGAGCTGTGTTAGTCCTTCTGTTTTGTTTCTGGCGACAGGTACACCAAAAGATCCAGCGATGTCCCGAAAAGTCATCATTATGTGGTTAAAGTCATACATACTGCTGTTCCACCCATATGAGGAACATGCTGATTGCTTTAAAATATGATCAGGGTATGGAAGAGACAGGACCACATAATATTCTTCTTCCAAGCAGCATCCCAAGCAAATGGTGTTTATCAGGATGTACTGGCAGTAACTTAAGTTTGACTCAATATCAACCTTACCAAGTAGAGTACAACTTCCTGCTTTGTGCACCAAGGCTGTGGCTTGATCAAATAATGCATACTATACAGTGGTGAATTCCCTGTTGATACCATCATTGCCTGAGGTTCCCCTGGGGTTCAACAGATGGTGAATTAACCAAAATGTACCTGCCTCATTTTTGGGAACCACACCCAATGGTGACACTTGTACGCCTGCAAAAGGCAGGACCTAAAGTGTTATTGCATCATACCCATGCACAACTGCTTGTGGAACTTGGAAGGCACCTCATCAGGAAAATCCCAAACCAACTTCAAATTTGAGGGAATGACATCTTGTTTCCTTTCAGTGGATGGAATATGAAAACCAGAAACAAACTCCTACCACTGCAACACTGCCACAGCATGCCAGAACCTGTAGTTTGAAGCCTACTTGTACTGCCCTTTGTTAAAGGTGCAGTACACCTTACATGAGAGGTTGGCTAGTGCTGCTTGTGCTCTTGGTACAGCAGCTCCCCTGCAAAAGGGCAAATTCCCCTACATAGGGGTCATTATAATCTTCCACTGCTTTATCCCCCCATGACATGGAAGGCTCGATGGCTAGGTCCTGGTGAAAGTGTTCATCGTACCTCCACCAAGATAGGCTGCTATACGTATGATAATCACTCCATTTTTCTTCCAAGTAAGTGAAAACGGAGAGCACATTGCTCCAGATACTTTTCACAATGGGCACTGGCTAAAATTGCATATGCGTTTAACCAGTTTTCAAATGTTTTAGTTATCCACTGATACATTTTATCATCCTTCCGCTCACTCTTGTTGGACTCCTGTATATCCACATAGCACAAGGAAGGCAGCAACTAACACATTTCATGAACTAGCATCAACATATTTTCACAGTATCCCTTAAAACCTCATATGCTACCCTGATAGCCCATTTATCTACAAACAACCTGCCCATATAACTGCGTTGAACCAGTCTAGAACCAGAGGTCAGCTTCAAAGCATGTATGGGGGCCCTAATCTCTAAACTTGTACTACTACTTGGCTGCTGAATTGCGGATCTTGGCGATTGCCAAACCAAGCCTACCTAAATATGCTTGATAGCAGGTTCCAGACGGCCTTATCATTGAATGGGATATTTTGTTCTCCTATAAACTCTTTAAACCTGTTCACTAAACACCTACAGTAGTTGCCTCTGTTGTCTCCATCCCCTGGCTAGTCCCAGGCCCAGCTACAAAGTGAAGGCAGAGGAACTAGTGTCTCCACTGGGACCTCTGTGTTTGCCGCAGGGACCAGAGATCTCCTCTCCCAAACACTGCTACGTCTACTAGTGGATCTGGGGTTCCTGCAGTTGCAAGAGCATCTGCTGCTTTTGGATCTGGAATCTATTGATGGTGATGCAGAAGGAAGACACTTTACTGTCCCTCATATGCCTGTGCAGTGTGGGCCTCTGACTTACCTGAGCACTCAAACTCTCTTGGGAGATGTGTGACCTCATTGCCATTTGAGCCCCTTTACCAGGCTATGGGAGGCCCTGGGTGTGGGGTCTCACTTGCTGAGGGACCCTCTCCTGGAGTAGTCTGCTGTGCTTTTGTAACCCTAAGAGCCTATTCTTTCCACCCTTCTGGTCCCTCCACTATACATGTGACGCAACCCAGAATCCCCTATGGGCTGTGGTGCAAAGTAAGGAGACAATACAATCTTGGACTGTAAAGATGGGTAGACAAAAAGGGCAGAGGGCTGAACATTGTAATTGCACACCCCTGGCTCATGCAGGGTATGTCCAAGGCAGCTGTCTAGCATAATTTTCCAAAACTGCCTCTTCAATTTTCCAGACATCACCCTCTTGCATGGCTTATATTACCTCTTTAATTTTCTGTCTAACCTCTGAGTCTGATGTTCTTAGCTAGATGCACCCTTGGAGCAAATGGGTTAACAGCGTTATCTCCTGGTTTTAAAATACCCAGGGCCCCAGGAGTAGCCATGGAAGGAGGGATAGGATTTTGTGTTTTTAAGGCCAATAGTGATGGCGGTGGTTAGCCACCACAGATTGAAGCAGCACAAGCTGTGGCTTTAAACCTAACCAAAGCTGCTGCCCAGCTTACTCCACTGCTTTAAAACTCTCCTTCCCCTTTAAGATCTGACTCTGGCCCTTCCAGAGTCCTTTTGCAACTCCCAGTATGCTCCAGTTCTCTTTTACTCAAGACAGACATGGGAGTTGCAGATGCTGGTGTGAGTCCTGTCACAAGCTCATGAAGATCTGGGACCACAAGTCCATCGGGTGCAGGAGCTGATCTTCCAGCCACAGGATCACATGTTTGCAGAGTCCTCGTCCAGGCCTCCGCTAGCAGATCCTCCAGGCTGTGCATAGCTACAAGTAAATGGATAGATGGTGGAAGGAATAGAGAAAATGGGAGGAAAGGGAGGAAAGATGAGGAACAGAGAAAAGAAGAAACACAGCAGACCCCAAATAAACAGCAGGACAGCTGTGGTGGAAAAGATGGAACCCAGTGCATCCTGAGCCTAACTAGCCTCCCTAGCTCCTCCCATGCTGTCATGCACCACCTAAATCCCACCGTCATGGATCACTGTAGCACAGCATGGCATTATGGCAGCCTACACTATAAAGCACCATAGCTTATACTGCAACATGTTTTTTGTCTTCCCAGAGTATTGACACCTATAATGTACATTTAGATTATTTTTGCATGGAAGAGATAGAGTACTGTTTTTTAATTCTTATTTATCTCAGTAAATTCTCTCTGACATTTATTACATTTATTACCAATAATTTGTTCCTCTGGTCCACAAAATACCACATCAGTAAACCCTGTTGGTTGCCATGTTACTTAGAGATCTGTGCAATTATTTCCATCTTGTCCAAATATGTCCTATTTATAGATTGTGTATATTTATAATATACTCTGGAACTCAGTTTTTCCTTCAGAGATTTTCTGTCTAGCATTGATTGTTCTGTCATTTTGGTGGCACAAAACATACCATGGCTAATGATAAAGCAGACAGTGAGAAATAAATTGGGTAACTATTGAAGACATCATCTAGACTACAGTGTTTTAATAAACTGAATTTACTAGGAATTATCAACAATTATTATTCAGTGTACTGAAAAAATACTCATTAATAATATCAAATTGATAACTCAGCTAACCCATCAATAAGTTGTTGATATTCTATAATATTCGTCAAGATGGTGTCAGTTAAATATACACAACAAAAGAAATGAAAATGTTACCTATATATAAGACTATTCTAAATTAGTTGTTATTGGAAAAAAAAATCGAAGTAAATACTTGGCCTTGAATATTGCTAGTTTTAGGCAAACATTACTTTACAAAACCATCTTACCTTGTAAGGTTTCTTGTCTTATTTCATTAATTACCAATCACAGTGGTGGAGCATGTCTAGTTAGTTTAATCCTAAGAATTCACAAGAGTTCTGAGATTGTTAGATTTAACCAACTGGGCGTACTCTTTTTGAAAAACTGTCAGCGTTAATTAATGTGGTCAAAACAGAGAGTGTAAGGAGGGAGGACCTTGAAAAGTAATTTATGTCTAAAAACAGCAGCTTATGGTTAAATTAACACTAGTTAATTTAGAAACAACCAATTTAAAATCTTTTTATTAATTACGTTTTCATTAATACCATATATAAAACCTGTGTTGTGTCCCTTGACTACTGCATAATAATTTATGTGGTTTTAGACCAAGATGTTTCATCCATTTAGTGCAGAGCAAATTTTTACAAGTAACCCTTGATATATAAAAAATAGCAAGTTATAGGAAGTACAATTGATCCAGCGAGCTTACATGAACATGGCACTGAGTAGGATGCATAATATACACATGCAAGATAGAGATTGTGTGCTGTAGGTAGGTTAAGCTAATAGATAAAAAATGAGATGATAAATGAAGAAGAGAAAGGATAGAGAGAAATGAGCAGGCTCAAAAGAAGGAAAGAGAAAAAATAGGAAGCTTTAATGGGGAGCAGGATTTGAATATTATAAAGTTTTTCACAGAATAAATAATGTTGCATAGTTAAAACAGTACACACACATAGGGGGGGGGGGGGGGGTGCACCAGAGAATGTGCAACATAAGAGAATATTGGGAATGCAGTAGAAAGACTGAATAATTTTGCCTCCCACCCCCCGCCATGTTAATATCTAGTCTCTCTGGCTTTTTTAATTATTGGCATAGCCGTTACTGTACAATAGTAAGGGTATCACTGTATACCTCAATGCTGTTAAAAAAAAAAAAAGGTGAGACTTAGCCAATCGTCTCAAAGGGAAAAAAAATGAATTCCTTCCTGACCCCAGATACTTGTGATCGGATTTCTCCCTGGATCAATACTGTCTAATTATCCATGATAGATCAGGTAATCCTAAGGGTTTATAAACTACAAAACATGGTATCTAGTCACTTCTGGAAGATTTTTATGTATTTTGAATTATTGTCTTTAACTTGTTTTGTATCTTTTTGTAATTGCAGATGTACTATGAACCACCTGAAAGGAGCCCATGGACCACCATACGCAGTGACGGAGCTACAGCTTTTGCAGCCTGAGGCTCTCCCTGTATATATATATATATATATATATATATATATCACATTATTAGTTGTCAGTGTTGGGAACGCTTATGATGCAAGCAGTTGAGGTACGCGAGACTTAGACGGCAAGCAGTTTCACGCAACTCGAAAAACCCGAAAAACAAACAAAATAAATGAACAAAAATAATAACTCACTCACACACAGCACAGGCGGAGAGCCAGGAAGCCTGGGAGTGAGGTTGCAAGCGAATTTGAGCCATATTTGGGGGGGTTTCGGCAATACAAGATTGGCTAAGCGAGGAAAAAAATGGCGGACGAAAAACGTAAAAAATCTGAAACTGGATGAAAATGAAGCTGAGCAAAGCCAGGCACGTGGGACTTGGAAAATACAAAACGGCAAAGACAATAACACTTACACCAACAACGCCAGGCACACAAGACTTTGAAAATGAAGCCGACGGCAGTCATCGTGTAACACGCAAACACTCAGCAGACACTCAGAGGAGAAACACACAGGGAAGGGACAGGGGGCAGATGGTGGAAAGAGACACATGGCATTCCCAAGCACAAAACTTGCAGGTTAACTAAACCTGCAATGAGCGGCCCGTACAGTAGGCGGGAGGAAAGGGGTCGCAATGAGCACCAAAGGCACTCATTGCACGGCTCACAATGGGCACTGCGAGCGGGAGAGGCTTGCAATGAGCGCCGAAGGTGATCAGTGCAAAGCAGGAAAGTTGAAGTACATATGCGCAGAGGCTCGCAATAAGCACCAAAGGTCTTCCAATTTTAATCCCGTCATTTTCGACGGCCAATTTCCTAATATATATATATATATATATATATATATATATATATATATATATATATATATATATATATACTGTATACCTGTGGAGTCCCAAAATGTTTTACTCTGCTGAACCCTTCTCAATCTTTGTTTTCTTTATCTCTCCTCCTTCCTATCTGTCCTCACCTTTCCTACCTCCTATCTTTCACACTCCGCTCTCTTCCTCCCTTCGCTATCTGCCACCTTTCCTCCTTTCTCTCCCCTTCTCTAACTCTACCACCTTCTTTCTCTTTCTCCCTTCTCATTCTCCTCTTCTCTCATTCACCCCTTCTCTCTCCCTCTCCTTCTTTCTCTCCTTCTCTTTCCTATCTCACTGACCCTCTCCTTCTCTCTCGTCTTCTCTCTCTCCTTCTCTCTCTCCCTCTCTCACTTATTCTCTCACCCATCCGTCTCTCTCCCTCCTTCTCTCTCTCTCTCCTTCTCTCTCCCTCCTTCACTCTCCTTCCTTCCTTCACTCTTCCTCCTTTTCTCTCTCCCTCCTTCACTCTCTCCATCTCTCGCGCTATCTCCCTCTCTCTCTCTTTCTCCATTCCCCTCCCCTCTTTATTTCTGTCTTCTCCCCCCTCTCTCTCCCTCACCCCTCCCCTCTTTATTTCTGTCTTCTCCCCCCTCTCTCTCCCTCTCTCTCCCTCTTTCTCTTCCTCTCCCTCTCTTTCTCTCCCTCCCTCTCTCCCCTCTCTCTCCCCCACTTTCTCTCCTCTTTATATCCCTCTCTCTCCCTCTCTTTCTCTCCCTCCTTCTCTATCCTTACCTCTCTCTCTTTCCCTCTCTCTCTCTCCTTCTTTCTCTCTCTCATTAACACTCTCCTTCTCTCTCACCTTTTCTCTCTCTTTCTCCTTCATGCTCTCTCTTGCCTTCTCTTTCTCCCTCCTTCCCTCTCTCTCCTTCACTCTCCTTTTCTCTCTCTTCTTCACACTCTAATTCTCTTTCTCCTTCCTTTCTCTCTCTCTCCTTCTTTCTTTTTTCTCTCTCTCACTCCCTTTCTCTCTCCCACTATCTCTGACTCTCCCCCTTCTCTCTCTCCCTCATTCTCTCTCCCCCATTCTCTCTCTCCTTCACTCTCTCTCCTTCACCCTCTCTCCTACACACTCTCTCCCTCCATCACTCTCATCCATCTCTACCCCCTCTCTCTCCCTCCCCCTTTCTATCCCTCCCACTCTCTCCTCTCTCCCCATCTCTCCTTCCCCCACTCTCTCTCCCTCTCTTTCTCTCTCTCTCTCCTTCACTCTCTCTCCTACACACTCTCTCCCTCGATCACTCTCTCCATCTCGCCCCCCTCTCTCTCCCCTCCTTTCTATCCCTCCCTCGCTCCCTATCTTTCTCTCCCTCCCTCTCTCTCCTCTCTCCCCATCTCTCCTTCCCTGACTTTCTCTCCCTCTTTCTCTCTCTCCCTCTGCCCCTCTCTTTCTCTCTCTTCCCCTCCCTCTCTCTCCCTCTCTCTACCGCTTCCCCTCTCTCTCCTCCGCTGTTTCTCCATCTTTCCCTCACTCTCTCTCAATCTCTCTCCTTCTTTCTCTTCCTCTCTTTCTCCCTCCTCTTTCTTTTTCTCCCTCTCTGTCTCCCACCTCTCTCCCTGTTGTTCCCCCCCCCCCCCCCTTCCCAATCTTCTTACCTGCATGTTCCTGGGTCTGGGTGGTCCTCCCATTGGTGGCTGCACCCCTTTGTGGCTCCTGCCCTTGGTTACTCCTCTCCTCCATGGCACTCAGTGGAGAGAGCAGTTGCCGGGAAGGATGAGGAGGATGGAGCCTGGGGGAAGGGGACAGGTGGGGGCATTTCTGCTGCCCGCAAAGAGGTCTGCCCCCACGCACCCCTAACTACGCCACTGACTAGAGGTTTATGTACCGCAACTTGCAAATCTTCTATTCTGTATTAGCATGGGGAAACTCTTGTTGGCTTGCTATTGCTAATAAGGATATCTCTCATATTCAATTCATGATGTCAAGAAAGTTAAGATATCAACTTTATAAAAAATTATTAAGAATTGGGAATTCAGTAATTCCCCCTATATTAACAGAACTGTTTAATATTGATTTCTGGTTGAACCCCCTCAGCAAAGGGGTAAATATTAATTGCCAGAGGGGTCCTGAATGAGCCCCAGCAGCATGGGGTTAAAGTTAGGTGCAAGGGGGGTGCTTGATGGACCCCCTTGCAGGGGTTAACATTTTAGCTGCCATGGGGGTCTGCATAGACCCATGTGGTTATGTAGATGGGGTGATCGTAATAGGAGCATGAGTTTTGGGCAGGGAAGGGGATGTCCAGGGATTACTTCCAGCAGGTATTTAACTGAATGGAATCCCCAGGGTTCGACATTCTCACTTCATATTGTTTCCCAGAGCAGTTTATCATCCGTAAAGCTTTGTTTTGGTACTCCCTACACTGAAATTTCTTGCGGAAAAGTCTTTGGGTTATGTGGGTTGAGTGCCGTAATGGGGGGATGATAAAAATTAACATAGACATGTAACGTAGGGGAAAAGCTCCCACAGCTGATTTATGGCAATGCCGAAAATACAGTGCCCAATTAGCATGGCTGCCATAGTATCTTTGTTTGTTGGTGGCAAAAATAAAACTCCCCAGTATTATAATGCAAGTCAACACCCTCCCACACACTAAGCAAGCACCCTGTGGTTTGAATAAACATATTGAGACGTCTATTAGCATAAACAAGCCAAACACAAAGTGCTAAATACAGTGCAAAAACAACGTATTGATTAAAGTAACCTGTTGTTGTAAAGACAGAGTCCCTTTAAAGTAGTCCCTTTTACTTGTTTATTCAAAAGAACCCATAAGGTGTTATGTGGTTATGAGATTATTAGCAATAAAATTATGTTTCACTCTCTTCCAATTTTCACAAAGAAGCAATTAACAAATTATAAACAAGTTAAAAAGACCAGATTTACAAAGCTTAGCTTTGGGTCAGGTTAAACTACCAGACCTGTATAAGAGGGGAGTGATCTATAGACACCATATGTGGAATGTGATATCTGTTCTTCATAACCTCTCCAGGAACGTCTAACAAGTATAATGTGTCTCTACACTCCTAGTGCTTTAAGAAGTCAAATAAATGTTGTAACAAAAGGTGAACTCTGAAGAATGAGATATGAAAGATGTTATCACGTTAGCCCACGACAATGGAGGCAGCTTTTATACCTAATCTGGAAGGTGTTACAATAATTATATACCTGCTATGTGTTTGGTTTACTCTGTGACCTGCCTCAGATGTGACCTTTTCTAATGGCAACCAGCTGGGAGCGAGGTAATGCTCTTAATACCGAAAGAATCATTTGAGATAATTGTCATGAGAGGTGAACTGCTCCATGGAGTGATTTCTGCCTTTATCTGGTTTTTATTATGTTTGGGATTCATCATTTTATCAGTTCCTCCTTCTTCTGCGTTTTGCATGTAACACAGACTTTATATAGTTAGACATTCATCTACAATATAAATTATCAGAAATATAAGCAGAAAATAATCGAATTAAAGGCACTTGAAGAAAGTTCAGAATATTGTGTCATTTACGATCACAGATATAGAATAATATAGAATATTATTTAAAACATTTACTTTTACTTTAGTAAACTTACATTGATGCTACTAATTTGTACCTGTTCGTCAGCCTTTCTGATGCTCCAGGTTGGCATGTATTGTTATCTGATTTGTCATGATGATTGCTCATCATTGCTAATTGTCTCATGGGGACTTCCTAAATTATATTCAGTCTAAAGCCTTTTGACATTGAGAGAATAAGAATCTGCAGACCCCAGTGACCAATTATCTATTGGGCCTACACATACTCATTTTTCTCAGTGTCAGAAGGCATCTGAGTAAAATTATACACACTGTAAGTAGCAATTATTGGTAATCAGAACTCAGAAAAATTAGATAACAGTTCATGGTTAGTGAGTGAATCAGAACGGTTGATTAACAGGTAAAATATACAAATTTTAGGGCACATTTTCTTTAAGAAAATTGTTTTTAATACAATACAATTGACAAATCTATTGTTACAAGCTATAGTTTTAAACTGAATTTTATTTTATATTTTTGAACATTTAATTTTGATCATTTGCTTAATGTTTTAGACAGTAAGAAAGTAAATAGTAATGACGGGGCCTAGGAAGTTGATCAGCTTCCTGTGGCTTCTTATACACATTTGCACTATAGAGTAAAATTCCATTTAAACAGAACATATTGGATACCTTATTTGCACTCCATACTAGATGGCAGTTTTGTTAACAAAAAAGCAAACAAATAATAGCTGGTTTCAAAATGGGAAACCATTCCACAATTTCTGAAGTCTAATTCTATAAAAGTGCATACTGTAAATATGGCGCTAGAGCAGATTTCTAATTTATAATGTCACATGGTTAAATGAAAAATATCCACAACATGCAGCTGCAAAGCTGCACCATGACTCTGTGCTCTCTAATGTGCTTTTTATATGCGTTCCCAGTTGGCATTCTAGCCTTGTAATGCCTGTGTTATGTTTGTTCATGGTCAAGTTTGCCCGTTGGCCTTGCTTTCTCTATGGCAGTGGTGAGCAACTTGGTCCTACAAGGACTGCCAACAGTCCAGGATTTAAAATCTCCTGCAGATGGAAAAATCTGAATGAAACTGAGTAACTCAGATGTGCTGAACAGAAAGAAACAGAAGAGAGAGATTGAAATCTGGAACTGCTGGCAGCCCTCGTAGGACTGAGTTGCCCATTACTGCTCTATGGTCTGCTTGGCTTAGCTAGGCTATGGCCTTGTTATGCTTATGGTGCATAGTTTGCACACTTGTCTTGTGTTAAAGAACAACTGAAGTGTCATATTCATTGTTTGGTGTTTTGAACAACTTGACTTTATAAAGTGTAAAATCTTTTTACACAGGATAAAATACATCATAATATACTTTGATTTTAACTATTGTATTCAATTTTGTTTTATTAATGATAGACATTTCATCTTTGTTTGTAAAAGTATTAGAAGCCTGGGAGGTGTGGGAGAAGCAATTATTTCATATACAATCTCTACTCACCTCTGTAAAAACACTCTCTTCAAATAGTCCCTAAGCAATAGAATTAAATGGCAGAGTATGGCCCCATAGGAAAACCCACCCACTCAAGCTACGAATGGACTAGTAGTTTAAGATGGTATCCACCATGACACACATACAGTTATTTAAATGTAAGATTTTATCTAAAAATGCTGTCCGTTGTAGTTTGGGAAAAACGTTCCATGCTTGTGAAGTATGTAAACATTAGCAGATATACAAGATAGGAGCATCAACAAATTATATATTTCGCTTATTCTGTTTGTGTCATGGAGAATTCCATCTTAATCAGCTAGACTGCCTTTAACTTGAGGAGGACGGTCACTCTATCATATAATTTTCAAGCATGCTATTTAAAGCACAACTTTAAACAGAACAGAGATATTATTTAAATCCACTCCTCCCAAATATCTAATCCTTTCAGGAACAAATAGTAAATGTCTATCTTGATTCAAACAAAATGTAATTTAGTCATTTAACATTAAAGGTTGCATTTAATTATTTTAAACTATGACACATCAGTGGTCCTTTAAGAGTTATTCAGGATATTAAAAAATATTTATATTTTTTTAATTGAATGTATAACATGGTTTATAAAGTATGTTTGACGAGAACAATTAAAATGTTGGAATACTTTACAATGTTAAGCACAACAAATATTTGGCACATTGTGCAACTCTGTTAGAATCCCTAAAATTACACAACGGACATGTCTACATATGTATTTAATAAATTGTGCATATTGTAGTAATGTAAAACTAATTTGTTTACTACTTTGGTCAGCCCAAGGTGCAGATCTCAGTGATATATCTCGGCAGGACACTGGCAAACTGAGTCTCGCATATCACTCTGGGCGAACAGGTTATGTACAGAGAGTTCAGGAGCCACAGAGACATTAAATAGTCTCTGGAGTCATGGAATCAGACCGAAGTCCCACTTCAAGGTTGTTCTGAGTAAGAACAAGTACTGATTGAGAAAGTGAGCCATCTACATCTTACTTTAACCTACACTGCCTGATCTAGAAAGATAATGTACACTGTCTGTTCCAGTGTGATACTGTCCACTGCCTGGTCCAGTGATTTAATGTGCATTGCATGGTCCAGTGTGATAATGTACATTGCGTGATTCAGTGTGATAATGTACATTGTGTGATTCAGTGAGATAATGTACATTGCGTGATTCAGTGTGATAATGTACATTGTGTGATTCAGTGAGATAATGTACATTGCGTGATTCAATGTGATAATGTACATTGCGTGATTCAGTGTGATAATGTACATTGTGTGATTCAGTGAGATAATGTACATTGCGTGATTCAGTGTGATAATGTACATTGTGTGATTCAGTGTGATAATGTACATTGTGTGATTCAGTGAGATAATGTACATTGCGTGATTCAATGTGATAATGTTCATTGCGTGATTCAGTGTGATAATGTACATTGTGTGATTCAGTGTGATAATGTACATTGTGTGATTCAGTGTGATAATGTATATTGCGTGATTCAGTGAGATAATATACATTGTGTGATTCAGTGTGATAATGTACATTGTGTGATTCAATGTGATAATGTACATTGTGTGATTCAATGTGATAATGTACATTGCGTTATTCAATGTGATAATGTACATTGTGTGATTCAGTGTGATAATGTACATTGCGTGATTCAATGTGATAATGTACATTGTGTGATTCAATGTGATAATGTACATTGCGTGATTCAATGTGATAATGTACATTGCGTGATTCAGTGTGATAATGTACATTGTGTGATTCAGTGAGATAATGTACATTGCGTGATTCAGTGTGATAATGTACATTGTGTGATTCAGTGAGATAATGTACATTGCGTGATTGTGTCTCATTCAGTGACAGGATATATATACACTGCTCACATTATTTTAACTCATGTTGAAATAAATTGATATTTTGCCAAACATTTAATAATAACATATTTCTCCAGTGATACATATTACATATTGTATTCAGCTCTCTAGAACATAACATCTTCCGAGCTTCAGTCTCCTCAATCATCCTATCCAGGTAATATGCTTCCACTGTTTATCATTTTTTATTACATAAGTATGTCACCTTTGTATTATTATATTTATTTTAGGATACTGTAACCCTAGACAAGTATATAAACTGCAAAAAGGTTAAACAGGAATTTGTTTGGTTCTGTTAGTTGATCTTTAAAAATAAGCAGAGCCGTTCAATTATTTGCTTGTCTGTGTATAAGGGAGGTACCAATGGGGCAGTAAAAAGGATCTGAACAGTGGCGGCTGGTGACTTTCCAACTTGGTGGGGTGGAAAACTGAGACCTGGCCCCTCCTCTTACATTGACCCCACCCAACAGTATAAACCCCTCCCCTTCAAAACATGTTAACACAACACGTATAGACCCTACCTAGTGACACAGTCTCCACCCACAAAAGTGATTCCAAAGAGGAAGACAGGGAAAGATATAGAAGGGGGGGGGGGGGGGGTGGTAGAGAGAGAAGTGAATAGAGAGTTAAAGAAAGGGATAGAGAGAGAGAGGGGGATAGAGAGAGAGAGAGATGGGAAGGGATAGGGAGAGAAAAAGGGATGGAGAGAGAGGGAGATAGAAAGTTAGAGAGATAGATTATATGAGTCTTCTTCTATCCCTCTCTCTCCCTCTCTATCCACCTCCCCCCCCCCCCCCCCCATCTCCATACCTCTCTACCTATCACTGACCCTAGGCCAGGTATTTTTTTTTTTTTTACGACTGGGCCAATAATGAAGCAGATACTATGATAGCAGCCAATATACTGAGAGAGTAAAACTGCATAAATCATTAATTTGTTAAATGAGCAAATTGATTAATTAAACAAACAGAGACTAAACAGCACATGGGAGAAACATGTTGCACCTACAGAAGGACAGGGCGATAATTCACCATCAACAGATCACAACCAGAAAGTTGCACCCCAAGTTTGTTCTGCATGACTCAATACTGTTTTGTTTCTCCCTCCATTTTAAACATTATTATCTTTTCAAAAATAAATTTGAATAAATCTATGTGTTTGTAAAAAATATAAAAAAAAAAAATGTTTATTCAGTTTATAGGCTGCCTTTACATAATTAATATTAAGATGCAAAAAACATTTTTTAGTGGTTAATTAGCATATATTTCTAATTCTGCTCCACACACACACACATATACAGTACATATAAAAGTATTTGTGCTGACTTTGAACATTTGTCCACAGACAAAGAAATGATCAGTCTATACTTTTAATGGTAGGTGTATTTTAACAGTGAGAGACAGAATAACAAAAAAAACAAAAAAAAAACAAGAAAAACGCCTATCAAAAAGTTATACATTTATTAGCAGGTCAGTAAGGGAAATAAGTATTTGATCCCCTATCAGTCAGCAAGAGTTCTGGCTCCCAGGTGTCTTTTATACAGGTAACAAGCTGAAATTAGGAGCACTCTCTTAAAGGGTGTGTTCCTACAGTGCCTTGCAAAAGTATTCACCCCCCTTGACTTTTTACCTATTTTGTTACATTACAACCATAAGTTCAATGTTTTGTTAATCTGAATTATATGTGATGTATATACATAAAATTATTTTTTAGAAATAGAAAAACAGAAAACTGGCATGTGCGTATGTATTCACCCCCTTTGTTATGAAGCCCATAAAAAGCTCTGGTGTAACCAACTACCTTCAGAAGTCACATAATTAGTGTTATGATGTCTACCTGTGTGCAATCTAAGTGTCACATGATCTGTCATTACATATACACACCTTTTTTGAAAGGCCACAGAGGCTGCAACACCTAAGCAAGAGGCACCACTAACCATGCAGTCCAAGGAACTCTCCAAACAAGTAAGGGACAATGTTGTTGAGAAGTACAAGTCAGGGTTTGGTTATAAAAAAATATCAAAATCTTTGATAATCCCCAGGAGCACCATCAAATATATCATAACCAAATGGAAAGAACATGGCACAACAGCAAACCTACCAAGAGACGGCCGCCCACCAAAACTCATGGACCGGGCAAGGAGGGCATTAATCAGAGAGGCAGCACAGAGAACTAAGGTAACCCTAGAGGAGCAGCAGAGTTCCACAGCAGAGACTGGAGTATCTGTACATAGGACGACAATAAGCAGTACGCTCCATAGAGTTGGGCTTTAAGGCAGAGTGGCCAGAAGAAAGCAATTACTTTCAGCAAAAAACAAAATGGCACGTTTTGAGTTTGCGAAAAGGCATGTGGGAGACTCTCAAAATGTATGGAGGAAGGTGCTCTGGTCTAATGAGACTAAAATTGAACTTTTCGGCCACCAAAGAAAATGCTATGTCTGGCGCAAACCCAACACATTACATCACCCAAAGAACACCATCACCACAGTGAAGGCTAGGATCGAGGTTCAGCTTCCAGCAGGACAATGACCCCAAACACACAGCGAAAACAACTCTTAAGTGGTTTAAGGGGAAACATGTAAATCTGTTGGAATGGCCTAGTCAAAGCCCAGACCTCAATCCAATAGAAAATATGTGGTCAGACTTAAAGATGGCTGTTCACAAAGCGCAAACCATCCAACTTGAAGGAGCTGGAGCAGTTTTGCAAGGCGGAATGTGCCAAACTCTTAGTGGTAAGATGTGGCAAGCTCATAGAGACTTATCCAAAGTGACTTGGAGCTGTGATTGAAGCAAAAGGTGGCTCTACAGAGTATTGACTTTAGGGGAGTGAATAGTTATGCACATTGACTTTTTCTATTATTTTGTCCTATTTGTTGTTTGCTTCACAATAAAAAAAAAAACATCTTCAAAGTTGTAGACATGTTCTGTAAACAAAATGATGTAAATCCTCAAACAATCCATGTTAATTCCAGGTTTTGAAGCAATAAAACACGAAAAATGCCAAGGGGAGTGAATACTTTTGCAACGCACTGTAATTTTAGCTTGTTACCTGTATAAAAGACACATGTCCACAAAAGCAATCTATTAATCAGATTCCAAACTCTCCACCATGGCCAAGACAAAAGAGCTGTCCAAGGATGTCAGGGACAAGATTGTAGACCTACACAAGGCTGGAATGGGCAACAAGACCATCGCCAAGCAGCTTGGTGAGAAGGTGACAACAGTTGGTGCGATTATTCGCAAATTGAAGAAACACAAAATAACTGTCAGTCTTCCTCGGTCTGTTGCTCCATGCAAGATCTCACCTCGTGGAGTTTCAATGATCATGAGAATGATGAGGAATCAGCCCAGAACTACACAGGAGGATCTTGTTAATGATTTCAAGGCAGCTGGGACTATAGTCACCAAGAAAACAATTGGTAACACACTACGACGTGAAGGAAGGTAATCCTGCAGTGCCTGCAAGGGCCCCTGCACAAGAAAGCACATGTACAGGCCCGTCTGAAGTGAACATCTGAATGATTCAGAGAAGAACTGGGTGAAAGTGTTGTGGTCAGATGAGACCAAAATTGAGCTCTTTGGGATTAACTCAACTCACCTTGTTAGGAGGAGGAGGAATGCTGATTATAACCCCAAGAACACCATACCCACTGTCAAACACGGAGGTGGAAACATTCTGCTTTGGGGTTGTTTTTCTGCTAAGGGGACAGGACAACTGTACCGCATCAAAAGGAAGATGGACGGAGCCATGTACCATCAAATCTTGTGTGAGAACCTCCTTCCATCAGCCAGGGCATTGAAAATGGGTCGTGGATGGGTATTCCACCATGACAATGACCCAAAACACACAGCCAAGGCAACAAAGGAGTGGCTCAAGAAGAAGCATATTAAGGTCCTGGAGTGGCCTAGCCAATCTCCAGACCTTAATCCCATAGAAAATCTGTAGAGGGAGCTGAAGGTTCGAGTTGCCAAACATCAGCCTCAAAACCTTAATGACTTGGATCTGCAAAGAGTGGGACAAAATCCCTCCTGAGATGTGTACAAACCTGGTGGCTAACTACAAGAAACATCTGACCTCTGTGATTGCCAACAGGGGTTTTGCCACCAAGTACAAAGACGAAGGGGTCGAATACTTATTTCCCTCATTTACCTGCAAATCAATTATAACTTTTTTGACATGAGTTTTTATTGTTTGTTTTTTGTTATTCTGTCCCTCACTGTTAAAATACACCTACCATCAAAATTATAGACTGATAATTTCTTTGTCAATTGAGATACGTTCAAAATCAGCAGGGGATCAAATACTCCCCCCCCCCCACTGTAAATACAGATAAACATATATATATATATATATATATATATATATATACATACACACACACACATATTTATATATATATACACACACATTATATATATCTTCCACATACAATAAGAGATCTCCTTCAAAAGTAAACATACTCTCTCCTCATATATACATATGGACATAGAGAGAGAGACTAAGACACAGGACCCCTTCTGGATCGCTACCTTCTCATGGTGAAGAGGCTTGTTACCTCAATGAAGCTGTGAGCTATATCATGAAGGGTCACCCAAGATGGGCAGGTCATTCTAGAGAGGTCAGACAAAATGCAGTCTACCGGAGTAGGAACTGGCAGCCCACTCCAGTATCTTTGCCATGAAAACCATATGGATAATCACAACCAGAAACACAGACAGATATACCTGGTGTGCTACATCCATGTGATCCCTGAGATTCAGACACAACTGAAAGACAAAAAAAACAACAGCAAGACACAGAGAGGAATATGGACTTACCTGAGCTCTGCAGCTGCTTCTGTCTGGCATAGGCCGGGGTGGTGACAGACAGGTCACAAGTTTGGTGTCTGGAGCAGGGTAGTCAGAATCAATAAGACCATAAGAGTATTGAGCTAACTGAAGCTTTACACACAGCTCCCTCTATCTGCATGCACTGTGAGTTTTTTATTGAGATTGCACCAATGTATTCACTTCCAGGGGGACTGTGAGAGGTGCAGTCCCTGTATGATACAGGACCTTTCCCTTCCGACCATTCTGATTGGGTAATGTTGTGTTTGACAGACAGGCTCAGTTCTATCTGTTAGAGCACAGTTTGGGAATAGACAGCATTGTGACTTTTTTTTTTTTTATTCTCACATGTACCCTGATCTGTAGTATTAGACAAGTCACCAGCAGGGAATAGATGTGATACGTCAGTGTGTTTAACTGCAGCACAGAGGGTTTTGAATTTTAAAGTGACAGCAGCAGCTTTTAAAAAAACAAAATATTGAACATGATAAAACATTTTTTTTTAATTATATAAATTATGCAATTAAGTAAGTGATGGGTGGATTAAGTCAGTGCATTAATTTTAGAAAGGGCGTTGCCCATTTGCCCCTATGCACCAGCTGCCCCTGAGTAATCATAATAATGATGTTCTCAGCTAATTAAATATGCTTCCCTAAATGTAATAATATCTGATTAGATCTCAGAAGCGCGGGCTTTCCAAAAAACTTTGGTAAGGCAACGTTAAAACTGCAGGCTCTCACAGCCCAAAGCAAGGGCCGTGGTTGTGGCCAGGCAAGGAGCGCCGAAGGCACTTCTTGCGCTGGTGAAGATGAGCACCGTAGGCGCTCATCCTTACGACCCCCTACGACTTAGGCAGAAAGTGCCAAAGGCGCCCCTTGCGCTTGTGGAGCGCTCATCCCTATGACCCCTCATGACTGCGCTGGTGGAGATGAGCGCCATAGGCGCTCATCCCTATGACCCCACACCACTTAAGCATCATACCTTCGACCCGCGGGACTACAGATAAACAGAAAGCTCAATTACACAATTAACACTGCGAGACCCGTAGCACTTTTAAAAAATCGCCTACAAAAATTACGGCCCGTAACATATTGGAAGGAAAGCCGCACTTAGGAAAAAAAAATACGACCTGCGGCACTTTAAAGAAAAAAAATAATACGTGGTACAAAAAATACTAACGGCAGAACCGTGTAGTAAGTGAAAAAAAAACACACGAAAAAAACATCACACAAAGCGTGGGGGGACAGCCAGTACATCTGGAAGTAAGGTTGCACACAAATTTAAGTCGAATTTGCAGAGAAAATAAATGGCTGCCGAAAAAAACGAAAATGTGGTTACACGACCCCTAACCATGCATAACACCGCCAGACCGATAAAACTTTTACACACAAATGTACAAGCAACAAAATACACTATTAAGAAGGACTCAAAATGCTCCAGACCCACTTAACACATAGACAATCGCCTCCATTTTACAACACTCACTTCCAGCTAATAACATTACCATTATAAAATGCCGATTTACACAACTACACTAACGGTTAAGCCTTGAGCACGCAGCCTATTTACACTGCACACTTGCCACATTGCTGACAATTTCTCCTCAGGTGAGCAACAGTCCAAATATACATTGTATACTGCAGGAAAAAAAATAACAATTCAGCATATTGATTCCTGCATATATTAATTTAGTATTTAATTAATTCATTATTATTAATAAAAAAAAAATATATATATATATATATATATATCACAAAGAAAAAAAGAGCAGAGGAGAGGCTGGCAATGTGCGCCGAGGGCGCTCATTGCGAGCCACGCAATGAGCGTCGAAGGTCCTCAGCGCAGGGATCTCAATGAACGCTGGGGTTTGCAATGAGCACCAAAGGACCTCACAAAACCAAAACTACATCAGGAGAGAGGCTCGCAATGAGCGCCCATTACGAGCCAGGCGATGAGCATGGTTCATGTAAGTGGGACTGCCTTCGCCGTCATGTATTTTCGAAGTCCTGCGTGCCTGGACTTGTTCGGGTAAGTGTTAGTGGCTTCGGTCTCGTTTTAAACCTGTTTTTTTCTCGCTTAGCCAATTTTCGATCTCTGAAAAACGCCAATTAAGCCTCAAATTAGTTTGCAACCTCACTCACAGGCTCCCTGGCTCTCTCCCTGTGCTGTGTGTGAGTGTTGAACTTAATTTTTTTAATTAGTTTAACTAATTAAAAAAACAAAAATCCGGTAGTTGTATTATGATATTCACTAGTATAACCAAAGTCTTGACAAGCCAGAGGGTCAGCCATAACATTGCTGGCCAGCACTCTGGGCACCTCTATTGTGAGGTACAGGAATGAGGTCATAGTGTGATGACATAACAATGGTAACTGCCTATTAAAGCCCGGCCTGCAGGTCTTCTCATTCATTCCGCAGAGACATCTGAAGATCAAGGTTGACTGATAAAGAGAGCTGCAGAGTGCTGGTTACCTGGCACAGTGATTTGCAGTGTGTCGGTCCCACTAAAATGATCTGAAGTTCATCCATCTGATGAAGTGTGATGGCCCAGCAACAAAAAAACCTGACCAGGAAAAAAAAAAAAACAATCAGTTAGGAGGGTGGAAAACCATGTGGAAAATATTTATATTTTTAATATAGATCCAGAATTGATTTAGATATTGTCATTTTAGTTTAGCTCTTGGAGCCGGCCCACAAGAATCCACATAAGTCTGCAGTTTGTCACTGTTACACATTGTATTATAGATTTACACTGACTTTAGCAGAGTAAATCTATAATACAGATTTAGGGGGCAGCAAGCTGTAAGTGGCAACCTAAAGGACATATTTCAGCCTTGAAGATTTTAAAGGTCTCTGTGACGCCTTAACAATAGGAGGTAGATGTTTTAAATCAGGAATTAATAATTAAAATAAAATAATAATTAAGTAAAACAAAATGTATAGTCAATGTAAAAAACAGTATTTAATATCAAATTTACCTTTAATCCTCAGTGCTCCCTGCTCACTATAGGGTAAATGGGGGAAGATAGTTTAATCTAACAAATGGTGGTAAATCTTCAGGGTCAAAATTATACCAAATAATTGCTCCCTAGTGGCTGGAGACTTCTGGGTTAAAATATTTTTTTTTTCCCAATTTTTTTTTTAAATGCTTATACATGATTGTTCTTAAAAATAATTTAGACACACACACATACATATATATATATATATATATATATATATATATATATATATATATATATATAATTATATATATATATATATATATATATATATATATATATGTATGTGTGTGTGTCTAAAAAATAACAGCCAGTCCCTCTTAACATCCACCCCCACACAGCATCCACACCTCTTAACATCCACCCCTACATAGCATTGATTCCTTCTCAGCACCTATCCTCTTTCAGCAACCATGCCCACACAGCACCCAACATCTCTCAGCACCTATCCGCACACAGCTCTCAATCCATTCTCAGCACCCATCCCCACACAGCATCCAACTGATCTAAGTACTGTCCACATTCAGTGGGGTTAGTCATCTTTAGGTAACATAGTGATTCCAGTCTTATCTCTTATCTTTATTATATTATTTATATGGATCCAATGTTTTGGTCTATTACATGAAAAGTTTTCTAAGCAAAGTGCAACATAATCATAAAGTTTAGGTTGAATTGTCATATTCAAAATAGAAGCTCAAAATGCTTTTTAATGCTATTTACATTTTTTGCTTATATACATGAATCTACTTAATGTTTTTAGAACAAGAAATGCATAGACCCTTATATGTTAATAGTTTCATATATTTTGTTTGGTTCATAAATTGTAACTAGATATTTTGTCTACACAATGATACTGCACTGGTAACCATTAAGACAGCAAATATCCGGGTAGTTGTGTTATTTATATTCAGTGGTATAATCAAAGGTCTTGACAAGCCAGAGGCACAGCCATAACATTGCTGACCAGCACTTTGGTCACTTTTAGTGTGAGGTACAGGAATGATGTCATAATGTGATGACATAAAAGTGGAAGCTGCTTATAAAAACCCAGACTCAAGCTCTTCTCATTCATTTCACAGGGACATCTGAAGATCATGAATGACTGACAGAGAGCTGCAGGGTGCCGGTTACCTGGCAAACTGATTTGCAGTGTGTCCGTCCTACTAAAATGATCTAAAAGTTTGTCCATCTGATGAGTGATGCCCTGCTGGAAAGAGATCATCCCACAACAAAAGAACTGACCAGGGAAAATTCCCACCATATAATGAGAAGGAAGGGTAAGTCACCATATGTACTCTGCACAATCAGAGGGTGGAAATCATGTGGAAAATATTTATATTTTTAAAATAGATCAAGACTTAGATATTGTCATTTTAGTTTAGCCCTTGAAGCCCTCCCATAAGAATCTGCGTAATTAATAAACCTGCAGTCTGTCACTGTTACACTTTGTATTACGTTGACTTTAAAAGCACGGTGTAGGTGGTAACCTAAAGGCCATTTTTCTGATTTTAAAACAATATTAAAAATCTTTATCTGCGCACTACATACACCAAATTTTGAAAATAAGCTCCTTAATGAAAAATGAAGTGATATATGATAAGCTGAGTTTCGTTAACATGAAGAGTTATAAGAAGACAAGAAAACTGTGATTGATTGACCAGTCACAATAGATTAGAAAAGGCAGAACCCTGTGATCTTCGAGGAATTCCTCCTATCTGGAGGGTTCAAAGACTAGGATGATACCCCAAATATGGCCCTAATGTATCAGACAGAGGCATCTTAAACTCTACAAATACCCCAAATATGGCTAAAAGTGCCTAATATACCAGAGAGAGAGAGAAGAAAGGAAAGGCGTCTTAAACTCTCCAAACAAGAAAACTCATGGAGTAGTATTGTGCTCAGTTTGAATCATAAATGCTTGTATAGCAATAAAGCAAAAGGAGATGCTGAATGGATTAGTGGCCCTCAGTCAATACCATGGATGAGTGGCCCTAAAGGACATATTTCTGATGTTTAAACAATATATAAAAACAATGCAAAACCTTCAATGGATTCCTCTTACCTGGAAGGTTCAAAGAACCTGTGATCCTCAAGGGATTCCTCTTACCTGGAAGGTTCAAAGAACATGTGTTCCTCAAGATATCCCTCTTACCTGGAAGGTTCAAAGAACCCTGTGATCCTCAAGGGATTCCTCTTACCTGAAAGGTTCAAAGAACCTATGATCCTCAAGGGATTCCTCTTACCCAGAAGGTTCAAAGAACCCTGTGTTCCTCAAGGGATTGTCCTTACCTGGAAGGTTCAAAGAACCATGTGATCCTCAAGGGATTCCTCTTACCTGGAAGGTTCAAAGAACCCTGTGATCCTCAAGGGATCCATCTTACCTGGTAGGTTCATACCTTCGGGACTAGGTGGGACTAGGTTGATACCCTAAATCTCGCTAAACGTCCCTAATGTATCAGACCGAAAATAAAGGTTTGACGTCTTAAACTCTCCAAATAAGGAAACCCAAGCAGTAGAGTAGTATTGTGCTCAATCTTGAATCTTGTATAGCAATAAAGCAAAAGGATACTGGATTAAAAAAAAATATAAAAAAATTAACAAGTGACATAGAAACAAATTATTTGAAATCAATGGTATATCACAAAATAAGTTTTTGAATGAATTTCAAAGCACTACTTAAGCTATAGGCTGTGTGTAATTACTGGCATCCTAATCAAATACTATGGATGAGTCACCCTCAACTGGAATCTCACAGCTAAATTTGTGCAATTAAATAAAAGGTAACAGCCCGACAGTGCCTTGCAAAATAATTCACCCCTCTTGGCATTTTTCTTGTTTTGTTGCCTCACAACCTGGAATTAATATGGATTGTTTGAGGATTTGCATCATTTAATTTACAGAACATGCCCACAACTTTGAAGATGTTTTTTTTTTTTATGTGAAGTAAACAACAAATAGGACAAAATAACAGATAAAGTCAATGTGCATAACTATTCACCCCCCTAAAGTCAATACTTTGTAGAGCCGCCTTTTGCGGCAATCACAGCTCCAAGTCGCTTTGGATAAGTCTCTATGAGCTTGCCACATCTTACCACTGGGAGTTTTGCCCATTCCTCCTTGGAAAACTACTCCAGCTCCTTCAAGTTGGATGGTTTGCGCTTGTGAACAGCAATCTTTAAGTCTGACCACAGATTTTCTACTGGATTGAGGTCTGGGCTTTGACTAGGCCATTCCAACACATTTACATGTTTCTCCTTAAACCACTCAAGTGCTGCTTTAGCAGTGTGTTTGGGTCATTGTCCTGCTAGAAGGTGAAGCTCCGTCCTAGCTTCAAATCACGCACAGAGTGGTACAGGTTTTACTCAAGAATATCCCTGTATTTAGCACCATCCATCTTTCCCTCCACTCTGACCAGTTTCCCAGTCCTGGCTGCTGAAAAATGGATGGTGTTCTTTGGGTGATGTGATGTGTTGGGTTTGCTTTAGACATAGCGTTTTCTTTGATGGCCGAAAAGTTACATTTTAGTCTCATCAGACCAGAGCACCTTCCTCCATTCATTTTGGGAGTTCCCCACATGCCTTTTCCCAAACTCAAAATGTGCCAGAAAGCAACGGCTTTCTTCTGGCCACTCTGCCATAAAGCCCAACTCTATGGAGCGTACACCTTTTTGCCGTCCTATGTAATATTCGTTATATGGTGCAGAGCTCATTACTCATTCAGGAAGAAGCAGCACATTAAGATAACCCAAATTCTATTGTTCATTATGAAGCATCACTTTTAAAGAAGAAAACAACCCTCTCACCCTATATTTAATGGTGGGATTATGGTGACTTTTGTAATCTTTTAAGGTGGCAATGAAGTCTCATATATTTAGTATACAATATTCATGCACTCGTGCATTCATGATGGGTAAAATTATAGAATATATATATCAAATATGAGACTTGAATGGTTCCTTAGCATTATTTTGCAGACGCCCACTGGTTATTAGCTATATAAATTAGAACATATCTTGAGTAATTGGGAAACACAGCATCAAAATAATTGCAGATTTATATTCTAATGCCTTATTCCAATCATTTGACAAATTAAAAAAGTATTTTGAAATTATGGAAAATTATTGGTTAGAATATTTCTCTCGGAAACTAATGGTAGTTAATTCAGATTTTCGTTTTTAAGAGAACAGAAATCTAACCGAATTAGAAAAACTCTGCTTAGAAGGTGAAGAGAAATACCGTACATAATGCCTAGATATTATATTAAATTAAAACATCACTCCCAGAAAAAAAATACATCAAATATTAGAGAATGGGAGAATAATTTGGGCCATGAATGGAGGAAAGTAAACTGGAATAAGGCATTCAAAATTATGAAGGCAACAAAATGTACCACTTTTAGAGAAGTGTCATTTAAATATACCACTTTTAGAGAAGTGTTATTTTAAAGAAATTCAAAGGTATTATGGCATAGTTATAAGCAAAAGGTGTAATTAAAAAAAGGACAAACATTAAAATGAAGCTGAAGAGGACCAAATGCGGATCACACATCTTTTCTTTCAATATGGATTTTTCAGTAATATTAGTTGATTAAAAAAAAAATATTTCTATCAATTTATTCCTATTTTTGTACCATATTCCTCCTTTTAGTTTGAAGGAGAACAGAAATCTAACATAAATTGGAAAAACTCAAACTCCTGCTTAAAAGGTGAAGAAATGTTATAATATATTAAAACATCACTCCAAGAAATGTAAAACTCTAAGATTAGAGAACGGGGCTATGAATGGATGGAAGAAGACCAGAATAAGGCATTTGAAATTACTTCAAAGACAACAAAATGTACCACTTTTAGAGAAGTGTATTGTTTTAAAGAAATTCAAAGTGCTACATTGATCTTTTATTATTAAAATAGCACGTAGTAAAGAACACACATAGGTTTTCACATACATATGTGGTGGTCTTGTAAAGAAATTCATATATTTTAACTTGTTTTACCAATTTATCCAATATAGTTAAAGAGAAACTGTAGTTGTCTCCAGAATTGATGCTTTTCCACATCTTCCCTACAAAGATGAATTATATGGTGAAAAGTTTAGCCATACAAATTCTGTTAGCAGCTAAATGTTCTATCGTAGTTGTTCCCAAACCTCTCCTCAAGGCTCCCCAGACAGGCAGGGATTTTAATTTAACCGCATGTGAACACAGGTAAGGAAATTAGAGGCTCCATTGCCTGTTGAATACTAATTGCCTCACCTGTATACACACACAGTTCAATTTCAATCTCCTCCCTTCTGGGGAGCCTCAAGGAAAGGTTTGGGAACCACAGTGGCCTATAAGTATAGTTAGAAACTGGAAACAGTCTACAATTTCATCTTGGAATATGGTACAAAAAATAGTTAAAAGGAATAAATTGATAAAATCAACTGATAATATTACTGAGAAAAACATTTTCAAATGGAGGATGTGGGATCAGCATTTATTAGTCTTCCTAAAGTATGGTCCTCTTCAGCTTAATTTTAATGTTTGTCTTTTTTTGAATTACCTCTTGTTTATAACTCTGCGATAATATGGAACATATGTGCAATAGAGCAAAAGATCTATGAATAGCTTATTGTTTATTGTATTTATATGTGTACTCAATGTATGTAACTTTACCTTATTGTTAATTGTGTTTATCTTTTTACTTAATGTATCCTTGTTTTACCTCTTAGTGCCCAGGGGTAAGGGCAATCCTTCCTGCCATGGTTCTCCAGAGGTTTCCTCCACAAGGGGGGGTTTCCTCTCCTGCGTGCTGAAGGATGACTCCCGAGGTAGATACAGGTTTTCCTCATATTTCATACGATTCTGATTTCTACAATAATACAATTATGCTTAAATTTAACTTGAGTATGTGACTTTTCTTTCAAAATAAAAATGGATGAATGATTCACACTAAGTAAGGTATGGACATATGGACATAGAAAATCTATAAATGTACTTTGTACCTCTTCTACTTTTCCCTATGTGAAGTGGGAGCTAAACAATCATGTATACACACACATACACATAAACAAACATCTACATAAATGCACTTAGCTATACTTCTCAATTCTTCTTCTTCTTCTAGATCTCTCTGCTGCCTTTGACACTGTCGACCATCCACTTCTACTCCATATCCTCTTCTCCCTCGGTATTCAAGGCACTGCTCTCTCGTGGTTCTCATCATACCTACAAAAATCGATCATTCTCTGACACCTCTTCTTCTCCTCACCCCCTGTCTGTTGGTGTACCCCAAGGATCTGTCCTTGCCCCCCTCCTCTTCTCCATCTACACTTCCAAACTCTTTTGGGCTTCATTATCAATCTCTATGTAGATGACACCCAAATCTACCTCTCCGCACCAGATCTATCCCCCTCTCTTCTAACACACGTCTCCAACTGCCTCTCTAGTATATCCTCTTGGATGTCCACCCACCATCTCAAACTCAACATGTCTAAAACTGAACTCCTAATCTTCCCTCCCTCTCCCACAGCGTCAATTCCTCACATCTCTCTCACTGTCAATTGGGACATCATCAGCCCCTCCTCCCAAGCCTGTTGTCTTGAAGTTCTACTGGACCCCGCTCTGTCTTTCATCCCTCACATACAATCACTAACCAAATCTTGTCTTCTCCATCTACAAAACATCTCCCGAATTCGTCACTATCTTACACAAGACACAACTAAAATCCTTATACACTCTCTCATCATCTCTCGACTAGACTACTGCAACTCGCTTCTTGTTGGCCTACCTACCATCCGACTGTCTCCACTTCAATCCATTATGAATGCCTCTGCTAGACTCATCTTCCGTACATAACATTCAGTGTCGGCATCACCTCTCTGTCAATCACTCCACTGGCTTCCCTTAGCCTCAAGAATAACATTTAAAATCATGACCCTAACTTACAAAGCCCTCAACAATAATGCTCCCCCTTACATCTCTGCTCTCATCTCTAAATACTCCCCCACCCGCCCTCTTTGTTCTGCTAATGACCTTCTTCTTTCTACAACTCTTGTCACTTCCTCCTACTCCCGCCTACAGGACTTCTCATGCTGCCCCTAGTCTCTGGAACTCCTTGCCTCGCTCCACCAGATTATCCTCTTGCCTCAAAACATTTAAAACCTCACTTAAAACGCATCTCTTTAAAGAACCGGATCACCTTCCACCCTAACACACTTATCACCTCTCTCTCCCTCTTTTACCACTCACTATACCTCAGATTGTAAGTCTGCGAGATTCAATCCTAAATACTTTGGGAATTCACCATGGACATTGGATTCCTAGCTCAAAGACAGGGCCCTCTTTCCTTTGCTAAATGTTAATCTGTATTAATCATTGTCTGAACCTAATTTATTTACAGCGCTACAGAATATGTTGGTGCGTTATAAATAAACTATATTAATAATAATACTGCTGGATAAGGACAAATACTCTAAGCACAGATATTAGTAAATTTATATATAATTTGAAGAACTAGGCCTGTGATCATTTATACTATATACATAATTTAGCAATTTTTGTGACCAATGCACCTGCAATTTAGGCACAAACAAAAAAAAATAATTATTTCTTTCTTTTAAATAAACAAAAGCACAACAAACACTGAAATAATGAGGTTAAAGTAATTAACCTTGGTTATAGATATCCAAGAAGAGCAATGCTTGGAAGATAAAATTAAGAATCCCTTCATGGCCAGGATCCTTTTGTAGGCCTAGGCTGGCATATGAAGTAGGTTCTAATTTTAGGCCATGGCTGGCATATGAAGTAGGTCTTAATTTTTTGTTTTAGTAAAGAAAAGAAAAGGGAAAGGTAGACAGACATAAAGCAAAGGAAAAAAAAAAAGGTGAAATAGGGGGAAGGGAATGTGAAGGGAAAATAAAGAGGCTCCCACTGAGTACCCCAAGGTATCTTAGTGTGGGTCCAGGGTAAAATATTGCATCAATTACCTCCACGCTTTATTGAAAGTCTTGTCTGAATGAGAAAGTAAACAACTATTTTGGAGCTTTGGAACTGCATCATTGGAAGAGGAAGATGGCCATCATGTATATTTTGAGTTTCTTCAGCAACAGAGTCCCATTCAAGATGTGCAGTTATCCCTGCCCCTAGTAACAGAGTCCAATATTTATATTTTTGTTTTAATTTGAATTACCGTATATACTCGAAATGTGCTGCCCCCTGTGTCCCTCTTGTGCCCTCTGTGTCCCCCTCTTGTGTGCCCTTTTCTTGTGTCCCCCCTCTCTCTCCCCTGTGTCTCTTCTCCCCTCTCCATCCCCTGTGTCTCTTCACCCCTCTACCTTCCCTGTGTTTCTTCCCCCTCTCCCTTCCCTGTGTCTCTTCCCCCCTCTCCCTTTCCTGTGTCTCCTCCCCCTCTCCCTTCCCTGTGTCTCTTCCCCCCTCCCTTATCACCCTCCTCAACCCCCCTCCTCATTCTCAAACTCCCTCCTCAACTTCCCTCCTCAACCTCCCTCCTCAACCCCCCTCCTCATTCCCAACCTCCCTCCTCAACCCCCCTCCTAGTCCTCAACCCCCTCCTCAACCCCCCTCCTCATCCTCAACCTCCCTCCTCAACCTCCCTCCTCCTCAACCTCCCTCCTCAACCCACCTCCTCTTTCTAAACCCCCTCCTCAACCTCCCTCCTCAACCTCAACCCCCATCCTCAACCCCCCATCCTCATCCTCCCCTGTGTCTCTTCACCCCTCTCCCTTTCCTGTGTCTCCTCCCCCCTCTCCCTTCCCTGTGTCTCTTCCCCCCTCCCTTATCACCCTCCTCAACCCCCCTCCTCATTCTCAAACTCCCTCCTCAACTTCCCTCCTCAACCTCCCTCCTCAACCCCCCTCCTCATTCTCAACCTCCCTCCTCAACCCCCCTCCTAGTCCTCAACCCCCTCCTCAACCCCCCTCCTCATCCTCAACCCCCTCCTCATCCTCAACCTCCCTCCTCAACCTCCCTCCTCAACCCACCTCCTCTTTCTAAACCCCCTCCTCAACCTCCCTCCTCAACCTCAACCCCCATCCTCAACCCCCCATCCTCATCCTCCCCTGTGTCTCTTCACCCCTCTACCTTCCCTGTGTTTCTTCCCCCTCTCCCTTCCCTGTGTCTCTTCCCCCCTCTCCCTTTCCTGTGTCTCCTCCCCCCTCTCCCTTCCCTGTGTCTCTTCCCCCCTCCCTTATCACCCTCCTCAACCCCCCTCCTCATTCTCAAACTCCCTCCTCAACTTCCCTCCTCAACCTCCCTCCTCAACCCCCCTCCCCATCCTCAACTCCCTCCTAAACCCCCCTCCTCATCCTCAACCCCCTCCTCAACCTCCCTCCTCAACCTCAACCCCCCTCCTCATCCTCAACCTTACCTCCTCAACCTCAACCCCCCTCCTCATCCTCAACCTCCCTCCTCAACCCCCCTCCTCATCCTCAACCCCCCTCCTCATTCTAAACCCCCTCCTAAACCTCTCTCCTCAGTCGGCCCCTTATCAACCTCAACCCCCTATCCTCAACCCCACCATCCTCAACCCCCCATTCTCATCCCCACATCCTCATCCTCAACCCCCCTCATCCTCAACCCCCCCATCCTCATCCTCAAGCTCCCTCCTCAACCCCCTCCTCAACCCCCCTCCTCATCCTCAACCCCCTCCTCATCCTCCCTCCTCAACCTCAACCCCCCTCCTCATCCTCATCCTCCCTCCTCATCCTCAACCTCCCCCCTCATCCTAAACCCCACTCCTCACTTTACCTGTCTAAATACCTCCCCCTCTCCCTTTGCCCTCATTTACCTTCAACTGCAGCTTCTCCTCCGACCTCCGCTCCTTCCTGCGTCGGCACCCGGTATATGCTAATGACATGATGTCACATGCACGCCACATCATTAGCATATACCGGGTGCCGACGTAGGAAGGAGCGGAGGCCGGAGGAGAAGCTGCAGATGAAGGTAAGTGAGGGGAAAGAGAAAGGGGGAGGTATTTAGAGGGGTAAAGTGAGGAGGGGGGTTTAGAATGAGGAGGGGGGATTAGAATGAGGAGGGGGGGTTGAGGATGAGGTGGGGGGAAAGAGACACTGGGGGTTAGACAGACATGGGGGGTAGAGACACACGGGGAGGGTAGAAAGACACGGAAGGGTTAGAGAGACACGGGGGTTAGAGAGACACGGGGGGGTAGAGAGACACGGGGGGGTAGAGAGACACGGGGGGTTAGAGAGACACGGGGGGGTTAGAGAGACATGGGGGGGTTAGAGAGACACGGGGGGGAGAGTGACTCAAGTATAAGCTGAGGGGTCCCTTTTTAGCCTTAAAAAAAGGGCTGAAAAACTTGGCTTATACTCGAGTATATACAGTAAATATTATTTCTCTCCCCAAGCCCTTCACACCAAGTCTCCCTCCTGTGTTACGCGAGAAGTATCTTCTCCCAAACATTCTTCCCTAAAGCCTGTGTGAAGCATCCCAACCATTTTGGGGGTAACAAAGGAGTCAGGTTAATTCCTATACCCTGCAATACTTGGAACGATTTTGAAGAGGATGAGCTGCTGTGAGCTGCACTTTATAATTTATCAGCATTTTTAGGGCTTATTATTTGGGAATTTTAGGGGTTGGGGTATATTGGCTTCCACATTGTGAAACATATATTTTGAATGTTTGGGGCCAAAGATAGAGACTGCTGAATTATGCCATATTTACTCTTTTGTAACAAGACTCTGGGAAGTTGGGCTTCTACATGAAGTAGGATTTACTTCATTGGGATGCCTGGTGGGTGGCTAATGAGATAGGCTTATGCACCCAGCATCTTTTTAGACCAATGGACAGGTAAAGTGGTCTATCATCCATATCAGTATTTACCTATGGTGGGCTTCTGCATGTTGAAATATTTTGTGGTGCGACCCTACAACCTTACAACCTGCAATGTTTTTATTTGGGAATTGTATATATACTCAGCATGACTATGTAGTCTGATCAGTCTAGGTTCTGCTCTGATAATACATGCAGTACATGCAAGGATGTTTTACCATCAATACCTCTGTATGCGGCTGGTGACTTTCCAACTTGGTGGGGTGAAATACAGAGACCTGGCACCTCTCCTTATATTGACTCCACCCAACAGTATAAACCCCTCCCCTTCACAACATGTTACCACAACATGTATAGACCCTGCCTAGTGACACAGTCTCCACCAAAAAAAGTGATCCCATAGAGAAAGACAGGGATAGAAATAGAGAGGAGAGAATAGTGAGAGAGGTGGATAGAGAGTTAAAGAGAGGTATAGAGAGAGACTCAGAGAGAGAGAGAGAGAGAGGGAGTATGGGAAATAGAGAGATGAAGGGATAGAGAGGAAGGGATAGAGAGAAAGGGAGATAGAAAGTTAGAGATATATATTCTATGCCTCTTCTATCCATCTGTCCCTCTCTATCCATCTCTCCTTCTACCCCTCTCCATCCTCATTAACCCCCCATCTCCATACCTCTCTATCTATCACTCTTAGCCTAGGTCAGGTATTTAACGATGGAACCAACAATGATACAAGCAGATACTGTGATAGCAAATATACTGAGAGAGTAAAACTGCATAAATAAATAATTTGTTAAATGAGCAAATAGATTAATTAAACAAACAAAGACTAAACAACACGTGGGATGAAAATCTTGCACCCACAGAAGGACAGGGCGATAATTCACCAACAACAGACCACAACCAGAAAGTTGCACCCCAAGATTGTTCTGCATGACTCATTATTGTTTTGTTTCTCCCTCCATTTTAAACATTATTATCTTTAAAAAATACATTTGAATAAATCTATGTGTTTGTAAAAAATATTTATTCAATTTATAGGCTGCATTTACATAATTAAAATTAAGTTGCAAAAAACATAATTGAGTTTTTAATTAGCATATATTTCTAATTCTGCTCCTTCACACACACACACATATATATATATATAAATATATATATATATATATATATATATATATATACACATATATATATATATACACACACATTATATATATCTTACACATGCAACAAGAGATCTCCCCAAAAAGTAAGTATACCCTCTCCATATAAATATATATGGACATAGAGAGAGAGACTAAGACATGGTGAAGGGGCTTGTTATCATGAAGGGTCATCCAGGATGGGCAGGTCACTTTAGAGAGATCAGACAAAATGTAGTCCACTGGAGTAAGAACTGGCAGATCACTCCAGTATCTTTGCCATGAAAACCATATGGATAAGCACAACCAGAAACACAGTCAAATGTACCTGGAGTGCTGCATCAATGTGGTCACTGAGAGTCAGACATGACTGAAGGACAGAACAACAACAGCAAGACACAGAGAGGCATATGGACTCACCCGAGCTCTGCAGCTGCTTCTGTCTGGTATAGGCTGGGGTGGTGTCAGACAGGTCACAAGCTTGGTGTGTGGAGTAGGGTAGTCAGAATCAATAAGACTGAAGCTTTACATGAAGCGCCCTCTATCTGCATACATTGTGAGCTGAGAGGTTTTTTTTTTCAATAAACTTTATTGAGATTGCTCCAATGTACACACTGTCACCCCAACATATTACTTTAAAGGGCCACTTAATTCAGCACAAGTTGGAGCCCACCACCGTAAAAATCTCCTAAAAACACGTTGAAAATCTTTTTGAATTTTTGAAACACATGCATTTTTACTGAGAAATGAAATTTCTGTTTACATGAGTCACAGGCAGACAAACCCATTGCAACAGATCTGTGCAGTGATCATAAGCAAAAAAAAAAGGGTTAACCCTTCACAGACAAACCCATTGCAACAGATCTGTGCAGCGATCATAAGCAAAAAAAAAGGGTTAACCCTTCACAGATTCATCTGTGCAAAGTATGGGATGCTGTAATGTGTTAAATAGGACAATTGTGGGTTAACATCTCCTATTGCATTCCTGCGTTCAGGGAAAATGGCTATATATTTGTCTTTACTGTGCCTTCACTGCACGGGGCCTGCATATGGTATTAATCATGGAATAGTCAGGAGGCAGGGCACAGTGTGTTTGAAATCAGACCTAAAACTTTAGCTTTATTAAGTTTTATTAATGTAATTAAAAAAACAATAATCATTTTAACATAGAATCTTGTGCTCTTTCACACAATGGAGAGCACTTACAGTGAGGTAAATGGCCCTTTAATGTTAAACAGCATTAAAAATGCTTACACTTTATTTTAGAGATATTCTGTTTGATAAGTCATTCCTGATAGGGTCAGCATTGTTTGCACAGCTCCTTGATGCAGGAGTGAGGCTCAGTATGCTAATTTGTATTTCAGAATGCTTGATATGGTTGGGGAGGGGTTTTAACTGCATATTGACATTTGTGGGATGTTGTTCTTTGCCATCTCAGAGACAGATAAGCAGACTGTAATTCTAATTAGCACATCAAAAACAGAAATTAGTGTCCAGGAACTCAGATACAATGTTTTGCCAGTTTTCCATGCTTTATAAGAATAACTTGATTTTAGGGTGACAGAGGCCCTTTAAGGTAAGTGCAAGGATACAAGACCCAGTTGGGAGAGTTCAGAAATCGGGAGTTTTCTGGCAAAGGTGTGGCGGAGGCCACTGTACAATAACATAACCAGTCAACAATAACATAAGATAGATAACTAGAACAATTTGTGCTTTTTGTTTCCTTTTATGGATATTATATTTGCTACATGGCTGCATATTATATAAACTCATGTATTTTGTTTCTTTTTTGTTTTATATAAAAATATAAGCTGATAATGGGCTCTCTCTCTCCCTGTGACCTCATGTACAATAAAGTTGTTCTGACTATTGTATACAGTACTTTAAAAACAGTACAGGATTGTTCTTCCACACTAGCAAAAACAGTAAATTGAAGAAATAGGTAAATTCAGGTGGTTCATAAGAGTATCTCATCATGGGACAGTGGAAGCACTTTGCATAGCCAAATAGAGGAATATGGCCTCCATTCAATTATTTCAGGTACATCCAATGTAAGCATGTCTCATAACTTTGGGAGTTTTAAAAACCCAAGAATTGGTTCTATTCTATACCTCCTGTAACACACTAACTAACTCAGGTTTTGCTGGACCTTTTTTTCCCCTATTGTGTGCTCACAACCTGCTCGCAGGAGACTCCAAGTTTAATGCTCAGTAACTTTCATAGCAAAGCTGTGGAATGGTACACACTAACAAAAGCACGCCACACAAGCCCTAGCATTCTTCCTTATCCGTATCTATCTATATAAACCTATTTTCATGGCAGGGAAGGGGTTCAATAAGAAAAAAAATGCATGGGTTTATGATCCCTCTGCCTCTGTGAGCCCAGGATCTCCTAAATTTCCCCCTGCCCATGCACTTTGAACCTGGGGATCCCTTGGAATTCCTACTACCATCTTCTAGCCCCTATGATAAAGAGCATCTAAAGTATAACTATTGGGGTCCCTAAAGCCCCCGTTGGCATTTATAATTAATCTCTATACCAAATGGGCCCTCAACGGAAACATGTGGCAAGTAAAAGTAACCCCTAGGCTAGGGGGGACTTCAATGGACCCTCATGTTATAGGTAAAGATAATCATGGACCCACATAGTACCTAACATTAACTTCTATGCCCTGGGGCCCTCAATGGACCCATATGGCACTTAACATTAAACCCTGCGTCATGGGGTCCTCATGGACCACCATTGCATTTAACATTTAACTCTATACCATGGGGATCCTTAATGGACTTCCATGGCACAATAAACTATAACTCTGCATGGACTCCCATAGAGACTAACATTAATCCATGTGCCATGGGGATACTCATCGACCCCCATGGCACCTAACATTAACCCCTGTGCTATGGGAGTCCCACATGGTACAATTTACTATAGCTATGGGGTCCTTATGGACCTCCGTGGCACCTTACATAACCTCTGTATCATGGGGTCCTCAAGGACCCCCATGTCACCTTTCCTATCATCACAGGGGTCCATATTCGACCCACATGTAATCTAACCACTATGGGGGTTCATAAGGATGCCCTAGTCCCTAACACAAAATAGTACATTAAAAAAAAACAATACTAACTCACTCTTCAGCCCGGGATAAGCGGCACACTCATGTTTTTTAAAGATTTGGTTCTCTTCATTCTTGATTGAAGCCATCAATCCTAATCCTTAACTCTTTGAAATGGCCCTCCACCTAAGAAAACCTGCTGCCCTAAAAATAAATGTACTCCTAACAGAGCTCCTCCTCTCCTGTGTCTAACTACTGACAATCTGTGAATTCTGATTGGTTAGATGTTTATTCAATCAGATAAGGAGCGGGGCAAAATCAATTAATTGATTCTAATTGGCTATAATATGCTTGACAGAATCAGAATCCTTAAATTTAATAGTTAAGGTGAAGTAGCATGCATTAGTGGTGGTAGGATGTTAGGTGCAATATAGTTAATTGTACCATGGGGTCTGTTGAAGACCTCCACGATATAGAGTATAATGTTTAGATGCCATGGGGTCCATGAGTATCCCCATGGCACAGGGTTAATATTAGGTCCCATAGGGGTTCATAAAGATACCCATGGCACATGAGTTAATGTTATGTGCCATGGGGGTCAATGAGGACTCCCATTGTCATAGACCCCCATGTTATAGAGGTTAATGTTAGATGCCATGAGGGTCCATGAGGTCTATGGCACAAGGCTTAATGTTAGGGCTATGGCTTTCCATATTCTAGGTTGTACATTACCAGAGTATATTTCTGATTGACAGTATCTAGGAGCAGATTATTTTTTTGTCATTTTTATTTCTTCTTAATTAATATACCATGTATCAGGTGATGAATAGGATAGGCCATTAAACTTAGATCGTTTTTAGCCTAAATTGCATCAAAATCTTGTGCAAGAAATACTCATTTTACATAAATAATGAAGATTCTCTGCAGAGAATCTTATTCTTTGAAGGTGGCATTATATACATATGCAATAAGTTATCTGAAGACTAGGTGCCTTGTAAGGATGCTGTTAGTCACCTTGGAGTATATAGAAATACAAAGCCCTGCCCCTTTGTACCTTTCAATAAGGTCATATGATTTGACTTTATATTATCATGAATTTAATACATTTTTGATATCTTAGTTTTATAGATCACTATGTTTCATAAAACAACATTTGATTGGCAGTATACGTATACATGTGTTTCTGTACAATAAATCTATAACTGATGCCTGCTGTCTGTTCAATATCTATCTATCTATCTATCTGTCTATTAACCAAATTACTTTTGCAAGTCTAAGATGTTTATCAGGATCCTAACCCCAACCCATCATTAAATGGGGACCGTGGGATTATGCCATAGCCGGCATCAAGATTAAGGAATATGCTGCATGGAAAATACCATGCATTTCCCATAGGCATTAGACCATTACCTCAGTGGTTTATTTGAACTACCCGGGTTTGTAATGTGTTGGTTGGCTTGGAGCTTAAAGTCGAGTCTCAATAGCAAAAAAGTTACCTAGGTGACGCTCTCATTGGATTTTTGGATCTTGGAGAAAATGTGGATAACTTTTGGAGTAGGCAAGATGCAATTCACCGAGACTATGAGGGAGAGGGAAGTTTGAATGTACTATGTAAATTTGAAATTCAACCAGGGCCTACTTTGTTTTCCACCGCATTCCCCTATCAAAGAATGGAGGAGCAAGATGGAGAGAGGACTCTATGGTGTGGCTGAGCCTGTCGATCCAAAAGACCCAGGCTTAAGGTAGATGAGATCCAGCCATGCAACAGCCCCATAATCCTCCTCCTCTACCAAGCTCTAGGTAAATAGAGTGACTTCGCTAATCATTGCCTTATGTTCAGTTACTTATTGTCATTATAATCATACTAGCGAATTGCCAGTCAAAAATGATGGCAAGAAATGTTAAGGCTGGGAATGCTGTTTGCCACACAATGCGATGCTCTGCCCCCTCTGAGCACCTTCGGCGCTCATCATGAGCCTTTCCTCCATCCACTTTTGTGCTTTGCAATAATCACCTTCAGCGCTCATCGCAAGCCTCTCCTCCCCGTGTAGTTTAGGGGCCTCGCGATGAGTGTTACTGACTTGGGTTAAGTGTTGCTGCCTTGCGTTAAGTGTTACTGGCTTTGGGCTCTTTTTTACTGCCTTCGGCATCGTTTTCATTGCAGCTAAGTCTCGCAGGCCTCCACCCCCGCAACTGCGTCCCTCACTTTGCGAGCCCCGCAAAGCGTGACAACAACGCGCAGTACGACAACTATATATGTGATTTTCATGGTACCTGTTTCTCACCCCATTGTCACACTAAGATTCGGTAAGCCCTGACATCATTAGGCTGATTAAATTACCCAGGCCTGTCGGCCCCTCCTTGATTGGTCTCTCTGTCGATACCACTAACTAATAGGAGAGACAGCGACCATCTTATCATAGAACCCCCCATTCACAATAGGTAGTTTGATTCATGTTGATAAATGCCTTCTGGTTGGTTCATTGTTGACCAATCACAGACCCACAGACATAGGCCCAATTATGATTGTCCATCTGCTCTTTTAGTGTTCAAGTTAAGGTGATACCGAATCTGTTTTTTTTATCCCCTAGAAATTATAACCTGACCTCTGAATAAAGTGTTTTACTCTGTTGGAGTTATATTTTCTGGGTCAGAGAACCTCTTTATTATTCGGATAGAAAATGTTCTTCAGCAGACTCCGATGACCTTCGGGTAGTGTGTCCAGGCACTGAGACCCTAACCGATGGGAGTTCCAGAGCATGCCAGTCAAGCTGGTGGCATGCTGTAACATTATTATGATTACACATGCATATAATCCACTACAATATTTGGAGCGGTGCTGCGCTGCATTGTGGGGAGGGGAGGGGGAGAGAGCAAGAGATGGGGACAGAATAAGGAAGAGAGGGGGACAGAACAAGGGGGAGGGTGGAGAGATGGGGGGCACATGGAGGCAGACATATGAAGGGAGATAGAGGGGGGAGGGGGACAGAGGGATATCTGAGGGGTACAGAGGGATAATGAGGGGGTAGAGGGAGGAGGACAGAGAGAGGGAGGGGGGACAGAGTGAGAGGGAGATAGAAAGGGAGGAGGAGAGACAGGGAGGCAGAGAGAGGGAGGGAGAGAGAGAAGGAGAGGGAAGCAGGGAGAGAGGGAAGGGCAAAGAGAGGGGAGGGAGGCAGATAGAGAGGGAGGGAGGAGAGAGGGAGGGAGGGAGAGAAAGGGGGACAGAGAGAGAGAAAGGGAGAGAGGAGAGGGAGAGAGGGGGAGAGAGAGCAACAGAGAGCACACAGAGGGCAGAGAGAGGACACACACACACCGAGCGTAAAGAGATAGAGAGGGTGCAGAGAGAGAGAGGGTGCACAGAGAGTGAGAGAGGGTGCACAGAGAGAGTCTGTGCACAGAGACACAGAGGGCTCAAAGAGAGAGAGAGGGAGCACAGAGAGGGTGCACAGAGAGAGGGAGAGGGCACACGAGACAGCACACAGAGAGAGACAGCACAGACAATTGAACATAACATATGACACTGTCATTTATGATGGGCAAGTTACTAGTGTATTCAATAATGTATATAATGTATACTTATTTAAATGTACTCTTATTTTAAGAAACAAAAACTCTTAAAGTATATAATTAATAATAAATGAACATATTTCAAGTCCAAGAAGAGTACTCTGACCAGCTGAGTATAGTCATGAATATCGTCAGTGACTTCTAATATCCTTATTATGTACAGCTTTTACTTAAATTACTTATTTGACTTGCTTTGCTTGATTACACTTTTTAATAATCAGCCTGGTAACTCACAAATATAACATGCTTTATTTATCATTAGACTAACCAGACAGGTGCTTTGGGCTCTTCCCTCACAGGAGTGAGAAAATATAAAGGAAAAAGTATTACGCTCAGGGCAATGAGTGGAAGCGGTTGCACAAAGCCTGGTCCCCCTCTGGGTATAGAAAATAGTAAATTGACCGCAGTACTAAAGATATGTGAAATTAGTGAACTGTGGCACATTAATGTTTCACTAATTCCTTGTACATTCTGTTTCATGCATTCTGTTTAATATATATATATATATATATATATATATATATATATATATATATATATATATTTATTATATATATATATATATTTATTATATAAAAAACCCAAATGCGGCTCCTAAGTTTTATAAATGTTTGCCATCCCCTGTATATATATATATATATATATATATACTGTATATTTATTTAGTCATGTTTAGGTGATGGTCATGGGGCTGCACAAATATAAATGTGTTTAGGACAGAATAAATTCTAATTCTCTCCCTGCTCTAAGATGTCTAGAACAAGGGGGATACTTTAAGACCTGTGATTGCAATAGGGTATAAATCCAGCCCTTCATAAAGCAGATACAACTCAAGGAGTTACAGTTAATAAAAGCTTTGCTAAATAATATAACATTGTTTTTCAAAATGTCGGGAAGATTTTTGTAGCTGTGATTGTATAATATAATATTATCATATTTTTAGAGTTTGAACACAGGGAAAAGCTTTAATTTTTATGCATAAAAATCAAACTGAGCTATTGCAGCATGTCAGTGTGATGAGCTGTGATATAATGGGCTCTCTGCTGTACCACCTACAGACCAGCTCCCCGTGTAACCAGTCAGAAGATTAGATGCTTTTCAAGTTGTTATCTTGGGAAATTTCTTTCAAGGAAATTGCTACAAAGGCTTGTTTTAGTGTGTTCCCCCACTGTGTGTTTTTAATAAGGAAAAGCATCCATCCATAAAGGTGTATCCTGCTCTGCATGCCTGAGTGTGCAGCAGCGGGAGCCCTCACTCTGAGCCTGGCCCTCTCTCACGTGTTCTGCTGACTGGTGCCTGGAGTTTCACGGACATTAATTGGAGGCCAACAAAGAAATTGTTGTTTTGTTACCTTATAGAAAAAACCTTGCCACTAAACATATAACTGAACAATGCAGTAAATGTTTTTAGTGCTTTCCTGTGTGTTTCCATTGTGCAATAATTGATTTATATGGCAGATACAAAGCAACATGCAAATCTAGCCTGCCCATTCTATCTATCTAAAAGATCATGCATAAAGGCCCCATAAATATTTACATAGAAACCCATGGGTGTGTTACTGTCCTTTAGGTTGTAAGTCTGAAAGTTTCAGTCCTGCAAGGTGCTTTGGGGAAAGCACGATGGACACCGGATTCCATGCTCAAAGACAGGGCCCTCCATTCTTTGCAATGTGTTCATTTTGAATTTGTCGTTGCCTGGAACTTAACTTATGTATGGCGCTACAGAATATGTTGGCGCATTACAAATAAACGATAATAATAATCATAATACTGGCCATGGCCTAGGACAGCACATTTTCAGGGGCATCACGCTGCCTGAATGTGCAGTGCAGTACATTGAAATATGTTTGTATATGCATAGAAATGTCTATACACAGTAATATGTCGGTCTATAAGTGTACCTGGCACTTTCTGACATACCATATATACATAAACACACATTAAGTTATGATTTCATGTTTTGACAGTGGAATTGATGAGATGTAAGTGGGGTCTGGGCGGCACACAAATCTGAATGGGCTAGGGCAGCATAAACCTTCTACGTCCATGTAGAAACCTACACATATAAAATGATACTTGATTTATAATATTTAAATGTTGTAATGCTAGCAATTATATTTTAAAGCTCTTCAATTTATAGATTTCTGGCTGACATGCAGTGCTGCTTGGCTCTGCCCCTTTTTCATTATTAGGGGAAGTCAGCTTTAGCAGACTTCCTGCAGTATGTCCTGGTGTCTGACTGGTATAGGTATACAGTGGTCAATGATTTCTCATCAAAATGGATGACTGGCAGCTAATAATGGCAAGCTTCAATGGTAATTCAAACACAGATTTAAGAGAAGATGTGTACCAAAGGCTGCACATTATGTCTACACAATACACCCTCCAACTTTAAATCATGATCTTTTTTTTTATTGAATTCCTTTTTCTGGAAGATACTTTCCTCCTGAACCTTATTAATTTATTTGATACATTGATATATAATATGTGGTACATAAACCACATGTTATGGTCATGAAGTCTATGTTTATAAGTTTGACTTTTAGACCATGCACCATTTTAATAAAACCACAAAAAGTGATAGTGGTGCACCACACCAGTTTAAATACAATAACAAATATAAATATGAAATGGTACTTATCCACCATCAATGGAAGCAGTGATCTAAAATGATTTGTTTCTTCTGCAAATTATTTTGTTCTTTAATTCTGAAGGTCCGTAAAGATCTCCCTACAAAGTAGATCCACTGATAGAGGAGAATTAGTAGTGTATGAAATGGTGTTATATAGAAAAGTTCAGTTTACTTACAAAGTTATTTGCACAAAAGTTAAATCTATCTGTTCACACCCACAGGATGCTTACATAAACAGGGTGCACACAGGAAAATACAGCAGGGTACATATTTTGACATTTCTGGTACAGAGCACAGGAAGTAACTGCTTCAGTTCTTGTACTGAACATTTCCAAAGCCACTGAGATGAAGAATGATACAATGTATTAGCCTGATTCTGAGTTTGAATATTATGCTAATTCAGGTAGGATTTTCTATGGGCGTACACGATCAATGGCAAATGCCAGAAAACATAGGACATTTTGCTAACTTTAAGGTAAGCTAATTATTGTTTATTTTGGGATATTTTCATGGAAACAAATATTATTCACTACTAATTCTCCTCTACCAGATGCATTCATAATCCAGATCGCTTACATATACCTTTAATTAAGATACTTTTACCCCTTTCGGTTGCCTCCCTAGGCCTGTATAAAAACACTATAGCAAACACACTTTGGAAGTAGTGCAGATGTAGATATTAATCCAACGCATTTCTTTTTATCTCTACAATTTAATTCCTGAAACAGAAACACGCACAGAAAAAAAAATCATATTTCCAATGTGGAAAAAAACAACAATTTGGGACATAATTAAATTGAAATTGGAAGATAAAAAGGAGATAGCTGGAAGACTGTTGGTTTACAGCCAGGAGTGTGGGGCTGTGCTGATTCCATGACAACAGGAGGGGAAGTTGTATTTAATATTATTATTGAACAAGCCCTGCACTGAATGCCAATGTGTTTATATTGAGAAAAACAAGCTGCACATCTTCAGATGAATTGCATATACATTTTAACCAAAGCTTAATGTAACACAGCTGAGGTTCCAGATGTATAATTAAAATCTATAGGTAATACGAAGTACTCATATAGAAACATACATTTGGCATAAAACCAGAACAAATAGGTGCATCTGAGTTGTCCATTTTATCTACCCTAAAATATCGACTTTTAAGCCTCAGAATAGCCTATGCTTATCCCAGGCATGCTTTAATTCCTTAACTGTGTTTTACTTAAGCACTTCAGTTGGAAGGCTGTTCAACTTACCTACTTCTCTTTCAGTGAACTAGTACTTGCTCACATTACTACTAAATCTTACACCTTCTTTTTTTAAATCATGACCTATTTTTCTTTTATTCTTCTTTATCAAGTAATTTGTCAACTACATGTTAATAAAATAACAGTAAACAGTAAATTACCATTGAAGTTCCCTTAGATTGTAAGTTTGCGAGTTTTCAATCGTGTGGCCGTGTCTTGGAAAAAAGCACTATGTACATTTGATTATATGCTCAAAAACAGGACCCTCCATTCTTTATAAGGTGTTAAGTTTGTTTTTTGCCATGTACTAAACCCCTGTACAGCGCTACGGAAAATGTTGGCGCAATATAAATAAAGATAATAATAAATAATAAGTTTGCATATAGAGCTACTCAAAAATGATTCTAATTAATGAGAAATTATTGGCATTAAAGGACCACTGAAGATCTACGCCAATCAGACACCAGAACATACTGTAGTCTGCTAAAGCTGATTGACGCTAATAATGGAAAATGGGCGGCTGTGCAGCACAGAACGTCAGCCAGAAATATATAAAAGTAAGAGCTTTAAAATATAACTGCTAGCACTATGTTTAAACATTATAAATCAGGTATACTTATATATGTAATTTTATTTTAACAGCCATTATTCTCACAGTATAGTGGTCCTTTAACTTCCGATAAACCCCTGAGACATTATGCCAATTTTCTTCCATGGAGTTGTTTGCACAAAAAGCGACTAGGTATGATCATGATGTGCAGGCAACTGCATAGAAGACACTAGACTCAATGTCTTAGGGGCCATACAATGTTCAGAACCTGTGCTATGTGTTAACTCTAGTCTTATTCATATCATTTTATATGTATATAATCTAGAAACAAAAACTTGCCTATAAATATATAGAATCTCTGAATTAATTCAATATCAGATGTTTTATAACCAAATAAACTGAGTGTTTACAGAGGAATGCAAATCTGAAAGATGGTATCATGAGAAAAATATATATGAAAACCCTAAGAAAGGAAAAAGTCATAAAGCTAGATTTAATTAGAATTAAATACAATTTGATGCCTCTGTTGGTCCATGGGGGTGCCCATCATATTTTGATGATGCTTGTGTGATTGAGTGGGGTGTTCCATTACTGCCGGAGCATAGCTTGGGAATCATTTTTGCAAGCTGCTTGTTTCTGTGAATATGGAGTTAAGGTGTTAAATTCTAAAAGATTTTCTAAAAAGTATGCCTCATCTGCCTACCCCTCCCTCCACTAATAGATAAAGGGGAATTTACTAAGAATTGGCCATGGTCTTTGTTTTCCTGTAGAAAAAGAACTGCAGCTGGAGAAAGAGAGAGGTAAAGATGGGAGAAAGCCAAAGGGAAATTTGATAATAAAGAAGATGAGTAGTGAGAGAGAATAGAAGGGAACAACAAAGAGGAGAAAGGATATCAAGAAAATGCAGAGAGGAAAGGATATGAGTAAAGAATGAATAGGATAGAAGGTGAAACTGAAGAGGAGTGAAAGGGGCAAAAAAGATAGAGAGAGTACAGGGAAGATCAAGAGAGTGGCAGGGGGAAAATGGAAGAACGTGTTGAACCTTTTTGCTGCTACCCCATTATTTTTGCTGCCCCAGGCCCTAGCCTTGCATTAATGCGAAATCAGGCCTAAGTCTGATGTTATGATGTTATCTTTGAAAAGAATGAACTAAGCCTATAAGTTGGATATATTTCAGAGTTTTGCTATACTATAAACAAACTTTACAAATTGCTAGACTATAGAAGCCATTTTAAAATTAATGGTCACTAGTCTGAGAAAATGTTTACTTTAGTGAAGTACGTAACAAAATAATGTTAGTAATTATGTAAGCCATGAGTGTGACATTAATTTTACAGAAAATCTTTATTTTACCACTTTCTACTTGTTGTCTAGGTGCTTTCACATTATAACTATTTTTCTATGCTTGTTGGAATGGAGCCCGACATGGTGTAGAGCACAGGCATGTTTAGGCCTAGGCCTGTGAAGCTTAGGCCTAGCGCAGTGTGATGTTGGGTAAAGTTTGCCATCCTCACCATCCAGGTAAAGTTTGCCATCCTCACCCTCCAGTAGCCCACACCCCATTAACCACTTAGTATCTTCCCTATGGTAATTTTTCCTCTTTTCTCTTACCTCTTCCAACTCCCCTTCCCTCTTCCATACAATAATGCTTAATGTAAATATCTGGGACAGGAAGGCTTACGTTGCAGGGCAAGAACTTCTGGGTGATATGTTGACGTCACTGATATGTCCACATGGTCTGTAAAGTCTTGTGATTTGCTCCAGGGGACAGTTTAATGTTGGCCACATGGGGCCTTCCTCACGACCTTGTAAGCTCTCCCAGGTAGAACACTCATGTCTCAGGAAACCATTCAGCATTGTATGGAAGAGAGGGGGGATGAAAGTAGGTAGACGGAGGGAGGTAAAGTATGACGTGTATATATATGTCCCAGCTCAACTTCCCAGAATGCAGTGTAATAACTGTTTTTCTCGGAACTCTGAGCTGGAAGCAGGTTTTTTAACTTACTTTAGACATTCAAGTGTGAACACAGATGTACTTTTTATTTACTGTACTACTGTACGGTGGAGGGCTTCTATCGCTCTTTTGCCCACCATATTATAAATGATTGTTGTAATGAGCTACCTACTCATAATTTCCACAACACAGGCTGAGATCCCGCTCCATGCTGATGATAGCCAGTAAGCTTGAAACAGCTGTACATGGATTGGATACTCAGCCTGTGTTTATTCCAACCTTGGCTTTGCATTAAAGCTGTGTAATACAGCATGCATAAGCGTAAAGGAAGCCATGTTTGATGATGGCTACGGAATGAAGAGCGAGGCATTTGTGGCCACATTTGTGTGTCCCAGCTCAACTTCCCAGAATTCAGTGTAATAACTGTTTTTCTCGGAACTCTGAGCTGGAAGCAGGTTTTTTAACTTACATTAGACATTCAAATGTGAACACAGATGTACTTTTTATTTACTATATATATATATATATATATATATATACTAGCGACTTGCCCGTCAAAAATGACGACAATAAAATCTGAAGCCATGGCAATGCTGTTTGCCACACAATGTAAGACTTTTGCTCCTCTGTGGACCTTCAGCGCTCATTGTGAGCCTCTCCACTCATGTACTTCAAGCGTCCTGCTTTGCAACGATCACCTTTGGTTCTGATCGCGAAGACAGATATACAAGTACAGTGTAAAACATAAAAAAATGTGAGTACAGTGAATTAATAAAGTCATATGAATTACTAAATGAATGTACTTTACCTATTTATATTTAATATGCAGCAATCAATATCCTGAAGAGCTAACAATCTATTTGTATTTTCCTGCATCTGAAAATATATAGTTGGACTGTTGATCATCTGAGGAGAAAGTGTCAGCAATGTGGCAAGTGCGCAGTGTAAATAGACTGCGTATGCGAGGCCAAACCGTTTATTTAGGCGGATAATGAGTCATTTTAGAATCCTAATGTTATTATTTGCAAGTTAGTGTTGTAAAATGGTCGCTTTTTTCAATGTGTTACTTGGCTCGCGAGCATTTTTCGTCCGCTGTAATGGTATATTTTGTAAGTCCTACATTCCTGGGTAAGTCTTACATGCCTGGCAGTGATTTTCGCGGCTCTGTGTCCTTTAGCCTCGTTTTCAATGTTTTGTCCGCCATTTTTTTTGTCTCTTAGGCGATTTTCAAGTGACGAAACTGCTTAAATGTGACTTAAGTTGGCATGCAACCTCACTCCCAGACGTCCTGGCTGTCCCCCCCCGTGCTGTGCGTGATGTTTGTTTTATGTTGCATTTTTTTGTTGTTGTGTTTTTCGTGTTTTTCAATGTGCGCGGTTTGGCCCTTAACTTTGTATTTTTGCGACCTCGTATTATTTTTTTGTAAGTCCCGCGGGTCCTAATTGTTGTTTTTAAGTCATACCTCCTTGGTGGTATTTTGTGTGCTTCGGGGTTGTGTAGCCTCATTTTCATTTTTTTCTTCCGCCATTTTTTTTCTCGCTTAGTCCATTTTCAAGTTCTGTAACTGCTTGAATGCGACTTAAATTGGCGTGCAATCCCCTCCCAGACGTCCTGGCTGTCCATCTGTTGTTTTATGTTGTATTATTGTTGTTGTGCTTTTCGTTTTTTTTGGATGTATGTGGTTCGGGCGTTAAATTCGTTTTTTTGCGACCTTTTTTTTTTTCTAAGTCCTGCGGGTCTTGTTTTTCTAAGACCTCGTAATTGTTGTCTGAAAAATGTGTACGTACTTGTCGATGCTTTGAGCGCCTCAGGGTTGTGTAGCCTCATTTTTATTTATTCCGGCCGCCATTTTTTTTCTCGCTCAGCTGATTATCAAACTTCTTAAATTCGACTTTAACTGGCATACAACCTCACTCCCAGACGTCCTGGCTGTCCCCCGTGCTGTGTGTGATGTTTTTTTTTTATGTTTTGTTTTTAATTTTCAGTGTTTTTGTTGTTTTTGGATGAACATGTTTCGGCCATTAACTTGGTATTTTTGTGACCTTGTAATTTTTTCCTAAACTATAGTAGCCGTCTAATTTAAAGAAACATGTTAGTTACATTATTTTCTTGAACATAAGCAAATATTTAATAAACTAATGCCCTGCAGTTATTCCTGCTCCAGCTTTGTAGAAAATGTAAATTTTTCCTCCCTGAAAAAATGACTTGAAAATTAAAATCTATTAATTGCTCTATTTTAGACACTTAGCCTATTTTTCTCACAGTCAATTCTAAAAGTTATAATTATCCATTATAATACATATCACGAGTCCCCTATATATTTCTATAATTGCTGGTAGGGCCTATTTAAAATCGTTTACAGGCTGTTCTCTGCAGTCTGCATGATAAATCTGGAAACCACCGACTGGAAAATGCTGAGTGCTGAGAAGCACCACGCGGTGCCTGAGGGTGTGATGTGTTACCTGGGGATATAACTGTCACCGCAAATGATGTCAAGTATGAAGAAATGCCTGGGACAGATCTGGAGTAAATCTCACATAAAAATATTGTTTTACTGGTGTTATCATGTTACAAAAATGTCTATTATGTGAGGGAATGAAAGTGCAATCATGTGGTATGTATGCATTGTAAGCTATAATTATGTATTGGGTAAATAAATTAGAAGCATAGTAATATAAAAGTGGGCAACAAAGTTGATGCTCAAAGACATCCTGACCATACTGACTAAATGATCAGAATCAGGGGCAGAGCTACCAGTGGTGCAGATGGTACAATGCACCAGAGCCCTTCTCTAGGGGGGCCAGAGCTGAGTACATTTTTTTCTGCATTTAATTTTATTTTCTATAGAGCATTACTACTGATCCAAAGGATGTGTATCAGGGAAGAGGTGAGAGAGAGAGCAGGAGCTGGATGACAGCAAAGTACAGGGGGATTGGTTCCATGAGGTTGGTGCTGAGAGGAGATGGGCACTAAGGGAGGGACTGGGTGGTATGTGAAGATGGCTGCTGAGAGGGACTGGTTGATATGTAGAGATAGTATATCTATATGTATGCTTCACACAGACAGGAGGTAAGGGAATAGGAGCAGCTATGGAAAGCTGTCTTGTGGGGGAACAACTATGGGAAAGGGTCTTGGGGAGAGATGCTGTCATCGGAAGGATTCTTAATAAGATGGATGTTATGGGAAGGGGTCTTGGGGAAGGAATCTAGGTGAATTGGTACCTGGGGGGGCGAGCGCACAAAAAAAAAATTTACAACCCCCCATGGGGGCCTAACATTTTTTTTTTGCACCAGGGTCCTCAATGCTCTAGCTCCACCACTGGTCAGAATAATATTGGAATCGAAATATTCTCCAACAGTTCTTCCACTCATCAACCTTTAGAACTTCCGTCTCTTCAGTACCTTAAAGCAACATGTTTTTTTAATGCAAAAATGTTATGTGGCCTCTAATTTAATACTTTTATATGCAAATATACTGCTGTGGAATTTGCATTTTAGTTTACAGGGATCTACTTCTTGTGGAAAGGGAAGACTGGGGAGGTTAAAAAAAAGGCAGGAGATATAATAGAAAACAAATAATGCAGCCTTTACTTTATAACCTTGTACATGCAGTTATGCTGCAGTGGAAGCTTCCATTTTAGTTTCTACTTAGCAATTTACTGAGCTGAGAGGTGACTTTGAATGCAGAGAAAGCTTTTATATGTACAGTGGCGACTAAAACTGTCAGTGTTTCACAGAATAAAACGTAAGCACATTAGTTTATAAGGACACAACCTCCTGAAAGAGCAACTGAGTGAATCGGTATGAAAATAAAATGGAAAGAATGTAAAGAATGATTGATATAAAAGTGAAATATTTAGATAGAAAAATGTGACTTCAGTGGTCTTTGAAAGGAAAAAAGACACTTGTCTGTCAAGCATGTACGAAATTAAAATTATTTGTAGTTGTGTGAGCCATGGATATAAAGTATTATTTTGGAAAAATATAATGTGTTGAAGACTTTGTTTATAAGTACAGGAATCCATTTTGGTTTGTTACATCACTTCCTCAGAGCTGAATCATGATGGTGTTTCTTTTGACTATTCCACTATTGGACGAAAAAAAAGAAGGGTGGGTGGAGGGAACAGAGAGCAATGGGAAAAATAATTGGAGAAGGCCAAAATAGACACAACACCCGTTCCCTTTCAGTGGCCCAGAAGCAGACACCTTACATCATTCACTGCAACAATGGCTCTCTAGATATGTATCATGGATCTATCCAAGGTCCTGCAGAGGCATTGAATGTTTTGTTTTATAGTTTAAGAACTTTATATATTGCTTTTTTCCTGCTTAATTATCCTCAGAGTCACTTTTAAAACAAATATTTTTTTAACTGTGCGATGGTCCTTTAAAGAAACACAGAATACTTTGAACAAACTATGAAAACATACATTTACCTTCCCCAAAGTGTAGATCAGGGACCCATAATAAAAGTCCAAATAATATGTTTGTTGGGAGGATTTCTCCTTGATGGCCAGTGCCCTATTTTCATATAGTTATTTATGGACACATCAATGGTGCTTCAATTCAACAGATCTCCTGGTGAGTATGTGAATATGACATCACTGGTGATGTCACTCATATGAGCTGCACATCAGAATGTGTCCTCATCATCCAACTCACAAATATACCCTTAAAGGGTCTTCATTTAGCACAAATTGGTCTAAAGGCCTAATAAAAGCATATTGAAATAGTTTTTGAATTTTTGAAATATGTGCATTTTTACTGAGAAAAGTAGAATCTGGGTTTACATGAGTCACTGACTGCCCACTGTCAGACCAGCAGCTACCGTGTAGTGAGTAAAAGGAAAAAAAGAGATTATCCTTAACAAATCCATCTGTGCAAAGCATGGAATGCTGGAATCACCTAAACATGTCAGTTATGGGTTAACTGATCAGTGCATTGTTGAGTCTGTGGAAAAACTGCTATCAATCACTGTCTGTAATTTAATGTAATTTAAAAAATAGATATTTTTGACATACAATCTTCTGCTCTATCAGACCATGAAGAGCACTTACAGTGAGGTAAATAGCCCTTTAATAAAAAATAACACTCACCTAGGGTATCATCGCTCTGAAGTTCTTGCCCAGGAGAAGATGCTGAAATTCCATTCAAAGTTTTCATTATACCTTTTAATATAAACTAGTTGTTATTTGCCCAGTCACAGTCGTTTCACTGAAAAAGTCTATTAAAGGTCCACTGTAGTCCAAAACTGTCAATGATGCATTTAAAAGAACATGTCTTATACATTACCAACATTTTGTTTTGTATGTAAAAAAAATAATATTAATTTAAGATAATTATCAATAATCCATTATAGGAACATAAAAATAATGTTTGATTTGCCTTTATTTCAAGTGAATTGAGGGGAAGTTTAAAACAAAGTCTCAGAGAAAGTGTGTAAAATTGTGTTTTCTTATCTGATCATATTCAGTTGAATGAGATTATAGGCACAACGAAGAATCGAATAAAAAACAGTCCTGTTAGGTCTCAATTTAATGTAATTTCTTTGCACTAAACACAACTTTATATACAAAAATATTTTTTTTTAATGTTTAAAATATGATCTTTTAAAATCAAGATAGGAAAAGTTTGGATTGCAGTAAAGTGTTTCCATTGATGAGGACTAATGGGTCAAAGGTTTTAGATACCATTTCTGAAAAATAGATAGATAGATAGATATGGATAGATAGATAGATAGATAGATAGATAGATAGATATGGATATAGATAGATAGATAGATAGATATGGATATAGATAGATAGATAGATAGATAGATAGATAGATAGATAGATAGATAGATAGATAGATATGGATATAGATAGATAGATAGATAGATAGATAGATAGATAGATAGATAGATAGATAGATAGATAGATAGATAGATAGATATGGATATAGATAGATAGATAGATAGATAGATAGATAGATAGATATGGATATAGATAGATAGATAGATAGATAGATAGATAGATAGATAGATAGATAGATAGATAGATAGATAGATAGATAGATAGTTAGATAGATAGATAGATAATGTTTGCACTGTAGCAGCAGGTGGATGTAGAGTGCTGGAAGTCTTCATGTCATTTAGTTCACATGATCCAAAATTGTGTAGCCACACAATGCAAGAATGTGATAGATGTATGATAAACAATTATTCAAAACACATCTTAATTCACTATATATATATATATATTTAAATAAAAGGAGGGCCTTCAAAGAAAAGGGAGGGCAGATTTATAGTGCAAAGGAGGAAAACTTTATATAAATATATTATATTATATTCTTTATTTTTCCCACTGAAATTTCGTAGACAATAATAATAATTATGAGTCAGTCCAGTGGCAACCTTATTCAGTGTACATCCTGTCAAATGTATGCACTACTGGAACATATGATCCAGGGTCCATACCTCTGTGACAGGTGTGAGCATGTTGCCTCTTTGGAAGCTCAAATTGAAGATCTGGAGAGGAGAATTGCAGCACTTAGTGATATTGCTCCACTGGAAAGGGAATTGGTGCTCACGGAGCACAGTTTAGCTGGGCCTAGTATGGAGGGAGGAGCTGGGGCTAGGGAGGATGGCCAGGGAGGTAGCTGGGTTACAGTTACAAGGGGAAGCAGGGGGAACAGGAGGAGGCAGGCCAGTTCTGAGTTGTCAAACACCAACAGATTTGCCAGATTGAGTGAAACTGTTGGCGATGTCCATTCAGGAATGGCAATGCCAGATAGAGCTGTTCCCTCTAACAGCCGGGCGAACAGCTCTACTGGAGAAGAGGGAGGGCAGAATAGGCAGAGCAACAGACATGTTTTGGTGGTAGGGGACTCTATTATTAGGAAGGTAGACAGGGTAATTTGTCACCCAGATCCCAGCAATCGAACAGTTTGCTGTCTCCCGGGTGCTCGGGTTCGGCATGTTGTGGATCGGGTGGATAAATTATTGGGAGGGGCTGGTAATGAACCGGCGGTCTTGGTACACATTGGTACCAATGACAAAGTTAGTGGAAGATGGAGCGTCCTAAAGAATGATTTTAGAGAATTAGGGAATAAGCTTAAAGCAAGGACCTCCAAGGTAGTATTTTCTGAGATACTACCAGTGCCACGTGCTAGCCCAGGGAGGCAGAAGGAGCTTAGGGAGGTTAATGCGTGGCTAAAAAAGTGGTGCAGTGCAGAGGGTTTTGGGTTTTTAGAGCACTGGGCTGACTTCTCACTTGGGTACAATCTCTATAGCAGGGATGGATTGCACCTTAATGATGAGGGCGCTTTTGTGCTAGGGAATAGGATGGTAGAACGGCTGGGGGAGTTTTTAAACTTGTAGGTGGGGGGGAGGGACTATATAGAAGTATTGGGGTAAATAGGGTAGAGAGGGAAAGGGATGAATTATTTACCCATGGGGGAGGAGAAGGGGGGAGGGTTACAATAGAAAGTAGGGAGATATTAATAGGGGCCTCAAATACAGTGGCAGGCACTTCACATCAGCAGAGCCATAGCAACATAAAGTGTATGATTGCAAACGCAAGAAGTTTGCCTGGGAAAATGGATGAGCTAGAAATATTAGCAGTACAAGAAAAATGGGGCTTAATAGGCATTACGGAAACATGGTGGGATGAATCTTATGACTGGACTGTTAATCTGGATGGTTATAACCTATTTAGGAAAGATAGGGGCAATGGTAAAAGAGGAGGAGGGATCTGTCTTTATGTTAAGCCTGAATTTAAGCCTATAGTTAGAGAAGATATTTATGCTGGCACTAACGGCATCATTGAATCCTTGTGGGTTGAGCTAAATAGTGGAGGAGCTAATTCTAAATGCATATTGGTGGGAGTATGCTATAAACCCCCAAATATAGCTGAAAGTGAGGAAATACAATTATTGTTACAGATTGGAAATGCAGCTAAGCATGGGCAAGTTCTAATAATGGGAGACTTTAATTACCCTGATATAAACTGGATAAACGAGACCAGCAGCTCAGCTAAGGGGAGCAGGTTCTTGAGTACACTCAGGGATCATTATCTAGCCCAGGTAATACAAGAACCTACTAGAAATGGGGCCATCTTGGATTTAGTCATCACAAGTAATATTGATATAATATCAAATGTAAAAATAGGGGAACCCTTGGGGAACAGTGATCACAACACAGTCTCATTTGAGATTGAATACAAAAAACAGAGTTGTAAGGGGCCAACAAAAACTCTAAATTTTAAAAGGGCTAACTTTAATGGGCTACGGGCAGCAATACAACATATAGACTGGGACAAAGAACTTACAGGGAAGAATACTGAAAATAAATGGACAACATTCAAATCCTTACTAAATAAACATACTCATCAGCATGTACCATGTGGAAATAAAATAAATAGGAGTAAATCACATCCCATGTGGCTTAACAATGACTTAAAGATCATGATGAGGAAAAAGAAGTATGCATTTAAATTATACAAGAAGGAGGGAACAGAGGCATCTTTATGTGACTATAAGGAAATCAACAAGGCTTGCAAAAGGGCTATTAGACTGGCTAAAATAGAAAATGAGAAGTCAGTTGCAATGGAAAGTAAGACTAACCCTAAAATATTTTATAAATATATTAATGGGAAGAAGGCCAGGAAGGAATCGATAGGACCATTACAATGTGACACAGGCCATCTGATAATTAGTGACCAGGAAAAGGCAGATGAGCTAAATAGGTTCTTTTCTTCGGTTTACACAAGGGAGGTACCAGTGGTTGGGACACTGCAACATAATGGGGCTACACTACCTTCACTAAATAATTGGTTAACGCAGGAAGAAATACAAAAGAGGTTGGAGAAAATAAATGTTAATAAAGCCCCAGGTCCTGATGGAATACATCCAAGGGTACTGAGGGAGCTGGGTTCTGTAATAGCCAAACCATTATATCTAATCTTTAAAGACTCGCTCACTACAGGGTCTCTACCAGATGACTGGAGAAAAGCAGAGGTGATACCTATATTTAAGAAGGGATCTAGAGCAAATCCGGGGAATTATAGACCAGTGAGCCTCACTTCTGTAGTTGGGAAGCTTTTAGAAGGGTTAATAAGGGACAGAATACAAGAATATGTCTATTTGAACAGGATCATAGGTAGCAGTCAACATGGATTTATGAAGGAAAGGTCGTGTCAGACCAATCTAATTAGTTTTTATGAGGAGGTTAGTAGGAACTTGGATCAGGGCAACTCAGTGGATGTAGTCTTTTTAGATTTTTCAAAGGCATTTGATACAGTGCCACATGGAAGACTAGTGAGCAAACTAAGGGATACAGGAATTGCAGTAAATATCTGCTCATGGATCGAGAGCTGGCTAAAAGACAGGAAGCAAAGGGTTGTTGTAAATGGAACATACTCCGATTGGTCTAATGTGATAAGTGGGGTTCCTCAGGGCTCAGTATTGGGTCCTCTCCTTTTTAACATATTTATTAATGACATTGAAGTAGGACTCGAATGTAGTGTCTCCATTTTTGCTGATGACACTAAGTTGTGCAAGGTAATAAAATCAGATAATGATGTACTTTCCCTACAAAAGGATTTGCATAAATTAGAGAAATGGGCGGCTAAATGGCAGATGAGATTTAATACAAATAAATGTAAGGTTATGCATTTGGGAAGGAAAAATAGCCAAGCAATCTATAATCTTAATGGAGCAAATCTAGGGGTATCAGATATTGAAAGGGATTTGGGAGTACTAGTGGACAACCACCTAGGTAACAGCGCTCAAAGCCAAGCAGCGGCTGCAAAGGCAAATAAAATATTAGCATGTATTAGGAAGGGTATAGAAGCCAGGGAAGAAGATATAATTCTGCCACTATACAAATCTCTAGTACGCCCTCATTTGGAATATGGAGTACAATTTTGGGCACCACCTCACAAAAAAGACATCTTAGAGCTGGAAAAAGTACAGAGGAGGGCAACAAAACTAATAAGGGGAATGGAGGGGCTAAGTTATGAAGAAAGACTAGCAAAATTAAACTTATTTTCGCTAGAAAAAAGGCGTCTAAGAGGAGATATGATTACGTTATTTAAATACATCCAGGGTCCATATAAGGCTTTGTCAAGTGAGCTTTTTGTAGCAAGAGATTTTCAACTGACAAGAGGACATCCGTTGAGGTTAGAGGAAAAAAGATTTCACCTTAAACAAAGAAAAGGGTTCTTCACAGTTAGGGTGGTTAAACTGTGGAATTCTCTACCAAAGGAGGTGGTGACAGCGAATTCGATAGACAACTTCAAAAAGGGGTTAGATATATTTCTGAATAAAGAGGGCATTCAAGGCTATCCTAGATAACTAGCAAAGGAATATTGATCCAGGGAGAAATTTGATCGCCAGTTTCTGGGGTCAGGAAGGAATTTTGCTTTTTTTCCCCCTTATGAGACAATTGGCAAAGTTTCAATGGGGTTTTTTTTATGTTTGCCTTCCTCTGGATCAATTAACAATAATTAACAATTAACAATAATAATAAATAGTCCAAATTAAAAAGATCAATAGAGATCTAAAAAGGTTGAACTTGATGGACTAACTCTTTATTCATTCTCCAATACTATACTATTAATAATTATTTAATCAATAATTTAATTAATAACTAATCCGCATATTGCAGATCAGAGGAGATCTTAACAGGTTGAACTTGATGGACTGAAAGTCTTTTTTCAACCTTAATTACTATGTAACTATGTAACTATGTAACTATATATATATATATATATATATATATAGTTATGAAATATAATATGATAAAGGTACTGAATTGAGACGTGTTTGAAATGTATTATACCACCTTCTTGCTTTGTGTGTCTGCACAATAGGATCATGTGAATACAGTATATATTTATATATACATGGGTGTAGGAACTGGGGGGGGGGGGGGAAATAAATCCCCCCCCCCCGATTTTTCAATGTGTGTGTTTATGTGTAGAGAAGAAGTTTGTGGTATTTTTTTACTATATGCGGTATCCCCCAAGATTTTCTTTGGCTCAGACACCGATGTATATATATATATATATATATATATATATATATATATATATATATATATATATATATCGAGAGAGATTGATACAGAGAGAGACCCCACCAATTCAAAAATTACAATGCACAATTGAAAACATAAATTACGATCTAATAAATGAAATCTTATTCAGTTCAAGGTGTGCAGGCTGCAGAGTGCTCCTCATTTAGCGCTGGGCGCCTCCAGCCAAGCACTATTGTTTCACAGGGTGTCAAATGATTAAAAATTCACCAAGAGTCGTGAATAGAATTTCCCTGCCATTTCCTTTGATTAACCTTCACGTGACCTCAGCCTGAGGCTATTGCTGTTTCTTCTCTTGTTCTCACTGCTTTCATATCCTTTAGCCCACATTCCCATCAAACCAGTGTGTGAGTTGCCTCTACCATGGTCTGATTCATTATAGGCTACAAATGTACACATTGGCAACATGACCAATGGAGGATGCCTCGAGGCCAGTGGCACAGCATCAGCAGGAGATCTTCCAAGGGCACCTGAAGGACTCTTATACACCTATTATAAACTGAAATAAAAATGAAACAATTAATTTGCCAGTAGATAAGCAGGATCAGCTTATTCTGCCATTTTTCTACTTCTCTCTGTATCTGTTTGATGAGAGTCTTCGTTTTCTGTGCTTTATAATGTTATCACTTTAGGACACAACCATCAGACATTTTAATGAAAGGTATGGTGAAAATTTCCAGATTTGCAGTTATCCTGACCTTAGACAATACTAGACATATTTAGTGGTCCAAATTAATAAAAATACAAGAAAATCTTCACTTCTCTCATTTAAATAACCACTGGAAGTGTGTTTTCAAAATTGAATAATTAGTACATATAGGCAATATGTAATTTACAATTGTACTGTTCGGTGGTTCAGTTGTGTCTGACTCTGTGACCCTAGGGGCTGTAGAAGATCTATCAGTCACTGCCCATTTGAGCTCCCTCAAGTTCATGTTCATTGCTTCAATGACCTCATCTATCCATCTCCGCCTCTACCATCCTCGTCTTTGTGTGCTTTCAATCTTTTCATGATCAAACTTCCAGAATTGGAGATACCTGATGGTGATTTTATGGTGAAAGTTATGGTAATTTATGGAAATTAGGGTAAAAGTGATTAGTTTCTATGTTATACACTCGTCTTCTCTGGCCAGAGCACAGACTCGTGTTCCAGGTAGCCATGAGGATTAGTAGTCTTGCTCAAACCACTAGATTTCCAGTACGAAACAACCTTCCAGCTATCAGTGGACCTCTGACTGGGCTAAAAGCCTTTATTATGGTGAGATCCCATAGTATCCCAGAGTGAGTTTACTAAATGTTTTGTGACCTCTAGCAGCAGCTCTGCTTCTAGTTGTGTTCTAGAGCCTCTCTAACTAGGCTTGGAAAAATATGAAAATGCTGGGGTTAACCGCAAACAATGGATCAAAAGGGTATCAGTTACTGCACTTAATCCGCATTAACTCTGCTTAGTTGCTTAACTATACAGGGTTGTTAACCTTTTCCCCACAGTAATCTAGACTGCCTGATCAACTCTCTGGTGTTTCTACAGCAGTTTGCACTAGAGCGGCAGTGCCACTATGCAGTTTGGGTTTTCTTAGGGGGGGTTGAGCCTCCCAAAGTCTCCCAACAGGTGGGCTTAAAGGGGTCGTACCTCAGAGTCTGCAATCACTATGAAACTGCTTAGGGTACAAAGTGGGATAAGTGTAAGGGGAATTAACCCGTGAAAGTGACACAACTCTTTTAAATGAAAAAGTTCCCACAATAACATATTGATTGGGGTAGTCCAATGTGCAATTTTAACTATATCTTTCACTCCATTATATATATTATAAAATAAAAATATCCACAAGGTTCAAAAATCCTCAGGTATTTGAGAAGAGCTTTTTGAGTTGTCCTTTGGAAAAAAAAGTTTTTGGAAACAATGGTCTAACACAGAAGTGGGCAAGATTGGTCCTGGAGGGCCACACACAGGCCAGGTTTGAGAATATCCCTGCTGCGTACAGGTGAGACTATATCCAGGCCTGTGTGTGGCCCCACAGGACCAAACTTGTCCACCCCTGGTCTAACATATCCAATGTGTCAGTAGGCACCAACTTAAAGGGCCACTGTACAATAAAAAAAAATATATGCATGAAAACTCTGAGCTTAAAAGTATAATTAATCAGGGGAAAAGTCATAAAGGTAGTTTGTTTTTAGAAAAAAAATATGTCTTTACTGAACCCTGGAGGCATCCATGATATTTTTGGGAAAGTTGTGTGTGATGGAGGTGTTTATAGTTCTTTAAAAAAAAATATTTGCAACTACTGATGTAAGCTGCCTGCATCCACCATATGTACAATAGACAAGTTTATATTTCTGTATAATACATAATGGCATTATAACAGTTCAACATGTTCCTTCAGCCACGGACCACCGTTTAGACCACAGACACTTGTTATGTGTCTGATGAAACATTCAGACTATAGTAACATGTGCATCTGAATCTATTTCTCATAAATGCCATTATATTCTGAAAATGTAACTGATCACTAAAGTCACACATTTCCAAACATTGTACTTTGAATAGAAAATGAGTGACACAAGAATTAAAAAAAATCTCTGCTTAATATCTGTTCGAACTGCTTTTGGGACAATGTCTGGACTACCTTCTGAAACATTTCCTAACTGAATCATTTGCAGCCAGTAGAGGGTGTAAATTACTTTTTCATGGGGCTCCATAACTCAGTTGGTGCCATGTCCTAAGTAATGTTAGTCAGAAGCTAGTGCTAGCTTCCAAAAAAAGTTTGTACAGGATTAAAATGGAACAGAAACATTGCAGCTCTTTAAAGGTATATGGAAGTTTCCCTGATTTCAATATTTAACTACCTAAGTGTTTGGTTGCATACATTATTTTATTGATACATTTTCTGTTTTCACTTACTCAAACCTTCTAAATAGTCCCTGCAAAAGTGCACCCCCACGGCTCATGCATACAATGTTTCTATTGGTACCAGATGTACACTTACAGATACTTGTGTACAAAAACATATGTTATGAATATAAATAAGATTATTAATCTGAGAGTGTGGCTCGTTACTTTAATCTGACGACACTGGTATATAAATAGATGGATTATTTAGTCATATTTACTAAGAGAAGGTGTAAAAGATATGATGGAAAAACAGCAAATAACCTTGTGAAAAAATATGCCTTAAACGCTATGATGTGAGAAATACACGTGAGCTGGAGCCAATGTGTTGTGAAAACACGGCAGTGTACATTCTAACCTTATTACATGCTGTAAAATGTAAATTTCACATAGACCTCTCTACCTTGCTTTAAGAACCACACAGGTGTCATTGAGCCCGATTCAATTGAGCTTTTGCATGTTACTGGAGCCCGTAAGTGAGATTTAATTTGCTATTCAATTGGCATCTTTTTGCAGGCTCCAAACAGGTTATGAGATACAGCCTTGAAAAAATTGTGATGGTTAAACCCTTAATTTACAGCCTCCTGAATCTTTTGATCTTTCACTTTCGCAAGAGTGACGATGGCTAAAATAGCAAATCACTACAGAATTGCTCAATTTCCCCAAGCCCGCAAATGTTTTTCACACCCGTAAATGGCAAATGACGGAGAAAAACCTATAAGTGCTAGAGAGGATACACAAGGTTGTTAAACACCTATTTGTAGCACTGTAAATGCCAGTAAAACAACAATACTGCACTGTAAATAACGGGGAAAGTGATGATAGATATTAGAATTAATTGCACAACAGTCTCCAGCTTGCAAATCGGCAGTGTATAAGATTTCTTTTTATGTTTCATTTTGGGGTTAAATTCGCCCTCGGGTATCAATTAGTTAATATATATCAGGCCACCCACATGGACTAGAACAGTATTGGCATTCATTTTCATAATTCTTTATTTTGTGGTTTTGAGAGTCTGATCGCATCTTAGACCCCTGAATCTACTTAATTGACATGTAACCTCCATGTTTTACTGGCGTAATAATGACAGTCTCATTTTCTATTGGCTAATTTAAAATGGGAGGTTACGGGTTTTCTTAATTGATCATGTTCCCGCCCTGAACTGCTTTGAAACAGTGCATAGTTTACAGAGTCGGCTTTGGGCCAGTAACTTGCGGGCTTGAGCAACTGAATAGCTCCGGATTTGGAGACGAACAGGAGTCTTCAACACACCTGCAGACATACGGCCTACAACAATCAAGTTACGGGCTTGCAATTGAATATGGCCCTATATCTCTAATATTTTAGGTGACCTTATGCATATCACAAACACCTCTATATTTACTTACTGTAAGTGTTCTTATTTCAGATGTAAGGCTATTCCATGTATCCACTACATTTTCTGTAAAACAGCAGTCCCAACTGAATTAATGTATCAGTAACTCCCGCTGCACTACATAGTCAATGGTCCTTTACATTGTGTGCTTTTTCTATTTGTCTTATCCTTTAAACAAAATAAAAAAATATTATTTTAAAATAAAAGGGAGACATTTGGTTTAAAATCACAGCCTCTTAAATGCGTGGCTTAGATTAGATACATTTTTCAAAATGATTAAAAGTGAACATTGAAAACAATAAAGCTAAAATATAATCAGTAATCTAAATTACTTTAATTGGATACTTTTGATCCAGAAACTACACCGATTAGTGACTTAAAAAGGTGCTTTCAAATATTTGCCTTAATTGTCAGGATCTAAAATTGTTGATGAGTTATGTATGTTAACCAGATACAATCACCAGTTCCTTCCCTTTTGCACCAATATATTGGTATCACATATATAGTTGTGAGCATACGAGCCATTGCTCATGCTTGCGGGCTCACCGAAGGCGCTCCTTGCCAGCAACTGCGACCCTTGCAAAATTTACGTCGTTACGCAAGGAAAATAGGAGACACGTTACGAACCATTAGGACCTCGCAAAAATCGGCCGCAACACGCGCACATGAAAAATACAACAAATACATACAAAAAATACATAAAAAGCTTACTTACAGGAAGAGGGAGCATCCAGGACCTTCTTGAAGCAAGAGAAAAAATGGCAGCCGAAAAAAACGAGGCTACAGCAGTCTTAAGACGCAAAACACCACCAAACACCTACGTATTTGCTGGAAAACACCTACGAGTTTAAAAAACAATGACGCAACCCGCGCGACCCCAAAAACATTACAAACACAATAAATACAAACAACAAACACATAAAAAGGTTACTTACAGCAAGGGGGAGCACCGACGACCTCTGCAAGTGAAGTTACACCTCCATTTAAGCACAAATTTTGCAGTTTAGAGACTCGAAAATCACCTAAGCGAGAGGAAAAATGGCCGCCAAACAAAACGAAAACGAGGCTAAAGGTCCCTAAACATGCAAAACACCACCAAACAGCTATGGATATTCCGAAAAAGTCGCACGACATAGAAAACTAAGGACGCTAAATCAGCCACATTATATACACCAAACACCATTAGCTCACTTACAATTTCATTGCCGTCATTTTTTGACTGGCAATTCGCTAGTCAGTATAATAAGGGGAAACAATCTCTGGATGATTTACAATGCACCACCAATAAACAAGAAACAATAGACTACCCTCATATTTTAGAATTAGTGATGTCGCGAACATCAAATTTTTGGTTCGCGAACAGTGGACGCGAACTTCCAGCAAATGTTCGCGAACGGGCAGGCGAATTTCAAAACCCACAGGGACTCTTTCTGGCCACAATAGTGATGGGAAAGTTGTTTCAAGGGGACTAACACCTGGACTGTTGCATGCCGGAGGGGGATCCATGGCAAAACTCCCACGGAAAATTACATAGTTGATGCAGAGTCTGGTTTTAAGCCATAAAGGGCATAAATCACCTAACATTCCTAAATTGTTTGGAATAACATGCTTTAAAACATCAGGTATGATGTTGTATCGATCAGGTAGTGTAAGGGTTACACCCGCTTCACAGTAACAGACCAAACTCCCCGTTTAATGCACCGCAAACAACCGCAAACAGTCCCTTTGCACAACCCCAAACTCCCCATTTGAACAAGGTTGGATACCAAGCTAGCCATGTCCGGTTCCTTGTCCTCACTGATGTCATTGAAGGTCTCTTCCTCCAACCAGCCACCAAGGGTCCCCGAATGGTGACAACAAGCCCCCTGGGATGCATGCTGTGTTTGGTCTTCCACCTACTCAAAGCTACCTTCCTCCTCTGACTCCTCTTCTTCAGACTCCTCTCAGTGCGTTGCCTCTGTCTGCGTTATTATAAGGTGTGTACTGTTAAGTAGTACTATTCCTATCTGTTTAATCCCTGTTACGTCCACTATTAGGGGACGTGTATATGGCATTGATTTTTGGAATAGGGAGATGGAAAAAGATGCTTGGTCGGACCTCCTACTTCAAATTTGGGGCACTGCACGTGCAATCTAAGGTGCCACCAGATATGAGTGTCACTGTGCACTGGCAAAAGTTGGCAGAGTAGATGCAATAGGCTTCACACACACGCCTGCAGGCAGGCAATTGCTATTCAATCTATTACGGTCAAAAAAGTGTTGTTTTATGTCATTGTACACTACGGTTGCACCAGATATGACGTATCACTGTGCACTGGCAAAGGTTGGCAGAGTAGATACAATAGGCTTCACATACACGCCTGTAGGCAGGCAATTGCTATTCAATCTATTACAGTCAAAAAAGTGTTGTTTTATGTCACTGTACACTACGGTTGCACCAGATATGACGTATCACTGCGCACTGGCAAAAGTTGGCAGAGTAGATGCAATAGGCTTGACACACACGCCTGTAGGCAGGCAATTGCTATTCAATCTATTACAGTCAAAAAAGTGTTGTTTTATGTCACTGTACACTACGGTTGCACCAGATATGACGTATCACTGTGCACTGGCAAAAGTTGGCAGACTAGATGCAATAGGCTTCACACACACGCCTGTAGGCAGGCAATTGCTATTCAATCTATTACAGTCAAAAAAGTGTTGTTTTATGTCACTGTACACTACGGTTGCACCAGATATGACGTATCACTGTGCACTGGCAAAAGTTGGCAGAGTAGATACAATAGGCTTCACACACACGCCTGTAGGCAGGCAATTGCTATTCAATCTATTACAGAAAAAAAAGGGTTGTTTTATGTCACTGTACACTATGGTTGCACCAGATATGACGTATCACTGTGCACTGGCAAAAGTTGGCAGAGTAGATGCAATAGGCTTTACACACACGCCTGTAGGCAGGCAATTGCTATTCAATCTATTACAGTCAAAAAAGTGTTGTTTTATTTCACTGAGCACAATATAAGCTGTGAGCCTGACACAGGCAGGCAACTGAAATTAGATTAAAGGAAAAAAGGGTTGTTTTTTTTTCAATGTATGGTACACCAACTATGACTGGTGAAACAGAGCAGAATATTAGCCTGTCCTTCAGATGAAAGGCTCTGGAAGGGAGTGTATGCTGCTGATTGGCTGGAATGTGTCTGCTGACTGTGAGGTGCAGGGTCAAAGTTTCCTCAATGATAAAGTATAGGGGGCGAACCGAAAAGCGCATGTGTTTGCCGTCCGCGGCGAACGTGAACATGCCAAAATCGCTGCGAATAGTCCAGGAGGCGAACTGTTCGCGACATCTCTATTCAGAATACACTGATAATCCTGTTATTGCAGCATATACTGATAATCATAGAGTTGTTAAGGTTTAAAAGCACAAAAAAATCACTATTAAAAACAAGAAAGTGGGCAACAAGTTTCAATCAAATCCTAAGAGAGATAAATGGCTGCTCTACAATGCAAAAAAAGATGTACAGTAAACTGTGTAGTTGCCGGTTAATCGTGAGTCCCCGAATTTCAGGGTCCAAACGATACTTAAACCCCCCAAAACCCATCAAAACCCCTTTAAAAATGCATTAGCACCTAAACTGGGCCATTTAAGCCCAGATTTTTTTTATTTTTTTTTAAAGTTAGCATTTTTTTTTTTGCAGTCTTGAACTCCTGATAGTGCCAGATAGTGCCGGTTATGCTGGTTTAGCGGGAGTAAATTTTAAATTAGGAATTTATGTCGGTGCTGGTTGCTTGAGAGTGCCAGTTGGTTAGGTGCCGGATAACCGGGAGTTTACTGTAATTAAAGACATACAGGGAGTTAGGACCATATACATTGGAGTGGAAATAACATATAGCAGCCTCAGAGTACTTGCGATTCAGTTTCCATCTCTCCAAAACTCCCCCTTCATCAAAAAACACCAATGCCACCCTTCTCTCCAGGATTTGAACTTGTCGCACTTGAAAAAAATAGTGCCAAATTACTGTTTCTTCCATCATGTGGACTTTTTCTGAGGCTCATAAAATAGAATCAGTATTACAGGCAATGGATGTCTTACTAATTCAAAGATGGTAAATTATTCCAACTTGATTTTCAAATATCTATCTGATGGTGCACATCATTTTTGTCACTTCTATGTCTCTTCAATTGGTCATTATAAGCCAAATAACAGAAGAAAAAAAAACAGGAAAAAGGAAAAGTGGCATAGAAACCTCACTCGGTCAACCTGAAAGCCCCAATAGGTTTGGGCATCCCTCATTGGATATTGTGATACCCAACATAGACCTCCTGGACAGATTCCACCAACCAAAGAGAAACAGGGGCATACACTGAGAAGAATGACCATGTGTTCCACTGAAAAGATACTATGATTTATTTTATAACTTTATTCCATCCTTATGCATAAGTGAGTAACCAGACTTACATCAATATATACCCATCTGTATACATGTAATTGCCAAAGTTTAGAACTGCAACTGTAGTTTTACTGGTTCTTAATGTATTGAGACAATTCTAAGTGTCAATGACAGAAATTTATATTTTTTCTTCTAATGGTGTCTTCATCTGTTTAGGTCCACAGTTTTTATATAGCAAATTGAATCTTATTTTAGTGTGAGCTCTCTCTCACTCTTGTGACATGCTGCTCAGCTCACTTACAGCCAGCACCTGATATCTCTAGGGTGGGAACTTCCTACTAAAACAGGGTGCTGTCAAAAGAAACAACCTCTTAGGGATGATGTCACTGGCCTCCTTTCAGTTAAAAACATCCCCATAGACTTGAATGGGGGAAACACCTCTACAACCTGATTTGTTGCAGTAGCCTTGCAGAACTGAGATCCCTAGTCTTCAAGACTCAAGCAGCATCTGCACTGCATTTATTTTATTGGATTTCTCATGTACTTTAAAATCCAAGAAAAGTATTTCAACATGTTTTTTAAAGATCTTTACATTGGTGTACATATTGTTCTAATAGTGGCCCTCTATGTTTTGTTGTGGCTTGGCCTTTAACAGATCAGGCCAGAGAATAGAAAACAGTTTAATATGTCTTTTAATATGTTATTGTAAAAAAAAAACAAGCACCTATGCTCTTTCAACTGCATTTTAAAATGACCGGTTCCCATTTTTTTTTAAACCATATTTATTGGTGAGTCTTGAAGAAATATTGCTTAAAGGACCACTGAGGTCATTTTCCTTTTGATTAATTGAATGTGATAATGGGTTTATAAAGCCTACATGATATAACATTATATGAAACTATGAAAATTGCATTGGACCTGTGAGTCTAAAGAGACATCAAATATTAACTGTGAGCATTGAAAATATCCAAATATGTCTGTCACAACCTACTCCTTGTTGGGCTTGAAAAGACCAAGAAGATCAATACTACCCACAAGTTATGTAGGTTACACACACTGGATAGCTTAACTGGAAGCTAGGACAAGTAAACGATTTTTCTGAGGAGGCCACAATTGAAGCCTAAATAGGCAAGAACATATTTCTGTTTTTTTAATCAGTAAAGAAAAAAATCACTCTTGTTTGGAGTTGAACCCAGTAACCTTACCTTGAAAGGCAGGAAGACTATTTACATGCCACAAGCTCAGCTATTAGATTAACTGATATAACTTAATGAAGTAGTTACAATGACTCAGCCACTGCTCCATTCAAACCTTCTAAACCTGAATTCTAATTAATTATTCATTGTTCTATGCCATACAGCGCTCATTAATTATTCAGGCAGAGGCAACACAGTGAAATAGCCTGGTTTCAATTAATCATAACTCCATCAATTCAGCAGTAAGTTCAAAATTAAAACACTTTTTACATGTGCTTTTTCACTCTCTATCAAATGGTGCAGAGCACACATAGGGGACTTTTAAACTTACTGGGCCTCATTCAATTGCAACTTGGCCAATTGAATAAGGCTCTAAATAAGCACATAGCATATTTTTTTTAAATAAGTTTTTAGTTAGTGAACATCTATCCAAAAGCAAGGTCTTCACTAACTAAAAACTTCTGTAAAAAAAATATGCTATGTGCTTATTTAGAGCCCTATTCAATTGGCCGAATCGCAATTGAATGGGGCCCATTTTGATTTGTTCCATTGTTGTTAGTGGCCAAATAGCAGGTCCCACAAAATCGCTATAATAGTCTCTGCATTCAGGACCTTATATTATTAGCTGATCTACAGTGTGTTTGTGAGGGTCAGAGATACTTTGCAGCAATATTTTTGCCACAGCAATCAGCACTCTTATATGAGTGTTCGAGCTACAAAATTATTTGGTTCAATTACTTTCTTGTTGGATTTCGTCTAACAATTATCAGCCAATTTGAAAGTGCAGAACTGGTTAACTGACGTATCACATGAACAAATGAATACAGCACGAATGATACTGAGTGGCAGACATTTCTTGTGTGTATAACCTATTGATACTAGAAAATCTTTAATATTTAAGGATTTATAGACAGCCTATTTAGATACACTTTGTGACATGATATTCATGCCCGAGTGGGATTTGTTTTATTAGCTTCAAGATTATAAATTTACAGCGTCAATATATAATCCAAAACACCTCGGTATCTCGGTGTAGAAATTGGACAGTATTTTTACTCTGTACCACTGAGCGATTTTGGACAAATGTATTTAGGAGGAAATCTCCATAACACTTGTTTGTATAATAATATCCTGGTGTAGAACTTGGGCAGTAAGCTTACCATTGATTTCATATCTGGATACACCTTGACAAACCTTTCAGTGACAAACTAAACCAGACTACACTGATATCTGTTTTGTTTTATTTTTTAAACATATATATATATATAGCCTCATTCAATTGAGATCCGGGGTCGCAAGTAGACGTCGCAAGCTACTTTGCTATTTAATTGCCTTCCGTTTGCAGGCTTCGATCAAGTTACGGGCTCCAAGCTGCGATTTCTAGCGATTTGACAAATCGCAAGTTGCTTCCCTTCATGCCTTTGATCTTTAACGGTCTCAAGGGTTGCGAACAGTAAAATCGCAAATCGCTATTCAATTGCTACGATTTTCCCGCGCTAACCACTCCGTCAAGCCGCAAATGGCTAAACTCAAACCCCAGGTTACTGGGACCAAGGAGGTTGTCGCAAAGGGCTTAATGACAAATCATAGCACTTTAAAAGCAAATAAAAAAGCAATACTGTACTTTTAATAAATGATGATGTTAGGTCTTAGAATTAATAGCACAACATTCTCATATTCGCAAATCGGCATAAATAAAAAATACTTTATTACATGCTTAATTTCTGTCCTAAGTCCTACAGGCTTCAACCTCCAAGCCCGTATGCCTTTGGAATTGAACCTCCATATTTCATTGAAGTCCTACGGGTTTGAATAAAGATTTATGGGCTTGGAGGTCATTCAAGCCCGTAGGACTTTGGACGGAAATTAAACATGAAATAAAGTATTATATTTTGTCGATGTGTGAGCTTGAGTACATTGTGCTTTTAATTCTAATGTCACCCATTGTGTTCCCCATTATTTACAGTGCTGTATTGATTTTATATTTGCTTTGAAAGTGCTCCGATTTGTCAGGGTTGAACCGCGAGTTACGGGATAACGTCCACGATCATGTTTAAGCCTGCAAATGCTACTTTCAATAGCATGGTTACCGATTCTCGCGTCCGGTGCCTAACTTGCGGGCCCGGCCAATTGAATAGCACCTTAAATCGTGCCCACAGCAGGCCCGCAAACGTAAGTTCTACTTTTTTCGACTTACGATCCTCAATTGAATGAGGCTCAGATACATTAATAAAGGTTAAGTTTTAATCTCCTATATCCACCCACATTTTATCCTCTAAGGTATTAATTGGTGAGAATACTGGCCCACTACTTTGAAAATGAGTGCTTGCTCTGTAAAAATTGGTTACATATTTTTCAGTAAAGATCACAAGTTTATGAGTTATCAGAATACAGTGTTTGCAATCACAAGAACTTATATGCATTGATGGAGAATGGTGGTAATACACTTCTATGGTGGTAGAGTCATTGATACCTTTCATTACTATATGTGCATCATTATAGTGATATTACAAAATCTTCTCTCATGAGTGGGTGGTTTTCTTCTTTCCTTTGTTTTTTTGCAAGCCTTCATAAGAATACCTGATAACTTAATCAGTCCCGTGGATCTCCCATTGAAGTCTATGGAGTATAATCTACCTCTGACAGCGAGGTCGAACCTAGCCAGGGCCCTGTACTAAGAACTGGATATCGTGGTTGGCAATTGGAAGCATCTACTGGTCACCCTTAAGGTGATACAAACCCGGAAATATTTTTATTAGCCCAATATTAACCAACACACGCTACACAAAAGAGTTCACAAAACTGAAAAATTACCCTAGGCTCAAATTACCTGGTGAAAATGGATCCTAGGGGCCCAGAACATACAACCAGGGCTTTGGGAAAAATATCACACAACAATACAAGTCAGCAAGTGACATAGTCATTTTGAAAGTGATTATGGCCATTAGAACACCTCTTGGATTAGGTAGCCACATGCCTAGTGTCCAGTTGCCATTTCCAAAAAAGTTAATGGGTTCAGGGGGTCATGACAATGTTAAAGTATCATTATAATAAAATATACTTGTTACAGCTATAATCTAAATTAAGTATTGCAACTCAAAAGTGTGAATAGCAATGTCACAGGGACACAATGTGTCCACAGTTGGATAGTTATAACACAACCTTCATTTATAAATTATAATGTAATATTTTGCTACAGTGGGAGACACCATTTTTGTTACTGCTGATATGTTTCTACAGATGGGAAGGGAACTTGAATGCAAAGAAAGGTTTTAGCTGTTTCATTGAAAATGTGGCAGTGTGACCAGGGTTACTAGGAGGATTTTCCCATGCCTATGACAATAGGAGACAAGAAAAGTCTGAATTAAGACACTGGATGATACAGACTTGACTGATCAGGCAGTGTTAAAGGGACACGTAATTCTTCCTGTATTGGATATTAAAATTATCTATTTATGTACATATCTAAGCATCAACATATTCACAAATGCTTAAAATCTCTGTTTTTACTCACTAAAACCTTCCAAACAAAGCTTTTAAGCAATTTTTAATAAAATTATGTTATAATATGTAAATAAATATGCTGTAGATTAATTGAATATGAAATCAAAGGTTTCTGGATTTTACTAGGTATATAATATATGTATCTTTTTTACTTGTATGCACTTTATTTTATTAAGGAGTGCTTATAAGCTCTGTTTTTACTAACTAAAATCAATCAAGTAGTCTATTTAGTGTATGCAGACACAGACTCTGTATGGGTGACTGTGCAGTATAGTGTTCTAGCTTATCAGGAGTCACAACGAAGCAGCTTGTTGCAGTATGTTGCTGAGAGTTAGTTACTGATTGGTTAGTATGATACACTGCACAGTCAGTACTACAGGGTCTGTGTTTTCATGAGCTGCTGATCCAAGCCGATAATATTTGTTTGAGGTGTCTATACTGGTATCTAAAGATAAAGAAAGACAGTGAGCTCCATCAAGTTCATGTTCATTGCCTCAGTAACCTCATCTATTTATCTCCGCCTCGGTTGCCCCCTTCGTCTTGTGCCTTCAATCTTTCCCAGCATCAGAGTCTTTTTTAGAGAATCCTGCTGTCTTGTGATATGACCAAAATATTTGAGCTTCAGCCTCATGATCATACCTTCTAGTGAACAGTTTGTCTTGATTTTCTGAAGTATTGATATATTGGATCTTCTTTTAGCCCAAGGGACTCTAAGCAGTCTTCTCCAACACCACAAGCCAGTTTGACTTCTTACTCTTCTTTCTTTTAGGGATATTATTTTTGTCTGTTTCCTGGATAATGTTGCAAATTTAGGTCCAAAGTTCTTCGGGCATTCTATCTTCCATGTCTAGTCCCTTAAATCCATTCTTTAACTCCACTGCATAATCACAAGGGATATTATTTATTTTGTATCTACTTGGTGTGATGGTTTTCCCTCTTTTCTTCAGTTTAATTTTCAACTTTGCAATAAGAAGCTCATGGTCTGAGCCGCAGTCAGCTCCAGGTCTTGTTTTTGCTGACTGTGTAGAGCTCTTCCATTTTTGGCTGCAAAGTATATAGTCAATATGATTTCTATGTTGTCCATCTGGTGATGTCCATGTGTAGAGTCGTCTTGTAGGCTGTTGGAAGATGGTGATTGCTACGACCAGAGAATAATCTTGACAAGATTCTCCTAATCTCTGACCTGCATCATTTTGTACTCCAAGGCCAAATTTGCCAGTTATTCCAGGTGTCCTATGGTTCCCTACTTTAGCATTCCTATCTCCTATGATGATAGTAACATATTTTCTTGGTGTTATATCTAGGACGTGTTGAATGTTTTTGTAGAACTGGACAACTTCAGCCTCCTCAGTATCCGTGGTTGGAGCATAGATTTGGACCACTGTGATATTAAATGGCTTGCCTAGAATTCAAATTGAAATCATTCTGTCATGTATTGGGTTGTAACTGAGCACTGCTTTGGCCACTCTTTGATTTACTAGCATGGCTACTCCATTTCTTCTGCGGGATTCTTGACCACTGTAGAAGATCTGGTGGTTGTCTGAAGTGAAATGTCCCATTCCAGGCCATTTAACCTTGTCATTTAATTCTTGACCACATCTAGTTTGCCTCGGTTCATAGTTCTACCATTCCAGGTTCCTATTCTGAATTGATCTTTGCAGCAGTGGACTTTCCTTTCCCCTTCAGACACATTCGCAGGTTGGTGTCCTTTCGGCTTTGGCCCATCCACTTCATTAGATCTGGTGTTACTTGTACTTACCCTCTGCTCTTCCTCAGTAATGTGGTAGACACCTTCTGCCCTGAGGGGCTCATCTTCCGGTGCCATATTGTTATGTCTCTGGTTGTGCCTGTCCGTAAAGTTTTCTTAGCAAAGATACTGGAGTGGAGATCCTTCTCCGGTAGACCGTGATTTGTCTGACATCTCTGCCATGACCTGCCAATCCTGGGTGACCCTACATGGTATAGCTCACAGCTTCATCGAAGTACACAAGCTCCTTCACCACGACAAGGTAGTGATCCAGAAGGGGAGGATAAAGGATACAGGCCAGTAATTGTGAATGAACTAGTGGACTGTTTATATTTTTGCTCCACTCAGAATTAGCTGGATGAGAGCAGATAGTTAGGGGGGAGCTAAACCTGTTTTGTTTGATTTGTTTTGGTGTATTATTTTGTAACACTGGTAAATATATTATACTAGGAAATTGCCCATCAAAAATTAAAAAAATTGTAAACCTGGCAATGCTGTTTGCCATACAATGTGATGATTTTGCCCCTCTGAACACCTTCGCCGCTTATGACGAGCCCTGCTCTGAGCGCCTTCGGGGCTCAATGCGTGGCTTGCAATACTAGCCAATCAGTGACCATCTCTATGCAACATGCTGCTTAGACAGGGTACCTGATAGGCTAGGACACTACACATCCTGCACATCTAGCCCTATGGAGTCTGTGTCTGCAGTGGGCAGACCCATACAGGGACAATTTGTTTGATTTAGGTCACTAAGAACAGAGTTTTTAAGCAATTCTTAATAAAATTAAGTACATAAATGTAAATAAATACAAAGGCAAATTACATTCCTAGAAAAATTCAGAAACCTTACATATCCCTTTAAACAGGAGTACATGGTTGGGCAGCTTGCCTGGAAAAATGCAGGCATCAAACAGACAGAACTATAGAAGACCTTAAGGTTCAAGCTAGAGTATAGGAGATTTTCCACACTAAAGGCACTATGTCCTACAACAAACGCTGTGCAATGCTCGGACAAAGTATATAGGCCCTAGGACTTCCTGATTGGCTGAGCAATGCATCAATAAGTGAGGCCTGCACAGCACCAAACAAACAGAAGCAGGCCTACCAGGACCACCCAATGTCACAGGGATATTGAAGCATTTGGAAGTGACTCACTGTGCGCCGGTGCAGATACAGACACAAGACATTCAATTGATAAAGTACTTGTTATTATCTACAGTTTTATATCACATATATAGTTGTGAGAATGCGAGCCGTTGCTAACGCTTGCGGGCTTGCGTAGCCCTCGCGAAGACGAAAACGAGGCTAAAGGTCCCTAAACACGCAAAACACCACCACGAACACGCAAAACACCACCAAACAGCTACGGATATTCCGAAAAAACACCAACGCACGACATAGAAAACGAACGACGCTAAATCAGCCACATTATATACACCAAACTTCATTAGCTCACTTACAATTTCATTGCAGTCATTTTTTGACGGGCAATTCGCTAGTATATATATACTAGCGACTTGCCCATCAAAAAATGACGGCAATGAGATGTGTATGTTTGGAAAGTTGTTTAGTTATTAATATACATATGGAATTGTAAGGTAGCTAATGTTGTTTTGTGTGTACTACTGAAATATATAATACAAATTAATAAATGAATATACTTTACCTATTTTAAAGCATTGTGTTGAACAGCTGTGAACCTTGTTTGATGTTGCTGCAGCATTAGTGGTGTGGAGGTGCTGTGTGAGCGTGATGAACGTTTGCAGTGTAATAGTGTGCGTGCGCGAGCCGAAACCGTTAGCGTAGTTGTGTACTTCCGCATTAGCGTAAAATGGCGGGTAATGTGTGGTATGCGTCTTCGCGTATTATCCGTAGGTTGTTTAATGGCGGGTAATGTGTGGTATGTGTAACGGAGCTGGAACACGCAGTCCAATATCTCCGCTGGTATACTGTAAAATATCCAAGAAGCACTACAGTCTCACCATTCCCGACCTCCCATATTGGACGACACACAATTTGGGAGTCAAATGAATACTGACTTTATTTTGTTCTGCAGAAATATTTATACACATCTCTTCCCACAGGCAATACACCTGCCCTTATTTGGCCACACAATACACATAAAGAGAACAATAGGTGGGCCACACCTCCCCGAGGCTCCCTGGCAACTTTGATACAATCAGACATTGATTCAATTACCCTTCTTTGTTCTTATCTGAGAATGAAAACACTGTATACAATAGACTTCCTTTATCTTATGCGGAGTCTCTGTAACAGGATTATCTCCCATGCCAAGTAGCTGCAAATGTCTGGGTCAATATTCTGCATAAACCAACATACATGCAGTATAATATTAGGATCATATTTTAACCATAATAATCATAAAACAGGGTTCTGTTACACACCTCCCCCGTGACCATAAGCCGGCATACACGGTCTGATCCCAACGAATCGGCCTGGGGATGTCCGGACAAAAGTATTTGTTGGTCAATTCTCTAGTTTGACAACCCATCAGCATTACTGCAATTCACATTTACTCACATTTCCCATATCCCCAGATAGCTGGGATCTGAGCGCACAAAACTACTGAATAGCGCTCAGATCCTCTTCACACAGTTCGATTGCCAAGTAGCTAAAGTCTTTCCCATAGTCTTTCATTATATGAATGGGCTCCATGGCATAGTTATCTGTGGTATCACCGCTCCCACAGGGCAAGTACAGAATGACCCCCCTGTATGTAAAGGGCCAGAATGAGTGACATACACTCTGGTATGGCCGAACACTGGTTCCAAAGGGCAATATGTCCCAGGGCCATAGTCGCAGGGCAGGAGGCTGGCAAACAGTCCTCTCCAAGACAAAGTGGCGAAGGGCACTTCGTCACACATCTCTCCTTTGGGGGGAAGTCTAACCAGGTACCTGGATATTTTGCTGTGGTGATGGGGCAACACGCTGAGGGGACTTGAGGGGCAGAGGCCAGCGGCACTCTGCCCTGATGCCAGCTCTTCTGCTGGTATATCCTGCAGGACATCCTTCTCTGTACAAGGGACAAAGGGAGGGCAGAGTCCGACTGCACTCTGCCCCACTGTCAGCTCTTCTGCTGGGGTACTTGGGACGTATTCCGGCTCAGTAGCCAGGGAAAGGTGGGGGTCAGTGGGGGTTAACATTTCCTCTGTTAACCCTGGAGCCACATTAGGAGTTAGCTGGGGAGGGGAATGTGTACTTACCCCCTCCTCCGGTTGTCCCAGTGAGAGTAGTTGGGGATCTGGACAGGCTGTCCAGCATCCCGGTAGGTCAGGCACAGAGACCCTGGTCCCATCTGCGCCGTCTGGGGGATTGGTGTCTCCCCTTGTTAGGGTAAGCTGTCGCTGGGGGGGAGAGGGCGACATCTTCAGCTCCCTGGGGTTCACACTGCCGCTGGGTGGGAAGGACGACACCTTCTGCCCCCTGGGGTTCACACTGCCGCTGGGGAGGAAGGACAACACCTTCTGCCCCCTGGGGTTCACACGGCCGCTGGGGGGGAAGGATGACACCTTCTGCCCCCTGTGGTTCACACTGCCGCTGGGGGGGAAGGACAACCCCTTCTGCCCCCTGGGGTTCACCATGCCGCTGGGGGGGAAGGACGACACCTTCTGCCCCCTGGGGTTCACACTGCCGCTGGGGAGGAAGTACGGCCCCTTCTGCTCCCTGGGGTACACACTGCCGCTGGGGGGGAAGGACGACACCTTCGGCCCCCTGGGGTACACACTGCCGCTGGGGAGGAAGGACGGCACCTTCTGCTCCCTGGGGTAAACACTGCCGCTGGGGGGGAAGGACGACACCTTCAGCTCCCTGGGGTACACACTGCCGCTGGGAAGGAAGGACGACACCTTCAGCTCCCTGGGGTACACACTGCCGCTGGGGGGGAAGGACGACACCTTCGGCCCCCCGGGGTACACACTGCCGCTGGGTAGAAAGGACGGCACCTTTTGCTCCCTAGGGTACACACTGCCGCTGGGGAGAAAGGACGGCACCTTCTGCTCCCTGTGGTACACACTGCTGCTGGGGAGGAAGGACGACACCTTCAGCTCCCTGGGGTACACACTGCCGCTGGGGAGGAAGGACGACACCTTCGGCCCCCTGGGGTACACACTGCCGCTGGGGAGAAAGGACGGCACCTTCTGCTCCCTGGGGTACACACTGCCGGTGGGGAGGAAGGACGACACCTTCAGCTCCCTGTGGTTCACACTGCCGCTGGGGGGGAAGGACGACACCTTCGGCCCCCCTGGGGAACACACTGCCGCTGGGGAGGGGAATTAGTTGGAGTATTCCACGTGGAGCGGTTTCTGTTTCTGGGACAGTCTCTCTGCATGTGGCCTTGCTGGTTACACGTGTGGCACGTGTAGCGTTGCCCTCAATTTGTACTCCATGGAATGATGTCTCCTGTAGCTGTCCTTCTGACCGTGGGAACAATTCCGCCACTTGTCACCAAATGTAACGGAGCTGGAACACGCAGTCCAATATCTCCGCTGGTATACGGTAAAATATCCAAGAAGCACTACAGTCTCACCATTCCCGACCTCCCATATTGGACGACACACAGTTTGGGAGTCAAATGAATACTGACTTTATTTTGTTCTGCAGAAATATTTATACACATCTCTTCCCACAGGCAATACACATGCCCATATTTGGCCACACAATACACATAAAGAGAACAATAGGTGGGTCACACCTCCCCGAGGCTCCCTGGCAACTTTGATACAATCAGACATTGATTCAATTACACTTCTTTGTTCTTATCTGAGAATGAAAACACTGTATACAATAGACTTCCTTTATCTTATGCGGAGTCTCTGTAACAGGATTATCTCCCATGCCAAGTAGCTGCAAATGTCTGGGACAATATTCTGCAGAGCATAAACCAACATACATGCAGTATAATATTAGGATCATATTTTAACCATAATAATCATAAAACAGGGTAAAACAGTGATGGGTTCCGTTACAGTATGCATCTTAGCGGATTATCCGTAAGGGTTTTCCATGGTTATAGTGCTGTAGCCTCGTTTTCGTTTTGTTCGTCCGCCATTTTTTCTCTCGCTTAGAGAATTTTGTAGTGTCTAAACTCTTTGATTTTTAGTTAAGTGAAGGTGTAAGTAGTTTTTTTGAGGTCCTGGATGCTTCCTCTTGCTGTAGGTAAGCTTTTTATGTATGTGTTGTGTGTATTTATTGTGTTTTTGCTTTTTTCCTGTCCGCAGGTTGCGTTCGATTTTTGCGATGTCGTAATGTGTGGTATGGATTATCCGTAAGTGTTTTTCGTGGTTAGAGTGCTGTTGCCTTCATCCCAGTAACTGAGGCCCTTGCCCGCTGCCCTTGCTACGTCTTTGAGGGCCTTTGGTTGCTGCATTTGTTATATTGGCGGCCATTAAACATATATAGGTCCTCATTCAATTTGAATTTTGGCAATTGAATTGGGCTCTATATAAACACATAACATATTTTTTGACAGAAGTTTTTAGTTAGTGAAAACCTTGGTTTTGGATAGAAGTTCAGTAACTAAAAAGTTCTGTGAACATTTTTTGTATGTGCTAATATAGAGCCCTATTCAATTGGGCAACTCGGAATTGAATGAGGCTCATAGATGTTTTCTTTTTTGTACTTTATACTTTACCTTGATTGAAGTGTCGAATGACAGAGGGTCCCCTCCTGCCAATCTTAATCCGCCGGTCTTCTTGTAGTGTCTGTTTGAAAAAGAAAGTAAAATGGTTAATTGTATATTTCTTCTTTTTGATTTAGCAAAGCATGGTCTTTTTCAGCATGTAATGTATTTTTCTATCTTACCTCTTGTTCTTTCTTGGAGTTGTTTAAAAGGGATTGTGGGTCACAATGCACGGTGCAAATTCTTGAGTGACGCTGTTGATGCAGAGTCTGTTTCAATAGTAAAAAAAAGGAGAAAGATTGATCTTTAGGTTATATATTGAATTCCAATAAATTAATGTCATGTAAATATATACTTCTGTAATTACTTTCAATTAACATGACTTAGTTTTTGGGACTACACAATAAATGTGCGTGTGACATGTCACTATACATGATACACATATATGTGCGTGTCACATATCAGTGTACATAAATCAGATTTAAAAAAAAAAAATTTGTTTTTTACTGTCCTTAAAATATAGTTGTTTAATTAGTTTTGATTAGTTGTTTAATGAGTTTGGATTAAGATTAGTTATTTGCAGGGACTATACACAGAAATCTGCGTGTGACATCTCACTATACATGAACCACATTTTCATAGTTACATTTATTTATTTTTTGAGCGTGTCAAATATCACTATACATGAATCATATTTTAATAGTTAAATGAACATAATGTTTTTTTTTGGGCATACACACATAAATGTGTGTGTGACATGTGACTATACATGAATCCTATCTTAATATTCAATTATTCATTTTTGGTAATGTCATTTAAAGATTAGTTTGTTGAAGGGGCTATACACATAAATGTGCGTGCCACATGTCACTATACATAAATCACATTTTTATACTTAAAATGTTTGGGGGTTTTTTGTCCTGTCTTGATTATAAAATGTAATATATTATAGTTTACCTCTCAGTTGTAATTTGCACAATGTAAAGTAGTAAATTAGGAAAGAATTGTCTTCTCAAGTAACATCAGCAGTTAACTATGAAGTCACTCCGTTCATCACCTGAGTAGAAATGTAGATTTTTGTGGAAAGTAGGCAGTATTTATAAACTTGTAGAATCTTCTGGAAACTGAGACCGTTAGAACGCAATACGCATGCGCTATTTGCGTTCCAGCTTACAATTTGCGTTCCATCAGCCATTTTGTGCGTAGTAGTGGTCAAAATGGTGTTTAATATCAGTGTGGTACGTTCCGCATAGTATGAATTTCATTCTTGCGAGTCAGTGTAGTATAGTTACGTCTGAAGCCTCGTTTTCGTTTTGTTCGGCGGCCATTTTTTCTCTCGCTTAGGAGATTTTCGCGACTTTAAACCCTTTTTTTTTTTGGACTTAAATGGACGTGTAAGTTAACTTTTGGAGGTGCCGGGTGCCCCCCCTTGCTGTAAGTAAGCTTTTTATGTGTTTGTTGTGTTTATTTCTTGTGTTTGTGATGTTTTGATGCGCAGCGTTTGGAATGGGTCGTTTCGCGGACGTACTTTGTTGCGATGCGGACGTATTTTTTTGCGAGAGATGCATTTGGATTTTCCGTGTACGACGCAGTGTTTTTTTTGCTAAGTTGTGCGTATGTGTGTTAAAGGCGTGTGAGGCGCCTTTGAGGTGTTTTTTTTTTAAGTCTTGCGTGTGTGTGTGTGTAAGCGGGTGTGAGGCGCCTGAGTTTCTTTTTGTTAAAAAGTCGTGTGTGTGTATGTGTGTGTTAACACAGGCGACGTTGGAGCATTTGCGGGGACGTTGAGGTTTTTTGGCTGGGAGATTGTTTTTTTTTTTGCGCGAGCCCACAAGCGTTAGCCACAACTCGCATTCTCACAACTATATATGTGATTTAGAATGTCCACTGGGTCTCTTTAAAGGATTAAAATTATTATTTTTAAAAAGCATACAGATTAACACAAATGTTTACATTTTTAATTTTTACATGAAATCATTTTTTTACTATAGGGTTCCATTTTCATTTTTTCAGCAGATTCTCTGTTAATTTTAAAATAATTAGCTTTCCATTACTCCTTTTTAAAGCTATGGCAGTTTTAGATAGATTCAATAGTATACTTGGGTATAGTTTTAGAAGCCGTATATTTTTATTTTTACATTTCTATGAGGCAAAAGGAAAAAAAAAATGTTGTGCATTTAAAAGAGCAGCTTTAAATATTACCAAACTTGTGTTTTGAATTTAAGAATATTAAGTAAAAACTGTTTAATCCTCATTGAATCTAACAGGGATTACGTTTGTATATTTCATTATCAGACAAGTATGACTTGTACATTTATATTACTGCTGATTGGCTGACAGGGGCATGCCCCAGATCGGTTAAATGTTCAAATCTGTTTTTTTTTTTCTTTGGTAGCATAATTTGAAAAAAGAAAACACACAATGGTACATTGTCAAATTCCCTAATTCAGATGCAAAAAAAGAAAAACAGGTTTTTAGTGTCGCTTAAAGTATATTTCTTCAAAATATTAAATACCAATAATACCATTTAAACTTAAGGATAACAGTGGTCCTTTAAGAACGTTTCATTTCTGAATGCTGTTTGGGTGAATTTAAGGCAGTTCTGAAATTTCTGAACTTGAATAAACATTGTTTAGTTTTTTTTGAGTGTTTGTTCTTTTTAGAAGACCAAAGAATATTTACTGTACAGCGAGTGTTATAAACTTAGCTCCTCGCACGGATATCTCACTAGATTCTGATCAAACTGATGTTTTGCTGGCGGCAGGTTTTGTGTTTTTGATTTAAGAATAAAACTTATCAGATCCTCAAAATGTCCTTAAGGACTGGAGTTCTGTTTTTATGTTCATGTGATTGTTTTGTAATGCAACCAACGGCTGGCCCAAGTGGGGAAAAGCGATGTATGTACTGAGAAGAAATGCTTAAAGGGCCACTGTATAATAAAAAAAAAAACATATATATGCTTGAAAACTGTGACTGAATAAGAGCATTGGTAAGGGAAAATGTCATAAAACTAGATTTTCATTAGAAAATAAAATGTGATGTCTCTGCTGGTGCCTGGAGGCTTCCATGATACATAGGTGAAGTCTGTGTGGAAGAGGAGTCTTTACATTGCTAGTTAAGCAGTTATTGATACAGGCTACCTACTTCTGAGCATGTGCATGGGAAGTAGTTAGGTGTCAAATTCACTAAGTAAGTAGGCTGATTAGATAATTTGGGTGATAGTGGGCTCCAGACGTGGCCTCCTTGTTCACTGTGCCTTAAGGAGTGCAGCTGCGCCTCACTGGCGAGGCCCAAGAGATGCTGAAGCATATGTCTGGGGATTGCTGTTTCTCCTGTTCAAGGTAGAATTGCCTGGTATTTCGGGGCTGGCTCACTCTTTTGAGTGAGACCAGACTGATATACTACAGGATATTTCTCCCTGCAAAGAGTACAAGTGAGCTAAAAGAGGTTGTTCTCAGAGTGGATGACCATGTCCATAGAAGTACATATTAAGGATAGTTTGTTCTCTATATGAGCACCTCTCTTGCTGATATTGCTTATGCAAACGACCCTTAGGGTTTAGTCTCCCTAAGGGTGATAGGAGAATACAGGTCTGGACTCCTTGGTCACTGTGCCTTAGGGAGTTCAGCTACACCCCACTGATGAGGAACAAGAGAGGTTGAAACGTATGTCTGGGGTTTGCTGTTTCTCCTGTTCAGGATAGAATTGCCTGGTATTTCAGGGCTGGGTCACTCTTTTAAGGATATTTCTCCATGTGAAGGGCAAAAGTGAGCTAAAGGAGGCTGCTCTCTCTTTATACCAGACCTATAAAACAAATCAACTTAGGTATCGTTTGTTCTCAGACTGAGTGCCTCTCACTGTGTATTTGATTAGATAATTTTACCTAGCCTTTTTTCTTGAATGTAACATATGTTAAAAATTATAGATTTAGTGCATCAGAGTTTAATTTGCAATTATTTGCTTCTGTCACTGGGGGGGGGGGGGATACAATTGCAAACTTTAATGTAATTTTATTGTAGGAAAATGCAATTTATTTTAAATACTTATTATTACATTATTTTAAATACTTGTTATTACATATTTGAATTATACCATATTTGGAATCGTTGTTGTGCCACTTCCATTATTTTTGTTTTGTGAAGTTGTTGTGTACTATATAAATGTTTTAGCTTGAGATAAGCAAAGCAAATAATAATTATTTATTTTGTTTTTAATTAGAGTATTTGTTTCCCACTAGTAACCAAATGAGAAGTGTTTAAAATATCCAATACTGGATAATGCAGGTTCCAATAAACATTAAGGGTAAACCATTAACCACGTCAGTAAATGTATAACCCTGCCTGCACAGCGTGATGTCCTTGGCTTCTTCAGTGCGACCTCTGGGCTGTGTATTTTATTTACTAAATATATTATTTCAGAATAGATGAGAAAAGGCATTAGTATTGTCTAACTTAAAAAGAACACAGCTGGGTCATGGGGCAGATTGTGGTATTTAGCCTGTTACATTGCTCTGGATAAGTCTATCATGACCTTCAACTGAAAAAAATTGAAGATTGGCTTCTGTCAGTAAAACTGCTGATCAATGTACTCAAAGCAATGCGATCTGGCCTCAAACAGGGTAATGAAGAGGTAAAAGTCAAGTTTTATATGAATCTTGAGAAGTGATTGGCTAGTATATTTCAGATCCTGGGACAGATGTACCGACGTTTGGTTTGTTGTTTTTTTGTCGTTCAGTCGTGTCCAACTCCCCTTGACCTCATGGACTGTAACACACTAGGTTTTCATGGCAGAGATACTGGAGTGGGTTACCAGTTCCTTCTCCAGTGGGCTACAGCATACAGCCCTTGGTATTCCTATGTGGTCTCTCATGCAAGTACTGGAATCAAACCCAGGCCCCAACGATGAAAGCACCGAATCCTAACCACTGGCTCACCCGGGAACCCACTAAGGTTTGGACAACTCTCCAGTCCCATTGGGTAGACTTACTAAGAACAGATATTTCAAAAGATTTCCAGAGAGGCATCCAGAACTAATGTAATAGCTTGTGGAGGAGATTAACTAAGTCATAAGAGATGCTATGAAGGGCTGAGATGGCTATTTTCCCCACAGAAAAGATCCACTTTACATTTTAGTAAAGCATATTGTGGTCTATGTGATACATAGGCCCCTATTCAATTGAGCAATTGTTACTGGAGCCCGTAATGTAGCCCGTAGACTAATTTGCTATTCAATTGGCTTCTTTTAGCTACCTGCAAACGATTTGCGGGTCACAGGCTGAAAATCCCTGCGGTTGTCAAAATCGTGACTCCGACCGATCTAAGCCTTTGATCTTTCAAGCCCGTAAATGTTACAATTGCAAATCACTATTCAATTGCTACAATTCCTCAAGCCCGCAAATGTTTTCACACCCGTGAATGGCAAATGTAGAAGAAAATCCTACACGTACCAGATAGGACTCGCAAGGGGGTTAAAAACCTTATCCTAGCACTGGAAATGCAAATAAAAAATGAATACGGCACTTTAAAAGACGGGGAAAGCTCACAAGTCTGCAAAAAATGTTTTTTTTATTTTTTTCACGTTTTATTTCCATGTTATATTGATCCCAGGAATCAAGGAGTTAATATTATCCGGTCACCCACAAGGACTAGAACAGTATCATCATTCATTTTTATTATTTTGTACATTGCCGGATTGCGAGTCCGATCGCATATCGAACTCCTAAACGCTAATTGATTGACGTTTAACCTCCATGTTTTACTTACGTCAGGATGATGGTCTCATTTACTATTGGCTATTTCTAAATCGGTAGTTACGGCCTTGCTTAATTGATGATGATCAAGCTCTGAAATGCTACTTACGGGTGCATAGTTTACTGTTTAGGCCAGGTAGCTTGATCAATTGAATCGCTCTGTAACTGTTGCCAATTGAATAGGGGCCTTAGTATTTGGATTGCCTAATGACCCCACAAGATGCAGACACCATAATGGGACACCCTTCATCTGTTATTTACTACATGAATAAAACACCCCTGAGCATGAGTATAAACTACAAACTGATAACTGATAGAAGCTAATATGTTTGGGAGGAGCAAACAGCACAAAATCTACAATGTCTCCATAAAAACTGCTACTGTTTCCCAAAGTTGTTTATCTTAATGCCAACATTACAATGTAAACTTTATATTACAACTATTAGGGTACAAAACACAACACATTTATACAATCACTTTCCAATGTTTAATTATAACTTTGTTTTTTTTAACAGTTTCTGATATTGTGTTATTTAAAATTGCCTTGAATTAATTATTATTTAAAAAATGCATTTTCTTACACTTATCTTACACATTGAAGCTTTCATTTTTATCAGTCAATTAATATTTCTGATCCACCCACAAAGCATAGGCTGTTGTTAATTATTGGCAATTATTACCCTGATAAATAAGATAATTACCCTTTGGGGATTGCCAGCCAGTTGTCCATCTAAAGGCATTTTTGTCATTGAGAAGAACTAATCCATACAAACCCCAGGGGGTAATCAGGCTAATAAGGCTAATTGCTCCCCAGAGGCCTACGTTTGTTCATTCTTCTGTGCCGGATGGCTTTAGACTTAAAACATATGCAGATTCTAGGGGTAATTTGCAATGATAAGCCATTTACACTGACCCATGCTTGGTAGGCTTGATCAGAAAGGCAGGTTGACAGGTAAAAATTACAAACAAATGTAAGTTTAGTGTATTTTTATTTTAAAAAATGATAAAGTACTTATTAGCTATGGTTGTACATCTGCTCTGTCTATCTAATAATTGACACTTACCTTTGTGTAATGTTTATGTTGGTTTCATACATTTCAGATACATTCAGAAACATACATAATCCCAGTGTCTCATATTGCATACCAGGAGACCCAGCTCTCTAACCTGTGACTTGGTGGGACAAGAAGGATTAATCACCACTATTGCATTAACTCAATATCACTAATCAAGTGATAATCACCCTCCATAATTAACAAACTGCATAGCCTCAGGATCCGCTCACTGGACATCCACACAAAGAGTTCACACTTCATTACTCAAGACAAGACAGAGGAGAGTATCTGTTTCTGTAGATCAGTTGTTGTACCTCATCTATGTAATCTTTTTAGTACTTTCAAATTTCTGCATGAGCTTTTAGATATAGTATAATTAAAATCTATACATAATAAAGAATAATTTATAAACTGAATGTTACTGAATACAATCATTTTATTCCTGCAGTGAACTTACTTTGAATTACTCTGCCATTCTGATCTACCCATTCAGGACAGTCTTGCTAATCACTGATCATTGACAATTATTGCCAATACTTTAATGAAGCTGTGAGCTATACCATGTAGGGTCACTCAATATGGGTAGGTCATAGCAGATAGGTCAGACGAATCACTGTCCACTGGAGAAGGAACTGGCATCCCACTCCCGTATCTTTGTTAAGGTTACCTTATGGACAAGCACCACCAGAGACATTATGATATGGCACTGGAAGATGAGCCCCTCAGGTCAGAAAGTGCCCGGCACAATACTGGGGTAGAGCAGAGGGCAAGTACGAGTTGCACCTGATCTAATGAATGGTTGAGCCAAAGCCGAGTGGACACCCAGCTGCGGATGTGTCTAGAAGGGAAAAGAAAGTCTGCTGCTGGAAAAAACAATTCATCATAGAAACCCAGAATGTTAGAACTATGAACCAAGGCAAACTAGATGTGGTTAAATATGAAATGACAAGTTTACACATTGATATCCTGGGACATTTCACATCAGACAAGCACCAGATCTTCTACTGTTGTCAAGAAATGGAGTAACCCTCATTGTCAGTCAAAGAGTGCTCGGTTACAACCTAATAAGTTACAGAATTATTTCAATTTGATTTCAAGGCAAGCCATTTAATGTTGCAGTGATCCAAGTCTATGCTCCAGCCATGGATGCTGAATAGGCTGAAGTTGTGCAATTCTACAAAGCTATTCAACACCTCATAGATATAACACCAAGAAAAGATGTTACTATCATCATAGGAGATTTCAATGCTAAAGTAGGAAACCAACAGATGCCTGGAATAACTGGAAAGTTTGGCCTTGGAGTAGAAAATGAAGCAGGTCCGAGATTAGCAGAATTCCAAAAGCCTCAAAAACGACTCTACACATGGACATCACCAATTGGACAACATAAAAATAAGATCGACTATAAACTTTGCAGCCAAAAATGGGGGAGCTCTATACAGTAAGCAAAAACAAGACCTGGAGCTGACTGCGGCTTAGACCATGAGCTTCTTATTGCAAAGTGCAGAATTTAAGCTGAAGAAACAAGAGAAAATCATAATAGACCCTGTATATGCAGTGGAGGTAAAGAATAGATAGAATGCCTGAAGAACTTTGGCCCAAAGTTTGCAACATTATCCAGGAAACAGCCACAAAGAATATCCCCAAATGAACGAAGATTAGTAGAATTCTAGTCTACATCCCAATCAACAAAAAGGGCAGTGCCAAAGAGTGCTCCACTTATTGAATAATTGCACTCATTTGACATGCCAGCTAGGTAATGCTTAAGCTCCTATGAGCTCGACTCCAGCAATGTGCAAGCCGGGTTCTGCAGAGGAGGAGGCATAAGAGATCAAATTGCTGTCTGCTTAATGTCTGCTGGATAACAGAGAAAGCAAAAGAGTTCCAGAACAAAATATACTTTTGCTTCATAGACTATTCTAAAGCCTTTGACTGTGTGGATCACAACAAAATGTGGCAATTTCTTAAAGAGATGGGAGTAACTGATTGATCATCTCATCCACCTCCCGAAGAAGCTATATGTGGATGAAGAAGCCATGATTAGGACTGAGCATGGAACAACAGTCTGGTTCAAAATCAGGAAAGGTGTGCAACAAGGTTGTATATTGTCACCTTATTTATTCAGGTTATGCACATAGTACATCATGCGTAAGGCCAGGCTGGATGTAGCTAAAGCCAGTATCAATATTGTGCAAAAGCTGGCCTGCTGCTCAACATTAAACAGATGAAAATAATGGCAAATGGCAATCTTAGTTCCTGGCAAATAGACAGAGAAGTAGTGGAGGCAGTGACAGATTTTATTTTCCTGGGATCCAAGATCTCTTTAAATGGTGACTGTAGCCATAAAATTAAACTATGTTTGCCTCTGGGGAGGACCGCTATTGCAAACTTGTACAAGCCAATGTATTAAACTATCAACCAAGGTCTGCATAAGTAGAACTATGGTATTCCCAGTAGTAACATACGGATGTGAGAGCTGGACCATAAAAAAGTCTGAACGCCGTAGATTTGATGCCTCCGAATTATGTTGTTGGCGAAAACTACTTAGAGTTCCTTGGACTGCAAAAAGATCCAATAAATCAATACTTCAGGAAATCAAGAACTGTTCACTAGAAGGTATGATCGTGAGGCTGAAGCTCAAATATTTTGGTCATATCATAAGACATCGGGATTCTCTAGAGAAGACTCTGATGCTGGGAAAGATTGAAGGCACAAGAAGAAGGGGAAGACAGAGGTGGAGATGGATAGATGAGATCACTGAAGCAATGAACATGAACTTGATGGAGCTCAGAGGGACAGTGACTGAGAGATGTCCCTGGTGTGCTGTGGTCCATAGGGTCACAGAGAGTTGGATACGACTAAATAACTAAACAACCAAAACCACTTTAATATGGACCAGTAGCCACTTCCAGTAGCCAACCTACGTTACCCAGTTCCTTGCCAGTACTGTTATCTGGCCAAGTCTTTGTATGGGAGCGAACTTGCATCTGCTCCAGTTTGGACTCCATAGACTTGAATAGGACTGTCTAAGAGGCTGATTGAGACTTCAGGTAGACTTACCTAGGTTATCAAACAACTATTGAAATATTTTGTTTCAATAGGTAAAGGTCAAGAGATGTAAATTATTTTGTAAATGATATCCCTTTGATCCATTGTCTTGTGGTTAACATGTGAAGCTGACTTAGTAGGTTACGTTAGGTTTGCCTATGTATATATGGTATTATTTTACTGTGTGACAAAACTGTACAAAAATACCAACCTGAAAATAAATATTATGGTACTTCTGGTAAAGATAGAAATGGTGTGTTTCATTTTCGAGGGAAGACTTTTATTATTCATCAGAAATTCAGCAAATTGACCTGGAAGAAGGGAATCGGAAGAAGCATGTTGATCTGGGGGTAGGATTGGGTATCGCTAGCCTTTTCAATCGCCCTGAAGAAGATCTTGACAATATGGTGCCTTGTACTGATCTCAGGATGTAGATGTTTTTAATGTGTCATGTCAGTTTCTTGGAGATTATATGTCCATATAATACACTCTGTGGCTCTCAGCGAGTAGATCTCCATAGAGGTCACACTAGATTCTCAGGAAGTAGAACAGTATACCCCTATACAAACCACACTAGGGCTCTCGTGAAGTGACTGTTGAGAATTCTCCATGACCCTATGTATCGCAGCACTCCAGAAACATCTGTCAGCCACTGACACTCTGTACTCCCTCAAGCTTATGATCATTGCTTCAATTACCTCATCATTTCATTTCCATCTCTACTGTCCCCTTCTTCCTGTGCCATCAGTCTTCCACAATATCAGAGTCTTCTCCACTGTCTCTTGTCTACTCATAATATGGCCAAAATATTTGTGCTTTAGCCTCATAATCAAACCTTCTATCCCTGAATTGCACAATGACCCTTTCCCATGAACATTGACACAAGCAGACAGTTTTCACCAATACTTGCAAACTCTTTTCTCCAGAAGTATAATTTGATGCCTCCATAGTCCAGAAAAGGCATCACTTTTTTTTCTAATTATAAACAAGCCTTATCACTTTTCCCCTCCATAATTATGCCCTTTTCCTTTCAAAGTCAGGTTGGTTATTTAGTAAATAGTAAAATGTGCCACACAAAAAACATTGACATTTCAACGTAATGAATTGGACCATTTATACAGAGGTTATTTACATTGTATGCACAGTTGGTGCACCCCATTTTATCAGAGAAATTGCGACAATTTAAAAATACCCTGGGCATATTAATGTGTTTTTATGACACATTGAAAGGGACTGGCTTATTTATTGTGGCAACATCCTATGTTGCCTGTGTCAAATGTATGTGTGTGATTTGTGAGTATGCAAAATAGATGTGTGATAAGTGTGTGATTTATAACTACATCTGTGCATATTCCTAGAGACTGTTAATTGCATGTGAGTTGTCAGAGCAACATTTCATTTCTACTCTTGTTGAGTGGTAATACTGGATAATGTCTTACTAGTACATTCTCAGTTTATACCAGTAATAGGTTAGTATTATTTATCACATGGGTACATATTAAAGGGGCACTATCAACCCAACTACAAGTTGAGTTTATCTTAAAAAGCAATGTCTATTTTATACACTAGCCATTTTTTCTACAGTAAATTATTTCAGAAATATTCAATATTGGTTGTGCATGTCCTGTATGCTAAGGATGTTATCTCCAGCTCAGAGTGCTGGATACAGCTAGGGAGGGGATTTTACTGTCTTATGACATTGGGGGACATTATTTTATCGCCATCGGGGCAGGCAAGCGGACTGTGACATATATTAGCACATCAAAGCAGCTATTTATTATTTGGGAGCTGTAGTATTTGGGAGTTAGGAAACATTTTTAAAGGAAAACTTTGTATTAGTAGACTCTGCTTATGCCTAGGGGCTGTTATGCCTGTAAGCCTTCCCATGTAGTGATGAAAAACCCAGAGCACCAAAACAGGATGCCAATTAGTGTAGTAAGACACATTTCTAGGCATGTGCTGAGCAGGGTAGGTGTCAAATGCTGGAAGTTGATCTCACTCACCAATTAGACTACAAATCTCCCTCCCCTTCCCTATTAAGTGGTACAAAATAAGTACTTCACCAACTGATAGTTTCCCCATATATGCAGCTTGCTGTAGCCTACAGTAATGGCATAATCAAGTGTATGTTTAGTTAGACAAATGAGTCTCTGTGCTTTGAACTCTTTCTATGCAACTCTATTCATTTAGCCATTAAAAGGTATCATATCTATATTGTAGTTGCATATGAATATGGGAAAAAACAGGGTGGGCGGAGATTTCAATTTTACGTTGTCAAAAAAAGCCATTGGTGATACTTTGTGTGGGCATCTTTGAACAAAAAGAACAGAAATAACAAATTCTGTTGTGAATCATATTTGGCAACTTTGCGATAATTGTAATTTAAAAAACTAAAATTAACAAATAGCTTTTCTCTGAATACCAATTTTCCCAAACCCAGCATAACCAAGATGCATCAAGGATGGAGGCAAAAATTAGATCTTTGATTTGTAGATTTAGTTAATCTAAAGCTCATGCGTGTGAAGTATATAATACATGTACAATGTTAATAGCTGTGTAATCCATGAATGTAAAACCATTTTTAGAGTAAATTATATTATTTCCAACTGGATGACGATTTACCAGATGCAGCCCACCAGCAGATTTAGGTGGCCCACTGTCTGATGGGAAGAATTCCTCACAAACCTAATATTGTTAGAATAAAACTAGAATGTTTAAATACTTTGGATATGAAACAGAAGTTTCCAAAGGTTTAGTTTTTTTTAAATACAAAACATACATTTATTAATTTGTATGTTTAGATATGCATGTTTTGAATCATTTTAAATCCAGCCCACCGGTTCACTAGCCAATAGAAAGCTGGCCAAGCAGCTCACTTGCTGATACAATTCTTACCCCTCCGCACACAAAATCAGTTGAACAGTACTCATATAGACGAAGATGTCTTGTGTTTGTTTCACTTCCTGGAAGCTATCACATTAGGAATGTATTTTTGATCTATCAGTGGAAGTAGGATTTTTTTAGATATTGTTAGTTAATTAGATCTCATTGAATTTGACACTAACCACCATCCCGATCACATGCTCAGAAGCTGGCAGCAATATTTTGACACATACAGATAAATAATTTTCTATACATACTGATACATTACATCCTATAGATACTGATAAATTATAATCTATGCAGATATATGGTTTTCTATACATACAGAAAAACTGCTTTCTATTCATACAGATATATTACAATCTACACATACACTACAGATCACCCTCAGCAATAGCAGGGGTTCCATTCCTTGGGTCTCTGTGAACGCCGAAAAAATGCTTATAGTTATTATGGATAAATATTGAGTTTAACGATCTGACGTCCGTCGGTAACCGGGCGAAGAGTGGAATCTAACCCTGGGGGAAATGCTGCATTTTGGCCATCTGCAAGGGCCCAAGTGTACTTTTTGGGAGAGCTGGTGGGGCTTAGTGTTCCACCGCCCCTCAGCGGAGGGCACCCCGGCCAGAATGCAGATGTTGCGTGAAAACATGAGGAACAAAAAATAAACGTGAATCAAAAACATCAGGTGTCGAGGGTCACCTGTACAACCTATACATACAGATCCATGATATTCTGAACAGATAAATGATATTCTGTAATAATAAGACTCTATACATACAAATACATACCGTATATACTCGAGTATAAGCTGAGTTTTTCAGCCCTTTTTTTAAGGCTAAAATGGGCCCTCTCGGCTTATACTCGAGTCACTCCCCCCCGTGTGTCTCTCTAACCCCCCGTGTCTCTCTAACCCCCCTGTGTCTCTCTAACCCCCCCGTGTCTCTCTAACCCCCTCGTGCCTCTCTAACCCCCGCCCGTGTCTCTCTAACCCCCCCGTGTCTCTTTCCCTCCCCCTCCTCATCCTCAACCCCCCCTCCTCATTCTAAACCCCCCTCCTCATTCTAAATCCCCCTCCTCATTCTAAACCCCCCCTCCTCACTTTACCCCTCTAAATACCTCCCCCTCTCCCTTTCCCCTCACTTACCTCCATCTACAGCTTCTCCTCCAGCCTCCGCTCCTTCCTGCGTCGGCACCCAGTATGTGCTAATGACATGACGTCACATGCGCGCCACGTCATTAGCATTGGCCGGGTCAAGACGCCGGAAGGAGCGTGGAGGCCGGAGGAGAAGCTGAAGATGGAGGTGAGGGGAAAGGGAGAGGGGCAGGTATTTAGAGGGGTAAAGTGAGGAGGGGGGTTTAGAATGAGGAGGGGGGTTGAGGATGGGGGGGTTAAGGATGGGGGGTTGAGGAGGGAGGTTGAGGATGAGGAGGGGGGTTGAGGAGGGTGATAAGGGAGGAGGGAAGAGACACAGGGAAGGGAGAGGGGGGAAGAGACACAGGGGAGAGAGAGGGGGGACACAAGAAAAGGGTACACAAGAGGGGGACACAGAGGGCACAAGAGGGACACAGGGGGCAGCACATTTCCCACCCTCGGCTTATACTCGAGTCACTCATTTTCCCCAGTATTTTGTGGTAAAATAGGTGCCTCGGCTTATACTCGAGTATATACGGTAATATTCCATACATACAGATACATTAGATCCTGTAGATACAGATACATTATATTCCACACAAACAGATATATTGCATTCTATTCACACAGATACATTCTATACATAAAAATACATTAAATTCTACACAATATATATATATAAATAATATTCTATTCATACAAATACATGATATTATATACATACAGATACATTATATTTTGTATACATACAGATACATTACATTACACATATATATATATATATATATATATATATATATATATATATATATATATATACACATACATTACATTCTATGCATACACTACACCCTGTGCATATACTGTAGATGCATATATAATACACCCTATGCTTGCAGATATATTACATTTTGTACATACAAATGTGTCCCTTGACTTCCTCACCTGATTCTGGGTATTTTTTATTGCTTTCTGCACTGACTCACATTCATACCACTATACTATAGTCACGTATCTAGATCCAGGTACATGATATACACAGCTCCAAGCAAACATAGCCAGGCTGCGCTGTGATGTGTTTACAGCCAAATAAAAGAAAATTAGCAGAAATGATACTGGAAACAGAACAAATGTCAGGAATTCATTATTTTGTTTCAAAGTTAGTTTATCATAAATCTGGCCTCTGCCACGTAATAACCAGCAGCGCTCTGAAGGTTACAGCGTGGCAAGTTCACCAGTGTAGGTGAACAGCAGTGTGAGCAGCATGATAATGAGCCCAGGAGGAGGCCGGCGCTCGGTGCATCCATAGCGTTTATTCTCATCCTACAATATATTCAGGACTAGGCTGTTTGTCACATGGAGATAACAACCAGATAAAATCCATAGGCCCTAACAGTATAGAGCATTAGCATCCCAATATAAATATAGCACAGAATATTGCAAGGTTTTAGTATAAGATATTTATTAATGATACTTATTGTCTGCTACAGAACAGAAATCTAAAAGGCCTCAGCAGGAGAGAGCTATGGACCTAAATCTTGCAGATTTCATTGCATGCCAGGTGACAAGGAATAAAATATTAACCCTGCACATAATGCATAAAAGATGGTAGACCGTAAAAAATGTAAAAAACTGTAGGCCAATATATAGAGTATACTCATTTGACAAATTTGAGTTGATAAAAGGCAAAACAATTATGGAAAACACAAAATAAATAAATAGCCTGTTAATATATTATCCCCTTCTGGGTAGCTACCTTGTCGTGGTGAGGGGGCTTATGTACCTCAATGAAGCTGTGAGCTATACCATGTAGGGTCACCCAAGATGGGCAGATAAATCGCAGTCCACTGGAGAAGGAACTGGCAACCCACTCCAGTATATTTGCCATGAAAACCTTATGGTTAAGTACAACCACACACAAGATGTGGTTGACATGCTGCGGTCAACAGGGTCAGAAACACTACTGAATGACTGAACACAAACTAATATATTATATATTCAGTTAGTCTATACTGTTACCAGCCATTTTCATAGAGTTTAGAGCTGCTTTATTTAATTCATTTTTCAAAAGGGTATGACTTTAAAAACTGATTAGATATCCATTAGTCCTGTTGAATGTAAAGGCACTTTGCATTGCCATATTTCCATGGAGACATCTAAAATCCTTTGGTTCTTTCACATTCCCTGACACTTTCCCAGAAACAGTGGAATAAAAATGAAAATGGCAGCTCAAACTACAGAATATTAGTATGCAATTGGTAATAAATGCTGCATTGTTTTCTTTTTTACTTTCTTAAAACGTTTGCTGGGTTATTCAAAAATCCCTACTGCAAGTGTGAGACATGAACGGAACTTGAAATCTCCATAGAGTCTTAATTGGATTCTTCTTTTCAAGAAAATTCTCTATTAATAGTTATAGAATGCGTTGGGAAAAGATATAACATAATACATTTATTAAATATCAAGGTCCTGGTGTGTTTCTGTCAAGGCCCACGAGGCTCAGGCCTAGGGCTTGTTTCCTGAAGATGCAGTGCCATGGAATAGTGTGTATATGCACAGATATGTCTATATGCCATGCAATTTCTGTCTATATCAGACACATTTTGACATAGCTTATGGGAAAGATGAGAGATAACTGGGGCTTCAGGGGGTGCACACAATGGGTGGGCCTAGGGCAGTAAAAATATATATATATATATATTCCCTTCCATTAAGAGAGGATAAGCACCTCAACAATCATTACATATAAGACTCATGGAAAAAGCGTGCAAAAAATATAGTCTATGGTAGACTTACCATAGCACCTACTCAAAAGTTCTGTCTTAAAGAGTAATTAAAAGGGGATATTTTAAGCTTAAGGGTATATCTAAGTTTCCCTGTTTGTACCTTTCTCTAATCTAACACATGCTGCTTATATTGGATACACACATTACATTGAGTCATTCTGTACAAATACACACTTATTTTATTTAAAAATAAAACTTGTTTTCCATACCCTCAGAGCTGCTTACATAGGCACAGTGAACACCCCAATAGAAACACTGCATTTGGGTACAGATTAACTATTTACTAAACTTCAAGCAAGCAAGCAGCTCAATACAGAGATCTGCAGATTAGTGCCTGGCTCCTCCTGCTTCTTTCTACAGGGAGACAACACATGCCATGATTCCTTCCTGCACAAACTGCCATCATTGATTGTTACATTGTATTACAATGTATTAGCTGCCAGTGATTGGCCAAAACAAATTATGAATTTAATGCTAATTTTAGCAGGGATTTTGAGGGGTGTCAACTCAGAAAAACTGCTGCTTGCAAACTCAAGAGATTTGGCAAACATCAAGGCGCTCCTTGCGCTGGTGGAGATGAGTGCCGTAGGCGCTCATCCCTGCAACCCCGTACGACTTAGGCAAGGAGCGTCAATGGAGCTCACTGCGCTGGTGGAGATGAGCGCCGTAGGCACTCATCCCTACGACCCTGCATGACTTTACCATCATACCTACAAACCGCGGGACTACACATCAAGAGAAAACTCAAAAACACAATTCACACCGCAAGACCCGTAGCAGTTTGAAAAAATTGCATGAAAAAAAAAAATTTGTCCCGTAACACTTACACAATCGCCGCCATTTTACACCACTAACTTGCACATACTAACATTCACATTACTAAATGCGGAACTACACAGCTACACAAACGGCTTCCTCTCGCGCACGCAGCCTATTTACACTACACACTTCACACATTGCTAACACTTACACCTCAGGTCACCAACAATGAAAATCTACATTGTATGCTGCAGAAACATCAAAACAGATTGCTAGCTCTTCAGCATATTGGTTGCTGCATATATTCATTACAAATAGGTAAAGTCTGTTAATTTATGATTTAATTAATTAATTAATTATCATAAAAAAATACATATACAGAATACTTTAAAAAACACCACACGATCGCAATAAATGCAGGCGCTCACCTCAAGGTTCGCGATCAGCGCCGAAGGTACTCACACAAAACACTTACTTTGTGTGCCGAACAGCATTCCTTCACTTACAATTCTATTGCCGTCATTTCTTGACGGGCAATTCGCTAGTATTAAACATGAGTACACTGATCACACTACAGTGGCTAATAACATATCAGTATAATCTGCAAAAACTGGGAACAATCCCATTGGCAATGAGCTATAACATATGACTAACCATCATGTGGTATATTCATACAGTAGAAGAACACTCCCCTTGTTAGAATATTGTTCCTTTTAAAGAGCCCAGCCAAGGCAGTGTTTTGCTTTGCAAGTTGAAATCAGTAGCATTTATATATCAACCCCCTCTATACCCCATTATCAAAGAGCTACATGTTGAGGCCAGTCTTTCTTTATACATTTTTATATTTAGACCATGCATGATCTTTCTTGCCATTGCTACATACTTTAAATCATCTATTGCTTATAACATACAGTAATTGATAAAAAATACCCATATACACATCTATCATCTTTAATACAGTCATTGCCACAGTAGTGAACAGCTAAGGTGATGTATGAATATATAATATTTATTTTTGGTATATGAACAGATGACATTTTTATACTATGTCTTTTGAAGAACTAGACTTGATAATATGCAGTTTGTTTTTTACAAAAAATAAATACAGTCTCTTATATATAAACAATTATATTTAATTGTACTTTTCTTGATGCAGACATTGCTTTTGCTTTCTAACCTGATTTGCTCCCTTATAGGGATCTGGGAGGCAATTAATATCTCCATTGATTTCTAAGAGCTGCTATAATGATGCTGAACTTACTATGGGATTAAAGGGACCAACAAAGAGTGCTCCTTTCAGTAGGATAATCCTTCCACAGTGACACATATGGAAAGGAACAAAAGGTATGACCATCCAATTTAAAGGAGAATTGCACATGATACAACACCACTGAATTCTAGGATAAAGCTCACATGCTTATGAAGAAAGTAACAAACTTGTAACAACATTCAAATCAATGAACATAAAACCATTTTAGAGAAATTGTTAACTTTTGATAATCAGCTTGTATATTTGAAGTTTGAAATGGGGATAGCTTGAAATGGGGTTCCCTGGTGGTCCAGTGGCTAGGATTTGGTACTTTCACCACTGCACCTGGGTTTGTTTCTAGTCAGGGAGCCAAAAGGTCACAATACCCTGAAACCATGCAGGGTTGGGCATGGTCAGTACTTGGATGGGAGACCACCTAGGAATACCAGGATCTGTATGTTATGGCTTTGTGGAAATAAGGAACTGGCAGCCCAGTATTTCTGCCATGGAAACCAAGTGGATCAGCATGGTGTGTTACAGTCTATGAGGTCACGGAGAGTCGACACACACACATAGGTTGAAGCCTAGTGGCACACACTCCTTTACTAAACAGTGGAGCAAGAACGGGGTGCTGACCTTAAATGATTAAATGCCACCAGGGTCCTACAGAGGAATCATAATGTGTTTCTTCCTAAATAAAAAACAGCTATACAATATTTTCCTTGCTTAATTATGCTTTTAGACATTAAATGCAATATATATATATATATATATATATATATATATATATATATATATACTGTATATATATATATATAATTATTTTTTTTTCATCATTCAGTGGTCATTTAATAGACAACTAATTTATTTCTGCAAACATTTGCTCATAAGTCATGTAATTCTTCAAATAATCATTCTATAAATAATCATTCTATAAATATGGGGCTGCAGGGGACTTTTAAAGGGACACTGCAGTTCAATAAAAAAAGGCAAGTGTGTATCAAGTCAACAATATTAGCAACTGTGTAAGGCATGGACACAAAACATTATTGTGTTTGTTACATAACATTGTGATAGCTGGATGATGGGGGGTATATGAGTAGTTGTCAGTTGAGGAATGGGGGGAGGTAACAGGGAGAAACCCAGAGCCTTGGTTTAATAATAGGATAGAAATTGACACCACACCCTCCCCCCCCCCCTCACTGGCCCAGAAGGAGCATATTGCATCATTCAATGCAGCCACAGCTCTTCAGAAATATAAACTCCCCTCTTTCACACACAACTTCCACCAACGTTTCATGGATCTCTCCAGGGTCCTGCAAAATATCAACACTTTGTTTCTTTTTAATTAAAAACTAGCTAAACATTTTTCCTGATTAATTATGCTCTTATTCAGACTTAAAGTTTTCAAACATATATCTTTTTTCCATCGTGCAGTGGACCTTTAACAATGCAGATCCAAGTAACCTCAGAGGCGCTGCACGCACTGTTTGTTTGGGGTTATTATACAAGTCTTGGTATTCATTACAAACATGCATCCTGAGATTTCTGAGCCCTGTGATATTGTCTCGTTTTCACCTCCTCCTTTGTGTGCTCCTGCGCTGTTCAGTACCAATCTATTCCGTGTATGCATCATTGCTTGCCGTGCTATGGGGATGTCTATTTACAATTACACTTGCATCACTTATTCCACTTCACACAATCCCTGCAGCCAGTCACAGGAAATGAGCATTTATACTGATTAATGTCGAGATACAACAACAACATACAAACCAAACTCCATTAAACCATAAGACTGTAAAACTTCCTATTACATGTTATATGAATAATGAATACATACATAGACATAGAGCATGAAGTGTCCATCAGAATACAGCTTTGTACTCAAATCCATGTTAGTTTGTTGATATTTTCCAAGTTTTTCGACAATAATCCTATCACTGGGTGTGCTTTCCCAAAAGGCCAATACATTTGCAGCCTACACAAGCATATTATGATTTGCTGTTATTGAAGTTTTGTAATGGAAGTGTTAGATAGTTGAGTTTGAAAGTTGGGTTATTTTACAGAAAACATCATCCTATTCTACTGCATTATAAATCACAAATCATGCTAAAATATATAAATACCGGAGAGACAATTAAAAGTTAAAGTATTATCATTATTCAGATTTGTAAATGCTCTTCTAGTATATATATTACCCTTCCTGTAAAAGATAATTGATCATGGGAGATAAGGTCATTAGGTTAAAATATCTAACTTTCATGCTCAATAATATAACTCTTCCACTTGAAATGTTTAATGATAACCAGTCATAATTTGTATTTATTTATATGTGTATTTAATTTCTTCCACAACTGGGCATTTGCTTTGTATCTTTAACCCTTTATCTGATTTCTTCCTATTTCAACTTTTTTTTCCAATCAATCAACTTCTCTCTTTCTACTTTTTGTTTCCCCCTTTCCCTGTACTCTCTCTCTGCTCCCTTTCTTCTGTCTCCCCTATACTCTTTCTGTTCCCACCTATTGTTCTCATTAACCCTCTATCTATCCGTCTATCCGTCTATCCGTCTATCCATCTATCTATCGATCTATCTATCTATCTATCTATCTATCTATCTATCTATCTATCTATCTATCTATCTATCCATCTATCTATCTATCTATCTATCTATCTATTTATCTATCTATCTATCTATCCATCTATCCATCTATCCATCTATCCATCTATCCATCTATCCATCTATCTATCTATCTATCCATCCATCTATCCATATATATATCTCTATCTATCTATCTATCTATCTATCTATCTATCTATCTATCTATCTATCTATCTATCTCTCCTTCCCCTTTCTTTCTGCACCTTTCCCATCACTTCTTACCTTCTAATCCTCTATTTCTTCTTGTCTCTCCCCCTTGTTTTTTCTTTTTGTTTCTCTTATCTCTCCCTATCCCTTTTATATAGTATCCCATGATAGGTTCACTCTGGGTGATGCTAATAATGTGGACTTAGGCAGCAGAACAGTTAGATCTAACCATGTTACTTTTAATAAGTATTACATATTTTTTATACATTGCCATATATTCCTAAACTAAATAATTATTGACTTATGCCCCCTTTTCCTTAGTGACACAGTATGTTAATTAGTGACACATATCATCAATTCTGTATACCTGTTTATGTAGATAGATCCTAATCAAGAACACCTAACTAGCATACAATGCAATTAATTATTATAGTAATGCCACAAAGATAATTATTTAGATAATTTAGTATAATATATAGCAAAGTTTAATGATCTTTAAATAGAATTTACAAGCTTTAATATGACAGTTACCCCTGAATATTTTTACTAGACTGTCCTATGTGCTTGCAGTGGCCACTGTAGGGAAGGAGGCAGAGAAAGACTCCTATCAGGAAAGCCTCCTAGACACATGCTCTGCTATGCATTTTAAATCTAATATGGAGCAGAGAAAAGCTGATCTTCTTGGACCTACATTCCTATAGTTGAAATGTAAGTTTTAAAAGTGACATTGTTTTAAGTTAATAAGTAAAGAAATAAAACTCTGCAGTGATCATTTAAAGGGCCACTGCACAATGAAACAAAATATGTTTGAAACCTTGAGTCTGACTAAGAGCATCATTAATCAGGGAAAAGTCCTACAACTATTTTGCATCCTTTCCTTAAACATCCTGTTTCTGGTCCAGTGAGGGGGGGTTGGGTGTGCTGTCAATTTTGATCATATCCAGTGATCAAACAAAGGCTCTGGACTTCTGCCTGTTCCCGACTCCCCATCTATCCCTCCACTAATAATTACAAAGGCACACTGCTGTCACCCACCTCTCAGGATGTGATGTAACAGACAGAAAGTAGATGCTTGTACTACAAAGTCCAAAATGCTTTACACCCATGGCTTGCACACAGCTGCTATTATTGTTTGCTCGGTACATCCTTTACAAACAAGTGGCTTGCTTTTTTTTCTTGAATTGCAGTGGTACTTTAAGGTCATTATGTCTTTCTTTATAGGTTTTGTCTTTTAGAGATGGGTTAAAACTTAATCTCTGTGCTTGGACTATTCTCACTGGATGAAGAAATAAAAGTTTATCTTTTCTATTCAAGTACATACATATAATTAGATAGGTAACACTGAGCTAGGTAGAAGTGAGGCACACGTTAACGGAAGCCTTTTCAGTACCTTAGTATTCAAATACATACAACAGACTCCTATATAAAAAGGTGATGTTGTCTTGAAGCTTCTCATGTGATATTAAAAAAACAATCTTTTGCATAAAGCAAAATTATCACATTATTTACATAATGCTTTATTGAATCCAGATACTTCTGAAGAAGCCCTATAGTGGGTGAAACAGGTAGATACATTGCCATTATTTTGCCTGTCTGGTAACGCCACCGCTTTGCACTGCCTCTTCATCTGGATGCACCGTGGAAACCAAAAGCTGTAACTACACTGGACTAAAGGATTACCCAAACACTGGTAACTTAAAAGATTGTTTTTATATCATCTGAGAAGCTTCAAGACAGATCCAGACAATAGCGTCCTTTTATATATGATTCTACATATTTAAGTACACAAGTTTATGTGTCTTTTTGAGATATTCCAATGCAGAAAATTGCACCTCAAGCAGGTTTTAATGCCTCCATGCTTCTGCAGAGTACTGTCTATTTAATATTTTATATTTATTGAAGATGGAAAAGCTGGAACATGAACCCCTGTCCAAATAGCTTGTACTCTAGTCTTGTATCAGTGAGATTATACTGTATGTCAATTTACATACTGTACAGAGCATTATTTTCTCTTAAAGACCCCCTAAAATGTTCAAAATAGGTAATAAATACAGTCTGTAAATAGTGTAAGTAATATATATATAATTATTATATATGGGAACCACTATTATTGCCTCTTTTGGACTATAGGACGAATGTTTTAACCTGCTGCAACTGAAATTGCCAGTGCTATGAGTATGTTTTTGCTAAGACCCATTGGGCTCAGGCCTAAGGCAGGATATGTGAAGGGGATAGATAGCACACTGCTGAAAATGCGTTATAGTACTTTAAAATATGTTTGTATATTAAAGTCTAAATGCATTGATATTCCTCTCTATAGGTGTACTTGACACTTTCTGACATACCATATATATATATACTTAAACACACATAAATATATGATCTGAGATAAAGAACGGAGAAGCTGTAAGTGGGGTGTGGTGGAGAAATAAATCTGAAAGGCCTTGTGTAACATAATACCTAAATACTCCCATGACCAGTGCTTTCCATATGTATTTGCAATCTACAGAACGCCTGTCGATTGGAAACCAATCTCAGTCAAATCATTTCTGCAAGATAGTGGTTGTCTTTAATAAATAATTGCATACATTACACAAATGTTTACTTTAGTTTGTGGAAAATATCCCATGTTTGTGAAAGATAGTAGTTGGTAGCTACTGTAAGCAACCCCTTAGCATAAAGGAGTTTTGGAGAAAATCTTAGAATTTTGTATGTTCCATATTGGTCTCCTAATGGACCCTTTCCAGACCAGGGTCTTAGAGGCAGGGTGGTTCTATTGTGAACTGGATTGTTATGTTCCTCAGCTTTGTGCCAGGTATGTGGAACTGAATAGAGATGTTACTTGCATCCAATGTGCCTTCCAGGTAACTAATAATGATAGGGAAATATAAATGGTAGTCTCGCAAAATTGAATATAAAAGGTATAAATTAATTTTCAAAGTTAAAGTTAATATGTATGTATTTTTTTTTACTTTCTAAAAAAATGTTTCAGGTTAAAGTCCATTAAAGTTTTTAATTGGCAGTATTTTGCCCATGGCTCGGTATCATGATACACCTGTCTCCCTGTAGTAAGCCCTTGGGTCAGCGAATCCTGATATAACTGCCTTTTTGTCAAGGCAATATGATTCCCTAGTCTGTGCAACACACACAGCAGCAACTTAGATAGTTGAAAGTAACTAAAGCTGTGCAGATTTTTAACATCATTATCAATTTAAATATGTCCATAAAATTGTAGACATCATGAAAACAGTCGAGAAATGTATTTAAATAATGTAATTCATATTAAAATCGATAAACCTGGACTCCCACTGCACATTCCTATGTAAGTGCTGTAGTGCAGTGGTAGTTGCAGGCACTATTCTAGTTCAATTGTCTAGTTTAAGCTTGACTTCATCACACATGTAACAACTACTGTGCCAGTAACAAATATGGCCGCAGCTAAAAATACTGCCAGAATCAAATACGACCTTTGCAAGCACACCACACACCAACAGTAAAGCAGGACCCACCTGCTTCATAGAAAGTACTCTCTAATTATGAAAGACTGTAGTGTTCAGGACTCAGATATGTTTTTTTGTGTTAAAACAGGCATTAACATATCTTAACAAAGAAACTGATACGTATTTAAAAAAAAATCATATATATATATATAAGAAGTGTTTATTAAATAGGAAATGTGTTTTATTTTCAGTTTTCCTTTAACAACAATGCGAGTCTTCGCCATTCTAGGCCCAGCTCATCCAGCTACATGCCGATCAGTCCCTGTCCGCTAGTTATGGATATTTACTCACAACCCACCTATCCGGCTCGTTCTCTGTGTGGTCTTTCAGAAATGCCGTTATCAGCTCTTTATTTATTATTGTGTTCAGTTTAAAGGGAATTCGCCAAGTGATCCCTGGACTCCAATCTTTAGGCCTGTTGTCAGGACAAATTAATTTCTGTGGAAACCCACTGTGCCTCCGATACCATCTCGGAAATGTAGGATTAATGCAGGCTCTGTACAGCGTGCTTTATAGTGTGTGCGCTGGGGGAAGGGAGGTGATACGGCAAGGGAGAAATAGAGAATTAGAAGCTGCCATATTTGAAGATTATGCAATCTCTCTGTAGCAGTGATTTCAAAAAAATTAACAAAGACTAGAAATATCTGTATCTTTTAGTTTTTATACAATAAGAGCTGTATCCCCTAATGCTGTGTACTAACGAGCAAACAGGCATGTAGATGGAGTAAATTGCATGTTTGCAGATCTGAAACTGTCAGAGGCTTCAAAATAATGTGTACAGTGTTTGTTACTGCAAATTATACAATTATGTCATAACTCCCAAATGACCTAATTGCAAGAGAAAATCCCCCAATCCACTAAATGTCGCTCACTGATGTGCAGACCCCCATACTGCTGCCTGACCAGGTCCATTTAGTTGTTTATTTCTTTCCTTTATCTCTCTCTTTTCTTGCTATCTATCTCCTGTTATTTTCTTCAGTCGTCCAGGCATGTGTCTGTACTGCAGTATACACTTTTCATTTAGAACATTGAGCATCTACCCAGTGGTAAAGCTAGAGAATATAGGGCCCCGGTGCAAAAAAAAATTGTTGGGCCCCCTCTCCTATGGCGGGGTTGTAAAAACAACTTTGCCTGCCCCCCCCCCCCAGTACCAACTTACTAAGTGCCCTCCCCAAGACGCCTTCCCATAACATCTTCCCTCCCCAAGACCCCTTCACAAAATAGCACCCCTCCCCAAGATCCCTTCTCATGACAGCACCCCTTCCAAAGACCCCTTTCCCATAGTTGCTCACTCCCAAGACCCCTTCCCTCACCTCCTTCCAGCGTGAAGCACACATTTATACACATCCATAATATCTACATAGCAGCCAGTCCCTCTCAGCAGCCATCTTCACATAGCACTAAGTCCCTCTCAACATTCACCTCCATACAGTATCCACCCTTCTTAGCGTCCACCCCACATAGCATCCAGGTCAGCATACATCCCCACGCTGCACCCAACACTTCTCAGCACCCACCTTACAGAACCCACCCCCCTTTGCCGTTATCCAGCCCTTGCTCTCTCATCTCTTCCCTGATACACATCACCAGCAAGCTGGACTGCTCCACACTGCCACCTCTGGGAGCTTCAGTAGAAATGCTTTACAGAAAAAAAATGAAATGGAAAAAAAAATGTATTCATTACTGCCACACCCCTTCACCCCCTGCCCCCAGAGGAGGGCCCTGGTGCATTCCACCACCTGCACCACTGGTAGCTTCACCACTGCATCTACCTACCAACATGTGGTAGATGATATGTCCATATTACACTATTTTACATTTCTTCACTGGCCCAGAAGCTGGCTCCTTGAATCATGTAATTCAAGCAATGCTCTCCAGAAATAAACTCCCCTCTCACACACACAACGTATCATGGATGCCTCCCTCCAGCTGAGGCATCACATTTTTCTAATTAATAACTAACTTAATTCATTTTACCATGAATGGTTATACATGTATGATTATACATATGATATTTAATTATATATTTATTCATTGGACAGATTTCCTTTAATGATCATAAGCTTTAATATTTCTTACCAAAATCCCATTCTATATTTTTGCTGGCAGTTTTACTCCATTGTATTTTTTATTTGATGTTGGTGGTCCCCAAGGCTGCATGCATGGCTCCAATATAGGAGTTAGAGAAAGAGGGCAAGATGTGGGGGATCAAGGGCCAGCTCAATGCCTGAGCTATTTGTTCACTGAAAAAAGCTATTATCTGCGGTTCATAGGAAATAAACCCTGCAAACTGCAGCCTTGGCCTTTTCTGTGAGTGATAGCTGCCTCTTTGACTCAGAAGGACAAATGTGATTCATATTGGAATTATTCCCTACTTGATTGTAGAATTTAATATTAAAATATATTAAATACAAACATAGACATGAAAACAAACTCTCATAAAAAATATCCACATTATTCATGAAGCACTGAAAACACCAACAAATGAAAATGCAAATATCCAACCAACATAAATGGAAGTCCTTGTTTAAATGACCACAGTGGTCAACTTTTTTTTCAGTTTAGATTTTTGAGTAGCTGAATGTGTTTGTAAAGCAAAAAGCAAAATTAAATAAAAGGTAACGTAGCCATTACATTTTATATATATATATATATATATATATATATATATATATATATATATTATATATATATATATATATATATATATATATATATATATATAATATATATATATATATATATATATATATATATATATATATATTTAAATGTCTAAAAATTAGTTCGAAATTGTATTTTCTGCTTAGGATTTTCAGAAATACAGTCACTGCACTGCACTCTGGGAAACTACTGGGGACATGCAAATTAGACCATAATGCGCTCTAACTATTAAATCCAAAACCACTTTGAAGATGGCTCCTTTTAGGCATATGCTCGCTGTATTACACAGCTTTACATATAGCATAGGATGGATTATGCACAAGCCACGAGACCTACCGACAGACAGCCACTGTTTCAATCTTAAATGGATTTCATCAGTGTGGGGCTGGTTCAAGCCTGGATTCAGTGTTTTCAAAGCTGTTTGTCCGCTATTCTTTCACTGGAGTGTGCCTTTTGTAAATAAATGCTCATTCCGTTAGTTTTGATGAAAGTAATAGCTGCTTTAGCTGCCACATTCTCATCATGCAGGTAGATGCTTTCTCTGTATTTAAAGTCTCCTCCCATCTGAGGACATTAGTCAGAATCAAAATGGTAGCTTTCACGTGCGCATAACATTCTAGAAAGCAGTTATTGTATTCTCTTTAATTGTTTTTCAAAATGATTCTTTAAATCTTTGTGCATTGCTTCAGGACTTTTCTCGTGCTGCCCCTATTCTATGGAACTTCTTGCCTCGCTCCACTAGACTATCCTCCTGTCTCAAATCCTTCAAAACCTCACAAAAAACTCATCTATTTAAAGAAGCTTATCACCTTCAATAGTAATTTACGCTATATATTGTACCTCTCCTTTCTACACTTCACCCATACCATTTAGACTGCAAATTTTCAGTCTTATTGGGGGCTTTAGACAAATCACTTTGTATGCTTGACTTTAAACTCAATAGCAGGGCCCTCCATTCTTTTGTAATTTGTTAAGTTTATTTTGATTGTATCTGCCCTTTTTAGTGCTACTGAATATGTCGGCAAATAATGGCTAATAATACATGAATAAATAATTGTTTCATAATTAAAATAAAGTTAAGTTAATGAGCTGATGTAATGTCAAGCATGGGTGGCTAACCACTGAGAGTGCAGCTTAAATATCCAAATTATTATGATAAAAGATGTTGGGAGAAGAGACACAAACACAACTAAATTGGCTTAACATGTCTCCCCTTCAACAGTACATGCAGATAAAACTCAATAAATAAATAATTCAATGATTTACTTCTTTTTTTAATGTAGACCACTGTCACAACCCGCTTTTTGGGACTTTCTGTGGAGCTTATCTAGACATCAAGCATAGTAGACTAGGTAGTCAGACAACAATCAAAACACTTTGTTTCAGTAAACAAAGGTCAAGAGATGTCAAATACATTATAAGTGATATCACTTTTATCTATTGCCCTGAGGTTAACCACTAAATTATATGTGCTTAAATTTGTAAATGCACAATTGTTTTATTGTATGGAAGGAATGTATAAAAACAAGACCAAAGGAATAAAGATTATGCTTTTTCTGGACACATAGAAATGGTGTTTTTCATTTAGAAGTAAGGATTTTTATTATTTTACTGGGCTATAATCACTTTGTATACTGAACCTCTACTGCTACCCTTGAAGAAGGCATCGAAGAAATGGATTGGATCTGTGGGTAGGGTTGGTCTATGTGGCCTTTTCAAGCCCACTGAGGAGCAGATCATGATGGTTATGCTGATCCAATGATCCTCTGTTCGTGATGCTTCTGCTGATAATCCTGATATATCCACCGGGCACTGAGAAGTACTCCTCTCATGATCCTGAGTGAGAATTCCTGTACTCAAAGGCAGGAGTTTTGGGGGGTAAAGCAGCCCCCCTTGGTTGTGACAACCAAAATGTTTTATTTATATTACATGCTTTCAGGCAAATTAGTTAGCGTCATGTTTAAAGAATGAATGTGTGCATATAGTTACTGTTATGTTTTCTTGGTTATAATGTATATGCTGGTTTTGATGCAAGGGGCAGACATGGTTGTTTAAATTCTGATGTATTTGGTGCAAAAATGCAATGCCCAGATGTAACTATACACCCCCTAGTCCATAAAGAGTTCTGAATTTGGTAAAATGTAGGGCAGTACAATTTCATATAATTGCCAACTTATGTTAGAAAAATTATCATGAGTAACAAAATATGGCTCTTGCCTGGTATATGGGTGTGAATAAAGAGTTTTGTAATACAAAGTGTGCTAATGTCCTCATAATTCCATATCATGTGCTGTAAATATGATGAGATAGAATGCAATTTTTAAAGCAGAACATTTCTGGTCTGGGTGCCATCTTTGAGATTTGTTGGGATAATTGCCTGTCATGAATCAGCCAGGGGCCATCTTGGATTTGGGCCTGAAGTATATTGGCAGCAGTAGCCATTTTGTGACTGGCAGCATTAGCCACACCCAGTGGCCATATTGTGTATGGGCATGACAGTTCATGGCTCAGTCGGCATCCATATTGGGACTGGCAGTATTGGTCACACCCAGGGGCCATCTTGGACTGGAACTGTTATCTGCCACATGTTATTGAACAGAAGGTTTTGGGCTCCCAGAGCCACTGTTATAATGTTATATATTCAGGGCAAAGTCTCACTGTTATTGTTATGCATTCAGAGAAGAGGCAGTTTACCGCGTCACCACTAATAAAGTCGTCATAACGCATTAAGTGGACTGACGTGGGAAGTACTGCCTCAACTCATAACATGTGGGAAAGGGAGAGATGCTGTAGGTTATAAAATGTTGTAGTGGTAATATCTGTAAATATATTGTATTGTAATGTGGGAGCAATGTTGTGTGCAGTCATCCATATTGGGTCTGATACAGATAGTAACCTGAGTAGATCACCATCTGCCTTCCAGCTATCACCTAAAGTAAACACTTGAAGTGATAGCAAGGCCAGAACAAAGGGGTCTGTACAGACATTGAGGCACCTTAACCCCATGGGGTCTTCAGCCCAATATCAGGGTCATAGTACAGGAGCAAATAGATGTTTCTCCTTTGAGAACCAGAGACCAAGTGAATTAGGTAGCCACACCTAAGGGGCGGCCCATGGGAGGGGTCTGGAAGTTCCCAGAGCTTACCTCTAGTCTATTGACCAGAGGTAATCAAGTTACTCTGGAGATTACCCCATTGGCCAAGAGGAAGATGAGGGTTGGACTAGGGGGTAGCCACTCCCTGTACTGGTTTTGTGAGTTGTTTAAATACTGTGTGTTTCCAAAATAAAGTTGTTCTTAATTTTCATACTTTGACTAAGCATGTATTACTGACCCAGAGGCATATGCTTGTAGAGGAGCTCGTTCTGACTCCCTACCAAGGTGCTCCCAGGTACACTACCAAAGCAAGCTGGGACTTGTGCGTTTGCATCAACAAAGACTGTCCATAGGTCTAGAGTCACCAAAACTTAGGTCTAAACCTACTGGGAATAAGAGTACTAGGATACTCTAGATCCCATCATCATAGTAGGTTGTGACCTTGCCCATCAGCTATGGTCATTGAGACAACGGGCTCTGATCTATAATCCCAACTCCTCAATGTGTAGTTTAGGATTTGTCTATGCTGCAGTTGTTTAAGTCCTCCTCTTGGCCAGATTAAAAAAGCCATTTGCCCAATCCAGACCTGAGGAACTTAGAACCAGAGACTGAGAAAGGAGTTTGCATGAAAACCTGCAAGCAGCACGCTGATAGATGCTGAGAACCAGACTGACTAAGGTGGTGGAAATAAAAGGTACCAGTATTTAAGCAACAGTGTTAATTATAAGAACCACAGGGAAAAGTTTGTGTGTTTTGGACTTTGGCTTTACCCCCAAAACTCCTGCCTTCGATTACAGGAATTATCTCTCAGTTACCCACCCACTGCTATTGCTACAAACCAGAGAGTGGAATCACAAGACATGATTCCTGCAGGAACAGAGACTGTATTAGTGGAGGCTGTGTTTTTTCCACTGTGGCAGACAATCTGTTTGAAACTTTACTTGACTACCTCTCAAAGATCTATTGTAAGAAAACAAGAAGATCCAAAGAGACACTTTGTCACACTGTTGTCTGAAGATGGATTACCTGGTCTTGAGTTTGAAGACTCAAAGCATCTCAGTATGGAGGAGATAGTAAAGGCCTTAGTGATGTCTATAGCAGCTCAGCGGGAAAGTTAGAGAAGCAACAAGAGAACCTCTATCAATAACATGTGTTTAACAAATTCCTGGCTATCCAACAGGCTCAGAATCAACCTGTCATAGAAAATCTTTCATGAATAAGATAATCTGTGGCATTAATTAGAGCAAGTAATTCTCTACAAAGGATGACCAGGGAAGATTACTTGCCTTTGAAAGGGCTGTTACTCGAGAAGCTTGGCTTAAAACCCAGTGGGCCAGATATACAGGCACCATTCCTTAGTGGAGCAGCTCAGCGTGCATACTGTAACCTCACAGCAGAACAGCCCTTTGATTATATCTTACTAAAAGCTGAAATTCTTGCCGGAAGTGAACCCATTAGTTTGAGCCCAAAGGTTCCATCAGTGGCGATACCACAAATACCAGACGGCATGGTCACAGATGTTTACCTTCTCCACAGAAACATATTTCCAACTCTAGAGCAGTACCCTTGGAGATTTTATGTTACAATGATGAAACATTGTGTATAGCATATTTATTGAAAAAGGGTATGAAAAATATTTTTATAAAAAAGGCGCCGACTTACTTTTGAACTGCTCCAAAAGGAGTTTCATAGGCTACATAACAATTAAGAAAATTGGGGTATCCAACTATCTATAAACAAGAAAATTGTATATTTGAACAACTGATTATCAAAGATAATATAACGCACAAATTATCAAGATGTCAGGAAATAGTAAATTTTAGACATAGAGGTAAAACACACAGAATCAGCAAATGGGAAACAGAATTAGAAATGGTTGTTTTTTTCGGAAGATACCGTATTAATCCAAATATAAGCCGCATCTTTTTTCCAATTTTTGAGTTTGCCAGTTACGGGTGCGGCTTATATTCGCGACCGCAAAAAAATGGCTGCCGATTTGCGAGCTTGCGAGTTACGTGTGCGACTTATATTCGCGAAACTAAAATTACTGCCGATTTGCGTTCTTGAGACTGCTTTGTAGTAATTAAATAGCGGTTTGTGAACATAAAATTACTGCCGATTTGCGCAATTGAGAGTTAAGGGTGCAGATTTGCGTGCTTGAGACTGCGGTATCGTAGCAATTGAATAGTGATTTATGGTTTTAGTGATTCTAACATCCTGTAAGGCCTGTAACCTGCAAAAGAAGTTACAGTACTAATTAGAAAGCCTGTTTCTTGCAATGGCTGATCACTTGGAGAGTCTTTTTCTCTCCAATTTTAAGGGTGCGGCTTATATTTGAGTACTATCTTTTTGCTATTTTTTCCCCTTGAATTTTTACAAAAAAGATGTTTGACCTTCTCCTCATTGTTTGCCTTGAAATAAAAAAAAATCAAGAAGAGCTACAGTAAGAGAAAAAGATAGGAACAGAAATCAGGACGAAACAGGACTGAGAGGATGCTCTAGCAGCATCCCAGTCTAACCCAGAAGGTGCCGCATCGACAGTAGAATTTTCTTCACAGTAGATGACAACCAATTTGAATAGTGAATAAATGGAAGCAGATCAACCCTGTCTTGTGAATATGGAAAAGAGGTAAATGGAGTAGTCTTACAGGGAAGAGAAAATCTTCAAGACCCCTATTTTGTGTTGAAAAGAGATTTCCTGTATTGGATTGTCAAGACTGTGGATGGTGATATAGAACAACTTCTGGTATCTCAGGGACATCGAAAGAAAATGATGGAACCGGCTCACGACCATCTCTTTGGAGGCCACATAGGAATATACAAAACCCTAACTAGAGTTATAAAAAGGTTCTATTGGCCTGGAATTTATGCTGAAGTACACTGTTACTGTCTGTCCTACCCAGAATGCCAGCCTGCAAGTGCGCAGCCCCAACCTCTTCTGATCATAGAGTAAACCTTTGAAAGAATAGCAATGGATCTAATAGGACCACTCTAGAAGACTTCTTGTGGACACCAGTACATCCAGGTTGTAGTGGATCATGCTATTCAATATTCCAGAGCTTTTCCTTTACAGAATACAAGCTTTAAGAATGTAACTAAAGAACTGGTTCTTCCTTTCTCTAGAGTGGGAGTTCCAAGATAAATATTTATAGACTAAGGTACAATAGGGTAGGGGGGCCTCTGCTACTGGCATCAAAAGAGGAATGCATTAGATGATATTTACTTTATAGAAAGGTGAAATGACCATGTTCTTGTATTTTTGGCTTTTTTGTTGACACCTATGATATGGAGAGAGGTTGCAAGATGGCCCCAAATTATTTTGAACTAATGCCCTCCATTCACTAGCTCTGCCATTGTCAAGGTACTCCATTTGTATCTCAACTGATGGCAGATCTGTGTAAATTATTACAAATCAGAGCTTTGAGAACACCAGAATATCATAAACAAACAGATGGACAGATGGAGAGATTCGACTGAATATTAAAAGGAATGATAAGGAAAATGGTAGAACATGATGAAAAAAACTGGGACATGTTTTTATTGTCTTCTATTTCCAGTTTGATAGGTACCTCAGCCTCTACCGGATTCTCACTATTGCAACTATTATATGGATGCCATGCAAATACTGTATACCCTATGTCCCAATCCAGGTGTGAGGGGACCAGGTGTACTCCAAAACTTCATGTTTGCAGCTTAAAGAACACCCATCAGGACTGTGATGGGTTGTAAGTCTCAGTGTCCAGTTGACTTCTCCATATCAGGAACTGGTTCAGGATACAAGGAACACAGTTTCAGAAACAGGTGTAGGTCCCTTTAGAATAGAACCTAGCAGGATACTAGTCTCAGGATACAATAGGAACAGCAGGAGAAGATGTAGGTCCCTTTAAGGTAGGACCCAGGAAAGGTATCAGAATACCCTTAAGTGATTTAGCTCATCAGCTCTTTCCCAAGAATTACAGTACACTATGATTATGTACAATCAAACTGATTTATTGGTTACAGTACAGCACATTTATACAAAACCTCGCCCAATCAAAACAATACACAATCTCTGATGTTATTATCCCTGAAAACCCCCTACTGGTCAGGAGCCATGTTGATTTCTAGCACTAATTCTTCATTTGTTTTCAGCTTTCCTGGCGTTTTTTCAGTCAGAACAATGGTGGTCAATTTTATTTTGCCACCCCATCCATAACTAGATGTCCATTATTCTCTGGCATTTGCCAGTCCCTCCTCTGGTCTTACTGGACCCCTCAACTGAGCACTTTGCAAATAATGCAGGGAACCCTTATAATATACTTTATTAAAATCCCTGGGAAAAATACAACATTTTAATATTAAACATGGCTGTGTAACAAACATACATCATGAATTCCATATTTGACCACTAATACAATAATTCCCTAACATGGCACACAATAAAACAACATGGGTATAAATCAGAGTATAAATCCAGGCAATGAGGACAGCTTCCTGGGATAAGAGGGAAATTGCACAATTTACTATGTCAGAACAGGGCCCACAACAGTTCAACAGTCCCATCATGAAAAATCCCATTGCCCCCTGGGCATCACAGGCACATTGTAACTTATCCATCTCAAAGCCTCTTGGCAATAATTTGGAATCAATCTACAATAGTGCTTAATAAGTTGTGGTAACACATTGGAGTAGATTTATCAAACAGGGTTAAAAGTGGAATTAAGCAGAGTTAAAACATAAAATATATCCCCTTCCTGTGTTTTATATACAATCTATTTATCAAGCGGAAATAAACTTTAACTCTTTTTGATGAATAGTCCATATAGAAAAAAAATTGAAAAAGGGATATTAAACAACATATTTAACTCCACTTATATCCACTTTAAGAAGCCTGATTGTGTTAGATGTTGATAATGGCATCTTGCACTGAATGGGAACAGTGATTAGTGACAAATCTCATATCTTCATAGTCATAGTCTACGTAAGATGGGGCTGTGGCTCCCACGGTTTTATGTTTATAATTATAGCTTGCATGGGGTTGGAAAGTAACTCCTTGAGTTGGATACAAAAATGTCATTCTACAAGAATGGTGATAGTGATACACTATTTTGGATGGATTACTTATATCGTGCTTCGGGTTTGCAACAGTGATATTCTGCACTGGTTGGTGTGTTAACTTCTTATGTCGGATGGTAGTCCTGTATGAGCAGGTAACATTAACACTCTTCACAGGATGGTGTAATAATGCTCCTTAAAGTATTGGACTAGTGATACATGCAAACAATGCTATAGGGTTGTCTTGCAAGGAGGGGCATTAGTAACCTATATATGAGATGGTATATTGAAGTCCTTCTTGGAATAGTTAGTTAAAGTTGTGACACCATCAACCGCTATTTCATTCTCCTGTAAATGTTCCAGAAGTAATACCTAAAATTATAAGACGGAATGATAGATTAATACACAATAAGAGTACATGTGTCTTCAGGTTTTACATTTCAGTCTGTAGCATGATCTAACAGTGATATATAAGGTCTCCTTCAGGGTGGTCCCATGACTTGTGTGTGGGGCCCCATAACAAAATGCTCATGATAACTTGCACATGTCGGTAACTGATCTCACACATTGAACATATCTGAGCACTTACATATTGGGATAAGTTGTGTGCATATTTAGATTGTTTACATGCTCAAACTGAACCTCTCTCATTTCTCATAAGCCTGTGTAGCATGCACTGGATAAAACATATAGAGCTTGAAAAGGATCTTTATGCCTTTGAAGACTTTGCAGGTATGTTTAATAATATATCATTATTAAATATTTTTCAGATTATCATGTCTATGAGTTCACTTTAATGCAGACTATTTACTGCTGGTTGGACTATAGCTTCCTCTCAAAAATGTTAATAACAATTAATTGCAAATAAAGGCCCCCATTCTAATCGAGTGGTGTAATTTGCGGAATAGGATGAAATTGGCTGTGGGAGCTTTTCTTCCTTATGCTACACGTTTATTCTAATCTTTTTACTTGCAATATTACAGCACTCAGCCCACATCCATCTCCTGCCTTGTGCGCCAAGAAACTATATATATATATATATATATATATATATATATATATATATATATATATATATATATATATATATAAAAAAATGTATTAGAGTAGTTATCACTCGCTCCTCCCAAGCACGTTGTCTTGGGGTTCATCTACATGCTGCCCTCTCTTTCATTCCTCTCTTTCGTTCCTATAAATTCACTCAACAAATCTTGTCTATTTCATTTAACAAATGTCACCAAAATATGTAATTATCTTACGCAAGACACAACTAAAATACTAATTAATTCTCTCAACATATCTTGTCTCGACTACTGCGACTCTCTCCTCCCTGGCCGCCCAATCACCCGCTTCTTACCCCTCCAGTCTATAATTAATTTGTCCACTAGACTCATCTACAATACACAACGCTCAATGATAAAAATCATGACCCTAACATATAAAGCCCTCAACAGTAATGCTCCTCCTTATATCTCTGCTCTTATCTCAAAATACTCCCCACACCATCCCTCCGTTCTGCTAATGACCTTCTTTTTCCTCCTCTCTCACTGTATTACCTCCTCTTACTCAGGACTTTTCTCATGCTGCTCCTATTTTTTGGAACTCCTTATGTTGCTCCACTATCCTCCTGTCTCAAGTCCTTTAAAACCTTATTAAAACACATCTATTTAATGAAGAGTATCACCTTCATATTTAATATGCCCAATCTTTCTATCACCTTCCAAATCCCTTAGATTGTAAGTTTGTGAGTTTTTAATCGTATAGGATGCTTGGAAAAAGTACTCTATATGCAAGATTCTAACCTCAAAAACAGGGCTCTGTTTTCATTTAATCTGCATTGAAATTTTTGTTATGTTCTGTTTCATCCTATTATGGCGCTGTTGACACATTATAAATATTATATAATAATAATAATAATATTTTTTTGTAGTCCCCATTGAGTCCTGATATGTATTAATCCCTTGAGTACTGGGTTGTGTGTTACCCTGGATGTTGTATAATGGAATGGATATAATAATAAAATATTATATGTTTTAATTAAACATATGTGTAAATTGGACTGTGAACTTTTGAACATTCATGATTTTCTATTGTTTCTTGATGCTATACTGTCTCTTTAACTGTCGCTCCGGCACTGAGCAATGGCTTTAAAACCATTAGCGAGTAGTCTTAGTACACATAATATTTTTGAGGTTACGGCAGTGCCCAAATTCTGTGAGTGTTACATGAGGTCAATTAGACGTTGCAACAAAAACTTATTCTAATCAGAGTAATTTGTAATCTTTAGTGCACAAATCAATGGAAAAGTTTGCCATGATTTCTATCTTTGTGGTGCCGCAGTCACTCGTAGCAGTTCTCTCACAATGTTTCCGGGAAGGGTGATTAGATTAGCTCGGTAGTTTTACTTTGTCCTTAAACATAGGTGGATATAGGGGGAGAATATGGGCCATATTTACTTATTTGTTGTAATATTCATTTATTTAATAACTGGGACCTGTGTCACTTTAGGTATATATAAAAATCAAAATATTTTTATTTTTATTAATTGCATGTTTTGCTGCTTGTCAAGATGATTTGGTTGTTTCTGTTCTCTTAATGTGAATAACGAATTACCATTAGTATCTACATCTATTCTGCAAACATAGTCAACAGTTTTAAAATTGGCATATTCATTTTGTAGAGCTAATGCAGGTGCAAAGCACTAGGGACCACTACAGGGTACGGGCCCATGCTGCTGGCAGCAGCCTGGGATAAAGGGGGAATCATTAAGGGAGGGGAATTGTCAGTGCAATTGACCTGTCATAAATATTACACTGTAGATTTTTTTAGTTTCTTAAAATATTACAGTGTATAGATTGATTAAGTTCAATTCACTGTGTGCAGAATTAGCTTTTATTAATATAACAATTAATATCAAGGATAAACAATGTATAAGTGTTTACACTTGTAAACTTTGATATTTAGTTAGATCACAATACAATCTATATGATGTGTATTACAATCTCTTTGGATGATTGGATAACAGTTAGTCTTAAAATACTTTATATTTGGTTAGATCAATATATCAATCAATAAGCAATGAATACAAACTTATCAAATATGGATTAACAATATATGTTAATACAATCTATGTTTGGTTAGTTCAATATAGGAGTATATAAACAGTGAATATAATCTTATAAAGTTTGGTTAACAGTATGTCTATATATTGGGTTAGTGCAATACAGAAATTCTGTGCATACACAAACAGCTGTCTATGTATTATATATATATGATAATATTAATAGCAATATAACCTATTGCTCAATGAAAGCAGTAAAATAAGGAATGACACTTTATATAGCAGTAAAAATATAGAAGTATATATTGAAGCAATATAGAGTTGATTATATTGTATGTGAGGTTGCAAGCTAACTAACCTTTGTATTTAGGTATTGGCAAGTTATTATTTGGGTGTTGGTCTTACATCAGAATTGATTACACCTAATTTAAGTTATTAAGTCGGTCAATTCAATCAATAATGATGGAAGACAGTTTTGTGGATTGTGTGATACAAGATCATATATGTAGAGTACTGCTAAGTATGGTTGGTTGTGTGGATGTTTAAATAATTGGCTTTGTAACAGAGCTAAACAGTTACATTATTGAATGAAGTCAATCAGTCTGTTTTAGGGGATATGGCCACAGATTTAAATATTGATTAACATCTACAGTCCGGAATAAAAGTGACAATTAGACTGGGTCTGTGACCACTCCCAAAAGCGTAACAGAAGGATTGTGATATACGGGGCTAAGTTTAACTCTACTACAAACTAATAAGTTAATACCATTTTATACATTACCTATGTATGGAATTTCAGGATAACACTTGTCACTGGAAGATCCCTTCTCACTGAAGAAATCCCTCTTTGTGTGATTGGATTGTTTAGAGAGAGTTAAGATAGAATAGAATCTGATGTAGTCAGATATATATATCTTAAGGAAGATTTGATGGGGGCATAAGTTTATGCCAAGAATGACAGTCAAGTTTGTTCTCAGAACAGGGCTATCAGATAAGATTAGAAGATAGTATAGAAGAAGGCTGAGGTTATAGCAGGAAAGACCCCGGAAAAACAGCCAAAGAAAAACGACAAAAGACCCAGAATATTCTCTCCCTGCTTCTGATAAACTCTTTCTGTCCCCTCATCACCAGGTTGGTCTCAACCAATGACAATTAGTCACTCCTATCTTTATGTATATGAATAATTGGAATATATTATAAAGAAATATTGTGAATGTCTGCTTCCAGACAAATGTTATGACCTTGGTGTTAATTATGTGCCAAATTATTTCTGGTCAGTAGAATACACCACTGTACGCTAATCTATCACCTGTATGATAATAGACAATAGAGAATTGAAATGAAACCCTATGTCTTATAACATACTATCTTAGGAAGACACAGACGATACATTCTGAAGGTCTTTCTTGCCCATCTGAAAATGTTTGTAAGTTCTTGCCAAGTTTGACTTGATAAAGCATATTTACCAACTTAGAGAAATATTTCATTTTAACAGGAAAATGATGTAACCCCTTCACATGTTAAAGAAGCATACTATAAGTGTTTGTGTATAATGATATAAAAGACCACTGGAATACATCACATATTATAATTGTCTAACTACGATCCGTTGTCACGTTGCGTTGCGTAGTGCGTACGACTTAGCGATGAGCGCTGCAGGCGCTCATTGCCCGGCGAGCCTCACGCAGCGAGGCGAGCCGTTAAATCGTAGCACTTTGGCAATGAGCGCCACAGGCGCTCATTGCAGGCGAGCCTCGCACAGCGAGGCGAGCCGTTAAATCGTAGCACTTTGGCAATGAGCGCCGTAACACTTAGAAAAAAAATACGAGCTGAAAAAAATTACGACATAAGCGGCGGAACCAAAACACAAAAAAAAAACACTAAATACACACTAAAAAATAAAATAAAGGTCACTTACAGCATGGGGAACCAGGAAGGACGTCTGGAAGTGAGTTGGAATTCCAATTTACAGCGATTCAGCCGAGTTACAAAGATCGAAAATCGGCTAAGCGAGAAAAAAAAGGCCGCCGAAAAAAATGAAAACGAGGCTATACTACTACGAACTGCGTAAAACACAGCCACAGACGTATGTGTTTGACAACAACGAGATAAAGGATGCGGATTACCCGCGCAATGAGTAAAAAGACAGTAGCGAGTACATTTTTACGAAACGCAATTACAGATTTACGCATTAACACAGATTTAACGACTTTGTCTCGCACAACATCGGATTTCCCGCCTAAACCAACGCATTTGATGAAATATAAGTTGCAAATTACAAAAATATAAATTGTATTAAAAAAAATTTGTATTTTTTTTAAGAAAAAAAAAAGGGACAAATGTAGCGTCATGTTGTGTGGCAAACAAATTTACTGTTAAACCGTAGCACTTTAGCGGGCTTAGCGATGAGCGCCGCAGGCGAGCCGTTAAACCGTAGTACTTTGGCAATGAGCGCTGCAGAAAAAATGCCGGACGAACAAAACGAAAACCAGGCTACAGCACTATAACCACGGAAAACACGTACCGATAATCCGCTAAGACGCATACCACACATTATCCGCCATTTTAGGATAATGCGGAAGTACACAGCTACGTTAACGGTTTCGGATCGCGCACGCACACTATTACACTGCACACGTTCATCACGCTTACACAGCACCTCCACACCACTAATGCTGCTGCAACATCAACACAGATTGCCAGCTCTTCAACACAATGCATAAAAATATGTAAATTCATTTATTAATTTGAATTCTATATTTCAGTAGTACACAGAAAACAACATTAGCTACCTTACAATTCCATGTGTATATTAATAACTAAACAACTTTTAAAACATACACATCTCATTGCCGTCATTTTTTGACGGGCAATACGCTAGTATAATATAAATAATAGATGGTTGTGGCATCCTTTTTTTTTACCCTCAAAATGCACCACAGAATGGAGTAGAATTGTGTTTTATTTTTTAGCTTTTCATTGACCCCATGAAAAAGATTTGACTGGCGCCTCAATGTTTTTTGCACCAGGTCCCTCCATTCACTAGCTCCACCACTGGGCAGGCTAGTTTGGGCACCAAATTCTAAGACACGATTGGATCGCATGACTATAAAACTATTGTTTACAAAACCCACAAAACACTTTTGTTTAACCAATATTCCACCGTAATAGTATTACAATTATGTTTTAGTGTCTTAATAACTTGGCTGCTGCTGATTTAAAAATGAATCTCGAGGACAGGATGCTGATATCACCAACCAGGGAATCACTATAAAATCCCACCTTTCAAAGCTCATTATCTTCTAGTTAAATTAAAAAACAGGGTTGAATATTATCACTTACCTAAGCCAGGGAGCAATTAATCATAATTATTTAATTACAATAAATGTTTGCAATCTATTAGTTTCAGTAAAAATGGTTATATTTTTAAAGTGATGTGTTGTGTGCTGATACTATTTTGCAATACTTCAGAGACGACAAGGACTGAGCCGAACCTTTTTACCCATTGTAATCAGACTCATCTTCGCACTTACAACATTAGTGACATATAGCAAAGGTCCCATTTAATGCAGATATCAAAAGTACAAATACAAAAGTGTGGATTTTAAAATGTAAACGTGATAGTGTTAGATAACTGTTTGAAAGGGATTTTTGTATTATTAGATAACTATTACAGTGGGGGTGATAATGGCCCAATTGGATAAATAGTGTGATCGCTGACTTTTAATGTCAAAGCCTGTGTTATTATACATAATATTTAAACCAGCTGTACACCATGGATAAAGGCTGTTACCTCAGGACATCATTTATGTTCAAAATCCCTAACTTTGAAACTAAATTATGTAACACAGTTATATTAAAGGGATACTGTAATTCAATATATTGATTAATGGGCAAAAAGTTGAGGAATGCAAATAAAAATTAAAAACAGCCTTTAAATGGATTACTTATTTATGGAACTGTATACTGTCCTGGACAGCTCCAGAACTAACCGCCCCATGGAATTCTTAAGGAATGTTTCCATAAACTTTTATTTAATAGTGTTTACTCGCTTTTTGGCCCTAATTGGTTAATATATTGTAATTTGATTGCTATGTATTAACCAATACGAAGAAGTGGATATTTTTTTAGGTTGGTCCTATTTCCAGGGGCCCAAAGAGAGGATATGATGACATCATACTTCTAACCCCTCATAAGACATGCAGGAAAAGGTTATACCAATTATCTGCCCCAAAAGCAAAAAATAAAATAGGCCCTGGGAGCTTATTTGTATGTTATTACTAGCGACTTGCCCGTCGAAAAATGACGGTAATAAGATTGTAAGGCAGGTAAGGGTGTTTGGTAGAGAGATTCATTTTGTTGGTGTTTCAAGATGCTTCGGCGCTCATTGCGAGCCTCGCGCTGAGCGCCTTCGGTGCTCATTGCGAGGCTGTTGGTTGTTTGTGTGCTGTTGGTTGTTTTTTTTTTTTGCTAATGCTAATGAAATAATGAATAAAATAATACATGAATATACTTCACCTATTTTGAAGCAATATATGCTGGAAGGATTGTGCAGAAGAGCTGGCAATCTGTTTGGATGTTGCTGCAGCATACAATGTGTGTTTTGAGTGTTGTGGAGCTGCTGTGTCAGTGTCACCAGTGTGTGCAGTGTGCAGTGTAAATAGGCTGCGTGCGCGAGCAAAATCCATTAGGGTAGCTGTGTACTTCCACATTGTGTAAGTTAGTGTTGTAAAATGGCACCTGATGTTTGGTACGCGGCTGTGGCTGATTTGGCGTCCTTGTTCTTGGATCGCGTCCATCTTTTTCTGAAAATCTGTAGGTGTTTGGTGATGTTTTGCGTCTTTAGGGTCCTGTAGCCTGGGGATTTTCGGGTGTCTAAACTCTTCTATTTCGAGGGAAATTGAGGTGTAACTTCAGTTTCCGAGGTCCTGTGTGCCCCCCCTTGTTGTGGGTAAGCTTTTTATGTATTTGTTGTGTGTATTTATTGTGATTTTAATGTTTTCATGTGCGCGGGTTTCAGGTGGTAAGGTCGTATTTTTGCGAGGTCGTAATGTTTTTTTTTCTAAGTTCTGCGTCTCGTATTTGTTTCTCAGAAGTCCGTAAATTTTGCGAGGTCCGCAGTTGCCTTTGGCGCTCCATGCCAGCAAATGCGGCCCTCACTTTGCAGCGTTAGCAACAACACGCTTGCTCACAACTATATATGTGACTAGCGAATTGCCCGTCAAAAAATGACTGCAATGAAAGTGAGCTAAGGGTGTTTGGTGTATATAATGTGGCTGATGTAGCGTCGTTCGTTTTCTATGTCTTGAGAGTTTTTCGGAATATCCGTAGATTTTTGGTGGTGTTATGCGTGTTTATGGTAGTGTTTTGCGTGTTTAGGGACCTTTAGCCTTGTTTTCCTCGTTTTGTTCGTTTTCTCTCGCTTAGGGGATTTTTGGGTCTCTAAACTCCGAAATTTGTGGTTAAATGGAGGTGTAACTTCACTTGCAGAGGTCCTCGGTGCCCCCCCTTGCTGTGAGTAACCTTTTTATGTGTTTGTTGTTTCTATTTGTTGTGTTTGTAATGTTTTTGGGGTTGCGCGGGTTGCGTCTTTGTTTTCTAATCTCGTAGGTGTTTTTCGGCAAATACGTAGGTGTTTGGTGGTGTTCTGCGTCTTTAGACTGCTGTAGCCTCGTTTTCGTTTTTTTTCGGCGGCCATTCTTTCTCTCGCTAAGAGAATTTTTAGTGGCTTAACTCTTTTAATTTGATTTAAATTGAGGTGTAACTTTAGTTTTCGAGGTCCTGGATGCTCCCTCTTCCTGTAAGTAAGCTTTTTATGTATTAGTTGTGTGTATTTGTTGTATTTTTGATGTTTTGATGTGCGTGTGTTGCGGACGATTTTTGCGAGCTCGTAATGGGTCGTAACGTGTCTCGTATTTTGTTTGCGTTACTACGTAAATTTTGAGAGGGTCGCAGTTGCTGGCAAGGAGCGCCTTCGGGCCGGCAAGCGTGAGCAACAGCTCATATGCTCACAACTCACAAAGTGATACTTGGGGTAAATTTGACTTCTCTTGGTTGAAGGGCCCAATGATGAATAGAAGGGACCTACAGCCTGACATGTGTGTTAAATGCAGGCAACGCCTAATAATCACAGATCATGTGCCACATTGGACGGTGCTTACACAAGGAAACAGACAGCAATATCAAGATAAGGACAGCCACTAACACTTTTAAAGTAGTGCAACCAATACACCAATAGCCCATTTAATGCTCCACATGCGTTTCTGCATGCAGGAGCGCTATGTGAAAATCGCCAAGAGAGTGCTGGGCGGGTATTTAAACACTCAGCCGGGGTTAGGTGCTCAAGAGTCACGCTAAACACTCAATTGTCTCAGGAGTGGAGTAGCCCAGGGGGAAGTACAACATTTAAAATCTTTTGAAACCACATTAGTAGCAGGCAGTAGTTTAATATGAGCTGCTAGTAATGTACACAAATACATGTTCTAGTCACCTCAAACTATCATAGGCATAACTTTTCTCACTAGAGAAACAAAACAGCTGGCTATGGGTGTCTCATTTGCATAACCATGTATGTAACTTTCAGTTTTATTTTTAACTCATAGCCCCTGCTTCCTTTAGCCAGGGGCTATTATTAGTATGTTCCTGGAGGGTGGGGTAAGAGGTTGGTAGGAAGAGGCAGGCTTTTGTATTTAAACATACAGTGACAAAAACACACAATGACAACAGCAAGATGTTACATTAAATATTTATTCTTACAAAATTAAAATTTACTAATGAAAAAAATAAATAAAAGCCTAGCTCCCATTCAGAGCCTACCTCACTTCTTGGCCCCTCTCTATAAGGTGTGTAGGCCTACCTCACTTCTTGGCCCCTCTCTATAAGGTGTGTAGCTAGACCACCACAACCTAAGCATAACCAATGTATCAAGTCATTTGAGTCCACAGCCCTACTTGCAGTGCACTCACAGCCTTCAGTGTTGATCGTCTATATGTGGCTCTGCCTCCTGACTTTTGCTGTCTTGTGCAGTCTCTGAGATCTGCGGATTGGACTCATGCAGCCTAAACATTTAATTTTTAAAGGTGTTTCAGCATTACACACAATCTCTGGTGAATTAAATCGAATCTCTATAGCCCCATCTGTTGCTTTCAGCTTGTCTCCAAGATGTCTGCTCCCATAGATTCTTCCTTCAGTGGCACGCAGCATCAGGTTTCCATGGCATTGAAGAGTGTAATACTTCTAATAAGAAAAAAATAAATATTGCTTTTTCAAGTAAATATGGCCAAAATAGAATATATTTTAATTTTTAGCAAAACTTCCAAAAATTAGGTAGGTTATTTTTGGAAGTACATTATGTTACTTGCAACATCTTTCATTGATCTTGTAGGCTTTGGATATATCATACAGAGAATAGAAATAAAAACAGGGTAAGAAAACAGAGAAGCAAGAAAACAGGAAAAAAAAGAACCACTAGGAGCAAAGACAACACAGAAACTTGTTAATCACATATCCACCAGGACTCCCCCCTCCAACTCAAAACAAGAGAGGAAGGGACAGCACATTTATCCACTACACTCTCAATGCAGAGTATGAGGGGAGCGACAGAGGCATACGAGATACAGGTAATAGAGAATAGCAGAGCACCCACTTAAAAGGACAGCATAAAATCCCCTAACAACACAAAGTGCACTGTAAAAAAGAAAAATATACAATCAAAAACAATGTGACAAGCCTGGCAATCCGGATAAAGTGGGAACACTTCTCCTCAGACCTCAACCCCGACGCACGTTTCGTCAGTGCCAAGCGGACGTCATCAAGGGGGCATCTTTGGATATATCAACTACAATGAGAGATTTCTCACTACTGGGGTGAGACCTCTATACTTTCTATGTTATTATGTGCATCCGTTTCACTAAAGTATTAAAAATAAGCTTCATAGAAGTCTCTTTTGAATAGTGTGAAAGTTCTCGCCTTATTCAATATAGCCTATGTACACCACTATTTCTAAGTGTAGTAATATTGTATCCCACTCATAGAACCTCCACCCGTTACAGATCATCCCACCTCCTCATGATCTCTCTGACCTATTAAACATCACTCTTTACCTTCTCTAACTTTACAATAATCAGAACTCTCTACTTACATCCCAAACACACAAACATATTATGTCCCATGTATCATCCTAACCCCTAAATTCAAAACTTTGGCATAATAGCCTATCCCCTAAACCCAAAATCCCAAAAGAATCAGTCTTACCTTCATTATTTGTTTGACCGGTATAACCAAAATATGAAGTTTGAGTTTATCTCCATCAATTCCTCTTGAAGACCCGCTTATGTGAGCCATTGTTGAGAACTGTTTCCCTGGTACAACCATCTGTAAATGCCTCTGCCCCTCAAAACGCAGCTACTTATACAGTTATCTGGCTTTATGATGTCATCCACTGTGACATGAAGTGATGTCATGGCAACATCCTGATAGCTGGAGAAACATGAATACCACAATTTGAAAGAAGCTTACTCTCTTAGAAGTGGTAAATGGTAATAAGGGCACATTCATAGGTCCATCCCCATAAATGAAATGACTAGTAGTGCTAATAGGATCTCTTTATAGTGACGTCTTGACCTTTATGTATCAAAAGAAGGGTCTCATACTTATGTGGGTTTTGGTATTGAGGGGAGGGGCTCTTTTAAAATACAACTCCCCACAAATAAAAATGTGATAAGTCCCTTGCCCTCATATACATATATGAGTTCACTCTTTCGAAAAAGGAAACTTCAATTATTTTAAATTAGATGTTTCATTTGTTTTTATTATTTGTGGAGGATAGCTGCATGGGCTGGGAGACCAATAAAAAATACTGATTCACCTGCAACAAGAATACTGATTCACTGCCTTATCTTCAGTCTCCTGGACAATTGCAACTCCTTTTTTAATGGTCTCCCAGCCCATGCATTCACCCCACTCCAACAAATCCAAAATGCCTCTGCACATCAAATATTTAACTTCCCCCATGCAACCCTACTTGACAAACTCAAATGTCTTCCTGTATATCACCATTGTCTTTTCAAGTTCCTAACCTTTGTCTACAAATCTTTCCATGGCTTTTCCCCTCCATATATTGCCTCTCTAACTAACCTCCTGCGGTGTTCTATGATGCCCCTTACAATCCAAAAATCTTCTTTCCCCTCAGACCTTTTCCCACCCTGTGCACAGCTCCACTTCCATTCCTGCTCCCTCCTTGCACCTCTCCACTGAAATAAACTCTCACCCCACTTCAGACAGTCTCCAAAGCTGCGTACATTCTGCGTCTTGCTAGAGATCCACTTCCTTTCTCTTTCCAACTATGATATAATAGTGCATACTCCTGTATTGCAGGGCAACAAGCCAGTTTGTGGGGCACACCATTGACCCTAGATAGAAGGTCTCTGTAATGAGACACTGGGACTGTTTTGTATTGATCTACCTTTATACAGTATATCACAAAAGTGAGTACACCCCTCACATTTTTGTAAATATTTTATATCTTTTCATGTGACAACACTGAAGAAATTACACTCTGCTACAACGTAAAGTAGTAAGTGTCCAGCCTGTGTAACAGTGTAAATTTGCTGTCCACTCAAAATAACTTAGCACACAGCCATTAATGTGTAAACCGTTGGCAACAAAAGTGAGTACAACCCTAAGTGGAAATGTCCAAATTTGTTCCAAAGTGTCAATATTTTGTGTGGCCACCATTATTTTCCAGCACTGACTTAACCCTCATGGGCATGGAGTTCACCAGAGCTTCACAGGTTGCCACTGGAGTCCTCTTCCACTCCCCCATGATGACATCACAGAGCTGGTGGATGATAAAGACCTTGCACTCCCCCACATTCCATTTGAGGATGCCCCACAAATGCTCAATAGGGTTTAGGTCTGGTGACATGCTTGGCCAGTCCATCACCTTTACCTTAAGCTTCTTTAGCAAGGCAGTGGTTGTCTTGGAGGTGTGTTTGGGATCGCTTTCATGTTGGAATATTGCCCTGCGGCCTTGTCTCCAAGGGGAGGGGATCATGCTCTGCTTCAGTATGTCTCAGTACATGTTGGCATTCATGGTCCCCTCAATGTACTGTAGCCCTCCAGTGCCAGCAGCACTCAGTGCTTTGGATAAGGGAGCTATATACAAATGTAAATAAATAAATAAAAACAGAGGCTCTAGCAGTGGTCACATAATTTGTATGGCAAACTCCTGAAATTTAGAGGGGTATGAGACTCCCCACATGAAAGAGGAGACACTCCTGTTTTCCAAGAAGGGTTCATTGCCACACCGTCATGCAAGGGGTGAGCAAATGCTGTTTGAAATCCCCTTCACCAAGAGCAAAGTGTCAGTCTCTCTTGTGTGTGAACATGAACATGATGATAATGTCACTTTGTGCCTCTGGTATGTTCCTACAAGAGCTCTCTCATCTTATCCCACTGGGCACTGGAGGAGAGTCTTGCTCCACGTCGCAAGGGAGTTGAGTTAACTTAATATAATTAAAGCTACCCAGCAAATTTGAAAGATAAAAAACAATAATGTTTAGTTATAAAATTGTAACTCTCAGTTTTACAAGTAAATCACCCTCAACAAAATAATGGTATTTCATATAAGGTAGTGTATCTTAATAGACATGGACATATGATTAAATATCTGGTGTAACACTTTTAGGCAAGAAAATAGTGCAATATGTAATTTTATCTCTCTTCTGAACTTAAAACCTTTGCTGCTGTGTTCGCAATATGTCCTGTTAGCCTGCTAGTGACTGTTCTTTTGTGAGACAACATTGTATTATCAAATAACAAGACTGAAGAACTATATTTAAGTTATTAAAGTTATTAAAATTAATAAATATTTTTTTGCAATTTAGAGGCATTTAAATGCCTTCATATTTAGTTATAAAAATGTTAAACAGTTACAGAGTGCTGAATCCTCACATTTATTTGATTGCACAAACATGTTATATAGCAATATATAGAACATATTTTGAGTTTACAGTTTTCTGCTGAGATTTGGACAATCAGTTTTGGCAAACATTAGAATGAAAACATATTCTGATTGGCTGACATTTCAACAAATCAGAATGCACAGATTTCAATCCATGCATTCAGATTGCTTGAAATATAATTTTAGGTGCCATGGGGGTCTAGAGAGAGCACTCTGTGGTTATACATTTGATTACCATGGGGTCCAGAGGTACCTCTATGGTTATGTGTAGAAGGTTAATTGAGGTTAATGGAGCCCCTCAAAGCACATCTGGTATGGGCAGGGTGTCAAGTTGCCCTGTGGGTGTTAATTGGGTCCCAGGGGATAGCCAGGCTTATAGGGGGTAGCTGGACATACAGTAAGTGGAAGTAACACCGTAATTGTGTGAGCAATCAACTCATATTGCAGGATTTTTTCTGTCTTTATAGGAGGTTTAAGGTACTAGCACTTGGAGAGAATACTGAGTAAACTTCTGAAAGCTTACATAGCTTTCCTGGAGCAATGTGATTGTATTTTTTTTTTGTGGGACAGCCATTCTTGGCTGATATTATGATCATTTCATATACTCGGATGGTATTTCTCTGGTTAGATTTAAGAGTAACGTGATAGCTCGGTAGTGTTTTCCAAATTAATTTAATTCATGTTACAAGTTACAGGAGCCATGGAAAAGAGCCCTAGGTTTCCACCTTCTCATGTGCCCTGTGGAATGCAAGGTGTATTTGCAATAAACTCATGTTCATTCATTACATTTTTATTTCCAACTCCCTCAATCTACTGGCTGTCACTTAAACCTCACTCCTTCAGACAATGCCTCCCCTGCGGCACTTTCATATGATAGCTTTCACTTTAGTCCCACCTCTACTACAGCTGCAAAACTACTTGCTTTTACCTCTTCCCTTGGCCTCTCACAGTGAATAGAATCCCATACTCATTATGTCGGTCACTCTCTTGACCTCATTTTTAGCAATCTCTACACTATATCCAACCTTATCATCGCCCAACTCCCACTTTCAGACCACCATCTGCTAATCTACAGCCTTATCACACCTTCCACTCTATTTCCCTCTTCACACCAGGCCTCCAAAGCCCACAGAAACCTGCAAGCACTTGACCCATAACATTTTTCCACTATGCTACCACCCCTTCTCCGTCCCCTGACCATTCTCACTTGCCCTGACATTGCCAACACACATTAGAACTTGACTCTAACCTTCACCCTTGTCTCTTGCTCCAATATCCACAGGCAGATGCATTAGCTCTCACGTACAACCATGGCACAATACACAAACACGCTACATCCATAGGTGCTCCCGCACTGCTGAACTACTATAGAGGAAATCTCGCACTTCAGCAGACTTCACCCCAGTTTATTTTATGTTCCTATCACTATGCCCTCAATTTTGCCAAACAGAGCTACTTCTCATCATTAATATCCAATATGGCCTCCAATCCCAAACATTTTTTGCCACATTCAACACTCTCCTCTGCCCTCCCCCACCTACTGTCCCTTCTTGTCTCACTGCTGAAGACTTTGCAAACCACTTTAATAATAGCATTGAAAATATCTGTAACAAACTCCTCTCACCGTAGTCCTGACTCATCCTCCTATCAACAATGCGACAACAGGAAGAACTATTTAGTGTTCTATCAACCTCTCATCTTACAACTTGTCCGTATGACCCTATTCTATCACAGCTAATCGCTCCCCTCTCTAGCACACTTACCCAGCCATCACATATCTATTTATCCTTTCCCCAAACATTGGCAAGTTTCCATCTCCTTTAAAACACACCATAATCGCACCCATTCTTAAGAAACCGTTATCAGATCCAGCTTCTCTATCTAACTCCCTCCATGATCCCTTCCAATCTGGCTTCTGGCCCCAACACTCCACTGAGACAGCTCCCACTAAAGTCACTAATGACTTGCTCACCTCCAAGTCCAAGGGTCACTTCTCTATTCTTATTCTCCTAGATGTCTCTGCTGCCTTTGTCACAGTTGATCACCCACTTCTTATCCAAATTATCCGCTCTCTTGGCATTCATGAGACTACTATCTCTTAGTTCACATCATATCTAGAAAATTTAACATTTAGTGTCTCCTTCTCTGGCTTAACCCAAGGTTCAGTCCTAGGTCCCCTCTTTTCTCCATCCCTACTTACTCCCTTGGTACCCTAATAATGCTATTGGGTTCTCAATTTTTATCTATATGCAGATGACACTCAAATCTACCTCTCTGTGTCAAAAACTGTCTCTCTCAATATGTAAAAAAACTTAGCTCCTAATCTTCCCATCCTCTTCCACAGCTCCCACTCCTCACATATCTCTCACTCTTGATAATGCCATCATTACACCCACCTCTAAAGCCTGTAGTCATTGAGTTCTACTGGATCCTGCCCTCTCTTTCATTTCTCACATACAATCAATTACTAAAACTTGTTATTTTCACCTAAAAAATATTTCCAAAAGATGCCTCTTTTTCTTACCAGACACAACCAAAACTCTAATTAACGCTCTTATCCTATCTCGCCTCGATACTGCAACTCTCTCCTTATTCCCCATCACCCATCTCTCTCCAATACATAATGAATGCCTCCGCTAGACTCATATACCATACTCAACGCTAACATATAAAGCACTCAACAATAACACACCCTCCTATATCTCTGCTATTTTCTCTAAATACTCTCTACGCTTCGCTCTGATGACCTTCTTTCTTCCACTCTTATCACCTCCTCTGATTTTCATCATCAGAACTTTTCTCGTGCTGTCCCTATTCTTTGGTAACCCTTGCCTCGCTCCATTAGACCATCCTCCTGCCTCAAATCCTTCAAAACCTCACCCAAAACTCATCTATTTAAAGAAGCATGTCACCTTCAGTCTCAATATGCATAATATATTGTAACTCACCCTTCTATAACTCACCCATACCATCTAGACTGTAAGTTTGTGAGTTTTCAATCATGTCAGGTGCTTTAGAGAAAACACTTTGTATGCTGACTTAAGCTAAATAACAGGACTGTCCATTCTTTTGTAATTTGTTATAATTGTTTTTGACATGTATCTACCCTGTTCAGCGTTACAAATAAAGGATAATAATAATAAAACAATAATAACAAAACAATTCGGTCTTGCCCTTTCTTGTAAGCTAAATATTGTGAGTTGAAAAAGCAAGTCTGCCATTGTATTAAATGTAATGATGTTGTATTCATAACTATATTTGTAAAGTGAATGGAGGGCTAGGGTGCAAAGCAAAATTTCTCCCCCCCAAATTTTTTTTTTGTGTTACCCCCCCCCCCCCCCCGGTCCCTATGTTCTATATATATAATATAGATTTTATATATATATATATATATATATATATATATATATATATATATATATATAAATCTATGCCTCCCCTGCTGAGGCAAAGAATCCCGAATGACATCACACACGTGACATCATTCCGTATTCAATGCCTCTGCAGAAAAACCAGTAGGGGAGGGATAGAAGAAGAGCAATGAAGTCCCCTGGATCATCATCGTAGGAAATGGAGTATGGCTGGAGAATGAGAGGGACCAGAAGGGGGCAGGAGGGTTCCTAGACTACAAAAAAAAGAGGAGATCCCAGGTGCTTTTCACTGCCTGCACCTAAGGTAGCTCTCTGTACCTATTTGAATATCCCTATTCTTCATTTTTCCAGCCCATTGTTTCCTTTTTGATCATAGAAAAATGTAATATTGGAAACTTCTTTAGATATGTTTTTTCCATATGTACCTGCACTAATCTCTATTACACTACTTCCCTAAAATCAATAAATGTGTAAATATTTTAAATAAAAAATGTTTTTTTTAAGTATCCTGTAATACTCCAACTACAACAGTGACCACCTTGAGGTAATTAAAATGTTATTTAATAAATGCAATATAAATTAAATTACTATCAACAGTTCCTTGTGTGTGGAGAATGTAATTAAACAATGCATGTGCCAGTGAATAATCTACTATATATATATATATATATATATATATATATATATATATATATATATATATATATATAAATTAGTTTTTCATTAGCGCTAATGAATGCACTACGGATATATCTGCCACCTTCCCATTGTGCAGATACAAAATTCCTTATATATACTACCGATGCCTATGAGTGATGTCATGGATGTTCCATCATGTTACTGCCATGGGATTCTAGTTAGAAGAAGGCATGGAGAGGCCTTACTGGGTACTACCTGGGGATGGGGAGGAGGAGAGAAGAGGGAGGGGGAGAGAGAAGAGAGAGAAAAGGAAGCGGGAATAGAGAAGAGTAGATCGAAGGTGAGACGGAAGAGGGAGGTGAGAAAGGAAGGAGTATAAGTGGAAGAGGGAAGAGAGAAGGTAAAGAGGAGAAAAGGAGAAGGCAGAGGGTGAGAATAGAGAGGAAGAGGAGAGATGAGGGAGAATGAAAGAGAAATGAGAATAAGCGAGAGATAGGAAGAGGATGGGGAAGATAGAAGAAGGGGAAGAAGAGGAGGAAAGAAGTATGGTGAGAGAGAAACAGGAAGAAGCAAGAAAAGGAGAAAAGGGAGGGAGAAAGAATCGTGAGGGGAAGGAGAGAATAGGGGCGAGTGAGAGAAGAATGAGCAGCAGGGGTTAAGAGAGAATACTGGAGAGGGAAAGGGAGGAAAAGAGGGAGTCTACCCCATATATATTTGGTGAAAAACAATTCTACCCTAAAAAGCATGGGGGTGGGGGTGAGCAGCAGTGTTAACTTTGGCCTAGGGTAGCAGAAAATCTAAATACACCACTGTGTCATATTTATTTTGAATGAAATATCAGGGACTTGTGTACTTGTAAGGGCAAGAGTTGGAGAACTTGTGGAAAAATTATTTAACTCTTTACCCTAAGGTGCACAAATAACATAACAATAACGATTACTTCAGTTGTTCTCAAGCATTTCACTCTTTAGCAAGTCTTGCCCCAGATGCTATGCTGGTGTTCACAGAATAACAAGAGCTTAAAAGGACACAGCGGAGGTCCCAAATGTGCTGTAATTTAACCCTCAGAGTCCAAAGCATGATAAAATAACATGCAGGCACCTCTGTGCTGACCAGATCCCACTGGAGAATATTGGGGACTGATCAGGACATGTTGGTATATAGTGTGTGTGTGTGTGGGGGGGGGGGGGTGTTATAAGTTGTTATAAGCACGCCCAGCAATCTGTGTGGGAAGATGGGGGTGCCACTGTCTTTATCAACATCCTCCCTTCATTCCCCCTTACCCTCATTATCTCTCCCCTGCTTATCCTCTCAATAAGCCCTAGTCTCCCTAGCCATCTCCTTATCTTCTCTCCCTCCTCCACCCCTTCTTGTAACATCACAGGGGACTCCCTGCTTGGTGAAAACAAAGCTCATCAGAAGGATTCTTTTGTCTCTCTAAACACCAAATACATCCATGGGACCCCCCACCTCATAACCTTAGAAGCGGGGTACAAAGTGGGAATGAAGGGAATTGAGAGGATGAGTGGGGGGATAAAGAGGGATTAGAGGGATGAGGAGATGAGGGTTGAGGAGAAGGGGGAGATAAGGGAGATGACAAAGAGGGGGATAAAGGGGAGATTAAAGGGATATTGGGGGTGGTAAGGAGGGAATGATGAGAAGGATAAGTGTTGGGGAGAGGGAAAAGATGAGAGAAGATGGGGAAGATGAATGTTGTAGAAGGGAAAAATGTAAGTGAGCAAGATAAGGGGTGGGGAGGGAGGTGGGGAGATGAGGGTTGGGGTGACATTAAATGGAAGGAGAAGGGGAGAGATGTATAGTGGTGGAGAAGAAAGTAGATAAAGAGAATGAGTTTAGAGATGGGAGGAGCAAAGGGGGGAAGATAAGGGGTGGGAAAGCAGGATAAGGAGAGGAGAGATGAGGAGGGTGGTTATGAGGAGTGAAGGAGATGAGAGGTGTGGTGAGGGGAAGGGGATAATGAAAGTGGAGATGAGCTGGGAGAGAGATAGGAGCGGCAATGAGGAGTTTGGTGAAGAGAGAGGGAGAACGGGGATAAAAGGGAATAGAGGAAAAATATAAGGGGAGAGAGGGAAAGACTGGGTTATGTAAGGGAAGATAATGAGGGGAGGCGGGAGATATGGAGAGAGAGGAAGTATTGAGGGAGGTAAGGGGAGAGAGGGAGGGAGATTTGAGGAGGGAGGGAGATTTGATATGGGAGGTAAGGGGAAAGAGGGGTATGGGAGAAAGAGAGAAAAGAAAGAAGGGTGGGGAGGATGGGATGGTGAGAGAGATTGGTGAATGAGAGAGATAGGGGTAGGGGAGAACAAGAAAGGGTGCTGAAAAAAAGACTTATGTGCTCTAACAAATTAGCTTCTACTAAAAAGGCAATATATATAATTTCCATATGTAAATATAAATAAACTGTTAGGAATATAATCTTTACAGATGCATTGCAAAATATTACAAATGTGTCTGGCCTCCTAGGACAGGAATGTTTTTGCATTGAATGATATAAAAATGTTTTTATTACTGCAAATATAATTGTGGAATTTGTCTTTTTTACCTGTCAGTGTTTCTGACCCACCTACCTAGCATGGTCAGTTATGAGTGCAATAATCGCTGATAATTAGAATCCAAACTTTTACATATAGACTATACATAATTAATAGTTCAAGAAATAATTAACCAGTGGTGTAGAAAGCCTAGAAAGTGATCCTAAAGCAAAGCCCCTCAAATTACACAAGTTTTTATTTCATTAAAATACGATTTGGAATTACATTGGACAACATACCCAAACCTGTATAATAATACTGAACAAATTGGCCAGAATCCACTAAATTATGCAGAGGCTGTAAAACTTAATGAATGTTGGTGACTATGAGAACTTGTAGAAGTAAACACTGCAAAAACATAAGAAAAAACGATTTCAGTCTTCAAAAAAGCGTTACACAGCCCCTGCAATGATTAGCGAATTTTGGCCATTTTCTTATAATATGTAACTTAGAAAATATTTGTACTTTCCATTACTTGCGATATAATTGTAACTAACATGTGTTACTCGTTTCAGAAAGAACAGTTTGGGCCAATAAAGGTTTTTGATGATTTGTGCCAATAGATAATATCCAATCTTGCCAGGGTCCTGCAGAGAAGGCAACAAATAAAAGACCCTCTAAATCCAGTATCATTGCAAATTAATTATACTCATAAAATTCCAAAGAATCAGCATTATCGACAACTCCCAAAATGGAAACAAGAAGTGTAACAAAATAATAAAATACTTTTGTAAAAATTTACATTTTCTCCGAATTACATGTAGGGGGAATTTACTAAAATAGTGACTGATATGTGCATCCCTGTATTTACTATGCACTATTTCCCACGGGGAAATGCCATTACAACCTCATCTTGAGCCCTTGAGATGCTTAGTAATTCAACCCAAAAAGTTCTAGCGAATATACTTCTAATTCTAAAATGTCATAAATATGCCCTATAAATAAACATTCTTATTAATTATTCTGAAAAACTATATGACCCAACTATATAGCCCAATATAGGCTGCGAACGGGGCATGAAAAGTTTGTGGGAAAAGGGTTAAAACAATGAATATTTTTCCTATATCAAAAAAATATGTATATCAAAATATCAGAAAACAGAATAAATCACCATATTTTCCACCTTTAATAAACAATTGAATTCTTGCTAGATCTGTATTTTTTTTTTAATTATATAGCTCTTTAGTACTAATATACAGTTTTACAATATTACTATACAATTCTTCATTAATAAATGTAATTTTAGTCTGCTTTCTTTTAACAATTCTACACCGTTGTTTTATAGTTTATGATTATTATACATCAAAAATATGACATTATTGAAGCACTATTATTACACAGCTCTAAAACATTATTATACACTTATAGATTATTATTATACATATAAAATAAATTGTTATATAGCTTTACAATATTATTGCACAGCTGTGAAGTATTACGATACAACTTTACATGGCTCTTATAAATCTGTACAGTAAGTTTAAATAGCTCCATAACTTTCTTACAGAGTGATATCATTATAAAAGCTCTACAGAATTATATAGGTGCACAGTATTATACAGCTATACAGTATTCTTTTACACATATACTGTACTATGAAGCTCTTACATTGCTATCCAGCATTATTATAAAGCCCTACAATATTATTATACAGTTATTTGGAATTATTATAGAGTTGTATAGAATTATAAAGCTCTGCAGTATTACTACAGAGGTCTACAGTATTATTATACAGTTCTACAGTATTATAACATTGCTCTACAGTATTATTCCGTTCTACCGTATTAATTATACCATTCTACAATATTATTATGAAGTTTTACAGCATTATTATACAATATTATACAGTGCTACTATGTTATTACACAGCTCTACAGTATTACTAAACAATAGTATCATTATATAGCTCTAATACATTATTACACAGCATGGCAGTATTATCCAGTTCTACCATGGGTGTAGGAACTGGGGGGCATGGCGAGGACAAATCCCCCGTATTTTCTTATGTTTGCATGTATGTATATATAAGCTATTTTACGGCCTGTGTATACAATGAGCTGTATCCTCCCCCCTTAGAATTATTCTGGCTCCTACACCCCTGAGTTCTACATTATAACAGATGTGACATTACATGTCTATAGTAATAATGTGTTTTAATTTTATTTTATAGACTTCATCATTATTATAAAGTTGTAAAGCAATATTGTATCTAATTATAAAATTATTGTAAAATTCCAATAGCATTAATATACATGTTTACATTATTAATAAAAAAAAGTACTAGAATACAATTATACAGTTGTACAACATTACTGTACTATGGGTGTAGTCAATAGGCAGACCTGAGTCTAAATCGGGACCTCGGACTTATTTGTTCTGGAACTCCACATCATTATTATATTTTCTATATTTCCCTACTAAATCTTCCACATCCACTTCGTTCCTGTGCCATTATATTAAATATTTTGTATGTGTATACTTAACAAAAATCATGGATTTACGAGATTGACTTAATTTTCCCCAAATATATTTGGATCTCAGTGAACTTTGTATAAAATAATTAACTATACGTGTACTTAATGTACTTGACCCATTTAAAGCGCTACAGAATATGTTATTGTGTTATAACTAAAACTTAATAATAAATTATAGTTTAAAGAATCATAAATTGTTAGACTAATTTATACATTGTAGATGAGGACCCTGCTCTGGGGAATGTGCAACCAAAAGGGAATGATACCTGCATTATTATACTAATGTAAAATTATACTTAAGATGTATATAAATATAGCTAATTAAAATAGTTAAGTTAATATAAACTATATTTTAAGCTCTATTATACAACTCTAGAACATTATGATATAGCCCTATAGTATTATTATACAGCTCTTCAGTAATAATGTAACGTTCTAAAGTATTATTATACAGCTCTACATAGGCATTATGTTGTCAATCTACAAAAAAAGGTGTCTCTCCCCCCCATTCCCTGTGTCTCCCCCCCCCCCTCTATCTTTTGGAGCCCCTAGGCAGTGAAGTGGAAGAGCCCCTGCAAGCAGGGCTGTATCTACCTTTTTGGAGCCCCTAGGCAGTAAAGTGGAGGAGACCCTGCGAGTGAGTAAGGTATGCACAGACCCATTTTTGCCTTTTCTATGCATGCAAGTTCCTTTTCCTATTGTAACTATCTTGTTCTAGGTGGTTACCCCATTGTAGCCAGTCTATGAACTGCAACATTTCATTTTTTTAAAACCAGGAACCATTTTTTTTTTTAAAGTGGCGCCCCTTACAGGGATCCTCATTCGGGCGGCTGCTTAGTTGGCCTAATGGGTAATACGGCCATCTCTAAAATATTATAATACAGTTATAAATAATGATTATACTGCTCTAGAGCATTACAATATAACAATACAGTATTATATAGTTCTTCAGTAATATTGTAAAATTCTAAATTATTATATAGCTCTACTGCATTATTATAAAGCTCTTCATAGACACATTATTATAAAGCTCTTCAGTAATATTGTAAAGTTCTACAATATTTTTATAGAGCTTGATGTTATCATACAGCTATATAATGTGATTATACAGCTGTACAGTATTATTTAGCTTTCATGCATTATTACACATCTCTACACTATTAATATACACAGCTCTAAAATAATATAGAATTCTACTGTACAATTTTATATATTATTATTCTATTCTACAGCATTATTACACAGCTCTGTATTAATATTAGACAATCGTATGGCACAGTTATGCAGCATTATTGTTCACCTCTACAGTATTATTATATAGAAGATGTTTTCACTCATGATGAGAAGGGCTGCGATGGGTGAGAAGGGCTGCTTTTAGGTATAGGAAATTGTTGCTGTTGTTCAGTCCTTCAGTCAAGTCCTACTCTTGGTGACCATATGGATGCAGCACGCCAGGCACATCTGTCTGTGTTTCTGGTTGTGCTTATCCATATGGTTTTCTTGGCAAAGGTACTGGAGTAAGTTGCCAGTTAAACTATAGGAAATTATTTGTAGTAAATCAAATGATAATGTGAGATGCACTTGAGATGCATAGTAAATTCCCCCCATTGTATTAACATTATATATCTCACTAACAATGCATTGGCATTATTATTCAGTTCTAGAGGTAATTTCTATTAGAGAATTCTTGAGCATTATTATACAGCCCTACAGTATTAAAATAGATCTCCATGCACTATATAGTGTTTTTAAAGAAATATACCACAAAAGAAGACAGGACTTTTATCAGGGTGAAAATCTGTAAAGAAAAGAAGACATTGCAGTTTTGGCTTTATTGCCTTTCCCGAAAAAAATATGCAAAGAATTTACTAAACTTCTCAAGTGAGATGAAGTAAGATGGGCTGTGATCTCAGTTTTCTCCATAGGAGATATACAACTGAGCCACTTGAAATGCTTAGTAAATTCCACTTTATATGGAATCACAGATGGGTAGATTCACTAAGCTCTCACAGGGGCTGCTAAGGACAGTAAATAGCTGCTATGGCATTTTTTCCCATAGTAAATAGGCCTCACAGCCTTCTGTGATCTGGTTCGGAGTCCCAATAAAAAAGTAGTGCATCCAGAAGACTGAGAGTTAAAGGGACACTAACATTCAACATTATCAATGAGCTTTTTTAAAGAATTAAAATATGTAATAGGCAAAATTGTATATCTACATTATCTATATGTGTACGTGTGTGTATAAATATATATATAAATAAATAAATATATATATATATATATATATATATATATATATATATATATAAATGAATAGTACATTCATAAGCCCATCTAAAAATAAGTTAAAAAATACTTTTTTAAAGTATTAACTATTACCGTCTATTATTGAAAAAACTAGAAGCTCATCCACTCTGTATTTACACAACTAACTGAATTTAGGTCAGATTCCATCACCCATCCACAAGACAGAGAGGTAAATATATTGAGGAGTCAAATGTCAAGTTTTGCATATAATAAATAAAATGTTTTTTAACATTAAAAAAAATGTTGCTCTCTGAAAATCCTAGTTTCTTCAGATGTGGATATCGTAATATTGGAATAACAGAACCCTTGTACCTTATACATCTGATATATTTATACAAATGTCATTAGTAATGTTGGTGCAAATGGGTTAATTTCCAGCCTATTATGATAGATTGTGTTTTGTGCAATTTTTGCCCTATAAGATAGTTAAAAAAAAAAAATCTTATATATGGAAACATAGAGACAAATATGTCAATTGGGGAAAAGTGGATATAAGGTGGGCTAAAATGTAGTTACATACCCCCACTTCTTTCTTTCAAACCAATTTATAAAATAGTTTTTATACGTTGTGGTATGTTGGAAAAAATATGTTTGAAAAACATTAATTTAACAGAATAAATAAACAGGAAAATAGCATAAAACTATTATTTAGTTACAAAAATACACATTGATGCATAAGTTTGTCCCTGGAGACATCCATGATATTTTGATGAACGTTTAATGTGTCAAAGAGAATTTGCATTTCTACGGTGAGGCTTGGAGTTATATTTGTGATTACCTGCTTCTGAGATTGTGCTTGGGAAGAGGGAAGGTGTCAGATACTAAAATCCCCCTCCTCGCTCCCTCTTCACTTCCACCCATGGCTACATTATCCATTAGGCCAACTTGGCAGTCGCATAGAGGGCAGTTCTCTGTGAAGGGCGCCCCTTTTTTAGCTTAGAAAAATATAAAAAATATAGTCCACTTTCAAATGCATTTATTAAAGAAGTAATAGCTTGGTGTGTGTTTGAGTAGCTATGTGGTTCAAATGGCTGTTATGGGGAAATGTCTGTGATTTGTTCACACAGCAAGAGAGAGATAAACACGCACAGAAAAGGGAAATATGGGTGTGTGCATACCTTACACACACACTCACAGGGGCTCCTCCACTTCACTGCCTAGGGGCTCCAAAAAAGTAGATCTGGCCCTGCTTCCACTGCTATCCTCCACTAAGAGATAAAATAAGCACACCCCTCATGCTTTCAGGGAGTGCTGCAGACAAGATTAAACCTTCTACACTCAGAGTCTTCATAAATAAAGACGTTTCATGTTCATGGCTTACACAGCTGCTAGTAATGTTATTTTGTTACATACTTTACAAATGTGAAGTTTTCCTAAATTACAGAACAACTTAAGAGCTATATTTATATTATTTTTTGAAGCAATAGGCTTAATAAAAAACAAAAAAATTTAGAAAGTAAAAAAAAAAGAAAAACAATTACAGATTTTAATATTTCGCTGTCTCCAACGTCTTCAGTGAGGAGGGCCAAAATACTTGTGGGCTAGATTATTATACAAACAATATAAAATTGTGTAATAAAGATGGGTCCATGTGTAATAATACAATAGCTGGGGTACATATTCTGGAGATACGACAGATACAGGAACCAACAAATCACATTGTTGTGTAAGCGATCCATAATAATGATATTTGGAGAATAACTTCTCACCAGAAGTTTGTGGGCCACATATTGTACTCACAACAACACAATTAGAGGTACTCAATCTGAGAACGGACAATACCTGAAGTAAGTTTGTCCTATAGGTCTGGTTACCTATATATTGTACTGGCATAAAAAACAGGCCAATAAAACAACTATATAAACACAATAATAAAAATGTGTTGATCATTTCATATTTGCAAGTACTGGAGAGTTGCTCTCCCTGCCGTCTCTAATCTATCATTTGTATGTGCATTATTTATTTTATTTATTATTAGCAGCTTGTAATGAACTCATCAGCAGTTTGAGGTAAAGAGTGATATTTCATTTGTAAGGGCATTTAAGAGTGGTAGAACATCACTTTTTTGTTGGCTTACTAGAAAATACCATCTGTGATTATATATATACAGTATATATATATATATATATATATATATATATATATATATATATATATATATATATATTTATGTGTGTGTAAAGCTCAGGCATATGCCTAAAAGGAGGCATGCTTGAAATGATATTGGATTAAAGAGCAAAGCGTTTTTAGGCACATTTACATGTCCAATGTTCCCAAAATGCAGTGCAATCGCTGTATTTCTTTGAATTCTGAGCAGGAAATAAGTCTTTTAACTTATTTAGATGTTCTAATGTGAGCACAAATGTACTATTTATTGACTAGATGGATAGATAGATAAATAGATAGATAGATAGATAGATAGATAGATAGATAGATAGATAGATAGATAGATAGATAGATAGATAGATAGATAAATAGATAGATAGATAGATAGATAGATAGATAGATAGATAGATAGATAGATAGATAGATAGATAGATAAATAGATAGATAGATAGATAGATAGATAGATAGATAGATAGATAGATAGATAGATAGAGTGATAGATAGATATTGTGACAGATAGACAGACAGACACATGGTAATGTATATAAATGAAATTGATATATCTCAGAGTATAGCAATATAAAGTGATGCCTTTCTTATTAGACAAACATCTTAGTTGGAGTGACAAGCGTTCCAGAGGTACACCTCTCTTCATGGGTGTAGAAACTGGGGGGATGGGGGGACAAATCCCCCCAGATTTTTCTATGTTTGTATGTATGTATATATAAGCTAATTTACGGCCTGTGTATACAATGAGCTGTATCCCCCACACACACACACAAAGAATCATTCTACTCCGACACCCCTGCCTCTCTTTATAGAGTCAGAGGCAGTAATAATCACTATTTCCTCTGACTTAATAAAGAGAGGTGTACCCCTCTAAGCAAAAATGTTGTCCACCAAGGAAGGTATCATCATAAACTCTGTAATACGTGCATTATTCATCTGGAATCCTGGACATTCATGGCTATTCTTCTCTTACAAAATGAACATATACGTGTATATATATATATATATATATATATATATATATATATATATATATATATTTATATACTGTATATATGGAGAAGATGGGATAAATAATTTGCACCGAGGCCTTCCACTCACTAGCTGTGTCAGTGCTGTGATGCTTTATTTTCTTGTATTACAACATTGTAAATGTTCTCCAAAAATGCTGCAATGTGTATATTTATACAGTTTATAAGTGGCAAAAATTACATATGTCTAGTGTGCGCCCCAATGGTGGAGTGCTGGTTGTATTTCAAAAAATATAATTAAATATATAGAGAGATGTGATTGAACATAATTATATAGTGGTATAATAGTCCTCTTATTGCTGGCACTATATATTCACAGCATTTTAGTAAATGTAGGCTGTTACAGTTTATGAATATGCTTCAATAGAGAGGTATTTCCATAATAGTGAGAACCCCATGCCTTAGTGGACAGAGCCCCATGTCTTGTCTTATACAATATGAGGATTTCTTCATCAATTTGAGGCCTTCTTCTGACAAACATCATGATCGGGGCCTATGTTTAATAGGAAGTCATTGTCACAAAGGTTATTTAGATCCCATTTCTGGACACCTGTGTGTCTGTCTCAGCAATAACTCCCCCCTGTGAGGCTGTGAGGAGGGGGCAGACAGGGAGGAAATTATTAGAATTCTAGAGGGTTTTCCAACAAAAACTCAGATAGAGGTCACTGAATAAGTATGTGCAGACTGGAACTGCAATCCTCTGGGGTGACTGTAGGCTAATTAATAATTAATGCCAGAGATGTGCTGTTTGAAATGCAGATGTGATAACTGGAGGGCTGGCAGGGCTGTTCAGAGGAAGTATATTTGGATGCAGCAGGGAATAGAGTGTCCCTCGCCGGCTGCCTGGCGCTCACTGCAGACCTGGGTGCAGAGTTAGGCCCAGCTCTACATTACATTCCCCTCAGCTGTTAATTACCTGAACTTACTTTGAAGTTTTCTCTTTTTATCCTCTGCATGAAAAGAGATTGGTTCAGTCAAGGGACTTGCAGGGATGATCAAATGAATGGGAGGGGAGGGAAGGAAACTGGATGGGATAGATAGATAGATAGATAGATAGATAGATAGATAGATAGATAGATAGATAGATAGATAGATAGATAGATAGATAGATAGATAGATAGATAGATTATGTGTGTATTAATTATGGAGAGATAGATAGATAGATAGATAGATAGATAGATAGATAGATAGATAGATAGATAGATAGATTATGTGTGTATTTATTATGGAGAGATAGATAGATAGATAGATAGATAGATAGATAGATAGATAGATAGATAGATAGATAGATAGATTATGTGTGTATTAATTATGGAGAGATAGATAGATAGATAGATAGATAGATAGATAGATAGATAGATAGATTATGTGTGTATTTATTATGGAGAGATAGATAGATAGATAGATAGATAGATAGATAGATAGATAGATAGATAGATTATGTGTGTATTTATTATGGATAGATAGATAGATAGATAGATAGATAGATAGATAGATAGATAGATAGATTATGTGTGTATTAATTATGGAGAGATAGATAGATAGATAGATAGATAGATAGATAGATAGATAGATAGATAGATAGATAGATAGATAGATAGATAGATAGATTATGTGTGTATCAATTATGGAGAGATAGATAGATAGATAGATAGATAGATAGATAGATAGATAGATAGATAGATAGATTATGTGTGTATTTATTATGGAGAGATAGATAGATAGATAGATAGATAGATAGATAGATAGATAGATAGATAGATAGATAGATTATGTGTGTATTTATTATGGATAGATAGATAGATAGATAGATAGATAGATAGATAGATAGATAGATAGATAGATAGATAGATTATGTGTGTATTAATTATGGAGAGATAGATAGATAGATAGATAGATAGATAGATAGATAGATAGATAGATAGATTATGTGTGTATTAATTATGGAGAGATAGATAGATAGATAGATAGATAGATAGATAGATAGATAGATAGATAGATAGATAGATAGATTATGTGTGTATTAATTATGGAGAGATAGATAGATAGATAGATAGATAGATAGATAGATAGATAGATAGATTATGTGTGTATTAATTATGGAGAGATAGATAGATAGATAGATAGATAGATAGATAGATAGATAGATAGATAGATAGATTATGTGTGTATTTATTATGGAGAGATAGATAGATAGATAGATAGATAGATAGATAGATAGATAGATAGATAGATAGATAGATAGATAGATAGATAGATTATGTGTGTATTAATTATGGAGAGATAGATAGATAGATAGATAGATAGATAGATAGATAGATAGATAGATAGATAGATAGATAGATTATGTGTGTATTTATTATGGAGAGATAGATAGATAGATAGATAGATAGATAGATAGATAGATAGATAGATAGATAGATAGATAGATTATGTGTGTATTAATTATGGAGAGATAGATAGATAGATAGATAGATAGATAGATAGATAGATAGATAGATAGATAGATAGATTATGTGTGTATTAATTATGGAGAGATAGATAGATAGATAGATAGATAGATAGATAGATAGATAGATTATGTGTGTATTAATTATGGATAGATAGATAGATAGATAGATAGATAGATAGATAGATAGATAGATAGATAGATAGATAGATTATGTGTGTATTTATTATGGAGAGATAGATAGATAGATAGATAGATAGATAGATAGATAGATAGATAGATAGATAGATAGATAGATTTATTTTGTGTATGTTTATGAAGAGATAGATAGATAGATGTATTATGTGTATATTTATGAAGAGATAGATAGATAGATAGATAGATAGATAGATAGATAGATAGATAGATAGGTTATGTGTGTATGTATTATGAACAGATAGATAGATAGATAGATAGATAGATAGATAGTGCTCAATATAACTATGGATAGATATACATAGGTAAAGATGAATGGAGAGACAGATCGATAGATAAATAGATTGACAGATAGATAGACTGACAAATATGTTTATATTTATTTTGTGAAAATAGATAGATAATAGATTAGATAGATAGACTGACAGACAGACAGAAAGTTAGAGATAGATATAGATGGATAGATAGACAAATAGGTAGATATAACAGATATACAGACGATGAATGGATTAATAGGGATAGATAGAGTAACCACTGTATAGCTCTATGGAATATGTAGGCTCTTTATAAATAAAGGATAAAGGATTTATTATGTAGGGATAGATAGATAGATAATAGAAAGATAGATCAATATATAGATAGATATTTAGATAGAATAACAAAATACATATTTATGTATATATTAATATATAATGGGAATTTCAATTATGTCTTATTATTATTTATATTGGTCTTCTATCCAAATCAGTTTACAAAATGATATATAGTGTGCATCCTTCTATAAATATAGATGAATGTCTATGCATGGTATGTGCTCAGGTATAAAGCTGAGTGTATGTATATATGTATTACTGTCAATTTCCAGACATAATATATTAATATTACACAGGTTTTGTCATTGCTCTCTTGCCAAACTACAAACTCTAGCATAGACTTTTTTTTTTTTTACTGCATTTCAGCTTCAGATGACCTCTTTGGGAAGCTTTGTTATATTTGTGGTATATGAGATATACTAAAGCAGGTGGTGAGGGACATCTCTTGGGAAACCTTCCATTCCTATGTTATTCTATGATGCATGTGTACTAAGATTTAAGGGAAAAATTCATACCCTTTACAAAAAATGGTTCACTGTTTTTATTTTAGTACTCTACTGTTTTTGTTCACTGATTTGTAATTTTCAGGAAATATCTCTTAACTTCCCACCACATACACAATCTCACAATTTATCAAAGCTGTCACAAGGAATTGGGCTTGTTTAAATAAAGGCACCACCACATAAATGAATATATATATATATATATATATATATATATATATATATATATATATATATATATATATATATATAGCGATAGACAGATAGATAAATAGATAGATAGATAGATAGATAGATAGATAGATAGATAGATAGATAGATAGATAGCTTATGTGTGTATTTATTATGAAGAGATAGATAGATAGATAGATAGATAGATACATTTATTTATTATGTGTATATTTATGAAGAGATAGATAGATAGAGAGATAGGTTATGTGTGTATGTATTATGAACAGATAGATAGATAGATAGATAGATAGATAGATAGATAGATAGATAGATATTGATTCTGCTGGTCACAAGACTAGAGTGTTTGTTGTTGGGGGGGGGTGGTTCCCCCAAAAATGTTTTATTAGGTAACATTATAAAATTACATATGAGTTTATATGTCATACCATAACTTTTACAATATCAATATATAGTTTTGATAGAAAAGTATGAGATAATTACATGGATAATACAGTATACAAAGTCATTTTTATGGCAAAATAAATACTAATTATTTATGCATATCAGAACCTATCCCCACCTGTGGGAAGGCCTAATTAAACCTAGGTTACCTTAATATTTTCACTTTTTTTTAAGGATAACAACAATAATAAATGAACATTTTTAAAGTGTTGTTGTTTTTTTTAAATGTCACAAATGTGTTTTGGGGTCAAATGTTTATCCCAGAGAGTCCCCCTCACTGACCAATATATCTGCACCTACTGACAACGTGATGACAATACAGGAAAGATACAGAGTGACCAGCCATCACCCACTAAACAAACTGGGGGTGCTGGTTGCACCTGAGTCTCTCAATTACTTGTTTATCAATACAAACAAAATGATATTTTTTTTAGTTTTGATGAGTATGAGCACTTTCTCATCTGAGACTTGGTGAGAAGAGCTGAGATAATGTGAGAAGGGTTTTTCCCCATCAAGAGATGTACTTGGGATGCTTAGTAAATTTCCACCAACATAAGGGCATAGTAAATTAGGAGATAATGTGATTATCTCAGCCCTTCTCAACTCATCTCAGGTTAAATACCCCCATTGCCTATTTTTCTATAGGAGCTGTTTATCAGAGTTAATGTGGAGGTAGGTTATGTTTTAATTGCACTAATCTGTAATTATCTCCACTTACATCCAATATAATGGTCTGGTGTCTGCTATGTTATTTTTTATCACAGTTATAAAATATAATAATCATTTTGACTTTAAAAGATTTATGCAATAAAGTTTAGTTGTGACTATATTCTGAATAATGGATGGATCTCAATGGGACAATGCTGCCACAGTCTACTGAAGCATTGCCCTGCCTCTGAGAAGTAGGGGTATGTATAGCACCCAAACAGTATCATTATCACTGACTGTGCAGTATATACTACAACCAACGTGCCCATTTATACAATACAATATTAATTATGAACATATAGAATTATTGTGATTGTATAGCATGTATACAATCTAATAATACTAAATATTATATGGCATCTATACAATATAATAATCATTCTGCCTGTATAAATCACCTATATACTAATCCCTGAGATTATATAGCAGCTATACAATATAATAATCGCTCTGCCTGTATAAAGCACCTATATACTAATCCCAGAGAGTATATAGCATATCTACAACATAATAATCGCTCTGCCTGTATAAAGCACCTATATACTAATCCCTGAGATTATATAGCACCTATACAATATAATAATCGTTCTGCCTGTATAAAGCACCTATATACTAATCCCTGAGATTATATAGCATCTATACAATATAATAATCGCTCTGCCTGTATAAAGCACCTATATACTAATCCCTGAGATTATATAGCATCTATACAATATAATAATCGCTCTGCCTGTATAAAGCACCTATATACTAATCCCAGAGGGTATATAGCATCTATAGAATATAATAATCGTTCAGCCTGTATGAAGCACCTATATACTAATCCCAGAGATTATATAGCATCTATACAATATAATAATCATTCTGACTGTATAAAGCACCTATATACTAATCCCAGAGATTATATAGCATCTATACAATATAATAATCGTTCTGCCTGTATAAAGCACCTATATACTAATCCCAGAGAGTATATAGCATCTCTACAACATAATAATCGCTCTGCCTGTATAAAGCACCTATATACTAATCCCTGAGATTATATAGCATATATACAATATAATAATCGTTCTGCCTGTATAAAGCACCTATATACTAATCCCTGAGATTATATAGCATATATACAATATAATAATCGTTCTGCCTGTATAAAATACCTATATACTAATCCCAGAGAGTATATGGCATCTATACAATATAATGATCATTCTGACTGTATAAAGCACCTCTATACCAATCCCTGAGATTATATAGCATCTATACAATATAATAATCGTTCTGCCTGTATAAAGCACCTATATACTAATCCCAGAGAGTATATAGCATCTATACAACATAATAATCGTTCTGCATGTATAAAGCACCAATATACTAATCCCAGAGAGTATATAGCATCTATACAATATAATAATCGCTCTGCCTGTATAAAGCACCTATATACTAATCCCAGAGATTATATAGCATCTATACAATATAATAATCGTTCTGCCTGTATAAAGCACCTATATACTAATCCCTGAGATTATATAGCATTTATACAATATAATAATCGTTCTGCCTGTATAAAATACCTATATACTAATCCCAGAGAGTATATGGCATCTATACAATATAATGATCATTCTGACTGTATAAAGCACCTCTATACCAATCCCTGAGATTATATAGCATCTATACAATATAATAATCGTTCTGCCTGTATAAAGCACCTATATACTAATCCCAGAGAGTATATAGCATCTATACAACATAATAATCGTTCTGCATGTATAAAGCACCAATATACTAATCCCAGAGAGTATATAGCATCTATACAATATAATAATCGCTCTGCCTGTATAAAGCACCTATATACTAATCCCAGAGATTATATAGCATCTATACAATATAATAATCGTTCTGCCTGTATAAAACACCTATATACTAATCCCAGAGAGTATATAGCATATCTACAACATAATAATCGCTCTGCCTGTATAAAGCACCTATATACTAATCCCTGAGATTATATAGCATATATACAATATAATAATCGTTCTGCCTGTATAAAGCACCTATATACTAATCCCAGAGAGTATATATACAATATAATGATCTTTCTGCCTGTATAAAGCACCTATATACTAATCCCTGAGATGATATAGCAGCTATACAATATAATAATCGTTCTGCCTGTATAAAGCACCTATATACTAATCCCAGAGAGTATATAGCATCTATACAATATAATAATCGTTCTGCCTGTATAAAATACCTATATACTCATCCCAGAGAGTATATGGCATCTATACAATATAATGATCATTCTGCCTGTATAAAGCACCTATATACTAATCCCTGAGATTATATAGCATATATACAATATAATAATCGTTCTGCCTGTATAAAGCACCTATATACTAATCCCAGAGAGTATATATACAATATAATGATCTTTCTGCCTGTATAAAGCACCTATATACTAATCCCTGAGATGATATAGCAGCTATACAATATAATAATCATTCTGACTGTATAAAGCACCTATATACTAATCCCAGAGAGTATATAGCATCTATACAATATAATAATCGTTCTGCCTGTATAAAATACCTATATACTCATCCCAGAGAGTATATGGCATCTATACAATATAATGATCATTCTGCCTGTATAAAGCACCTATATACTAATCCCAGAGAGTATATAGCATCCATACAATATAATAATCGTTCTGCCTGTATAAAATACCTATATACTCATCCCAGAGAGTATATGGCATCTATACAATATAATGATCATTCTGACTGTATAAAGCACCTATATACTAATCCCAGAGAGTATATAGCATCCATACAATATAATAATCGTTCTGCCTGTATAAAATACCTATATACTCATCCCAGAGAGTATATGGCATCTATACAATATAATAATGGTTCTGCCTGTATAAAGCACCTATATACTAATCCCTGAGATTATATAGCATCTATACAATATAATAATCGTTCTGCCTGTATACAGCACCTATATACTAATCCCAGAGATTATATAGCATTTATACAATATAATAATGACTGAAATTATAAAGCATTTATACAATATCATAATGACTGAGATTATATTGCATCTATACAATGTAGTAATCACTGAATTTATATACCGTATATACAATATAATAACCACTGATATAGCAACTATTCCATATAGAGCTCACTCACATTATATAGCATCTATACATTATAATAACCATTGAGATTATATAGCAACTTTACAATGTAATTATAATAAAATATTACTCAATTAGCAAGAGATCGTCGTGTCTCTCCTGATGACTCTATTATCAATTATTAACAATTATATTATTGCCCACAAAGCACAAATCTGAATAAAAATATTACTGAGCTTTTACGCGTAAATAGATTTTCCTGCAATTAAATAAATACATAAATAAAGAGATCATAATCTGACTATTAGAAATAAGGGTTATTCTAACTTAATTACATTATAGATGATGATTATTTATATATATATATATATATATATATATATATATATATATATATATATATATACATATATACACGTCTGTGTATGTACTATGAAGTAAACGTTTATTAACTATATATAATAACGAATATACAGAAGTGATATAGTCACTTTTATATATATAATGTATTATACGATACAGCACTATGCGACAATTTGCATATCTGTAATATACCTACATATACACTCCCAGATATAAACGTATTTTCCTACCAATATTTACATATCAGCTCTTTCCACACTAAAGCTGATAGAACTTAAAATAAATAATTAGATATCTAATCACACAGATGATACCAGGATATTGTTAGACACAAATAAATTTGTTTCACTTCGTTATATTGTTATGGAAATTGTTGTTTTGATCGAAATGCACATAAAGTAATCCCAATAAAATCGAGTTTTATTGATTCTTATTCTATAAACTGTATAATAGTCGGTTAAAAATGTAGGTATAAAATAATTCGTATTTAACTAATTTTATTTTTAAAACATTTGCTACAAATGTATTTAAAAATATATATAAATATAAATATATATATATATATATATATATTTATATTTATATTTATATATTTATATAAACAATTCTGAAACTATTTTAAAGTGATACTTCACTATATGTGTTATTTTGATACATTAATATATATATATATACTGTGCACAAAGAGACAGACAAAAGATACACTAGAAAGTAAAATGTATGTAGATTTATGACAAGACATTGTACAAACTCCAATAAGCAAATGTATTTATAGAATGGATGCTTCTGTATCATGTTAATTTCTGATTAATTCAATAGATTTGATTATGAATATTTTCTATTTGTATAGATTTTATATCATGTGCCTATGTATGAATTGTATTTTGATTTGTATGTATGTGTTTTATATATATATATATATATATATATATATATATATATATATATAAATAGATATTTATTTATTTATATATATATATACATTTATATATATATATATATATATTAATACATGTTTATTTATATATATATATATATATATATATATATATATATATATATATATATAACTCTCTAGCAATATATACATAATAGCATTAGAGTTACAATAAATTATAGGAGTAGTAGGGGCAAATCATGCAGGCTGCTATTTTATATTAATACATTAATATTTTACATAGATATTGTAGGGTAAAAACAGAAAAGTTAATATATTCCAGTTGGCATGGGTGTAGGAACTGGGGGTACGAGGGGGACAGATCCCCCCAGATTCCCATATATTTATATGTAGAGAAGCAGTTGTGTGGTATTTTTACACTATATGTATATTTGTACACCCAGGCCAGTTGGGGTGAGTGTGTACACATAGACAGGAAGAGACCCTGGGTACCAGGCACCTTAATATTATACTATGTACTCTTGCCTTTTGTGATGATAAATAATAAATAAATACAAATAATAATAAAATAACAAAATATTAGGCGCTAACTTTTGAGGCTAAAGATGAATCTGTTTCTAGAAGGTTAACAAATTAAAGCCCCCCTCCTGTCCCCCCAAATGCTGTGATCTGGGGACAGATTTGTCCTATAAGCAGCACTGAATGATATATCACATTATACTACAAGTATAATATTATTATTGTAATGTAAGGGGTTAATTACCCACAATCCTACTCACTCACATCCTCATACTACATTAAATGCAGTGTACACAGTCATTACACCATATATCTGGATGCACAGTCCAATGAGACAGCTTTAGAAGATGCATTAAATATGGAAATATCTCTATAGGATCTTAGACCTCAGGAGCTGAGAGTGGCCACAAATTAGGAGAGGTCACATGAGACATGCATTGCTTTGATTAAACTGCAGGGACCCATTTGTCATCTATAACCAGAAACACATTCAGCACAGACTGACTCTCTCTCTCTCTATCTCTCCCTCTCTTTCTTTCTCCACCGCTCTCCCTCTCTCACTTCTATCCTTGTGCATTCTTTCTTTTTCTGCCTGTCTAATTCTCTCTTTCTCTTTCTCTCTCTCACTCACTCTCTCTCTGTGCATTCTCTCTTTCTGCCTGTCCAATTCTCTCTCAATCTCTCTGTGTGCATTCTCTCTTTCTGCCTGTCCAATTCTCTCTCTCTCTCCCTCTCTCTCACTCACTCTCTCTGTGCATTCTCTCTTTCTGTCTGTCCAATTCTCTCTCTCTCTCTCTCCCTCTCTCTCACTCCCTCTCTCTGTGTGCATTCTCTCTTTCTGTGTGTCTAATTTTCTCCCTCTCTCTCTCACTCACTCTCTGTGTGCATTGTCTTTCTGCCTGTCTAATTCTCTCTCTCTCCCACTCTTTGTGCATTCTCTCGTTCCGCCCGTCCAATTCTCTCTCTCTCTCTCTGTTCATTCTCTCTTTCTGCCTGTCCAATTCTCT